>CM062810.1:70057404-71394299 GCA_031772625.1 Pinus tabuliformis
CCCCAATATTTAAGGGTGAGGTTGTTGCAAAGATCATTTATTTACATTAATTATTTGCACATTCCAAGATCTCAAAATTGGTTAGCTGATTCTATCGCTAATCAAGCATTAGACTGGCATATCAATCATTCATCATCATAAAATCATGCATCAAAAAGTCAAACTGTATATATATATATCGCAAAGCGTCTCGAGTGTACATATGTGTGTCCAAAATATACAAAATTGGGACTCAAATGCCCATAATCATGTCAGGCATATCTAATGCCTCGGCTCTGGATGAGCATCTAAATAACTAACTATAGCAGTGGCCACGCGCCGAAAGACGCGAACCCAGTCACGTGGCATCCCAACCACATGACGCTGCATATCTGGAGGAAGGTCCTCTATCTCGGCCATCGGTACTTGGTAGCTCAATCTCGCCAAGTGTCGCTGGACGTTGTTGAGCGTCCTTTCCGCATTCGCAGCCTCCTCTTCGGCTCCTCGGCCACGCCGTCCATGCCGTGGGAATCCATCTGGTCGCACGGGCCCAATGTCTGGAACATGATCATCATATCAGTCATTTGAATCTCATCAAAAAAAAAAAAATATTTTCAAAGTTCATCATTATGCTTGAAAAATCCTAAAAATCATAAAATCATAAAAATCAAAAAAATCTTACCGATCTCGCCCCATGCTGCGTCTGGTGGTAACACTAGGTCAGGATCTCCTCGGAAATCCAGTCCAGCATAGGGGTAGTCGTCTATGGCGATGATCTGTTGCTCCCACCAAGCAAAAAAGTCGTCGTCGAATGCATTCCTGGGCACTTCCCCACCCCCCAGACGTTTCATCAAGTCAGCCCACCGGCCCATGCGTGGATCACGTGGACTACTGATGGGAACTGCTACCCTGGGGCGGAGTGCGGGAACCTTCTCGAAGAAAAAAGTACATAAAATGGTTCCGTACCCAAAGTTCTTGGTCTGTCCCTTCCTGATAGAAGCAAGTTGCTCCTTCATGTTGGCAAGTAGAGGAGTACACCAGTCAAACACCGTGGTAAGACAGTCCACTGCTACGCTCATGTTTACCCGTGATGCCTGATGTAGCGAAGATGACCCGTTCACTCGAGCTATGGTGAACAGGATTATCCGCAGTGACAAACTCGCCACGTGTGGGATCGAGATCTGACTCCCGACCTTCCGATGACCTGGGCAGTAAAGTTGTACATAGTCGTCCACACTGAGACTATTCCGGGTCCTGCCCCGGGAGTGTACTACCTCTCCCCTTCGGGAAAGGCCCGTGATGAAATATATATCTTCCACTTCTATCCTGAGTGGCATCTGATCAATCATAAAAGCTTCTTCCTCGACATCCCAATAATCAATAAGTCTCTCGAGCAGATGCACATTTGCTTTCATATTCGGCAACTTGAAGAATTTTAACAATCCGCATCCCCGTAAGGCATCTAATGCCTCATCATTGTCCATAACTTCATTATCTACAGCTGAGTGCTCTCTTTCACGCCATGTGAGAGTCATCCTGGAAGAAAAAATCATTTTCATCCATTAGTTTTTTGTATAAAAAAATTTCGCTGCGCACACGCGGTTTACCCTTTACACAGTCGCGTGTAGGGCCGTCGTATACGCGATTTATATACATCCAACCCGCGTGTACGCCGCAGAGCAATTTTTTGCAAAAATCTAACGGTGAAACATTAATTAAACTTCCTAAAAACTATCACAATTGATTGCAAGACAAGTTTAGTGCTTACCTAGAAGTTTTCGGCAAGTTTGAACGGTTGAATAAGTCACGGGGAAAGTTTGCTCCTTTTGCTCCACAATTTGCTCTCCAAGTCAAACGGTGAAAATGGTAAGTCCAAAATTTCTTTTTATAAGTTTTGAAAATGCAAAATTTTTTCAAAATTTTATTTTGTTTGGTTTCATGTTACTTTTAACTTGGGAGCTTGGAATGTCGAGATTGAGTTGTTTTTCAGGACATTTTGGACATTTTTCGACGGTTCGAGACGGTTCCATGACTGCTGACCCGTCATGGCAGGTATCGTGTTCTCACTGGCATATAGGTTAGGGACACCATTTTTCCGTTGCATTATGCATACTAGCCTCCATTTGACCGATACATCTGCCGTAGGGTCGACCCCATCATGTTATGGTTCGCAAGCCATTTTCACTCGCCGATTCTTTAAATCATGACACGATGGTAGAGCCATCCTTTTACATGGGCATCCTAGTTAGCACCTCACTGACATTTGTTGCCCATGCTGCTTCGTTTTGAGTAGGCTCGGGAGTCCTCTGTAGTCCCGCCATGACTTATGCGTTGAAGACTCATTCTTCTTTGCTTCTTCGCTTCGTTCTGGCCTTATACCCTAGAGGCTCCTATGTGTGTTGAGTTGTACTTCTGCATTGCATGTTGACCATTTGCACCTTTTGGCCTATAGCCGGCTTCACTTGGACTCGTGTTTAAGCCCACTTTTGACCATGACGTCTGCAAAAATCAACCTTGCATACCCTTGACCTCTGCAGCTTGACATACCCAGATCCGTGGAAGGGACATACCTCTGAGTGTCACTGACCAGTTTTTCACCTCCCTGCATTGAGCATAGGAACGTTCCTTTCCCAGGAACTAGATCATCTGTTTCACCGACACTCGTTCTTTCCACTGTACCATAGCATTCTTTTATTCTTTTTCCGGCTTATCAGAAAAAGACAAAAAAATTAAATATTCCAAAAAGAGCGGGAACAGGGACATTATTTCCATTTATTGTTGGCAGCTAGAGTCAGTCGTGTCGCCCTTGAACAAAGCACTCAAAACAAAGTCTCCTCCACATGGGTGGGATTTAGTTTGACTTAGGTAAGCCATAACCTTGTTATCGAGTCAGTTCTCCCCCGATTGGTTATCTCTTCCAATCATATGGAGGGTTCGTTCGTGCCTCCTGCATGACGAACTTATACAGATTCATTATATGCTGCCACATAGTCACATTGAGTCGTGCTTTTGTTCAAGGGAAGTTAGCCTGAGTCGGCCTTTCTGCGGTGTCTCTTGACTCATTTTTCAGTCGGCCATCCCTGGTTGTCAGTGTCATGTCTATCATCACATCAGTTATATTGGTCCTTCACTCGTGCCGGTTTGAGAAGGTCCCCATTGACTTCTTGCTGGCGGGTCTTGTCCTTATCGACGACGACACATTGCTCTGAGGGCAGACCTAGAGACCGCACCCTGGCCCTATTTTCATTATTGATAGGTCACCTTGTGCTCAGCATCGATCAGTATCATGGGTCTTTGACTGAGTGGTTTCCCTTGTGTTCGACATCAGCATACATTATCACACATTGGGATTCGTGCAGTACCTTGGTTTCCATTTGACCCTATTGGTGGATACCTCGCCTCTGTGTCAGCTTTCATTATTGGTTGGTTCAGAGGGTTTCTGCCGTGCGCTAGCCACATCTTGTGTACGCCAGAAACGTACTTCGGTTGGGTTACTACATCTTTTTCATCCGATTCCTTCCACATTATTGGCCTACGGGTTACACTCGCACTAGATTGATGGAGGATGCCTTAATGCCTTCCTTCTAGCGGATCTTTCCCTATCGACTCCGACTCATTGCTCTGGGGCAAAGATCTAGAGTCCATTTGGCAGTACCTTGGGGTTTGCAGTCATTAGTGGCAGATTCCTCGCTATCGACAGTGGGAAACCATCATTGTCTCCTGATTGATAGATTCTTACAGGTGTTCGACTTCAGCTCATCTATTCACACTTGTTAGATTGTACTGGGTACCTTGACGCTCATTATCATTATCGGTGAGTAGTCTCGCGTTTGTTAACGGTATACATCAATGACCGGTAATCAAACGATTTCTCACATGGTCGACTTCAGATCATTTATTCCCATGGTGTAGAAATGTACCACGGCGGTCGGTGAAGACCTCAGGTTGTATCAGCATTCATTGGTTCACTTGACAGTTGCTCCTGTTGCTGCTAGTTGATACCACTCCACCTTATATGTTGCAGTCAGTCATGGCGACATTCTATATGCTGGCACCTGAGTTTGCAGTGTAGTACCATCCTATTCCATCATGTTCAGTTGGTACCTTATGGGATCAGTCTTTGATTTCAGTGATCCGTTGCATCTTTCAGCATCATTGACAGTTTTATATGTGATATTCAGACATGTACTTACTCATTATGATCAGATGATCCATTATGTATTTTACAGTCATTTATACTTGTATACTTAGTGGATCCGCTTGTACTTGATATGTGGACATGCTTTACTTTTCTTGAGCATGGGTATGCCCGCCTCAGACAGTGTTTCTTTCTGATCTCCTTTCGGTGGCTTGGCAGGCTGAATTCTGGTGAAGTCCTCCTCGGTTTTTCGGCAGAGTTCCTTTCCTTGTACTTACTTAATATATTTCGGCCATCATGTTCCCCTTCTGACCTCATACATTAGGGGGCATCTGTTATAGCTCCAAATCTCACTCTTATGGTTTGTGATGCTGCACTTATGGCCTAGGGCAACCCCTCCTTCCAGACCTAGTCCAAAAATTTAAAAAACAATGTTTTATTCCCTATACGCGACTTTGCCCTGTGTTAAACGCGTGTACACGCGGGTCTGTCATACCCAACCCGCGTGTATCTATTAAAACACTTAAAAAAATATAATTTCCTCTTTTTCGGGTAGTGATCGCGGGTTTACCTGCTGGATCACCTGTTAGTGCCCGTGGCCCAACTGTTCCCAACCAACTCCTAACTAAAAACTACTTTGGAGAGGGTATAAAAAGACATCAAAGGGAAGGCCAAGGGGGGAGAGAAAGAAGAGCAAGATTATTATGCTGAGATTTTTCCCTTAGACCAGGTCTGAAGTCCTTGGTGCATTCTGCACTTCCCCCATTTTGCATAGGAAACCCTTGTTTCCATGTGTATTGGTGATCATTCATCCTTGACATCATCATTGAGTAAGACTTGGAGGGAGCTCTTGTTGGAGGCTGGAGGCTGGAACGAATCCGGGAGGAAGCTTGCTTGGAGCCTGCTGAAGGTGTTCAGGTGATATCTTTCCGATATATGTACTTTATTTGCCTTTATATATAAAGAAACACGTCTTTGTTCCCGAATAATCTTTCTTTATGCTTATGAGATTCTTGTGTTGAATTCTTATGAAAGTGGTTACTTAAAGATTTTTTATAACTAACTTTATAGCATAAAGATGATTTATACATAAACTTCTATACATGTACTGTTGTGTTCTTTGATTTGTTTGTCTTGCAGGTCAAAGAAAGAAGAAGGGAACTCCAAGAAGGGTTTGCACCCTAACGGTCTTCTCGAACGTAGGACCTTAGGTATGTACCCTAAACATTAGAATTTGCTTAAAAGTAAAAAAGATGGCTGTGTGTGTGTTTCTTTGAATAAGCAATTTTCAGTCTGGTAGAGTCTTAGCCCAAAGGACCCTAGGGGTACTTTCCCTTCAACCAACTGTTACAGGATTTTAAGGGACACACTAATCCAGGTGGATATTGGTGGCCACCTACAAATTCCACTTGCACCCCCACCATTGCTTCTTTCAATTTTTCAATTTCCTTAATTGTAGCACAATTTACTATTTTTTGCAGTTTTTTGGGTCCTAAACTTCCAGAGCTGTTTTGAGGCCCTAAACTGTTGGAAATACTGAGAGGGGGGGTGAATCAGTATTTGTTTTCAATTGTTTTTTTTACCAGTTAAAACATTTATGTTCAGAACACGAGATGAACAACAAGAATAAATGTTTTTATTAATGTAATATTTGGAATAAAATAGATACAATAGATATATATATATATATATATGATTCCAACCTGTTGCCAAGCACCAACTTGGACTTTTGTGAGGCTCCAACCTCTAGAGCACCAACTTTGTTTTGTTAAGGCACCAACCTTGGACTTGGGAGCACCAACTCCCAAGACACCAATCCTTCCAGTTCTGAGGCACCAACCTCAAGGGCTCCAACCCTTTGCCGCAAACTGTCTGGATCTATTTTGTCAAGGCACCAACCTTGGATATAGGAGCACCAACTCCAAGGACACCAATCCTTCAAACTTCTAAGGCACCAACCCCAAGGGATCCAACCCTCTTGTCAAGGCATGTTTGATAGTAATGTTCTGCTCTCAGAACTCTTCTTTATCGAGTTCTGTCTGTTTATAGCTTCATTATAGTCTCCATGCTATAGCATCAATGTGTTGGGTGTGGAGCCTTATTATCTTCTATATTCAAAGTTATTGTCGCATTGGACACCAGTTCAAAATGGGGTGGCAACGCCGCCCATAAAATATTCGCTACAGGGGGGTCCGGGGGGGAGGCTGCAACCTTTTGGGAGCCCCCCCTGGTGGGGGGTTTTGAGGGTAGCGCCCCCGAAGCTAAGAATAGATGTAAAATTGCCTTGTAAAATTTTGTAATTTCGTAGTTAATCTGGGTTGTTCATTAGGCAGAGATCTGACAGTAGAAGTTCTGTTTAATTTAGGGTTTTTTCCCTTAGAAGGCAACCCCTCGCTATATATGATGGAATTGTCTTGCCTCTATGCATATCTATATTCTGAGTGAGGAAGAGAGAGGAGATTGAGAGCAAAGAGGGAGTTACAATGGATCTGTTTTAGGTTGTATCTCTTCAGTTTGCTGGATAATATAAAAAGAAGGACTGGTTGTTTCTCCGTAGACGTAGCCCAAACTGGGTGAACCATGTATATCTGTGTCTCTCTTGTTTTATGCATTTTCTATGTTTATATTTCTGCAATATTTTATGTGTTCCATTGCTTTGTAATATATAATTTTCTAACAACTAGTATCAGAGCCGGAGGTCTATTTGGCTGATAAACTCGCAGGAGAGAAGGGTTCCTGGTTCGAGTGGGACCAATGGCGAAAGATGGTAGGTTTAGGGTCGAAAGGTTAAACGACCAAAACTAGCAGTTGTGGAAGATGCAAATGGAAGATTATCTGTATCAGAGAGATATGTACCTACCATTGAGTGGAAAGACAAAGAAGCCGACGAGTATGACAGACATAGAATGGAATATTCTCGACAGAAAGGCACTTGGAACAATACGGTTGTGCCTAGCGGCATCGGTAGCGTTTAATATTTCAAAGGAAACGACAACAGAGGGTTTAATGTCGACATTAGCAAAACTATATGAAAAACCGTGGACCTCAAATAAGGTGTTTCTTATGAAGCGTTTATTTATTATGAAGATGTTAGAAGGTGGATCTGTTGCAGACCATTTAAATGATTTTAATACAGTTACAAGTCAGTTGAGTTCTGTAAGGGTAACTTTTGATGATGAAGTTAGGGCTCTGTTATTTCTGTGCTCATTTCCAGAAAGTTAGAATGGTTTAGTTATGGCCATTAGTAATTCTGTCTCTGGATCTAGTACTTTAAAGTTTGATGATGTTATCGGTGCAATCCTTAGCAAGGAAATGCGACGGAAAAGTTTCGGTGAGACATCAGGTAATTCTTTGACTGCAAAGACTAGGGGAAGAAAAATAGAAAGAGGAAAGAGCCCAGGATATCGCAGTAAGTCAAGAAAAGGCATATGCAAGTCCAAATCAGGGATAGTGTGTTGTAAATGCGGGAAGAAAGGACACCTGAAGAAAGACTGCAAGTCTCGGAAGGGAAAAGAAGGAGACGTGCAACAAGAAACTAATCATGAAGCGAATGTAACAGGTGATGTGTTGCAAGATGCTTTGATTCTTTCATTAGAAAATATTATTGATGCCTGGATGGTAGATTTAGGGGCCTCATTCCATGCCACACCTGATAGGAAACATTTTTATGGTTATGTTCAAGGAGATTTTGGACAGGTTTGATTGGGTGATGATAAACCCTGTAAAATCATTGGAATGGATACAGTTTTGATTAAATAGAAAAATGGAAATCAGTGGCTATCGAAGGAGGTAAGGCATGTACTAGATCTGGAGAAAAATTTAATTTCAACAGGGCAGTTGGGAGGTGAAGGTTGCGTAACTACTTTCATAGATAACCTGGAAGGTCACTAAAGGATCCCTAGTAATAGAAAAAGGAGGAAAGGTTGGTACATTGTATTTATGCAATTGTATTTCTAATTCTGTTAGTGCTTTAACCTCTACAAGAGAAGATACGACATTATGGCATCATAGGCTCGGGCACATGAGTGAGAAGGGAATGCAGATTCTTCACTCAAGAAATTTGTTGCCAGGTTTGAAGCATGTTGATTTAAAATTCTGTGAGAATTGTGTTTATGGAAAACAGAAGAGAGTCAGATTCCTTAGAGTTGGGAAAGAAAAGAAGAGTGAAAAATTAGAGCTTGTGCCTATAGATGTATGGGGACTTGCTCAGGTATCATCTCTTGGTGGCTCTCATTATTATGTTACTTTTATTGATGATGCAACCACAAAAAACTAGATTTATTATATTCGAAATAAATCTGATGTATTTGATACTTTCAAGAAATGGAAAGCTTTGGTTGAAAATGAGACAAGAAAAAGGTTGAAGTGTCTCAGATCAGACAATGGAGGTGAATATTGCAGAAAATAGTTTGATAGATAATGTTCAGAGAATGGAATTCGTAGAGATAAAATAGTTCTAGGAACACCACAAGAAAATGGCATGTCAGAATGGATGAACAGGGCAATCATGGAGCGTGCAAGGTGCATGAGATTGCATGAAGGATTTCCTTTACAACTTTGGGTAGATGTTGTAGATATTGTTGTTTATCTAATAAAAAAAGGGCCTTCAAGTTCCTTGGATGGTGGTATTCCAGAGGAGGCATGGACAGGTAAAAAGGTAAACTACTCTTTTTTAAAGACTTTTGGTTGTGAAGCCTTTATCCACATTAACAAAGAAAATAGAACAAAGCTTGAGGCAAAATCAAAGAAATGTACCTTTATTGGGTATGGTGTTAATGATTTTGGTTATCACTTTTATGATTATGAAAAACATAAAATCATTAGGAGAAGAGATGTCATATTCAATGAAAAGGTTTTGTATAAGGATCAGCTGCAGGAAAAATAAAACAGAGAATACACAGTGCTTGATGAGATCACAAAAAAAGTGATGGTGCTTGAAAATCATAATGATCAACAGCCAGAACAACAACCACAATAGCAACAAGCACTTCAAACACCTGAAAGTGGTGTTAGAAGATCTATCAGAATGAATAGACCCCCTGAACGATACTCTCCTTCATTATATTATGTATTTTTTACTGATTCTAGTGAATCAGAATGTTATGAAGAAGCAGTGCAGGTAGAAACCAAGAAAAGTGGGAGCAAGCCATGAAAGAAGAGATGTACTCCTTAGCACATAACCAGACTTGGGACTTAGTCAAGTTGCCTACAGGTAAAACAACATTGCAAAATAAATGAGTTTACAAGTTGAAGGAAGAGGATGGAGGTAGAAAAAGTATAAAGCTAGACTTGTGGTGAAAGGGTTTGCCCAGAAAAAGGGTATAGACTTTGATGAGATATTTTCTCCTGTTGTGAAAATGACTTCAATCAGAACTATTCTAAGTCTAGTAGCAGCGGAAGATTTTCATCTTGATCAGTTAGATGTAAAGACAACCTTTCTGCATGGGGATTTGGAGGAAGAGATATATATGTAGCAGCCACAAGGATATGAGGTAAAAGGGAAGGATAAACTAGTGTGCAGGTTGAAGAAGAGCTTGTATGGCTTAAAACAAGCTTCAAGGCAGTGGTCTCTAAAATTTGACAAGTTTATGTCTGAACAAGGTTATACTAGGTGTCACTCTAATCATTGTGTTTATCTCAAAAGGAAAAATGATGGCAGCTATATTATATTGTTATTGTATGTAGATTGCATGCTTGTTGTAGGTTCAAACATGCAGGAAATAAATGTGCTCAAAAGTAAATTGGCAAACTCATTTGCAACGAAGGATTTGGATGCTGCAAAACAAATCCTTGGTATGAGAATAACTAGAGACAAGAAGAATTGTAAATTAACATTGTCTCAAAGTGATTACATAGAAAAGGTGTTGAAAATGTTTAATATGCATAATGAAAAACCAATTAGTATACCTTTGGCTAGCCATTTCAAATTAAGAAAGGAGATGTGCCCAAAGACCCAAGAAGACATGGATTATATGTCTAAAGTTCCATATGCATCAGCAGTTGGAAGCTTAATGTATGCAATGGTCTGCACAAGGCCTGATATTGCACATGCAGTGGGAGTTGTAAGTAGGTACATGAACAATCCAGGAAAAGAACATTGGATGGCGGTGAAGTGGATTCTTAGGTATTTGAGAGGTACCAAAAATCAAGCATTATGCTTTGGTGGTTCAAACATTTCTCTACAGGGATATGTTGATGTAGATATGGCAGGTGACAGAGATAACAAGAGGAACACTACAGGATATGTATTTACTGTAGGTGGAACAGCTGTCAGTTGGGTTTCAAAACTGCAAAGTGTTTTTGCACTCTCAACAACAGAAGCAAAGTATGTTGCTGCTATAGAGGCTAGTAAAGAAATAATTTGGTTACAAAGGTTTCTGGATGAATTTGGTAAGAAGCAGGAGTTGGGTAGGTTATACAATGATAGCCAGAGTGCCATACAACTTGCAAAGAACTCTGCATTTCATTCCAAGACTAAGCATATACAGCCCAAGTACCATTTCATACGGTCAACATTGGAAGATGGACAGTTGAAGCTGGAAAAGATACACACTAGCTAGAATCCTGCAGATATGTTAACAAAAGTTATAACTAGGGAGAAACTCAGAATCTGCTTAGTTTCAATTGGTCTTCAAGTATGATGAAGAAGATGAGAAATAGCCAGGTCCAAAGTGGAGTCATTATCTAGCAAATGAAGCAACGGTGGAGTTGCTATAATCAGTCTCCAAGTGGGAGATTGTTGGGTGTGGAGCCTGATTATCTTTTGTATTCAAAGGTATTGCCGAATTGGACCCCAGTTCGAAATGGGGCACCAACGCTGCCCATAAAATATTCGCTACAAGGGGGGTCCGGGGGGGTGGCTGCGACCTTTTGGGAGGCCCCCCTAGCGGGGGGTTTCGGGGGCAGTAACCCCGAAGCTAAGAATAGATGTAAAATTGCCTTGTAAAATGTTGTAATTTCATAGTCAATCTGGGCCGTTCATTAGGCACAGATCTAACAATAGAAGTTATGTTTAATCTAGGGTTTTTTTCCCTAGACAACAACTCCTCGCTATATATGAGGGAATTGTATTGCCTCTATGTATATCTGTATTCTGAGTGAGGAAGAGAGAGGAGATTGAGAGCAAAGAGGGAGTTACAACAGATCTACTATAGGTTGTATCTCTTTAGTTTGCTAGATAATATAAAAATAAGGACTAGATGTTTCTCCGTGGACGTAGCCCAAACTGGGTGAACCACATATATCCATGTCTCTCTTGTTTTATGCATTTTCTGTGTTTATATTTCTGCAATATTTTATGTGTTCCATTGCTCTGTAATATATAATTTTCTAACACAATGGAAATCAATCTCCATATGAAGAATTCTATACAACTCTTCATACTGTCCACACAGAGTCTGCAATAGCCATCATGATCTCTGATAATGTCTCCACATAGCTTTAGTGAGTCTACTATTAGCTACACTAAGCTCTGATTAATTCATCACTGGTGTGAGCCTTTCACAGGTTAGCCCGATCAACAGAGTTGCTCGTCCATCGACTTCCTCCTGTCCTGCTTAACCTTCAGCTTCCTCTTGTCCTGCTGGACCTTTAGCTTCCTCCTGTCCTATTGGACCTACTGCTGCCTCTATTTCTTCCAGCTTTTCCAACTTCTAAACTTTTCTTGTTCTCTGTTTTATATGCCTGACCTTTTGCTTCCTCCTTGCTCTCTTGAACTTCGGCTTCCTCAACGCTCGCTCGACCTTTAGGCTTACCTCATTTAGTTGCTTTAGCTTCCTCTACACTCACTTGATTCTTTGGCTTCCCGGTCCATGGCTTCCTCTGTCTATTCAAGTGTTCCAATACTCACAGGACACGTAAATGCGAAAGAGAGGCCGTATTATAATAATATTTCATATTAAAGAAATAAATATATTAGAGAGGCCCTCATTTTTTGTCAATATTCATACAATGGACCCAAACCTATCAAAAGCATTTATTTGACTTTAAGCCTTGGGCAACACATTTATCAAAAACATAGGAATACATGGAAATACACCCTCTTAACACAAAAGGTCAGACTTAAAATGCATTACGCCTGCATCTATAACTTCATCAGGTCCGCTCCTCCACAACTTTATCGCAAACGGCAGATTTGCACATAACATAGCCAATTCCCTAATACCCAGATGTGATATTATTATAAACTATTTTTAATAACTCCATCGGGTCCATATATATATATATCACAATTGGTGCTTTCAATGTGGCAAGGCTTTAAGACTTTAAACCTAGGACCATACAACATGTCTTCCGACACAGAGGACGCGATATTAAAATAGGGTGCATTAAAATGGAGCAGTAGGTCTGTGGTATTATCGCAATCAAAGTTTTAACATGACAAGGCCTTAAACATTGCAATACATAACTCTCGATACAGCGGACACGATATACCATTAGGGCGCGATATAATAGGACCATCGGGTCTGCAATTGTATATCATAATTGGTTGTCTCAATGTGCCATCCCATTAAGACTTATAATATGATAATTCCAATGAGGTGGATGCGATATGATATTAAATGGTTGTTAATACATTCGTCAGGTCCACAGCGTATCGCATTCGACAGTTTTCCCTTGTTACCTCTCTTCAAGACTTGCGATTGCTACAGATGTGATATTACAATAGAGCATATTTTTATGGATCCGTAATACATATCACAGTCGAGGGATTCAATGTGAAACATAATAAAGTGATAAAGCCACCGATATTGATTTTTCACGGTATTCCTTAGCGATCCTCCACCATTGATCTGCTCATGATCCAACGATCAACACTTAACCTGATCAACCGAGAACCGTCCGTTGATTCTTTGCCATCGATCAACCTGCGCTGGATCCAACGGCCTGCATCAATTTCGAGTGAGCAATTTGCAAGGGAAATAACCACCCGAAAAAGTGGTTTTCTCTCTGATCTATATATATATATATATATATATATATATATATATATATATATATATATATATATATATATATATATATATATATAGATATATATATATATATATATATAGATATATCTATATATATATATATATATATATATATATGTATATATATATATAGATGTACTTTAACCCGATATATACTCCTCCATTCTTTTCTGGTCTGATATGACTTTGCGATGGCTTCCGATGCACTGCTCCAATAGCTCTTCTCTAATATTCCTCTGATATCGCATGATATGGCTCCTCTGTTAACTACTCTTCCACTGGCTTCTCCTCTAATGTGTGTTCCTCTTTGTTCCTTCTAATGAACAATATGGCTCCTCTGTTAACTACTCTCCCGCTTATGCACCTCCGATATGTGTTTCTCTTTGTTTCTCATGGCTTCCAATGACCTCTTCCTCTTTGTGGGGCTTCCTGGGCATATAATACATGTGATACTCCTGATATGGTTGTTTATGATCCTCCGCTATGTCTTCCTCTTTGTTTCTTAGTTCTTACCTTTTTTCGTTGTGTGTTCCTCCTTGCTTCTTTTGTTGAACTTCTTCCTCTGGATTTTCTTTGACTACTCCTGTTCTGAGCTTCCAATGAGCTCTTCCGATGGTTTCCCTTATGGCTCTGCTCCTTGGCTTCTTACTCCTATTTCTTCATGGATCTGCTCTGCTTCTCCTAGAATATTGCCATATTGACATCAATGACAATCCAGGTCAACAATCTCCCCCTTTGTTATTGATGGCAATATTCTTCTTCTCTCCCTCTTTGACATTAATGGCAAAGGAGTGCTTAGGGACTCCCCCTATCAAACTACTTCTATTCTTTATGAATAGTAGATCTTCATGAGTATGTTACTCCCCATGTAATAGTGCTCTTCTTTTTTTCTCAAGATAGAGGGATTGATGCTTTATCATCAATTAGCACATTATCCCCTCTCCATGTCTCAGAACTACTTTATCATGGCTTCAACAATGCTTAAGGATTCTCCATTTCAATACTTTCAAATAGATTGCAAATAGACACACACCAAATGATCAAGTCCAAGTTTTTATGCTTCAATCCATATTCTGTTGTCTCCACAGTCAGAATTAAGAGGCCTTCATAGTCTGAATCAAGAGAAAATTCCACTGAAATTGTCTCTCTTTCTATCTCTCTTTAGATCAGAGTTCCTTTGTATTTCTATGCTTCTCCTTAAGTTACTGATCTATATTCAACTACACAACATTCTCCTTTCTATAGTCTTTTGATGAGCCATCTTTTCTTTGTGTTCTTGAAAAAAAATATCTCCACAAGTTATCTCCACAAGTAGATTTTGATATCTAATCTGTGACTGTCTTTTAAATTCTTTTCATTGATTGGAATCTTTTTTCAATGCTTCAGTTTTGTTAGATGCTACCAACTTCTCTTATTTCATGCTTCATTCCCAGATGTATCTGTTTGTTTGGAGGTTGCCTCTATTTGTGTCCATAATCTACCTGTTCTCACATCAAATCCCTGAGTCGAAACATTAACATCTGTAATATTAGAACCATAGTTTTTTTCCCTATTTCTCTAGTATTAGATGACCTTCTCTGTTGCTCCAATTACTATTTAGTGATCAAGTGGAAAACATCTTCAACAACAGTTCAAAGAATAGTTAAGAGATCAATTCTTCAATGGCGTGCTCCTGAGAGATGATCTTTATCAAAGAATGATTGTTAATATAGCTCAATAAGGATTTCATAAGGACCCTTTCATGAATAGCTTCTTCATTAATGATCAAGAATCACGGGCTCCCCCTAACTGTATGCATCATCTCTTTTGGCAGAGTCTTCCCATCAAATGCTTAGATTGTCAAAAATCAGGGCAATAACATGTGTTGTTAGATGGAGATTTCAAGGGGCTTTCGGATTGTATTTTCTTCCTTCTCCATACTTGTGTAACTTTCTTCTTTTGCATGGTTCTAGCTTGTGTAAGATCCCAAGTTAATTTATAATCATGTGCCATATGACCAATGTTATGACACTTGAAGCATTCTACATTGTTAATGAATAAGAATTTGTGATTTCTTCCTGCAAAATTGTTCCTTGGAGATTGTTGGGGACCATAATATATATCTTTATGATATGGTTAGGGACCATAACATCTATCTTTATGATATGCTTTACAATCTTTTGCCATGTGACCAAAGTTTTTACAAGAATTTCAATAACCAAGAAATAAACTTTGGTACCTGGGGGATGGAGATTTCCTTGATGTACTTCTGAAGTCTTTCTATCTTGAGATCCTTTGATGATAACCATTTCTTCTAACATCCTTGACATTATCTACATTTCTTCTTAGAGCGGGATTTCTTCCATTGTTGCCTTGTTTTTTCTCCTTGCCTTTGTTGTAACTGGGAGCATCACCATTTCTCTCTGGCTTCTTCACATCCCTTTTGTTTGAAGCATTATCATTCTTGTCTAAGGATTCACCTACATACTCGAGACCTAATTTATCAAATGGACATCTTTGATGGCTGAGCATGTCATCCAAGGCTTGAGAGCTCTTCATGGTTTTGTTCATCCCTTGAACCTTTTTCCTAAGGAAGATAATCTCTTCTTCTAATATTTCACACTCATATTTCTTCTTAGCAAGTTGTTTCTCAGTTTCTTCCTTGATATGAGTAGCTTCATTTGCTTCTATTTTAAGGGAGATGATATCTGACTTCATTTTGAAGATTTCTTCATTTTCCTTTGCTAGACTTCTCTCCATTTCTTCCTTGATCCTTGTCGCTTTACATGTTTCGACCTTCAGAAGTTTGATGTTAGATTTTAATTTGAAGATTTCTTCATCCTTTGCTTTTAGTTGAAATATCATGGTGTTTCTCTCATTTTTTGCTTCATCGACTTGTTCTTCTATGATTTCTAATGCTTCCATTGTCTTCTCAACTCCTCGTGCTAACTTTCTTGCTTCTTGTAGTTGACTTGACAAGGTATATTCCTGTTTCTTTGCTTTATCCAATTGATTTGTCATGGATATGACTTCTTCATGATGCTTTCTTTTGTTTTGATGAAATTCCTTCTTAAGCTTGGCAAGCTCTTCATCCCCTTCCTATATTTGAAGCTAGAAAAGGTTAACTTTCTCCCTTGTTTGGTCTTGGTCACTAAGTAGTACTTTCTTCTTAAGTTCCTTGTTTTCCTTTTTCAAATTGAGAATCTCTTCCATGTCAACTGTAAGTTGAGCGAGGAGATTTTTGGGTCCCTATAATACTAGTGATTACCCCATTACTATTGTAGTTTCATCCCTTATTAATATTGTTGTGCCCATATTATTCCCATATTGTTATTATTGTGCCCCATAGAATCCCTCTATTGTTATTTTTGTGGCTTTATATTATTATTGTTAGGTTGGTTGGGTTATATTGTGACTCCTTAGACTCCTATATATAGAAAGGAGGTTTTGTCATTTGAATCATCCAAGAATTGTTCATTTATGTAATGTAAAGGAGGTTGCCCCCTCGAAGAGGCTGAATTCTAAGGCGTTGATCTATCTTTTCTATCTTTTCTTGAGCTGGTTTCATAACAGAGATCTTCTACAAAATATTTTTCCTTCTCTTCATCTTCTAGGTCTTCTTTAGCCTTGATGTCATCATTCTCATTTTCAACTTCTATGATGGGTTCTAGATTTTCTTCTTGATTTCCATCATCTTCTTGACTAATGGTCATGGTCAATGCTCCTTTTGAGTGAAGGTCATGAAGTTTGTCCCATATACCCTTTGTTGAGGAACATTTTCCTAAATTTTTCTTTATAGAATCGGGTATCCCATTCAAGATTGCCTTTATTGCTTTTGCATTGTACTCCATGGATTCTCCATCCATCATGCTATCAACAATCACTAATTTCCAGATTTCAATGCCTTGAGTCTTTAAGAAATTCCTCATTATTGCTTCCCATATATTAAAGTTTCCATTGAAACATGGAGCCTTCTCAAATTGATTGTCTTCTATTTCAGTGGTAGAGGGAGACACATCTTTAGGAGGATTGGAGACTTTCTTCCTTGACTTCGCCATTTGTGTTCTAAAGATCAACCTTAAAGTTGTTTAGGCTTTGAGTGAAGGTACTGGCTCTGATACCAATTTTTGGAAATACTAAGAGGGGGGGTGAATCAGTATTTCTTTTCAATTGTTATTTTTACTAGTTAAAACATTTATATTCAGAACACAAGATGAAAAACAAGAATAAATGCTTTTATTAATATAATCTTTGAAATAAAATATATACAATATATATATGATTCCAATTTGTTGCCAAGCACCAACTTGGACTTTTGTGAGGCTCCAACCTCCAAAGCACCAACTCTGCTTTGTCAAGGCACCAACCTTGGACTTAGGAGCATCAACTCCCAGGACACCAATCCTTCCAGTTCTGAGGCACCAACCTCAAGGGCTCCAACCCTTTGCTACAAACTATTTGGATCTGTTTTGTCAAGGCACCAAACTTGGATATAGGAGCACCAACTCCAAGGACACCAATCCTTCAAACTTCTGAGGCACCAACCCCAAGGGCTCCAACCCTCTTGTCAAGGCATGTTTAATAGTAATGTTCTACTCTTAGAACTCTTCTTTATTGAGTTCTATCTATTTACAACTTCACTGTAGTCTCCATGCTACAGCATCAATGGAAATCATTCTTCATATGAAGAAGTCTATACAACTCTTCATACTGTCCACACAGAGTCTGCAATAGCCATCATGATCTCTGATAATATCTCCACACAGCTTTAGTGAGTCTACTATTAGTTGCACTAAGCTCAGACTAATTCATCGCTAGACTGAGCCTTTCATAGGTTAGCATGATCAAAAAAGTTTCTTTTCCGTCAGCTTCCTACTATCCTCCTTTAATTTCAGCTTCGTCTTGTCCTGCTGGACCTTTAGGTTCCTCCTGTCCTATTGGACCTACCGTTGCCTCTGTTTCTTCTAGGTTTTCCAACCTCTAAACTTTCCTTGTTCTCTGTTTTATATGCCTGATACGCCTGACCTTTGGCTTCCTCCTTGCTCACTTGAGCTTCATCTTCCTCAACACTCACTCGACCTTTAGGCTTCCCTCCTTCGATCGCTTTAGCTTCCTCTGTGCTCGCTCATCCATCTATGCTCACTTGATTCTTCGGCTTCCCAGTTCATGGCTTCCTCTGTCTATTCGAGTGTTCCAATACTCATAGGACACTTAAATGTGGAAGAGAGGTCACATTATAATAATATTGCATATGAAAGAAATAAATATATCACAAATGCCCCCCTTTTTTTTAAATATTCATACAATGGACCTAAACCTATCAGAAGAATTTATTTGACTTTAAGCCCCAGGCAACACATTTATCGAAACCACAAGAATACACGGAAATACACCATCCGAACACATAAAACCAGACTTCAAATGCATTACGCCCACATCTATAACTTCATCGGGTCTGATCCTCCACAACTTTATCGCAATCAGCAGATTTACGCATAACATAGCCAATTCCCTGATACCCAGACACGATATTATTATAAACTGTTTTTAATAACTCCATCGGATCCATATATATATCGCAATCAGCGCTTTCAATGTGGCAAGGTTTTAAGCCTTTAAACCCGAGAACATACAACATGTCTTCCGACGCGGCAGACGCGATATTACAATAGGGCACATTACAGTGGAGCAGTGGATCTACGGTATTATCGCAATCAGAGTTTTAACATGACAAGGCCTTAAACACTGTGATACATAACTCTCGATACGATGGACACGATATACCATTAGGGCGCAATGTAATAGGACCATCAGGTCTGCAACTATATATCGCAATCGATTGTTTCAATGTGGCATCCCATTAAGACTTATGATATGATGATTCCAATGAGGCGGATGCGATATGATATTAAACAGTTGTTAATACATCCATCGAGTCCATAGCTTATCACATTCGGCAGTTTTCCCTTGTTACTCTCTTCAAGACTTGCGATTGATGCAGATGCGATATTACATTAGAGCATATTGTTATGGATCCGTAATACATATAGCAGTCGAGGGATTCAATGTGAAACATAATAAAGTGATAAAGCCACCGATATTGATTTTTCATGGTATTCCTTAGCGATCCTCCACCATTGATCTGCTCACGATCTGACGGTCAACACTTAACCCGATCAACCCAGAACCGTCCATTGATCCTTCGCCATCGATCAACCCGCACTGGATCCAATGCCCTGCATAAATTTTGAGTGAGCAATTTGCAAGGGAAATAACCACCCGAAAAAATTGGTTTTCTCTCTCCACACGAGTGCTACATGTTGCCCATTAAATCGAATCGGATGCTTTCCTCTAAATACCACTACCACTATTACAAATCTTCCTTTTCTGGTATGATATATATATATATATATATATATATATATATATATATATATATATATATACTTTAACCCGATATATACTCCTCCATTCTTTTATGGTCTGATATGACTCCACGATGGCTTCCGATGCACTACTCCAATAGCTCTTCTCTGATATTCCTCCGATATCGCATGATATGGCTCCTCTGTTAACTTCTCTTCCGCTAGCTTCTCCTCTGATGCGTGTTCAACTTTGTTCCTTCTAATGAACAATATGGCTTAACTTATCTTTCGCTTATGCACCTCTGATATGTGTTTCTCTTTGTTTCTCATGGCTTCCAATGACCTCTTCCTCTTTGTGGGGCTTCTTGGGCATATAATACATGTGATACTCTCGATATGGTTGTTTATGCTCCTCCACTACATGTTCCTCTTTTTTTCTTAGTTCTTACCTTTTTCAACTGTGTGTTCCTCTTTGCTTCTTTCGTAGAACTTCTTCCTATGTCTTTTCTTTGACTGCTCTTGTTTTGAGCTTCCAATGAGCTCTTCCAATGGTTTCCCTGATGGATTTGCTCCTTGGCTTCTTACTCTTGTTTCTTCATGGATCTACTTTTCTTCTCCTAGAATATTGCCATATTGACATCAATGAAAATCCAGGTCAACATAAACGACGTTTTTTTGGAAATCTACCCCCAGCGAGTTTCTGTCTAAAAGTGTCTTTTCTGTCATAGTCCTCGGAGAGATCTTTCCAACAGGCTATCATGCACGTCAAACAGAGATAATATAACCAAGTCGCGACCCTGGGAAGTTGGTTGTCCAACTCACCCCAACGAGGCCCATAAAATCTTGGTGTTACATCTCCTCGAGTTAGGTTTTTGGTTCTTTAGGGTTTGCTCATATTTTTCAATAATAAAAAGGCCCTTGAGCCTCATTGTAAGGCAGTTCAGCGGCATGTAGGTGCCACATATCTTCTCATAGATAAGCTACCATCGCCCTAGCTGGTTTATTTACATTCATGTTTAAATATGGATTAGTGGTATCATAGCGGTCAACTTTTTTTCTCTGTTTTTCTTTGCATGTCCCCAATGAGGTCAGGATATAAGGAGTTAGGGCTTGAACTGGTCAAACCTTTGCAAGACTAGCCTTGCAAATCCCAATAGTCTCCCATGGTGGATGAAAACAAAGACGAGGGGGCAGGAGATCCTATCAAAATATTGCTCGAAGAAGCCCTCGAGCGACAAAGGAACGTGATGATGGACAACATTGCATAGATCCTTCAGCAGCTACCCAGGGGCAACACATCGGCTTCCAACAGCTACTCTGGAAATGCCACACCATTTAAGGTACAAGTTAATTTCGAAATCCCCATATTCGAGGGTCACATAGACGCAGACATTGTCGATAAATGGTTAAATCTGATATAGGGTTATTTTTCTATTCATGATTTTTCCAGTCAGGAAAAGATTATTTTCGCTTTTCTCAAAGCAGACCCCCTTGTCAAGGATTGGTGGGAAACCTACTACGAGTAGAAAGATGAAAGTACAGGCTCACTATTTTCAGCCGCACCCACTTGGAATTCATTCTGGGATGCCATCAAGGAGCAATACTACCCTGTCAGAAGCTATGAGGATCAATACATAAAGTGGACCATGCTGCGGTAGGGAAGGGACCAAGACATGCCGGAGTTTACCAATATTTTCCATACCCTTCGCACAAATTTGGGTATCAAGGATACGGAGACACATCTGGTACTCAAATACCACGGCTGCCTGCACAAGTACATCCAGGAAGAAATAGAATTCCTAAACATCTCCTCGCTCGACACGGCATACCGATATGTCGTCAAGGTCGAGAAAAAGTTTAAACAAAAGAAGCGAGACTTTGTATCTGTGAATCCGAAGTAAGGGAAAGGTGCCCCCAAACTGCAGAACAAAGGACAAAGCCAAGGCGGGGCAGCCCAAGACAACCCACCAAAGCTGCAAGCAAAGAACAGTGCTGCGAAGCCGAAAAAGGACACGAGAAAGTGGTGTGAGTTCCATAAGAGCTCCACTCACAACACAAGTGAGTGTTGGGCCAAGCAATCATTGGTGGCCGAGATAAAGGTTTCAGAATCAAATGCATGTTATGACTCTGAGTCAGAACCTGACAAGGGGAATGACAAAGGGAAGAAAATTATCGATGCAAATCCCAACGCCATTGTTTCCACCACGAAGATCTAGAAGGAGTAACCTGAAGATCCAGGGGAGGAGGAGCGTCTCTTCCACTCCCAGATGTGGGTAAAGGGCTCCCCACTATAGTTTATTTGTCAACAGCAAGAGCCAAAAGAACCTCATTTCGGTAGAGGTTGTGAAGTGACTGGGCTTACTGACCACAGCACATCCACAACCGTACACCATCGAGTGGCTTCACCAAGGATGGGATCTTCACATGAGCCAACAGTGTTGCCTTCCATACAACATCAAGCCCTTCACAGATGAGGTATTGTGTGAAATTTCTCCCCCTGAAGTTTTTGATGTATTATTAGGACAACCATAATTGTGGAAGCGACATGTTGTGTATGAATCGAGGCCTTGTGATGTTATTGTTACTTTGGGAAATAAGTTGTACAAGATACCAGAGGTAGCACCACCTACTGCCATCTCTTTGGTTACTACAAAACAATGAAGTAAGCTCATTTCCAAAACCAGGAAATTTGTTTTCCTGATGATATGCCCTCAAGGAAAGAAGAAGATGGTGGCCATGACCTCTAAACAGGTCCCCTTCACACGACAACTACAAATGGACAAGGTCGTGGAGGAGTATGTGGACATCTTCACCTCCCTCGCAAGGGTTCCTCTGCACTGTCAGGTTAAGCACTCCACCGATCTGACCCCAGGTGTGCCACTACCCAATGGACCAATCTATCGGTGCTCTGTTCTAGAGAACAATGAAATCAAGAGGTAGATTCAGGAGCTAGTGCAAAAATGTCACATCCGTCCGAGTTCATCGCCCTATGGGAGCCCGATCATGTTGGTACAGAAGAAGGGTGGGACTTGGAGACTCTGTATTGACTATCGGGCACTGAACAAGATCATTTTCCGTAATAGGTACCCGATCCCATAGATTGATGACATCCTAGACCAACGAAAGGGAGAAAAAAATTAAGTCAGGATATCACCAGATACCAATCGAACCCTCCGATGTGTGCAAGACTGCCTTCAAAGCCAAGGAGGGCCTTTTCGAATGGTTGGTTATGCCTTTCGGATTGACAAATGCTCTTGCAACCTTCATGAGGCTAATGGATGACATATTGCGGCCATTCACCAACTCATTTATAGTGGTATACTTTGATGACATCCTGATCTTTAGCCAGAGTTGGGAAGAGCACCTCCACCACATCTGACAGGTTCTCCAAACACTGTGGCAACACAAGTTATGTGCCAATTTGGAGAAATGAACTTTTGGCATGACCCAGGTTTAGTATCTGGGATACATTATCCAAGATCTATATCATTCGAGATTGGCCATCTCTAACTACTCTAATAGAGCTTCGCAGCTTTCCAGGTCTTGCCAACTTCTACCGTAGGTTCGTGTTGGGATTTTCTCATATCACTTGGCCCTTGAATCAAGTCACCAAGGGAGGAGCGAGAGCAAAATTCTTTTGGTCTGAATCTCAACAGAAGGCATCCAGAGAGTTGAAAGATCGCCTCTGCTCAGCACCAGTGCTCACATTACCAGACTTGCAACAACCATTTGAGGTCGAGATAGATGCCTCTAACTATGCTATTGGGGCAGTCCTTACTCAACATGGGCATCTAGTGGCATATCACAGTGAGACACTTTCAGACATAGTCCAGAAGTATCCCACTTATGACAAAGAGATGTATTCCATTATGTAGGCCTGCCGACAATGGAAGCATTATATTTTGGGGAAGGAAATAGTCATCCACACAGAGCACTAACCCCTGCAGTTCATACAAACCCAAGGGAAATTATAGAATAATCACCATTAGAAGTGGTCCACATACCTACAACAGTTGTTGGGTAGCGAATCCCCCCTTAAGCAGATTTTTAGGGCTTAGAGCCCGAGTTTGGTCAATGTAATGTAAAGATCCCGCAAAATGCGGGCACGAAGCGCAAGAGTCTAGGGTTGTCCGCCCTAAAATATTGTAATTTAATATAGAGTGTGTCGGCCTAGCCATGGTCCACGGACCATGGGAATGTATAAATTGAGCGAGGCCCTAAGGGTAGAAGTCAACTTTTGTTAGTCATGATCTTAAGTGATATGGATTGTTGAATGCAATATTCACTCTGAGTCTGTAAGTCTGAGTTTGGGGTTGTAGGAGTAAAAAGAGGCTCTACATTTGTGTGTGCAGGGGCCTGGTAGAGTCTGTAGCTATGTGCGTGGACACCTACAGCTGAGTGCATAGGGTGGAATTGGATTGTACTGGAACCAGAGGTTAATAAAAGATAAGTTGATTTTGGAATATTGTGCATCTGATCTATGTGTTTATGTTTCAACTATATCCTTGCATTTTTTTACAGTTTATGTTTTCCCGTATTGGTTATGAATGTTAAATGAGTAAATAAGAACACTGGGCCCACAAAATTAAGTTAGATCTATAATAATAACACTGTACGGGTAAAGGATCTAGGCAGCGCCTCTTTGCGCTTTGTGTAGAGCTACACAAAGGTCAGACAGCTATGCGGAGCAGTACAAGCACAGAAGATTGGTTCGTGACCTTTCCAAACCTCATCAATACATCCTTAGGGTGCGAAAACCTGATTCCAATACCCTCCCATACTACCTTGGGTGAGACCTCAGTCCGTGCTCCGCAAACTATTGCCGAAAGGGCCGGTAGTTTCGGGATTTGTTTGTCTAAAACACTTCTGAACCTGGGTCAGGCCCCAACAAGCCAACAAATGGTTCTATTGCCGGGACCAGGATCTACCTAAGGGATGTCTGATGTCGGAACAATGGAATCCTATCAAGAAGGAAATTGAAGATTAGTTGGATCAGAAGCTTCACGAGTTCGTGACACAAGAAAATAAAACTCCACAGATATCCGAGAATAGGTGGCTGGATCGCTACGTATATACAGAAATCCATGAGATCTTCTTCACATCCTTCTCTTCAAAGTTGTATGATTGGATCGCGAGGTTAGCTGACAGCCAAGGAAGGTATAAGCTCAATAAACCAATAGTGTGGACTCCGGAGTTGGTGCGCAGGCTAGAGGCATCAGAAGATAAGATCACGCAGGCCGTAGACCATTGGCTTGACTGGATAATAGGAGGGTTTATCACTGAATTTGCAATAGACATGACTATAAGCTACAGTGAAGTAGAGAGACATTTTCTCAAGGGACCACGAGGTAAGTACATCAAATATTTGAATACCTAGATTAAGATGATGTTATGTGAAAAATGGGTAATGCGAATATATTAATGAGTGGAACAACACGGAGTGGAAAGGTCTACAAAGGTATTGAAGGGTTAGGAAACAGTACTTTAATTTCACCTCTGTGAGCGAGCGAGGGAGAGCGCGCTCGGGTCTCTCTGAGGAGTGTAGTCAATTTGATAAGGCAATGCATTCCGTAGTTACCATCCCCACTTACACCACCACTCATGTCACCTCCTTCTCCTCCATCTTTGCCCACACCACCTCCACCAAACTAGCAGTTCAGTATGGCGAGCGCGATCAAGCTACCCGTATTCAGAGGAGTAGGAAATGAGGACTCGGATCAGTTCTAGTTCGTGGTAAGAGCAGTGTGGGAAGCACAAGGGGTTATGGATGATAACATTAAGAAGGCTACATTGGTAAGTGCGCTATAAGATCGCACTTTGACATGGTATATCAAGCACTCAAATGATCACCCAAATGCAGGAATAGCGGAGATCCAGATTGTGTTGAACAGAGAATTTAGCCGGCCGAAATCAGAGACGCAGTCAATCATCGGATTTAAGGAGATCGCGATGCTTCCAAGCGAAACCCCCTGGGATCTAGATTAGAGACTGAAGAGTACAATATACGAGGCTAATATGATGCTAACGAATGCACAGCACTACGCGTGGTTTGTGGCGTCTTTGACACCGCACCCGAGGACAGCGTTGTCACAGTAGAAGCTTTCGACCCAAGCAGAAGCATTGGAAATGGCGATGAGGTTGGATGAAAAATTGATATAGGATCGGAGATTGGGTGCCTAATAGATCCACACACAACTGTAGAACCTATGCTTGGAGATGTAGAGTTTGAAGCAGGATAGGGCACCACAGCCAGAGGCGCGTGAAGAAGTGTGGTGTATAAAATGCAAAGGCCAGGGCTACGATAAGGATCACTGTCTAGTATTCATGAACCACTTGGCAAGAGGGGGACCAATGCCATTGAGACCAGACACATAGGCAGGGCCTAGTGCGGCACTGCACTCTGGTGCGCGATCTGTCAGGTGGGAGGAAAGCACACAACGGACAACTGCCATCTGTTGCAGAAGTATATCCAGACTCCGCAGTAGCTGTTTTGTAATTTATGTATATTAGTGGGCCACGATGAGCATACTTATCAAAGCTACGAGTTAATGATGGAGCGGACCCCAGCCTATAGAATACAGACAAAAATGCGAGGCCTTGACCCAGCCGTAGGGATGGCGCGTGGTGGATTTCAAGGGCGAGGTCGAGGACGAGGAGGAATCGGGCTAGGAAGGGGTCGAGGACAATTAATTTGTTACAATTGCGGAGGACCGAGACACTACGCTCGCCATTGTATCAACCCAATGAGAATATCTTGTTCGTACTATTCTTAGTTTGATCATGAAGTAGTAGATTGTCCTACGTTGATCACGCAAATGCGCGAGAAAAGGGTACTTTAGCCTACTTTTATGTAGAATATCTAAATGATGAGGTCTGAACCATGTGAATAAGACCCCAACATGAACATGGTGCTCAGAAGCGACGTGACCATAGGGGAAGATAAGGGGAAGCAGCCCAAGGAAGATATGTGGGTTTGCAAGGCTCCTACAAAGGAACCTGATTTTGACTTGGAACGCGCAAAGGAGACGTTTATGGAAGATAAGAAGAGCTTCACGGAGGCCTCTACTTCAGGTATTAAGGATCAAGTAGGGCTAGGAATGGATCCTTCTATGCTTACTAACTTTTTAGAGACATGCATGAAGCTGATGTGTGATAATAAGGCAGTGAAAGGACTACAAGAATTGATAACTAGGTGCACAGGATCAGGTGAACCGCACGTAGTCCAAAAACTAGGAAAGCATATACTACGCATCGGGAGGGAGATGAGATTAACGGCACAGATTGGTGAATATGAGATGGATCAGGTAATTTTGGACCTAGGTTCGGATGCGAATGTGTTACCAAAGCAGACATGGGAATGCATGGGCATGCCCGCATTATAATGGTCCCCTATTTAATTATGGATGGAAAACCAACAAAAGATCTTGCCCATGGGAAGGTTGCAAGGGGTAACAGTGGACATCAAAGGTGCGAGCACACAGACAGACTTCGAAGTAATAGAAATTGTTGATGACAGCAACCCTTACCCCACATTGCTAGGAATAGACTGGACCACCGATATGAATGGAGTCATCAACCTGAAGAAGCAGAAGATGATATTCAAGAAAAAGTCCCTGCGCATAGTAGTTTCACTAGATCCGGTCGAAGGTGCACACTACACTGAACCTGTGCGTGACGATGACAGTGACGATGAGTTGGATTGCATTTACTAGATAACAGCGCAAGACCAAGATTGGGTGAACCCAACTGAAGGTGGGAGAATCTCATGGGAACGTGACAGTCCCTGTACTTAGGATTCAGCTGAAGGAATAGAACCTTGGCAGAATCAATTGCATGAAGTGATGATGTTGAATTGTAACATGATGATTAGATCACTATAGTGCGTGACGACCGAAGCAAGGGAACTACCAACATATGATGGGATAACAGGAGTGGATGAATTCTTAGCAAAATTTGAAAGTGCAGTACTAGAATAGCAGCGGTATGATGCGCTGGAATGGGCGTTGCGTGCGACACCCGCACGATGGTGGAGTACACATCAGAAGACTATGGGGAATTGGTGCAACTATAGAAGATGGATACATGTACAGTTTGGAAGTTCCCAGCGTCAAATGTGAGCCAGGTAGCCAGGACGAAGAAGTTTGCGCTGCCACCTGTGTCTATGGGTGCAGACGCATGTTGTGCAACCACTTCCCAGACTAAGGATCAGAAATCAGAACCTGACGCGCCAGTGAAGGCGATGCACTCCACAAACAGTCTGTGATGGAGCATTAAAACGGATTTGCAGAGTCACGAACAGAGTTCACGTGACGAAATGAACCAACTGGGACCTGCGCGTACCAGCGGTTCGATGGGCTTATAGGACCATAACCAAAAACCGGAGCATGGAAATGACCCCAACATTGACAAGAAGAGATGCAACCAAGAGGATGGAGAAGAATCCTCAAACCACAGCTCCTGCAGTTGGTACAGGACACAAGGACCTGGGTAAAGGGATTAGGTAGTTGTAGGAAGCCATTCGGAAAGGGAGCTTGAAACTTCTCGAACTCGATGAAGAGTGGGCACAGCTGAGAGAGAAAAGCGTGACATTGGATGAAGAAATCAGCAAACTAGAAACCGAAGTCATGCAAGCGGGCTGCGAAAAGCTAAGCATGCTAAGACCAAGTCTATCCAACCCTACTACTGCATTAGAAAGAGTTGCAACCCTGCTATCATGGCTGTGACTACAGCTTACTAAATAGGGGAGCGTACCATACCAAGATCAACACGACGCACTACCGAACGCAAGGGTATTTGAAGGGTGCCCGCAACCTGAGCTAGCAGGGAAATTGAAGCCTCGCACCGAGGGTGTGACCCCCTGACTATCAGTAGGAAGCATAGTCTCAGCGCTCCAAGTAGTTGAAAGTAGGCGCAGGACTATAAATGAGTCTATAGGAGAGCTGCACGGGAAGGAGGTTCTGCGTAGGGCCAGTATGTCACAGGGACCGCGGTCACGCAGAAGGGACTATGTTGCTGTGTAGGTAGGCTGGGAGGTGACCGTTGATATCACTGTTCATGACAAGAGGTCTAATTTAAGGTAGAAAGGAGTGGGCAATGAGCCATTAAGACAGGAATTAAGAGCTAGATTTGGGATGATTTGTCCGAGACGGTATTAATGGCTCAGAAGTGGAGGGAATGGGCGAATTCAAATTCAAACGTTACTATAAAATCTCTTCGGGTGGCCTCAAGGCAACATTTGGTTGTTTGAGAGTTGAGCCAATACAGAGCATTGAGCACCAAGCTACCTTGCCACCCGTGAGTATGCGACCGAATGCACCCAGTGTGGAAACAATGTCGGTTGCAAGGACCAGAGTGTGATTTGTAGAAGTAACCCCAGAACCCCGTGTGACAGAGGAAAAGCCTGGAGAGGTAAAAATTTCACCAGAGGTTCCCAAGTCCCCACGGACACCGTGACCACAGAAAAACAAGCAACCCATAGTGTCAGTCCGGGTGTCACCACAGAACCCACAGTTTAGTCAATTGTTAATGACCGAGAAGGGTAAAGTTGTTGTCATTGAAACAGAGGAGGAGGAAGAAGATTTGCAAGCCTTGATCACCCAAATTGAAGCACAGGACGATGAGGCAGAGAATTTTCCCACATATTGTCGACGATAAAGTTACCCCCCTACATCCCCCCATGGAAAGGGAAATCCAAGATACCGAAGGACCTGGAGGCCACGAAGAGTGCACTCCAGACCCCGCTTCTTCCAGACAAAATAAGGTTTGACGATCCACCGCTGGGATGGGTACCTAATATAAAGTTCGAATATTGGGACCTTGCAGACAACAAGAAGTTCCCACAGCTAGCCACGAAGCAATTATTGCAGCAGAAATGGTTATGCGGTGTGGAGAAGGCCAGGTTACTACATCTGCGGTGCATACCCCACTACCATTGCATGTCTGTCACGATATTTTTCATTCGGTAGCTATTGTGTCTAGTACATGATGGGTATCTCTAGCTGGAGGAGTCAATTCCCTTCACAGCCAACTTAATTCACTGGATTTTTCGGCTACCCATCAAAGGAAACAATCCTGCAGCCATAACAGGAAAGAGCAGTGACTTGAGCCTCACAGAAGTGATGAAGGCCAAATATAAGTTGGTGAAGAGAAAGTGCAAGTATGTAATAGCAAGCATCAAGGACAAAGGGGTGCACATTGCCACCCAACTACTAGCTGGAAAGCTCATGAGGAAATGTTGCGCAGATGAGGTGCCAACATCTGTGATTGCGTTGGCGGAGCAGTGGGTAGAGGGGGTCCAGTTCAACTGGGTGCAATTTCTCTACGATGGATTTTTGATAAACTGTCAGGAGGCCCAGGAGCAGGGTAAGACCTTCCACTATGCATGGTTGTTGTTATCCATCCTGTTGATTGCAGGGGAGCTGCCGAAGGACAGCCAGTTTCCTACCATTTAGAAGAACCTACCTGAAGCCACAAGGTACACCTCGCTCTGGGCAACGAAAGACACGACAAGGGTTCACGAGATCAAAGTGTTTTGGATCTTCATGTATGCAAGAATCCGAAATTGGATCAACCACAGGCCGCAATTGTCCCTGATGGTATACAACAATTTGAAAAGCGCGATAGAATTTAAGGCAGATATGCATATATTAATCTATATATCCAGATGTGAAAGGATCTAGCCCGAACATGGGTGAAGCTTCCATTCATTGCAACGGATGATGCAATCATCGAGGTAATGATGGCATGATATCTAAAGTGGCACACTTAGAACTTGGCAGAACTAGAAAAGATCACAGCATAGCAGGGGAAGAGGGACACCAGGTTGTGCATCATGAGGCTAGCGGAAAGAAAACGCCAGGAACAGGAAGCGGCCACGCAGCGGAAGGCAGATGAGGCAGAAGCGACAACATAGATGGTAGAAACCATAATTGCACCCACCGAAGAGACCGAGAAAGGTCAGGATATGTCCATAGAGAAGGACATACAGGGGGAGGATAAGGAAGAGAAATGTACAACAATATCGACCCAACTCAAGAGGTCACACATCTAGGAGAAGCCAACAGCCCGAAAGAAGATGAAGACAATGAAGACCTCTAAGGGAGCCCTTCTTAACAGTGGCGAACCAGTTCGCGATGTCACTAAGGATACTCTGGAAGAGTTGATGACGGAGTAGCCCACTATGTTGGGGGTGCTCAGAGCACAGTTGCAAGCATTACAGGTGTGACACCCAAAAGTGATGACACCGCACTTTGTGGAAGGTGTAGCCGAAGCTAAGTTGATGTTACGCGCCCACACAATGTACACACTGGTGTTACCAGAAGGCACCATCTGAGCAGAAGCCGAAGGTGATATGAGGGGTTGGGGATTGAATTTGGCCGCCCTTCCCAGAGAAACCCTATATCAGCTACAGGATGGGGTAACCACTAAGCTTCGTGCGAGGGAGGGTCACGATCTCCAAGTATTGAGCAAGCAGATCGTAAATTTAGACCAACTCAGCGTACAGCATGACCACATGGTTGCCCAAAACCAAGGATTAGAACAGGCAATGGAGGAGGCCTGTAGCAGCATTCCAGAGTTGGCCATGCTGGCGGCACTCCCCACCATGGAAAAAATTCATCAACTGGCAGCAAGAGTCTGTAGGACTCAGGAGGAGGCCGCGAAGGTTCAGTTGGAGCTGAACTTGCAGATTGCATATTTGTGACTAAAGACACAGCCCTCTACACCCCCAGAAGTCTAAGAGTAGTTTCACCGCGCCATTCAATCGGGGTTGAAATAAATAGAGAATGTTGTGCAGGATTGCATAGGATTTTTGGACCAGTCCCTCTTCACGCTCACTTCACTATAGGAGAACCCAATGCTACAACAGTTAGAGATAAAAGCGAGGGAATTGCAGCAAGCATGTGACAATGTCCGTGGGACCGCGCAGACGGTCGCCCTTACTCAGTGATTGGCCAAGATGAGGGAGGCCTAGGATCTAAAGGAACAGGTGGATGTCGCACGCCAGAAGGAAGCAGGGCTTAAAGCACGCATCTAGCCTTGGCTCGAGGAAGCGTTCATGGTCACCGCCACGATCAAGGGGAAGCTGGCCCAAATGCAGGACACATATGTGCAAAGGAAAGAGGGTGCCTCTGACAATGATGCATCAGAGTATCGTGCACAATTGATACAACAGACGGCGAAGGAATGTGTGCCAGACGTCCGTGAAGTGCAGAAGCTACTGGATGGACTCCAAGAAAAGATCACCACACTAGCCAATTGACTCAGGACAAGTCACGTTGATTATGTTGGGGGCCTGTTGGCCAGCGGATCCCCCCATAAGCGGATTTTTGGGGCTTAGAGCCTGAGTTTGGTCAATGTAATGTAAAGATCCCACAAAATGTGGGCACCAAGCACAAGAGTCTAGGGTTGTCCGCCCTAAAATATTGTAATTTAATATAGAGTGTGTCAGCCTACCCATGGTCCGCTGACCATGGGAATGTATAAATAGAGCGAGGCCTAAGGGTAGAAGTTATCTTTTGTTAGTCTTGATCTCAAGTGATATGGATTGTTGAATGCGATATTCTCTCTGAGTCTATAAGTCTGAGTCTAGGGTTGTAGGAGTAATAAGAGGCTTTATAGTTGTGTGGGCAGAGGCTTGGTAGTGTCCGCAACTATGTGCGCAGACCCCTATAGCTGAGTGCGTAGGGTGGAATTGGATTGTACTGGAACAAAAGGTTAATAAAAGATAAGTCGATTTTGGAATATTGTGCATCTAATCTATGTGTTTATGTTTCGGCTATATCCTTTCAATTATTTACAGTTTATGTTTACGCGCATTGGTTATGCATGTTAAATGAGTAAATAAGAATATTGGGCCCACAAAATTAAGTCAGATGTATAATAATAACACCGTACGGGTAAAGGATCTAGGCAGCGCCTCTTTACGCTTTCTACAGAGCTACACGAAGGTCAAATATCTACGCAGAGTAGCGCAAGCACGTAGGATTGGTTCGCGACCTTTCCAGACCTCATCAAGACATCCCTAGGGTGTAGAAACCTAGTTCCAACACCCTCCCATACTACCTCGGGTGAGACCTCAGTTCACACTTCGTATACTGTTGCCGAAAGGGCCAGTAGTTTCGGGATTTATTTGGCTAAAACACTTCTGAACCTGGGTCAGGCCCCAACAAGCCAACAACAGTTCCATTTGAATATAAAGTATAAGAATGGCAGCACCAATATTGTTGTAGATTACTTTAGTTGACCACCGATCATGGCGTTAACGACCATTCTCAACTCTTGTGGGCACGGGACTTCTAATTAGCCACTTCTCTACAAAATCGACCCAAAATTCGGCCACACATACCAGACACTCTTGGAGGGTCAGCATGTTCTAGATTTTCACCTCCAGGATGCCCTGTTATGCCACCTGGATCACCTTTGTGTTCCTTCAAGTGAGCGTGCCAAGATGATTTGGGAAGCACACTACGGTTGGGCTACTAGGAATTTCGGGGTCGAGAAAACGGTGGCAGTACTGCAAAAGTATTTCTATTGGTTGAATTTGTGACAGGATGTCGGGAAGTACATTAGATCATGCACTACCTATGCCATTGCCAAACCGACCATCAAGAAGCGAGACCTCTATACCCTGCTGCCTACCCTTAGTTGACCTTTCGGAATCCATATCCATGGATTACATGTTAGGCCTTCCTTCCACTAAGCATGGAAATCACTACGTTTTTGTGGTCGTCGACAGGTTCTCGAATATGACCATTATGGCGACCTGAAAGAAGAATATCACAGTAGAAGCCACTGCTAAACTCTTCTTTTAACGAGTGTGGGTACACTCTGAGATCCCACAGTCTATCATCTCAAATCGGGACAGAAGGTTCCTCAATACATTTTTGTCCAGTCTCTGGTAAATGCTGGACACCAAACTCACTAGGTCCACAACCTTCCATCCTCAAACTGATGGCCAGACAGAGGTTGTTAGCGGGATGATCATACACATTCTGTGCATGTACAACTCAAAGTATCCACTCACATGGGACGAAATCCTCCCCTATGTTCAGCATAGATACAACCAGGCTCTCCACAGCTCGATTGGCCACAACCCTTTCTAGGTGGGCTTGGGATTCCAGCCACTATGTCCCATTGATGTGGCCATTCCATTTGCAACTAGTCACGCAGATTCACCTCATGTCCAGTCCGAAACAGATAAGACAAACAGCTTCATCGATCATAATGACGTGCCCTACAAGCCGGCCAAAATAGAGAAGGAGTCTGCTGTTTTACAACATAATATAGGGAGCCCAACCCATCCAAAATTCATCAATCTGTCTACTCATTTGTCTTCTACCAATAATTCCGAGTATTGCACTCTCATGAAGCAATTCACTGATATTTTTGCCTAGGAATACAACAATCGTAAAACCTATGACCCAGAAATTATTCAGCATAGGATCCTACTAGAAAAGAACACGACCCCTTTTAAGCAGAAATTAAGACCTTTCAACCCTCTCCTACTGCCTTTGATCGAGAAAGAAATCAAGAAGCTGTTGGATGCCAAAATCATAATTCCCCTAAGGTATTAGAAATGGATATCCAACCTTGTGGTGGTAAGGAAAAAAAATGGAGAAATCAGGCTTTGTGTCGATTTCAGAAATCTGAAAAAGTGCTCTAAAAAATACAACTACCCCCTGCCCAGGATGGAACACTTGCTGCAAAGAGTTTCAGGGGCTAGGGTCATGTCCTTCTTAGATGGATTTTCAAGTTACAATCAGATTGCTATACACCCTGAAGATCAGGAAAAGTCCGCCTTCACTACTCCTTGGGGCACTTTCATGTACTCCAAGATGCCTTTCGAACTAATGAATGTTGGCGCTACCTTTCAGAGGGCCATGGACATAGCCTTCGTGGGAGAGAAGGACAAATTTGTCTTTCTTTATCTGGATGACATAATAGTCTTCTCCAGCAGCCATAAAGACCATTTACAACATTTGAAGAAGGTCTTCCAAAAGTGCAGACAGTTCGAAATCTCAGTAAACCCAAAGAAGTCATAGTTTTCTCTAGAAGAAGGAAAAATTCTGGGACATATTGTTTCTACTGAAGGTGTGAAGATTGATCCAACAAGGGTTCAAGACATTCAGGCACTGTCCATCCCAAGGTTGAAAAGGGGCATCCAATCCTTCCTAGGTAAGATCAACTTTGTAAGGAGGTTCATTCCAAACTTTGCAGAGTTAGTAAAGCACATCACTTCCGTGTTGAAGAAAGGATCGGAGATAAAATGGCCTGTTGCTTCAAGAAGCTCTTTTGAAGCCATCAAGCAAGCTATCATGGAAGCTCCCACTCTAATCAGCCTAGATTACACTAAGGAGTTTTGTATCTTCTCTTTTGCCTCTTATGATACGCTGGCAGCAGTTTTGTTGTAGAAAAATGATGAAGGCATAGAACACCCCGTGGCCTTTTTCAGCAAAACTCTAAGGGATGTTGAATTAAGGTATGACCTTGTTGAGAAGCAAGCTTATGCTCTCATAAAATATTTGAAAGCATTCAGGATTTATATTCTGCATTCCAAAGTAATTACATATGTGCCCTCAACGTCAGTGAAAGATGTCTTAACTCAGCCAAATATTGATGGAAAGAGAGCAAAATGGATTTAAAAATTCATAGAGTTTAACATATAGGTGAAGCCCACTAAGCTTGTCAAAGGCCAGGGCTTGGCTAAACTTATGGCTGAAGAAAATTGTAGCTTGTTAGATATAAATTCCATGGGTCTAAATTCATATTATGAGCAGGGAGAGGGAGAAACAGAAGAGCAAAAGTAGGATCAGTCTTTGGCTGAAAATCTAGTCACATGCAAATGGTATTATAGCACAGTTCGTTTTTTGCAAAAACTAGAAGTCCCTCTAGGACTTAGCTCAAGTCAAGCTCATGCCATTAAACTCAGATCAGCCAAGTTCTATATTAATAAAAATCTACTTTATTGGAAAGACCCATTAGGAATCATCTTGAGGTGTCTAGATAAAGAAAAATCTCTGGAGGTCATACACCAGTTTCATTCTAGAATCTGTGGAGGGCATCATTATTGGAAAACCACAGTTCACAAAATCTTGAGGGCTAGATACTATTGGCCTACTTTGTTCTCTGATGTGTTTTCTTTTGTAAAAGCTTGTGACAAATGTTAGAGATTTGCAGGAAGATAGCAGCTAAAATCTCTGCCCTTAAAGCCAATACATGTCAATGGGGCTTGGACTTTATAGGTGAGATCAACCCACATTCCAGTGTCCAACACAAATGGTTCTTAGTAGCCACTGATTATTTCACCAAGTGGATTGAGGCTTTACCCACTAAGAATGCCAATCATCAAGTTGTCATAAAGTTGTTGAATGAGAATATTTTCCCTAGATTTGGTTGCCCAACCAAACTAGTCACTGATAATGCAGCAGTTGTTAAGGCAAAAGAATTGATGGACATGACTGAATCCATGGGCATTCAAGTGGTGCATTCTACCTCGTATTACCCTCAAGGAAATGGCCTTGCAGAATCATCGAACAAGAGTTTGGTAAGGATAATAAAAAAACTATTAGAAGACAACAAAAAGAGCTAGGATTCCAAGTTGAAGTTTGCACTATGGGCTGATAGAGTTTCCATCAAAAAGTCCATAGGGAACTCTCCATTTAAACTAGTTTATGGCATTGACGTTGTTTTCCCTATCCAACTGATCCTCCCTATGGCTAAGTTCTTGCAAGAAGAATAAGATGAAGAAAATGACATGGTAATAAGAATGAATAACCTAGTTGAATTACAACAGATCATAGAGCAGATGGTTGAGAAGTCACATGTCCATCAGAAGAAAATCAAAAAAACCTTTGACAAGAAGGAAAAAGTGGACAAGTTCCAAGTTGGTGATTGGGTGCTCAAATGGGATGCATTGAAGGAAAAGAAAGGTAATCATGGTAATTTTGACTCCTTATGGACAGGTCCTTTTGTCATCGCTCAAGTTCAGCACAACAATACATTCATCCTACACAATCTAGCAGGAGGAGACACTTTTGGTAGCCCGGTAAATGGGTGGTTCCTGAAACTCTATTTCAATTAAGGCCTTAAAACCTTATTATTGTACATATGTTTTTCTTTGATTTTTATGTTTATGCTAAAAAGACTCCATGCCCAATGGAACACTAGGGGAAAGATTTAATTTTATTTTACAGGAAAGGCATTGCTCTTTGATTCTTGAAACCTCACAGGGAGGATTTCATCCCCAGAAAGAGCCAGTGTTAGCCTTGTTGGCATTTGGCCCAAAAAATGGATCCAAAACACTCTTGAAGTCTTCAAGAGTTGATTAAGATCCTCCCAAGATCGAAACAATCATATGCCAAAAGCCCTCACAAGGGCGGAAAGACGCTATCAGGAGGCTAAAATATTCCAAAATAGTGAAAAAGCAGAATCATCCCAGATCTAACTGGCTAAATCACAATCGGCCAAGCTGAAGGGACAATTAATTGGCAAGTCACATCGGTAGTCGTGGTGGTGGAGAGCATGATCTATAAATCCCCGGCATTGAGCGATCAGCGATTGTGATCAGATCGCATCGCTACATTGTAGTGAAACATTACCAAGGGTTAGGGGGACCACATTGCATCGCAGGTTTGCAATCAGCAAGAACATACGTCATGTTATAAGTAGACCGTTGGCTAGAGCGATATGCGATTGCGATCAGATCACATCGGAGTATTGCGAAGGAGCAGGGCCTCTATACAGGTGGTAACACTGATTGCGATGAGTCCCAGACCCGAAAGGGTTTGGGAATGAAATCCATAAGATTTTAAGTCCAGAGGGAGGCCAATTTTCATGTATTTCTCATGTTTTTAAGTATTTCAAAATACAAGGGGAACAAAGGGACCAAGCTGGCTGCAATAGATAGCAGTGACCCAGGGGACGGAACCAATGAGAGAATAGGCCATGTTTAAGGAATTTTGAGGTCCGAAAATAACAGAGAAAGGCAAGACTTACACAGTTGCAGAGTTTTATGTATGAAATAGAAAACATTCATGGTTATCATTCGAAAGGGACTGTTGCAGGGATTTCATAGGCCCGATAGCCACTCCATTTTCCAAGATCAGGTGGCCAACCATCCTTAGAAGCATTGTGTAGAAATGTTTGCATGCCAGAAGAGGGATTCGACCGGGATACAGCAGTTGATGAACAAATCCCAGAAAAGGAAAGAGAGGGGCCACAACACGCTACAACCTGAATCAAACGATATCATGGAGCATCGACGATCCTGCCACCTTAGTAGCCATCATAACAAACATGATGGGGCATCTCTGGCATGAGAGAGCTCCCAGGCATCACAGCAGGCTGCCCAAAATATCTTAATATGTTTATTCCTCTATCAGAAGAGGAAAACCACCGAGCCATGCCTACCCATTAAGGGAATCAAGCAGTTAAGGGACAGATCAGACAAGATTAAGACTTCGAGCCTTCTAGAGAGATCAGGAGCATTATAAAGGGCCTATAAAAGGCAAAAAACTAGATGTAACAATAGTTCAACTTTTGGAGATCATTCCTCCTCTGTTCCTTCAAGCTTCTCATCTACATTCTTTAGTAATACAAGCTTATTTTGTTGTTACATGTTCAATTTCCATTTCTCTTCTGTTCTATGCTTGCACTTGAACAATTTGTTCAGGTTTTCTTTGTCTTTAAGGCCAGATAATTGTCATCTTATCTCTGCTTTGATATATTAGATTTGCAAGCTTCTCTGCTGCTTGTAGCTAGCCATTTATATGTGTTATTATATATGCATCCACCAAGTATAGTCGGTAAGTTCATTTGCTACCTGTAGCTAGCCATTCATATATGTTCATGTATGCAATCTATTGGTATTGTCAATATTCTCCATCTATCCATTAAATCTACAAACTATTGAACATTTTTGGTCTAAATCCTTGTGTTATTAAGGGTGTTCATGCATGTCTTGAGTGAGAATAGAGCTGAAATGGTTATCTAACTTGATCCAAACCATCATTTATTCCAATAGTTCAGAGAACAATATTGAATATTACATGTTACCAGGCATCTCCGATCTACAACCTAGGAGAGTTTCCTGGAGAGATAACAAAGACCACCATGCAGAAACTGTATGACAGATATGTCACCATGCACAAGGAAGTTATCCATTTGTATGTTTTTCAATAGAAGCGCATGAAGATTGTCCAAACTCTCAAAGACATACACGTTGCTATTGCACATGTATAGGAAAGTACAATGAGCTACAAGGGAGCCCCACTTTAATTGCAAAAGATAATGAAGCCAGAGGCAGAGCTAGACAAAGCACAGATTTAGATGTTTATCGAGAATTATGAGCAGCTCCCTCTACTCATCACTAGCATTAAGGCTTCCTATGCATGTTTTTTCAAGAGTTTGGATGTCATAGTGAGGACACACGGGATCCCTTCAATCAGATCCCTCACTCAATCCATTAAGAAGAACCAAGTCCTGCTAGAGGTCGACGATACATGAAGCAGTTGATGCAAGAGGCCACCAATGATGACTTGCAGCTGAGCATAGAAAACATGTAGAAGTACATCGGTGATCCAGCCACACTCAGGAAAATGTTGCACATGCTTCAAGATGAGTTGGACAAAGGTTCCAGAACCATATACCCAGAAGCCATGGAGGAAAGAGTCTATTTCCATAAATACATCACCAAATAGTATGGGGACACCATAGTGCAGTACCAAGCTTGGTATTATTTCATCACCAAAGACCACCAAGAGGATGTTTCCAAGTTGGTCTTTCCCCAAGCTTCTGAATGATGGTATTTTTCTTGGTAGGATGACTCAAGCCTATTTTGTCCCACATGGGTATATGTCAAAATTGTATTATTATTTGTAAATATATTGTAAGTGAAATTCCAAGTGTCATTAGTGGAATGTGAACAATCACTATGTAATCTAAATAAATATTTGTAAAGGAGTTTAAGAGTCATGAGGGTAGTCAAATAGTCAAAGGGGAATGTCAAGGGTCACACCACCCTTGTTATAGATAGAAGAACCTCATAACTCATAATAAAGGCTTTTGGGGAGCCAAGCGTTTGTTTAAGCATTGCTTAGAGAAGGCTTTGAGAGTATTGTGACGAGCCCTGGCTTCTCCATAACGTAGAGCAAGTACACTTCTTTGGAGGAGCATGTGGTGTTGACTGTAATGTTCCACTATTGGGGCTAGTGGATGTCAATGGTGTATGTATGGATGGAACTTTCACTTAATAATATAATTGAGCCAGCAAGTTTTCATGCATATTTTGTTATTGTAGTTGGACTATTCTTGTTCCTTTAGCAATGTATGTTGTTTAATTTACGCATTTGTGTATGGAATTGTATGTATCTTGTTGAAGGCATGTTTTTGGATTAACTCATCACTTTGGTTTGTGGACTATTCCGCTTCCAAATTGTGATGTCATTCTGCTCGTGTGTTCCTTTCAGGCTGCGTACTGTTACAGGATTTTAAGGGACACACTGATCCAGGTGGATATTGGTGGCCACCTACAAATTCCACTTGCACCCCCACCATTGCTTCTTTCAGTTTTTCAATTTCCTTAATTGTAGCACAATTTACTATTTTTCGCAGTTTTTTGGGTCCTAAACTTCCGGAGCTGTTTTGAGGCCCTAAACTGTTGGAAATACTGAGAGGGGGGGTGAATCAGTATTTGTTTTCAATTGTTATTTTTACCAGTTAAAACATTTATGTTCAGAACACGAGATGAACAACAAGAATAAATGTTTTTATTAATGTAATATTTGGAATAAAATAGATACAATAGATATATATATATATATATATATATATATATATATATATATATATATATATATATATATATATATATATATATATATATATATATATATATATATATATATATATATATATATATATATATATATATATATATATATATATATATATATATGATTCCAACCTGTTGCCAAGCACCAACTTGGACTTTTGTGAGGCTCCAACCTCTAGAGCACCAACTTTGTTTTGTTAAGGCACCAACCTTGGACTTGGGAGCACCAACTCCCAAGACACCAATCCTTCCAGTTCTGAGGCACCAACCTCAAGGGCTCCAACCCTTTGCCGCAAAATGTCTGGATCTATTTTGTCAAGGCACCAACCTTGGATATAGGAGCACCAACTCCAAGGACACCAATCCTTCAAACTTCTGAGGCACCAACCCCAAGGGATCCAACCCTCTTGTCAAGGCATGTTTGATAGTAATGTTCTGCTCTCAGAACTCTTCTTTATCGAGTTCTGTCTGTTTACAGCTTCATTATAGTCTTCATGCTATAGCATCAATGTGTTGGGTGTGGAGCCTTATTATCTTCTATATTCAAATTTATTGCCGCATTGGACACCAGTTCAAAATGGGGTGGCAACGCCGCCCGTAAAATATTCGCTACAGGGGGGTCCGGGGGGGAGGCTGCAACCTTTTGGGAGCCCCCCCTGGTGGGGGGTTTTGAGGGTAGCGCCCCCGAAGCTAAGAATAGATGTAAAATTGCCTTGTAAAATTTTGTAATTTCGTAGTTAATCTGGGTTGTTCATTAGGCAGAGATCTGACAGTAGAAGTTCTGTTTAATTTAGGGTTTTTCCCCCTAGAAGGCAACCCCTCGCTATATATGATGGAATTGTCTTGCCTCTATGCATATCTATATTCTGAGTGAGGAAGAGAGAGGAGATTGAGAGCAAAGAGGGAGTTACAATGGATCTGTTTTAGGTTGTATCTCTTCAGTTTGCTGGATAATATAAAAAGAAGGACTGGTTGTTTCTCCGTAGACGTAGCCCAAACTGGGTGAACCATGTATATCTGTGTCTCTCTTGTTTTATGCATTTTCTATGTTTATATTTCTGCAATATTTTATGTGTTCCATTGCTTTGTAATATATACTTTTCTAACAACTAGTATCAGAGCCGGAGGTCTATTTGGCTTATAAACTCGCAGGAGAGAAGGGTTCCTGGTTCGAGTGGGACCAATGGCGAAAGATGGTAGGTTTAGGGTCGAAAGGTTAAACGACCAAAACTAGCAGTTGTGGAAGATGCAAATGGAAGATTATCTGTATCAGAGAGATATGTACCTACCATTGAGTGGAAAGACAAAGAAGCCGACGAGTATGACAGACATAGAATGGAATATTTTCGACAGAAAGGCACTTGGAACAATACGGTTGTGCCTAGCGGCATCGGTAGCGTTTAATATTTCAAAGGAAACGACAACCGAGGGTTTAATGTCGACATTAGCGAAACTATATGAAAAACCGTGGACCTCAAATAAGGTGTTTCTTATGAAGCGTTTATTTATTATGAAGATGTTAGAAGGTGGATCTGTTGCAGACCATTTAAATGATTTTAATACAGTTACAAGTCAGTTGAGTTCTGTAAGGGTAACTTTTGATGATGAAGTTAGGGCTCTGTTATTTCTGTGCTCATTTCCAGAAAGTTAGAATGGTTTAGTTATGGCCATTAGTAATTCTGTCTCTGGATCTAGTACTTTAAAGTTTGATGATGTTATCGGTGCAATCCTTAGCGAGGAAATGCGACGGAAAAGTTTCGGTGAGACATTAGGTAATTCTTTGACTGCAAAGACTAGGGGAAGAAAAATAGAAAGAGGAAAGAGCCCAGGATATCGCAGTAAGTCAAGAAAAGGCATATGCAAGTCCAAATCAGGGATAGTGTGTTGTAAATGCGGGAAGAAAGGACACCTGAAGAAAGACTGCAAGTCTCGGAAGGGAAAAGAAGGAGATGTGCAATAAGAAACTAATCATGAAGCGAATGTAACAGGTGATGTGTTGCAAGATGCTTTGATTCTTTCATTAGAAAATATTATTGATGCCTGGATGGTAGATTTAGGGGCCTCATTCCATGCCACACCTGATAGGAAACATTTTTATGGTTATGTTCAAGGAGATTTTGGACAGGTTTGATTGGGTGATGATAAACCCTGTAAAATCATTGGAATGGGTACAATTTTGATTAAATAGAAAAATGGAAATCAGTGGCTATTGAAGGAGGTAAGGCATGTACTAGATCTGGAGAAAAATTTAATTTCAACAGGGCAGTTGGGAGGTGAAGGTTGCGTAACTACTTTCATAGATAACCTGGAAGGTCACTAAAGGATCCCTAGTAATAGAAAAAGGAGGAAAGGTTGGTACATTGTATTTATGCAATGGTATTTCTAATTCTGTTAGTGCTTTAACCTCTACAAGAGAAGATACGACATTGTGGCATCATAGCCTCGGGCACATGAGTGAGAAGGGAATGCAGATTCTTCACTCAAGAAATTTGTTGCCAGGTTTGAAGCATGTTGATTTAAAATTCTGTGAGAATTGTGTTTATGGAAAACAGAAGAGAGTCAGATTCCTTAGAGTTGGGAAAGAAAAGAAGAGTGAAAAATTAGAGCTTGTGCCTATAGATGTATGGGGACTTGCTCAGGTATCATCTCTTGGTGGCTCTCATTATTATGTTACTTTTATTGATGATGCAACCACAAAAAACTGGATTTATTATATTCTAAATAAATATGATGTATTTGATACTTTCAAGAAATGGAAAGCTTTGGTTGAAAATGAGACAAGAAAAAGGTTGAAGTGTCTCAGATCAGACAATGGAGGTGAATATTGCAGCAAATAGTTTGATAGATAATGTTCAGAGAATGGAATTCGTAGAGATAAAATAGTTCTAGGAACACCACAAGAAAATGGCATGTCAGAAAGGATGAACAGGGCAATCATGGAGCGTGCAAGGTGCATGAGATTGCATGCAGGATTTCCTTTACAATTTTGGGTAGATGTTGTAGATACTGTTGTTTATCTAATAAAAAAAGGGCCTTCAAGTTCCTTGGATGGTGGTATTCCAGAGGAGGCATGGACAGGTAAAAAGGTAAACTACTCTTTTTTAAAGACTTTTGGTTGTGAAGCCTTTGTCCACATTAACAAAGAAAATAGAACAAAGCTTGAGGAAAAATCAAAGAAATGTACCTTTATTGGGTATGGTGTTAATGATTTTGGTTATCACTTTTATGATTATGAAAAACATAAAATCATTAGGAGAAGAGATGTCATATTCAATGAAAAGGTTTTGTATAAGGATCAGCTGCAGGAAAAATAAAACAGAGAATACACAGTGCTTGATGAGATCACAAAAAAAGTGATGGTGCTTGAAAATCATAATGATCAACAGCCAGAACAACAACCACAATAGCAACAAGCACTTCAAACACCTGAAAGTGGTGTTAGAAGATCTATCAGAATGAATAGACCCCCTGAACGATACTCTCCTTCATTATATTATGTATTTTTTACTGATTCTAGTGAATCAGAATGTTATGAAGAAGCAGTGCAGGTAGAAACCAAGAAAAGTGGGAGCAAGCCATGAAAGAAGAGATGTACTCCTTAGCACATAACCAGACTTGGGACTTAGTCAAGTTGCCTACAGGTAAAACAACATTGCAAAATAAATGAGTTTACAAGTTGAAGGAAGAAGATGGAGGTAGAAAAAGTATAAAGCTAGACTTGTGGTGAAAGGGTTTGCCCAGAAAAAGGGTATAGACTTTGATGAGATATTTTCTCCTGTTGTGAAAATGACTTCAATCAGAACTATTCTAAGTCTAGTAGCAGCGGAAGATTTGCATCTTGATCAGTTAGATGTAAAGACAACCTTTCTGCATGGGGATTTGGAGGAAGAGATATATATGTAGCAGCCACAAGGATATGAGGTAAAAGGGAAGGATAAACTAGTGTGCAGGTTGAAGAAGAGCTTGTATGGCTTAAAACAAGCTTCAAGGCAGTGGTCTCTAAAATTTGACAGGTTTATGTCTGAACAAGGTTATACTAGGTGTCACTCTAATCATTGTGTTTATCTCAAAAGGCAAAATGATGGCAGCTATATTATATTGTTATTGTATGTAGATTGCATGCTTGTTGTAGGTTCAAACATGCAGGAAATAAATGTGCTCAAAAGTAAATTGGCAAACTCATTTGCAACGAAGGATTTGGATGCTGCAAAACAAATCCTTGGTATGAGAATAACTAGAGACAGGAAGAATTGTAAATTAACATTGTCTCAAAGTGATTACATAGAAAAGGTGTTGAAAATGTTTAATATGCATAATGAAAAACCAGTTAGTATACCTTTGGCTAGCCATTTCAAATTAAGAAAGGAGATGTGCCCAAAGACCCAAGAAGACATGGATTATATGTCTAAAGTTCCATATGCATCAGCAGTTGGAAGCTTAATGTATGCAATGGTCTGCACAAGGCTTGATATTGCACATGCAGTGGGAGTTGTAAGTAGGTACATGAACAATCCAGGAAAAGAACATTGGATGGCGGTGAAGTGGATTCTTAGGTATTTGAGAGGTACCAAAAATCAAGCATTATGCTTTGGTGGTTCAAACATTTCTCTACAGGGATATGTTGATGTAGATATGGCAGGTGACAGAGATAACAAGAGGAACACTATAGGATATGTATTTACTGTAGGTGGAACAGCTGTCAGTTGGGTTTCAAAACTGCAAAGTGTTTTTGCACTCTCAACAACAGAAGCAAAGTATGTTGCTGCTATAGAGGCTAGTAAAGAAATAATTTGGTTACAAAGGTTTCTGGATGAATTTGGTAAGAAGCAGGAGTTGGGTAGGTTATACAATGATAGCCAGAGTGCCATACAACTTGCAAAGAACTCTGCATTTCATTCCAAGACTAAGCATATACAACTCAAGTACCATTTCATACGGTCAACATTGGAAGATGGACAGTTGAAGCTGGAAAAGATACACACTAGCTAGAATCCTGCAGATATGTTAACAAAAGTTATAACTAGGGAGAAACTAAGAATCTGCTTAGTTTCAATTGGTCTTCAAGTATGATGAAGAAGATGAGAAATAGCCAGGTCCAAAGTGGAGTCATTATCTAGCAAATGAAGCAACGGTGGAGTTGCTATAATCAGTCTCCAAGTGGGAGATTGTTGGGTGTGGAGCCTGATTATCTTTTGTATTCAAAGGTATTGCCGAATTGGACCCCAGTTCGAAATGGGGCACCAACGCTGCCCATAAAATATTCGCTACAAGGGGGGTCCGGGGGGGTGGCTACGACCTTTTGGGAGCCCCCCCTAGCGGGGGGTTTCGGGGGCAGCACCCCCGAAGCTAAGAATAGATGTAAAATTGCCTTGTAAAATGTTGTAATTTCATAGTCAATCTGGGCCGTTCATTAGGCACAGATCTAACAATAGAAGTTATGTTTAATTTAGGGTTTTTTTCCCTAGACAACAACTCCTCGCTATATATGAGGGAATTGTATTGCCTCTATGTATATCTGTATTCTGAGTGAGGAAGAGAGAGGAGATTGAGAGCAAAGAGGGAGTTACAGCGGATCTACTATAGGTTGTATCTCTTTAGTTTGCTAGATAATATAAAAATAAGGACTAGATGTTTCTCCGTGGACGTAGCCCAAACTGGGTGAACCACATATATCCATGTCTCTCTTGTTTTATGCATTTTCTGTGTTTATATTTCTGCAATATTTTATGTGTTCCATTGCTCTGTAATATATAATTTTCTAACACAATGGAAATCAATCTCCATATGAAGAATTTTATACAACTCTTCATACTGTCCACACAGAGTCTGCAATAGCCATCATGATCTCTGATAATGTCTCCACATAGCTTTAGTGAGTCTACTATTAGCTACACTAAGCTCTGATTAATTCATCACTGGTGTGAGCCTTTCACAGGTTAGCCCGATCAACAGAGTTGCTCGTCCATCGACTTCCTCCTGTCCTGCTTAACCTTCAGCTTCCTCCTGTCCTATTGGACCTACTGCTGCCTCTATTTCTTCCAGTTTTTCCAACTTCTAAACTTTCCTTGTTCTCTGTTTTATATGCCTGACCTTTTGCTTCCTCCTTGCTCTCTTGAACTTCGGCTTCCTCAACGCTCGCTCGACCTTTAGCCTTACCTCATTTAGTTGCTTTAGCTTCCTCTACACTCACTTGATTCTTTGGCTTCCCGGTCCATGGCTTCCTCTGTCTATTCAAGTGTTCCAATACTCACAGGACACGTAAATGCGAAAGAGAGGCCGTATTATAATAATATTTCATATTAAAGAAATAAATAGATTAGAGAGGCCCTCATTTTTTGTCAATATTCATACAATGGACCCAAACCTATCAAAAGTATTTATTTGACTTTAAGCCTTGGGCAACACATTTATCAAAAACATAGGAATACATGGAAATACACCCTCTTAACACAAAAGGTCGGACTTAAAATGCATTACGCCTGCATCTATAACTTCATCAGGTCCGCTCCTCCACAACTTTATCGCAAACAGCAGATTTGCACATAACATAGCCAATTCCCTAATACCCAGATGTGATATTATTATAAACTATTTTTAATAACTCCATCGGGTCCATATCTATATATATAGATATAGATATATATATATATATAGATATATATATATATATATATATATATCACAATTGGTGCTTTCAATGTGGCAAGGCTTTAAGACTTTAAACCTAGGACCATACAACATGTCTTCCGACACGGAGGACGCGATATTAAAATAGGGTGCATTAAAATGGAGCAGTAGGTTTGCGGTATTATCGCAATCAAAGTTTCAACATGACAAGGCCTTAAACATTGCAATACATAACTCTCGATACAGCGGACACGATATACCATTAGGGCGTGATATAATAGGACCATCGGGTCTGCAATTGTATATCATAATTGGTTGTCTCAATGTGCCATCCCATTAAGACTTATAATATGATAATTCGAATGAGGTGGATGTGATATGATATTAAATGGTTGTTAATACATTCGTCAGGTCCACAGCGTATCGCATTCGGCAGTTTTCCCATGTTACCTCTCTTCAAGAATTGCGATTGCTACAGATGTGATATTACAATAGAGCATATTTTTATGGATCCGTAATACATATCACAGTCGAGGGATTCAATGTGAAACATAATAAAGTGATAAAGCCACCGATATTGATTTTTCACGGTATTCCTTAGCGATCCTCCACCATTGATCTGCTCATGATCCAACGATCAACACTTAACCTGATCAACCTAGAACCGTCCGTTGATTCTTTGCCATCGATCAACCTGCGCTGGATCCAACGGCCTGCATGAATTTCGGGTGAGCAATTTGCAAGGGAAATAACCACCCGAAAAAGTGGTTTTCTCTCTGATCTAGATATATATATATATATATATAGATATATATATATATATATATATATATATATATATATATATATATATATATATATATATATATATATATATATATATATATATATATATATATATATATATATATATATATATATATATATATGTATATATATATATAGATGTACTTTAACCCGATATATACTCCTCCATTCTTTTCTGGTCTGATATGACTCTGCGATGGCTTCCGATGCACTGCTCCAATAGCTCTTCTCTAATATTCCTCTGATATCGCATGATATGGCTCCTCTGTTAACTACTCTTCCACTGGCTTCTCCTCTAATGTGTGTTCCTCTTTGTTCCTTCTAATGAACAATATGGCTCCTCTGTTAACTACTCTCTCGCTTATGCACCTCCGATATGTGTTTCTCTTTGTTTCTCATGGCTTCCAATGACCTCTTCCTCTTTGTGGGGCTTCCTGGGCATATAATACATGTGATACTCCTGATATGGTTGTTTATGATCCTCCGCTATGTCTTCCTCTTTGTTTCTTAGTTCTTACCTTTTTTCGTTGTGTGTTCCTCCTTGCTTCTTTTGTTGAACTTCTTCCTCTGGATTTTCTTTGACTACTCCTGTTCTGAGCTTCCAATGAGCTCTTCCGATGGTTTCCCTTATGGCTCTGCTCCTTGGCTTCTTACTCCTATTTCTTCATGGATCTGCTCTGCTTCTCCTAGAATATTGCCATATTGACATCAATGACAATCCAGGTCAACAATCTCCCCCTTTGTTATTGATGGCAATATTCTTCTTCTCTCCCTCTTTGACATTAATGGCAAAGGAGTGCTTAGGGACTCCCCCTATCAAACTACTTCTGTTCTTTATGAATAGTAGATCTTCATGAGTATGTTACTCCCCATGTAATAGTGCTCTTCTTTTTTTCTCAAGATAGAGGGATTGATGCTTTATCATCAATTAGCACATTATCCCCTCTCCATGTCTCAGAACTACTTTATCATGGCTTCAACAATGCTTAAGGATTCTCCACTTCAATGCTTTCAAATAGATTGCAAATAGACACACACCAAATGATCAAGTCCAAGTTTTTATGCTTCAATCCATATTCTGTTGTCTCCACAGTCAGAATTAAGAGGCCTTCATAGTCTGAATCAAGAGAAAATTCCACTGAAATTGTCTCTCTTTCTATCTCTCTTTAGATCAGAGTTCCTTTGTATTTCTATGCTTCTCCTTAAGTTACTGAGCTATATTCAACTACACAACATTCTCCTTTCTATAGTCTTTTGATGAGCCATCTTTTCTTTGTGTTCTTGAAAAAAAAGATCTCCACAAGTTATCTCCACAAGTAGATTTTGATATCTAATCTGTGACTGTCTTTTAAATTCTTTTCATTGATTGGAATCTTTTTTCAATGCTTCAGTTTTGTTAGATGCTACCAACTTCTCTTGTTTCATGCTTCATTCCCAGATGTATCTGTTTGTTTGGAGGTTGCCTCTATTTGTGTCCATAATCTACCTGTTCTCACATCAAATCCCTGAGTCGAAACATTAACATCTGTAATATTAGAACCATAGTTTTTTCCCTATTTCTCTAGTATTAGATGACCTTCTCTGTTGCTCCAATTACTATTTAGTGATCAAGTGGAAAACATCTTCAACAACAGTTCAAAGAATAGTTAAGAGATCAATTCTTCAATGGCGTGCTCTTGAGAGATGATCTTTATCAAAGAATGATTGTTAATATAGCTCAATAAGGATTTCATAAGGACCCTTTCATGAATAGCTTCTTCATTAATGATCAAGAATCACGGGCTCCCCCTAACTGTATGCATCATCTCTTTTGGCAGAGTCTTCCCATCAAATGCTTAGATTGTCAAAAATCAGGGCAATAACATGTGTTGTTAGATGGAGATTTCAAGGGGCTTTCGGATTGTATTTGCTTCCTTCTCCATACTTGTGTAACTTTCTTCTTTTGCATGGTTCTAGCTTGTGTAAGAGCCCAAGTTAATTTATAATCATGTGCCATATGACCGATGTTATGACACTTGAAGCATTCTACATTGTTAATGAATAAGAATTCGTGATTTCTTCCTGCAAAATTATTCCTTGGAGATTGTTGGGGACCATAATATATATCTTTATGATATGGTTAGGGACCATAACATCTATCTTTATGATGTGCTTTACAATCTTTTGCCATGTGACCAAAGTTTTTACAAGAATTTCAATAACCAAGAAATAAACTTTGGTACCTGGGGGATGGAGATTTCCTTGATGTACTTCTGAAGTCTTTCTATCTTGAGATCCTTTGATGATAACCATTTCTTCTAACATCCTTGACATTATCTACATTTCTTCTTAGAGCGGGATTTCTTCCATTGTTGCCTTGATTTTTCTCCTTGCCTTTGTTGTAACTGGGAGCATCACCATTTCTCTTTGGCTTCTTCACATCCCTTTTGTTTGAAGCATTATCATTCTTGTCTAAGGATTCAACTACATACCCGAGACCTAATTTATCAAATGGACATCTTTGATGGTTGAGCATGTCATCCAAGGCTTGAGAGCTCTTCATGGTTTTGTTCATCCCTTGAACCTTTTTCCTAAGGAAGATAATCTCTTCTTCTAATATTTCACACTCATATTTCTTCTTAGCAAGTTGTTTCTCAGTTTCTTCCTTGATATGAGTAGCTTCATTTGCTTCTATTTTAAGGGAGATGATATCTGACTTCATTTTGAAGATTTCTTCATTTTCCTTTGCTAGACTTCTCTCCATTTCTTCCTTGATCCTTGTCGCTTTACATGTTTCGACCTTCAGAAGTTTGATGTTAGATTTTAATTTGAAGATTTCTTCATCCTTTGCTTTTAGTTGAAATATCATGGTGTTTCTCTCATTTTTTGCTTCATCGACCTGTTCTTCTATGATTTCTAATGCTTCCATTGTCTTCTCAACTCCTTTTGCTAACTTTCTTGCTTCTTGTAGTTGACTTGACAAGGTATATTCCTGTTTCTTTGCTTTATCCAATTGATTTGTCATGGATATGACTTCTTCATGATGCTTTCTTTTGTTTTGATGAAATTCCTTCTTAAGCTTGGCAAGCTCTTCATCCCCTTCCTATATTTGAAGCTAGACAAGGTTAACTTTCTCCCTTGTTTGGTCTTGGTCACTAAGTAGTACTTTCTTCTTAAGTTCCTTGTTTTCCTTTTTCAAATTGAGAATCTCTTCCATGTCAACTGTAAGTTGAGCGAGGAGATTGTTGGGTCCCTATAATACTAGTGATTACCCCATTACTATTGTAGTTTCATCCCTTATTAATATTGTTGTGCCCATATTATTCCCATATTGTTATTATTGTGCCCCATAGAATCCCTCTATTGTTATTTTTGTGGCTTTATATTATTATTGTTAGGTTGGTTGGGTTATATTGTGACTCCTTAGACTCCTATATATAGAAAGGAGGTTTTGTCATTTGAATCATCCAAGAATTGTTCATTTATGTAATGTAAAGGAGGTTGCCCCCTCGAAGAGGCTGAATTCTAAGGCGTTGATCTATCTTTTCTATCTTTTCTTGAGCTGGTTTCATAACAGAGATCTTCTACAAAATATTTTTCCTTCTCTTCATCTTCTAGGTCTTCTTTAGCCTTGATGTCATCATTCTCATTTTCAACTTCTATGATGGGTTCTAGATTTTCTTCTTGATTTCCATCATCTTCTTGACTAATGGTCATGGTCAATGCTCCTTTTGAGTGAAGGTCATGAAGTTTGTCCCATATACCCTTTGTTGAGGAACATTTTCCTAAATTGTTCTTTATAGAATCGGGTATCCCATTCAAGATTGCCTTTATTGCTTTTGCATTGTACTCCATGGATTCTCCATCCATCATGCTATCAACAATCACTAATTTCCAGATTTCAATGCCTTGAGTCTTTAAGAAATTCCTCATTCTTGCTTCCCATATATTAAAGTTTCCATTGAAACATGGAGCCTTCTCAAATTGATTGTCTTCTATTTCAGTGGTAGAGGGAGACACATCTTTAGGAGGATTGGAGACTTTCTTCCTTGACTTCGCCATTTGTGTTCTAAAGATCAACCTTCAAGTTGTTTAGGCTTTGAGTGAAGGTACTGGCTCTGATACCAATTGTTGGAAATACTAAGAGGGGGGGTGAATCAGTATTTCTTTTCAATTGTTATTTTTACTAGTTAAAACATTTATATTCAGAACACAAGATGAAAAACAAGAATAAATGCTTTTATTAATATAATCTTTGCAATAAAATATATACAATATATATATGATTCCAATTTGTTGCCAAGCACCAACTTGGACTTTTGTGAGGCTCCAACCTCCAAAGCACCAACTCTGCTTTGTCAAGGCACCAACCTTGGACTTAGGAGCACCAACTCCCAGGACACCAATCCTTCCAGTTCTGAGGCACCAACCTCAAGGGCTCCAACCCTTTGCTACAAACTATTTGGATCTGTTTTGTCAAGGCACCAACCTTGGATATAGGAGCACCAACTCCAAGGACACCAATCCTTCAAACTTCTGAGGCACCAACCCCAAGGGCTCCAACCCTCTTGTCAAGGCATGTTTAATAGTAATGTTCTACTCTTAGAACTCTTCTTTACTGAGTTCTATCTATTTACAACTTCACTGTAGTCTCCATGCTACAGCATCAATGGAAATCATTCTTCATATGAAGAAGTCTATACAACTCTTCATACTGTCCACACAGAGTCTGCAATAGCCATCATGATCTCTGATAATATCTCCACACAGCTTTAGTGAGTCTACTATTAGTTGCACTAAGCTCAGACTAATTCATCGCTAGACTGAGCCTTTCATAGGTTAGCATGATCAACAAAGTTTCTTTTCCGTCGGCTTCCTACTATCCTCCTTTAATTTCAGCTTCGTCTTGTCCTGCTGGACCTTTAGGTTCCTCCTGTCCTATTGGACCTACCGTTGCCTCTGTTTCTTCTAGGTTTTCCAACCTCTAAACTTTCCTTGTTCTCTGTTTTATATGCCTGATATGCCTGACCTTTGGCTTCCTCCTTGCTCACTTGAGCTTCAGCTTCCTCAACACTCACTCGACCTTTAGGCTTCCCTCCTTCGATCGCTTTAGCTTCCTCTGTGCTCGCTCATCCATCTATGCTCACTTGATTCTTCGGCTTCCCAGTTCATGGCTTCCTCTGTCTATTCGAGTGTTCCAATACTCATAGGACACTTAAATGTGGAAGAGAGGTCACATTATAATAATATTGCATATGAAAGAAATAAATATATCACAAATTCCCCCCTTTTTTTTTAAATATTCATACAATGGACCTAAACCTATCAGAAGCATTTATTTGACTTTAAGCCCCAGGCAACACATTTATCGAAACCACAAGAATACACGGAAATACACCATCCGAACACATAAAACCAGACTTCAAATGCATTACGCCCACATCTATAACTTCATCGGGTCTGATCCTCCACAACTTTATCGCAATCAGCAGATTTGCACATAACATAGCCAATTCCCTGATACCCAGACACGATATTATTATAAACTGTTTTTAATAACTCCATCGGATCCATATATATATCGCAATCAGCGCTTTCAATGTGGCAAGGTTTTAAGCCTTTAAACCCGAGACCATACAACATGTCTTCCGACGCGGCAGACGCGATATTACAATAGGGCACATTACAGTGGAGCAGTGGATCTGCGGTATTATCGCAATCAGAGTTTTAACATGACAAGGCCTTAAACACTGTGATATAACTCTCGATACGGTGGACACGATATACCATTAGGGCGCAATGTAATAGGACCATCAGGTCTGCAACTATATATCGCAATCGATTGTTTCAATGTGGCATCCCATTAAGACTTATGATATGATGATTCCGATGAGGCGGATGCGATATGATATTAAACAGTTGTTAATACATCCATCGAGTCCATAGCTTATCACATTCGGCAGTTTTCCCTTGTTACTCTCTTCAAGACTTGCGATTGATGCAGATGCGATATTACATTAGAGCATATTGTTATGGATCCGTAATACATATAGCAGTCGAGGGATTCAATGTGAAACATAATAAAGTGATAAAGCCACCGATATTGATTTTTCATGGTATTCCTTAGCGATCCTCCACCATTGATCTGCTCACGATCTGACGGTCAACACTTAACCCGATCAACCCAGAACCGTCCATTGATCCTTCGCCATCGATCAACCCGCACTGGATCCAATGCCCTGCATAAATTTTGAGTGAGCAATTTGCAAGGGAAATAACCACCCGAAAAAATTGGTTTTCTCTCTCCACACGAGTGCTACATGTCGCCCATTAAATCGAATCGGATGCTTTCCTCTAAATACCACTACCACTATTACAAATCTTCCTTTTCTGGTATGATATATATATATACTTTAACCCGATATATACTCCTCCATTCTTTTATGGTCTGATATGACTCCACGATGGCTTCCGATGCACTACTCCAATAGCTCTTCTCTGATATTCCTCCGATATCGCATGATATGGCTCCTCTGTTAACTTCTCTTCCGCTAGCTTCTCCTCTGATGCGTGTTCATCTTTGTTCCTTCTAATGAACAATATGGCTCCTCTGTTAACTTATCTTTCGCTTATGCACCTCTGATATGTGTTTCTCTTTGTTTCTCATGGCTTCCAATGACCTCTTCCTCTTTGTGGGGCTTCTTGGGCATATAATACATGTGATACTCTCGATATGGTTGTTTATGCTCCTCCACTACATGTTCCTCTTTTTTTCTTAGTTCTTACCTTTTTCAACTGTGTGTTCCTCTTTGCTTCTTTCGTAGAACTTCTTCCTATGTCTTTTCTTTGACTGCTCTTGTTTTGAGCTTCCAATGAGCTCTTCCAATGGTTTCCCTGATGGCTTTGCTCCTTGGCTTCTTACTCTTGTTTCTTCATGGATCTACTTTTCTTCTCCTAGAATATTGCCATATTGACATCAATGAAAATCCAGGTCAACATAAACGACGTTTTTTTGGAAATCTACCCCCAGCGAGTTTCTGTCTAAAAGTGTCTTTTCTGTCATAGTCCTCGGAGAGATCTTTCCAACAGGCTATCATGCACGTCAAACAGAGATAATATAACCAAGTCGCGACCCTGGGAAGTTGGTTGTCCAACTCACCCCAACGAGGCCCATAAAATCTTGGTTTTACATCTCCTCGGGTTAGGTTTTTGGTTCTTTAGGGTTTGCTCATATTTTTCAATAATAAAAAGGCCCTTGAGCCTCATTGTAAGGCAGTTCAGCGGCATGTAGGTGCCACATATCTTCTCATAGATAAGCTACCATCGCCCTAGCTGGTTTATTTACATTCATGTTTAAATATGGATTAGTGGTATCATAGCGGTCAACTTTTTTTCTCTGTTTTTCTTTGCATGTCCCCAATGAGGTCAGGATATAAGGAGTTAGGGCTTGAACTGGTCAAACCTTTGCAAGACTAGCCTTGCAAATCCCAATAGTCTCCCATGGTGGATGAAAACAAAGACGAGGGGGCAGGAGATCCTATCAAAATATTGCTCGAAGAAGCCCTCGAGCGACAAAGGAACGTGATGATGGACAACATTGCATAGATCCTTCAGCAGCTACCCAGGGGCAACACATCGGCTTCCAACAGCTACTCTGGAAATGCCACACCATTTAAGGTACAAGTTAATTTCGAAATCCCCATATTCGAGGGTCACATAGACGCAGACATTGTCGATAAATGGTTAAATCTGATATAGGGTTATTTTTCTATTCATGATTTTTCCAGTCAGGAAAAGATTATTTTCGCTTTTCTCAAAGCAGACCCCCTTGTCAAGGATTGGTGGGAAACCTACTGCGAGTAGAAAGATGAAAGTACAGGCTCACTATTTTCAGCCGCACCCACTTGGAATTCATTCTGGGATGCCATCAAGGAGCAATACTACCCTGTCAGAAGCTATGAGGATCAATACATAAAGTGGACCATGCTGCGGTAGGGAAGGGACCAAGACATGCCGGAGTTTACCAATATTTTCCATACCCTTCGCACAAATTTGGGTATCAAGGATACGGAGCAGCATCTGGTACTCAAATACCACGGCTGCCTGCACAAGTACATCCAGGAAGAAATAGAATTCCTAAACATCTCCTCGCTCGACACGGCATACCGATATGTCGTCAAGGTCGAGAAAAAGTTTAAACAAAAGAAGCGAGACTTTGGATCTGTGAATCCGAAGTAAGGGAAAGGTGCCCCCAAACTGCAGAACAAAGGACAAAGCCAAGGCGGGGCAGCCCAAGACAACCCACCAAAGCTGCAAGCAAAGAACAGTGCTGCGAAGCCGAAAAAGGACACGAGAAAGTGGTGTGAGTTCCATAAGAGCTCCACTCACAACACAAGTGAGTGTCGGGCCAAGCAATCATTGGTGGCCGAGATAAAGGTTTCAGAATCAAATGCATGTTATGACTCTGAGTCAGAACCTGACAAGGGGAATGACAAAGGGAAGAAAATTATCGATGCAAATCCCAACGCCATTGTTTCCACCACGAAGATCTAGAAGGAGTAACCTGAAGATCCAGGGGAGGAGGAGCGTCTCTTCCACTCCCAGATGTGGGTAAAGGGCTCCCCACTATAGTTTATTTGTCAACAGCAAGAGCCAAAAGAACCTCATTTCGGTAGAGGTCGTGAAGTGACTGGGCTTACTGACCACAGCACATCCACAACCGTACACCATCGGGTGGCTTCACCAAGGATGGGATCTTCACATGAGCCAACAGTGTTGCCTTCCATACAACATCAAGCCCTTCACAGATGAGGTATTGTGTGAAATTTCTCCCCTTGAAGTTTTTGATGTATTATTAGGACAACCATAATTGTGGAAGCGACATGTTGTGTATGAATCGAGGCCTTGTGATGTTATTGTTACTTTGGGAAATAAGTTGTACAAGATACCAGAGGTAGCACCACCTACTGCCATCTCTTTGGTTACTACAAAACAATGAAGTAAGCTCATTTCCAAAACCAGGAAATTTGTTTTCCTGATGATATGCCCTCAAGGAAAGAAGAAGATGGTGGCCATGACCTCTAAACAGGTCCCCTTCACACGACAACTACAAATGGACAAGGTCGTGGAGGAGTATGTGGACATCTTCACCTCCCTCGCAAGGGTTCCTCTGCACTGTCAGGTTAAGCACTCCACCGATCTGACCCCAGGTGTGCCACTACCCAATGGACCAATCTATCGGTGCTCTGTTTTAGAGAACAATGAAATCAAGAGGTAGATTCAGGAGCTAGTGCAAAAATGTCACATCCGTCCGAGTTCATCGCCCTATGGGAGCCCGATCATGTTGGTACAGAAGAAGGGTGGGACTTGGAGACTCTGTATTGACTATCGGGCACTGAACAAGATCATTTTCCGTAATAGGTACCCGATCCCATAGATTGATGACATCCTAGACCAACGAAAGGGAGAAAAAAATTTCAACAAGATCATTTTGAAGTCAGGATATCACCAGATACCAATCGAACCCTCCGATGTGTGCAAGACTGCCTTCAAAGCCAAGGAGGGCCTTTTCGAATGGTTGGTTATGCCTTTCGGATTGACAAATGCTCCTGCAACCTTCATGAGGCTAATGGATGACATATTGCAGCCATTCACCAACTCATTTATAGTGGTATACTTTGATGACATCCTGATCTTCAGCCAGAGTTGGGAAGAGCACCTCCACCACATCTGACAGGTTCTCCAAACACTGTGGCAACACAAGTTATGTGCCAATTTGGAGAAATGCACTTTTGGCATGACCCAGGTTTAGTATCTGGGATACATTATCCAAGATCTAGATCATTCGAGATTGGCCATCTCTAACCACTCTAATAGAGCTTCGCAGCTTTCCAGGTCTTGCCAACTTCTACCGTAGGTTCGTGTTGGGATTTTCTCATATCACTTGGCCCTTGAATCAAGTCACCAAGGGAGGAGCGAGAGCAAAATTCTTTTGGTCTGAATCTCAACAGAAGGCATCCAGAGAGTTGAAAGATCGCCTCTGCTCAGCACCAGTGCTCACATTACCAGACTTGCAACAACCATTTGAGGTCGAGATAGATGCCTCTAACTATGCTATTGGGGCAATCCTTACTCAACATGGGCATCTAGTGGCATATCACAGTGAGACACTTTCAGACATAGTCCAAAAGTATCCCACTTATGACAAAGAGATGTATTCCATTATGTAGGCCTGCCGACAATGGAAGCATTATATTTTGGGGAAGGAAATAGTCATCCACACAGAGCACTGACCCCTGCAGTTCATACAAACCCAAGGGAAATTATAGAATAATCACCATTAGAAGTGGTCCACATACCTACAACAGTTGTTGGGTAGCGAATCCCCCCTTAAGCAGATTTTTGGGGCTTAGAGCCCGAGTTTGGTCAATGTAATGTAAAGATCCCGCAAAATGCGGGCGCGAAGCGCAAGAGTCTAGGGTTGTCCGCCCTAAAATATTGTAATTTAATATAGAGTGTGTCGGCCTAGCCATGGTCCACGGACCATGGGAATGTATAAATTGAGCGAGGCCCTAAGGGTAGAAGTCAGCTTTTGTTAGTCATGATCTTAAGTGATATGGATTGTTGAATGCAATATTCACTCTGAGTCTGTAAGTCTGAGTTTGGGGTTGTAGGAGTAAAAAGAGGCTCTACATTTGTGTGTGCAGAGGCCTGGTAGAGTCTGTAGCTGTGTGCGTGGACACCTACAGCTGAGTGCATAGGGTGGAATTGGATTGTACTGGAACCAGAGGTTAATAAAAGATAAGTTGATTTTGGAATATTGTGCATCTGATCTATGTGTTTATGTTTCAACTATATCCTTGCATTTTTTTACAGTTTATGTTTTCCCGTATTGGTTATGAATGTTAAATGAGTAAATAAGAACACTGGGCCCACAAAATTAAGTTAGATCTATAATAATAACACTGTACGGGTAAAGGATCTAGGCAGCGCCTCTTTGCGCTTTGTGTAGAGCTACACAAAGGTCAGACAGCTATGCGGAGCAGTACAAGCACAGAAGATTGGTTCGTGACCTTTCCAAACCTCATCAATACATCCTTAGGGTGCGAAAACCTGATTCCAATACCCTCCCATACTACCTTGGGTGAGACCTCAGTCCGTGCTCCACAAACTGTTGCCGAAAGGGCTAAGGTTTCGGGATTTGTTTGTCTAAAACACTTCTGAACCTGGGTCAGGCCCCAACAAGCCAACAAATGGTTCTATTGCCGGGACCAGGATCTACCTAAGGGATGTCTGATGTCGGAACAATGGAATCCTATCAAGAAGGAAATTGAAGATTAGTTGGATCAGAAGCTTCACGAGTTCGTGACACAAGAAAATAAAACTCCACAGATATCCGAGAATAGGTGGCTGGATCGCTACGTATATAGAGAAATCCATGAGATCTTCTTCACATCCTTCTCTTCAAAGTTGTATGATTGGATCGCGAGGTTAGCTGACAGCCAAGGAAGGTATAAGCTCAATAAACCAATAGTGTGGACTCCGGAGTTGGTGCGCAGGCTAGAGGCATCAGAGGATAAGATCACGCAGGCCGTAGACCATTGGCTTGACTGGATAATAAGAGGGTTTATCACTGAATTTGCAATAGACATGACTATAAGCTACAGTGAAGTAGAGAGACGTTTTCTCAAGGGACCACGAGGTAAGTACATCAAATATTTGAATACCTAGATTAAGATGATGTTATGTGAAAAATGGGTAATGCGAATATATTAATGAGTGGAACAACACGGAGTGGAAAGGTCTACAAAGGTATTGAAGGGTTAGGAAACAGTACTTTAATTTCACCTCTGTGAGCGAGCGAGGAAGAGCGCGCTCGGGTCTCTCTGAGGAGTGTAGTCAATTTGATAAGGCAATGCATTCCGTAGTTACCATCCCCACTTACACCACCACTCATGTCACCTCCTTCTCCTCCATCTTTGCCCACACCACCTCCACCAAACTAGCAGTTCAGTATGGCGAGCGCGATCAAGCTACCCGTATTCAGAGGAGTAGGAAATGAGGACTCGGATCAGTTCGAGTTCATGGTAAGAGCAGTGTGGGAAGCACAAGGGGTTATGTACGATAACATTAAGAAGGCTACATTGGTAAGTGTGCTATAAGATCGCACTTTGACATGGTATATCAAGCACTCAAATGATCACCCAATTGCAGGAATAGCGGAGATCCAGATTGTGTTGAACAGAGAATTTAGCCGGCCGAAATCAGAGACGCAGTCAATCATCGGATTTAAGGAGATCGCGATGCTTCCAAGCGAGACCCCCTGGGATCTAGATTAGAGACTGAAGAGTACAATATACGAGGCTAATATGAGGCTAACGGATGCACATCACTACGCGTGGTTTGTGGCGTCTTTGACACCGCACCCGAGGACAGCGTTGTCACAGTAGAAGCTTTCGACCCAAGCAAAAGCATTGGAAATGACGATGAGGTTGCATGAAAAATTGATATAGGATCGGAGATTGGGTGCCCAATAGATCCACACACAACTGTAGAACCTATGCTTGGAGATGTAGAGTTTGAAGCAGGATAGGGCACCACAGCCAGAGGCGCATGAAGAAGTGTGGTGTATAAAATGCAAAGGCCAGGGCTACGATAAGGATCACTGTCCAGTATTCATGAACCACTTGGCAAGAGGGGGACCAATGCCATTGAGACCAGACACATAGGCAGGGCCTAGTGCGGCATTGCACTCTGGTGCGCGATCTGTCAGGTGGGAGGAAAGCACACAACGGACAACTGCCATCTGTTGCAGAAGTATATCCAGACTCCGCAGTAGCTGTTTTGTAATTTATGTATATTAGTGGGCCACGATGAGCATACTTATCGAAGCTACGAGTTAATGATGGAGCGGACCCCAGCCTATAGAATACAGACAAAAATGCGAGGCCTTGACCCAGCCGTAGGGATGGCGCGTGGTGGATTTCAAGGGCGAGGTCGAGGGCGAGGAGGAATCGGGCTAGGAAGGGGTCGAGGACAATTAATTTGTTACAATTGCGGAGGACCGAGACACTACGCTCGCCATTGTACCAACCCAATGAGAATATCTTGTTCATACTATTCTTAGTTTGATCATGAAGTAGTAGATTGTCCTACGTTGATCACGCAAATGCGCGAGAAAAGGGTACTTTAGCCTACTTTTATGTAGAATATCTAAATGATGAGGTCTGAACCATGTGAATAAGACCCCAACATGAACATGGTGCTCAGAAGCGACGTGACCATAGGGGAAGATAAGGGGAAGCAGCCCAAGGAAGATATGTGGGTTTGCAAGGCTCCTACAAAGGAACCTGATTTTGACTTGGAACGCGCAAAGGAGACGTTTATGGAAGATAAGAAGAGCTTCACGGAGGCCTCTACTTCAGGTATTAAGGATCAAGTAGGGCTAGGAATGGATCCTTCTATGCTTACTAACTTTTTAGAGACATGCATGAAGCTGATGTGTGATAATAAGGCAGTGAAAGGACTACAAGAATTGATAACTAGGTGCACAGGATCAGGTGAACCGCACGTAGTCCAAAAACTAGGAAAGCATATACTACGCATCGGGAGGGAGATGAGATTAACGGCACAGATTGGCGAATATGAGATGGATCAGGTAATTTTGGACCTAGGTTCGGATGCGAATGTGTTACCAAAGCAGACATGGGAATGCATGGGCATGCCCGCATTATAATGGTCCCCTATTTAATTATGGATGGAAAACCAACAAAAGATCTTGCCCATGGGAAGGTTGCAAGGGGTAACAGTGGACATCAAAGGTGCGAGCACACAGACAGACTTCGAAGTAATAGAAATTGTTGATGACAGCAACCCTTACCCCACATTGCTAGGAATAGACTGGACCACCGATATGAATGGAGTCATCAACCTGAAGAAGCAGAAGATGATATTCAAGAAAAAGTCCCTGCGCATAGTAGTTTCACTAGATCCGGTTGAAGGTGCGCACTACACTGAACCTGTGCGTGACGATGACAGTGACGATGAGTTGGATTGCATTTACTAGATAACAGCGCAAGACCAGGATTGGGTGAACCCAACTGAAGATGGGAGAATCTCATGGGAACGTGACAGTCCCTGTACTTAGGATTCAGCTGAAGGAATAGAACCTTGGCAGAATCAATTGCATGAAGTGATGATGTTGAATTGTAACATGATGATTAGATCACTATAGTGCATGACGACCGAAGCAAGGGAACTGCCAACATATGATGGGATAACAGGAGTGGATGAATTCTTAGCAAAATTTGAAAGTGCAGTACTAGAATAGCAGCGGTATGATGCGCTGGAATGGGCGTTGCGTGCGACACCCGCACGATGGTGGAGTACACATCAGAAGACTATGGGGAATTGGTGCAACTATAGAAGATGGATACATGTACAGTTTGGAAGTTCCTAGCGTCAAATGTGAGCCAGGCAGCCAGGACGAAGAAGTTTGCGCTGCCACCTGTGTCTATGGGTGCAGACGCATGTTGTGCAACCACTTCCCAGACTAAGGATCAGAAATCAGAACCTGACGCGCCAGTGAAGGCGATGCACTCCACAAACAGTCTGCGATGGAGCATTAAAACGGCTTTGCAGAGTCACGAACAGAGTTCACGTGACGAAATGAACCAACTGGGACCTGCGCGTACCAGCGGTTCGATGGGCTTATAGGACCATAACCAAAAACCGGAGCATGGAAATGACCCCAACATTGACAAGAAGAGATGCAACCAAGAGGATGGAGAAGAATCCTCAAACCACAGCTCCTGCAGTTGGTACGGGACACAAGGACCTGGGTAAAGGGATTAGGTAGTTGCAGGAAGCCATTCGGAAAGGGAGCTTGAAACTTCTCGAACTCGATGAAGAGTGGGCACAGCTGAGAGAGAAAAGCGTGACATTGGATGAAGAAATCAGCAAACTAGAAACCGAAGTCATGCAAGCGGGCTGCGAAAAGCTAAGCATGCTAAGACCAAGTCTATCCAGCCCTACTACTGCATTAGAAAGAGTTGCAACCCTGCTATCATGGCTGTGACTACAGCTTACTAAATAGGGGAGCGTACCATACCAAGATCAACACGACGCACTACCGAACGCAAGGGTATTTGAAGGGTGCCCGCAACCCGAGCTAGTAGGGAAATTGAAGCCTCGCACCGAGGGTGTGACCCCCTGACTATCAGTAGGAAGCATAGTCTCAGCGCTCCAAGTAGTTGAAAGTAGGCGCAGGACTATAAATGAGTCTATAGGAGAGCTGCACGGGAAGGAGGTTCTGCGTAGGGCCAGTATGTCACAGGGGCCGCGGTCACACAGAAGGGACTACGTTGCTGTGTAGGTAGGCTGGGAGGTGACCGTTGATATCACTGTTCATGACAAGAGGTCTAATTTAAGGTAGAAAGGAGTGGGCAATGAGCCATTAAGACAGGAATTAAGAGCTAGATTTGGGATGATTTGTCCGAGACGGTATTAATGGCTCAGAAGTGGAGGGAATGGGCGAATTCAAATTCAAACGTTACTATAAAATCTCTTCGGGTGGCCTCAAGGCAACATTTGGTTGTTTGAGAGTTGAGCCAATACAGAGCATTGAGCACCAAGCTACCTTGCCACCCGTGAGTATGCGACCGAATGCACCCAGTGTGGAAACAATGTCGGTTGCAAGGACCAGAGTGTGATTTGTAGAAGTAACCCCAGAACCCCGTGTGACAGAGGAAAAGTCTGGAGAGGTAAAAATTTCACCAGAGGTTCCCAAGTCCCCACGGACACCGTGACCACAGAAAAACAAGCAACCCATAGTGTCAGTCTGGGTGTCACCACAGAACCCACAGTTTAGTCAATTGTTAATGACCGAGAAGGGTAAAGTTGTTGTCATTGAAACAGAGGAGGAGGAAGAAGATTTGCAAGCCTTGATCACCCAAATTGAAGCACAGGATGATGAGGCAGAGAATTTTCCCACATATTGTCGACGATAAAGTTACCCCCCTACATCCCCCCATGGAAAGGGAAATCCAAGATACCGAAGGACCTGGAGGCCACGAAGAGTGCACTCCAGACCCCGCTTCTTCCAGACAAAATAAGGTTTGACGATCCATCGCTGGGATGGGTACCTAATATAAAGTTCGAATATTGGGACCTTGCAGACAACAAGAAGTTCCCACAGCTAGCCACGAAGCAATTATTGCAGCAGAAATGGTTATGCGGTGTGGAGAAGGCCAGGTTACTACATCTGCGGTGCATACCCCACTACCATTGCATGTCTGTCACGATATTTTTCATTCGGTAGCTATTGTGTCTAGTACATGATGGGTATCTCTAGCTGGAGGAGTCAATTCCCTTCACAGCCAACTTAATTCACTGGATTTTTCGGCTGCCCATCAAAGGAAACAATCCTGCAGCCATAACAGGAAAGAGCAGTGACTTGAGCCTCACAGAAGTGATGAAGGCCAAATATAAGTTGGTGAAGAGCAAGTGCAAGTATGTAATAGCAAGCATCAAGGACAAAGGGGTGCACATTGCCACCCAACTACTAGCTGGAAAGCTCATGAGGAAATGTTGCGCAGATGAGGTGCCAACATCTGTGATTGCGTTGGCGGAGCAGTGGGCAGAGGGGGTCCAGTTCAACTGGGTGCAGTTTCTCTACGATGGATTTTTGATAAACTGTCAGGAGGCCCAGGAGCAGGGTAAGACCTTCCACTATGCATGGTTGTTGTTATCCATCCTGTTGATTGCAGGGGAGTTGCCGAAGGACAGCCAGTTTCCTACCATTTAGAAGAACCTACCTGAAGCCACAAGGTACACCTCGCTCTGGGCAACGAAAGACACGACAAGGGTTCACGAGATCAAAGTGTTTTGGATCTTCATGGATGCAAGAATCCGAAATTGGATCAACCACAGGCCGCAATTGTCCCTGATGGTATACAACAATTTGAAAAGCGCGACAGAATTTAAGGCAGATATGCATATATTAATCTATATATCCAGATGCGAAAGGATCCAGCCCAAACGTGGGTGAAGCTTCCATTCATTGCAACGGACGATGCAATCATCGAGGTAATGATGGCATGATCTCTAAAGTGGCACGCTCAGAACTTGGCAGAACTAGAAAAGATCATAGCATAGCAGGGGAAGAGGGACACCAGGTTGTGCATCATGAGGCTAGCGGAAAGAAAACGCCAGGAACAGGAAGTGGCCACGCAGCGGAAGGCAGATGAGGTAGAAGCGACAACATAGATGGTAGAAACCATAATTGCACCCACCGAAGAGACCGAGAAAGGTCAGGATATGTCCATAGAGAAGGACATACAGGGGGAGGATAAGGAAGAGAAATGTACAACAATATCGACCCAACTCAAGAGGTCACGCATCTAGGAGAAGCCAACAGCCCGAAAGAAGATGAAGACAACGAAGACCTCTAAGGGAGCCCTTCTTAACAGTGGCGAACCAGTTCGCGATGTCACTAAGGATGCTCTGGAAGAGTTGATGACGGAGTAGCCCACTATGTTGGGGGTGCTCAGAGCACAGTTGCAAGCATTACAGGTGTGACACCCAAAAGTGATGACACCGCACTTTGTGGAAGGTGTAGCTAAAGCTAAGTTGATGTTACGCGCCCACACAATGTACACACTGGTGTTACCAGAAGGCACCATCTGAGCAGAAGCCGAAGGTGATATGAGGGGTTGGGGATTGAATTTGGCCGCCCTTCCCAGAGAAACCCTATATCAGCTACAGGATGGGGTAACCACTAAGCTTCGTGCGAGGGAGGGTCACGATCTCCAAGTATTGAGCAAGCAGAAGGTAAATTTAGACCAACTCAGCATACAGCATGACCACATGGTTGCCCAAAACCAAGGATTAGAACAGGCAATGGAGGAGGCCTGTAGCAGCATTCCAGAGTTGGCCATGCTGGCGGCACTCCCCACCATGGAAAAAATTCATCAACTGGCAGCAAGAGTCTGTAGGACTCAGGAGGAGGCCGCGAAGGTTCAGTTGGAGCTGAACTTGCAGATTGCATATTTGTGACTAAAGACACAGCCCTCTACACCCCCAGAAGTCTAAGAGTAGTTTCACCGCGCCATTCAATCGGGGTTGAAATAAATAGAGAATGTTGTGCAGGATTGCATAGGATTTTTGGACCAGTCCCTCTTCACGCTCACTTCACTATAGGAGAACCCAATGCTACAATAGTTAGAGATAAAAGCGAGGGAATTGCAGCAAGCATGTGACAATGTCCGTGGGACCGCGCAGACGGTCGCCCTTACTCAGTGATTGGCCAAGATGAGGGAGGCCTAGGATCTAAAGGAACAGGTGGATGTCGCACGCCAGAAGGAAGCAGGGCTTAAAGCACGCATCCAGCCTTGGCTCGAGGAAGCGTTCATGGTCACCGCCACGATCAAGGGGAAGCTGGCCCAAATGTAGGACACATATGTGCAAAGGAAAGAGTGTGGCTCTGACAATGATGCATCAGAGTATCGTGCACAATTGATACAGCAGACGACGAAGGAATGTGTGCCAGACGTCCGTGAAGTGCAGAAGCTACTGGATGGACTCCAAGAAAAGATCACCACACTAGCCAATTGACTCAGGACAAGTCACGTTGATTATGTTGGGGGCCTGTTGGCCAGCGGATCCCCCCATAAGTGGATTTTTGGGGCTTAGAGCCTGAGTTTGGTCAATGTAATGTAAAGATCCCACAAAATGTGGGCACCAAGCACAAGAGTCTAGGGTTGTCCGCCCTAAAATATTGTAATTTAATATAGAGTGTGTCGGCCTACCCATGGTCCGCTGACCATGGGAATGTATAAATAGAGCGAGGCCTAAGGGTAGAAGTTATCTTTTGTTAGTCTTGATCTCAAGTGATATGGATTGTTGAATGCGATATTCTCTCTGAGTCTATAAGTCTGAGTCTAGGGTTGTAGGAGTAATAAGAGGCTTTATAGTTGTGTGGGCAGAGGCTTGGTAGTGTCCGCAACTATGTGCGCAGACCCCTGTAGCTGAGTGCGCAGGGTGGAATTGGATTGTACTGGAACAAAAGGTTAATAAAAGATAAGTTGATTTTGGAATATTGTGCATCTAATCTATGTGTTTATGTTTCGGCTATATCCTTTCAATTATTTACAGTTTATGTTTACGCGCATTGGTTATGCATGTTAAATGAGTAAATAAGAATATTGGGCCCACAAAATTAAGTCAGATGTATAATAATAACACCGTACGGGTAAAGGATCTAGGCAGCGCCTCTTTACGCTTTCTACAGAGCTACACGAAGGTCAAATATCTACGCAGAGTAGCGCAAGCACGTAGGATTGGTTCGCGACCTTTCCAGACCTCATCAAGACATCCCTAGGGTGTAGAAACCTAGTTCCAACACCCTCCCATACTACCTCGGGTGAGACCTCAGTTCGCACTCCGTATACTGTTGCCGAAAGGGCCAGTAGTTTCGGGATTTATTTGGCTAAAACACTTCTGAACCTGGGTCAGGCCCCAACAAGCCAACAACAGTTCCATTTGAATATAAAGTATAAGAATGGCAGCACCAATATTGTTGTAGATTACTTTAGTTGACCACCGATCATGGCGTTAACGACCATTCTCAACTCTTGTGGGCACGGGACTTCTAATTAGCCACTTCTCTACAAAATCGACCCATAATTCGGCCACACATACCAGACACTCTTGGAGGGTCAGCATGTTCTAGATTTTCACCTCTAGGATGCCCTGTTATGCCACCTGGATCACCTTTGTGTTCCTTCAAGTGAGCGTGCCAAGATGATTTGGGAAGCACACTACGGTTGGGCTACTAGGAATTTCGGGGTCGAGAAAACGGTGGCAGTACTGCAAAAGTATTTCTATTGGTTGAATTTGTGACAGGATGTCGGGAAGTACATTAGATCATGCACTGCCTATGCCATTGCCAAACCGACCATCAAGAAGCAAGACCTCTATACCCTGCTGCCTACCCTTAGTTGACCTTGGGAATCCATATCCATGGATTACATGTTAGGCCTTCCTTCCACTAAGCATGGAAATCACTACGTTTTTGTGGTCGTCGACAGGTTCTCGAATATGGCCATTATGGCGACCTGAAAGAAGAATATCACAGTAGAAGCCACTGCTAAACTCTTCTTTTAACGAGTGTGGGTACACTCTGAGATCCCACAGTCTATCATCTCAAATCGGGACAGAAGGTTCCTCAATACATTTTTGTCCAGTCTCTGGTCAATGCTGGACACCAAACTCACTAAGTCCACAACCTTCCATCCTCAAACTGATGGCCAGACAGAGGTTGTTAGCAGGATGATCATACACATTCTGTGCATGTACAACTCAAAGTATCCACTCACATGGGACGAAATCCTCCCCTATGTTCAGCATAGATACAACCAGGCTCCCCACAGCTCGATTGGCCACAACCCTTTCTAGGTGGGCTTGGGATTCCAGCCACTATGTCCCATTGATGTGGCCATTCCATTTGCAACTAGTCACGCAGATTCACCTCATGTCTAGTCCGAAACAGATAAGACAAATAGCTTCATTGATCACATCCAACAAATTCACTAGCAGGTCTATGACATTTTGGAGAAATCAAATGCCAAGTATGCCAAGTACAAGTAGCAATATTATCAACATCAGGTGCCACATAAGTTTCAGGTGGGCGACAAAGTCTGGTTGCATTTGCAAAAGGAACACCTTAGCGAAGCCTATCAGAAACTTAGACCACTCTGATATGGTCCTTACATGATTACCAAGGTTGTGGGAGGCAATGCATTTGAGCTCAGCATTCCCCCATTCCTTGGCTTGCACCTAGTGTTCAATGTGGACTGCCTTAAACCATACTTTCCACCATTACTAGAAACATCCGACATTGTAGAACAACTCACACCCACAGAGTTAAAACAGATTGCATGGAACAAGCTACAACTAATCGAATCATGGACACATAGATCAAGCACACTTGCCAGCAGAATATCCAACTGTATCGAGTTGTCAAGGCAGGCTAACTCCTTCACCAGGGACCAAGTTCAGCAAAAGTTCCCTCATCTCATGGAGGAACTCAACGCAATGGGGACCATTGCTTCCTGAGGGGGGAGGAATGATCCAAGTGGATATTGGTAGTCACCTTCCAATTCCACTTGGACCCCCACCATTGCTTCTTTGAGTTTTTCAGTTTCCTTAATTGTAGCACAGTTTACTATTTTTAGCAGTTTTTTGGGTCTTAAACTTCCAGAGCCGTTTTGAGGCCCTAAACGACATTTTCTTGGAAATCTACCACCAATTATTTTCTACCCAAAATCATCTTTTCTATCATAGTCCTCGAAGAGATCTTTCTAACGAGCCATCATGCATTTCAAATGGAGATAATATGACCAAGTCAAGGCCCCCGGAAGTTGGCTATCCAACTCACCCCAACGGGGCCCATAAACTCTTGGTGTTACATCTCCTCGAGTTAGGGTTTTGGTTGTTTAAGGTTTTCTCTTATTTTTCAATAATAAAAAGGCCCTTGAGCCTCATTGTAATTCATTTTAGAGGCATGTAGATGCCACATCTCTTCTCATAGATAAGCTACCATCATCCTAGCTGGTTTATTTCCATTCCAGTTTAAATCCGGATCACACACTTCCTTTCCCCTTTGTGTGTTAGAGCCCCCATGCATCTCACTTGACTCACTGTAAGGTCACACACTTTCTTCTAACCAAAGCTATCATATTGAACTCTACGTGTTACTGCGTTCAAGGCAGTAGATTACCACCCATTATTGGGACTCCTACTCCAAACAGTTTGAGTTCTAGTTGGGACTTCTTACCAGGGAGATCCCCTTGACATGTTGTTGGGTCCAGCACTATTGGCTTATTGTGGCCTGACCCAAGTTCAGAGTTAATTAGTCAACCAAATCCCTACACTACTAGCCCTTTCAGCATCAGCCCGTGGAGCACGGAACGAAGTCTCACCCGAAGCAGTATGGGGGGATGTTGGAACCAAGTTTCCACACCCTTGAGATGTCTAAGGTGTCGATTTAGTCCAACAGTGCCTACCTTCGCGTAGGTCACTTCGCACATTGTCCTGACCTGTGAGACCTTTGCGATCTGTTAGGATCGCCTTTCACACATCCCTAACCAAGGGTTGAGATGCTTTCGTTCTGCTAGGGCAGAGATTTGTGCTATTTCCCCAAGTTACACCACGTATCTTACTTATCTTCTTACAATTTTCAGTTAACTTCACGTAAACAGATACTTTATCTCATATTCACTTAATCAACACAATCAGATATGTTCATCCACCGTATAAATAATAGAAATGAAATTTATACCCAATATATTCAATGCAAAATACATGAAATAATTACACAAAATTGATGCAAAAACTTCTCTTTATTAATGCTTCTGTGGTTACAGACTCGACTCACCCTACGCACTTAGCTGCAAGGGTCTACGCACTCATTTGTAGACTACTAGGCCTCTGTGTACTCAGCTACAGAGCCTTCTCCTACTCTACGACCCGAAGACTCGAATTACACTTCAGATAAGACTCAATTCTTCATCCATTTTTTTCACTTCTTTGTTGAAAAGTGTGCAACAAGAAATTCTTGTTGAGAGTGCAACAAGATGATGGAGCTTAGTGAAAAGAGTCTCCTTCACTAAGTGGGCCCGCAGGCTATTTTTGGCGCAAGTCTATTTTTAGACTATGTCTATTTTTAGACATATGGATCATGTCTATGGATTGCAGGTTGCTGTTTATGGATGATTGGTCAAGTTGGGAAAAAATAGATGGACTTCTATTTTTGATCAAAGTGTGAATGATCACAGTGTGAGTGATCAAAGTCTATTTTTAGACTGGCTGTCAAAAATAGAAAAGTCAAATATTATTGTCTCATAATAATATTTGGACTATAAACTTGATCGTATTCTCTTGGAGCACTTCAGGATGAGCTACGGATGTGGTACATGCAGATCCCAGAGGCAAATACGTGGTTACCTATGGGATAACTAATATTTGCATGCAGAACTTCAGTTAGAACTCAAGTGAGTTGAGTTTAGTGGACTGGAGGTGCAGTTGATGGAGTTGTGTTCAGTTTAGCTTTGTTAAACTGGTTGTATTTAGTCTAACTGATCAATAGACTAGAGATGAGTTGGGTGAATTAGTTATTAATTAATTCACAAGTTATTAACTCATAATACAACTATAGAATACATCAGTTAACTCAGTTGCATGTCAGTGCATGTTCAGTTCAGCAGGGACAAGTGTTAGAGAATCAGATTGCTATCAGTTGTGACTATAGTTGTGCACCAGATCTTGCACAATCAAGGGATTGAGTGTTCCAATGTGTTTGCTCACGTATTTTCCCAGTATTGTAGCCTTTGCTCACGTCAAACAAAGTTTGAGTGATTATTTTGAGGTGAAATATGATTTTGGGAAGCCATTCTCATCAGTTCTTGAGCAGGTATTGAGCAGTGGAGGCAGGCAAGCAGTGGAATAGATTTGGAGATCAAATCTTAGCTGTATTGTGTGTAACAGGTAGATCTGGTACTGGATTGCTTGTGATAAGAATTGTACTTTGTAATGTTACATGATTCAATCAATATAATATACATATAGTTGGGGTTTTTAGCGAGATGCTTTCCCCGGGAAAATACTGTGTTTATATGTTTGATTGATGCTTCTATGTGCACCTGTGAATGTTTCTGCTTCTGTATATTGATGATCAACGTAGAGGAGCTTATGTATTGTGTATGTATTCTGCAATAGTACATGATCAGGATAATCTTAGTTGAATATGTGTTAAATTATTCAAAATTTCTACATGGTATCAGAGCTGCTTGATTTGTAGAAGAGATTTTTACAGGATATCAAGTGTGTATTGATCATCAGATCTATTATTTAGAAAGTGTTTACATTTTATTTCTTCAGGCAGAGTCTGTGATCGGGCAAATAGCCTCTGGATTCATCCTTCTTTTGGAAGGTGAGATATCCGGTGAATGCCCATACAGTCGATCTATGTACAAGAAATACTTTGTTCTCACGAATTCTAGATCGGAACTGGTTGAGTTTTTGAGCTGGTGGAATTCGAATTTAATTCCAAAGCAAGAGATAAAACTCAGAAACATTAAATGTGAGAATGGAGACAGTATGCCCCAGTATCTCACAAAGTTCACCTGATGCCGGGATGAGCTTGGAAGTGTGGGGGTGACTGTCGGATGAGGATGGTGAGTCTAGCACTCCTTGACCTTCCTAAGAGTTGGCATAGCTACCAAGACTCAGTGAATGGAAGGGAGAAACTACCAAATTGGGAATGACCATGGTCGGATTTGATGTAGGAGGAGATCAGACGGAGCACCAGAGCCAGTTCTTCATCCATGCAGGATGAGGAGAACTGTGCCTTAGTGAGTAAGGCGAAGAAGGGGAAGGGGAAGGTTTCTCTTTTCGAATCCAGTTCTTCCAATGATGGGAAGAAGGTTGACAAGGCGAAGGTGAGATGCTTTCGTTGTCATGAGTTGGGTCATTATGCTACTAATTGCCCAAAGAAGAAGTCCAAGAAGGGATCCGGGGAAGGATCTGAAGGTGAGGCAGCCTCACTTGCTTCACAGTTTGAGTTGGACTTCACACTCTTCACATGCATGGTTTCATCCATGGTGGGAAGTGGTTGGTTTCTTGACAGTGGAGCTTCTTTCCACATGACCGGTGACAAAATTTTGTTCAGTACTTTGGAGGAGAAAGATCTCCAGATACTCATAGGGATGGGTAATGATGAGAAGTATAGTGTCTCAGGTGTAGGCACGGTTATTTTTCAGAGGGAGCATGGAGCTCGCCTTACCTTGACTGATGTCAAGTATGTACCAGGACTGAAGAGAAACTTGGTGTCGGTCGCGATGCTGGAAGACAGAGGCTATGATGTGGTCTTCAGTAAGGGAAAGGTTTTCCTTAGACACATCATCACTAGACAGGTGAAGCAGATTGGTTCACGGGTCAAGAACCTGTATGCTCTTGAGGTTCAAGATGCATGCAAAGCCTTGAGCAGCGAGGCAACTGATGTTGACTTGGTGGTTGAGAGGGAGCGTATATTACCTCTCAACATGCAGAGCCAGAAGAAGTCTCAGATGATTGTGGAGGAGCCACGATTGGTGCAACAGCTTCAGGAGGTTGTGGAGGAGCCACAACAGGGGAAGCTGAGAGGAGATCAAGTAGAGACATCTACTCATCCAGAGACCTCCAGTAGGGGGAAACTTCGAGCCAGATGGGCTGAAGGATCGCATGCAGGCATACCTCCAGGTAGGAGGTGGGGTGATGTGGATTGATTGTCCCAAGGAGGAGGGGCAGGATCCTTGAGGTACCCAACCTCTTGGATGAGACCTTGCTACGGGAGCCCCGATGTGTAGTAGCAGGAACTGACTGATTGGGTAGAGACAGATGCGGATGGAGCGGCAGAGAGAGCGACAGTGCAGGGAATCCCAGGACAGCGCATAGCTAGCAGGCTGTAGCAATGCGAGAGGCACAAGTGTTTTGCACAGTGCTAGGTGGCACAGAGAGGTGTGCAATGGTGCGAGATGCATGGAGATGTTGCAGTAGCACAGATGTCAGAGAGGGAGCACTTGTCAGCAGCAGGTAGAGCTTCATCATTAGAGGGTGTTTCTATCCCAACAGGGAGGTCAGTTGGGAGGTGCAGTGCGGATGCAATGCTAGGAGATAGAACCAGTAGCAGCACGGATGTAGTCAGAGATCAAAGTGACATAGGCTAGAGCAGTCAGATACTAAAGAGCACAGAGATGCAGAGTTTCAATCGACAGAGGCAATAGCAGTCAGAGGCTTTGATGACAGAGCAAGTGGACCGGCCAGATGTGTTGCATGGAGAACATTCCAGAGTTACAGGATCGGGTTTGAGAGGAAGCCTTTCTTGTTGAGAGGGATTGTTGAAAATTGTGCAACAAGAAATGCTTGTTGAGAGTGCAACAAGATGATGGAGCTTAGTGAAAAGAGTCGCCTTCACTAAGTGGGCCCGCAGGCTATTTTTGGCGCAAGTCTATTTTTAGACTATGTCTATTTTTAGAAATATGGATCATGTATATGGATTGCAGGTTGCTGTTTATGGATGATTGGTCAAGTATTGAAAAATAGATGGACTTCTATTTTTTATCAAAGTGTGAATGATCACAGTGTGAGTGATCAAAGTCTATTTTTAGACTGGCTGTCAAAAATAGAAAAGTCAAATATTATTGTCTCATAATAATATTTGGACTATAAACTTGATCTTATTCTCTTGGAGCACTTCAAGATGAGCTACGGATGTGGTACATGCAGATCCCAAAGGGAAATACGTGGTTACCTATGGGATGACTAATATTTGCATGTAGGACTTCAGTTAGAACTCAAGTGAGTTGAGTTTAGTGGACTGGAGGTGCAGTTGATGGAGTTGTGTTCAGTTTAGCTTTGTTAAGCTGGTTGTATTTAGTCTAACTGATCAATAGACTAGAGATGAGTTGGGTGAATTAGTTATTAATTAATTCACAAGTTATTAACTCATAATACAACTATATAATACATCAGTTAACTCAGTTGCATGTCAGTGCATGTTCAGTTTAGCAGGGACAGGTGTTAGAGAATCAGATTGCTATCAGTTGTGACTATAGTTGTGCACCAGATCTTGCACAATCAAGGGATTGAGTGTGCCAATGAGTTTTCTCACGTATTTTCCCAGTATTGTAGCCTTTGCTCGCGTCCAAAAAAGTGTGAGTGATTATTGTAAGGTGAAATACGAGTTTGGGAAGCCATTCTCATCAGTTCTTGAGCAGGTATTGAGCAGTGGAGGCAGGCAAGCAGTGGAATAGATTTGGAGATCAGATCTTAGCTGTATTGTGTGTAACAGGTGGAGCCGGTACTGGATTGCTTGTGATAAGCATTGTACTTTGTAATTTTACATGATTCAATCAATATAATATACAGATAATTGGGGTTTTTAGCGAGATGCTTTCCCCGGGAAAATACTGCGTTGATATGTTTGATTGATGCTTCTATGTGCGCGTGTGAATGTTTCTGCTTCTGTATATTGATGATCAACGTAGAGGAGCTTATGTATTGTGTATGTATTCCACAATAGTACATGATCAGGATAATCTCTGTTGAATATGTGTTAAATTATTCAAAATTTCTACATTCTTCCCTTCTTTTACAACTTAGAGCCTCACTCTATTTATACAATCCCATGGTCTGCGGACCATGGGTAGAACTCTAAAGCTGACATTAGATTACAAAATTGAGGGCAGAAAAGCTTATGACTAATTTACAACTTCGCGCTCGGCGCTCACAAAATGTGGAGTCTTTACATCGGATTTACAATTTTTAGCCAAAATCTGGGTTTTAAGCCCCAAAACATTCCTTGGGGGATCCCTCGCCCAACAGGCCCCAAACACAAGCATCGTGACTCACCCTCGAGTCACGTTGTTGGTGCAGAGATCTTTGCGCGGAGACCTCCCAACTCTACCTAGACTGCTGCAAGATCAGCAGCACACTAAGCGGCTGCCTGTTGCACTTCCTAGACGCGTTGTTCAGAGACCATGGTAGCTAATTAGCTGCCCTGCATCTGTTCCTATGTTCCTTGCATCTGTGCGAGCTTTCTTTAATCGAGGCGGTAATGATGAATGCCTCATCAATCCATGGTTGTACACATGCCTTTAAGACAACTTCCTTATTTCACGCAGTATCTACCTGCTCCTTGAGCACTTTTTCCTGCTGCATCCGCACAAGCCTCTATGTAAGGGCCACCATCTATTCGATCCCTTTTATTTCATTGTACTGTTGTTACAGCTTGCTGATGAGCCCCAATTTTTGGTACAATTTGGGCTCATTTGGCCTACTTACCTTGCTCAACCATTCATCTTTTATCACTTATGCATTCATTTCTTAGTATATTCGTGTTATTTGTAGGAAGAAGGGCAGGCATTATATCTATGTGGCTAATACATGATGATTTCAGGTTTTTGGCATTAAAGAGAGCAAAAGACCACGCAAATGGAGACAAGGAGACAACAAAGGTGACATTGCGGGTTCATAGGGAGGTTGTCCACAGTCTTGATGACCTTCCTCGTGATTTTCACCTTAACTCCGAGCTCCAACAGCTCTCCCCACCGAGCTTAAAGGCAGCCAACACGTTCTACAGGATCAACAATTTACAGCAGTTTGAATTTCAGTTGGACAGCCAAGCTCCACGAATGGAGGAAGCCAGCTTGATCTTCATTGTGTATAAATATGAAGGCCGTAGCCTTTGTTAGGGGCTTTTTGAACTTTTGAACTGATATTGTAATTTCTGAGCACAGCTCGGTGTTTGTTTTTGTAAGCCAGTTTTGGCATGACATTAGACTCTTGATTATGAATAAAGGCAAGAATATTTGGATCTAATTCTGAACTTTTAAGGGAGCTATAGCTCTCAGGTTAGGGCCCAACCTGAGAGCAATAGACCTCCTCTTCTTGTAGTGTTATTTGCTTTTCTTTCCAGCACTTTGTTTCTTTGTTTTGATATGCATTTCAAGAACACAGCCTGTTGATTTGATTTCTTTAATGAGATTGAGTAGGATTAGCTTATGGTTAAATCACTTTCAGTTGCTTAGATTAGAATAGGATGATTGTAATTCACTGGAGCTCCAAGAAAAGGTTGTTAGTACTTCACTGCCATCTCTGTTTAGAGATTGGGGTGCAGTCTATACCAACCACCCAAAAAAAAACGCAGTCTTTTTCTACTTTTATGCAAGCTGCAACACAGTCGTTTTAATCGTGGATCCTTCCATGCATTTTTCTCTAGAGCCATACTTCTTCATTCTACCTCCATGCACGACTTTTCTTCACGATTTACATTGCTGTTCATTGGTTAAATAGCACAGGTAGCACAGGTCAACGAATTCTCGTTTTTGGTGCAAGACATAAGCAATTTGTTTTATTTACACTGCTCAGTATCATTCCATTTCCTTCTTCTTCTTCTTAACCACGCCTAAAGCCACCTCCTCGACCTCTGTTCAGCTCGTTTACCTTCCAACTCCTCCATTGCCCACGTAGCTCCATCTTTTTGACCTTTCGTTGCTGCCATCCTTCTATCCACCAACCAACTTCGTGCACTCTCTCTCCATCTTATTTCTCTGCCCCTGAGCCATCACAAGCTCCATCTCCACCTTACCTATCCACCCATACCGCTCCATCACCTCACCATCACCCAAAACTCCAACCATAGCACATCCTGTAGAAGGTAGCAGACTTCCTGTAGAATTCCTTAGTTTCCTGTAGGATCCCCTGCAGACATCCTGTAGAAGCCTGCAAACTTGGTTGCCGAGCACCTGAACGTTGTAGACTTCTGTGGACTGATGTTAGGGACCCTCTGGGACCTCTCCTAGCCCTCCTGACCTTTCCCAAGCTTTCTCTCCCTTCGCACCACCTCTGCACAGCCAAACCCTAATAAGAAACAAAACCATAATCACTCCAACCACTTAAGCAAAAATACAAAAACAATGTTCTTTTTAATGGAAGTAGTTTGAGTTCATGCATTTCACATCACTAGAAGTAATGGCATCATTTTTAGACATTTGCACTCTCACTATTGCATCATAGAGGTTAAACTAGTCAGATTAGGGTTTACTAGGGTTTCATGTTTTGGTTGGCTTTCAGTTCATTTTTGCAAAGTAGATCAATTTCCTTTGAGATAGCCTTCGTCCATCATTTAGAAAGCTTCTTCTGAGAACATATAGAAGTTGGCTTGAGCCCTAGCGGACTTGTGCCAGCTGACCAAGTGACAGCTGCGACAAGAGCTAGTACTTGTGCATACAGCACCATCGCTTCCAAGTTTGTACGAACTACCGGGTTGATAAAATTAGAGATAGGAAGCTCCAGGAGTTGTAGCATTATTGCTACAATACTGGAGCCCACCATCTTTTTGGCGCCGTTGCCGGGGAAGCGTCAGAGTATTAGTAATTGTTGCTTTTCTTCTATTTTCTTACTCTTGCCTTCTGCTACGTAGTTTATTTCATTTCCATTCTGCAAAAGTAGCATAGACATTTCCTGCTTTCATAGATTAGCATTTTCTGCTTTCATAGACTAGCATTTCATTTCTGCAAGCGTAGACTAGTGTTTCATTTCTGCAAGCGTAGACTAGTGTTTCAATTCTGCAAGCGTAGACTAGCATTTCCATTCCTGCAATTTCATTTGAGCAAAGTAGATTAGTTCTTTCCTGCTTTCAGTTTAATTCTGCATCTTTTTTAGTTAGTTGTAGATCAATCTGTTTCAGTTTTGCAGGTACCACAGAGAAAAAAACAAAAGCAATCAAAAAAGAAAGTCTTTTCCATTTCATGCCTCGTAGAAACCGGGATAAATCAGGCAAATTTCTACCCAACACCCCCACCACATCACTGAGTCACCCTTCTCTCTTCTTTGGTGACAATGATCCAGAAGAACCTATAGGTGCACATCCCCAGATATACGAAGATCCTATAGTAGAAGAAGAGTTAGATACCACTCCATCTGAAGCTATGGCTGACAATAGAAGAGAATATGAGAGAATAGAAGGTGCCTTCCCCATCCGAGAGACCAATGGAGAGATGAAAATGAAGAACAATAGCCCCTCCGCCTTACCTCACTTCCATGGGCTGACTAGTGAAGATCCTGATACCTTCCTGTTTGAGTTTGTTGTCCTTTGTAGAACCTATGACTATACTGAAGATGAGCAAAAGCTGAAACTCTTCCTTTCAACTCTTAAGGATGCAGCATTACGCTGGTTCATGGGCTTACCTGGGAATAGTATCACCACTTGGGCTCAGATGCAACAAGCTTTCAATACCAAGTACAGGGATTACTGTAGGTCCAAGGAAACCAAGGGAGAAATCTTTCGGATGACCATGGGAAATGATGAGTCCTTAGAGGATTATGAGGAGAGGTTCCAAATTAGCTATAAGCGGGCTAGGTGCACACTTGACCCTGAATCCCTCAAGTTGGTCCTGCTCCGAGGAGTCCCTGAAGACCTCTTAGATACCCTTCACATGTTAGCTGGGGGGGACATTTACCAACTGCCTTATGAGGACATCAAGACTGTGTTTAGAAACCACTCCAGGGCAGCTCGGAAACAAGGTAGAGGAAACCTCCTCTCAACTAGTGTCCCTTTCTCCAAACATGAGCTTGCAAATCAATTAGAAGATCTCAAGAGTGAGGTGAGACAGACCATTACCATGCAGCTGGACACATTCGGGATCCAGCAGAAGAAAGAAGAAGCTGAGAGAGCCTTGGCTGTCTTCTGCCCTAGGTTCACAAGGAGACACCCTAAGAACGAATGCCCATTGCATTCGGTTGAAGTATGTTTCATTTGTGAGGAGGACCATCCCACGAATCAGTGTCCAACCTTACCTGGGTTTAAAGCCATGTACCAAGGGACAGAAGCTCCCACTGAACCTCTCTATTACCTCAACCAAAGGAGGCCACAAGGATCTAGACCTTATCAGCAGGGAATGAAAGGGGCACCTCAAGCTTATTACAGCCCCAACCAATCGACTCCTATGCCTTCCTGGGGTCCCCCTGCTCATCCTTCCTGGTCCATGCCTCCTCCATGGTCTTATCCACCTCAGTACCCTACTCAACCTACTTCTCATTCATATCATTCACATGCCCAGCCACAGCCTCAGTGGAATGCACCTCAGTCGGGGTGGAGGCCCTAGTACAATACTCCTCCCGCCATTTTGCCTCCACCACCAGTTCAACCTCAGCCATTACCTCCTGCTCCTCCAAGGCAACCTCAAATGCCTGCTCAACCGAACCCAAACCCCAACAATAGACAGGCCCAACAGGTATACACTGGGGAAACCTCATGCCCTACCTATGCTGTGGAGATCCAAGAGATCAATCTTCGATCTGGAAAGACTCTACCAGATCGCCAGCCTCCTCCCCCAGAGGATGAGGAAGATAAATAGGAAAGTGAACCAAAGGCTATTCCACCCTTTCCTGAGAGACTAACAGCCACCACACAACCCAACCTAGAGGAGGATGAGCTTCTGGGTGAGCTCAAGCAGTTGTGTGTAAAAATACCACTTCTCCAAGCCATCAAGGATGTGCCAATATACAACAAACTGGTTAAGGAAAAGTGTTTCAAACACCTAGGCAGGCGGAAGAAAGATGCTTCAACCATCAATGTCATAGGACAACTGTCTGACCTTATGTTAGGACAAGTCATCTGCCCAAAGTACCTAGATCCTGGAAGTCCTGTAGTAGATGTCCACATCAATGGTACCATCATACCTCACACCTTGATTGATCTGGGGGCTACCATTAATGTGATGACCAGGGATACCATGCTCAAACTCAATCTTCAGGGTTCCTTGAGGAAGACCTCGACAGTACTGCAATTAGCAGATCGCTCCACCGTGACTCCCGAAGGGATTGTGGAGGATGTCTTGGTCTCTATCGACTCTTGGGAATATCCTGCAGATTTCTTGGTTCTGCAACCCAAGGCAAAGCTGACTGGATATCCTCTCATTTTGGGAAGGCCTTGGTTAGCCACTGCAGATGCTTACATAAGTTGCCGTGCAGGAAATATGATCATCAAAAATGGTCCTATGTCCAAACAACTAGTCCTATACCCTCCTGCCCAACCCTCCTTAGAGCATGACTTACCACTCTGGTTAGAGGAAGGAGAGGAAGACGAGGTGTACTCAGCACCTCTGTGCACCCTAGATACCACTAGAAGAGACCCCCAACCGAGGATGACTTGATCGAGACCTTGATCCAGAATCCACCTTCCAGTGCACTATCCTTAGAGAAATTGGTGGAGGATGCCCGAGCTAGCACCTTAGTGGATCTTTGTACAACCAACCCTGTCACTCCCAGAGTCAAGAATGTGGAGTTCGACCCTGAGAGAATGTTAAAGATCAGCTCCTCCCTATCTCCTTCCCAGGAAAAGGAGCTGTGTAGCCTGTTGGCCAGTCACCTAGATGCTTTTGCTTGGAGCTATAAGGAGATGAAAGGAGTCCATCCTTCGGTCTGTACCCATCACATATACATCAAAGAGGATTGTAAGCCGGTTAGGAAACCCCAGAGGAGAATGAATCCAGCCCTTAAGGACATTGTCAAGGAAGAATTGCAAAAACTGTTGGATGCCGGATTCATCTACCCCATCTCAGATAGTGAATGGGTGTCCCCTCTGGTGTTGGTTCCCAAGAAAAATGGGAAATGGAGAATCTGTGTGGACTACCGAGAACTGAACAAAGCTACCAAGAAAGACCATTTCCCTCTACCTTTCATAGATCAAGTGTTGGATGGACTGGCAGGAAAGAAGTTCTTCTCTTTCCTGGATGGGTTTAGCGGGTACAACCAAATCCAAATCAGCCTGGAAGACCAAGATAAGACCACCTTCACTTGTCCTTGGGGCACCTTTGCCTACCAAGTCCTTCCCTTTGGGCTATGCAATGCTCCTGCTACCTTCCAGAGAGCTGTCTTAAGCATCTTCTCGGAGCTGGTCCATGATGTAGTGGAAATCTATATGGATGACTTTACTCCTTATGGGGCCAACTTCCAGGAAGCATTGTCCAATCTGGGAAAAGTCCTAACCAAATGCATTGAGATGAACTTGTCCCTTAGTCCTGAAAAATGTGAATTCCTAATGACTGAAGGGACCGTGCTAGGCCATACCATTTCTTTCCAAGGGTTACAGGTGGATCCTAACAAAATTGCTCTCATCAAGAAGGTTCCACCTCCTCAAAAGGTAAGGAATGTTCGGAGTTTCTTGGGATTAGCAGGGTATTACCGGAGATTTATTAAAGACTTCAGCAAGCTAGCCTTGCCATTGTTTGGCCTGTTGGCAAAAGATGTGGAGTTTAAATGGACTGACGATTGTCAGAGGGCTTTAAATGAATTGAAGGACAAGTTGATGTCAGCCCCAATCCTGAGAGGTCCAAACTGGGCCCTACCTTTCCATATCCACACTGATGCCTCGAACAAAGCCATAGGTGCAGCTTTAGGACAAGTTGAGCAAAAACTTCCATATGCCATTTACTTTGTTAGCAAAGACTTGTCCAAAGCTGAGCTGAATTACACTGTAACCGAGAAAGAATTCTTGGATGTGGTCCATGCACTGAACAAGTTCCAACATTATATCACTGGCTATCAAACCTTTGTACATATAGACCATGCTGCAATTAGATATTTAATGAATAAACCAGATGTGAATGCTCGTATTATTAGATGGTTACTTTTATTGCAGCAGTTTGATTTGACCATTGTTGACAAACCAGGAAGAGAAAATGTTGTTGCTCACTTTTTATCTAGATTGGATTTGTCTGCAGATGAGGATGGAACAGTGGATGACCAGATGCCCGATGAACATCTGTTTGCTATTTCAGTACTCTCTCCATGGTTTGCTGATATAGCAAACTACCTTGTTTCAGCACAGTTCCCTCCGCACCTATCTTCAAAAGAGAAGAGCAGAATCATTAGAAAAAGTGCCTCATTTACTTGGATCGAGGGCAATCTGTTCAAGCTTAGCCCCGATCAGATCTTAAGGCGTTGTGTAAGGGAGGAGGAAGTCTTTGATATCCTCCTCACCTGTCATGATGGGCCTTGTGGAGGACATTTTGCAGCAAAGAGAACTGCCTTCAAAATCCTGCAGGTAGGCTACTATTGGCCCACACTTCATCAAGATGTCAGAAGATATGTCAGCCAGTGTGACCAATGCCAAAGAATTGGGAAACCGACCCAAAGGGATGAGATGCCTCTCCAACCTCAGGTGACTCTTGAGCCATTTGAGAAGTGGGGTATGGACTTTGTGGGCCCAATCAACCCTCCTTCGAGGCAAAGGTCTTACATCATTGTGTGCACTGACTACCTGACAAAGTGGGTAGAGACCAAAGCAATCAAAGCAGCAACAGAAGAAAAGGTGGTCGAGTTCCTAAGAGAAAACATCTTCTATAAGTTTGGCTATCCAAGAGAGCTGGTCACCGATCAAGGGAGCCAGTTCACCTCCAACCTGGTTGAAGATCTACTAGCTCATCACAAGGTCAAGCATAGGACTTCCACCCCCTATCACCCTCAAGCAAATGGGCAGGTGGAAGTCACCAATAGAGCATTAGAAGGGATCTTGACTAAGGTGGTGAGCAGCAGCAGAAAGGACTGGGCAGATCGCCTGGTTGAAGCCACATGGGCTTACAACACCACTTGGAAGACCACCACCGGCTTCACACCTTATGAGCTGGTCTATGGGAAGAAAGCTTTGCTGTCCATTGAGTTTGAATACAACACTTTGAGGATGGCAGCTCAGCTAGATCTAGATCTCAGCCATGCACAACAAGAAAGGTTATTGCAGCTGAATGGCCTGGATGAGCACCGAATGTAGGCCCTCCTTCACTCAGAAGTGGTTCAACTTCAGAGAAAGGTGTGGCATGACCAACATCTCCATGACAAGAAATTTCAGCCGGGAGATTGGACCTTGTTGTATGACTCCCGATACAAAGATTTCAAGGGGAAGCTGAGAACCAGATGGCTAGGGCCATATTCAATGGAAAAATGTCATGACAATGGATCTGTTCTTATTCGGACCATTGATGAGGAAGCCATCCCCATGCTTGTCAATGGGCATCGATTGAAGATCTACAGGAAGCCTCTCTCAAGACAAGAGTTCATCAAAACTATGGAGAAGGCAGTGTTGGTCATAGAGAAGGGTTCTGCCCCTGCTTTGGGCATACCCTGAAGAATCTAAAAAATAAATAAATAAATAAATAATAAAGATCCTTGGGTGAAAACCTTTCTGAGGCGCCCAAGGCAAGTGGTAGGGGTGAAAACCTCATTGAGGCGCCCCTATTGTCTTTCAAAAAAAAAAAAAAAAAAGAGATTGGAAAAAGATCCTTGAGTGAAAACCTCATTGAGGCGCTTAAGGCAGATGACAAGGGTGAAAACCTCAATGAGGCGCCCCTGTTATCTTTCAAAAAAAAAAGAGAAAAAAGAAAAAAGAGAAAAAAAAACAAACAAAAGAAGAAAACCAAGGTCAGCAGATTCATTATGTAGAATTGCATGCAGGTGTTATATGGAGGAGAGGAAGCCTCTCAACTCAGAGCTCAGGATCCTTATCATGCTGTCAGGAGACCTCACCAGCACCTCCTCCAAGAATACTCATTTTCTCCAAGGTATGTGCAATTTTATTTCATCTTGAGTCTTTTACAGGAAGACGCATATTTTCTACAGGAAGACGCAGATTTTCTACAGGAAGATGCAGATTTTCTACAGGAAGATGAGACTCTCTACAGGAAACTCCACATTTCTACAGGAAGCTCTGTATTTCTACAGGAAACTTCCTGTAGAAGCTCAGAATGGGCCAGAATTCATTTCATGAGAAGATCTAACGGCTAAGGATCGGTTTGGACGCATGCAAGCCACTGTTGTCACCCTTGCACATTGTTGTTATCTTGTTCCGCCATCCTTGTCGACATGCAACAAAGCTACCTGCACCAACAAATCAGGTCGATGAGTTCTCAAGAAAAGGAAAATTTTAAATGAAAAAACGCTGGAGATCTCACACCATGTGCATCCCAGTCATCCAGAAGCTCCGGGAGCGTGATCGTGAGGCCAGATCCTTCGTCGTGCAGCATGCACCCAAGAAGGAAGAATTGTTACAAGACATCCCGCGGGAATCCTGTAACAGTTAATCCTGCTAGAGTGGATACCATTCACAGCGCAGGCCATATGCAATGAAACGTGGGCGCATGCAACCAAAGCATCCAATCCATCGTCGGCAGCCTGTGAACATGGACCTCCGGGCCTGTGTAAGTTCGCCAACAGCAGGTAAATCCACTCATCAGCATCCAAAGAACCGAAACATCGTGTGCAGCCCCGCAGGTAAGTGTCTTGACCCTTCCTTCCATCAGATTGCATGAATGTTACTTTGATTGATTGCAAAGTGTAAAGGTGAATGGGTTGAGAGGCCGTATGGCCATTTGGCCAGCCACGTCGGCCAGTTAATGGTCTAGTTGGATGTGTGGGTGGCGGCCATGACAAAAAGAATGGGCAGCACGCACGTGAGAGCAATCTCGTCGAAAAAAACGAGTTTAACAGAAGAGGCGGCGGAAGATCTGCGGGAATTGATGCGGCAGCAAGTGAACGTGCAGTTGAATGATGGGATGACGTCACCCAACGGTCCGGCGGGGACAGCTCACCCCCGCGCCACGGATTCTGCCGAATTCAAAATCTAATCGGCTAGATTGCACTCATGCATTTATCAACCACCGTTTTGAACTCGAGCGGCTATCCTGATCTTTCTGCAGTTCGATACGCCGAGCCTTTGGCTATCAGAACGATTGTGAAGCACACCCAAGGCACAGACCGACTGCAGTCTTTCCCGAAAATCGCGCGCTACATTCTACAGGAACGCTGTCATTCTACAGGAACGTTGTCATCCTACAGGAACACAGTTTCTACAGGAAAGCGGGTGCCTCACGTAAAAAGGTGGAAAATTAAAAAGGTAACCCTGAACTCTTCATGCAACTGGTTATTAAAGGTGGCAGAATTGTCGTCCACAGTCTGGTCATAGAAAAATGGTGAAATTGTTGTCTGCTGTGCCTATATTGTCATTCTACAGGATGTCAGGGTAATTAAACCGTGTTAAGTTCCTTAGGGATAAGTTTTGTGGATTATGTGCATGACATTCTACACTCTGTCTCAGTAAACCAAATTTCTTCCACAATCACCACCTCTGGTCAAGGAAGCTGTTTTATCATGCCGGGTGGGTTTATTAGACGAGAACCCACTGATTCAACCAAGTTAAGGGAAAACCAGGAGGTGGTGGAACTCTTCACACGGGTTCAATGGATATCTTTTTGTGACAAATTGCAGGGTTACGACGATGAAGTGGCAGAAGAATTTTTGCAGGCTCTGAGGCCGAAATCCAAGACACTGGCCACAGTGAACTTCAGGGGTCTAAGCCTCAAGCTCACCCCACAATATATCAGTCGAATTACTGAACTTCCAATGGGTTTGCCATGGGATAAGGAAGAAAGGAAGTTGAGCCAGCAAGCCAAGAAAGAATTCTTTCCACCTGAGGAGGAATTCTCGGAGGACAAAAATGGGGTGCGTAGAACCAGTTTGCTGCCACCATGGAATGAAGTTAGCCTGCAAATCATGAAGTATATAACCTGTGAAGGCCGTTTTAGCATCGTGTACGCGTATCACTTTCGGTTTCTCACTGAATTGAGGCACCGGGTTGATCTTCCTGTAGAACAGAAACTGAGCATTCCTTATTTCCTGCTACAGTCCCTAATTGAGTGTGCCACAAAGTTAAAAGAAGGCATACTAGATCAGGTAGCCCACCATGGGTTGATCAAACTTCTTATGGAGGATGCGCTTCATTCCTATAAGGTTCCCCTCTCATGGGAATCATTCAGGAATTTGACAAGAGATGGAGACATAAGGATGTTGATTGAAGAAACGGGTTCCTCCAGCAGTGAGGAAAAAGAAGCAGTGGCCGAGGGAAAGAAAGAAACAGGCCAGAAGACCCCGACCACAGTGCAGAAGAAAGAACAAAAGAAGAAGCATGAGAAAAAGGATGACAAAGAAAAAGGTGACACACCCATCTTGTCAGCAAGAGAAAAGAGGTTGAAGAGCAGAACGGACAAAGCTGAGGTGGTCCACATCAGCCCAAGTACCTCATCAGCACCTGCAACCAAACCAAAAAGCAAAACCCATGCAGCAAAGCAAGCAAAGGTGGTGACACCCGTGTCTACAGGAAAGCAGAAACAGGCTTCTACAGGAAGCCCGAAAACAGAGAAAGGGTCTTCTACAGGAAGCCCGAAAATCATTGAAAAAGGGGCTTCTACAGGAAGCCCGAAAATTACCAAAACAGGGGCTTCTACAGGAAGCCCGAAAGTGGCTAAAACAGGGTCTTCTACAGGAAGCCCAAAATTGGTAAAGAAAGGGTCTTCTACAGAAGGCCCGGAAGTGGGTAAAGCAGGGTCTTCTACAGGAAGCCCGAAAGCAGAACAGAAGGGGCCCTCTACAGGGAGCCCTGAGAAAGAAAAACGCAAGAAAGAGAAGGCTGCCATTCTCGAAAAGGAGGCAGCAGCTGCGGTGGCCGCCCTCAGTACACCTCCAAGGCCAAAGGAGAAGAAAGAGAGGGAGATCCCTCTACCCTTTGAAGCTAGGAGAAGTAAGAGAATAAAAACGGGCAAGCCGCAACCTCCACCCAGCAGCCAAACCATTTTAGGGGGTGTCCCTACTTCACCCAGTGAAAGATCCCCCTCTAAAACATCGGCCACCCCCGAGAGGGGAAGTCCAAAAATAACTTCCTGGACACGAAGGATAGGCCAATCGGCTTCTGAAGCCCGGCTCAAGGAAACAGGAAAGAGGGAGGAAGCGCCACCCTCGTCACCGCCAGGGGCAGAAGAGGCAGGGCCACCAAGAACAGGAAAGGAAGAGCATGCTCCGGGCCCTAGTTCTCGGCCAAGGACAAGGAGCTGGAGCAAGGTTGCTCAGGGATGAGCAAATATTTTAGCTGGGGGGTGATGATGAGCCCCAATTTTTGGTACAATTTGGGCTCATTTGGCCTACTTACCTTGCTCAACCATTCATCTTTTATCACTTATGCATTCATTTCTTAGTATATTCGTGTTATTTGTAGGAAGAAGGGCAAGCATTATATCTATGTGGCTAATACATGATGATTTCAGGTTTTTGGCATTAAAGAGAGCAAAAGACCACGCAAATGGAGACAAGGAGACAACAAAGGTGACATTGCGGGTTCATAGGGAGGTTTTCCACAGTCTTGATGACCTTCCTCGTGATTTTCACCTTAACTCTGAGCTCCAACAGCTCTCCCCACCGAGCTTAAAGGCAGCCAACACGTTCTACAGGATCAGCAGTTTACAGCAGTTTGACTTTCAGTTGGACAGCCAAGCTCCACGAATGGAGGAAGTCAGCTTGATCTTCATTGTGTATAAATATGAAGGCCGTAGCCTTTGTTAGGGGCTTTTTGAACTTTTGAACTGATATTGTAATTTCTGAGCACAGCTCGGTGTTTGTTTTTGTAAGCCAATTTTGGCATGACATTAGACTCTTGATTATGAATAAAGGCAAGCAGATTTGGATCTAATTCTGAACTTTTAAGGGAGCTATAGCTCTCAGGTTAGGGCCCAACCTGAGAGCAATAGACCTCCTCTTCTTGTAGTGTTATTTGCTTTTCTTTCTAGCACTTTGTTTCTTTGTTTTGATATGCATTTCAAGAACACAGTCTGCTGATTTGATTTCTTTAATGAGATTGAGTAGGATTAGCTTATGGTTAAATCACTTTCAGTTGCTTAGATTAGAATAGGAGGATTGTAATTCACTGGAGCTCCAAGAAAAGGTTGTTAGTACTTCACTGCCATCTCTGTTTAGAGATTGGGGTGCAGTCTATACCAACCACCAAAAAAAAAACGCAGTCTTTTTCTACTTTTATGCAAGCTGCAACACAGTCGTTTTAATCGTGGATCCTTCCATGCATTTTGCTCTAGAGCCATACTTCTTCATTCTACCTCCATGCACGACTTTTCTTCACGATTTACATTGTTGTTCATTGGTTAAATAGCACAGGTAGCACAGGTCAACGAATTCTCGTTTTTGGTGCAAGACATAAGCAATTTGTTTTATTTACACTTCTCAGTATCATTCCATTTCCTTCTTCTTCTTCTTAACCACGCCTAAAGCCACCTCCTCGACCTCTGTTCAGCTCGTTTACCTTCCAACTCCTCCATTGCCCACGTAGCTCCATCTTTTTGACCTTTCGTTGCTGCCATCCTTCTATCCACCAACCAACTTCGTGCACTCTCTCTCCATCTTATTTCTCTGCCCCTGAGCCATCACAAGCTCCATCTCCACCTTACCTATCCACCCATACCGCTCCATCACCTCACCATCACCCAAAACTCCAACCATAGCACATCCTGTAGAAGGTAGCAGACTTCCTGTAGAATTCCTTAGTTTCCTGTAGGATCCCCTGCAGACATCCTGTAGAAGCCTGCAAACTTGGTTGCCGAGCACCTGAACGTTGTAGACTTCTATGGACTGATGCTAGGGACCCCCTAGGACCTCTCCTAGCCCTCCTGACCTTTCCCAAGCTTTCTCTCCCTTCGCACCACCTCTGCACAGCCAAACCCTAATAAGAAACAAAACCATAATCACTCCAACCACTTAAGCAAAAATACAAAACCAATGTTCTTTTTAATGGAAGTAGTTTGAGTTCATGCATTTCACATCACTAGAAGTAATGGCATCATTTTTAGACATTTGCACTCTCACTATTGCATCATAGAGGTTAAACTAGTCAGATTAGGGTTTACTAGGGTTTCATGTTTTGGTTGGCTTTCAGTTCATTTTTGCAAAGTAGATCAATTTCCTTTGAGATAGCCTTCGTCCATCATTTAGAAAGCTTCTTCTGAGAACATATAGAAGTTGGCTTGAGCCCTAGCGGACTTGTGCCAGCTGACCAAGTGACAGCTGCGACAAGAGCTAGTACTTGTGCATACAACACCGTCGCTTCCAAGTTTTTACGAACTACCGGGTTGATAAAATTAGAGATAGGAAGCTCCAGGAGTTGTAGCATTATTGCTACAATACTGGAGCCCACCACTTCCGCGCCTCTATTTCCAAATGTTGTATATTTGAGCCCTCCTGCAAAGTAGTGAGAACCTTGAATGACTCCTTACACAGTTTTGTACAGTCCCTCATTACACTGTTGATCTCCGCTATTCCTGTTGTAATGGTGTTGGCACGTTGTTCCTTCACCTCAGGTAAAGTTGAAGGTTGCGCCTTCAATTTCAATTCAGCTATCTAAAGGTTCAGCTCCAACTAAACCTTAGCCATTTCTTCTTTCACCTCGAGCACCCTTGCTGCTGGTCTCCGGATGCACACCTCCATTGGTTCCTCTGCTAGGATGGCCAACTCAGGGACCATCTGGAAAGCTTCTTCAACCACCTGCACTAGTTGTATGTTCTGTGTCATGACCTCATCACGTTGCAGGCTCAATTTTTTAATATTAATCCATTTCTCTCTCATCACCAAGAGCGATCGACCCTCCCTGGCCCACAACTCTGCAGTCACTCCATCCTGCAGAACATAGAGCGTCTCCCGAGGGAGCGCAACCATGTTTATCCCAACTCCCTTCAGCACGCTAACCATAGGCATGTCGGCCTCATTTTCTGTAAATAGTGCACCCTCTGGCAACACTATAAAGTTGTTCATGCGGGCGCGCAGCATTTCCTCAGCCGTGGTTGTGCCTACTACGAGGTTGGTAGACAGAGTACCAGCCTGAGGAGTGTGCACTTGCAAGTCCTGTATCTGTGCCCGGAGGGCCCCTAACACCATCTAGTTTTCCTCCACGAACTACTAGAGGGCCTCTGTGGTGACATCCCGCACTGTCTCTCCTATGTCATGGAGATCCCCCTCAGTGAGGGTGATCGGGTCAAAAGAAGTCTTGGAGACTTTCAACTTCTTCTACGGTCCCACCTGCTCTGTGAGGCACTGCCACTTCAGCTGTGTGGACGTTGTCTATGGGTCTGCACCACCTTCCTCTATTTCTATCTCATGTTTAGGTGAAGGCAACTTTTGGGCCTCGCGCTCCTTCTTTGCTGCCTTTTTTTGTTCTTTTTCTACCTTCACAGCGTCCCGTGCCTCCTGGGCCTTTGCTGTTGCTGCTTCATTCCTTCTCTTCTCTATCAACTACACCATTCATAGTTTTTCTTCCTCCTTCCTCTGCGCAATGGACTTCTCTGATTCCATTGTGGAACTGGCTAGAGTGCGCCACTCCAGCGACCACGACTTAAGCATGATGAATATGACATCATCCATGGCTAGGTAAGGGAGCTCGCTCCATTTCTTCGAGGGGTCCTTGCCCACCCTGATATACACATGATGAAAGTCTGCCTTGAACTCTGCAAAGCTCTGCAGACTATTGTAAACAGTGGGTGATAACTGTGGCTTGCGATTAATCCCCATTCTGATGTTCATCTCCATGAACACCCAGCATATCTTGTTGTCTATGATCCTCTGCACATCTCTAGTTACCCACAGTGAAGCATACTTCGCTGCCTCCGGCAGATTTAGCGTAATTGTGGGGAACTGGCTATCCTCAGGCAATTCCCAAGCCACCAACACTATGGATAGTAGAAGCCATGCTTAGTGGAAAGTGTTCCCTTGTTCCTGTGCCTCGCGACAATTTTCCAAGAATTCTCGGCATAAGTAATCCACCCAGTTAAACTAGACCTCATCTGCGCACTACGCGGCAAGTGCAACCACCGGCGCGGACACCTCATCCGTGCGGCACTTCCACATAACCTTCTCGCCAGTATCTGTGTCACGACTCTGACCACAGTGTTATTGATACTGGAGATCATGTACCCTCTCTTTTTCTTCTCCAACTTGAACTTTTTCTTCATGGCCTCTGTGATGGCCAAATCATCACTTTTACCCTCGGATATGTTCACTGGATCCTCACCTTTGCAAGGGAGCCGGGTAATTCTGTGAATTAAGTGGTTCATGATGGGGATGGGCTCCTCCAGCCACAAACACCCATCATGCACCAAGCAAAGAAGCTGCTCGATGACAAAGATAGTCATTGGGGTACGATGGTAATGCAACACCCAGAGCAGTTTTAACAACCCTTCTTTCTCTACTCTTCGCAACCACTTGTGCGGCTCCAACTCTATGACTCCCGCTGCTATATTTTTATTCGACCGCATTAGCTACGAGGTTGCCAAATGTGGGAATTTCTCATGGTCCGCGAGATCCCAGTATTCAAATTTTAGAACCAGCACTCGTCCCAAGTGCACTCCGTCAAAAATGATGTCATCGGGGAGTAGCAGAGTCTGCAGAGAGCTCTTTCTCTCATCTAGGTCCTTGGGCACCCTTGCTTTCCTTTTCCGCAGAGGAACATATGCAGGCAGCCTACTCAGAGGGTCCGCATCCTGGGTTTCTTCCTCCATTTCTTCATCTTCCTCCTCTTCTACTAGGATTTCCTCAAGGTCTTCCTCCTCCTCATCGACTTCCAAATTGATCACCTTCCCCTTTTCTTCCATGGTCAGTTTAGTTCTCAACAGGTTTCTAGGGGACATGCGCACTGGAACCATAGGTTGCTTGTCTTTCTCGGGTCTCGGTGTGCGCAGTTATTTAGGGATTTCCGATACTATATCAGCACTTTCTGGGGCTTCTCCTATCATCATGGCCTATGCGGCCTCTTCATCAGTAATCTCTCCAATATCCATGGCTTCCTTTGGCATGGCCATATTGTTGTTCCACAAATCTTTCAACGGTTCACATAAGTGCTCAAATAATGCCTTCGACTTCAAAAGATTGAATAGATCAGGGTTCCTAAATCTCTGGGTGCACAATAGCTCAATTCTCAAATGGCCAAGTCTTGTTTGTTGGGAAGGCCTTTGCAATTTACAGTGCCTTTTGAATTTGAATTCGACCGTTCCCCCCAAATCTGATCCATTAATGCTCCCTTGGCGGCAGATTTTCCCAAATCTAGTCCATAAAGTTTGCCTTAAATGCCTGCCACCCGTTCCATTCTCAAACTAAGCATCCCATCATGAATAGTGACTATAACGGTCACTTTCCAACCAACCGTGTGGCAGCACAGCTACCCTTGCACTGTCGTGGACCCTGTGACACCTCATTACTGCGCGCAGTCCTGACATCGCACAACTCTCGAGAAGAGTAGTTTATAGTCCCACGCCTCCTTTTAGCTACCTGGAGTGCTAAGACTATGCTTCCCATAGCGAGTCAAATGGTCAGGCCACCTATATACAACTTGAACCGACTACCATTTACTTTTTCTAGGAAGAGTTTGCCATTTAACTTCACCAACTGCACTGCGCCTTCGTCTGTGATCTCCTTAATAACATATGGTCCCATCTAATCCATTTGGAGCTAGCCTAAGAATTTATCAAACTTACTATCGTATAATAATACCAAATCATTCACCTTAAAGGTGCATAACTTGATATGTCGATTGTGCCAAGCCTTTTCGCGCTGCTTTTGTACCTATTAATGGAATCCAGCCAAAAATCGTTCTTCTTGAAGCTCCTCCAACTATGCAAACCTCTCCTCCAGGGCCCCATGGTCTGTCATATCTATGAGCACTACTATGCGCATACTAGGCATGATATACTCCATTGGCATTACGGCTTCCACACCATAGACTAGCCTAAAAGGCGTCTGTCCCGTTAGTTTCTTGCATGTTGTCCTATAAGCCCATAATATCGTGATTACGCGCAGCTCCAAATCACTTCGTTGCGCATTGCATACTTTTGTCAACATGGTCTCCAATACTTCGTTAAACGCCTCTACGGTCCCATTACCTGTGGGTGATATGGTGTGATTTTCTGATGATACACTTGAAACTCTTCTGTCAGCACGTTGAACGTTTCATTCAGGAAATGTGTACCATGATCGCTCATCAAGATCTTCGGACAACCGAATCACGTCAGTAAGTGTTCAAATAGAAACTTTGCAGTCTTCGTGGCCATGTAATCTTTTACTGGATGTGCTTCTGCCCAACACATCAGGTATTCAATGTTGGACACCTAATCCTCAATGGGTTAGTGTGGAAGCCGAATAGACAAAAGGAAGTCCAAGAGACCTTGGGATGTGAAACCCAACAGTCAAACCTTGTGCTATAAATGTATATGACTTGTTAATAAAATTGTATTCTCATGTTTTACCTTTCAGATTATGTTGTTGCCATGTGTGTGTCTAACATGGTATTAGAGCTACAGACGAATTCCTGCCTTGCATAATTACTGCGAGCCTAATTTTACATATCTGTTGGTCTGCCATTTTCCAGCCCGTCAGAACTGTCCTTCTGTATTTCTGCCCCACTGAACAGTCTTCAACATTTCTTTGTATTCTGAAATGTTCACATCTTAATTTAGCATTTTTCTATCCACCAACTCTACTAATTCTCTGCGTTAAGCGCTCTCCTCGAATCTATTTGATTTATGACTGTGAGCTCGTGCCTCCATGTAGGATAGAACTGGTGCATCGTTGGATGATGGTTGCATTGAATGTGAGCATTACATACACCTAGACGTGTCTGTCTCAAGATTCCCTAACAGGTTATGTATTTTCGGCCTGTTCAACTTTCTTGAAGCTGAGGCATTTATGTGTCTTGTTTGTCTATTCCTCTATCACTTATGACAACCTATTCATTTATCCCTCTATTTATGAGTTAACCAAAAACGCTTGATGTGGTCGATTACACCATGGAAAATCTACCGCTTCAACTTGTCCTGCCACCTATTATTTTCCATCCCTATTAACACTGCATGCAATTCTTTGCCGATTTTTATGCTGCAACTACATATAGTTCTTGAAAGAAATTCTGAAATGGCTCATATCATTTATGAGCGTTGTTAGTATATGCTATTTTCTATGAGCATTTTCTATATCAGTGTTCTGTGCTGAGACTGTCAAATATTTGCCAATGCGTTTTACTAGTTGAACGACTGGGCAGCATTGAATGTCATGGTGCTCTTTCTGAATGTTCACAGAGGGAAGTTAGGGACCATTGAATTCTGTCACTGATCGAAGACGGTTCAACTTCTGAGTTGTTACATTCAATGAAATTGCATTGATTGGGTGCATTTGGATGACTCCCATGGGCAACATTAAATGTTTAGGAACAAGGGATTTGTGTGATTCATTCAATGTGCAAGGGCATCAGCTAGCTGCCGAGGCCTGTGACTCCCATGTTCATCCTATGCATAACTTTGTATGTTACCTTTTTGAAAATAAATGCATTCGGCGCTTCTCTCCATTCACATTCACATTTTCAAAGCCTCATTTCTTTACTGATCATTCTCCAATGTTCTGAAATTTCCATAGAGAGATATTATAAACTTTCATGATTTGATATGAATTTCCAAATATGATAGGGGGAGTTTATGATAACTTTTTGGGGCATTCTGCAAGAGTTTTATTTGAGAATCCCCAAAGCTACAGGTCCTAGGAATTTTGATGTAGCATAAGCTGCGTATTGAGTTTATTCTTTTCTCTAATGAGATATGGAACATTGAGCCCCTTCAATTTGGAAATTTTTCAGTATTTTCACTAAAGGTTGTATTTTGGATGCAAGCTATTGGGTTTTCCATCTATTGAATGGTATTTCGTTGCATATGGTATATGTTGTGGTGATCCTGACGTGAATATTTCTAGCTTCCTTGTGCTCTTGTAAATCCCTTTTGCCAATTGTGGAAGCTCTAGAATCTGTCGTTTCTCTCAAATTCTCTACGTGTTGCATGAGTTTTGTAATGCTGGGTGAAATGTTGAATCGAGTTGAGTGAGAAAACCATGTGTTGAACAATCCTCGAAGAATGTGAACAATGTTGCGTATAGATGGTTATGGCCTACGAATGGTGTGAACGTTGGCTTTGACTGTATTCAATCATGCGTTGCAAGAAACTTTTGAATGGTATTTTGTTTGGTGGATTGATAAACTGTGGTGCAGCGTAACTATGGTGGAGTGTAATCATGGTGCCTCCACAGAGCATATCCATGATACCAAGTCTCGTGGTGTTGCATGGTCATGTTGACCGGAATGCTTGAATTTAAATGCTCATCATCCACCGAAGCATTGGAGTTTGTATGTCGAAGGCACTGTAGCCTCGAAGCCTTGTAACATAGAATCGAGATATTGTGATACAACGATGACATCAGCATTGATATCTACCAAGGAAGTAATCATACGAGTCAATTTTCTAATAAAAAGATTGCACGGGCTCCTGCATTTCTTGAAAGCAATTATTGAAGATTTGTATGAAGTCCGCCGGAGAGGAAGATCCATGGAAGCTGTCAAATCGCTTCATGAATCCATATAGCCTTTCATAGTTGGCGACTGTGTCTATCTTTGACCCCAACAGATGTGAAGGCCAAAGGAAAAAATTTATGTGTTGTTTTGATAACTTTTGTTTTGATAGATATATGCGCTATTTTCATAACTGTTGTTTTGACATATATATGTTGTTCAGTTTTTGCACACCACAACAAGAAATTTGCAGTTTATGAGATTATGTGTTATGCTCTTAACCTGCAAAGCGATACCCAAACATAGAATTTGCGAAGAAAAGATACCGAGAACACAAAATATGCGAAGAAAATATACCCAGAGCACAGAATAGCAATGATTTTATTATCCAGAGAGAAATGTTCACAGGCCTCTTCGAGGGGGCAACCTCCAATAGAGCAGAGCTCGATTACAAAACAAGACACAATGCTCCTTGCAGGGAGTCTCTATCCTTTATATATGACTCATACATGCAATACCACGAGCCACTATCGTGGGTTTTATTAATACCATCTATCTAATACTACCGCCCATTTACCATCTAACTAATACTACCGCCCATTTGCAACTAACTGTGGTCCCGTCATTAATTGCGGGTTAACCACTTACAATTATTAATATGGGCTTTATTGACTCTTGACTATGACGTGATCCCCTGACATAAATAAGGGGGTTAGGGTGGGACCCTAACATGCCCTCCCCCTTAAGACTAGCCTTGTCCTCAAGGCTGAAGCTGCGGAAATTGCTGAAGAATAGCGGCTGGTTCCCAAGTTGCATCTTCCGGCGAGGTGTCTTTCCATTTGACTAGGACCTCCTTAATCACGCGGCCACGCAGGTGCTTGTCTCGTGTGTCTAGAACCTGTTCAGGTTGAAGCCAGATTGATCCTTCTTCATCCAATTCAGGTAGACTGGTTTGAACTCGGCAATTGTTCCCAATCACTTTCTTGAGGCACGATACATGGAAAACTGGGTGGATTTTTGCTGTAGGTGGCAAAGCCAGCTTGTAAGCCACTTCTCCAATGCGCTGAAGTACTTGATATGGTCCGTAGAATTTTGGAGAGAGATTTTGACAGCCCTTGTCTTTGAGTGATGTTTGCTTATATGGTTGCAACTTCAAAAAGACCTGATCCCCTTCTTGAAATTGGCGCTCTGAGCGATGTTGGTCAGCCTGTTGCTTCATACGGTTCTGAGCTTGATGAAGATTCTCGCGCAAGTGGGCCAGCATGGTTGCACGGTGTTGTAAGAGTTGATCCACTGCTTGTACTTTGGAGCACCCCGTGAGATAAGAAGTAGGGGATGGCGGAAGTTGTCCATAGACTGCTTCATAGGGAGTCATTTTGGTAGTGGCATGATAGTTGGTGTTATACCACCATTCCGCCAGAGGTAACCACTGTGCCCAAAGGTGTTGTTTTTCTGAAGTGAAACACCTAAGGTAGGTTTCTAGACATTTGTTGACTGCTTCGGTTTGACCATCTGTTTGCGGATGATATGAAGTACTGAGTTTGAGTTGAGTGCCTTGTATTCTGAAGAGCTCCTGCCAAAAATTACTGGTGAAGATTAGGTCGTGGTCGGACACAATCGAAGTGGGAATGCCATGCAATTTGAAGATTTGATCCATGAAAGTTTGAGCAACCAAAGTAGGTGTGAATGGTTGGGGTAGAGCGCAGAAATGAGCATACTTCGATAGTCGGTCCACAACCACCATGATGACTGATTTGTTCCCAGACTTTGGAAGACCTGTAATGAAATCCATGGAGACCTCCATCCAAATTGACGCCGGAATGGGCAATGGTTGTAATGTGCCTGGTGTGTTGACGGTTTCCCCCTTGTGGCATTGACAGACGTCACATTCTGCTACAAAAGTAAGGATGTCTTGTTTCATGCCGGTCCAAAAAAATGATCTTCTGGTGCGAGCGTATGTCTTCTGAAAGCCCGAATGTCCTGCAATGGGAGAGGAGTGCAATTCTGCCAAAATGCGACTTTTGACGGTGGAAGTTGGTGATATGACGACTCTGTCCTTGTAGCGAAGAATATCATTCTGCCATGAGTAGCCCTTGCTGGAATTAGGATCTGCCTGTAATTGAGAAATGATTTGGGAGAGCTAAGGATGTGAAAACCATTCCCTGCGAGCCTCTTCAATCCAGTCTGGAATGGGGAGGGATATTGCGAGCAAAGTACTTTCCTCCTCAAATTGTCGTGACAATGCATCTGCTACCCTATTGTCTTTCCCTTTCTTGTAAATGATCTCATAATCATAACCCAGCATTTTGGCTAACCATTTATTTTGTTGGGGGGAAGATAGGCGTTGCTCCAAAAATATTTAAGACTGTGATGATCTGTGCGGATTTGGAAACGTCGCCCCAACAAGTAAGGTCGCCAGGTCTCAACTGCATGTAAGATGGCCATCATTTCCTTCTCATAGGTAGATTGGCCCAAGTTCTTCCCACTTAGTTGTTGGCTGGTGAAGGCCAATGGTCGTCCTTCCTGCATTAAGACTGCTCCAATACCTGTTCCCGAAGCATCAGATTCAATGACAAATGTTTTGGTGAAGTCCGGTAGTGCTAAGACCGGAGTGGAACACATGGCGGTTTTGAGAGCGGTAAATGCCTGTTGTGCTTCTTCGTTCCAGAAGAAGGAATTTTTCTTGAGAAGTTGCATCAGGGGCTTCGCTATGCGGCCATAGTTGCGGACAAATTTACGATAATAGCCTGTGAGACCCAAAAATCCTCTCAAGCTTTTCAAGGTCTTAGGTTGAGGCCATTCTTGCATTGCCTGGATCTTTTTGGGATCAACCTTGACACCTTCACGGCCCACAATGTGGCCTAAATACTCAACTTCTTCCATGCCAAACGCACACTTAGACATTTTGACAAATAGTTTATGCTTGCTGAGCAGTTGCAAGAGGATATCTACATGCTTAAGATGTGCCGCCCAAGTGCCACTATAGATGAGGATGTCATCGAAGAAGACCAGGACAAATTTTCTGAGATATGGTCTGAGGAGGTGATTCATAAGGCTCTGAAAAGTAGAGGGGGCATTACAGAGACCAAATGGCATGACCAAGAACTCATAATGGCCTTCATGAGTTCTGAAAGCTGTCTTGGGAATGTCAACTTCCTTCATGCGAATTTGGTGGTAGCCTGAGCGAAGATCCAATTTAGTGAAGAATTGAGCCCCATTGAGTTCGTCCAGCAAATCGTCAACCACTGGGATGGGAAATTTATCTTTGACTGTTAACTTATTGAGGGCCCTGAAGTCTGGACACATCTGCCACTCCCCATCTTTCTTGAGGACCATGACGACTGGAGATGAGTAAGGACTAATACTAGGACGAATGACACCTGCTTCCAACAATTCCTTGATGATTTTTTCTATTTCATTCTTTTGGGTGAACGGATGTCTGTATGGCCGCACATTTGGGGGTTGGGCCCCTGGGACCAATGTGATGCTATGATCATGTTCCCCTCGCGAGGGTGGAAGTTCATGAGGTTTGTCAAAGACCGTCCGATGTTTATTCAAAATCTATTGCATCTCAGGATGAATTGGCGAAGACATGGTATCTACTACCTGTATGGCATTAAATTGAGCTACTACTCCATGATGGCCCTTTTTTAACAATTTTTCCATACGATGCGAGCTTATGATAGAAGGGGCTCCCGCTTGTAGCCCACGGAGGGTATGTGTGTAGTCGTTCTGCTTAAAACTCATATATAACTCCTGGAAATCCATTGTGATTGGCCCAAGAGTGCGGAGCCATTCCACCCCTAGGACAATGTCGCAACCCCCCATGTGTATTGCAAACATGTGGGTTTTCAATTGATAATCCCCCATTTGAATTTTGACATTTTCACAGCGACCTTCACATTTCATTGTGCCTCCATCTGCAATCTGGACTTGGAAGTTAGAAACTGCTCGGACATAACAATGTGCTGCTTCAGCGATCTTTTGGTGGATGAAATTATGGGTACTTCCACTATCAATCAAAACTATTACTGGCCGATGTTTAAGAAAACCCCTTCTAGCCAGACGTGAGGAGAGTGGCTAGACTCCCCCTCATGGTATTCATGACCCTTATACGCCTCCTCGTGGGCTGGCTCCTTGCCCTTGTCCTGTATTAGGCACTCTAATCCTTTAAGATGATTTTCGATCCTTTCCACCACAGAGTGGAGGGAGTGCACCTCTTCTTCTATTTTTTCTATCCTTTCATTGGCCATTGCTTGAGTCCTTTCATTGGCCATTGCTTGAGCGCGAGTTTCTACCATACACCCGTCTAACTAAAATTTGGGACCGCCGAAATTTTTTTTTGCCAAGAATTGAATGGTACCACCTTGCTCAGCTCGTCGTCCTGATTCTGATGGGCTAGGTCACCAATAAGCGCCCTGGAAGATCTCAGACTTTTTTTTTTTTTTTTTTTTTTAAAAACTCCTAACGGAGTTTTACTCCTTTCTGATCAATACTGCAGTCGCCAAATCCTCAAAATGTCAATGCCACCAAAAGTCCTGCGAAAATTATATCCAGGTACAGGAACCCTTTCCAACTACTCTGATCTGGCGAATCTGGGAGATCTGAATGGTGGAACAACTGCTGCTGCTGATCTGGAATATCAGATCTGAGAGATCTGAATGGTGGAACAACTGCTGCTGCTGATCTGGAATATCAGATCTGGTGGATCTGAGAGATCTGAATGGTGGAACAACTGCTGCTGCTGATCTGGAATAGATGATGTGTGATCCCTCGAGAGAAAGGGAACTATGGTCTTGGGGAGTGTCAGGTGCTACAGATCGCAATATACATAAGGGTCTGACAGTAATACTCGGCCCGATGTTTCAGGGCTCTAACTAAGGAGGATCGACCGTACCCTTAGCCGTACAACCCGACTACCCTATCGTACGGGCGAGTAATCTCTCCGAGTGCTGTTCTTGGTGTACTGTAGCAACAAGACGGCCGAAGGTTTATCTATGGCGAGGTTTCAAGGGAGCTAGGGGGCTTCCTATATACCCAGAGGGTACGTGGAAGACAGTCTGTGCGCGGTTCTGTCTAATGCGCTACTACTCGAAGGGGTACCCACAGGGGTTACAAGGGAGTCCAACAGACGTGACCACCTCTTGTATTTCCTGCGTGCATGCCTCCCCAAATCCGCAGGTTTATGCGCTTAACGACAGATCCCGTGGTTTAAAGACGCCGGAACACGTCTCTAGCCTAAAAAAAATTTTGCTAAAATTTGGAGATCCCACCGAGCCCTAGAAAGTGCTCTGATACCACTTGTTATGCTCTTAACCTGCAAAGCGATACCCAAACATAGAATTTGCGAAGAAAAGATACCGAGAACACAAAATATGCGAAGAAAATATACCCAGAGCACAGAATAGCAATGATTTTATTATCCAGAGAGAAATGTTCACAGGCCTCTTCGAGGGGGCAACCTCCAATAGAGCAGAGCTCGATTACAAAACAAGACACAATGCTCCTCGCAGGGAGTCTCTATCCTTTATATATGACTCATACATGCAATACCACGAGCCACTATCGTGGGTTTTATTAATACCATCTATCTAATACTACCGCCCATTTACCATCTAACTAATACTACCGCCCATTTGCAACTAACTGTGGTCCCGTCATTAATTGCGGGTTAACCACTTACAATTATTAATATGGGCTTTATTGACTCTTGACTATGACGTGATCCCCTGACATAAATAAGGGGGTTAGGGTGGGACCCTAACATATATATGCGCTATTTTCATAATTGTTGTTTTGACATATATATGTTGTTCAGTTTTTGCACACCACAACAAGAAATTTGCAGTTTATGAGATTATGTACAGCTCTTTCTCTAGCGATCTGTAATCCCAAAATTGTAGTTGTTCCACATGCTATCATCAATGGTTATAAGACTGTATTAGTAGTCACTATTGAACTTGACTATTCTTTTCCATTGGTCGAGAAAGTGAAGGAGAATTTGAAGGATCCAAGCAAGTTTGCAGTTGTTGTTGCCCCTGTTGGCAAGGTAAATCCCTTCTGCGGACAGAGGCGATCCCCACTAGCCCAAAATGGGTCTAGCAACAATCAAACAATGCTAACACGCAAGTTCCTAATTACAAATTAAAGGTAGATGATGAGAGCCTACTTGGATTCCAATGCTAGTGTTGTAGAAGAGTCGACACTCCCGTTCCTTTGCTCCAGCCAGTCACGATCCTCATGATCTTCGTGAATGGACACCTGCACATGCAAAGAACGACAAAAATACAAGAATAAAATCCAATAGATGCAATTATATATCGGTCAGAAAAGATATAACTCAAACATCATTACAATGAACAACAAGAGTGGAACCATAATGATAGTCATCTATTATTGATAAACAACAAAGAAGAATACAACCATAGTTCTGACGTCGAATCCTCCTTTGGCTGGGTGATCAGCTACATATGCCTTGCGAAGCTTGTCGGGATTAGGAACAAGCCTCTCTCTCTTTGATTATGAATGCAAAGAAGACTCTTACAGCAATCTCTTAGACTTCTGAAAGTATAATTCTCCCTATGCTCGAACTAGCTTGTCAAAGGCAACGGAAAAAGCTTTTATAGATGGAGGAGAAGGAGATAAGATCAATCACACCATCTATGGGATTGGGTTTATCCTCAAAAAGCTATTATGGATAGAGGAAAGGGAGATAAGATTAATCACGACATCCATGGGATTGGCATTATCCTTAAAAATCTTCATGAGTCGAAAGGAAAGAACCTTCACGCGTGCGTTTGTTAAAAAGCTTTCCAAAACTCGGTTGGCGCGAGTATATCTCTGAGACAGAGTGCCAACTGGTGCGTCCTCTTTGGAGGATTTCCCCTATTGGCGCAAGTAGTACACTATGGATCCGCGCTAATGGAAAAAGGGAACTTTTAAGGATATTCTGCAGGAGATGTCTTCAGGGCATATGAAGTCCATACTTAGAGGAATATAATGCAAATGTTTTCAAGTTATGTCACTTCTCACAAGTCCCGGAATGAGTCCTCCAAAGTGCGGGAGAGGGGTGACAGGGACGGTGGCAAATGGTGACAAATTACTGTGTAACAGATGCCCCCTAAAGCATGAGGCCCAAGAGAGAGAGGGGTGAAATGCTTTACAAGAACACATGCAACTGAAAATACTACCGCCGGAGAATCTGCATAGAGAGGTACAACTAATATCTCAAGTACATGATATATGTGGTATGGGCACAGCCATCCATAACAGAGTACATAATAATCTAGATCCAAGGTATGGGCGCAGCCATCCGGTGAGGATCGATGAATAGACTCAGGCATGGTCGCAGCCATCCAGTGAATGAGTCATGTAATAATCACAATAATCCACAAAAGCATAGCCTGGATTCCAACAGACAAAATCCAGGGTCTTGTGCTCCATCTCGACCCGAACAAAAGTACAAGTTCAAGCATGCAAATACATGAGTTGAAGTCGAACATGCATGAACATCGTCTAATTACCAGTCAATAATGAAAACTATTAACAGACGTGAGAGGTACCACCAATAATGACAATGGCCCTCAAGGTACTATAGGTACAATCTACGGCGTGTGAATCAGTGAGCTGGCGTCAAACACCTGTAGAATCATTCGATCGGAGGCCAATGATGAAAACCTCACGTCGAACACGAAGAACCTGCCATTGAGGCATGCAGGCTCCAAGGCACCGGAAGGGAGTCTCTAGATCAGCTTCCTGGATAATGAGCTAAAGTCGACAGGAAGTGACCTTGATCGAAGGCGGGCCATAGTGTTTCCCACATCATCAACACGAGACAAAGGAAGAATGTTGTAGTGAATCAGAATTATGTGAGCTATCAGAGGGAGGTTGTTATTCTGTAGAGGTCAACTTCTCTTGAACATATTGGCGGCACGACAGTAGACTTGGCAGTATTTGATAGCAATGGATCAAAGGTCATGGTGACGAGGCAATGAGCAGATGAGAGGTCAAACAGGATCACCCAAACCCACGGAGGCAAGTGAAAAACGAGATGAGATGTTCCCACCCAGACACGAATGCAAATAAAGTGCCATGTTCAAAAGCGACATACTGCCGACATGACAATAATTATGGTTCCATTTTCCCCACCATTTCTGGAGAGTACCCCAGTTATTTTTATTAACAAGCTTGACGGGGATAGCATATGCTTGTGAAGCGTCATTTTGATGAAACCCGATGTCATCAGGTCTTAACGAGCCTGACAAAGGAAGAACTTGGCGTCTTTTCATGTTTAGAGAGTTTGAAAAGACAGCAGAAAAGAAAACTCCAAGGGTGTCCTTTTTCGTAAAGTTGTGTCTCTCGAGCCCGAAAAAGTATAAAACAATGCTCGAAAGAACCGCCCGACCATTACGATCGAGGAGTACTTTTCATGTTTAGTGACTTCGACCTGAAAAAGTAGAAAAGCGACCGAAATCACATCGTTTCATAACCATTAACGAGCCTGAAACGACAAGGACCCGACAATCTTTTCGTTTTTACACGGTCGGAAAAGAGTTTAAAGACGACCACCCCTTATTTACATTTAGCGAGTCAAGAGGAATAACTCGGTAATATTTTCGTCTTTAAACAGTCGGAAAAGAGCTGAAAGCAGACCTCCATTTTTATTCTCTTTAACGAGTCAAAAAGGGAAAAATACTCGGCAATCTTTTCATTTTTTACGAGTCAGAAAAGAGCTTAAAAGGAGACTCGTCCTGGAGGAACAAGTGGTATAAAGGGTAGCAACTGGTTCCGGAAATGGTGGAATTGCTCAAAACATATAATGGTCAAGAGGCTGGCTAATAAAACCACTCATCGTTGCAGTTCCTCAGGAAAGGATAAACAACCAAGTGAAAGCATATGATCAGCTAAAGAGATGGTGTTGATGGAATGAAACAACCAAGGTTCATCTAGCAAAATGTAGCGGATAGGCGGTAATCACAAGATGTAAATTAGGTATGGGTTCATTTTTACACAAGCTTGAACCATGGAGAACTTTGCTTGGATTCGGTTTCATGTTTACACAAGCTTGAAACGAAAAACTATGCTTGTTATGAGTTTGCATGCCCCCAGCATAATGACGCAAAATGAGGTACATGCCCCCCAAGCTTCATTGCATTCAACAAAGTGGATGGAATGAAGGTTCATTCTCGAGATCTATGAAAGACTCGACTTGTATTTTACGAGATCTTGATCAAAGACTCGATTTGGAAAGGAGGAGATGTTTCATTTTTTAATGAGGTTGACCTAGGAAAAGAACTATCCTCATAACCCTTATTTCATTTTTTAATGAGCTTGACACAAGATTAGGAACTATGCTCGGCCCGACCTAGTTTCATTTTTTAAGGAGCTTGACATAGGAAAACGAACTATGCTCCGCCTAGACCTAGTTTCATTTTTTAAGGAGCTTGACGTAGGAAAACGAACTACGCTCCACCCGAACTTCATTAGAATGAACAGGAAGTCGGGGCTTCCAAGAGTGCCACTCCGGGTGGAAGGGTAACATCTCGGAAGTCAGGACCCAATGCCCCAGGACACTATGCACGATGGCGGCATCACTGGATACAGGCACGGGATAAGTGGCCATGTAGTTGATCTGTGGAGGGGAAGATGCAACTGGTGGATGAAAACCAGGAGGGGATGACGACTGCGCAGGAGGGACCCGGGGACGAATGAACGATAATTGATCTATAGTCATGATTCTTCCATCGTGTGGAAAGCAAACCACATGGAAAAGTGAAGAGACCAGGGCCCCCATGGCATATACATAGTCACGACCAAGGAGAAGACTGAAATCTAAAGCACCTTGGGTAACCGATACGTCTATATAGACGGTTTTGCCTCCCAAAGTAATAGGGAACTTTGGAAGGATCCCTAATGGTTGACTAGTTCCTCCGTCAAAAGCCGTCAGATTCGGTGCGACTGGCACAAGCTGTGGGGAACCCAAAGATTGCCAAGTAGTGGCAGGCATAAGACTAACAGATGCACCCTCATCCAAAACAGTGCCAGGTATCGCCTTATTATAGGCGTGTACCATGACCCAGAAAGGCACATGGGATGGAAGGCGGGAGGTAGTCAAACGACTCCAGTCGAAGGAAACGACTGAACTACTTGGTGGGGGAATCGTATGATTGCCCCCCTGCTCTAAAGGGACCGAAGCAGGACTCTCGGGAGCAGCTGGGATAGGAGAATCATTTCTGGACGCAGGAGAATCTGAGGAGACGAGAAGAACATGGGAATGATGCTCTTCCGAAACAGAGTGGTCGACGGGTGGTGAACTCGAGTTGACACTCTTTCCGATCAATGGTTGGTCTGGAACAAGCTTGGCACAGCTAGGTTCGGGAAGAGGAGGCGGGACAAGAGAGGAATCTTGGTCGATCTCTTTGTCAGCAGGGGCACGATCTGTGGCTGCAGAGAGATGTTGATAGCCAATGGGTAGTTGGGGTGAAGGAGCTGTGAGACTTTCCAAGACAACGAAGGCTTTACCCATGAGTGGACAAAGGTGAAGGGGATGATTGCCTTCACAGAGTCTACAGGGGATTCGAATCTTCCCTTTTCCCTTACCATTTCCAGCTGATAGGGTAGCATCGCCGTGAGCTCCAGAGGATGATGAGGGGCGGGCCGGATCACAAGACCATACTTCTAAGACTCTGGGAATGCCATGAAAATCGCAAAGAAGATGGTCCTCCTTGCATAATCTACAAGGAAATTTGACCTTCCGCAGAGGAGAAAAAGGTGGCCCGGTTGGAGGTGTACTCGAGGGAGTAGCTGCACTTTTAGCCTCTCCCTTACGAGACTTCTTCTTCGTCATCTTCTTCTTCTTCTTCTTCTTAGCCACCTGGTTACTCAAATCGAGACTTTCACCAGGCAAAGTAGAAGATGAGGACATAGAAGCAGGCGAAGAAGGGGATAGGTCCACCTTAGAATCAACATGATGTTGTTCAGGTGGAGGGACTGATTGACTAGAAGTTGAAACGGTAGGGACCAAAGAGGCTGAGAACAACCAAACAAGAAACCCAACAGTTAACCCTGGGAGGGACAACGTTTCCATGTAAGGAGCACCAAGATTCCCAAACGAAGCGAAATGACCAGGGTTCCCATCAGAGGGGATCCCTGGGTTGGTGAACCCCGGAAAAGTTTCCATCGAAAAAGAAACCTACTCAAGCTAACACAAACAAGATCTAATCGGGTAAATGTGAATCATGGCCAAATAAATTTTAAGACAAAGGAACCGAACTTGACCTTTTCACTTTTTAAGAGTCGAGAAAAGGACAAAAAGATGACTCTAGTCTCCTTCGAATGTTTAATGAGCCCGAAGTGACAAAATGCTCAGCCGAGCCTTTTCTTTTAGGGAGTCTGAAAAGGATCAAAAGTGACTACTCTGGAGAACTAGGCAAAGGGTTTACCAGACAATCCGTAAAACGACATATACACCTTGGAAATCATATGAAAACCAAGGACTTTCCGTACGGCAGTCAATCTTCCCGAATGTTTTGTTCGATGCATTATGGCTTGTAAGGTGGCAGACATGGCTTCCTATGGCTAAAGGATTATAACCTATTGGGGTCTCCCCATATACTCGATGGTACGTGGGAGCACAAATCCGTGTTAGACCACTATTGAGTCACAAAAGGAGGAATCACCCAACCTTAATGTGAAATAACAGTGACTAGGTTTAACGACGCCGGAACATGTCTCTAGCCTAGACCTCTAGATGTATGTGTTAAGTTCCAATGCATTTTTAGATTCATTCAGTTCATTTTACGGTTTATCTTTGATTAGGTTTCAGTTTCCAGGTCCTACCGTATGTAATCTCTCACAATTTCCTAAATGCAAGCTATATTCCAAAATATATCATTTCATTCGATGAACGCTAGCTACGAGAGAGTTGAGATATTTCAATCAAACAAAATGATCATAAAACAATCAAAAATGACTCTAATGCAGCTAATGGAAATAAACGAAACTTCTCTTTAAAGTCACTAATTGCTAATAACAATGAAAAGCTCTAATTTCCATTAACTACTGCAACGCAAAAGAGATTGTTCATTTTCTTTTCGATGGCAAAATGCACTAAACAAATTTTGAGAGATAATAACAAAGAGTAAAAGAAACAAATTTCACTCAATGAAAACACAATCAAGTCCCTGAAACACCAAGACAATCTTTCAAACCAAGAAAAATCACAAAGACCTCAATGAGTTATGTGATCTAAGCCCAAAATGAAGCCAAGCGGAATCCAAGTGAAAAAGAAGTGAATCACTCGAATAACGCAATAAAAATCTTAACAATCACTGAACAAGTGCAAGAGAGTAACCAAAAAGTTGTCTAGACCAACAGAAAATCAAAACTCCTAAGGAAGGCTCGATTGCACAAAGCCACTAGATGCCCTAGGGCTAAAATGTGAAATCGGTAGAAAAAAGCAAACACCCAAAGGGTAAAGGCCAAAAACCAATCAAACAAGACTCTAACACATTCAAGTGATTGAAAGATAGTATCCAGACACAAAAACCAAGCTTGGAAGGCTCAAAACAAGCAAACTCTAAAAGTTTCCCTGCAAAAGTAGCGCCAATTGAGGATTGGTGCGGGATGTACATTGACAAGTGGTGCCAATTGGCACGACTATCATGCAAAAAAGAGCGCCAATCAAGTTTTCTATGCTAAAATAAAAAACAAGCAATCCAAGACTAGGCCAGCAGTACCCAGACAGACCAAGAAGCAAGAGACAACAGAGGATCCAACCCAGAAAGCTATCTAAGCAATCAAAACAAGAGAAACCAAAGAGACAAGACAAACTCCAAGTTGTTTAGTTCGTAAACCAAACCGGAGATTGACTGAAGTGGCGTTGATCTACTTTGCTATTGCAAAGCAATAGCGTTTCGAAGGCTATCTGGCCGTACTTCAGGCTCCATCTAAAGTTTACAAATCAAACAACAAGCTAACTCCCCAGTGGAGTCGCCAAATTGTTGGCGAGGTAAATCCCCTCTGCGGACAGAGGCGATCCCCACTAGCCCAAAATGGGTCTAGCAACAATCAAACAATGCTAACACGCAGGTTCCTAATTACAAATTAAAGGTAGATGATGAGAGCCTACTTGGATTCCAACGCTAGTGTTGTAGAAGAGTCGACACTCCCATTCCTTTGCTCCAACCGATCACGATCCTCACGATCTTCGTGAATGGACACCTGCACATGCAAATAACGACACAAATACAAGCATAAAATCCAATAGATGCAATTATATATCGGTCAGAAAAGATATAACTCAAACATCATTACAATGAACAACAAGAGTGGAACCATAATGATAGTCATCTATTATTGATAAACAACAAAGAAGAATACAACCATAGTTCTGACGTCAAATCCTCCTTTGGCTGGGTGATCAGCTACATATGCCTTGCAAAGCTTTTCGGGATTGGGAACAAGCCTCTCTCTCTTTGATTATGAATGCAAAGAAGACTCTTACAGCAATCTCTTAGACTTCTGAGAGTATAATCCTCCCTATGCTCGAACTAGCTTGTCAAAGGCAACGGAACAAGCTTTTATAGATGGAGGAGAAGGAGATAAGATCAATCACACCATCTATGGGATTGGGTTTATCCTCAAAAAGCTATTATGGATAGAGGAAAGGGAGATAAGATTAATCACGACATCCATGGGATTGGCATTATCCTTAAAAAGCTTCATGATTCGAAAGGAAAGAACCTTCGCACGTGCATTTGTTAAAAAGCTTTCCCAAACTCGGTTGGCGCGAGTATATCTTTGAGACAGAGCACCAACTGGTGCGTCCTCTTTGGAGGATTTCCCCTATTGGCGCAAGTAGTACACTGTGGATCCGCGCTAATGGAAAAACAGAACTTTTTAAGGATATTCTACAGGAGATGTCTTCAAGGCATATGAAGTCCATACTTAGAGGAATATAATGCAAGTGTTTTCAAGTTATGTCACTTCTCACAGGTCCCGGAATGAGTCCTCCAAAGTGCGGGAGAGGGGTGACAGGGACGGTGGCAAATGGTGACAAATTATTGTGTAACAGCCCCAGTGTGGCATTGTATTTAAAACTCATTATACTTTTGTCTACATATATATGCATTGATTCCTTGATTCGACTGCTGCATAATAGTTTGGTGGGTTGTATAAAGGCAATGATTGTTTTAACAAATAAAAGTAATCTTTTGTGGAGAAAAGTTTAGTCAGTTGTATTGTCAAAACATAGTGTTGGTCATGAGTAAACTCTTCTTTTTATGTAATGGATTGTAATTGGTGCTTGCTAGTTGCACATTGATCATTTGTTGCACATTTATAAAGGATATTGCTATGTATTGTGAGTGGGTATTACTTTTCTGCATTGAGTAGTAGTTGTGATCAGTTTTTAAGGTGTAACTTTGACATTGAAGAAAAAAATGGCTAGAATCAATGAAGTATTAGAGTTCCTCAAAACTCTGATATTGTCTACTACTCATGATACATTAAAAGTCAGCAAAGTTTCTCTCATAGAAATTCAGGTCTGTCTACAAAATGCACAAGAGAAAATTGATTTTTTTCAGCTCGAATCTCAGCTACAACAAGAAGAATTAAAACAGAGGAGTCATTCTGAACCTGTTTCTGTTCAGAAAAATGAAACGGACTCCCATAAATAGCAAGACAATATTGTTGAAGTTCATTCAGATCCAGTGCCCAATAAAGCAGCAATTGTACATGCAGATGCAGAAACTCAGTCTGCACTTCCCAAGCCCATCATCAAACCTTGGGAACAACTTGTTCACAACAAGCACAAAACTGGTCTTGGATATGACAAGGACTTTTCCTTTCATATTCTAGACTACTCAAAGCCAATTCAATTTCAAACTACTGGATTTCTTGAGGATGATTCATCTTCACCTATTCTCCATGACAGTTCACCTACAGTTGTCTTACATTCTGGTTCTCTTCCACAGCCACAACAACAACAATAGATTGTGAAATGCCAACACTGTGACCGAGTTGGCCATTTGAAAGATCACTGTTTTGATCTTCATTCATGTAAGCACTGTCATAAAACCACCCATTCTTCACACAGATGCTTCAGAAACAAACATCCTGCAAAAACAAAGATTCATCTTGGATGGATCGCTTCTTGGCAATGGGCATCAACAACCAAGAAGATATTCCAATCACATGTCAGAACTTGTTCCAGAGTATTGAACAGTCTTGCAGTTGAGTTTCCTCCATCATCTCACCTTGTATCTGACAGGGGGGAAATGATGGTCATCTACAAGCTTCAAAGTCACATCAAGCGAGCCTGAGCCACAACCTGCCACACCAGTTTCAGAGTTGTAGCCAGAGACAAAGATGCCCCTAAGCATGCCTTCAGTTGGTAATCTGGGACACTTCCTCTAGCAAAAGACTTCAGCTTCTTGCCAGTTTAGGAAGAATTCTAGGAACAAAATTGAGAACACTTCCTCTAGTAGAAGATTTCATCTTCTTGCCAGTTTTGGAAGAGTTCCAGGAATTTCATTAAGCATTCTAGAGTTGTTAGTCATCCTTAAACCATCACAGGTTGAGACTTCCCTTTTTAGGTTGAAGTTCTCCCTTTTATGCGAGGTGATACCTCCCTTTCATGGTTGAAGGTTTCCCTCTTCAAAACAATATGAGCACTTCCTCTAGTAGAATACTTCAGCTTCTTGCCAGTTTTGGAAGAGTTCCAGGAACTGCACTAAGCATTCTAGTGTTGGTGGTCATCCTTAAACCATCGCCCTTTATACCAACATTTCAGAGAGCACATTCAACCTAGTGCTGCCATGTATTTTTGCACATTTTTTATTACATCTCTCTTCTTGGACTCATACATAACCCTTCGGATTAAGGGGGGGGAATGTTGGAAACCTAATCCTCAATGGGTTAGTGTGGAAGCTGAATAAAAAAAAGCCCAAGAGACCTTGGGATGTGAAACCCAACGGTCAAACCATGTACTATAAATGTATATGATTTGTTAATAAAATTGTATTCTCGTGTTTTATCTTTCAAATTATGTTGCTGCCATGTGTGTGTCTAACAATTTTGTCGCAATAATAATATATCTCACGCTTTTCTTTCCTTGCGGTTTGATAAGTCCTACAAAGATGATCGCCCACTTTTCAAAGGGCTACAATGTCATTTGAAGATTCAAAGGAATCTTGTCCCTCCACGACGGCTTACCCATTCTTTGACATACATCACATGCCTTGCAATGTGCTTTTGAATCCTGATGAAGAGTCGGCCACCACAACCCTGCGCGAAGAATCTTCTGCACAGTTGCTCTCCCTACATAATGACCTCCCGTGGGGGCCCCATGAGCATCCGCAAGGATGCTACTTCATTCAAACTCTGGTACATACTTTCACAGTATCTCATCATTCTCCATCTTGTATAGATGTCTCGCAATGACAGAAAAATTTGTCGCGCGCACCACTAGTTCTTTCTTCTGCTGAACAGAGTAACCTTCCAGCACAATTCCAGTTGTTAGAAAGTGAATTATAACTTCAAAATTTCCATCCGCTACACACACAGTGAAAAATTTTGCATCAAGTAGTCCTTCATCCAAGCTAGTAGGTTCCTCCCCTATCTCAATGCGCGATAGGTTATCAGGTCCCGTGTTTAGTCATACAGGCGTCACAACAAATTCAAAATCATAATCTTGGAACAATAAAATCCACCTACATATGCGCTTCCCCAACATAGGCTTATTGGCCAAATATTTCTACGCGAAATGATCTGTATACATCTTGAACTGTCCCCCTAGAAAGTAGTGCTGATAATTCTGGAGTTCATACACCATAGCCAGTCCCTCGCATTCAGTGGTGGAATAGTTCTTTTCTGCTTTAGATAATATGCAACTTGTGAACATGATAAGGTGATCCAAGCCTTCTCTACCATCTTGTGTGAGTACTGCCCCCAGCGCTATACACAGTGCATCAACATGAACATGAAATTCTTTCTTACAATTCAGGAAGACAAGAATCAGCGTAGTAACCATCTTCTCCTTCAATATATCTAGGCTTTTCTTACAGTCATCATCCCAACAGAACGTGTCATCCTTCATCAATAGTCTCTCCATTGGCACAGTGATCTGGGCGTAACTCTTGATCAACTTTTTTTAGTACTCTGTATGTCCCAAGGTAGCGCGCAGCTATTTCACATTGTGTGGTGCTTCCAAATTCAGAATCACCGTAATTTTCACGGGGTCTACCATCAACGCTTGTTTACAAACCACATGCCCCAACAGATTCCCAAAAGGAACGAGGAACATACACTTCTTGAGGTTGAGAGTGCTTTGGTATCTTTGTCATGTATCCAGCATCAAGCACAAGTTCGCTATATGGCACTTAACTAGCCCAAATACAGTCTAGTCATCAAAATAGACCTCCAAGAACTTATGAATATATTCCTTGAATGTCGGAACAACCACGTGCGAAAAGATAGCTGGCGTGTGCTTCAATCCAAATGGCATGACAGTGTATTAAAAGCAACCCCACTCTATCACGAAGTTCGTCTTACTTCTATCCTCCGGTGCGATTCTAATCTGGTGGTACCCTTAGAACCCATCAGTGAAAGAATATGCTTCCTGACCGCCTACATTGTCCAATACCTCATCTATGAACGGAGTTGGGAATGGATCATGTACACACGCGTCATTCAACTTTCTCAGATCCATGCATATTCTTATTTTGTCCTTCTGCTTCTTCTCTTGTACCACCATTGGGCTTACCCATTCAGATTCCTCCACGGGCTCAATGATGCTTGCTGCGAGCATCTTGTCTAATTCTCTGTGAACCTTTTCCTTGTATTTCAGATTTATGCGATACGGTCTCTACTTGACTGGCTTCGCATCAGGTTTTAACGTGATCCTCATTACCCCTAAGTCTCTGATTATTCCCTTTAAGTCCGTAAACTTGGTCGGGAATAAGTCTTGATATTCATGGAGTAGTTCAGCGACCTTGTCCACTGTCGCATCATCCCAGTAGTCCCCAATCTTCACAAATTTAGGTTCCGCCTACATACCAATATTCACCTGCTTATTCTTCACTGGGGCAGTTATGTCAAGATTCTCAATTTGTGGTCATTGAACCTCGCATTGGCCTTCTGTTTCAGGAATATTAATTTTCCACGAATCTTCATCCTCTTCCTCAGCAATTACATTATAACACTCCAACGCGCAGCTTAACTGAGCAGCCCATTCAGACTGAATCAACTCTACCAGCTTTTGTGGCATCCTAAAGATGGTCGCTTTTACTTCTTGTAGCACTTCATCAATACTATCCCAACCATCCACAAAATTGAAGGTCATTACGAACCCTTAGCGCAGAACATCCTATTCACCTATGATCTGAAAATGGGGCTCTTAGGCTTCTTGTCTAACTTACAAGAACCTCTCCCGCTTCCAAAGCTTTAAATATTCCCAAGTCTTATTGATTAACCAATGCGGAATTGAGAATATGCTTGGAAAGATAGGTGTATCCTTATATTTATTACTTGAACTGATATCACAGCAACTAAAGCAGTAGATATAATGCAGCAATAAAACAACACACATAAGATAGAAGTTTAATTAGGAGTTTACCCAAAACTCTTAGGCTACGTCTCCATTAGCTATAGTCAACTCAACTAGGCTCTCTGGGATTATGGAAAAGTCCTTTTACAAGCTCTTGGCTCAACTCCACTGTTTTACACAGAAACAATGGTTTTAGACACCATTTTATCCTTGGCTCTTGAAGCTCTCGGCTCTTCTGGCTCTTGGCTTTGGCTCTAGCTCTCGACTTTGGCTCTTGGCTCTTGACTCTGGCTCTTCGCTTTAGCTCTTGGCTCTGGCTCTCTTTGCCTCTGCTTCCTGCTTTGGCTCAGCTTTTTGCACTCCTGTCTCAACACTGCCTTCTCTGTCTCCGTCATTTTGTGGCTTTTAAGCCAATCAGTGATGTCTATTTGTTTTCCTCTTCTGGGCTCTTTGGCTCCCGACCTCCGTCTGCTCAAATCCCCCTCTAAGCATTATCAATCATTGCTAAATTCCTTCAGGGATGGTGGCCACCTGTTCTGTAACGGAAGGACCATCGATGCCTTTGAAATCCTCAGAATAGTCATTCTCTAGTTACACAGAGAAATACACTAAAACACGGGAAAATCCGCCAATCTGTCATTTATCAGACCTGAAATATCATTAAATCTGCCCTATATTCCATCGGGTCTACCTTTAAATCATTATCGCAAGTTGCATAGGCGCGGGTTCCTTTGTATTTGGGTTTATTACGAAAAATCCCAAATACAAAGAAAATCCCGACAATTTTCCCCATATCAAACTTCAAATGTTATAGTATCCACTCTAATATCACATCAGGTTCACCTTTGGCCGCTATCGCGCTCTCCACCATCTATCTACAAGATCTCTGATCCAACGATCATCATGCATTTTCGGGCGGCTTAGGAGTACAGAGGTTACTCACTCGAAAAGGCGGTTTCCCTATTCCTCTGCCAACCCACGCATCATTCATTGTGTGGGATCAAACGGAGCCAGCCCAAAACCATTTACCGCTTGAGGCTTGCCTAAAACCCACCTTTATGAAACTCAATTTCTATGCAATCGGGCTTAGAATTCCCCTTCGGGTCCATTTTAGTGCCTTCAGGCATTTTCCTTTGTATTTCAGGTTTTACACCGAAAAACATTAATACACAAAAAATCTGAATTTCTGAATTTCACAATTTATGAACTTCGCTTATGAAATCCATCGAGTCTGACAATTGTCGATTTAATCCTGGCCATCCATTCCTCTCGCAATCCGACGACTGAGATTTCCCATCACGTTCGCTATCACATATCATGTCACATACGGCCCAGGGGTTCTATGCATTCCGGTGCTGATTCATTGATCTGATGAACAACGATCGGCGTAACGCATGATCGTAATCGCCAACATAGAAAATTTTAGGGGCGAATGTTCGCCTTTTGGCGAAATTAAGGGGTTTTAAATTTTTAGTGGGCAAATATTTTGTATCATAGTACATTTTTACAAATCACCTCAAATAGCCCACCTTATTTTAAGGGAGAGGGTAAAAAAGGTAAATTTAGCCCTTGAAATTAGGAGTTACAACCTTCCATTCGCCCATTTTCAAGAATAGATTTTATTTAAGTGAATCCATTCGCCCATTTTCAAGAATAGGTTTTATTTAAGTGAATCCTATGGGCCAAATACCATATTTATAAAAGAGGTATGGTAAATTAATAAAAATATAAATAAATGAGAGGTATGGTAAATAAATAAAACATTTTTTATATTTACTCCATAAGTCACCTTATATACATGCAAGGATGTAAACAAATAAAAATATAAGTAAAGTGGAGGTATGGTAAATAAATAAAACGTCTTTTTATACTTACCCAAAAGGTATGGTAAATAAATATAAATATAAATAAACTAGACGTATGGTAAATAAATAAAACCTCTTTTTATATTTAGTCCATAACCCTCATTCTATTTATGAAGGCTCAAGAAAGAGGTTTTATTTAAGTGAATCCTATGGCCAAATACCATATTTGTAAAAGAGGTATGGTAAATTAATAAAAATATAAATAAACGAGAGGTATGGTAAACAAATAAAACATTTTTTTATATTTACTCCATAAGTCACTTTATATTTACGAACACTCAAAAAATGCCTTATATTTAGGTGAAACCTATGGACAAAATACTATGGGACAAATACCATGGACTAGATTGTTATTAATACCATGCAAAAAAACATTATTAACCCTAATATTAGTATTAGTAAAAATAAAAATGGCACATTGTATTGACCCATGGTATTCACCAAAATGGCACCTGGTATTGGACCATGGTATTCACCAAAATGGCACATGGTATTGACCCATGGTATTCACCTGGAATGTAGCCTATTTAAATGGGGGAATTAAACCAGCATAGATCCATCTTTACTCTGGATCTACTAACGCCCGAGAGGTATCAAATATCGTGATATGCAAACTAGCATAGAGTGAAAAAATATTTTATCCCTCTCGGGGGTGGATCAAGAGTAAAAATGGATGTTGTAATTTAATGTATGTTGAACATTTTAGCTTGGTTAAAATAAAAAATAAAATAAAAATCAACTATTAATTTTATTAATTTTTATAAATTACTAATAGTAACTTTTAAGCTCCAGGTTTATAATAACCCATGGTAATACCAAAATCTTACAAGATTTTATAATTGAGTAAAATATTCGCCATGCATGGTGAGAGATTCGCCAAAAAATTATATATACATATTATATTATTGATAAAATCGCCTTCCATTTTTCCTATATACCATGGAGATTCACCCATTTATTATATATATAAATTTAGGGGGGGGTTCTTAAAATTTTCCCTAATCGCCAAATCTAGGGTACCGATATCGCATATGTGTTTGCCTCCGATCTGATACATTGGATTGGTGGATCGGGGTTTCTTCTGCCTCCGCTTAAGTCTGGTCTTTTTCCTTTTTCCGTTGTGATTTCCCTTTATAAGGGTTTTTTGCCAATTTTAGGGGACTTTTCCACTTTTTCCAAAGAAATAGGGCATCTTCTTTCTGCGATAACTTCTGCATCCTAAGTCCATTTTAGCCCATTCAAGTTGCAGTAGATTTAGAAGGAAAATATCTCTGCAATGGGGCTATTTCCAAGAACTTCCTTGGACTTTCATTTTCCTCTGTGGGGAACACTTAGACTTAGGAGTCTATCCAAAATCCATTTTGGATCACTCCTTCCCACTAAAGAACTTTTGGTCTCCAAAAGACTAACATACTGACCTGAACAACAAATGGCCTCCACACACTTGCCTTGCATAGTGCCTCTGAACCAAAGTCTCTGACCACTTTCCTTTCTAGATGTGCTGGTTCTCCTAGGAAGAATTGTCTTCCTTCTTGCCTTCATGTAGAACTTCTGCTGAAATGGTCATAGAACGTAGTTTTAATTTTTCTGCCTTGATCATTGATCCAAGGTGGCTCAAACAAATGTGAAGTACATCTGCTCCACAAAACTTTCATTTGTACCTATTTGACAAGCTGTCAACAACAACTGTTAGCAACAATAGAAATACAGACAACAACTGGATGGCTTTAACTCCTGCTTCAACAAAAGAAACAAATTTCACATCTTGTGAACACCTCCATTTCTTACATATGCATACAAATGATGGACTAGATAACAAGCCCACAAAACATGCCTTTAAACAACTGACCCTTCAAGTCAAGCATGTAGAAAAAGACCATTAAGACTCTTTTTCAAAAGATGAAACACTTCATCATTATCTCCAGCTTGGAGACCAAGTTAACTTCTCCCAAGTCAACATGGTATCACATGCATGTCAAAGCAATCAACCCTACAAGTTAATTACATACATGTTCTCAGTGGATGTTAACCACCATCATCATCATCACATACATGTTCAAAAACAAATAAATCATCAACATCCTTGTGTTCATGTATCTCATGCTCATGCATGCATTTCATACTTCAACTTTCACTTAAGCACACTGTACTTTCGAAGCTGAAATGAAATATGATGTAGATGCTTCAATAGACATGCAATCTTAATCGAATAAGAACTCTAACCGTTTCTTACCAATCCCTTTCAAAGGTACTACCTTTGTCTGCACATCAGCATCATCATGTGAATCATCCTGAGACACATCATTCATGGAATCTTCACTTCCATTTCTGCCATCTTCTCTTTCCACTTTCTTCAAATTTTGTGGAAGAAATGTTGGATTCAAAGTCCAACATTTTGCAGCAAGATGCCCTTGCTTATGACAATAAGTGCATTGCATGTGCATCCTCTTGACAGCATGATTTTCCTTATCCAATGGACCTTTGGCTTCTTGCTTTCTTTCATTCAAAAGTTTCCTATATGTCGCCATTCTCTTCCAAAATCTAGAAACAATATGGTTATCCAAACCACAAAAGGAAAATGCAATACTTCTCCCATATCTATGTGGAAATTTATCATGCTTTGTACAATCAAAAGGAAAATGATTAGAACCAGATTTATACCTTCCTCTTTCACCTTTATTGCTTTCATGAGGAGGTGAATTGAATGAAGAAGCGGCTCCCTTTAGAACACCATCAATCTCTTCAAGGTTGTAAAAGTCTCCCCAACTCTTTGGTTCAAGTGTGTGCCTCTGAACACCTGCATCTTGCAAATGATGTTTCAAGCTATTGCATTCCTCCTTAATACAATCTTCACACTCTGCAATGCAACTCCTTCTTGGAGTTGTTTCAATGGCCTTCATGGCAGCTTTGGAACTCTTTCCATAAGACTGTCCATAGCCAAGACCCAAATACTTAGGCCTTTCCTCAACCATTATTGGCTCAACAATACCTTGTGCATGCTTTCCCAAGACCTTCCCTTCATAGCCCATCTTGGACATTAGCTTGGAACCTATGCCTTTGGTATGTTTTTCAAAAGAACCAATATAAGCATTCTTAGAAGAGTTTGAAGGCAAACTGGAATGGTTTACCTCTTCTTCAAGCTGATACTTGACTAAGGCTTCTTGGGTAACAAAGAGCTATGTCTCCAACTCATGCATCCTTTTCAAGTTCATATTTGCAATATGAAGTTGCCTCTCCATTTCTTCAATTTGTCGGAAAGAAACTGCTTCTCTTCCTTCATGGAATTCAACTGCTCTCTAAGTATGTTGCTCTTCCTTCCATCCATATACATTTCTCTCACCTTGTCCATCATGATGAACAAGTCTTGCTTCATGTCTCCATTAAAGAGTCTTGTGATGGAGAAGGAATTTGAGGATACACTTGTAGAAGTTGTCATTATGCTAACAAAAAAAAGAACTTCAAACAAGATTAATAACGAGCTTATTTAAGCAACCTTTTGCAACAAACCCTTGTGCTTCAAGGATTGGTGTGAGGTCCTTTAGTATAGAAGAATGTCTTCAGCCCTTGTCCCTTCTTGTCCTTCCTGGACCGAGCTATCAATAACTTTCCCTTCACCCCTGCAAACTCAAACAATAATCAGTCTGCAAACAAGCATACATCAATCAGACAATCAATCCTTGACTACCAAAACACCTTTCAGACAAGAAATCTTTACTCTGTCAATCAAGCATTTTGATATAACCTTGTTTGAAGTTGAGGTTAACCAATCTCAAGCTCTGATACCACTTGATTTGAAAATGGGGCTCTTAGGCTTCTTGTCTAACTTACAAGAACCTCTCCCACTTCCAAAGCTTTAAATATTCCCAAGTCTTATTGATTAACCAATTTGGAATTGAGAATATGCTTGAAGAGATAGGTGTATGCTTGTATTTATTGTTGACTATTTATGTGTTTTAAAGTCTATTTTCTTGAACTGATATCACAGCAACTAAAGCAACAGATATAATGCAGTAATAAAACAACACACATAAGACAGCAATTTAATTAGGAGTTCACCCAAAACTCTTGGGCTATGTCTCCATGAGCTCTAGTCAACTCAACTAGGCTCTCTAGGATTATGGCAAAGTCCTTTTACAAGATCTTGGCTCAACTCCACTATTTTACACAGAAACAATGGGTTTAGACACCATGTTATCCCTAGCTCTTGAAGCTCTCGGCTCTTGTTACACAAAATATTGTCACCATGACCATGGAAAATTTTAGGGGCTAATTTTCCATACTGTCCTCCTTTGCAAGTCTTGGACCTCAGCTCTTCATGCCAAGCTTTAAAAATGAGAGAAAGTCTTTGAAAATCTATAAAACTCTGGTTCTGCACTTTCTCTTACCTTTACCTGCAGTCCCGCACCCCTTGGTCATGTTACCTGCGGACCTGCCCGCTCTGTCTCTAAAGGATTTTTTAGAAAGATATATATTACAGAGCAATGGAACACATAAAATATTGCAGAAATATAAACACATAAAACACACAAAACAAGAGAGACACAGATATACGTGGTTCACCCAGTTTGGGCTACATCCACCTTGAACAGCTAGTCCTTCCTTTCTATTATCCAACAAAATGAAGAGACACAACCTACAGCAGATCCGCTGTAATATCCTCTGTTTTCTCTCGCAGTCTGACCTCTCTGTTTCTCGCTCAGAAAATACACATCTATTACACAACCTCAAATACAATGCCCTCATACAAAGAGAGGGGTTTCCTTCTAGGGAAAAAAACCCTAAACTAAACATAAGTTCTACCGTCAGATCATCCACCTAATGAACGACCCAGATTGACTAGAAATTACAATACTTTTACAAGGCAATTTTACAGTTGTTTTTAGCTTCGGGGCACTGCCCCTGAAACCCCCTGCCAGGGGGGGGCTCCCAAAGGTCGCAGTCGCCCCCCCCTAGACCCCCCCTGCAGCGAATATTTTACGGGTGGCGTTGCCGCCCACATTTCGAACTAGGGTCCAATGTGGCAATACCTTTGAATATAGAAGATAATTAGGCTCCACACCCAATAGGATTGGGTGCGGACCCCTGTGAAAGTCAAAAAGGTGCAAGTTTATTCTTAAAAACTCACTTTGGGTTAATTCTGGACGCTTCTAGAAGGAATCTTGACGTGGTTGGCTCGCTCCTAGGTGGTTCATGCATCCCATAACTAAAGGAGCTAACCCCTTGATGAGAGGAGCTTATCCCTTTGAAGGAGGACTTATCCCTCTGAAGGTGGACCTGGTAACTTCCCTCATATGCTCTATAAATTGAGGCATTGGGCTGGTTGCTAGAGAGGTTAAAAAGCTGAACATTTTTTAGGGTAAATGCTAGTGGAATTAAGAATTCCTACTTGAGCTTGAGAGGAGAGATTACATACCTTTTGGCTTCTTTGGGAAGAGAGTGAAACTTGTCAAAGTAGAGGAGATTCTTGCTGGGCCCTGGGAGGAGCTTGTACAACATCAAGGCACCAAGGTTGTAAAGTTCTTCTTTGATTAAAGTTAATACAATCAGATTCATTTTTCTCAATAAATTGTCTTCTATGGTTTATTTCATGAATTCCTTGATCATCATGATAAATATGGTTTATTATATTGGCTTTTCAAGTGTTATTTGATATGTGTTCTTGTTTGTGTTTGCAGATTCTTTAAAAGGGAGCTCATTTGGACAAATAGAGTATGGCTTCCACAAACTAGCACTGGACCTGAGGTAGGCCTAAAACACATGTTTTTACAAATTGCATATTTAGAGAAAGATAGAATTTGTTTGGTTTTCTTGTCGCTAGATATCATTAGATACTAGGGAGATCGGTCTTTTCCGCAAGAACGATTTATCCGCCCAAAAAAATGGCGACTCCACTAGGCACTTGAATTTTTGGTTTTTTCCTTTGCTTTTACTTTGACATGAGAAATTGTTTCTCTGTTTCTGGTTTTTGCTCGATGTGTGTGGGATTGGGTAGGTTTTTAGATTTTGAATTGTTTTTGTTTTTTCACGTTTTTGAGAGTGGACTGCACCTGCTGTTTGTAACACAGTTCGGACATTCCCACACTGTTTGTTTACTACACAGTGCGGTACCGCACCTGGTTATACCGGGGGACTGCGGACCCTGTCAAATTTTTGAAAAACTAAAATCTTTTCATCTAGTTAAGCCTAGGATTTGTTTATATGTTTTAGCCTCTGCCCAGATCTGCACGTGTCTTGTTAGAAACTTTTCGTAGGTTAATTCCATTGGCATTTAGGTTTTAGGTGAATTTCTAGAAGTTTTGTGTGCCTGGCTTGATTTTCGTTTGGTCTTTGTAGTAACTCAGAGCTTAGAAGCCTTAGAAACCTCAGATCACCCTAGTTTTTGCTAGTCTTCTTATGAGTTTGACCGATTTGTAAAATCTACCTTTGTTGAGGCATACATCTCGTTTTTCTCTTTGCAAAACGTCGAAAAGAACTTGTTTTGAAAGTTTTGGATTTCATTTTTAAAAAAGAAAACAAAGGCTAATTGTTTTTTGATTAATTTGTTATTCTGGACAAATTAGTCCTTAGTTTGCTCATAACTAAGTAAAACATCCTTGAAAAGAAATTTTGTAAGCTTTTACTTCATTTAGATTTTTAGAAATTATAGATCTCAAGATTAGATTTTTTAATAGTTTTGAGTGTTTTATAAAAATAAAAAAAAAAAAAGTCTCTTTTGAAAGGGTTTGTTTTTGTAGTATTTGAGTGTTTGAAAAGAAAGGGAAATTTTCGTGAGCATAATTAGTAGTCTCGTTTTTGAGTTTATTGGAAAAGACAAAAAGTTCTTCTTTTTATTTGTTTGTTAAGGAAAGATATGTTTTTTCAAGCAATTGCATTCTCAACTCTTCTTTAGCTAGAAATTCATTGAAGAAAAAGGATTGTTTATCATCTTAGGTGCATTTTTAGTGTTTTGGAGTCGAGTCTTCACACCATAAAGTTTCATCTCTGCACCTTTTGACTTAAGAAAAAACCAATAAAAATAATGCTTAAAGTAAAATCTATGTAGTAATCTTTTTATTTCTAGGGCCTTTATCACCAACATAGCTTAGGCTAGTATCTAGGAGTAGGGAGTAATTAACTCTCCAAGATAGTAAAACAAACAAGTAGCTGTATCTCACGGTAGGAGATAAATTCCAATTGTTACATATATGCTCTGGGAAGCTCCTCTTAAAGGAGTCAAGCAAGAAATCATATCTGAACTAGTGGGGTAATCAATCCTTCCTCATTGGGAACGATAGCAAATATACACGTATTAAAAATGGTAAACCTCGGATTAACCATTGTTTAGGAGCCTGGGGTCACTTGTTGGTAAACCTTGGATTATGTCAAGGAGCCTTCAAGGGGATTGAGCTTTGCTACTCTACCCTTGCGTGTGTATCGGATCACAGACTGTTCCCCCAGATATATTTGTTTCCGTTGGTAACCATAGTGACCATAATCTATAGGATTCTTTCCTAAGGTGACGGTGGAGGGAAGATCCCACTGTACCTGGAGCAGACGTCGGCTAGACTCACTTGGATTTTCTGGTGGGTTCTCTTCACTCGAGATGGTTTAGTGGAGAAACTTGTGCCAGTCTATTCATTAAGCAGGTTGTCGGGGTAACTGTTCCAACTGCCATTTCTGTATTGAATTCTGCGACGTTGGATTTCATCACCAACTAGTGTTTTCGGTACAGAAAGTTATTTTTTGTGTGTGGTTTGACCTCCTATATTCTTTAGGTGTGTGCATCAAATTGTTTGGTTCTTTAGAGACTTTAGGTGGTTTTCATTGAGATTTTTCTTTGTTTGCGTGTGAAGTAATTAAAATTTTTAATCGTGGTTGAATTACCAAGGCAGTCCCGTAGACTTTGGGGCCAACCTCTTGAGTTTTCACCAAGCCAGCCTGAAGGGCTACGAGCCCTTGTAACTCCTAGTGACAGTAGAGTTGGGTCACCCGAAGAAGGAGAATCTTCTTTAGTTGTGCATCCTGATTATCAAGTTCAAGCACCAGAGTATATTATTGAACCCGTTTCATTTTCCGAAGTTACTAGTAGTTTTTCTTCTACTAGTGAATTAGCCGAGGAACCTGAAATTTTTGAACTTGAAACTGAACCTGCTGCTACTCCATCATCAAGATTTGCCTCTCCAACTTCCAGTGGTCCCGGTTCACCCAGAGTAGAAAGAGTCATTACCAAAATCTTCCTTCTGGACTAATTGCTATTGAAGAACTTGTCACTCTGGAAGAAGGTATGTCTATCCCTAAAAATCAACCAGCTATAGAACTTAGAGAGCATGAATCGATCTTTTACAGTCAACCTAGGAGGGACGCTTGGTATCTTTCATTGACCAATTTTCTAGAAAACCCGGGACTAAGTTTTTCACCACCTCGCATTCTGTTTCATCCAACACCTAGAGGTTATTATCCTCCTTTGAATATGTCAAGACAGTCATCCATGTTTTCTCAATCTCCAGAAACATTTTTGTATGGCAGTCCTTCTGTTCCCTCTGGGTATCAGTCACTTACTGGTACTTTTTCAGGAGCATCTCCTCAACCTGTTGAACAAGGGTTATTAACTGGTAATAACAGAACTAAGCCATTGAGTGTAGAAGATATTCTTATGATGTCAGGTACCATTCCAAATCCGCAACCTCAAGGTGGCCAGCTACCGCTTGGGGGGCAACCTCAAGGTCCTCAATTATCGCCTGGGGGGTAACCTCAAGGTACCCAGTTACTGCCTGGGGGGAAACCTCAAGGACAATACATACCTTCGGAGAGTACATTCCTCAAGGTCAACCCCAGACTCAGTACGTACCTCAAGGTCAACCCCAATATCAATATATGCCTCAAGGTCAACCCCAGTATCAGTACGTGCCTCAAGGTTATCAACCTCAAGGTTAGTACCCAACCCAAGGTTTCCAACCACCTTCAGGTCAATCATTTGTCCAAGGAACTGGAAATGTACCTTTGAATTATCAACCTTACCCTCAACCCGGTTATGGTCCTCAATATGCTCAACCTTCTATGGATCCATACCCCGAAATGAACTTAGTGTGGGATCCATCTCAATCTCAATAGATCTTGCAACCGAATGTGCAGTTTTCATCTCAATCTGGACAACCCTTGGTTTCTGGTTCAACCCAGCAACCTGTCCAGCCTACTATTCAAACTTCTGTGCCTTCTATAGTTTCTCAGCCTGGGCCTAGTTCGCCTCGAACTCCACCTCAAACGACTGCTGCAACTGCTGCAACATCTGTTCGATCATCCCCACCTACTTCTGGAGTATCGACAGCTCCGGTTTCTATTGTTCCTGCGTCAATTCCTCAAGCATCTTTACCTTAGTCTGGACCCACAATTCAGACTTCATTTCAAATGCATGTAGGACAACTTGGTCCAAGTACGGTTGTCACAAGTCAACCTCAATTTACTTATCAACCGTACCAGGGACAGTACCAATTCGGTCCTGCTGTGCAGAACCCAGTCTATCAGTATCAACCGTACCCTAGATATACTTATCAGCAACCTCAACAACCCCAGTATGGTCTGGTTAATCCTGTTTTTCCGAGAGGATATAATATCCCAAATGCAATTCCAATTCCTAATTATCCTGGATATCCTCCTCCTGGGGCTGGTCTCATGACCCAGGGTTTTCGAAACACTAATCATCAGTTACCATTCATTGCAACTTTGGACTTGCCTGACTTGTCGCGCCTTACGAACGATCCGATTAATTATCTATTGTTTTGGCTGCCAATGCCGAATAAGTTTCCCAATGATATTCCTAAGTTTGAAGGTAAATCAGGAGAGGATCCATCAAACCATGTGATGACTCATCACCTATGGTGTGCATCTAACTCCATTTCAAATGATTCGATTCGTTTACGTCTTTTTCAACGCACTCTAATTGGTCTTGCGACCAAGTGGTACATTGAGTTACCACAAGCCTCTTTTTATAACTTTAGTCAGTTAGCTACTTCATTCTTAACTCATTTTCAGTTGCCAATCAGATATGACAATGGAACGGAACTATTAACTTCATTAAAATAGTCAACGTCCACTTACATTTCAGATCACATTATGAATGGAGACGTCGACAGCGTTTAGTGAAAGTTTTTATTCTGGATCAGATCTTAGCAGAATGGTTTGTTAAATCATTATTACCAAAAATTTCTGAGGATGTAGCTAAGGCAGGAGTCGTTACTGAAGATCAAGTAATTGCTCAAGCTCAGTACCTTGACCTCATTTATACACAGTTGGGTACCTTACACGAGAAAATCCCTGACGTTCCAAACAAAATCAAATAACTGCAGCTCCTTCAGGGTCTCATGCCGCTGATGGTATGATTGGTTCAGTTAACACCAAAAGTAAGAAGAAATCTTCCAAGAATTCTTCTCCTATCATAACTTTACCAGATTCCCCGACAGGAGACTCTTCTGCGGAAATTTCTGCCGATATTCATGTCATAGAGTCATCTACGGCCAAATCAAAATCCGGCAGTAAGAAAAAGGGGAAGAAGAAAAATAAATCAGATAAAAATTCGAAAGAGAAACCAAAAAAAACAGAATCTACTGATGAGAAACGTAAACCTCATTATCCTTGTCTCATTTGTGACGAAGAGCATTTTACAAGAGACTGCCCTCATCGCGCTGAGGTTGCGAAAATTGTCAAAGGTTCTCAAACACCTGCTGTTTTGAAGGATCATTTTCCTAGTCAAGACAGTAAGATGATAGGTTCTTCCTCAAATGCCTCAGAAGAACCCATAATGATGATGTCCCATGTTAGGATTGCGACACGATCGCAAGATTATGGAAGTAAAAGTCTTGTTGGTGGTAAGGAAGCAAAATCTTCTAATTCGAACCCATCAACTTCAACTCCCGGTTCTGATCCACTACAGATCGAGAAACCTAACCCAAATTTAGTAATCAAACCGCTCGCCAAGGGTATATTCGAAATTCAACTTTCAATCCACATGCGAGAGCTGCTCAGAACTATAACATTGTTGAAGATTTAGCTATTTCACCTTCAGCAATGTCGACTTTGGAGGTGCTGCAATCATGTCCAGCACAGCGTAAATTGCTATTGTCGGCTATAGGAGCTGTTGATATTCAGGACTCGAACCTTATAATCTTCGATTTAGAAAATAGTACACCTCACTTACCTCATCAAATGGCTTTCTAGATTCCAGTGTTAGTCAAAAACAGACCTTGCTATAGGACTGTAATTGATGAGGGAGCTTCAACATGTATTATTTCGATCCAGTGTTTGAGATCGCTTGGTTCTCCTACACTTAATCAATCCCCGATGATTCTAAAGGCTTTTGATGGATGTGGGTTCCATCATTTTGGCATTCTACAGGATTTACCTATAGGGGTTGAAGGCAAAACTGTTAATCTAGATGTGGAGGTGGTTGATGCCCCTCTGGATTACAACCTTCTCTTAGGTCGTAGTTGGTCTTATGCTATGACTTCTGTTGTCTCATCGGTCTTTCAGCTTATAAATTTTCCTCATAATGGAAAGATCGTAACTATAGACCAACTAACTTACTTTTCATCTGACCCAGCCTCTTCTGAAAGTATCTAGCATGTTGGTAAAACAACTATCGCTTATAAGGATGTTGGAGTAGGACTAGTTAAAGATTCTGGTTTCTTAGGAACTTTTTCCTTTCCTCCTCCCAATGTATCGCCTTCTACTGCAGCCATTCATATGATTTCATCAAACACTATTTTTTATGATGATCCTTGGATCGTACCTTCCGAATCTGAGATGGATTCATTTGGTGATGTTATGCCTTTGAGTCCATATGAAATTGCGTATCAGGCCATATAGTTGTTTTCCGACACTTCTTCAACCCAAATTGACTTAATGAATGTGGTCCATGGAGAATCACTTTCAACATCAGACTCAGATTCAACAACGTTTTCCGAACTTGTTCACACTTACGAGCAAATTCGTGAAATCTTGTGTGTTGATGATTTACCATGGGAAGATCTTCATCATAGATCTTCGTTTTTACCTGATATTGATCACTTTGAAAATGATTTTTCATCTATTTTTACAACTGATTATGTCAAGGAACCTCGGAATCCATTGAAAAATCTTGATTCTGAGTTAAATTTGGGAAATATTTCTCGAACTATTCCTATTGACATTTCGGTTAAGCCTGTAATTGTTGAAAACATTCATATAGGTGCCTCTTGTGCAGAAGATGAAATTCAAACATATAAGGCCCTATTTCAAGAATTCCGCGACATGTTTTCCTAGTCATATGAGGAAATGCCAAGAATTGATCCAGCAATTGTTGTTCATGAAATCAAAACTTACCCGGATGCTAAACCCGTTCGGCAACGTTTGCATCAGATCCACCCACGAAAAGCTGCTGCTATTAAAGCAGAATTTGAAAAATTACTTAAAGCAGGTTTCATTTATCCAATTCCTTTAACGGATTGGGTATCGAATATTGTTCCTGTTAACAAAAAGCAGGGGACAATAAGAATATGTATCGATTATAGGGATATTAATCGAGCCTGTCCAAAAGACAATTACCCAACTCCCTATATCGATCAAATAATTGATGATTGTGCTGGCAGTGAAATATTCTCCTTCATGGATGGTTTTTCTGGTTATAATCAAATAAATATTCTACTTGCTGATCAACCAAAAATGGATTTAATTTGTCCATGGGGGACATTTGCTTATTGCAAATTACCTTTTGGGCTCAAGAACACCAGAGCAACTTTTCAAAGAGCCATGTCTTACGTGTTTCATGACATCAAGCACATTGTGCAACCCTATCTCGATGATTTACCTGCTCATTCATTACATAGAGCCGATCATCTCATCCATTTACGAGCAATCTTTATGAGATGTAGGAATTATCGAATTAGGTTGAATCCACACAAGTGTGTTTTTTGTATAGAAACGGGTCGGTTACTGGGATTTGTTGTTTCGAAAGCTAGCATTCATGTCGATCCCTCGAAGTTTGAAGCTATTGTCAAATTGCCTCCTCCTTTGACTCTTCGCCAACTCCAAAGTTTGCAAGGGAAAGCAAACTTCTTACGTCGATTCATTCCTAACTACGCCGAGATAACAAAGGGTTTTACCAGGTTGTTGGAACATAATACTCCATTCTTTTGGGATGAGATAGCTGACAAATCTTTTGATGCACTAAAACACGCGTTGACCCATGCACCGTTATTGCATCCTCCCAAATACAACCAGGACTACTTCTTATATCTCACCACCTCTCATTCCACCATCGGGATGGTGTTAGTTTAGGAAGATGAATTCGGTAGTGAACATGTGATTTACTACCTTAGTCGAACCTTAAATCTGACTAATCTAAAATATTCACATGTGGAGAAATTGGCCTTGGCATCCGTTCAAGCTGTCCAACGATTTCGTCATTACATTTTACTACGCAAAACTACTGTAATTTCCAACTGCAACCCTATGATCTATATTTTGACTAAAAAGTTGCTAGGGGGAAAGTATTCCAAATGGATTGTTATCCTGTAGGAATTTGACTTGGAGTTTGAAAAATCTAAGTCAAAGAAATCTTTAGTTTTTGTGGAGTTAATGTGTGACTTCCCGCGTGCTGATACTGAAACTGTGGCGGAAGAGCCCATTGCGAACGAATCCTTGTTTCTAATCAGCACTCTCGATCCATGGTATGGAGATATCATCGTTTATCTCCAAACCCAACCCTTTCGACCTAAAATTTCAAGATCTCAACGTCGGAAAATACGATTCCAATCCCAACAATATAAAATCATTGGAGATACACTTTATCGTTGTGGGGTGGACTCTGTTTTCTGACGTTGTTTAATTCATGAGGAAGCTAAAAGGGTTCTAAATGACTATCACTCTAGAGCGTGTGGTGGTCATATGTCTGGGTTTGCCATAGCCCAAAATATATTGCGCGTTGGCTATTTCTGACCGTCTTTGTTTAAAGATTGTATTAACGCGGTCCGAAAATGCCACAACTGCCAAATTTTTGATTGAAAGATGTGCGCTCCACCTGCTCCTCTCCACCCTATAATTTCCATCGATCCTTTTGCGAAATGGGGTATCGATTTTATTACATGTAACCCTCACTCGGCTTGGGGGCATGCATATATCATCCTTGCGGTAAATTATTTTACCAAGTGGGCCGAGGCGATGCCTACATTTTCGACAGACAGAAAAACTGCTGCGATTTTTGTTTTCAATCATATAATTGCTAGGTTCAATGTTTCATAAGTGATTATCACTGATCATGGGTGTCATTTTTGAAACATTATGATGACTAAACTAACAGATCAACTTGGCCTGCGTCATGATAGTTCTACTCCATATTACCCACAGGCTAATGGTCTGGTTGAAGCCATCAACAAAGTTCTAGTCATTATGATCCAACGAATCATTAGGATTCATAAGTCGAATTGGCATAACATGTTATTTTCAGCGCTTTGGGCGTATTGAACCTCAGTAAAAACATCAACCGGTTTCACTCCTTTCCAACTAGTTTATGGTTTGGAAGCCGTGTTACCCATTGAATGCGAAATCCCATCATTGAAAATGGCCATAGAATTACTTCCAGCCACTTTCAAAGAGGAGAAAAGTTTTTTGTACTTGGCTCAGCTAGATGAGAATCGACGTGATGCTGCACTAGCAATCGAAGCTCATGCCAAATGTATTAAAGCTCAGTATGATCGAAATGTTACACCTCGTAATTTTTCGGAAGGAGACCTATTCTTACTGTACGATCAAGTAAATGATAAGTTAGGCACTGGAAAATTCGTACCCATGTGGCATGGTCCTTATGTTGTTAAGCGAAAGCTGGCAAAAGGGGCCTATGAATTGGTAGACTTTGACAGATTCTCTTTAGGTAAACCCAGAAATGGTCTTTACCTGAAGAAATATTATGCTTAAATCTGGGTGTGGAGATTTTAGTTAGGTTAGTTTTCTTTCTGCTGGTGTGTTTTAGATTAGAAAAGTGTGCTTAGTTTAGAGAGTGTTTTGTCATTATTCCTACTTATCTTGATATTGCAGATGTCAACGTCTCTCCAAACATACATTGGTTTTGCTGATGGTGCTTGTCGTAATACACGGAAAATTTCTTCCGCAGCTTGGGTTATCTATTCGCCCTCTGATGATTTGGTATCTATGCATGGGGTAAGCCTCCGTCAAACAACGAACAACATTGCAGAGTATAGTGCAGTGATTGAGTTATTATCTGAATCCATATCATTTGAGATTCGGAGTTTGATTGTGAGGTTAGATTCTGAACTCGTTGTGTTACAGCGTAATAGAGTTTATGCCATTAGAAATCCAGTGTTATTGAGATTATTTTTGAGAGTTCGTCTCTTGGAATGTGAATTTGACTATATTGAATATCAGCATATTCCAAGATATTTAAATACATTAGCATATGCAATTTCTTCTCGAATGTTAAGTAGACATTTGCAATAATCAAACAAGTAAATTTAAAAACATTACATAACATGTTTTACAAGATAGCTGGTAATAGTGATATAGCATAGAATAGAAGTGTGTCATATATACATCGTCTTCAATCATAAGTTGAAAAACACCTTATGATCGGCAAAATGATAGTACAAAAAGCAAAAATGTCATATGATTCTACAACAGGCGATCATCCTATCACTAATGATGATCACGATAAGAAACCACTGTACGGGCCACCCTACAAAGGAACCTCCTAAAAGGTCCTGGGACCCCAATCACATAGCGTTGTAGCCTAAGAGGAATATCATCTATGCTAGTCTCTGGAATGTCTACTGTCAAACGCTCTAGATGGTTTTCCAATTCGGCCAGAGTCTCTGTAGATTTGTCCCGTGGGGCTGGTGCTGCTGCAACTGGCTATTTCCTCTCATAGGGCCGGAGAGTGGGTGGTCACCGTGGACCTACATCTACATTTGAAACTTTTTACTATCAATTTTGGGACATTTAAAAAAAAAAAATTAGAAAAATGTTGAAAATGATTTTACCTGAGTCATCCCATTGCTCTCCTAATGGAAGAGCCATGTCTGGGTCACCACGATAATCCATCCCAGCATAAGGAAAATCCTGAATAGCGAAAACTTGGTTCTCCAACCAACGAAAATACTCATGAGGAAATCAAACAACCTCTGAACCCTCCTCAGGATGACGGGCCATAATTGAAACCCAACGCATCAGCTTGGGCTCTCGGGGAAGTCCAGCTTCAATGGAAAGATGTTGTGGGACCAACATTGGGACCCTCTCTAGACCAAAGCTCATAACTAAGAAACCATATCCAAAGTTCTTTAGTTGTCTGTTCTTGGCTCTAGTCAGTTGGCCTTTTACATTAGCCAACACAGCTTCACACCGGTTGAAGACGGTGCCTCGAAAGCAGTCTACTGCCATCCGCATTTGGGATCCAGTGGCCATATGTAGTGTTGCACTTCCGCAAAGCCTGGTGACAGTAAATGCAATCACTTTGAGTTCAGGATGGGAAATGGTTTTGATATCAATCCCTTTTTCCTTGGTTTGTTCGTTACAAAACTCTAGCCGGAGGCTATCGACAGACTGGCCACCTGGCCTAGTCCCGAATAGAGTCAATTGTTCACCTCTCTTAGGCAAACTAGTCAAAAAGTAAATGTCTTTTGGCTCCATTTCGAGCTGGTGGCCACCAATAATGAAACACTGGTCCTGCACATTCCACCTGTCTACCAGCCACTGCAGAAAGTCTACTTGGGCCCTCATGCTAGGTATGGCCCAGAATTTATATAGCCCACATGCCCTCAATGCATCTATTGAAGGTTGATGATTTAGTGCGACAGCATCCACATCCTCATGCTCCCATTCCCGCCAGCTAAGCATAATGTATACCCTACATTCAAAGGAAAGACGGTTTAGAACATCTTAAATCAAAGTTTTTGGGCAAATATTGGAAAATTTGGAATTTTAGAACATATGCCGCAGGGACCACACCCTCTAAGTTAGAGATAGTTCATAGGTCTGCACTCTACCTAAACAGCGGGTGCAGGCCCATGACTTTTTTTTGCATGCGAAAAAGTCGGGGTCCGCAAGTTTCGCATGTTGCGCTTGCGGACCCCGTGAGCGGACCTTTAAACAAATTTCTTCCTAAAAAATCAAAATAAAACCCTAAAAACAAAATTTCAAATGGTTGAAATGCAAGAGTAAGGTGATGTGGATTACCTAGAGGTGACGGTGTTTGATTCGAACAGACAGATTTTCCACAATATTCACGGGAAGTTTCTTACCCAAAAGCTCTCTTTCTCACTCTGAAGTAAAACTGTAAAAATTAATTTACAAAAACCCTTTTTATAAGCTTTTCTGAATAAATGAATTTTTAATTTGTTTATTTTTCACTTTAAAGAGGTAATTTTTGGAGCATTTTTATTCATTTTAAATAGGTATGAGTCATGTTTGAGTTTTTGTGCAGGATAACGGATTTTTCAGACAAAATTGGTCATTTTCGACAAAAAACATTAGAGTCATCTTTAAAGATCTTTTCTAACTCCTAAAATATGAAAAGATTTCCGAGTTTTTCTTTTTAAGCTCGTTAAAACAGAATTAAAAAGACTGTCCACTTACAGCTCTTTTCTGACCGTAAAAACATGAAAAGATTGCCGAATTTTTGTCGTTTCAAATTCGATATTGGTTATAAAATGACGTGTCCTTGATCGCTTTTTTACTTGTTCAGATTAGAGACACTAATTATGAAAAGTACTCCTTGATCGTAATGGTCAAGCGATTCTCTCAAGTATTATTTTATACTTTTTCAGGCTTGGGAGACACAAATTTACGAAAAAGGACAACCATGGAGTTTTATTAAGTTTTTTCAGACTCCCTAAAATTGAAAAACGCCGAGTTTCTCCTATACTAGACTCGTTAAAATCTGGCAGTAAAGGACCTGTTCAATTACAAACAGAAACGGACCACTCCTTCTTAGGGTTCGAATTTAAACTAAGTTGGACTCATCCGAAGGATGAGCTTATAATCAAGCAAATGTTATCCTCCTCAAGCTTGTCAAAAATAAAGAGGTACTTGCCAGAAATGGTGGGGGAAAAGAGATAAAAATGAACCTATTTGTCATACTTTGTGTCTCAGAAAAACATTTAACCACTCTTGAACATGACACTTTTTGTTCACCTGGGTTCGGAAATCCTTTGCCTAACAATTAATCAAACCATATTGAAAGTCTTCAGCCAGTTTCTAGGTATTAGCTTTGGGTCAATTGTCACCAAACCATATGCAGTGTCATTATATGTTCAAGAGGTCAGTGCAAATAAACCATTCATCTGCAAAATATCTGTCATCAATCTTGACCATCCCTGAGTCAGTCCTTGCAAACTATATTTCTTCAAACTTGATATATGATTTCGAGTTGTGGGCTTGCCTATGACGGATCGCTTTCTATCGACTTTAGCTCATTATCTAGAAAGATGATCTAGAAATCGTCAGTACCTTGGGATCTACATGCCTCAGTGGCAGGTTTCTCACCTTCGATGATAGGTTGCATCATTGACCTTCGATCAAAGGATTCCATGACATGTTCGACATCAACACATATATTCACATTTCATGGATTGTACTGAGTACTTTGAGAGCCATTGGCATTACTAGTGGTTTCTCTCACACTTGTTAACAATTTACATCATGGACTGGTAATCAAGTGGTTTCTACCATGTTCGACTTCGACACATTCATTCACATGGATAGAATTGTACTATTTCGGGAAATAGAAATCAAGACCCTGGATCTAGTTTCCACCATCCAGGCTGTGAGGAATTTTGTATTCATTATACAGTGGACTATTCATAAATAGATGGTTGCACCCATACTGTGTCTACATGTGTCTATACTTGTGATGTATTACAATATCATTCCTACATCAGAGCAATTTAGTTAGTTTTCTAGTCAGTTTTGATCTAAGTATGGGAATGCCTACCTCAGCGATGATATGATCTCATATATATATTTTGCATTGAATGTTTTTACAGGTTCTAACCAGGCTCTCCACAAGATGATCCTCGAAATGATAAAGTACTTCACTCTTCTTAGATGATAAATGAAATCCTCATCTACTACAAACTTCACACTTTAGGGGGCAATCTGTTACACAAAATATTGTCACCATGACTTTCTGCAGTCAGTGTGAGTCTATCACCACTCATACTGTCCTCCTTTGCAAGTCTCAAACCTCAGCTCTTCATGTCAAGCTTTAAAAATGAGAGAAATTCTTTGAAAATCTATAAAAATCTGGTTCCGCACTTTCTCTTACCTTTACCTGTAGTCCCGCACCCCTTGGTCATGATACCTGTGGACCTACCTACTCTGTCTCTAAAGGATTAGGTGCGGACCCCTGTGAAAGTCAAAAAGGTGCAAATTTATTCTTAAAAACTCACTTTGGGTTAATTCTAGATGCTTCTAGAAGGAATATTGACGTGGTTGGTTCGCTCCTAGGTGGTTCATGCATCCCATAACTAAAGGAGCTAACCCCTTGATGAGAGGAGCTTATCCCTTTGAAGGTGGACCTGGTAACTTCCCTCCTCTGCTCTATAAATTGAGGCATTGGGCTGGTTGCTAGAGAGGTTAAAAAGTTGAACATTTTTTAGGGTAAATGCTAGTGGAATTGAGACTTCCTACTTGAGCTTGAGAGGAGAGATTACATACCTTTTGGCTTCTTTGGGAAGAGAGTGAAACTTGTCAGAGTAGAGGAGATTCTTGCTGGACCCTGGGAGGAGTTTGTACAACATCAAGGCACCAAGGTTGTAAAGTTCTTCTTTGATTAAAGTTAATACAATCAGATTCATTTTTATCAATAAATTGTCTTCTATGGTTTATTTCATGAATTCCTTGATCATCATGATAAATATGGTTTATTATATTGGCTTTTCAGGTGTTATTTGATATGTGTGCTTGTTTGTGTTTGAAGATTCTTTAAAAGGGAGCTCATTTGGACAAACGGAGCATGGCTTCCACAAACTAGCACTGGACTTGTGGTAGGCCTAAAACACTTGTTGGCCTTTATTTATAAATTGCATATTTAGAGAAAGATAGAATTTGTTTGGTTTGCTTGTCACTAGATATCATTAGATACTAGGGAGATCAGTCTTGTCCACAAGAACGATTTATCCGCCCGACAGCTCTTCTAGCTCTCGGCTCTCACTCTAGCTCTTGGCTCTGTCTCTTGGCTCTCGGATCTGGCTCTTGGCTCTAGCTCTTGGCTCTGGCTCTCTTTGCCTCTACTTCCTACTTTGGCTCAGCTTTTTGTGCTCCTATCTCAGCACTGTTTTCTCTATCTCTGTCATTCTGTGGCTTTTAAGCCAATCAGTGATGTTTATTTGTTTTCCTCTTATGGGCTCTCTGGCTCCTAGCTTCCATCCACTCAAATCCCCCTGTAAGCATTAGCAATCATTGCTAAACACCTTCAGGGATGGTGGCCACCTGTTCTGTAACGGAAGGACCATCAGCGCCTTTGAAATCCTTAGAATAGTCATTCTCTGGTTACACAGAGAAATACACTAAAACACAGGAAAATCGCCAATCTGTCGTTTATTGAACCTAAAATATCATTAAATCCAACCTATATTCAATCGGGTCCACCTTTAAATTGCTATCGCAAGTCCCATAGGTGTAGGTTCCTTTGTATTTGGGTTTATTACAAAAAATCCCAAATACAAAGAAAATCCCAACAATTTTCCCCATGTCAAACTTCAAATGTTATAGTATCCACCCTAATATCGCATCGGGTTCACCTTTGGCTACTATCGCGCTCTCCACCATCGATCTACGGGATCTCTGATCCAACAGTCATCATGCATTTTCGAGCGGCTTAGGAGTATGGAGGTTACCCGCTTGAAAAGGCGGTTTCCTTATTCCTCCGCCAAGCCACGCATCGTTCATTGTGTGGGATCGAGCGGAGCCAACCCAAAACCATTTACCACTTGAGGCCCGCCCGAAACCCGCCTTTACGGAACTCAATTTCTATGCAATCAAGCTTAGAATTCCCCTTCGAGTCTGTTTTATCGCCTTTGGGCGTTTTCCTTTGTATTTCATGTTTTACACCAAAAAACATTAATACACAGAAAATCTGAATTTCTGGATTTCAAAATTTATGAATTTCACTTATGAAATCCATCGGGTCTGGCAATCATTGATCGCCAATTTAATCTTGGCCGTTCATTCCTCTCATGATCCAACGGCTGAGATTTCCCATCGCGATCACTATTGCATATCGCATCGCATACGGCCTAGGGGTTCTGTGCATCACCAATGTTGATTCGTCGATCTGACCATCGTCGATCGGCATATCACATGATCACAATCGCCAGATCCAGGGTCCCAATATCACATATGTGTCTACCTCCGATCTAATACATTAGATCGGCAGATCGAGGTTTCCTCTACCTCCACTTAAGTCCGGTCTTTTGCCTTTTTCCAATGTGATTTCTCTTTATAAGGGTTTTTTGCCAATTTTAGGGGATTTTGCCTCTTTTTCCAAAGAAACAGGGCATCTTCTTTCTGTGATAACTTTTGCATCCTAAGTCCATTTTAGCCCATTCAAGTTACAGTAGATTCAGAAGGAAAATATCTCTGCAATGGGACTATTTTCAGAAACTTCCTTGGGCTTTCATTTTCCTCTGTGGGGAACACTTAGACTTAGGAGTCTATCCAAAATCCATTTTGGATCAACTTGTCCCATGGTGGAGCTATGTTTCTATATACCAGTTCATTGGTATAACATCGAGGGTGTGACAGAATAGGTGCACCCACTTAGGTTGTGTCTTTTCCCCATAGGCTTGTGTCCACTTGGCCAAATGCATGCGCTGATCATCCTGCCCTTTGTATTTATCTGCTAATCGCACTCTAGGCTTCCCAAAAAGTGTGTGCATCATCCTCCTACATTCATGCCAGTCATCAAAGCTCCCTTTGTGCGTACCCCACCACCTCATGGGCATAGCGTGCGGTACCCAGTGCAAGACCTGGAAGCATTGCTTTTCCAGCACCTCCATTTCAAATTTGTCCAAGAAGGCATATACCTCACTTAACCCATCATAAGTAGGCAAATCTCTCATTTCTGTCAATACATAGCGCAATGATTTTTTCATCATGTTACAATTAAGCATGGTTACCTCATGAAACTGGCTCTGCCATCGCTCTATCTCCTCATAAAAATCCGAAGTACAGGATCTCTTGCACTCCCATGAAATTCTTCCATCCGTGGTGGGATTTACCTAGTCTTGCTCTCGCATGGTTATCTTGTAGATGCAATCCAAATCATCGTCACTTTCATAGTCGTGCACCGGCTCTGTATAGTGCAATCCTTCAGTAGGGTCTAGGGGTATAACTACGTGTAGAGACTTCTTCTCAAAAATAATCTTGTGCTTCTTCAAATTAATCACCCCGTTCATGTCAGTGGCCCAATCAATTCCTAACAGCGTGGGGTAGGGATTTCTATCATCAACAATCTCTATCACTTCAATATCCACAGTGACTACCTACAATCGTCCCATGGGTATTATCTTCTGTTGGTTCACCATTCACAACTGAATAAGATACCACTGTAGTGTAGGTCTCCCCATGCACTCCCATGTTTGCTTCAGCAGAACATTCGCGTCCAATCCTAAATCCAGAATTACTTGGTATATCTCATATTCTCCAATCTATGTGTTTAACCTCATTTCTCTTCTCATCCTTGTCTTATGCTTTCCAATCTTCTAGACTACAGGTGGTTCTCCTAGAGCGGTCCCAGTGCATCTGTTAAGGAGTTCCTATAATCCTTTTACAGCTTTACTATCGTGCAGTAACTTAATGCATGTTTCTAGGAACGTCATGAGCATAGATGGGTCCATCTCCAACTCCGATTTATCAACCTGAAGTGGAGGCATCAGCGAAGCTCTTCTTAGCTTCCATGAAGGTTTCTTGAGTGCGCTCCAAATCAAACATCACTTCTTTCGTGAGAGCTTTACGAACCCAAGTATGATCTTCGGGTTGTTTTCCTTTGTCATCTCCCGTCACAATTCCACTTCGGAGCATAATGTTCACATTTGGTTCTTCCTCGCGTGGCTCAGACCTCATCATTTATAGGTTCTGAGTCAGGGGAGGTGGTAGTGCTCCCTTGTCGCGTATCCTAGCTATCAGCATAGGACAATATTCCATCTCATGATCAAACAAAGTACATTACAAACATGATGGATGCGTTGGATTCATACAATCGTGGACATAATGTCCTGTCCCTCCACAATTGTAGCATATCAGCTGTCTGCGACCTCTTCCATGTCCTCCTCTACCTCAGCCTTGTCTACACCCCTGAAATCTGGTTCACGCCACTCCTGCGTTCTGGTCTAGGGGCCACATTTCAGCCTGAACTCTATAGGTGGGAGTTCTATCCATCATTAGCTCATAGCTTCTACAAGTGTGCTCATCATGTCCCACCGGCCTACAAAAATTACAGAACAACTATTGCGAATTCTGCGTGTACTTCTATAACAAATGGTAGTTGTCTGTAGCATGCTTTCCACCTATTTGACAAATCGCGCACCACAAAGCAGTCGTCGCGCTAGGTCCTACTTGTGCTTCTGGTCTTAACGGCATTGGTCCTCCCCCCACGAGGTAATTTGAGAAGACCAAGCAGTGGTCCTTGTCATGATCGTGACCCTTGCATTTTATGCACCACACTTCTTCGCGCACTTTTGGTCGAGTTGTCTTGTCCTGTTTTAGACTTTGCATCTATTGGTACCAATTTATGACTGATTATTTTATGTAAAAACCCTCTTTTATTCATCATTTTCCTTTATTTAACCTTTAAATTTCCTCCATATTCCTTAGAAATTGATTGATATAACATTATTTCCATTATTTTTATCTTGGAATAAATCTTAGGAATTTTTGTGTTAAAATTGAAAATTTCTAGAAAATTACAAGTTGTTGTAACTTCCTGTAATGGCTCCATGGTTTGACATGTTGCATGAAAGTTCAGAAAATTCGAAGACCTGGGGATTGATCCTTCATTTACAAGGATGGTGGAATATCTATCCACTCTCAGATTTGAATATTGTAGGTGGCCATTCAATGTTGGTCAAACCCAGCTATTTTAGCATAAATTCCAGATTTTGTGAACAGATTTTGCTATTTTTGAGATTTTGCTCAAATTGAGGATCTAAACTAATTCGATCTCCTTTGATGTAATTGTTAGGATTTCATGAGGATTATGAGGAGTACGAATAGCTTCCTCTTGTTGTGAAGATTTATGATAAATAACTCAAAAGGAGAATTATGTAGTTTAGTAGTTGTTGATACATGAAAAACTTGGGAATGCAGTTTATGTATTTTTTATTTCTAGACTTGAATACAGAGATACAGTGTTGGAGTCCATATTTGTGTTTTAGATCCAGTAGTTGTCTTTATTTTAATTAGTCTAAGGTGTGATTGCAAAGTGTGGAGGGCCCCCACTACAGAGTTAGTACACTTTTCCTTGAATTTTCTTTTACAATTGCATAGATAGATCTGATACTTAGTGATCTGAAAATGGGACACTAAAGGCTTCTTATCAAGCTTACAAGAACCTATCCCACTCCCAAAGCTTATATATTCCCAAGACCCAAATGATTAACCAATTGCAGAATTAATAATGTGCCTGAAAATAAGGTGTATGATGGTGTTTAATTTTTATTTTTTATGTGCTTTAAAATTTTGTTGTTTATGTTGATATAACATACATATAATAGTAAAATATTACAGAAAATAACAAACACATAAGATAACAAGTTTAATATGGAGTTCACCCAAAACTCTTGGGCTACATCTCCTTGAGCTCTAGTCAACTCAACTAGGCTCTCTGGGATTATGGCAGTAGTTCTTTTACAAGCCCCACGCTCAACTCCACTAGTTTACACATAACACAATGGGCTTAGAAGACCATCTTATCTTGGCTTTGAAGCTCTCATCTTTCTGGCTCTGGCTCTTGGGTCTGGCTCTGACTCTTGGCTCTCAGCTCTGGCTCTGGCTCTTCAGCTCTGGCTTCTTTGAGCTCTCTCTCGGCCTCTACGTGCATCAATGGTTCGCTCGACCTCCAAGTGACCTTTAGCAACCTTCCAACGACCTTTAGCAGCTTTTTCTACCTGTCAATCATGCTCTCTGGCTTTTCTCTCTCGTAGCTAACAGCTCTCCTTCAGCGACCTCCATCTCTTTGTGCATTAGCAACAACAATCTTCAGGGACCTCCAATTCTTTGCACGTTAGCTATAGAAATCTTCAGCGACCTCCAGCTCTCTACACGTTAGCAACAAAAATCTTCAGTGACCTCTAGCTCCCCATCAATTGGACTTTCTGGCTCCTTTGAGGCATTTTTTCCGGCTTTGTGGCTTCCCCAGCCGTTTCTCTGCATGTAATCATCCCTCTGCGGCTTCTTTGCTCTCTATCTCTTCGACTAGCCATCTGGCTTTGTGGCTCTCTGGCTCTGCACATTCCCAAATGCATCATTTCTGCAAAATGCTTGCTTGTAGCATGGCATAATGATCAAGAGCTGTTACAAAGGGATCAGGGCCTTTTTCCAGGCAAAAACCTGAAAATGGACAAAATTTCAATACACAGAGATTTTCTAAAAAGACACTATCAGGCGTGAATTCCCTGACTTCAAATTCCCTGAAATCGCCCCTATAAACCCTATCAGGTCCGCCATTAGTCGCATATCACATCGCATAGGCAGATTGGCCAAAACCCCTAATACATGGGAATACATTGAAAAATATAAATTCCTAGACTTCAAAAATTATAGAATCAGATCTATAATCTCGTCGGGTCCAACATTTTATCGCTTATCACTATCGCAATTGCATTGGCCCTATTATCGGCGATCGTTGATCATCGATTGTTGATTGAATCTGGACCATTGATCTGGTCCCTGATCGGACGTTCCATATCGCATCATCCCTTTGTATCGAGGGTCACCGATCTCCCGACCGCCAATTAAATCCTAACCGTTGCTCTCTGTTCCCTATCTGACGGTTGTCATGTGATCTCACATCAGCCCATTGCTTTATGGCATATCGCATTTGTAACATCACGGGGGTTCTTTCCATTGACTATGTACTGTGCCAACCCGATCCGCCAATCCGATAATCGTTAATCGCAATGTTGCATAATCGCAATCGCCTAGTCCTCCCGCCAGGCCTTTATCCCTTCATCACTTTGATCCAATACATCTCACGGATTTGAGAAGGTTTTAGCTATGGAACATAATATTTTGGGTCTGCCCTTTGAACCTTTCACACATGATTTTGCATATAAGGCCTTTTATGCCATTTTTAGAATAAATGCCTCCTTTTCCAAAGGAAAAAGGCAATCTTCTTTCTACGATAACTTCATCATCCGAAGTCCGTTTTATCCCATTCAAGTTGCAGAAGATTCAAAATGAAAAGATATACGCAATGGGACTATTTCCAGGAGCATCCTTGGACTTTCATTTTTCTCTGTGAGGAACACTTTAGACTTAGAAGTCTATCCAAGATCCATTTTGGATCACAACTTCCGAGAGTAAATGAGAGTAACAACACCCTCTTCTTTCAACCTCCATACACTTACCTCTGCATAGTGCCTCTAAACCAAAGTCTTTGACCACTTTCCTTCCTAGATGTGCTATTCCTCTTGGGAAGAACTATTTTCCTCCTTGACTTCATGTAGAACTCTTGCTGAGAAGGTTACAGAAGGTAGTTTGAACTTCTCTTCCTTGATCATTGATCCAAGGTGGCTCAAACAAATGTGAAGTACATCTGCTCCACAAAATTTTCATCTGTACCTATTTGAAAAGTTGTCAACAACAACTGTTAACAACAACAGAAATATAGACAACAAATGGATGGCTTAAACTCCTGCTTCAACAAAAGAAACAGATTTCACATCTTGTGAACACCTCCATATCTTACATCTACATACAAATTATGGACTAGATATCAAGCCCACAAAACATGCCTTTAAAACAAATGACCCTTTAGGTCAAGCATGTAGAAAAAGACCTTTAGGATTCTTTTCCAAAATATGAAACACTTCATCATTATCGCCATCTTGGATACCACACCAACTTTTCCCAAGTCAGTATTGCATCACATACATGTCAAAGCAATCAACCCTGCAAGTTAATTAGACATACATGTTCAAATACAAGGAAATCATCAACCTCCCTGTGTTCATGCACATCATGCCTATGCATGCATTTCATCCTTCAACTTTTGCTTAAGCACACTATACTTTAGAAGCTAAAATGAACATAATGTTGCATCAACATAGTGAGTCTCCTACTCAACTTTTTCCATTCACCTTCTTGGTAAAATCCTGCAACTTACATTCCATTAACAAAAAAATGCAAATTGATGCATCAATATACATGCAATATTAATTGGATAAGAACTCTAACCATTTCTTACCAATCCATTTCAAAGGTCTTTCCTTTGTCTGCACATCAGCATCAATATGTGAATCATCCTTAGACACATCATTCATGGAAAATTCCTTTCCGTTTCTACCATCTTCTCTTTCCACCTTCTTCAGCTTTTGTGGAAGCATTGTTGGATTCAGAGTCCAACATTTTGCAGCAACATGTCCTTGCTTATGGCAGTAAGTGCAACACATGTGCATCTTCTTGACAGCATGATTTTCCTTGTCCAATGGACCTTTTGCTTCTTCCTTCCTTTCCTTCAAAAGTTTCCTGCACGTGGCTATCCTCTTCCAACATCTAGAAACATGATGTTTATCCAAACCACAAAAGGAACATGCAATTCTTTTCCCATATCTATGTGGAAACTTATCATGCTTTGCAAAATCAAAAGGAATATGGTAAGAACTAGATTTTTACCTTTCTCTTTCACCTTTATTGGCTCCATGAGGAGGTGAATCAAATGAAGTGGCTCCCTTTGGAACACCATTAATCTCTTCAAGGCTGTTAGAGTTTCCACAACTCTTTGGTTCAAGTGTGTGCTTCTGAACACCTGCATCCTACAAATGATGTTTCAAGTTATTGCATTCCTCCTGTATACAATCTTCACACTCTTGAGGTAGAATACCTAAAATGAAACTCCTTCTTGGAACTGTTTCAATGGCCTTCATGGTAGCTTTGGAACTTTCTCCATAACGTTGTCCATAGCTAAGACCCAAATACTTAGGCCTCTCCTCAACCATTATTGGCTCAACAATACCTTGTGCATGTTTACCCAAGCCTTTTCTTTCATAGTCCATCTTGGACATTAGCTTGGAACCTATGCCTCTAGTATGTTTTTCAAAAGAACCAATATAAGAATTCTTAGAAGAATTTGAAGACAAAATGGAATGGTTTACCTCTTCTTCATGCTAATACTTGACCAAAGCTTCTTTGGCAACAAAGAGTTGTGACTCCAACTCATGCATACTTTTTTGGTTCATATTTGCAATATGAAGTTGCCTCTCCATTTCCTGTAATTTATCAGAAAGCAACTGCTTCTCTTCCTCCACGGAATTCAACTGCTCTCTAATTATGTTTCTCTTCCTTCCATCCTCATACATTTCTCTCACCATGTCCATCATGATGAACAAGTCTTGCTTCATGTCTCCATCAAAGAGTCTTGTGATGAAGGAGGAATTTGAGGGTACACTTGTAGAAGCTTTCATTATGCCAATGAACAAAAGAACTTCAAACAAGATTAATAAAGAGCTTATCTAATCAACCTTTTGCAACAAACCTCTTGTGCTTCAAGGATTGCTTTGAGGTCGTTTGGGATAGAAGAATGCCTTCATCCATTATTCCTTCTTGTCCTTCCTAGACTGAGCTATCAATAGCTTTCCCTTCACCTCTGCAAACTCAAACAATAGTCAGTCTACACACAAGCATACAATCAATCAGAAAATCAATCCTTGACTACCCCAAACACCTTTCAGGGAAGAAATCTTTGCTATGTCAATCAAGCATTCTGAGCTTATACCACTTGGTATGGTATAACCAGCTTTTGAAGGTGGGGTTAACCAATCTTAGGCTCTGATACCACCTGATCTGAAAATGGGGCACTAAAGGCTTCTTGTCAAGCTTACAAGAACCTCTCCCACTTCCAAAGCTTATATGTTCCCAAGACCCAAATGATTAACCAATTGTGGAATTAATAATGTGCTTGAAAATAAGGTGTATGCTGGTGTTTATTTTTTACTGTTTATGTGCTTTAAAATTCTGTTGTTTATGCTAATATAACATGCATATAACAGTAAAATATTACAGCAAATAAAGAACACATAAGACAACAAGTTTAATATGGAGTTCACCCAAAACTCTTGGGCTACCTCTCCTTGAGCTCTATTCAACTCAACTAGGCTCTCTGGGATTATGGAAGTAGTTCTTTTACAAGCCCCACGCTCAAATACACTGGTTTACACAGAACACAATGGGCTTAGAACACCATCTTATCCCTGGCTATGAAGCTCTCGGCTTTTTGGGTTTGGCTCTGCCTCTGGCTTTGGCTCTCGGCTCTGGCTCTGACTCTTGGCTCTCGACTCTGGCTCTAGATCTTTGGCTCTATCTTCTTTAAGCTCTCTCTCAACCTCTGCATGCATCAATGGTTCGCTCGACCTCCAAGCGACCTTTAGCAACCTTCCAGTGACCTTTAGCAGCTTTGCTGCCTGTCAATCGTGCTCTCTGGATTTTCACTCTCGTAGCTAACAACTCTCCTTCAATGACCTCCATCTCTCTGTGTGTTAGCTACAACAATCTTCATGGACCTCCAGCTCTTTGTGCGTTAGCTACAGCAATCTTCGGTGACCTCCAGTTCTCTGTGCATTAGCTATACAATCTTCAGCGACCTCCAACTCCCCATAAATTGGGCTTTCTGGCTCCTTTGAGGCATTTTTCTCAGCTCTGTGGCTTCCCCAGCCATTTCTCTGTGTGTAATCATCCCTCTGCTACTTCTCTGCTCTCTATCTCTTCAACTGGCCATCTGGATTTGTGGCTATGTGGCTCTACACATTCCCAAACACATCATTGTCTGCAAAATGCCCGCTTGCAGTGTGGCACAATGATCAAGAGCTATTACAAAGGGATCAGGGCCTTTTTCCAGGCAAAAACCTGAAAATGGACAAAATTTCAATACATAGAGATTTTCTGAAAATACACTATCGGGTATGAATTCCCAGACTTAAAATTCCATGAAATTGCCCCTATAAACCCTATTGGGTCTGCCATTGTCATACATCACATCGCATAGGCGGATTGGCCAAAACCCCGAATACACGGGAATACATTGAAAAAACTGAATTCTTGGACTTCAAAAATTATAGAATAGGGTCTATAATCCCATCGGGTCCAGCCTTTTATCACTTATTTCTATCGCAATTGCATTGGCCCTATTATCAGGGATCGTCGATCGCTGAGCCCTGATTGAATTTGGACCGTTGATCTGATCCCTGATCGGATGGTCCATATCACATCGTATGTTGCTATCGCATCGGCCCTTTGTATCAGGGGTCACCAATCTCCCAACCACCAATTAAATCCTGACCGCTGATCTCTGTTCTCGATCTGACAACTGTCGTGTGATCGCACATCTGCCCATCACTTTATCGTATATCACATTTGTAACGGCCCAGGGGTTCTTTCCATTGACTATGGACTTTTCTGACCCAATCCGCCTATCCGATCATCGGCAATCGCAATGTCGCATAATTGCAATTGCCTAGTCCTCCCACCAGGCCTTTATCCCTTCATCGCTCCGATCCGATACATCTCACGGATCCGATAAGGGTTTAGGCTGTGGAACATAATATTTTAGGTCTACCCTTTTAACCTTTCACACGTGATTTTGCAGATAATGCCTTTTGTGCCATTTTTAGAAAAAATACCTCCTTTTCCCAAGGAAAAAGGCAATCTTCTTTCTGCGATAACTTCATCATCGGAAGTCCATTTTAGCCCATTCAAGTTGCAAAGATTCGGAATGAAAAGATATATGCAATGGGACTATTTCCAAGAGCATCCTTGGACTTTCATTTTCCTCTGTGAGGAACACTTTAGACTTAGAAGTCTATCTAAGATCCATTTTGGATCACTTAGAATTGTCATTCAATTCATATGTTGCAAGTTTACAATACTGGAAATTCTTAATTGAAGAGATCCACATCTATTGTGAAAGAGTTTTGTAAGAAAACCTCAATTGATATTCATCTCAAAATTGACAATTGTGCTTGTTATTTCATGGTTTTTTATCTCATAGCTTGATCTATAGTTTTTTGTTCATTGGTTATGATTTTTAGTTGTAGAGATCAATTGGTAGTTTGATGACTGAACCTTGTAAGAGGTTCCACTATTGTTGATCTCCAAAGCTACATATTTCATTTACTGTTTTGTGTGATAAGTAATTAGGACTCTGTTTTCCATATAGAGAATTAGATTTGTTTCATTTAAGTAAATTCTTAAGTGTTAAAAAAGACAAAGAGAAACCTCTTATAAAAGAGCATTGTTGATTTTTCCACAGTAAGCTATCATTTAGAAACCAAATCCTTCTAGATCTATATATATTAGATAGCGCCTCTAAGTGTACCTACTCGAGTTTACAGAGAAATTGAAGCCTGATTTACATCAGTAAGTAAGGCCCAAAATTTTTGCGTCATTGCCAAGGAGGTGCAACTAGGAAGATTTAAAAAAAAATCTAAAAAATCTTAAATAAACAAAACAACAAAAACACGGATTTATTTTTAATACTTTAAGCCATGATTCTTTATGTCTAGACCTAGGGATGAAAAAGGAAGACTCACAAAATTCCCCCACCCAACAACTAACCCTCCATTGGGAGAAGAAACTTTAGAGAGGATTGAGTACACAACACCAATTGGAAAAGTTACTATGGGAGAACTTGAGGAAAAACAAAGATTAGGCCAGAGACTTACTCTCGTTGAAAGATAAATCCTACTAGCTTATGAGGCAAAGAAAAGACATGTACCTGAGAATTCTACAGTAGGGAAACTAAATGACAGTAGTACAAGAATCCAACAACCTATCCTTGAACATATTGTTCCTCAAGAATCAAAACATGAAGAAGAGATAGAAACCTTAGACAAGTCACATATCACAATGGTTGAAGAAGGAGGATCAACTAGAGGACATACTGCAAAACAACTCAGAGAATATGAGAGACAAATAGAAGAGAGGAAAGACAAAGAGAGCTTGAAGAAAAAAAAATGAAATGATACTCTGTTTGGAGGAAATCAAAGTCCACCAGAAGAAGAGGAATCAACATTTAAATTTCCAATTCAAGATAGAGGAGAGTACATGGATGAGGAAATTAAATGAAAAATATCCCACCTTCTGTATTACCAAACTTTTATGGCATGGCATCTGAAGACCCTGATTCATTTTTGTTTGAATTTAATATAATATGTCGAACCTATGGATATATAGATGATGCATAGACTTCAACTTTTTCCTGCCACATTAAAAGCATCAACACTTAGGTGGTTCATGAGATTAGGTGAACACACAGTCACTGATTGGGATAACATGAGAAAAATATTTTTGAAAAAGTATCAACCTTACTGTCAATAAAAATACTCTAAATATGACATATTTAGAATGAATCAACAAGAAGATGAGACCTTAGAAGAATACTTGGAAAGAATTTTATACAATCTGCAAAAATCAAACAATAGAGACATGTCTATTGATCTTTCGAACAATATTTCTTAAGGGCATCTGGGAGGAATATCTAGATGACCTCAATTTAATGGGGAAAGGGGAAATTTCTAATTTACCTTTTGATGAGATTGCTAACTTGTGTTAGAAGTACTCTAGAAGTAGAGCAAGAAATGGAACAAGAACTACGACATCTAGAATCACTAAATCTGCCACAGGAAATATTACCAGAGCTGAACTAGGCAATCTATTTGAAGATTTTAAAACAGACCTCTTAAGCACTTTGGGAAATCAAATAGACACTCTGAAAGAAAAGAAAAGACAAGATTAACAAGAACAATTGTTGTCTATATTTTGTCCTAAATGCCGAAAAAAAACATGCTTTGAAAGAATGTCCTTTAGATAATGTTCAAGTCTGTGGGTTTTGTATAGAAAATCATGACACTAATGACTGCTCTAAGATGAAATTTTTGGAGAGTTATAATTTGGAAGCTAATGCAGAGATTGAGAACTTATATTTTTTGGGAGATCGGGGACCATGGCAGCCAAGACCTCCAGGTATGTTTCAAAATCCAAATCTAGCAAATTATCAAATGCCTGTTCAGAATTCTTGGAATGTTCCTATGCCATGGAAAAATTGGTTTAATCAGCAGCAGCAATATGATCCACAATAGGGATGGAGAGGATATTCACATCCTCAGTAATTTCCTCAACAACCACCTTAGCAATATCAGCAAACATTTCCTCACCCATATCCTCAACAATATCAGCAACAATACTCTCAGCCATATCCACCACAGTACACACGGCAATAACCACAGCAAACAATTCCTTATCAATAGCAAAATCCTCAGCAAACCTTACCTACTCCTCCACCAATGAATCAACCACAGCTACAATTACCATCTAATCAGCCTCCTAAACCTAGCTACCTGCTCAACCTGTAGCTAATCCAAATAATCAACTAGATAGACCAGTGTACAATGTGGATGAAGGACCATCATACCCAATTCTACCTCTGCAAAACATAGAACTTAGATCCGGTCGAACTCTTCACACAGAACCTTCACCTCCACCTGTTTCAACAAAAGAGAGTTTGAATAAAATTGATGAAGATGAATTTCCAACACACAATAAACAAGATGATTTAGAACAAGGCAAACATATTAAGACAGTGTAGTCACCTCCTTTTCCTGAGCGGTTACTTCAACCAAAATTACCCACACCTTTGCCACAATTCAATGTTCTGGATGAGTCGGAAATGTGTATGTACAAATGCCATTGCTCCAAGCAATTAATGATATTCCAATTTATACCAAAGCCATCAAAGAAATTTGTCTTAAAAATCCTGCAAAGAAAAGATTTAATCCACGGACCAATCGCATTATTAGCAATTTAGCTGGCCTTATGTCAAATGTCATTTCTATAGAGAAATATGTTGACCCTGGTATACCTAGAGTTACAGCAATAATCAAAAAAATCTCCATTCCAAATACTCTCATTGATTTGGGAGCTACAATAAATGTCATGACATTGGATACAATGAAAACCTTACAGCTGACAAATTTACAATCAACACCAATTGTTTTGGAATTAGCAGTTCGCTCTAAAGTCATTCCTAAAGGGATATTGGAAGATATAATTGTTTCATTGGACTCTTGGGAGTATCCATTTGATTTCCTAGTTCTCCAGCCAAAGTCAAATTTAGGAGGACACTCTCTCATACTTGGCAGACCATAGTTGGAAAGTATTGATGCACTTATTGGGTGTAGATTGGGTAATATGATCATTTCCAGAGGAATAGAGAGAAAAAAAAACTTACCTTATACCCATCAGCCCAAGCTCCAGCAATAACACATAACCTATGGCTTGATGATAAATATAATGATAGGGAAGAAACACAATTTGTTTTAAGCATCAATCAAATTTATGATTTCAGGGAAGACAATAATGAAGATTTAGTAGAAATGTTTATCTCTCAACCTAATGTTTCAGGGGAATTGAGAAATGAACAATACACAGTTGTGGATCAAATATTAGCACAGAGCTTTTAGGAAACTTGTACCATATATTCTCTAAAAACATTATTTGAAGATATATTTCCAATCAACTCTATTACAAACACACAAAGAAAGACTGTAGAAATCAGTCCAGGAAAAATATTGAACATCGGAGCATTTTTAGATTCATCTCAGGAATAGAAATTGTTTGATTTGCTGACCAAATACCAAAAGGCATTTTCTTGGGACTACACTAACATGCAGGGAATTCACCCGGAAACTTGCACTCACCATATTTATACAGACCCTAGTATTCGACCAGTGAGGCAGCCACAGAGAAGGATGAACCCCATGCTTAAAGAGATTGTAAGAGATGAATTGCAGAAGCTACTGAAAGTAAATTTCATTTACCCATCTCTGACAACCAGTGGGTATCTCCACTAGTGATAGTCCTAAGAAAAATGGTAAGTGGCGAGTTTGTGTTGACTACAAAGAACTAAATAAAGCCACCCTTGAAGACTATTTTCCATTGCCATTTATTGACCAAGTTTTTGATACATTAGCTAGAAAAATATCATTTTCCTTCCTAGATGGTTTTAGCGGTTACAATTAGATCAGTGTAGCCTTAGAAGACCAAGACAAAACAACATTTACCTATCCCTGGGGCACATATGCTTACAAAGTTTTACCATTTGGCTTGTGCAATGCTCTAGCAACATTTCAGAGAGCAGTATTAGCAATATTTGCTGATCTAGTTCATGAATGTGTTGAAGTATATATGGATGATTTTTCAGTAGTTGGTGATTCCTTTGACCATTCTTTGCAAAATCTTGAGAAAGTTTTAAAATGATGTATAAAAACCAACTTGTCTTTAAGCAATGAAAAATGTTATATGATGTTGAATGAGGGAATAGTCTTAGGACATCATGTTTCTTCCGAGGGAATCAAGGTAGATCAAATCATAATTCAAATTATTGTCAAATTTCCAATTCCAACAAATCAAAAAGATGTAAGAAGCTTTCTTGGTTATGCAAGCTATTATAGGATATTTATTGAAAACTTTAGTAAGATAATTTTTCCTTTGTTTAAGCTTCTTGAAAAAGATGTATCTTTCAATTGGAATGATGCTTGTCAAAATTCTTTTGAGAAACTTAAAGAGAAATTGTCCACAGCTCTAGTTTTGAGGGGACCCAATTGGACTTCACCTTTTCACATCTCCACTAATGCATCCGATGCAGCAGTAGGGGCTTCATTAGGGCAGAAAGAAGATGCTTTAACTTATGCCATTTACTTCATCAATAAAAATTTGACTCCTAATGAACTCAACTACATAATGACTAAGAAGGAAATGCTTGCAATCATACATGCTGTGAACAAATTTCGTCACTACATAACTGGTTATGAAGTCTTTGTTCACACTGACCACTCTGCCATTAGATACTTAATGAACAAACCTATAACTAATGGCAGGATCACAAGATGGTTACTATTACTGCAAGAATTTAATCTTACAGTGTTGGACAGACCAGGGGAAGAGAACTAGGTAGCAGATTACCTTTCTAGACTCAAAAATCCAGGTGAAGCTGTTCCAGTTGAAGATTCATTTCCCGATGAACATTTATTTGCAATTTCAATATTAACACCATGGTATGTTGATTTAGCTAATTACTTGTCCACAGGGAAGATACCTCCATCATTCAGCTCAAAGGAGAAGAAAAGATTGATCAAGCAAAGTGCAAGATATTCATGGGTTAATGGAGAATTGTTTTATACTGGTTATGATTTAATTATTAGAAGATGTATCAGAGAGGATGAAATTATTGACATACTAAAATCTTGTCATGATGAACCTTGTGGTGGCCATTTTGTAGCCAAGAGGACAGCACACAAAATCCTTAGCCTTGGCTACTATTGGCCATCAATTTTCAAAGATTCAAAGAAGTATGTGAGAAGTTGTGACAACTGCCAACGCATGGGCAGACCAACTACCTCAGATGAGATGCCACTACAGCCACAGGTACATCTAGAGCCATTTGAAAAATGGGCTTTGGACTTTGTTGGACCCATTAATCCACCTTCCAAGGTTAAAAAGTACATCTTAGTATGTACAGATTGTTGGCATTATGATACAAGTGTTGTCCTTGATGGCAACTCACACAGATGACAGATCATAGTGCAGCAGTCCAGTAGCAAAGAATTGATGATCAGACTACAAAGAATGAAGGAATAAAAGTATACATGCAGGTTCACTATATACCAAGTCGTGTACACACGCAGGTTCACTATATACCAAGTTGCGTATATACACAGGTTGGTTATATACCAAGTAGTGTATACACACAAGTTATACATGTAGGTTCACTATATACAAAGGCACGTATACACGCGAGATTGTTGATCAAAATTCGTGTATGCGTATGCACGCACTTTCATGCACATGTGGGAAAGCTTATTTTTGGGTCTGTGGTATTTAGACCTATGGTTTTGGACCTTGGTATTGCGTCTGAAGTGTTGAACCCAGGTATTGGTCCCTAGTATTGGTTCTAAATGGTTTTGGACCATGGTAATGAGTAAGGCCTAAGACTATAAAAGGAGAAGAAGATCATTAGGCAAAGGAATTCAGAAAATCTTGAATATCTGATGAAGTATGAGATCTAGTATGCAGGTTATGGGATGATGCTTTGCTCGATCTGAGTTAAGGAGGAATCTCGGCGATTGATGGAGAACAAGGTCTAAGGATAGATTGGGATCTAATGGCGTGGAATGAATCATCTCTATACGGTTTGATCATGTTTATTCTAGATCTGTATACTGACGCATGTAATGTTCTGATCTAGGTATAACTTAAGTTTGAAATAGCTGCAACTCATGAATACATCTGTAAATAGACTGGAAAATTGGATGAAACATGGCCTTCAGATTATGATGATGTGTTCCATGAGTTCCCAGTCTGAATATTTATGAAACATGGTACCTGGAGGAAAAAAGAGAAGGTTGTAGCCTTCTGTAGGTCAGTACCTACGTACTAGTACATCAGCTAGTACAAGAGCTAAGGGGATGGTAGCTCCCTTCTAGTAGTAGATGGAAAATGAGTGAAGGTTGGAGTATTCAGTAGGCCGGCACCTACGTACTAGTAAAAGGATCAACTAGTACAATAGCTAAGGGGGTTGCAGCTCCCTTCCAAGAGAAGCTGGAGAATGAGAGAAGGTTGTAGCCTTCTACAGGTAGAAGCCTATGTACTAGTATAAGATTGCATCAGTACGGAAATATTGTAAAAAGAAGTTTCTTATTAAAATAAGATAGAGATGACTTGTAGTAAGTGGTTTTCACCCATATTGGGTTTCCACCTTACATCATGGTGTTCATGTGTGCTTCTTGTGTGTAATGATCTATTATGTTTTACTGCACCTTTTTACTGTTCATATGGTTAATAAAAGTTCTGATGCACTAACTAAAGATCAACATTTAATGGATTAACTGAATCATCAGTTTACTGGATATATGCTAGTTGCATTAGACACAGTTGCGTGTACACGCAAGTTCCCTTCACTAAAGTAGTGTATATGAATCTGAGTATGAAAATGAAAAAGTGATTGATTTGATAATACTAATTCACCCCCTCCCCCCCTCAGTATTATTTCCAAGAATTGGTATCAAAGCAGGTCCTTTGGTAGAAGCTTGATCGCTTGAAGGAGATCCGTAGAACAATGGGAAAGAATCTTAAGAAGAAAGCGCCTAAGAAGAAGAATACATCTCAGAAGAGCTATGACAGTGGGAGAACCGATTGGGGAATACATGGAAGAAGCACTTCAGATTCAGAATCACTTCAGAATGAAGATGAACAAGCAAAAGAACTATCAGGTATGAATTTGTTATCCCCTGGTGATACATTTATCCATCCATTTGAAGATGATGAAAGTGATAGCGAAACAACTAAATTTGCTCTTATGGGTGAGCAAGAACGATATCAAATAGAGGCAGAATTTAAAAGGGTTGCAAACAAAATTAGAGATCAACAAGATCTATTGAACAAAAGGGAATTTGCCTTCAAAGAAGAAGCTACCAAGCTAAAAGCTCAACTAGAGGAAGGAAACAAAGTAAGGAAGTTATTCAAAGACAAGAAAGATCAATGTCAAAAGTTGCAGGATGAAGTGACATCATTAAGAAATGAAGTCAATGAAAGGAGCACAACAATCAAGAAACTCAGAGAAAGATCCAGTTACTATGAAAGTCTTGAAGCTACGATCCTCTCGCTAAAAGAAGATCTTGAAGAATCAAATAAGCAGAATAAAGAACTACTCCAAGCTCTTGAAAAACAAGAAAACGAAGTTCTTGAATTAAGACACCAGTTGGAAGAAGGAAGAAAATCTGAAGAAAACATGAAGAAGCGATTCATGAAAAGGAAGAGCAACTTCAAGTTGAGGTAAATATTCTAAAAGATAACTTAGAAGAAAAAGATAAGCTCTTATGATTTCAAGGTAGTACTAAGATCTTGGATGATATTCTTAGTAGTCAAAGGTCTCCTACTATCAAAACTGGTCTTGATTTTCATGAATCTGTTGAAGGTGAATCTAGTTCACAAAATAAGACAAGGAACTCTAATGCACAATTTGAAATACTGAACAAGGAGATGAGAGGTCAATCCCATCAACAACCAAGGAAATAAATTCTTCAAAGGAAATATTGTATTCATCCGATGAATAATTTTGAATGTTATGTATGTCATTATCTTGGACATGTTGCAGCCAGATGTAGAAGTATAATGGTTCAAGACCATCACACAAAAAGATCATCACGTTCCAGGTACTTTAAGGGATATTGTTTTTCTTGCAATATGTTAGGTCACAAAGCTATTGATTGCTATAGAAGGAATATGAAACATGTAAGATGTTATGCATGTAACAAGTTGGGACATATAGCAAAGGAATGCAGGAACAAAGTACGAGCACCATACCAAAAGGAGAAAACATCATCACACTTGAAGATATGGAAGAAGAAGGAAGTAAAGTCAGAAAGATGTGGCATAGCACAATATACAGACATAACAGACTCAGAGGGAGCTGAAAGTGTAAAACTTCAGTGTCCTAAATCTCATACGCAAGTTTCATAAAGGGAAGTCGCGTATATACGCGAGTTAGTTACTGCAAAGTCGCATATATGTTAGTTTGAGGAAAACCATTAGGGACAGGCTCATAAAAAGGGTCTGATATGATTCAATCCATTATTTGCTCTGTTTGATAATGGTTACAATCTGTTGATGATGTGTGGAAATGTCTTGACACTTGTAATATGTTTTAAAGTGTTTTGATCCTAAATTAATGATGATGATGCCTTGATACTTCTTGTTGATATATGCATGATCAAATCTGACAGTGAACAGATGGCATAGGTTCAAGGGGAGCATATGCTTTTAATAATTCATTGTTGGCATTATGGTTAATAGTCCTTGGTAATGATGCTTATATGGCTAAATGATATATCTTGTTATGATATGGTTATGAGTTATCCATGAAAAAATCTCATATGATTCTTGGGGTTACATAGTTGATGTTCAGATCAGATTTGTGGTTGATTCTCTGATGATGCATATATGGTGCTTACATGGTGATATTCATAAGGATAAGGAGAAGTACAAAGCTTGAATACACATCTTCATTACTTGATGATGAGTCACTCATATGTTGTTGTCGTCATATGCATAAAGATCATATAATATAGTTATGATGCAGGATTCCTATAGTTCTTGGTGCTCATGTGGATGAGGATTGTTGTTGTTGATGATATCAAGAAGTCTTGACAAATGATCTTGAGCTCAAGATACATAGTGTTGGATACGTGAATGATTACTCAAAGTTGCATTGTTGGAGACATGATAATAGGTTGATACTTACATATGTTGATTGATGCGGATGTTCCAAAAGTGATGATACTTGGATCATGCAGATCTTGATGAGACGGCTATGGTGTTCTTCACATATGATATAATGTGAATGATTTTGTATGTCATATGCAGAATTCATTCATGGAAGGCTATGATAATATTCAAGAGGATGAATTGATATCTATATGCAGACATATATTGTCACAAGTTGGTGCTATCTACACTAATGGACATATATAGGTTGCTGGTCTGGATGCTGTTGACAGATGCTTATGGAGCAGATCATACACTATGTATGATAGTTGTTGATGACTATCATGGTCTTATTTAGATATTTGGTCTCTATTATAAATATATCAATGTAAAGGTCATATCAAGACTCAGGAGGTAATAGTTTGTCTCTATCTATTGTAGTCATTTGATGAATCCCTTTTGGTCACATGATGTAATTTGTACCCCCACTATGCATGGGAAGGATGATGTAATATTTCAGTCATGTATAAACAATTAGTATCTGGTATATCCCCACTTGGTTGGGATATGGATGTATTTATGAGTCTTTGGTGATAGGAAGGTCATTTACGATGTATAGAGTCATGTGCTTCTTGTAGAACATATTTTTGCAAACCTTGCTTACAGTCAGGGGGAGCATGAATAGCACACTTCAACATAATAGAGATTTCAACATGTACTCAAAAGGAGCATAGACAGATTGGTACACCTTGGCATATACAAAGGGGGAGCTCAATCAGTGATTTCAGAAGGTACTCAGGGGGAGTATGGACAGCAGAATGTATATCAAGGAAGAGAATATCTTGGTCCGCCCTTTGCCCTTGATGTCAAAGGGGGAGAGTGACTTGGTATGGTTGTTGCCATCAAGTCCAAAGGGGGAGATTGTTGGAATTATGATGCATATGTTGTACTTGATGGCAACCCACTTGTAGCAGAACATCTCACTTATACATAACTAGATGAATCTATAGAAGAGAGATCAGATGTGACAGAACACATGGGATGCAGGGCAGCTCAAAGGAATCAATTCAGATGTAATGTACAATGACAACTCATTAAGTTGACAGTTCTTAGTATGGCAAGTTAGCTTTGCCATCAAGTCCAAAGGGGGAGATTGTTGGCATTATGATACAAGTGTTGTCCTTGATGGCAACTCACACAGATGACAGATCATAGTGCAGCATGTCAGTAGCAAAGAATTGATGATCAGACTACAAATAATGAAGAAAGAAAAGTATATACGCAGGTTCACTATATACCAAGTCGTGTACACACACAGGTTCACTATATACCAAGTCGCGTATATACGTAGGTTCGCTATATACCAAGTAGTGTATACACGCAGGTTATACACGTAGGTTCACTATATACAAAGGCGCGTATACACGCGGGATTGCTGATCAAAAGTCGCGTATGCGTATGCACGCACTTTCATGCACATGTGGGAAAGCTTATTTTTGGGTCCGTGGTATTTAGACCTATGGTTTTGGACCTTGGTATTGCGTCCAAAGTGTTGAACCCAATTATTGGTCCCTAGTATTGGTTCTAAATGGTTTTGGACCATGGTATTGAGTAAGGCCTAAGACTATAAAAGGAGAAAAAGATCATTAGGCAAAGGCATTCAAAAAATCTTGAATATCTGATGAAGTATGAGATCTAGTATGCAGGTTATGGGTTCATGATGCTTTGCTCGATCTAAGCTAAGGAGGAATCTCAGCAGTTGATGGAGAACAAGATCTAAGGATAGATCGGGATCTAATGGCGTGGAATGAATCATCTCTATATGGTTTGATCATGTTTATTCTAGATCTGTATACTGATGCATGTAATGTTCTAATCTGGGTATAACTTAAGTTTGAAATAGCTGCAACTCATGAATGAATATTTACATATGTATATGTTGGTTGACTTTGACAAAAGGGCATACATACACAGGTTATATACATCTAAGTAGCGTATACCATATACACTATGATATTTGAAGTTACAAGTCGTTCTAGTGGTTGATGCAAAGTCTGAGTTCTGGTGACTGTTTACTGGTGTCAGTATTCTGCATATTCAGATTGGTTGATTATGTTTAGCTTCAGTGTGGATGGATGACATCTATAATGGATCAGGATCATAATGACTTATCTTTATGTGATCTGATGGACTAAATCTGGTTGCTAACATACATATTATCCTTGTATATGTAATGATCTGGTTATGTCTGAAGTCAGGAAGTGCAGCGAAGACATAAGTAAGTAATTAATGACATATACGCTGGTTCGCTTTGGTGAAGTTGCGTATACATGCTGGTTCGGCTCTTCCAAGTAGCGTATCCACTCTGATGCATGATTTTTGATGATACAGTTAGATCTGAACATTGTTGCAATTTGTTGACTGGGTTTCAGTGATTCAGAGAATGATGATGCTAGTGTTGATTGATTGTGTGCTTCAATGATATTGATGGGTCCAGTATGAAAATTGGTTGAAACGTGGCCTTCAGATTATGATGATGTGTTCCATGAGTTTCCAGTCTGAATATTTATGAAACGCAGTACCCGGAGGAAAAAAGAGAAGGTTGTAGCCTTCTGTAGGTCAGCACCTACGTACTAGTACATCAACTAGTACAAGAGCTAAGGGGGTGGTAGCTCCCTTCCAGTAGAAGCTGGAAAATGAGTGAAGGTTGGAGTATTCAGTAGGCCAGCACCTACATACTAGTAAAAGGATCAGCGAGTACAAGAGCTAAGGGGGTTGCAGCTCCCTTCCAGGAGAAGCTAGAGAACGAGAGAAGGTTGTAGCCTTCTGCAGGTAGAAGCTTGTGTACTGGTATAAGACTGCACCAATAAAGAAATATTGTAAAAAGAAGTTTCTTATTAAAAGAAGATAGAGACGACTTGCAACAGGTGGTTTTAACCCACATTGGGTTTCCACCTTACATCATGGTGTTCATGTGTGATTCTTGTGTGTGATGATCTGTTCTATTTTACTGCACCTGTTTACTATTCATATGGTTAATAAAAGTTCTGATGCACTAACTAAAGATCAACATTTAATGGATTAACTGAATCATAATTTTACTAGATATATGCTAGTTGCATGTACACGCAGGTTCCCTTCACTAAAGTAGCGTATATGAATCTGAGTATGAAAATGAAAAAGTGATTGATTTGATAATACTGATTCAACCCCACCCCCCCCCCCCCTCTTAGTATTATTTCCAACACAGATTATGTGACTAAATGGGCAGAAGCAAAGGCACTTGTAAGGGAAACTGAGCAAATAGTAGTAAATTTCCTTCTAAAGAAATATTTGTTAGATATGGAGTGCCCAAAGAGATAGTAACAGACCAAGGGACTCATTTCACTTCTAGATTGGTTCAAGACATCACTGACAAGTACAAAATCAAACACAGAAGGAGTACACCCTACCATCCACAAGCCAATGGCCAAGTGGAATCTACAAACAAGACACTGGAAGGGATCATGACTAAAACAGTCGAAACAAACCAAAAAAATTTGGTAGATAAGCTCAATGAGGCACTCTGGGCTTATAGAATCACATGGAAAAACACAACAGGGTTTACACCTTATCAGTTGGTGTATGTCAAAGAATTCATGCTGCCAATAGAATTTCAAATACATACTTACAAATTCGCTGCAGATTTAGGCATTGATCTCTCTGAAGAACATCAAGAAAGAATTATACAATTGAATCGGTTGGATGAGATAAGACAACAAGCAGTAGAAAGGACAACATTGATCTAGCAACAAAGACAACAATGGCATGATAAATTAATCAAGAAGAAGGAGTTTAAAATTGGTGACTGGGCTCTACTATTTGACTCCAAATTTAAATATTATAAATCCAAATTTACAACACATTAGATGGGCCCTTATGAAATTCTTGAAGTTTTCCAAAATGGATCAGTCAAACTCAGAACCATTGACCAAGAAGACCGAACATCTATAGTAAATGGACACAAGCTGAAGATCTACCATAAACATGTCAGCAAAGAAGATTTCATGAAAATAGTGACACAACAAAAGGAGGTTCAAATAATATAGTAGTCTGTTGTGATATCTATGCCTTAGTTATTTTTCTACTTTAAAGTTTAAAACAAAGTAATAAAAAATTAAAAAAACAATAACAGTTTAGATGTGAAAACCAGACTCTGACACACTCTAAACTCAAATTCTTATAGGAAAACCAAGGAATTGGCCAGTAAGAATTCATTATATTTCGTTTATATTTCAAAATGAAATCCTTTGACTATTTGAATTTCAAATTGATGAATTGAGGACAAGTCATATGATCAGCAGGGGAGGAGAAAAGTTTGAAATTTTTCATACTTTTTCATCTCGTTATTTTCAGAATTTCAATACAGCAAAGGAAGGAATTTGTTTTACTTTCATTTTTCCGTGGACTTTTCACTAGAGGATTGGTGTTCATTATTTCTCAAGAAGGATTTGTTCAATCTAAATTTAGAACACATCAGCAAAGGGACCTGTTGCTTGATAATTTTTCATAAGGGACCTGTTAAGAAGAAGAAGATTGCATCATCAGATTATGTCATCCCTGTACACATCAAATAAGTCAAGCAGGGTTAAATTTCAACAAGGAAACATCTGAAGGTTGTAAGAAATTTTCATTTTAATGCTTGAATTTCTTTTATTAATTTCAATTTTTAAATAGTGGTTAACGATATTTATTGATTTCAGTTTCTTAATCATTCAGCCTATCCTATATCATATTCACTTAGCCTATCCTTCACTCAATCGAATAACCTGATCCTTAAACCTATACTCATTATTCTATCCCTGTAGGATTTATTCCTACTCTTAAAAACTATCCATCCTAACCTATATATCCTATTTCTTTATCATGTACATAACACTTCGATCCATAAGCCTATACTCCAATACATCAGTCAAATGTGCCAACAGATCCACTAAAACAAACCTAGTCAGATCTAGTCAAACACAGTCACAGATCAAACATTTCTAAGGTACGAGGTACAGGTTCAATGATTTAAATAGCCATGCAAAATTTTTCATGGCTCTTAAGCGAAAATTTTAACAAAGTGCATATGTTATGATGAAACATTTAGATGATGGTTGAAAAGGGTATTAAGGAAATATTATGACAAAATGTCATCATAACAGGGATCAACAGATAGTTTCAAGTAATTAAAGGAGAACATAATGATCCATAGTTACTCATGATCTCAACTAGGGTTCATACCATGCCATTATGTCGAAGCTCATCATTTACGAAAATTGAATGTGATTGTTCCTTATAACCACCAGGCTTATCATTACTGAGTATTGTGTTGTAGGAGAGGTTCATTACTATTGAACATTGTAGGAAAGGTTCATTAGTGTTGAACGTTGTGTCTAAAGGTGAAGAGCTCATTAGTGAGTGTTTGATAAAGCCCGAACGCGTAGAAAAGCATTTGCTTTGTTCCTAGAAACCCCAAACGCCTGAGAAACCCTCCTTGAGGTATGCGTGAATCGTAATAAGGAGAGCTACGAGTATGTTGACAATGGAAATGTCAACATACGAGTCTTAAGGGCAAAATTACACAGGACCAACCGAGAATTGAGAAGGAGATTCCAATTTGAGGACAACAGTCGTTTTCACTCCAGTAGAGATGAGAAATTCAAGGCATAAGAATAGCATTCAGGTCAGCATAGGACCAGGTAGATTTTTTCAAAAAACCTTGGTCAATTCTTCTTATAGAGCAGGGTAAAAAGTAAAATAATTCTCATGGAAAATAGAATAGAGCTGGAACAATTTTATATTTCTAAACTGCATAAAGACTGTGTAGACATCCTTACAGCAAAACAATGGTTAGTTTTTCTGGAAAAAATTAATGGACACAATGAGTTAACAACCAGGGAATTTGCTTCTTCTTTCACTGGAGAGAGAGCCACAGTAGGGGGCCTATCCTTTAGAGTTTCAGAGGATATAATTGCCCAAGCTATAGGCATAAGTCCAGAGGGAGAGAAATATTTCAAAAACAAGCAGTTTAAGGAGAAATCCTAGACACATTTTGTATCTAGATCAAGAGTATCAGTAGTTAATTGGAAGACAGGAGTTCCTAGGAGTTGAATTATTCATCCTTGGGATGAAATAGTCTATGTGATTCAAAAATGCATAACATGTGAGGGAATATATAGTATAGTATATCTTTATCATATTAAATTATTGATGCATCTGAGGGGAGATTGTGTTATAAGTTTACCATATTTTCTTCTACAGAGTTTAACTAAGATGTCCAAAACTATACAAAAACAGAGAAGTAGCATGGATAGGAGCTTATATCATTTTGGCTTGGTGAAAATTTTAATTGAGTTTGAATTGTAGAAGATAGGATTATCCTCGAAAAGATTTATGGTTTCTAATGAATTTACAGTAGATGAAGAGGAACGAGAAAGGCAGCAAAATCCAGAATTATTGGTTGATGTGGATGATGTAGAAGAGGAATTTTTCGAGCATGGACCTAATACCTTTGCTCCATCTAGTAGTAATGTAGAAACTAGAAAAATGGTAAGAGAAGAAATTGAGGAAGCTGGGAAGGATAAATTTTTTTACCACTTATAAAAGGACGTCCAGAAAGACTAAATTTGGTCAAAAAGGGAAAATAGCGGAAGAAGATGACATCTTACAGCAGATTTAGTATGATTATATACAGGAATTGGAAACAAAGGGCAAGGAGGAAGACCCACAGGAACAAAAATTTTCAGGCAAAATAAACAGAAATTGGAAAGGAAAATTGAAAAATTGCAACAACAACTTATGGAGTCTGAAATTCTAGAAAGAGTTGTGAAGAAAGAAAATGAAACCCTTAGAACACAAAGTAAAAAGTTTTGGGATGAAAATGAGAAGTTGAAGAAGAAGGTCAGGAAACTCCAAGCCTATAAGGTTCAGGTTGTTAAGAGGGCCTTGTTGGAGAGGTAAATCCCCTCTACAGGCAGAGGCGATCCCAGTAGCCCAAAATGGGTCTAGCAACAATCAAACAATACTATCATGCAGGTTCCTAATTGCAAATTAAAGGTGGATTACGAGAACCTACTTGGATTCCAATGCTAGTGTTGTAGGAGAGTTGACGCTCCCATTCCTTTGCTCCGGCCGGTCACGATCCTCACGGTCTCCGTGAATGGACACCTGCACATGCAAAGAACGATACGAATACAAGCATAAAACCCAATAGATGCAATTATATATCGGTCAGAAAAGATATAATTCAATCATCATTATAATGAACAGCAAGAATGGAACCATAATGATAGTCATCTATTATTGATAATCAACAAAGGAGTATACAACCGAAGTTCTGACATCAAATCCTCCTTTGGCTGGGTGATCAGCTACACATGTCTTGCAAAGCTTGTCGGGATCAGGAACAAGCCTCTCTCTCTCTTTGACTATGAATGCAAAGAAGACTCAACAACAATCTCTCAGACTTCTGACAGTATCATTCTCCCTATACTCAAAACTAGCTTGTCAAATGCACCAGAACAAGCTTTTATAGATGGAGGAGGAGGAAGAGATACAATGAATCCATACATTCATGGGATAAGCATTATCCTCAAAAGCTATTGTGGATGATGATTCTCGACCTCCACGAGATTGACATTATCCCTGAAAATCCACATGAGTCGAAAGGAAAAAACTCTCGGGCGTGCGTTTGTGAACAAACTTTTCCAAACTTGGTTGGCGCGGGTAAGACTATGAGACAGAGCGCCAATAAGCGTGCCCTCTTTGGAGAATTTCCTTCATTGGTGCGGGTGATACACTGTGGATCCGCGCTAATGGAAAAAGGGGACTTTTTAAGGATATTTTGCAGGAGATGTCTTCAAGGCATATGAAGTCCATACTTAGGGGAACATAATGCAAGTGTTTTCAAGTTATGTCACTGCTCACAAGTCCCGGAATGAGTCCTCCAAAGTGCGAGAAAGGGGTAACATGGACGGTGACCAATGGTGACAAATTACTGTGTAATAGATGCCCCCTAAAGCATGAGGTCCGAGAGAGAGAGAGGGGTGAAATGCTTTACAAGAACACATGCAGCTGCCGCTGCAGAATCTGCATAGAGAGATACAACTGATAGCTCAAGTACATAATATGTGTTGTATGGTCGCAGCCATCCATAACAGAGTACATAATAATCTAGATCCATGGTATGGGCGCAGCCATCCGGTTAGGATCGATGAATAGACTCAGGTATGGTCGCAGACATCCAGTGAATGAGTCATGTAACAAGAATCCACAAAATCACAGCCTAGATTCCAACAGACAAAATCCAGGGTCTTGCACTCCATCGCGACCTGAACAAAAGTACAAGTTCAAGCATGCGAATACATGAGCTGAAGTCGAACATGCATGAACATCGTTTGATTACCAGTCAATAATGAAAACTGTTAACAGAAGCGAGAGGTACCACCAATAATGACAATGGCCCTCAAGGTACTATAGGTACAATCTACGGCGTGTGAATTAGTGAGCTGGCGTCGAACACCCGTAGAATCATTCGATCGGAGGCCGATGATGAAAACCTCGCGTCGAACACGAAGAACCTGCCATTGAGGCATGTAGGCTCCAAGGCACCGGAAGGGAGTCTCTAGATCAGCTTCCTGGATAATGAGTTGAAGTCGACAGGAAGTGACCTTGATCGAAGGTGGGCCATAGTGTTTCCCACATCATCGACACGAGACAGAGAAAGAATATTGTGGTGGATCAAAATTGTGTGAGCTATCAGAAGGAGGTTGTTATTCTGCAGAGGTCAACTTCTCTTGAACATATCGGCGGCACGACAGTGGAATTGGCAGTATTTGACATCAATGGATCAGAGGTCATGGTGACGAGACAATGAGCAGATGAGAGGTCAAACAGGATTACCCAAATCCACGGAGGCAAGTGAAAAATGAGATGAGATATCCCCACCCAGACACGAAAGCAGACAAGTGCCATGTTCAAGAGCGACATACTGTCGACACGACAATAATTATGGTTCCATTTTCCCCCACCATTTCTGGCGAGTACCCCAATTATTTTTATTTACAAGCTTGATGGGGATATCATATGCTTGTAACGTCATCTTGACGGACTCCAATGTCAATAAGTTTTAACGAGTCTGACAAAGGAAAAACTCGGCGTCTTTTCATGTTTAGAGAGTTTGAAAAGACTGCAGAAAAGAAAACTCCAAAGGTGTCCATTTTCGTAAAGTTGTGTCTCTCGAGCCCGAAAAAGTATAAAACAATGCTCGAAAGAACCGCCCGACCATTACGATCAAGGAGTACTTTTCATAAGTAGTGATTTCGACCTGAAAAAAGTAAAAAAGTGATCGAAACCACGTCGTTTTGAAACCGTTAACGAACCTGAAATGACAAAGGTCTGATGATCTTTTCATTTTTACACAGTCAGAAAAGATTTTAAAGACGACTGCCTCTTATTTACATTTAACGAGTCAAGAGGGATAACTCAGCGATCTTTTCATGTTTAGCGAGTTAGAAAAGAGCTGAAAGATGACTCCATAGTGACTTTTTCGTGTATTTACCGAGTCCAAAAAAGTATAAAATACAACTCGTTTTACCATCGAAGTTGCGTAAAAGACCTGTCACTGCATAAGAAGCAATCGTAAAATCCATTTTCGACCACAAATATATTAAAATATTCAAAAAATAACTTTTTAAACCTAAAAATGAGTCAAAAAGTCTATAAATATGGTGAAAATGTAAAAAATATAATTACTTTTTACTTTTTACCTCTTGAATAGTAGTAGTGGTCTGTTTGGGGGGCAAACTTCATGCGGTGATTACAGCCAATCCGTGCAACCATTCGAGATTTTGTCGGTTCCAGGTAAGAGGCGCTTCCTTTGGCTTTATTTCCATTCCTTTTTTATGCATTTTGTCCCCTGATTGAGCCTCTGCAAGGAGGAATTTGAAATTGAGGGCCGTGCCCCATTGGCGTGGGTATCCGGCACGGGTCCGCGCCAATGGGGTGATTTACCCAAAGGTGTCGCGCCATTAGCGCGACTCTTTTAGAAACAGTCGCGCCAACCGCGCAACCTAATTTTTACCTTGAATTTCATCATTATTTTTGAAATTTGTCCGGTTTGTAAGCTTACCAGTGTTCCAATAATGACTTATTCATCCTTGTGGGTGTAGGAAACAAGCAAAAATGGTGGTGGAATGGAAAGAACGGGAACATGATGCTGTAGATGCCTTGGCCATCGAGGATGAGGGATGTATGAATGCTTTGAGGTACTGTGGTCTCAAGAAGTTCTTCCTCACATATTATCTGCGAGCTCAGCCTGAGTTATTGCAGTGCATAGTGGATGCTTGGGATGTTGATGACCAAGTATTTCGCTTACGGGACCAAACCTTAGAGTTGGACATGTCTGATGTGTATTTCATTACTGGGCTATCACGGAGAGGGGCGAGCCCTATTTTGACCGGAAGTAGACCTTCCGGAGAGAAGATAGGTGAAGTGAAGGCCCGAGTGTGTCCAGAGGCACAATTTGGGAGAAACAGTGCCAAGGTGGATATCGCCACCATCCAGGATTTGGTTCTTAAGGTGATATTGTTCACCATCACGCGTGCAGTTGGGGTACAGGTGCCCCATGAGGCGAGCAAGAACCATCTGTTACTAGCGACAGAATGCCTCAGCCCCACCATCTTTGACTGGGCTACAGCGGTGACTACCAACATCAAAAGGCAACTTACAAAGTGTAAGCGCGGAGAAGTGAAACAGTTCGGATATGGCTCAATTGTGGTGTCGTTCTTCTTAGAACGATTACCCCTCTTTCAGATTCAGGGAGCTGTAGTGGATGATCCATTGCCATGAGAGCCTAGGATGACTCGTTGGGCAACATTGATGCCCAGAGGAGGAGGGGGCTAGCAGATGTCTTGGCGGCCCGAGTTCTTTATATGGCTCCGTCATCAGCTGATCGTAGTGGAGGATTGGCCATACGTGGGGACTAATTTCATGGGGGATCCAGACCTCCCACTGCCAGAGGAAGACGAATGGGACGAGGAGCTGGGTATGATTTCTTCATTTTTTGATGTTTTATGTATTTTCATTTTTTTTGTTAATACATGCATGTTCTGATAACAGTCAATATGTATATGTAGATGTAGGTCCAGAGTGACCAGCCGACTTGTCTCCTATAGCGCGGAGGGGCCAACCCGCAGCCGACCCTCAGGCAAGGTGTGCCGTGGGGGAAGAGCTGGTGCAGAATCTCGAGGGACTCACCCAAGGGATTCCGAGTTACGCTAGACTGGCAGACGTGCCCTTTGCATACCAGAGGCACACAGTGGGAGTGTCGACTCGTATCCATCGTCTGTTGAGACGATTGGTGTGTGCGGTGATGTGCTATCATGAGCACCACCACGACTAGACTTCTAGGTTTCTTTCATGCATATTTTTGAGGGACATGTCGTCCCAGGATGTATCAGGATGAACATGTATTATTTTTTGGACTATGTAACGCACGCGATGCAAACATTATGACACACATATATATATATACATATGCCTATGGTTTATTATTGTGCTTTTATGTGCTTGCTTGTATAATGTTTTGATTATAAATTACGCAAATGTATATCTAATACATGATTAGCCAATGCATCAGATAATGTGTTTAATCGTCGTGGAATATGCTGATAGGTGATAAAATCAAAGTTCCTTTCTAACAATCTCACACATAAATACAACCTTAGAATGCGATGGTCTCTGATGGAATATCGCCCGTTGAGCTGGTGGACGACAAGTTGAGAGTCTAGGTTCACTACCAATGCACGAATGCCGAGATTAATTGCTTCGGCAAGTATCTCAATTACAGCACAATATTCGGCAACATTGTTAGTGGTACGACCCAAACACACACCTTGAAAATCTATCAACTCGCCATGAGGATCATAGATCACCCACTCCGCAGAGGACAAGTTGCGAGTGCTGCGGCAGGCACCATCAGCGAAACCAACATAAGGTGCATCAGACATCTACACAAGAAGCGAAAGACACAATAAGCGGCAGTCACGCCTTTAAAACTGACACACATACACACAACACACCTGCTAAAGTACATGTATGTACAAAATAAAGTGTGCAAGCATCATGCATAGTACGTTTTCAAGTACAGCCCGTTTCCGGGCTTCCAGAGAGGGTTCCCTTCATAATCAATTAGCTCATAGGCCCCTTTTTGCAAAACTTTCTTGACAATGTAAGGGCCTAGCCACATAGGCTCGAGTTTTCCTACTCCCAGCTTATCGTTTGCCTGATCATATAGCAGGACTAAATCTCCCTCAACAAAAGAACGTGGATGGACAGTCTGATCGAAGTGAGTCTTGACTCGCTTATTTTGTGTTTCGATGGCCAAAGAGGCTAGGCGACGGGTCTCATCTAGCCGTTCCAAGTAAAGAAGGCGTTCTTCTAACAGAGTAGTGTTGGGAAGTAGCTCGACAGCCAATTTTAATGAAGGGATTTCGCACTCGATTGGAAGGGTAGCCTCTAGTCCATAAACTAGTTGAAATGGAGTGAAACCGGTGGCATCCTTCACGGAGGTTCGGTAGGCCCACAAGGCAGGGAACAACATCAAATGCCAGTTAGACTTATGCATGCCAATGGTACGCTGAAGCATTGTAACCAAAATCTTATTGATAGCTTCAACTTGGCCGTTGGACTGAGGGTAGTATGGAGTCGAACTATCGTGTTGTAAGCCTAGCTGGGTTGTTAGTTCCGTCATCATATGATTACGGAAATGCTTCCCGTGATCAGTGACGATGGCTTGAGGGACGCCGAATCGCGAGATAACATGGTTGAATAAGAATTGCGCCACTGTGTGACCATCTTCAGTTAATGTAAGCATCGCCTCGGCCCATTTAGTAAAGTAATCGACGGCAACGATAATAAGCGATGGGTCTCATCTAGCCGTTCCAGGTAAAGAAGGCGTTCTTCTAACGGAGTAGTGTTGGGAAGTAGCTCGACAGCCAATTTTAATGAATGGATTTCACACTCGATTGGAAGGGTAGCTTCTAGTCCATAAACTAGTTGAAATGGAGTGAAACCGGTGGCATCCTTCACGGAGGTTCGGTAGGCCCACAAGGCAGGGAACAACATCAAATGCCAGTTAGACTTATGCATGCCAATGGTACGCTGAAGCATTGTAACCAAAATCTTATTGATAGCTTCAACTTGGCCGTTGGACTGAGGGTAGTATGGAGTCGAACTATCGTGTTGTAAGCCTAGCTGGGTTGTTAGTTCCGTCATCATATGATTACGGAAATGCTTCCCGTGATCAGTGACGATGGCTTGAGGGACGCCGAATCGCGAGATAACATGGTCAAATAAGAATTGTGCCGCTGTGTGACCGTCTTCAGTTAATGTAGGCATCACCTCGGCCCATTTAGTAAAGTAATCGACGTCAACGATAATAAACCCATGCCCCGTGGTCGAGCGAGGGTTACAGGTCGTATAATCAATGCCCCATTTTGCAAAAGGGTCGACGGTGACAACAGGGTGCAATGGAGTGGGAGGTGCTCGCATCTTCCGCTGGTATATCTGGCACTCATGACAAGAGCAGACGGCAAGAATGCAATCCTTAAAGATAGAGGGCCAAAAGTAGCCAGCACGGAGGATTTTTTGGGCAGTAGCATATCCGGACATGTGACCACCACAGGCACCAGAGTGGCAGTCATTCAAGACACGCTCAGCTTCCTCGAGAGTTAGACATCGGCGGAGAACAAAGTCGGCGCTGAGGCGATAAAGTGTGTCCCCAATGATACGATATGGTTGAGACTGATGACGAATCCTTCACTGAGTGTCTTTGGATACGCCGAGGCGAAAGGAGGACATTTGCAGATATATAATGATATCCCCGTACCAGGGATCAAGGGTGCTAATGAGAAATAAAGTCTCATCCGGAATATGATCCTCTGAGTGAGAGGGCGGGGAAGAAGATGGCAAAGAGCAAAGTAACTCAGCGAATACAAGGGATTTCTTGGACTTGGCAGTGGTAAATTCCAAGTCGAACTCTTGGAGGATGACAATACACTTTCAGTACTTGCCCCTTAGCAACTGGCGTGACAAAATATACGTCATGGGGTTGCAATCAGAAACCACGGTGGTAGTGCGCAGCAGAATATAGTGACAGAAGCGTTGGACAGCACAAACGATGGCCAAAGCCAACTTCTCGACATAAGCATATCGAGTTTCAATGTCTAAAAGATTACGGCTGAGATAATATACAACATGCTCAGTGTCATCATCGTCATTTTGAACGAGAACCATGCTGATAGTGGTGTCGGCGGCAGCCAAATACAGAGTGTAGTCGCGATGATAGTTCGGAGGATGGAGCAACGGAGCAAAAACAAGGAGACCCTTGAGACGCTCAAAAGATTCCTGAGCGATGGTATCCCAATGAAAAGGGACATCTCGCTTTAGCAACCGTGTGAAACCTTTAGCCACCTCGGCATAGTTTGGAACGAATCGTCTTAGAAAATTTGCTTTACCCTGCAAGCTTTGAAATTGCTGTAAAGAAGCAGGGGGAGGAAGATTTACTATAGCCTCGACTTTAAGGGGATCCAAACGGATGCCTTCTCGGGAGATGACAAACCCGAGAAGTCGGCCGGATTCAACGCAGAAGACACATTTGTGAGGATTGAATCTGATTCGATAGTGTCGACAGCGAAGAAAGATATCGCGAAGGTGAGTAGGATGGTCCTGACGTTTGGCTGAATGAGCTAGGAGATCATCCAGGTATGGCTGTACAATGTGTCGAATGTCATGAAAAGCATAGGACATTGCACGTTGGAAGGTAGCACCGGCACTTTTGAGACCGAAAGGGAGCTTCTTATAGGCAAAAGTGCCCCATGGATAGATAAAAGCGGTCTTGTGTTGATCAGCGAGAGCAATATTGATCTGGTTATATCCAGAAAAACTGTCCATAAAAGAGTACATTTCACGTCCGGCACACTCGTCAATAATTTGATCAATGAATGGTGTGGGGAAATTATCTTTAGGACAGGCCCGATTAATATCACGATAATCAACACAAACACAGATGGTACCCTGTTTTTTATTCACATGTACGATATTGGAGACCCAATCTGTGAGTGGGATGGGATAAATAAAACCACCTTTAAGAAGCTTCTCTACTTCCGCCTTAATAGCTGCAGCCTTGCGGGGGTGTACCGGGCGTAAACGTTGACGAACAGGCTTAGCACCCAGGTACATGATTATCTCATGCACCACTATGCTAGGATCAATGCCGGGCATTTCTTCGTAGGACCATGCAAAGACGTCACGAAATTCGCAAAAAATATTGGTATAGAGTCGAATCTCCTCCGGAGTACAAGTGACTCCAAGGTGAAGATGTTCAACAATCCCTGGTTTCACAGAGATGTCGATGGGCTGGGTTTGCGTAATGTTCGCCATATTTCCTTCAGAGGACACTTGATAAACTTGGATAGGTGTTTGAAGGGTTTGAAATGGGAGACAAGGAGCAAATCGCTCGAGACAAGTAAGCATATCCTGATGGGCAAGGAGAAACGAGGAACGATGGTGAGAATCATGCCAAGGAGGTTCCTCGGGAGACATAGTCTCAATAATGGCTTCATCGGAAGGGAATGTTTCTTTTAAAGGGTCCAAAGAAGTCTCATCTACAAGCCATGAGGATGGAGCGAACGAGTTGAGAACCTTGCTCGAAGGAGCAAGTTCAGAAGAGGGAGTCGATGCAGCAATGATTTCGACATAGTTGAGCTCGGCAGGACTCAACGGCATCTGGTCGCCCCAAGAATCTACTTGATCGGTGGGAGGGAGGATCCACGTATCAGAACAAGTAGTAATCATATTGACGGAAGCGACATTAAGAGGTGGGAGCAGGAAAACACCCATGAGGGCAGGATCTTTGAAAAGCCCGGCTCCCGGACTCTCAGATGATTTGGAGGTATGCTCCACAAAAGGGATGTTGCCTTCAGAAGAGGAAGCGAAGAATGACAGCTGGTCTATAGTAAAAATCTTCCCTTGATGAGGGAAACGGATGATACGAAACAAAGATGAAGCTACAGCTTGCATCGTGTATATCCAGCTACGTCCGAGAAGGAGGTTGTAGGTAAGACTAGCATCAACAACTTCAACTTCCATCTCGACCGTCTTCCCTTCCAAAGAGATGGGCAAACGTTGGAGTATACCATAAGGATGGGATGCTCTTCAATCAAAAGCTTCCAAGGTTGTTGGGGACTGGCTCAGCGTTGGAGATCCAATAGCTTTCCAACAGGCAACAGACATGATGCAAGTTGAAGCACCTTCATCAATGACTGTACGATAAATCATTTTGGAATTAATAATAACCTGTAGGAGGAATGTGATTTGGGGAGGCAGTCTCTGCGTATGGCGTTCCAAGTCAAAAGTAATCAAATCCGAGTCGGTCGGGTCTATGCCACCGATAGCGGATAGCAAGGACTTCCTCTGAGAAGGGAAGCTCTGGAGAACTTCTAAAGCGGACATAGCCGATGGAGTCTGAGCTAAGTCCTCAACGATATTGTAGTGCTGTGCAGCACGAGCATTTGGGTTGTAAGAAGATTTCCGCAGTACTCCTTTTGGATGGGGTTGAATAGGCGTCTCAGTACTAGGTCTCTCGATGCGGAGCGGGCCTGAACTAAATGGAGGAGCACTAGAGGGGACCTCAGGCTCTTTCCCGGCAGATGACGGATAATCTTTTGTTCGAGTACTGATGAGGACAGGTATCGTTCCAGCCATAAATACTTGAGAACCAAAGGAAGAGGGAGGTTGAGAGGGGTCAGCCACCATTTGAGTTTGTTGCAAGGGAAAGGGTTCTTTGAGCACCGCAGGAGTCCCGGGAGCGCCTTTCAACAAATGACTAACTTCGGACCGCCTAGGGCAGTCTTTGGTATAGTGATCTTCATCACAGATAAGACAAGGGTACTTGGGTTTGTGCTTGGCACCTTCCTCGAGCGGAGGTTTAGGGGAGTCCTGTTTAGGTTGATCTGGCTTATTCTTCCCTTTCCCTTTCTTCTTTCCTTTCGAGGCTTTGTCTGCCGTGGTGGACTGGACAGCATTGACCTCAGAAGTAATATTCGAAGTGGGTGTTACCTGAGAAGTGTGCTCATTCGAAGCATTTGATTTTTTCTTCCCAGGGTTCGCGGAATTTTTCTTCGAGGATGAGTTAACAGAACCAATAATACCGTCAACAGTTGGTGTTGGCGGGGCTTTGGATGTTCCTGGTCTCGAGGCATCAGGCAAATAATCATACAATGTACCAGACTAAGAATAAACCAAGTCAAGGTACTGAGCGCATGCGATAGCTTGCTCTTCAGTGACACACGCCCCCATGGCAATGTCCCGAGCTATTGGAGGAACGAACGAAGTCGTAAACCAATCGGTAAGAAGTTGGTCGGGAATCCAAAATTTAATCATACGTCTACGCCATCTCCATTCATGGATATGATTAGAGATATGCGTAGCCGTTGTCTGTCTTAAGGATGTCAGGAGGTGTGTACCCGTTTCATATCGAATGGGCAACTGAAAATGAGTGAGGAATGCCATAGCCAACGAGTTGAAATCCTGAAAGGATCCGCGAGTGAGCTCAATATACCACTTATCTGCAGAGTCAGTGAGAGTCATTTGAAAAAGGCGAAGCCGAATCAAATCATCAAGCCACGAATTGGATGAACACCACAAGTGATAGGTCATGACATGAGCTTGAGGATCTTCATTAGCTTTACCATCGAATTTTGGACAGTCACCGGGAATTTTTGTTGGAACCAGAGGCCAATACGAATTATGGAGAATAGGATCATTGGTCAGTTTGGACACATCCGGTAATTCTAAAGTCTCTAAGAAAGGTAACTGAGGATTGAAGGACATCCGGGGCTGCTGGTAGGATGGAGCACCAAGGTTCCAACCAACTGGCGGTTGCCCCCATGGGCTTGGTCCGGACGGATTTGGCCCTGTTGAGAAGGTAAATCCCCTCTACGGATAGAGGCGATCCCTACTAGCCCAACAGGGGTCTAGCAACAATCACACAATGCTGCCACGCATGTTCCTAGTTACAATTAGACAAGAAGTAAAGAGCACCTACTTGGATTCCTGCGCTGTCGTTTGTCGAGGAGATGTTTCCTTTGCTCCTTCGCTTCAGCTGGTCATAGTCCTCCGCGATCCCCGCGAACGGACACCTGCACACACGAAAGGAAGACGAACGCAAGCATAAAATCTAGTAAAAGTAACTATATGCCAGTCAGAAAAGACATAATTCACATTTATCCATTGCATATAACAAACGAGAATGGAACAATAATGGCAGTCATCTATTATTAATTTGAATAGAGAAGAGTACAACCAAATGTTCTGACGTCGATAAACTTCTCAGGAGGGATCAGTCAGCATGTGTCTCAAGCATTCACCTTTGAAGATGGTTCTCCCAAGACAAACTAGTCTCTCTCTCTCACACAAATGTCACAAACAAACTTCCCAAAGCAATCAATCACTTCCACTCCTAACACACCACACCTATAGCAGCAATCTGAGCACTACAAGCTCTTGTATAATCCAAGCTAAATCTAGCTATCCTCTAACTAGCTGCTCATGGTAATGGTGGAGGTTTATATAGGAGAAGGAGTCTCCTAAAAAGGTGGAAGGATGAGCTTATCTTCAAGGGGAGTAGTTGCAAAAGGTCGAACAGACATGCCATAGAAGGGAGTCGACATTCACAAAGCTAACAACCAAGCCTGGAGAGATCTGGAAGGCTGGTTGTTTGAACAAATTCGCCCAAACTGGATCAGCGCGGATTATATGGAGACTGCCGCGCTGTCAGCACATGACAACAACTGAACAAGCCATGTCAGCGCGGAAGGACACGTGAAAGCCGCGCTGTGCGTCATCGCGGAAAAGTGATGTTCTTCCGCGATGGCAGCGCACGAAATAGACTGTGGGGCGCTGGTCATCGCGGTTATTTTAGGAACAGACGCGCTGATGCACAAAACTTTGGAAAAATGGTTTTTAGCCAGTTCAGGGAGCAAACATTTAGTGATTGTGACTTCTTGGACACAGCAGGGTGACTGACAGGAAGGCAGTGATAAATTACTGTGTAACAGATGCCCCCTAAAGCATGAAGACCGAGAGAGTGGGAGGGGTGAAATGCTTTACAACACACGCCGAACTGGAACACCACCAGGAAGTATCGAAAAATCTCTGACAATCATGTACACGCAGTCTAGGTATGGGCGCAGCCATCCAAAAGACATGCAAGACTGGTCTATGGTATGGACGCAGCCACCCAGCTAAAGAGACCATAATAATGATAAGGTATGGTCGCAGCCATCCATGAAGACTCAGGTATGGGCGCAGCCATCCATCAATGAGTCATGTAATGATTATCCACAAAATCGCAACCTGGACCACAGTGAGCAAGGATCCAGGGTCTTGCGCTCCATCTCGACCCGAATAGAGTACAAGTTCAAACATGTGAATACAGGGGTTGGAGTCGAACATGTATGAACATCGTCTGATTACCGGCCAATGATGAGAACCGTTAACAGACGCGAGAGGTACCACCAATAATGACAATGGCCCTCAAGGTACTATAGGTACAATCCGTAGCGTGTGAATCAATGAGCTGGTGTCGAACACCCACGGAATCATTCGATCGCAGGTCAATGATGTAAACCTTGCGTCGAACACGAAGAACCTGCCATTGAGGCATGCAGGCTCCAAGGCACCTGGAAGGAGTCTCTAAGTCACTTTCTCGGATAATGAGTTGAAGTCGACGAGAAGTGGCTTTGATCGAAGGTGGGCCATGATGATTCCCACATCATCGACACGAGACAGAGGTATTAATAATTTGTGATGAGATAGCGAACGAGATTGCTTTGTGGCAGAGGACAACTTCTCTTGAACACATAACGGCACTGTAACGGATTTGGCAGCACTTGACATCAAATGAGCAGCGGGTAGGATGATGATGGCAATGAACAGATGAGAGGTCAAATAGGATGTCCCAAACCCATGGAGGCTAGTGAAAACGAGATGAGATGACCCCACCCAGACACGAAACAGCGGAGTGCCATGTTCAAGAGCGACGTACTGCCGAGACGACTGTAATCAAAGTTCCATTTTCCCCACCTTTGCAGGCAGGTACCCCGATTATTTTTGGATGACAAGCTTGACGGGGGTAACATATGCTTGGTGTGTGTCATGTTGACCATATCCGATGTCATTGAGTGTTTAACGAGCCTGACAAAGGAAAAACTCGGCTTCTTTTCTTGTTTCGAGAGTCTGAAAAGAATGCGGAAAAGGAGACTCCAGGGGGGTCCTTTTTCGTACAGTTGTGTCTCTCGAGCCCGAAAAAGTATAAAACAATGCTCGAAAGAACCGCCCGACCATTACGATCGAGGAGTACTTTTCGTGAATAGTAACTTTGACCCGAAAAAGTAAAAAAGCGGTCAGAAGTACGTCGTTTTGGAGCCAATAACGAGTGCGAAACGACAAACACCCGGCAATCTTTTTAGTTTAAACGGTCGAAAAAAGAGCTTTAAAAGTGACCGCCTCTCGTTCCGTTAACGAGTCGAGAGGGGGACTCGGCAATCTTTTCATCTTTAAACGGTCAGAAAAGAGCTGAAAGCAGACCTCCATTTTTATTCTCTTTAACGAGTCAAAAAGGGAAAAATACTCGACAATCTTTTCATATTTTATGAGTCAGAAAAGAGCTTAAAGGTGACTCATCCTAGAGGAACGAGTGGTATAAAGGGTAGTAATTGGTTCCGGCAATGGTGGAACTGCTCAAAACATGTAGTGGTCAAGAGGCTGGCTAATAAAACCACTCATCGCTGCGGTTCCTCAGGAAAGGATAAACAACCAAGTGAGAGCATATAATCGGCCAAAGAGATGGTGGCGATGGAATGAAACAACCAAGGCTCATCTAGCAGAATTCAGCGGATAAAAATGGCAATCACGAGATGTAAATCGGGTATGGGTTCATTTTTACACAAGCTTGAACCATGGAGAACTTTGCTTGGAAATCGGGTATGGGTTCATTTTTACACAAGCTTGAACCATGGAGAACTTTGCTTGGATTCGGTTTCATGTTTACACAAGCTTGAAACGAAAAACTATGCTTGTTATAAGTTCGCATGCCCCCAGCATAATGACGCAAATCGAGGTACATGCCCCCCAAGCTTCATTGCATTCGACAAAGTGGATGGAATGAAGGTTCACTTTCGAGATCTATGAAAGACTCGACTTGTATTTTACGAGATCTTAATCAAAATACTCGATTTGGAAAGGGGATTGTTTCATTTTTTAATGAGGTTGACACAGTAAAAGAACTATCCTCATAACCCGTGTTTCATTTTTTAACGAGCTTGACACAAGATCAGGAACTATGCTCCGACACCTAGTTTCATTTTTTTAAGGAGCTTGACACAGGAAAGCGAACTATGCTCCGACCAGACCCAGTTTCATTTTTTAAGGAGCTTGACACCGGAAAGGAACTATGCTCCGTCAGACCTAGTTTCATTTTTTAACGAGCTTGACACAAGATCAGGAACTATGCTCCGACACCTAGTTTCATTTTTTTAAGGAGCTTGACACAGGAAAACGAACTATGCTCCGACCAGACCCAGTTTCATTTTTTAAGGAGCTTGACACCGGAAAAGAACTATGCTCCATCCAGACCTCATCATAATGAACGGAAAGTGGAGGCCCCCAAGAAAGTGGCTCCGGAGGGAAGGCCGACATCTTGGAAATCAGGACCTAATGCCCCCAGGACACTATGCACGACGGCGACATTGCTGGATATAGGCACGGGGGAGGTGGCCACGTAGTTGATTTGCGGCGAGGCAGATGCAACTTGTGGATGAAAGCCAGGAGGGAAGGACGAGTGCGCCGGAGGGGCTTGTGGACGAACGAACGATAATTGATCGAACATCACGATTCTTCCATCGTGTGGAAAACAAACCACACGGAAAAGTGAAGAAACAAGGGCTCCCATGGCATACACATAATCACGACCAAGGAGAAGACTGAAGTCTAAAGAACCTTGGGTAACTGAGATGTCTATATAGACAGTCTTGCCCCCCAAAGTAATAGGAAACTTTGGAAGGATCCCTAGTGGCTGACTCGTTCCTCCGTCAAACGCGGTGAGATGCGGTGCGACAGGTACAAGCGATGGGGAACCCAAAGCTCGCCAAGTAGTAACGGGCATAAGACTAACCGATGCTCCTTCGTCTAACACAGTGCCAGGCAGCGCCTTATTGCAAGCATAGGCGGTGACCCAGAAAGGCACGTGGGATGGAAGGGGAGGGGTAGTCAAACGACTCCAATCAAAGGAAATGACCGAACTACTTGGTGGGGGAACCATATGGTTGCCCCCCTGCTCGGAAAGAACCGAATCTAAATTCTCCGGAGAGGTTTCAGGAGAACCTTTATCAAGCTCAGGAGAATCTGAGGAGACGAGAAGAACATGAGAATTTTGCTCTTCCGAAACAGAGTGCTTGAGAGGAGGTGAACTCGAATCAACACTCTTTCCGACCAACAGTGGGTCTGGAACAGACTGGGAACAGCCAGGTTCGGGAAGAGGGGCTTGGACAAAAGAGGAATCTGAAACAATCTCTTTGTCAACAAGGGCGCGATCTACAGCTGTAGAAAGACGCTGATAACCAGCGGGAAGTGGATTCGGAGGAGCAGCAAGACTTTCCAACACAGCAGAGGCTTTATCCATGAGTGGACAAAGGTGAAGGGGATGTTTGCCTTCACAAAGTCGACAGGGGATTCGAAACTTCCTTTCCTCCTTACCATTCCCAACTGATGAGGTAGCATCGCCATGATCATCAGTGGACGATGAGGGGTGGGCCGGATCGCGAGACCATACTTCTAGTACCCTGGGAATGCCAGGACAATCACGAAGTAGATGGTCCTCCTTGCATAATCGACAAGGAAACTTAACCTTCCGCGGAGGAGCAGAAGGTGACCCGACTTCAGGTGCACTGGAGTGGATAGCTGGATTTGAGAGGGGGACTGTGTGTGTAGGCTCTCCCTTAGGGGACTTCTTCTTCTTGGTCTTCCTCTTCTTCTTCTTAGCCACCTGGTTACTCACATCAAGAATTTCACCAGGCGAAGTACAAGAGGACGACGTAGAAGTAGGCGTCGAAGGGGAGAGATCCACCTTTGGATCAACATGACGTTGTTCAGGTGGAGGGACTGATGGACTAACAGCCGATACGGTAGAGACCAAAGAGGTGGAAAACAACCACACAGGCAACCCGACAGTCAACCCTGGTAGGGACAACGCCGCCATATACGGAGCACCAACATTCCCAAGAGGAGGGAATTGTCCTGGATTCCCATCAGAGGGGGAACCTGGGTTAGTGAATCCCGGAAAAGTTGCCATAGCAAACGAAAACGAAACCTACTCAAGCTAACGCTTCACAAGATCTAACTGGGTAATGTTATCGTGGCCAAATTAATTTTTAAGACGCAAGGACCAAACTTGACCTTTTCATATTTCAGGAGTCGAGAAAAGGACAAAGATGACTCCAGTCTCCTTCGAATGTTTAATGAGCACGAAGTGACAAGAGGCTCACAGGCACCTTTTCGTTTAGGGAGTCCGAAAAGGATCAAAAGTGACTGCTCTGGAATTCTAGGTAGAGGGTGTGCCAAACTCTTCGCAAAACCACAAAATACTTTTTAGGGTACGGGTGGTCAATCTTCGTGAATGCTGTGTTCACTGCATTGCGAATCGTAGGGCGGCCGACTCGGCTTCCTATGGATAAAGGATAAAAGCCTAGTGGGGTCTCCCTATATACGCGACGGTACGTGGGAGCGCAGTCCGTGTTAGACCACTATCGAGTCACAGAAGGAGGAATCACCCAACCGTAATGTGAAACAACAGTGACTATGTTTAAAGACGCCGGAACACGTCTCTAACCTAGACCTCTAGATATTTGCGCTTAGTTCCAATGCGTTTTTAGATTCATTTGGGTCATTTTACAGTTGATCTTGAGATTAAGTTTCGATTTCAGGCTCTATCGTATGTTCTCTCACAATTACCTAGATGCAAACTACATGTCAACGAGAATCATTTTGTTCGATGAATTCTAGCTATGGAAAGGTAAAGAGATTTCAATCAAACAAAACGAACACAATCAATCAAACAGCCTAATGCAACTAAAAGCGAGGAAAGGAAACTTTTTCTTTTGAAAATGCAAATCAATGAAACATTCTTTTCCTTTTCGATTTTTTAAAAGCAAAGCCACTAGTTTGATTTTCTTTCAGTGACACAAAGCATCTAAAATAATTTGGAGGAACCGGAACACCAAGTAAACTACTTAATGAAAGCACACAAAGTTCCCTAAACATTCAACCAAAGCTTCCAAATCAAAGGAAAACAAAGGTCTGCACGAGCTATGTAATCTAAGCTCGTCAAGACAAGCAAGGATTGTAACAAGGAGGAAGCGAATGTGAACTGATCGATCCAAACAATCGTAATCTATGCTTGGTAGTGAAGAAATCGAATCAACATAAAAAGGTGGTTCAATAATCGACACTAAAAATCAACCAGCAATAAGCAGTGGAAAAGCCTCAAGCAAATCAATAAGAGGGTTGTGGATGAACCTTGAATAGACAAGTAACCCAAGCAAATGGTTTCTCGATGAAACTTCTAAAGGGCTAGGTCACATGGTCACAAGACTCACTTGAATGAAATCAAAGAGAGAGCGTCCCTTAACCAAAAGCAATCAAAACAAGCTAATGAGGGACAAGAAACAACAGGGGATAAGAAAGATTGATGAATTCAGGAGATAAAGTTATAAAAACAACTTTTAGGAATCAGCGCAAGTTTTACACTGAGCACCCGAGATGATCAAGGGTCAGCGCAACTTTTACACAGGCCACCCGAGCTGTCAGCGCGACTTTTGCCCCAAAAACCGAGATGATCTCAGAAAATCAGAGTCAGCGCGGAATTAAGCTAGAAAAACACAGTCAGCGCGGAATTAAGCTAGAAAGTTGCGCTGACATCGCGGATATACACGTCTTTTCCGCGATGATCCGATTTTCAGCGCGACTGTTAAAATTAAATCCGCGATGGAGCTCAAAAATAGTGACAGGCAAATCAAAACTCCCAAATCAAAACAGCCAATCTTTCAATCAAACAGGGGCACTTCCAGATCAACCCAGAAAACGCAAAAGATTGATAATTAATCCCCAATTTCAAAAAGAGAGCAATCAAATTCAAACACAAAGATGGACTCAAGAGACAAAAAGGCTGATCCCCAGCGGAGTCGCCAAATTGTTGAGAAGGTAAATCCCCTCTACGGATAGAGGCGATCCCTACTAGCCCAACAGGGGTCTAGCAACAATCACACAATGCTGCCACGCATGTTCCTAGTTACAATTAGACAAGAAGTAAAGAGCACCTACTTGGATTCCTGCGCTGTCGTTTGTCGAGGAGATGTTTCCTTTGCTCCTTCGCTTCAGCTGGTCATAGTCCTCCGCGATCCCCGCGAACGGACACCTGCACACACGAAAGGAAGACGAACGCAAGCATAAAATCTAGTAAAAGTAACTATATGCCAGTCAGAAAAGACATAATTCACATTTATCCATTGCATATAACAAACGAGAATGGAACAATAATGGCAGTCATCTATTATTAATTTGAATAGAGAAGAGTACAACCAAATGTTCTGACGTCGATAAACTTCTCAGGAGGGATCAGTCAGCATGTGTCTCAAGCATTCACCTTTGAAGATGGTTCTCCCAAGACAAACTAGTCTCTCTCTCTCACACAAATGTCACAAACAAACTTCCCAAAGCAATCAATCACTTCCACTCCTAACACACCACACCTATAGCAGCAATCTGAGCACTACAAGCTCTTGTATAATCCAAGCTAAATCTAGCTATCCTCTAACTAGCTGCTCATGGTAATGGTGGAGGTTTATATAGGAGAAGGAGTCTCCTAAAAAGGTGGAAGGATGAGCTTATCTTCAAGGGGAGTAGTTGCAAAAGGTCGAACAGACATGCCATAGAAGGGAGTCGACATTCACAAAGCTAACAACCAAGCCTGGAGAGATCTGGAAGGCTGGTTGTTTGAACAAATTCGCCCAAACTGGATCAGCGCGGATTATATGGAGACTGCCGCGCTGTCAGCACATGACAACAACTGAACAAGCCATGTCAGCGCGGAAGGACACGTGAAAGCCGCGCTGTGCGTCATCGCGGAAAAGTGATGTTCTTCCGCGATGGCAGCGCACGAAATAGACTGTGGGGCGCTGGTCATCGCGGTTATTTTAGGAACAGACGCGCTGATGCACAAAACTTTGGAAAAATGGTTTTTAGCCAGTTCAGGGAGCAAACATTTAGTGATTGTGACTTCTTGGACACAGCAGGGTGACTGACAGGAAGGCAGTGATAAATTACTGTGTAACAGGCCCCATAGGGTTTTGTCCGTAGGGATTTTGGTTCTGCCCCCCAGCGTTCCATGGATTACCAAACTGTCTTGCAGGAGCACCATACGATTGCGGATAATTCTGATAAGGATTTGCCTGCAGTTGTTGATAATTTTGATATGGGGCAAACAAAGGTTGCCCTTGAGGTTGCTGGTAACCATACGGTGGCTGGACTCCAAACTGAGTTTGAGAAACAGGCTGAGTTTGATAGACTGGTTGGGATTGAATTCCAACTTGCATTTGAAGACCGGATGGGGCCTGGGGTCTAGCCTGGGGCAAAAAACCAGGTTGAGCAGCGCCAGAAGGATGTCCTGTAGGTTGGGCTATCTGGCTAGAAGGATGACCTTGTTGATATTGAGGTTGGCCCACCTACCCAGAAGGTTGTACTTTCTGGGGGTGGAGTTGTTGTTGCACAACTGAGGGTTGTCTTAACGGACCAGATGGTCGAGTGGGCTGGGCAGTTGGTTGGCCTGATTGGATTTGAGGCTGGCCGACTTGCCCAGAGAGTTGACTATACTCGACGATGGGCTGACCATATGGTTGACCAGCTTGTCCAGATGTTGGACCATACTGGGCATTAGGTTGGTTTGGGTGAACATACGATTGACCAATTTGTCCAGTAGGATAACCTTGCTGGATACCAGGTTGGCCTTGTTGAACAGAAGATTGACCTGAGTTACAAGAAGGTTGAGCATAAGAGGTGAAAGACGGACCACCAGAGGTGAAAGGTTGTCCCTGGAAGGGTTGTCCTTGTTGGTCTTGATGAGGTGGTCTTTGGGATTGCGCAGACGATACTTGGCCACCATGATAAGAGGTGGGGCCCCAATCAATTGACAGCGGAACTGAAATCTCAACAGTCAGTTGAGACGACAAAGGCCTACCAAGATGTGGCAAATACTGATCGTATGGCCCCTCTGCTGGGACGTTTGACGTAGGATCAAAGACTCCGAATATAGAGGCGGAAGGACGACTGAAAATAGGAGTCGAAGAAGCTACACATACCATTGGAATGGTTGGGATTGAGGTAACAGACGTACTGCGACTTTGTGGAGTAAAAGGCTTCGTGGTGGGAAACGCGAGTTGTGACCAAATAGAACTTGTGAAGGGAGTTCCAGAGGACATAACATCCTTTAATGCTTTATAGCCTGGAGGTAGTCTCCCAGTAGTAGGGGTGCTACTAACAAGTATAGGTTCCGTTGCGGTGGGAATTTCACCACTCGTCGCAACGGATTCTTCAGTCGAAGTAGGGGATACGTCCTCCATGTCGAAAGAAAATAGTGGGGCTGAAACACGAGGGGAAGTGTATTCCCAAAAAGGGATACCATCCTCAGAAGGTTCCCAAACGGGTTTCCAATGAAACTCGTAAGTCTCGTCGCCTGGAGCACGAGAATTAATCGGTTGTATACTCGAAATAACAGGAAGAGTTTCGCTCACAACCGGTATCTCGGCAAAGGAAGAAGACGAAATTGGTAATTCCGCCAGGATGAAAACTTCACAAAATCCTAGGGAATCTAACGAGACAGGACCCTACTCAAACTAACGCAAACAAGATCTAACCGGCTAAATGTGAATCGTGGCCGAATAAATTTTAAGACAAAGGAACTGAACTTGACCTTTTCATGTTTTAAGAGTCAAGAAAAGGACAAAAAGATGACTCTAGTCTCCTTCGAATATTTAGTGAGCCCGAAGTGACAAATGCTCAGGTGAACCTTTTCTTTTAGGGAGTCCGAAAAGGGTCAAAAGTGAACACTCTGGAGAACTAGGCAAAAGGTTTACCAAACAATCCGTAAAACTGCTTATACACCTTGGCAATCAGATGAAAACCAAGGACTTCCCGTACGGCAGTCAATCTTCCCGAATGCTGTGTTCAATGCATTACGGCTTGTAAGGTGGCAGACATGGCTTCCTGTGGATAAAGGACGATAACCTAGTGGGGTCTCCACATATACTCGACGGTACGTGGGAGCACAAATCCGTGCTAGACCACTATCGAGTCACAAAAGGAGGAATCACCCAACAATAATGTGAAACAACAGTGACTAGGTTTAACGACGCCGAAACACGTCTCTAGCCTAGACCTCTAGAATGTATGCATTAAGTTCCAATGCGTTTTTAGATTCATTCAGTTCATTTTACAGTTGATCTTTGATTAGGTTTCAATTTTCAGGTCCTACTGTATGTGATCTCTCACAATTTCCTAAATGCAAGCTATATGCCAAAATATATCATTCCATTCAATGAATGCTAACTACAGAAGAGTTGAGATCTTTCAAACAAACAAAATGATCATCAAACAATCAACAAAGATTCTAATGCAGCTAATGGCAATAAACGAAACTTTTTCTTTTCTTTTCTTTTTTAAAAGTGACTAATTGCTAATAACAGTGAAGAATGCTAACTTCCATTAACTAATGCAATGCAAAAAAATCGTTTGTTTTTTTTTAATGGCATAATGCACTTAAACAAATTTTGAGAGATGATAACAAAGAGTAAACAGACAAATTTCACTCAATGAAAAAAGAATCAAGTCTGAAACACCAAGACAATCTGTCAAGCCAAGAAGAATCACAAAGACCTCAATGAGCTATGTGATCTAAGCCCAAACGAAGCCAAGTGAAATCCAAACGAACAATAGGTAGATTGCTCAAAGCACACAATAAAAAGTTTTTACAACCACTAGACAAGTGCAAAAAACAACCAAGAAGTCGACTGGACAATCAAAGAACCAAAAACTCCCACGGAAGGCTCGATGTACAAAGCCACTAGATGCTCTAGGGCTGGGATATGAGATAGATGGGAAGAGGCAAACACCCGAAGGATGAAGGTCAAAAACCAGTCAAACAGAGCTCTGACACACTCCAGTAGCTGAAAAAGATGTGAAAAGACAGAAATCCGAGTTCAGAAGGCTTCCAAACAAGCAAACTGGAAAAGTTCACAGGCCTGGCGCGACTGTCAGTCTGTAACTCGCACTATTAAGGGATTAGCGCGAGTTGCTTTTGTGCAACCTGCGCCCACTGGCGCGACTGTCAGGTAAAAAATCGCGCTAATAAAGTTTTGCTGGCTTAAAAATAAATCAAGCAGTCTAGGGTCTGATCGACAGTATCCAGACAGACCAAGCAGCAAGAAACAACTTAAAAATCCAACCCAGAAAGCTTATCTAAGCAAGCAAACAAGAGAAAACCAAAGTGCAAGACAAACTCCAAGTTGTTCGGTTCGTAAACCAAACCGGAGATTGACTGAAGTGGCGTTGATCTACTTCGCTAATGCAGAGAAATAACGTTTCGAAGGCTACCTGGCCATACTTCAAGCTCCGTCCAAAGTTTACGAATCAAACAACAAATAGCTTCCCCAGTGGAGTCGCCAAATAGTTGGAAATGTAAATCCCCTCTATAGACAGAGGCGATCCCACTAGCCCAAAATGGGTCTAGCAACAATCAAACAATACTATCATGCAGGTTCCTAATTGCAAATTAAAGGTGGATTATGAGAACCTACTTGGATTCCAACGCTAGTGTTGTAGGAGAGTTGATGCTCCCGTTCCTTTGCTCCGGCCGGTCACGATCCTCACGATCTCCGTGAATGGACACTTGCACATGCAAAGAACGATACGAATACAAGCATAAAACCCAATAGATGCAATTATATATCGGTCAGAAAAGATATAATTCAATCATCATTATAATGAACAGCAAGAATGGAACCATAATGATAGTCATCTATTATTGATAATCAACAAAAGAGTATACAACCGAAGTTCTGACGTCAAATCTTCCTTTGGCTGGGTGATCAGCTACACATGTCTTGCAAAGCTTGTCGGGATCAGGAACAAGCCTCTCTCTCTCTTTGATTATGAATGCAAAGAAGACTCAACAACAATCTCTCAGACTTCTGACAGTATCATTCTCCCTATACTCAAAACTAGCTTGTCAAATGCACCAGAACAAGCTTTTATAGATGGAGGAGGAGGAAGAGATACAATGAATCCAGACATTCGTGGGATAAGCATTATCCTCGAAAAGCTATTGTGGATGATGATTCTCGACCTCCATGAGATTGACATTATCCCTGAAAAGCCACATGAGTCGAAAGGAAAAAACTCTCGGGCGTGCATTTGTGAACAAATTTTTCCAAACTTGGTTGGCGCGGATAAGACTCTGAGACAGAGCGCCAATAAGCGCGCCCTCTTTGGAGAATTTCCTTCATTGGCGCGGGTGATACACTGTGGATCCGCGCTAATGGAAAAAGGGGACTTTTTAAGTATATTTTGCAAGAGATATCTTCAAAGCATATGAAGTCCATACTTAGGGGAACATAATGCAAGTGTTTTCAATTTATGTCACTGCTCACAAGTCCCGGAATGAGTCCTCCAAAGTGCGAGAAAGGGGTAACAGGGACGGTGACCAATGGTGACAAATTACTGTGTAACAGGCCTATAAATTATACAAATAGAAGAAGACCATCAAAACTAAATACCCAATTTTGAAAACTGAATACAAGGCCCAGATGAACATCGATGCTTTATTCCAGGCAGCAAAGGCATAGGTAGAAGCAAAATCAGAGGGAAGAGTTTGACAAGTTAGAATTCATTTGCATGAGGACATGCAAAGTCTTATGTTTGGGGGAGATGTTGGTACCAATTTATGACTGATTATTTTATGTAAAAACCCTCTTTTATTCATCATTTTCCTTTATTTATCCTTTAAATTTCCTCCATATTCCTTAGAAACTTATTGATATAATGTTATTTCCATTATTTTTATCTTGGAATTAATCTTAGGAATTTTTGTGTTAAAATTGAAAATTTCCATAAAATTACAAGTTGTTGTAACTTCCTGTAATGGCTCCATGGTTTGACATGTTGCGGGATAGGTTAGCAAATTCAAATACCTGGGGATTGATCCTAAATGTACAAGGATGATGGAATATCTATCCACTCTCGTATTTGAAGATTATAGGTGGTCGGTCAATGCTGGTTAAGCCCAGCTATTTTAGCAGAAATTCCAAATTTTGTGAACAGATTTTGCTATTTTTGAGGTTTTTCTCAAATTGAGGATCTGAACTAATTTGACCTTCTTTGATGTAATTCTTATGATTTCATTAGGATTATGAGGAGTACGAATAGCTTCCTCTTGTTGTGAAGATATATGATAAATAAATCAAAAGGAGAATTATGTAGTTTAGTAGTTGTTGATACATGAAAAACTTGGGAACGTAGTTTATGTATTTTTTATTTCCATACTTGAATACAGAGATATAGTGATGGAGTCCATATTTATGTTTCATATCCAGTAGTTTTCTTCATTTTAATTAGTCTATGGTGTTCTTGCAAAGTATGGAGGGCCCCCACTACAGAGCTGGTACACTTTTCCTTGAATTTTCTTTTACAATTACGTAGATAGATATGATACTTAGAATTGTCATTCAATTCATATGCTGCAAGTTTACAATATTGGAAATTGTTAATTGAAGAGATCCACATTTGTTGTGAAAGAGTTTTGTAAGAAAACCTCAATTGATATTCATCTCGAAATTGACAATTGTGCTTGTTATTTCATGGTTTTTTATCTCATAACTTGATCTATAGTTTGTTGTCCATTGGTTATGATTTGTAGTTGCAGAGCTCAATTGGTAGTTTGATGACTAAACGTTGTAAGTGGTTCCACTATTGTTGATCTCCAAAGCTACATATTTCATTTACTGTTTTATGTGATAAGTAATTAGGACTATGTTTTCCATATAGACAATTAGATTTGTTTCATTTAAGTAAATGCTTAAGTGTTAAAAAAGACAAAGAGAAACCTCTTGTAAAAGAGCATTGTTGATTTTTCCACACTAAGATATCATTTAGAAACCAAATCCTTCTAGATTTATATATATTAGATAGCGCCTCTAAGTGTACCTACTCGGGTTGACAAAGAAATTGAAGCCTGATTTTCATCAATAAGTAAGGTCCAACAGCATCTCAAGGCATAAGTTTTTCAACTGTGCGTGGATATACTAAACTCCCAAGTTAGGATCCTACACTAAGGTCTCATGCAGCCTCATCATGATCTCTAAGGCCTCTGCTTGAGTCATTAACTTGTGATAGCGTGCTCCTCAAGTGTGGAATTAGTGACACTACAAACCATTCGTGGTGTTGTCCATCCATCAAATTCATATTAGCTTCGCGAATCGTACACTTCAACCTTTGATCCAACTCCCGAGGAGTCTCACCTAGTATCATTATGATCTCCTTGAATCGAATGATTTACTATGCTTCTAATTTAGGTAAGCTAAATTCCTTATTTAGCGCAATTTGGATATCCATGATTCCCACATTCAGATTATCATTTGAGTGCTTAATGTACCAGGTTAGCGCGCGATCCTGTAGAGTGCTAACCAGCATCGCTTTCTTTATATTGTCATCTATAACCCCCTGTGCTTCCCATACAGCTCTTACCATGAACCAAAATTGGTCTGGATCCTCATTTCCCAATCCCTTGAACACAGGCAACTTTATTGTGCTTTCCATATTGAAACGTGGTGGTGGCGTAGGTGGTATGGGTGAAGATGGAGGTGATGGTGGTGAAGCTAGTGGTGGTGTGGGTGGGAGTGTTATGCGCGGAATTATTTTCCTTACCAAATGGATCGCACTTCGCGGAGATACCTTCGTGAGCTCTTCCTCATCCCCTCGCAGAGGTGAAATCAAAGGGCTATTCTCTGGTCTCTTACTTCCTTTGTTCCTGTAGGTTTTTCCACTTCGCGTAGCTCTGAACATAAAGTTAATTGCATAACCCTCTTTTCACACAATAAAATTTTAATCCAAGTATTCAAAGACTTTACGTACTTACCTCGCAATCCTTTGAGAAAGTGTCACTCTGCCTCGCTATAGCTGACTGAAGTTTCTACCACGAACTCAGTAATGAATCCTCCTATAATCCGATCGAGCTAGTGATCAACAGCGTGCACAATCTTATCCTCTGATGCTTCCAATCTGTGCACCAACTCTGGACTCCACACAATAGGACCGTCGAGCTTCCACCTTCCTCGGCTATTTGCTAGCTTTGTGATCCACTCATACAGCTCAGTAGGGAAATATGCGAAGAAGATCTTGTGGATTTCTGTGTACAGGTAGCAGTCTAACCACTCTTCTTTTGTCAGTAGCGGATTCCTTTTCTCCTGCATCGCGAACTCATGAATTCTCCTGTCCAATCAACCTACAATTTCCTTCTTAGTTGGATTCTAATGATACGACATCAGACATCTCTATGCAGATTCCAGGTCCCAGCAATGGAACCATTTGTTGGCTTGTTGGGGCCTGACCCAAGTTTGGAGTTAATTAGCGAAACAAATCCCTACACTACTAGCCCCTTCGGCATGAGCCCGTGGAGCGCAAACTAAAGTCTCACCCGAAGAAGTATGGGGGGATGCTGGAACCAATTTTCCACACCCTTGAGATGTTTGAGGTGTCGATTTAGTCCAACAGTGCCTACCTTCATGCAGGTCACTTCGCACACCGTCTTGACCTACGAGACCTTCACGATTTGTTAGGATCGTCTTTCACATAGCCCTAACCAGGCGCTGAGATCCTTTCGTGCTACTAGGGCAGCGATCTGCGCTATTTCCCCAAGTTACACCGCGTATCTTACTTATCTTCTTACAATTGTTAGTGAACTTTGCGTAAACAGAGACTTTATCTCGCATTCATTTAATCAACACAATCAGATATGTTCATGCACCATATAAAAAACAGAAATGAAATTTATACCCAATATATTCAATGCAGAAAACAGGAAATAATTACACAGAATTGATACGAAAACTTCTCTTTATTAATGCTTCCATGGTTACAGACTCAACTCACCCTGCGCACTCAGTTGCAGTGTTTTGCGCACTTAGCTGCAAACTACTAGGCCTCTGCGCACTCATACGCAGAGCCTTCTCCTACTTTACGACCCAAAGACTCGTCTCACACTTTAGATAAGACTCAATTCTTCATCCTTTTTTTCATTTCTTCCCTTCTTTTACAACTTAGAGCCTCGCTCTATTTATACAATCCCATGGTCCGCAAACCATGGGTAGATCTCTAAAGCCGACATTAGATTACAAAATTGAGGGTGGAAAACCTTATGATTCATTTACAACTTCGTGCTCCACGCCCACAAAATGCGGAGTATTTACATCGGATTTACAATTTTTATCTAAAATCTAGGCTTTAAGCCCCAAAATTTTCCTTGGGGGATCCAACGCCCAACAAGCACCATCAAATTTCTTGCACTAGAAGGAGGGCCAAATGACAAGTTGAGCCCTCAAAGTTTGTTTTGACTCTCTGCATATCATTCATGACATACATCACAATCTCAACTCCGACATGTTTTTCTCATGCACATGATTTCGAAGTGTCGGAGGATGTCATCGATGACTTGTCATGAATCAAATATAACGGCGAAGGCAAAATAGCCATGTTAAGACATGGAGTTTCCTTCTTAGGCTTATGTGAGAGGAATGAAATCCCCTCGGATAACATTGTCTGTGGGTTATTCGCTCACACGTTCGGATGGCGCATTTAGCAATGGTGTCTCACATTTCCCGCGACCTTTATTTACTCTTTTAATCACATGATCAGAGAGTTATGTAATGCTTTCTATCATTATGACCGTAAATCACTTAATAAAAAAAAATTGGAATTACGAAAACACTTGATGAATCTGTTGCACAATTTTGGGAATGTTTCTGTAATCTTGCTTTTCAAATCCTGAAAGATGAAGTTGATCGGAAATTTCTCAAAGAAAGGTTTCATTATCTTCTTCATATATCTGAAAATCCACATGAGTTGGAATCATTCAAAACCCTGCCAGCATACCTTGGTGCTATAGCTTCCAAATCTAAGACAGGCAAGGTTGTTGTCACAAGTGACTTTTCGTCCTCTTCTCATCAAACAGCTTTAGCTCTGCAGGACGAGGTGGGAGAAGTTGTGAACCAATCTGTTAAATTGTCACCTCCTCCCACCCTACCTTCTCGATATATCTGCGCATATTTGGATTGAAACCCCGATGGTTGTCACGTGATCTCGTTTTCTCAACCTCCGTCTGTTGGCTCCTATGATCCTCCAAATTTTACTGTCTTGTGTTCATCCGTTCTAGACTCCACATTTGTTGTTCATGAGGATAAAGTTCTTGACAGAGTTGGTGTTGAGAATCCAACCTGCGATGTCATTTTTTATGAGTATGTGTGGGAATCTGAAGAATAAATTGCAGTGAAGGATGACCTCCTTCTGTCCACACCTTATCCGCTATATCCTGACATCTTCTGTGATTCTACTATTTCTGATTTTTCTTGTGAAAATCCATACTCGGATGTTTCTACTTCTGATCATTCACAGAATGCATAGGATGTTAGTATGTCATTTGATTGCGAAGAAGACGAATCTTTCTTTCTAAATCCACCCAATTTTTCATCTTTCATTTCTAGAAATTCAGAGGATGAAAAATTTTGTTTCTCATCAACCCCTCTATATGATTCTTCATATCATGATTATGTCGATGCACATATCAAATTTTCTGATCGTGGTTGTTGTGATATGTTTACTCGTTCATATGATCATGATTTTGATTGACTTATTGTTGATCTTTCTAAGCCACCGGTCTATGATGATCTATCTTCTGATGAAGTGGAGGCCTCAAGCTATTGACGCACTTCAGCCCAAGCTGATGGTTATGTCAGGTTCTCGTAGTCTTCAGGTTAGTTCCACTTTCGATCATAAATTCGTTGAATCGCCCTAAGATCCTCATCATTCTCTCGTGCACATTGAAAATCAATCTAATCTACAAATTTCACATCCTCCACCAGAATCACACGATCCTATCGCTCATCCATTAGAGGAGTCATACGTATCAAGTCATGTTGCGAAACAAAAGTTTTCTTTCTTATAGAGGAGTTAGACTCGCTTTACATGAGACAAGGTCCATACAAAGAGTTGGAGTTCTACCAGTGTGTCGCCAATGTTGTAGCGACTAAAACCACCCTCCAAAAATTTTCCTATGCTTCGTTTTGGAGCCTCCCTACTAAAATCCCAACAGCTTATATTACACAGACCAGGTACTTGTGCTTTCATTAAGTGTATTATTTCGTTTTACAGTTTGTGTTGCTTACTTTCGTTGTTGTCTAACCACAAGATGACCTCTTGACTTGGATGAAATCTGTTTCTAGCACTACCTTGGTGATCTATGCAATCCTAGAGGGAAATCAGCCTTGCTCTTAGGAAATGCACAGTTGAAGCCCGCAATGAGCTTCAACTCCAAAATTGTGCAAACCCAATTGGTAGTCTATCTTCGGCTAGGAAACTGCACAAAGCATGAGAGGCAACCATAGCCACTCAGCCTAGGAATTGTGCATAAGCATTCCCTCAATAGTTTCCTGATGTATGTGTTAGTGAGTTGCCTAATTCTCCCTGGAATTGTGCAATTTCTTCATGCATGCATAGCAGCCTTTCCAGGAGAAAGAAAAAAGTGAAAAAGCATCCCTAAAAAAATAGGGATCTATTTTTAGCAGTTGAAGTTACACTTGAGTTATTTTTTGAAACTACCACCATGTACTACATTTTCCTAGATTTTTGGCCTTCACATCTATTTTAGCGGCTACAACCAGCCTCCAAAATTTTTCCTTAGCCTATTTTGGAGCCTCCCTACCAACCTTACATAGCACTTGTCTTGCTTTGTCAAGTACTCAAGCTTCAGTGTTTTCCTCGCACAAAGGCAGCCTATTGATCACATTTAATCCATTCCCCTCACAGGTTGCTCACCCGGACGTGGTCCAGCTACAGGATGAGCAGCTTCCCCTTGAAAATTGTGTATTTCTAGAGGGCAACCAACCTTCCCTCCATGAATTGCACAATCCTCTCTAACAGCCTGCTGGGCTCCAAGATTGCAATCCTTCCAGCCAACCTTCCCAACAGGATTTGTGCAAATTTTCCCAGCAGCAGGTTATTCAGCCCAGGATTTTCGCAAATCTAGGCAGCAGTCAGCTGCTCTACCCAGAAATTGTGCAAATCTCCTTGGCGACTAGCCCAGCTCCCAGCCAAAAATGCGCATTTTTCTCCAGCAGTCAAGCAGTTTCTTGCATGTGCAGCTGAGTTGACCGGTTCCCTCTAGGACTGAGAAAAATAGACTTGCATGCATGGGCTACTTCTCCCAAGGCAGCGTGAAAATTCATACCTTGTTTCAGGGATCTATGTTTAGCATTTGGAGGTTACATGCCAGGAGAAATTCTGAAATCTCCCACCAAGTGTCACTTCCACTAGATTCGTGGCATGCGCATCACAACCTTGATGTTATCAAAATTCATCAACCGAACGATGCAGAGCTCATTCCTCACATCAACCTTGCAGCTCTGACATCCCACATCACATCTAGGAGCACTTGGCACATTCAGCTCAGTTTTTTTGGCATAAGCCTGCTTCCCATGCCTTGTGCTGCATTTCTGTCACTTTTTGTGTTTTCACTTTATTTCTTTGAACGCTTGTTGTCAACAACATATATACTAGCTTGTCCTAGATCTGTTTCAGTTTTCATTGCTATCTCACTGTTGTCACATGCATGAAACTTTTTTGCACGGATGTTTGCCCAACCAACGAATTGCCTCACCCACATGCATGTTGATTTGTTTTTTGAATCCTTCATTCATGTTTTTCATGCACTGTTAATCACTCCTGCTATCACTTAGTGTCACCATGCATTCACTCACTTACTTGCTTTTAGTTGCTCATCGGAAAGTCAAGCCAAACTTGGCCCAGGCTCTACCTTCACCAAGGCTACATTATGCAATCTGGGGAGGAAAGTTTCACCCTCCTCTCCAGATTTGTGCATTCCTACCCAGCACTAGCCTCCAGGACTATTTTTCACATTTATGGAGGATAGTGGCTTCTTGGCCCAAGAAATTGTGCAAATCTATCCCTAGGCTAGCAGTCCTTCCCAACTAGAATTGCGCATTGCAAAATCCCAGCAGTCAGCAGCCAAACTAGACTGTGAATTGTGGTTCCAGCAGTCATCCAGTCTCCCAGCAGCCCAGACTATGCCTTGAGCAGTCTTGGCAGTCGGTCTCCTGACCTCCTAGTAGAAACTACGCAACCTTCATGACCATTTACCCAGGTATGTTGCAAGTCATTTGGTTTTTGACTAACAGATTGCTTGCTATGAGTGTTGCCATGTCTCCAAGTATCGTAGGTGTTCATCTGCCTCTCAGCAGTATAGGTACAATAGTTTCCAGGAGAGTAGATCCGAAGACACCTTTCAGAGCACTCTTGGGGATGGAGTCGATCAAGTGTCTATGAGTTTTCCTACTCATGAAGACATCAAGTTGTTCGTAGACAAGGACATCATGCAGTAGCATCACAGCAAGCATCATCATGAATAATAGTTGAAGGCAACATACTGAAGTCAACAAACACAATGAATGTAAGAGGAAGGTTGTTGAGAACATAGAGGCAGAACAAGGTTGCAACCTCAAGCAAGTCCATTGATGATGAAAGCAATTTTCGAGACTCAGGCTATGGAGTGACGGCTTGACATGAAGATCGCACGAAGGCAGAAGATGTAACAAAGAATAAGTTGCATGTGCTGAAGTAGCAACTCAAGAAGAACATGAAGCTACGCAGACAAACGAATGAGTTGCAACAAGATTAGGAACAACAGTGGGTGCAACGTTCACTCACGGATGAAAATGCACCTGAACAAGTTAAAGATCCATCCTAATAGCTAACATGAAGTAGACATGGTGAGTAGTGTGGTTGATCGCATGTAAGGGATTCAGCAGCCTACATGTAATTTTGTGCATGCATGCAATCCAACCCATTCAACACACTCACCAAGGCAAAGACAAGAAGCAAGTCCAATTGGAGATGAACGGGTACATCGACAAGCTGATGTGCATGACCACCAGCACACACTTGAATATCAGCACAAACACTATGCATCATTGTCTTGCCAGTTCAGCCGCACCCAAGAAGACCATGCGCATGTTAGCATATGAGTTGGATGAAGGGGCTGAGCCAATGCACCGGTTGCAACAGAAGCAAGAGTTCGCTTCAGCAAGATGTCACCATGAGGTGCATGCACACCATCATGGACGACCAAGCTTGGCATCATCTCACCATCTTCACCATCATAAGCATGTCAAAGAGTTGGTCTCACCACAGCGGACCAAGTGTCAGTGATGTCTTACAAGGCTTGCTCAATCCATGTTGTCTCACATGAGCACATGTGCATTGTAATGTTGAGTCATGTCAAGTGTAAGTCAAGTGTCAACAGTTGGATGTAACAGTCATAGAGTAGGTGAAGATTCATGATGGTATTTGAACTATCACAAAGGGGAATGTCAAGAGTCACCCCACCCTTTGCTATAAATAGTCCCTCATAACTCATTTTATGGGCTTTTGGTCAACCAAGATTCTACTAAGACGATCAAGAAGAAGGCTTGGACAGTATTGTAACGCATCTTGGCTTCTTGATCCGGATTTAAACAGGAACGCAACCAATTACAGAGATAACTATATACACAAAGATGCAGTGGAAATAATACTTCATTTCATTAATGGAAAATACTGAAATATGCTTACAAACAGTAATGGAAATAAACCAACTAGGGCGATGGTAGCTTATCTCTGAGAAGAGATGTGGTGGCTACATGCCTCTGAACTGTGTTACAATGAGGCTCGAAGGCCTATTTATTGTTTAGAAACAATGGAAAACCTTTCACATCCCGAAACCTAGCCCTAGAAGATGAAACGCCAAATTGTGGGCCCCGTTTGGGTAAATTGGTACATCAATTTCCCGTGGTCATAACTTTGGCATACGATCTCCTTTTGACGCATACAATAGCTCGTTGGAAAGATCTATCCGAGCACTACCACTTTCGGAGGCAATATCGATCCATGGACCCATGTTTCCCCAGATTTCCCAAAAAAGGTCGTTTAGGGCCTCAAAACGGCTCCGGAAGTTCAGGACCTGAAAAACTGCTAAAAATAGTAAATTGTGCTACAATTAAGGAAACTGAAAATGTTCAGAGAAATAATGGTGGGGGTCCAGGTGGACTTGGCAGGTGGCCACCAAGATCCACCCGGTCATTCCTCCCCCCTTAGGAAGCAATGGTCCCCGTTGTGTTGAGTTCCTCCATGAGATGAGGAAACTTTTGTTGAACTTGGTCCCTGGTGAGCCACTTGCCCTGGTGAAGGAGTTGGCCTGCTTTGACAACTCGATACAGTTGGATATTCTGTTGGCGATTTTTCTTGATCTGTGTGTCCATGATCTGATCAGTTGCAGCATGTTCTATGCAATCTGGATTTAATTCTATGGGTGTGAGTTGTTCTGTAATGTCGGATGTGTCTAGCAATGGTGGAAAGTATGGCCGAAGGCAATCCACATTGAACACTGGGTGCAGGCCAAGGAATGGGGGAATATTGAGCTCGAATGCATTGTCTCCCACCACCTTAGTAATGGTGTAGGGACCATATCGGAGTGGTCTCAGTTTCTGATAAGCTCCAGTAAGGCGCTCCTTTTGCAAATGCAGCCAGACTTTGTCGCCCACATGAAACTTGTGTGGCACCCGATGTTGATCATGTCGCTGCTTGTACTTGGCATTTGATTTCTCCATAATGTCATGGACTTGCTAGCGAATATGTTGGATGTGCTCAATGAAGCTGGTTGCCTTGTCTGTTTCGGACTGGACATGAGTCGAATCTATGTGAGTAGCTGCAAGTGGCATGGCCACATCAATGGGGCATAGTGGCTGGAATCCCAAGCCCACCTGAAAAGGTCTATGGCCAGTTGAGCTGTGAAGAGCTCAGTTGTAGTTGTGTTGAACATAGGGGAGGCTCTCGTCCCATGTGCGTGGATGCTTTGAGTTATACATGTGGAGAATGTGCACAATCATCCTATTGACAACCTCTATCTGGCCATCAGTTTGAGGATGGAAGGTTGTCGACTTCGTGAGTTTGGTGTCCAACATTGACCAAAGACTGGACCAAAATGTGCTGAGGAACCGACTATCCCAATCTGAGGTGATAGACTGTGGGACCCCAAAGTGCACCCAAACTCGTTCAAAGAAGAGTTTAGCAGTGGCTTCTGCTGTGATATTCTTCTTGCAGGCCGCCATAATAGCCATCTTCAAGAACTTGTCAATGACCACAAAAACACAGCCATTTCCATGCTTAGTGGAAGGAAGGCCTGACATGTAATCCATGGAGATGGATTCCCAAGGTCGACTAGGGGTAGGCAGTGGGGCATAGAGGCCTTGCTTCTTGATGGTCGGTTTGGCAATGGCACAGGCAGTACACGATCTGATATACTTCCCAACATCCTGTCGAAGATTCGGCTAATAGAAATACTTTTGCAGTACTGCCACCGTTTTCTCGACCCTGAAATGCCCAGCAGCCCGACTGTAGTGTGCTTCCTAAATCATCTTGGCACGCTTGCTTGAAGGAACACAAAGGTGACCCAGGTGGCATAACAGGGCATCTTGGAGGTGAAAATCGGGAACATGCCAACCCTCCAAGAGTGTCTGGTATGTGTGGCCGAATTTTGGGTCGCTTTTATAGAGAAGTGGCCAATCAGAAGTCTCATGCCCACAAGAGTTGAGAATGGTGGTTAACGCCATGATCGGTGGTCGACTGAGGCAATCTGCAACATTATTGGTGCTACCCTTCTTATACTTGATATTCAAATGGAACTATTGTAGGTATGTAGACCACTTCTGATGGCGATCATTTTTGCAATTTCCCTTGGGTCTGTATGAACTGCAGGGGTTGGTGGTCTGTGTGGATGACTGTTTCCTTCCCCAAAAAGTAATGCTTCCATTGTCGGCAGGCCTGCTCAATGGAATATATCTCTTTATCATAAGTGGGATACTTCCGGACTGTGTCTGAAAGTGTTTCACTGTGATATGCCACTGGATGTCCGTGTTGAGTAAGGACTGCCCCAATAGCATAGTCAGAGGCATCTGTCTCAACCTCAAATGGTTGTTGTAAATCTGGTAACGCGAGAACCGGTGCCATGTAGAGGTGATCTTTCAACTCTATGAATGCCTTCTGTTGAGATTCAGACCAAAAGAATTTTTCTTTCGCTCCTCCCTTGGTGACTTGACTCAAGGGCCAAGTGATATGAGAAAACCCCAACACGAACCTGCAGTAGAAGTTGGCAAGACCTAGAAATCTGCGGAGCTATGTCAGAGTGGTTGGAGATGGCCAATCTCGAATGACTTGGATCTTGGTTGGATCCACATGCACCCCCTATTCATCAATAATGTATCCCAGATACTGAACCTGAGTCATGCCAAAAGTGCATTTCTCCAAATTGGCACATAGCTTGTGTTGTCACAGTGTTTGGAGAACCTGTCGGATATGGTGGAGGTGCTCTTCCCAACTCTGGCTGAAGATCAGAATGCCATCCAAGTATACCACAACAAATGAGTTGGTGAATGGCCGCAAGATGTCATCCATTAGCCTCATGAAGGTTGCAGGAGCATTCGTCAATCCGAAAGGCATCACCAACCATTCGAAAAGGCCCTCCTTGGCTTTGAAGGTAGTCTTCCACACATCAGAGTGTTCAATCGGTACCTGGTGATATCCTGACTTCATATCGATCTTTCTGAAATATTTCGCCCCCTTTAGTTGGTCCAGGAGGTCATCAATCCGCGGGATCGGGTACCTATTACGGACAATGATCTTGTTCAGCGCCTGATAGTCAATACAGAGTCTCCAAGTCCCATCCTTCTTCTGTACCAACACGATCGGGCTCCCACAAGGTGATGAACTCGGACGGATGTGACCTTTCTACAGGAGCTCCTGAATTTGCCTCTTGATTTCATCGTTCTCCAGAACGGAGTGCCGATAAATTGGTCCATTGGATAGCGGCGCACATGGGGTCAGATCGATGGAGTGCTTGACCTGACAGTGCAGAGGAACCCCTGCGGGGGAGGTGAAGATGTCCTCGTACTCCTCAATTATAGAGATAACTATATACACAAAGATGCAGCGGAAATAATACTTCATTTCATTAATGGAAAATAATGAAATATGCTTACAAACAGTAATGGAAATAAACTAGCTAGGACAATGGTAGCTTATCTCTTAGAAGAGATGTGGTGGCTACATGCCTCTAAACTATGTTACAATGAGGCTCGAAGGCCTATTTATTGTTGAGAAACAATGGAAAACCTTTCACATCCCGAAACCTAACCATAGAAGATGAAACGCCAAATTGTGGGCCCCGTTTGGGTAAATTGGTACATCAATTTCCCGGGGTCATAACTTTGGCATATGATCTCCGTTTGACGCGTACAATAGCTCGTTAGAATGATCTATCCGAGCAATACCACTTTGGGAGGAAATATCAGTCCATGGACCCATGTTGCCCCAGGTTTCCCAAAAACGGTCGTTTAGGGCCTCAAAACGGCTCAGGAAGTTCAGGATCCGAAAAACTGCTAAAAATAGTAAATTGTGCTACAATTAAGGAAACTAAAAATGCTGAGAGAAACAATGGTGGGGGTCTAGGTGGACTTGGAAGGTGGCCACCAAGATCCACCCGCATCACTTCTCCGCTACACGTAGCTAGTACATCTGTTTGGAGGAGCAGGCGGATGTGGCTGTAACGTTCCATTGTTGGGGCTAGTAGGTTTACATGGATGTATTGTATGATTGTGACTTACACTTTTTATATAATAAGAGCCATCACATTTTCACGCATATGTTGTTATTGTAGTTGGATTGCTCCTGTTGATTTAATGATATATGTTTTTTAACTTGCGTACTTGTGTATGAACTGATTCACATGAAATTATATGAATCTTGTTGTTAATGTGTTGCATATGTTGTTAATGATGTCATCATCTATGTCAAATACTCTTATGGACATCAGACAGACCTTTCACTTGAACCTTGCCATAATAGCCATCGCACTCATCTCAAACTAATCCGTGAGTGTTGTACGTGTTATCTTACCTCATATGATGTGACTGTCGCATCCGAGTGAATTGCTCCACTGGAAGTTGTGCATGTGCTTTGTGTTATGTGTTCCTAGCTAAGTTGGGACTGATCCCTTTCAACCTAGAACTCACCTTCACCTCCTTCCCCCTTCGAAGTGTTGAAACCTCTCATACACGTTCCTTGACTCAGTGCATCAGTCACACCCTTGTTGCTGACAGACTTATTCTACTTGCCTCTATGCAACATTGTGGTCAAGGTATTACCTTCAAACCCACTGTTACGACTCCTACACCAAACAGTCTAAGGTCTAATTAGGACTTCTTATCGGGGAGTTCCCCTTGAAATGTTGGTGGGTCTAGCATCATCAACATTTCTGGCACTAGAAGGAGGGCCTAATGACAAGTTGTGTCCTCTCGTCCAGTTTTGAACCTTTGCATTGTCTGGTTGTGTTATATTCTTTCCACGACTAGCCCATGTAGTTAACTAGGGGTTAGAAGGGGGGCGAAGCTCCCCCTTCGTTGCGCAGATTGCGTAGTAGAGGGATTCATAGGGGGTTTGAGGGGTGCAGGTAACCCCACTCTATGGGGTCCGAGGCAGCGCCCCAGAAAATTTTGGTTTTGGAACCTATGTTAGGTCGGGCGGACCCACATATGGTTTTGTGCATGATTTTTGCACATGTTTTTGGACGCAATGGTTTTCGGTCCATGGTATTGGATGCTTCAGCATGTATAAATATGTATTGTAACATTGAAAGGACAATAATGAAAAATCAAGCTGGTAGTCCCAGTTTTAGGATCCAGGGGAAAATCTCTGTGTATATGTGTTTTATGTATTATGCTCTCGCATTTTTTATTTTATGTGTTTTAGAATTCATAAGCAGGTAATTTCTATACAGGGTTAAAACCTACATTTGAGAGCAGTTTTGGCTTCAAGGTGACACCTTTGTTGCTAAGGGGTTTTGCTCGAGCCTGTGGTAGACCCTGTTCAGTGGGAGATCTGTGAGATCGATTCTAGTGGTGAAAGAAGATGGCGAGTAGTGGAAAGATACATATCAAGAAATTTAATGGTCAGAGTTTTGAGTTGTGGAAAAATTTAATGGTAAGAGTTTTGAGTTGTGGAAACTCAATATGGAGGATCTATTGGTGGATAAAGACCAATGGATCGTGGTAGATCCGGGTACTAAACCAACGGGAGTGTCCGATGAAAAATGGAAGAAGTTGGATTGGAAGGAAAAGAGCACAATACGATTATGTGTCTTAGATTTAGTGTTGTTGAATGTATTAGGGGAAGCTATGGCAAAGGATTTGTGGGATAAGTTAGGGACTTTGTACGAATCTAAGTCTCTGGTGAATAAACTATTCCTGTGGAAAAAGTTGTATAACTTGAGGATGAAAGATGGAGACTCGGTGACAGAGCATCTGAATGCATTTAATACTATGTTAAGTCAGTTAGCATCCATTGATATTAAAATTTTAGATGAAGATAAGTGCATCAATTTGTTGTGTTCTCTACCAGATTCGTGGGATAGTCTAGTTATTGCAATAGGTAGCAATAAAACTGCCTTGCAGTTTTATGAAATAGTCTCATCCTTGTTGACGGAGGAGATGAGACGGAAAAATATGGAGAGCCAAAATGGTGATGCCTTGTCTGTACGAGGACGGTCCCAGAACAGAAACAAAAATAAGTCATCGAGTGGGAGATATAAATCTTCAAGAAAACTTGTAAAGGTGGTGTGCTGGAAATGCGGAAAGGAAGGGCACTACAAAAGGGACTGTAAATCTAAAGCTCACGATAAAGGAAAGGGATCTGATGATGCTCCTTCTACAGAGGCAAAAACCACCTCAGATGAAGGTGAGGATGTGTACTTGGCTTCTTCAAGTACACATGTAGATCAAGAGGCATGGTTGATTGACTCAAGTGCATCCTTTCACTTCACTCCCCATAGAGAGTGGTTCTATGAGCATGAGAAATACGATGGTGGTGATATCTTCTTAGGGGATGATAGGAAGGCTATAATCATTGGTCGCGGAAAATTAAAGTTAAAGTTGCAAGGTGGAAGGGTTAGAACACTTTCGAGTGTTCTGCATATTCCTGCATTGGCTAGAAATCTGATTTTTGTAAGCAAGTTGGATGATGCAGGTGCAAAAACAGTGTTCAAGAAGGATACCTATAAGATGGTTCGGGGAGCACTGGTATTGATGTAGGATGTTTAGATTGGAACTCTGTACAAGCTGCAAGGTAGCACGGTTGTTGATGGGTGCAACAGTTCTATGGTTCCTGAAAGTGGAGTAGAAAATCTAGTGGTCTCTGGAGAGAAGACCATGCTATGGCATCGAAGGCTTAGACATATTGGAGAGAAGGGCCTTCGAATACTTCATGGTAAAGGTATGGTATAAGGTATCAGTAATAGCTCTCTGGATTTTGATTTCTGTGAAAATTGTGTCTATGGGAAGCAGAATCGGGTGAGTTTCCCCTCTAGTGGTAAGAGGGTGAAACATATATTAGAGCTTGTGCATAGTGACGTGTTTGGACCTATGAAGGTTCTATCACTGGGTAAGTCTATGTACTATGTATCATTTATAGATTACTTCTCAAGGAATACATGGATATATTTCCTTAAGAAGAAATCTGAAGTCTTTGACAGGTTTAAAGAATTTAAGGCTCTGGTGGAAAACCAGACTAAGAAGAAGATAAAGGTGTTGAGTATAGATAACGGTGGAGAGTTTTGCAGTAAGGAATTTAAAGAATTATGTAAGAAGTGTGGTCTAGCACGGCAGAAGACTACTCCATATACACCTCATCAAAATGGAGTTGTAGAAAGAATGAACAAGACATTGATGGAAAGGGCAAGAAGTATGCTCAGTGATGCCAGGCTAGGACAAGAATTCTGGGCAGAGGCGGTGGAGATAGCATGTTACCTAGCAAACAGATCACCTTCATCAGCTGCTATGTGGTAAAATGCACGGGATGAAAACTACCCTCGAAATTCTTCGCGGGACTTCTGACAGACCGTAAGGTTATCTGCAAAAGGTACCCGTTACACACATGTTCATCTATCTGACATATATTGACAGGATATGGAGAAAGGATCACCTTTGGTTATTTCTAGATTTTCTTGGGGATCTCCGTGCAGTAAGAAGAAATTCTCCTAACTGGCTCCAAGATGATTCCTGCACAAAAGAACGAAGCAGACCAATCACAGCATATACTTCTGACAATTAATGAAAGAATCTGTAACAAACATGTATAAATGTGTAACTTATCTACTCAACACAACAAGCATCAGAATGGACAAATAAATGCACAATATCACCGAAACTTCGAGTAGTGGAACACAACTGTAGTCCTATATTCATAACAGAAGAGTGATTACAGCAACCCTGTTGCATCAGGCTTCCTTATCCCTTCTTCCTCTCTCACTCTCTCCTTCTTTCAGCTAGCTCCTTCAAGAATATGACAATATCACAACATCACCATGTACTATCCTTCTAAATGCTCTAACCCTTGTGCAATGGCCCTATCGTTGCTTATATAGCAATCGATTTAGGGCTGCCCAACTCCACCTGTAGTTCATTTGGGTAAAAACCATGAACCTGCCTCTTTTACCAGCTTTTTCCCATTTGCCTCTATTTCTGGAATATAATTTCTCCAAATATCTTGATTTTTGGAGTTTCCCTGCTTTTCTTGCACAAATTTAGGGAAATGATATCTAGATATTTTATGGCAGATTCGTTGGCATAACCACTTGAGCATCACTAAAGTTCACTAATGCTCCCTCTGGTCTAACAACATGAGTTAGCAGGTTGACTAACGCTCCTTTATGCTTGTAAACAAGCTTTATAAAGTAGGTTATCAATGTACAGAGAGCGTTAGTGTGGATTTTGGGCCTGCAACTGTGGTCAATCTTTCAGTCATCTTGTCCTTCTCCTCTGAGTTGATTAGGAGGTCAATTTGTCCTATAACAGATGCCCCCTAAAGTATGAGATCAGAGGCAGAGACGATGGCTGAAATACTTTATGAAAATACTGTAGTTTCCTATCAAAATCTTTGTAGAGAGAGAGAGAAGTTTCGGGTGATAAGGAAAACCTGATACAATAAAAGTACATATATATGAACTGCTAAAATCATGTCCTAAGTTGAGCATTCCCGTGCTCAGTAGCTATGTCAGAGTAACTTTTGCCTCAGAGATATAACAATGCTAGCCGCCAATATGGCACAGGGCAGATCTAGTGTCATAATAGATTATCCTGAAATGGTTGTCTTCAAAGAACAATATTGCAGCTTGGGAGAGGAAACAAGGCTGAATGATGCAAGCCTCTACCCAAGGTCTTGATTCCTGCTTCACCAAACAGCATAGATTGGTACATGTGATAAAGTGAGTTGATGTCGAACATGCACGAAATCATTTGATTGCCAGCCAATAATGGAGACTGTTAATAGATACGAGGAAGGCCACTGATAATGGTGATGGTCTCCAAGATGCACAGTGCAAACTAGTGAGTGTGAAAGATTTTTTGTCGTTGAACACTCGTAGAATTGCTTAACCAGGATCCAATGATGAAAACCTGTGATCAAGCACAAGGTAACCTACCACTAATTTCTGCAAGCACCAAGGCACTGAATGTGTTTATGCGTTATCTTCCTAGATAGAGTGTTGAAGTCGATAGGAAGGAACTTGTCGAAATGTAGGAAATAACGTGTCCTACATCAGTCGACACGAAACCAGACAAGGATGATTTTGTTTTTTGAAGAAACTTATGAGCTTTTGGGTCTAAACAATGGAGGGCATGATGAAAGGATATGTAGGGTCAGTTGATCGAGGAAACAAGTAGGGACCCTTGAACAATAGAAGGCACGACAACGGTTTTAACCAGACAATACTAGACTCATGAACACTACAGAGTGTTTTAAGAATGGAGATGCAATGGCATCAGGGTATATAGGCTAAAAACTCATAGGTTGGTAGGGCTCATATTGAGAGGCTATCAAAATGACAGTTTATCTGAGGGAGTGCCATGTTCAAGGGAACTTTTGTTGCCAAACCACGCTTCAGAATATGGTTGTATTTCCACTTTCCCCAATCTGATTTTTAATGAGTCCAGATGGGTAAACTCATCAATCTTTTCATGTTTAGAGAGTCTGAAAGGATCGCAAAAAGAACAAGTCTTTGCCCTATCTTATTAGTTTAATGAGTCCAGACAGGCAAACTCGTTGATTTTTTCATCTTTTAAGAGTCTGAAAAGTATCGTAAAAAGAACAACTCTATATCTTGTCTGTGTATTTAAAGAGTCTAGACTAGAAAACTCGGTGATCTTTTCATCTTTAGAGAGTCTGAAAAGATCGTAAAGAGAGACTCCATGGTGGTCCCTTTGTCATAGTTGTTAAACGGGTGCGACAAAAGGTTAATAGTATACTCGTATCGGTTACTTTTTTGTATTTAATCTACTGGACCCGGATAAAGAGGAACCTTTTTCCAATAGATGTCGACCTCATTTTGTTACAAGTATGAGGCGATGGACTAAACTCGTGTTTTTTCGTGACACTTTAACGAGCTCAGTAACAAAAACTCGGGATTTTTCATTTTTTAACGAGCTTGAAAAAAGTACCTGAAAGAATGCTCGGGTCATCTTTTAGCATGTTTAACGAGCAGCAAGACACAGCTCAATATTTTTTCTGTTTAAAGAGCGAGAAAAAAGTGCCTAAAAGGGATGCTCCATTGGTATTTTTCAGTTTATGAGCTGGAACTAGATCAAAAAAGAGGTGCTCAAAGCATTGTTTTACATATATTTAATGAGTGCAAATGATGAAAAACTCGAGGATGTCTATATTGTTTAAAGAGCGATAAAATATCCCACAAAAGTTCTTTACGGATTGTGGTATATATGTTTAATGATCTCTACTACAAAAACTCAGAGGTGTTTATATTTTTTAAAGAGCGATAAAATGTCTCCAAAAGTGCTCTATTCATCGTTGCATAGATTTAACGAGCGCAAGGACAAAAGCTTGGGGATGTTTATATTTTTTAAAGAGCAATAAAATATCCCTAACAGTGCTCTACCATAGTTAGAAAGTGTTGAATGAGCTTAACGATGAAAACTCAGGGATGTTTTTATTTTTTAAAGAGAAATAAAATACCCCTAACAGTGCTCTACCATCTTCGTTTGTAGTTTAACGAGCCCAAAGAATAAGACTCGAGGTTTTTCAAATTAACGAGCAAGAAAAATACCATAAAAAGAACACTCAATCTTTCTCGATCTTATGCTTGACAATAGAAGGGTCTATGCCATGAATTTCCTCATAAGACTAAGGAAAAACATCGTGGAAGTCCCTAAACTAGTAGGTGAAGCTCACAATTTCCTCAAGATTGTGATTGGATCCACTCTGTGTGTTTTCCACAATGCCTGTCATGACAAAAATATCAGGGAGCAATGTTTGTGAAATATTTCCCCTGTTTCCTTCTGATTCAAAAAGTTGGATAGTCGTATACGGTGAGGAAACGATTTCATGTGCATCAGGTGACAGGATTTGAAGAGGCATCATGTCCGAATCACATATCGAAACATGATGGTGCGAATCCTCCCAAGGTTGCTCTTCTAATCTAGTGATCTCTCTAATAGCTTCATCCATCGATAGGACTTGATTGAGTGGATTGAAAGAAGGAGCAGTTATGGGAGGGGTAGTGGTACCGTTGGCCGAAACCAAAGTGACTGGAGATTCGGGTGCAATTTGAATGGCTTTGTAGGCCAATTCAGCTGGTGACAGTGGCATTTGTTCTTCGTAAGTGTCAATGTCTGAAGGAGCCGGTAGGATCCATGGATCGGTCTGTTCATGAGGAAAATATGAAAGCATGTTGACCGATTGTGAAACCTTCGGCAGCTAAAGAGGGAAACAACCCATGAGGGAAGAAGCCTTCAATAGACCGGTACCTAAACTGACGTAACTGTCAGTTCCACCTCCTACTAGGGGTACAGAGCCACTTGGTAATGGTGAATAATCAGGGGTGCAGAAAGATAATTGATCTATTGTAATAACCTTTCCATCCAATGGAAATTGGATGATGTGAAAGATAGTAGATACGACAGCCATCATGGCATATGTCCAACTGCAACCCAGCAACAGATTATAGTCGAGTTTGTTGTCTACGACTTCTACGTCCACCGTTACAATTTTTCCCAGCCAAAGTGATGGGAAAACTGGCTAAGTATCCTTTTGGGACAAATGTGTGGCTGTCGAAATCTTTAAGGGAGTTCGACAGCAGGGATAGGGTTAGGGAACCCAGGGCAAGCCAACATGAAGCCGACATGATGCAGGTTGAAGCACCTTCATCGATGACAGTTCAGTGTATAACTTTACCTTTCGAAGTGATATGTACCTGAAATGCAAGCACGTGGGAAAGGGGAGGTTTACACTTGTCCATGTCGAAAATGGAAAGCATGGAATCTGTAGGGTCAATACCCCTGATAGCCAAAAGCAAAGCTTTCCTTTGGCTGGGGCATGTTTGTAATACTTCGAGCACTGACTTTTCCGATGGCGCTTGCGCCAAATCCTCTATGATGTTGTATTGTTCGGCAGCACGTACAGATGTGTTGTGCGTTGTGCATCGAAGTGCCCCCTTGGGGGGTCGAATTACAAAGTCCTCAACTGGCCTTTCGATTCACAAATCATTGGGCGGCAATGTGTTTTGACCTACGGATGGTTCTGCTGTTGGAGTGACAGAAGCTCCATAAGATTTGGCTCTTATGGTGAGATCTACCGTTCCAAATGTGTAAACAGCAGAAGATCCTTCACCAGCTGAAAGATGTTGCGAACCGTCATTGCCCCCTAACGTTGGTTGTGGTTGGTTGGCAACGAGATTTTGCTGCTGCTTAGTGGGAAAAGGATTCCTAAGGACAGCGGGGGTATTACCAGTATCCCTTTTGGCAAGGTACTCTGTGCATTCCTAAAGCCGCAGACAATGCCAGGTTTCGTGGTCTTCAATACAAAGTTTGCAACGAAATCTGGTAGATGTATCCTTTTCATCAACAGTAGGCGGAGCGACCTTCTATTTCAGGTTGGGCTACTTAGATGACTGTTCCTTAGAAGGAGCAGTCTTTTTCTTATTCTTCTTTTTCTTGCCACTGAATTTCTGTGTAGAATGCACAGAGTTAATCGCAGTGGCAGGAAGAGCAGTCGCTTTGGTAGAGGGGTCCACTACCAACTTTGCAATGGACCCACTGAGTTGTTTACAGTGCCCATGGAGGTTGCGTTGCTGATCCCGTCAACATGCGCTCTAGGGCGCTGAGTGGTGGGGGCATTAGGGTTATCGGGAGCATAGGGGATAATGTCGGAGAGAGTGCCAGACTGTGAATAGATTAAATCCAAGTGTTGGGCACGATGTATGGATTGGTCCTCTGTGACTGCACCACCTAGAGCGACAGCTCTAGCGATTTGCAGGAGCAACGACTTACAGAACCAGTCTGTTAAGAGAAAGTCAAGGATGGGAGCTTTGACTAACCTCTTCCTACGTCTCCATTCATGGATATGATCGGAGATGTGGGTGGCGGTATCCTGATGAAACGAAGTAAGGAGCTTTGTCCCTGTCTCATAATGGATAGGTAACTAAAATTTCTTTAGGAACTCCATCGTTAAAGCGTCAAACGTATTCACTAATGCACGTGGTAACTCAATATACCACTTTGTAGCATTGCCAGTGAGGGTGCGAGGAAATAGATGCAACTGGACACTGTCATCCAGCATGGAGTTAGAAACACACCATAGATGGTAGGTGGTGACGTGAGTGACCAGATCCTCCCCTTGTTTTCCATCGAACTGAGGAATATCCACCGGTATTTTATGCGGGATCGGTGGCCATTGTAGGTTATGGTAGATGGGATCGTTAGTCAACTTGTATAAGTTGGGGATATCCAATGTTGCCAAAAAAGGAAAACGGTTGGGTGCCCCCGATTCGGACCATTGTGAAGACAGATGACCTAAGGAGCTCTGCGCTCCTCCCATCGTTTGGTTCCCCATGATGTACATGGGCTGCATGGTGTAGCAGTTGCTTTGCGGTACGGTGTTGTAAAGTGAATTACCATGAGGATTTTGATACTGGGGTATGAAGTTGCCCCCAGTATAAGTGATGCCCCCTTGACTCATCTGAGTTGAGTAGGGTTCCCCCATGGATTGGGTGGGGATCCCTTGTGGATTCCCAACTGACACTGAACTAACCATATGGCTTTGATTGACAGAGGGAAAACTCATGTCAATCAGTGACTATCCGTGCATGCCTGAGAACAACGAGGGGACTGTGAGATTCCCCGCCAGCATGTGCATATTGGGAACTACCCCAGATATCTGAATCTGGGGGTTAGAACCATACATTGGCGGCCGACCTTGGTTTTGGTAAACTGGAACCACGCCCATAGTGCCACATTGAGTGTTATATGGAGCACTATATGTGGCACTAGTCAAAGGTATGCTTTGGCGCACCATAGGAGTGGAACCTGGCATCTGTTGGGTTCCACTGATAGAGGGTGTTGTGTGAGTTGCAATACCTGGGACAAACGGGATTGCAGGGTTCTACATTGCCGGTGTTGTGATGACCGTTGACTGGGGAAGTGGTAGAGGACTCACAATGTCTTTATAATTCCACAACCCTTGAGGTGTCGACTGAATAGATGGGAGAGCTCCTCCCAGTGAAGAGTGAAGTATTGGTACGACATGAGCAATAACAGGATCTGACTGATTTGTAAGCAAAGTGTTAAAGTGAGGAAGAAATCCTTCCGTGAAGAAATCCTCCGACAAATCAGAATCATTGATCATCCAAAACGATCTCGTGTGAGACTTAGGAGACTGATTCCTCGAAGATGAGGAATCTAAGTCAATGGATCTCGATAGATCCTCCACAGTGAGTGGAGGAAGTCCTAACAACCGTCTGGATTGACGGTGAGGGCCAAATGTAGCCACAATGACTGGTAAATTTTATCAGATAAATTTTAAGGTGATATTCTTTAAGTCTCAAAAACGATAGCACTCAGGTACCTAAAAAGAAAAAATACACTAAAAATGACAATCAGCAAACAAAGTGAAATTACCTTGTCTAATAAACACTGATTACTGGAGATGAAACCCAGTCTCTCAATGAGTAACAGAGAAGGATGGCCAAATGTATGGTTACAGTTACTTTTGAGCTTCGCCCGAACCTCAGATTGAGGGGCCAAGTACTCTCATGAAGACGAGCACCCTCCCAAAAAATGAAGACAAAGTAGATCTGTCTGTTTGAGGTACCAGGACAGCCCATCCCAGTCACCTTAGGTAAGTACCTAGAAGTATTGGCCACTAGAGATACCTCAAATCATAGACATTACCAGGGGAGACATAGTCATAGACAACACGTTGTGTGGGCAGGATACCTGAGTCCCTGACTCAGTTCCGAAATCCCTGAAGGGACCCCCATTACACAAAATTCCCAAAGGAGTTGTAAAAGAAGGTGGGCTACCTTCGATTACAATCCAATGTTGTCTCGTATTTCACTCCAGTGTGAGTGGAGTGGTCCTGGTAATATGAGTGCAGAAGGAATTTTCACTCTTTAACGACACTAGTTTGATTTTCAACCTTGGGTATTTGACTCACTCTCTTATCCCAAGGTCCAAATCTATCTAACGTTGGTTTGCTCTAAAAAAGAGTATCTGATTGGTTTTAGTGTAAATTTTAGTGTACTTTCTTATTTGTCTTTGGATGGGGTGTTGACGTATGAATATGATGAGACTTTTGACTTGATAAACCATGCAAAACTATGCTTTGAAAAAGAAAATCAATTTCTTATGCAAACAAGTCTTATTCTACACATGTATTATTTCACATATTCATGTATTTGCCAGTGCATCTAAAGTCATTCAACACTTTGCATAACCAAAATTTCCTTTTCTCAATATTCCCTAACAACTATTGAACCAAAACAAAGCAGCCTACAACTATTTCGACAGAAGGAGATGTACAGTTTATTAGCTTTTATTTCAACAAAAATTTCTTTCTTATGAGAGAAAAACTAAACCATTTTCTTAAAAAAATATATTTTAAGACACCAAATTTGTTAGCATGATACTGCTGTAGATCTTAATTTAGCCCTTAAGACAAGTTCCCCCCCTTTTGGTCCACAAAACCTCTTGAAAAACATGGAAATGGGTCACTGACGGTCTGTCTATGTGTAAACAGAGCTTTAGTTTGGCCACTAACGCTATGTCTATGTGTAAACAGAGCTTTAGTTTGGCCACTAACACTCCCTATCCACAGTCAAAGAGCTTTATAAAGCTCTGTGTATACCAACAACCTGCATTAGTGAGGGAAAGAGCTCAAAAAGTGGGCTTTTCGGATCAGTTTCTGAAGAGAAAGCAACTTTTCAGGGTGCAACAAGTTAGATGGTGGATCAGAGAAGGATATGAAGAAGCGGGAAGCTCATATAAGAGAGAAGAGATTTGAGAGGAGTCCGAATAACCGAGAACTAAATGTATAGTCCCCAGCGAAGTCGCCAGTTTTGCTATGGGGTAAAATTCACGGGATGAAAACTACCCTCGAAAGTCTTCTCGGGACTTCCAAAAGACCATAAGGTTATCTGAAAAAGGTACCTATTACACACATGTTCATCTATCTGACATATATTGACAAGATATGGAGAAAGGATCACCTTTGGTTCTTTCTAGATTCACTTGGGGATCTCTGTGTGGTAAGAAGAACTCCCCCTGACCAGCTCCAAGATGATTCCTGCAAAAAAGAATGAAGCAAACCAATCACAGCATATACTTCTGACAATTAATGAAATAATTCGTAACAAACATGTTTAAATGTGTAACTTATCTACTCAACACAACAAGCGTCAGAATGGACAAATAAATGCACAATATCACCGACACTTTGAGTAGTGGAACACAACTGCAGTCCTATATTCAGAACAGAAGAGTGATTACAACAACCCTGTTGCATCAGCATTCCTTATCCCTTCTTCCTCTATCTCTCTCCTTCTTTCAGCTAGCTCCTTCAAGAATATGACAATATCACAACAGCACCATGTACTATCCTTCTAAATGCTCTGACCCTTGTGCAGTGGCCCTCTCGTTGCTTATATAGTAATTGATTTAGGGCTGCCCAACTCCACCTGTAGTTCATTTGGGTAAAAACCATGAACCTGCCTTTTTTACCAACCTTTTCCAATTTTCCTCTGTTTCCGGAATAGAATTTCTCCAAATATCTTGATTTTTGGAGTTTCCTGCTTTTCTTGCACAAATTTAGGGAAATGATATCTAGATATTTTATGGCAGATTCGTTGGCATAACCACTTGAGCATCACTAAAGTTCACTAACACTCCCTCTGGTCTAACAACATGAGTTAGCATGTTGACTAACGCTCCTTTATGCTTGTAAAGAAGCTTTATAAAGCAGGTTATCAATGTACAGAGAGCGTTAGTGTGGATTCTGGGCCTACAACTATGGTCAATCTTTCAGTCATCTTGTCCTTCTCCTCTGAGTTGATTAGGAGGTCAATTTGTCCTATAACATCAGCATTGGAGGATAAGACTCCATAAGAGGTATGGACTGCTAAGAAACCCTCTCTTTCACATCTGAGGGTATTTGGAAGTGATCAATATGTACATGTTCCAAAGGAGAAACGAACCAAGTTGGATAGTAAATCTGAAAAGTGCATCTATATTGGGTATAAGGATGGTTTAAAGGGTTATAAGCTTTGGAACCTAGTAACAAGGAAGGTTGTGTACAGCCGAGATGTGGTGTTCAGAGAGGTGAAAGATGTTATTAAACATGAAGTCCAACCAAAGGAACCTGAGAAGATAGAGTTTGAGCTAAAGGAGGAAGAATCAAACTCTACAACAGAGGAGGAATCAGAAGATGAAGAGACACAAACTCTGGGTATGAGAAGATCAATTCGAGAAAGAAGGCAGCCAGAAAGGTATAGTCCATCTGCTTTCTATTCAAATTTTTCTTTATCTATTACTGATGATGATCCTAGAACTATGAAGGAAGCAGTAGATTCAGAGGATGGAAAACTCTGGAAAGAGGTCATGGTTGATGAAATGGCATCTTTGCACAAAAATGAGGCTTGGGATTTGGTGGAGTTTCCGGCTGGAAGGAAATTCATTGGCAGCAAATGGGTGTTCAAGAAGAATACAAATGCAGAAGTAAATTTGCAGAAATACAAATCTTGGTTGGTAGAAAAAGGTTATTCCCAGGTGCCAGGAATTGATTTTGGTGATATTTTTTCTCCTGTTTCCAAGGTAACTTTTATTATATTACTTTTATTTGTTGTTGTTGCTTTTGATTTTGAGGTAGAACAGATGGATGTGAAGACAGCATTTATTCACGGGAATCTGGAAGAGGAGATCTACATGAAGCAACCTAAAGGCTATGTGGTGAAGGGTAAGAAAGAACTGGTATGCAAGTTAAAGAAGTCTTTGTATGGGTTAAAACAATCACCAAGGATGTGGTATTAGAAATTTGATACATTTATACAGGGACTTGGCTTCACCAGAAGCAAAGCAGATCACTGTGTGTATTTTAAATTAATTGGTGACCGTGTTATTTATTTGGTCTTGTATGTGGATGATATGTTGCTGGTTGGAAATGACAAAGAAATTATACAGGATTTGAAGACCCAATTGTCCTCCAAATTCGACATGAAATATCTTTGTGCTACAAACTATATTTTGGGCATGGAAATTAAAAGAGATCGAGCAAAGAGGAAGTTCTAGTTAAACCAGAGGAAGTATGTCGAGACAATATTGCAGAGATTTAATATGCAGGATAGTAAATCGGTGAAGGTTCCTATTCTTGTAGGTGTAAAGTTATCTGCTGAACAGTGTCCCAAAACACAAGAAGAGGAAGAGGACATGTCCTGTGTTCATTATGCAAGTGCAGTTAGTAGCTTGATGTATGCGATGGTCTGTACTAGACCAGACATTACACATGCAGTGGGAGTATTGAGCAGGTTTATGTCAAAACCAGGGAAGGAGCATTGGACAGCAGTGAAGTGGGTTTTTAGGTATTTGCATGGCACTAGCGATTATGGTTTGTGCTACCAAGGAAGACCAGGATTGGATAGAGTTTTGGATATTTGTGGCTTTGTTGATGCGGACTGGGCTGGAGATATGGATTAGAGAAGATCTACAAGTGGGTATGTGTTTAACCTATTTGGAGGTGCAGTCAATTGGATGAGTAAGAAACAATCTGTAGTGGCACTATCAACTACAGAGGCAGAAGACATGGCAGCCACTCATGCAAGCAAGGAAGCAGTTTGGTTGTGGAGATTGTGCTCATGTATGGGTTAGTACAGGGAGCTATAAGGATATACTGTGACAGAAAAAGTGAAATTTTCTTGGCAAAGAACCCTACTTACCATTCAAAGACAAAGCACATCGATGTTAAGTATCACTTTGTGAGGGATATTATAGAATACAAAAAGGTGTTGCTGGTAAAGGTGGACACTTTGAAGTATACTGCAGATGCATTGATAAAATCTGTGAGCTTTGAGAAGTTCTCAGGGTGTAGAGGAACAATGGGCATTTTAGGGTTGAATAAATGACTAAGCTCTCTTGTGGCCCCCTATGGAAAGAAAACAACAAGTGGGAGAATGTTGGGTTGTGTAATATTCTTTCCACGACTATCCCACATAGTTAACTGGGGGCTTAGAAGGGGGGCGAAGCCCCCGCTTCGTAACACCGATTGCATAGCAGGGGGTGTAACAGCAGGTTTGAGGGGTGCAAGTAACCCCACTCTATGGGGTCCAGGGTAGCACCCCAGAAAATTCTGGTTTTGGAACCTATGTTAGGTTGGGCGGACACACCTATGGTTTTGTGCATGATTTTCGCACATGTTTATGGACGCCATGGTTTTCAGTCCATGGTATTGGATGCTTCGGCATGTATTAATATGCATTGTAACATTGAAAGGACAATAATGAAAAATCAAGATGGTAGTCCCGGTTTTGGGATCCAGGGGAAAATCTCTATGTATATGTGTTTTATGTGTTATGCTCTCAAATTTTTTATTTTATGTGTTTTAGAATTCGTATGCAGGTAATTTCTATACGGGGTTAAAACCTACATGCATATCTTTCATGGAGTCTTGCACTCTTCTTCCCCCGAGGTGTTTTTCGAATCGTGAAGATGTCTCCACCTCGAGGAAGCTTTTCAATCTCTTGTCCACTCAGACATATGATGGTGAAGGCAAAGTAGCCTGGCCTAAACACTTATATAACTTTCTTTGCATGATTTCTGAGGAAGATGAGTTTTTTAATGAACAGGCTAGTTTGTTGCTTGCATACACACTTCGGTAATCTCCATTTTGCTGGGTGCTCAGCCTACTAGCTTAAACTTTGCACTCATTTGAGCACTTTTGTGATCTCATTGAAGACATGTTCTATCATTTTGATCCAGACTATCTTGACCAGAAACTGTTATAGCAACGGAGGGCTTCGCATGAATCTGTAATTGATTTTTGGCAGTGCTTCTGTGACTCACAGTTTCAAGCTCCGAAGAGCCAAATGAAATTTTCTTATCTTTGGGACTAGTTCAAGTATTGCCTTAAGAAATTTACCCATCCCAAGAGAAAGATTGATATCAAGCCTCACTCAACATTCTTCATTGATAGAACTGTGCAATCTCATGTGGGAGCAGGCCTCAACTGACTGTCCACCTCCCTCTTATTCAACAACTACACCACTGCCCAGTGATGTTGAGGATCATGCTCACACACTTGTTCATCCTTCACACTCTCCCAACATCACTCCACTCAATTTTCGCGTAGATTTTGTTGTGAGTCCTTTGAGTTATCATATGCATTCTTTTCTTCGACCTTCATCTTCGAACTCAGGTGTTCCTTTGGATGATGACGTCTTGTGTTCATCCATTCTGGACTCTTCACTTGTTGTGAACGGGGAACAACCCACTGATAGAGTTGGCGTTGCACAACAAACATGCATTGTCATTCATGAAGAGTATGAGTCGAAGCTTGAACATCAACACTCAGCGAAGGAGGACTCCCTTTTGTCTGAGTCCCTTCCATTCTTTCCTAACCTCTTTGGTGAACCTGCCATCCATGATTTTTCATGTTTATCTTCATCCACGGATGCACCCATTTTTTATCACTTGTAGGACTCATCAGATGTTAGTCCATCATTCGACAACTAAGAGGATAAGTTACTTGTTGAAAATCCACTTGATACTTCATCTATCTTTTCCAAAAACATAGAGGATGATTTGTTCGCTTTTCATCTACCCCTCTGTGTGATTCATCCAACCATGAGGACGTCGACCAACATCCTAAATTTTCTGATCTTGGTTGTCATGATCTCTTCACCTCATCATCCAATCATGATTTTGACTCACTTGTTGTTAATCCGTCTAAGCCATGGGTCTACGAAGATCCATCTGTCAATGAATTAAAAACCCCATAGACCTTCGAGGCACTTTAGCATGAGATGATGGTTATGTCAGACCCTCGCTATCTTGAGGTTGGTTTCACTTCGGATAAAAAAATTGTTCAAACACTCAAGACTCCTCATCACTCATCTGTATGCACTCAAGATCAATCCAACGCTTATATTTTACTTCCTCCACTCAAACTACACGATCCCATTGCTCGTGCATTGGAAGAATCTTACATTGAAAGCACTCGAGCATGATGCAAGTTATCTTTGTTTCTTTCATTTGCTTGCATGTCACAGTCAAGAGTGTGCTTATGCTTCAAATTTGCACGTAGTGTAAGACAGCACCATGATAAGTCTGTGGAATACCCATCATGCACATGCACTCACTTATGTCCCATGGGCACTTTAAATCATGAAGTGTGGTTGTCTTCATTGTTATATCTTTCTTGCTTGCTGGTTCGCACAACTGGGTTGCTCACAGACTAAGCCTTCACCAACATGGTCTACCAATGAGCCGATGGCTGCATTCGAAGTATCACTTCACATGATCAGGCCCATGTATTGTTAGTGTAGGAGTAGGAGTAGTGTTTGCTTTCAGTTGTTTGCTTGCATGCTTGTTTTACTATATGATTTGTTTGATTGTTTGTTTGCTTTCTTTTTAACTTACGTTCTTTGCTTTCACTTTCACTTCTGCTTTTTCTTTGCTTTGGTGTTTTTCAATTCACTTGTTCGTTCATAGGATAGTTTTGCATGAAACCCTGTATGACTCTTGAAATGAGTTGGGTAAAGTACAAGAGGGCTTGTAAAACTATTACTACTTGGCTATCTGTCATCTTGCCTCTATGTGATGAACTTGTTACTTTTATTCTGTGATACATCGAAGGAAAATACGTACTGTTCGAAGTGAACCTTGGTGAAAACACAATGCTTGCACACTAACTAGTGTCACCTTCTCTAGTTAGTTTTTTTTGTGTTAACCCTTGTCATCTCAGTCAAGTAGAGTAAGTTGAGGGTGGAAACCTTAACTGGCACGTCAGAGATACAATAAACTACTTCTCTGTTGGAACAACCTCCTTGCTCTCAATAATTCAGGACCCCTCTTGCGCCTATGAAATGAATAAGTGATATGCACAGTGAAAATGAAAATGAAAAAATGAAAAGTCAAAAATTCAAATGAAAGATGAATCAGGTGAAAGAAGAGAAAGGCTTCCTACACAGGGAGGTGATGCAAGTAATTCCACCATGGTACTAACCAGGCTTGCTAGCATCGGAGCCATGCTTGTGTTCCTATGTGACTCCACCGAGGTACTATCCAGGCCTGCTGGTAGTGGAGCAACACCAAAGATGAAACTAAGGCTCTGACAACTATATTGCTTGTGCACCTATATACCCGTCAACCCCAATCGAAACAACTATGTTGCCTTGGCTCAGAATGTGTGTCAATCGACCAAGGGCTTGGCAGATGCTACATCTTACAATCAAGTTAGTGTGAAACCAAGATGATCTGAGAACTGAACAATACTTCGGGAGGTGTTAGACTTGCTTCTCACGAACAAGGTCTATGCAGAGAGCTAGAGGTCTACCAGTGTGTCGCCAAGTGTTGTAGCGGCTACAACCACCCTCCAAAATTTTTCCTTAGCTTGTTTTGGAGCCTCCCTGCCAACCTTACATAGCACTTGTCTTGCTTCATCAAGTACTCAAGCTTCAGTGTTTTCCTCGCACAAAGGAAACTTGTCGATCGTAGTTGATCCATTCCCTTCATAGGCTGCTCACCTGGACTTGGTCCAACTATAGGCTGAGCAGCTTCCCCTTGAAAATTGCGCATTTCTAGAGGGAAACCATCCTTCCCTCTAGGAATTACGCAATCCTTTTTGACAGCCTGATGGGCTCCAGGATTACGCAATCCTGCCAGCCAACCTTCCCAGTAGGATTTGCGCAAATCTAGGTAGTAGTCAACTGCTCTACCCAGAAATTGCACAAATCTCTTGGGCAGCCACCTATGGTGACACAAACAATTCCTCTAGCCCAAGAACGGGTCCAGCCACAAACAAGACATTCTATGGAAGATTTTCTTAGGTTAGAACTAATTAAGAGGGCCTACCTCTTAGTACGTTATATGTTTGATGACTACTTTGATTCCTTGCTCCAGCTATCTTCCGTTTCTTCTTGTGAAAACCTGAAACAAGTAGACAACAATAGACAACAAACGTGATAATATACAAATTATATTCAACCTACTTAACAAGTCAACAAACATTAAGCCATAAACATGTGAAATGACATCTTATGTAGGAAATCAATCGATAGTTGCATCTTTATTAAATCAAGAAGAGATTACAACTGGCGTCTTGAAATTGTTGTTATCCTCTGACAAATCTGGGTTCCCACACACTTCTACTAGCATTCTGTGAATGGCCCCAAAAATGATAGTCTCAAGGCTCTTCCCTTTAGGCTTCACACCAAACCAACTCACAATTCTCCCTTAAACACAAACTAGAGAGCTACAAAGCATGGATAACTTGTTGGTTACTCCAAACAAAACTTAATTAGCACTAGCATACACAAGCAGTGATTTCAGAAGGTACTCAAGGGGAGTATGGACAGCAGAATGTATATCAAGGAAGAGAATATCTTGGTCCGCACTTTGCCCTTGATGTCAAAGGGGGAGAGTGACTTGGTATGGTTGTTGCCATCAAGTCCAAAGGGGGAGATTGTTGGCATTATGATGCATATGTTTTACTTGATGTCAACCCACTTGTAGCAGAACATCTCACTTATACATAACTAGATGAATCTATAGAAGAGAGATCAGATGTGACAGAACACATGGGATGCAGGGCAGCTCAAAGGAATCAATTCACATGTAATGTACAATGACAACTCATTAAGTTGGCAGTTCTTAGTATGGCAAGTTAGCTTTGCCATCAAGTCCAAAGGGGGAGATTGTTGGCATTATGATACAAGTGTTGTCCTTGATGGGAACTCACATAGATGACAGATCATAGTGCAGCGTGTCAGTAGCAAAGAATTGATGATCAGACTACAAATAATGAAGAAAGAAAAGTATATACGCAGGTTCACTATATACCAAGTTGTGTACACACACAGGTTCACTATATACCAAGTCGCATATATACGCAGGTTCGCTATATACCTAGTGTATACATGCAGGTTATACACGCAAGTTCACTATATACAAAGGCGCGTATACACGCGGGATTGCTGATCAAAAGTCATGTATGCGTATGCACGCACTTTCATGCACACGTGGGAAAGCTTATTTTTGGGTCCGTGGTATTTAGACCTATGGTTTTGGACCTTGGTATTGCGTCCGAAGTGTTGAACCCAGGTATTGGTCCCTAGTATTGGTTCTAAATGGTTTTGGACCATGGTATTGAGTAAGGCCTAAGACTATAAAAGGAGAAAAAGATCATTAGGCAAAGGCATTCAGAAAATCTTGAATATCTGATGAAGTATGAGATCTAATATGCAGGTTATGGATTCATGATGCTTTGCTCGATCTAAGCTAAGGAGGAATCTCAGCAGTTGATGGAGAACAAGATCTAAGGATAGATCGGGATCTAATGGCGTGGAATGAATCATCTCTATACGGTTTGATCATGTTTATTCTAGATCTATATACTGATGCATGTAATGTTCTGATCTGGGTATAACTTAAGTTTGAAATAGCTGCAACTCATGAATGAATATTTACATATGTATATACTGGTTGACTTTTACAAAAGTGCATACATACACAGGTTATATACATCTAAGTAGCATATACCATATACACTATGATATTTGAAGTTACAAGCGGTTCTAGTAGTTGATGCAAAGCCTGAGTTCTGGTGTCTGTTTACTGGTGTCAGTATTCTGCAGATTCAGATTGGTTGATTATGTTTAGCATCAGTGTGGATGGATGACATCTGTAATGGATCAGGATCATAATGACTTATCTTTATGTGATCTGATGGACTAAATCTCGTTGCTAACATACATATTATCCTTGTATATGTAATGATCTGGTTATGTCTAAAGTCAGGAAGTGCAGAGAAGACATAAGTAAGTAATTAATGACATATACGCTGGTTCGCTTTGGTGAAGTTGCGTATACATGCTGGTTCAGCTCTTCCAAGTAGCGTATGCACTCTGATGCATGATTTTTGATGATACAGTTAGATCTGAACATTGTTGCAATTTGTTGACTGGGTTTCAGTGATTCAGTATTGGGTGATTCAGAGAATGATGATGATAGTGTTGATTGATTGTGTGCTTCAATGATATTGATTGGTCCAATATGAAAATTGGATGAAACGTGGCCTTCAGATTATGATCATGTGTTCCATGAGTTTCCAGTCTGAATATTTATGAAACATGGTACCTGGAGGAAAAAAGAGAAGGTTGTAGCCTTCTGTAGGTCAGTACCTACGTACTAGTACATCAACTAGTACAAGAGCTAAGGGGGTGGTAGCTCCCTTCCAGTAGAAGCTGGAAAACGAGTGAAGGTTGGAGTATTCAGTAGGCCAGCACCTACATACTAGTAAAAGGATCAGCTAGTACAAGAGCTAAGGGGGTTGCAGCTCCCTTCCAGGAGAAGCTAGAGAACGAGAGAAGGTTGTAGCCTTCTGCAGGTAGAAGCTTGTGTACTGGTATAAGACTGCACCAGTACAGAAATATTGTAAAAAGAAGTTTCTTATTAAAAGAAGATAGAGACGACTTGCAACAGGTGGTTTTCACCCACATTGGGTTTCCACCTTACATCATGGTGTTCATGTGTGATTCTTGTGTGTGATGATCTGTTCTATTTTACTGCACCTGTTTACTGTTCATATGGTTAATAAAAGTTTTGATGCACTAACTAAAGATCAACTTTTAATGGATTAACTGAATCATAATTTTACTAGATATACACTAGTTGCATTAGACATAGTTGCATGTACACGTAAGTTCCCTTCACTAAAGTAGCGTATATGAATCTGAGTTTGAAAATGAAAAAGCGATTGATTTGATAATACTGATTCACCCCCCCCCCCCCCCCCCCCTCAGTATTATTTCCAACACAGATTATGTGACTAAATGGGCAGAAGTAAAGGCACTTGTAAGGGAAACTGAGCAAATAGTAGTAAATTTCCTTTCTGAAGAAATATTTGTTAGATATGGAGTGCCCAAAGAGATAGTAATAGACCAAGGGACTCATTTCACTTCTAGATTGGTTCAAGACATCACTGACAAGTACAAAATCAAACACAGAAGGAGTACACCCTACCATCCACAAGCCAATGGCCAAGTGGAATCTACAAACAAGACACTGGAAGGGATCATGACTAAAACAGTCGAAACAAACCAAAAAAATTTGGTAGATAAGCTCAATGAGGCACTCTGGGCTTATAGAATCACATGGAAAAGCACAACAGGGTTTACACCTTATCAGTTGGTGTATGTCAAAGAAGTCATGCTACCAATAGAATTTCAAATACATACTTACAAATTGGCTGCAGATTTAGGCATTGATCTCTCTGAAGAACATCAAGAAAGAATTATAGAATTGAATCGGTTGGATGAGATAAGACAACAAGCAGTAGAAAGGACAACACTGATCTAGCAACAAAGACAACAGTGGCATGATAAATTAATCAAGAAGAAGGAGTTTAAAATTGGTGACTGGGCTCTACTATTTGACTCCAAATTTAAATATTATAAATCCAAATTTACAACACATTGGATGGGCCCTTATGAAATTCTTGAAGTTTTCCAAAATGGATCAGTCAAAATCAGAACCATTGACCAAGAAGACCGAACATTTATAGTAAATGGACACAAGCTGAAGATCTACCATAAACATGTCGACAAAGAAGATTTCATGAAAATAGTGACACAACAAAATGAGGTTCAAATAGTACAACAGTCTGTTGTGATATCTATGCCTTAGTTATTTTTCTACTTTAAAGTTTAAAACAAAGTAATAAAAAATTAAAAAAAACAATAACAGTTTAGATGTGAAAACCAGACTCTGACACACTCTAAACTCGAATTCCTATAGGAAAACCAAGGAATTGGCCAGTAAGAATTCATTATATTTCGTTTATATTTCAAAATAAAATCCTTTGACTATTTGAATTTCAAATTGATGAATTGAGGACAAGTCATATGATCAGCAGGGGAGGAGAAAAGTTTGAACTTTTTCATACTTTTTCATCTCCTTATTTTCAGAATTTCATTACAGCAGAGGAAGGAATTTGTTTTACTTTCATTTTTCAGTGGACTTTTCAATAGAGGATTGGTGTTCATTATTTCTCAAGAAGGATTTGTTCAATCTAAATTTAGAACACATCAGCAAAGGGACCTGTTGCTTGATAATTTTTCAGAAGGGACCTGTTAAGAAGAATAAGATTGCATCATCAGATTATGTCATGCCTGTACACATCAAATAAGTCAAGCAGGGTTAAATTTCAACAAGGAAACATCTGAAGGCTGTAAGAAATTTTCATTTTAATACTTGAATTTCTTTTATTAATTTCAATTTTTAAATAGTGGTTAATGATATTTATTGATTTCAGTTTCTCAATCATTCAGCCTATCCTATATCATATTCACTTAGCCTATCCTTCACTCAGTTGAATAGCCTGATCCTTAAGCCTATACTCATTATTCTATCCCTGTAGGATTTATTCCTACTCTTAAAAACTATCCATCCTAACCTATATATCCTATTTCTTTATCCTGTACATAACACTTCGATCCATAAGCCTATACTCCAATACATCAGTCAAATGTGCCAACATATACACTAAAACAAACCTAGTCATATCTAGTCAAACACAGTCACAGATCAGACATTTCTAAGGTACGAGGTACAGGTTCAATGATTTAAATAGCCATGCAAAATTTTTCATGGCTCTTAACCGAAAATTTTAACAAAGTGCATATGTTATGATGAAACATTTAGATGATGATTGAAAAGGGTATTAAGGAAATATTATGACAAAATGTCATCATAACAGGGATCAATAGATAGTTTCAAGTAATTAAAGGAGAACATAATGATCTATAGTTACTCATGATCTCAACTAGGGTTCATACCATGCCATTATGTCGAAGCTCATCATTTACGAAAATTGAATGTGATTGTTCCTTATAACCACCAGGCTTATCATTACTAAGTATTGTGTTGTAGGAGAGGTTCATTACTATTGAACATTGTAGGAAAGGTTCATTAGTGTTGAACGTTGTGTCTAAAGGTGAAGAGCTCATTAGTGAGTGTTTGATAAAGCCCAAACGCGTAGAAAAGCATTTTCTTTGTTCCTAGAAACCCCAAACACCTGAGAAACCATCCTTGAGGTATGCGTGAACTGTAATAAGGAGAGCTACGAGTATATTGACAATGTAAATGTCAACATACGAGTCTTAAGGGCAAAATTACACAGGACAAACCGAGAATTGAGAAGGAGATTCCAATTTGAGGACAGCAGTCGTTTTCACTCTAGCAGAGATGAGAAATTCAAGGCATAAGAACAGCATTCAGGTCAGCATAGGACCAGGTAGATTTTTTCAAAAAACCTTGGTCAATTCTTCTTATAGAGCAGGGTAAAAAGTAAAATAATTCTCATGGAAAATAGAATAGAGCTGGAACAATTTGATATTTCTAAACTGCATAAAGACTGTGTAGACATCCTTAGAGCAAAACAATGGTTAGTTTTTCTGGAAAAATTTAATGGACACAATGAGTTAACAACCAGGGAATTTGCTTCTTCTTTCACTGGAGAGAGAGCCACAGTAGGGAACCTATCCTTTAGAGTTTTAGAGGATATAATTGCCCAAGCTATAGGCATAAGTCCAGAGGGAGAGAAATATTTCAAAACCAAGCAGTTTAAGGAGAAATCCTAGACACATTTTGTATCTAGATCAAGAGTATCAGTAGTTAATTGGAAGACAACAGTTCCTAGGAGTTGAATTATTCATCCTTGGGATGAAATAGTCTATGTGATTCAAAAATGCATAACATGTGAGGGAAGATATAGTATAGTATATCTTTATCATATTAAATTATTGATGCATCTGAGGGGAGATTGTGTTATAAGTTTACCATATTTTCTTTTGCGGAGTTTAACTAAGATGTCTAAAACTATACAAAAACAGAGAAGTAGCATGGATATGAGCTTATATCATTTTGGCTTGGTGAAAATTTTAATTGAGTTTGAATTGCAGAAGATAGGATTATCCTCGAAAAGATTTCTGGTTTCTAATGAATTTACAGTGGATGAAGAGGAACGAGAAAGGCAGCAAAATCCAGAATTATTGGTTGATGTGGATGATGTAGAAGAGGAATTTTTCGAGCATGGACCTAATACCTTTGCTCCATCTAGTAGTAATGTAAAAACTAGAAAAATGGTAAGAGAAGAAATTGAGGAAGCTGGGAAGCATAAATTTTTTTACCACTTATAAAAGGAGGTCCAGAAAGACTGAATTTGGTCAAAAAGGGAAAATAGCAGATGAAGATGACATCTTACAATAGATTTAGTATGATTATATACAGGAATTGGAAACAAAGGGCAAGGAGGAAGACCCACAGGAACAAAAATTTTCAGGCAAAAATAAACGGAAATTGGAAAGGAAAATTGAAAAATTGCAGCAACAACTTATGGAGTCTGAAATTCTAGAAAGAGTTGTGAAGAAAGAAAATGAAACCCTTAGAACACAAAGTAAAAAGTTTTGGGATGAAAATGAGAAGTTGAAGAAGAAGGTCAGGAAACTCCAAGCCTATAAGGTTCAGGTTGGTAAGAGGGCCTATAAATTATACAAACAGAAAAGACCATCAAAACTAAATACCCAATTTTGAAAACTGAATACAAGGCCCAGATGAACATCGATGCTTTACTCCGGGCAGCAAAGGCATAGGTAGAACCAGAATCAGAGGGAAGAGTTTGACAAGTTAGAATTCATTTGCATGAGGACATTCAAAAGTCTTATGTTTGGGGGAGATGTTGGTACCAATTTATGACTGATTATTTTATGTAAAAACCCTCTTTTATTCATCATTTTCCTTTATTTAGCCTTTAAATTTCCTCCATATTCCTTAGAAACTTATTGATATAATGTTATTTCCATTATTTTTATCTTGGAATTAATCTTAGGAATTTTTGTGTTAAAATTGAAAATTTCCATAAAATTACAAGTTGTTGTAACTTCCTGTAATGGCTCCATGGTTTGACATGTTGTGGGACAGGTTGGCAAATTCAAAGACCTAGGGATTGATCCTAAATGTACAAGGATGATGGAATATATATCCACTCTCGAATTTGAAGATTATAGGTGGCCGGTCAATGTTGGTTAAACCCAGCTATTTTAGCAGAAATTCCAGATTTTGTGAACAAATTTTGCTATTTTTTAGGTTTTGCTCAAATTGAGGATCTGAACTAATTTTACCTTCTTTGATGTAATTGTTACGATTTCATTAGGATTATGAGGAGTACGAATAGCTTCCTCTTGTTGTGAAGATATATGATAAATAAATCAAAAGGAGAATTATGTAGTTTAGTAGTTGTTGATACATGAAAAACTTGGGAACGTAGTTTATGTATTTCTTATTTCCATACTTGAATACAGAGATATAGTGATGGAGTCCATATTTATGTTTTAGATCCAGTAGTTTTCTTCATTTGAATTAGTCTATGGTGTGCTTGCAAAGTATGGAGGGCCCCCACTACAGAGCTGGTACACTTTTCCTTGAATTTTCTTTTACAATTACGTAGATAGATCTGATACTTAGAATTGTCATTCAATTCATATGCTGCAAGTTTACAATATTGGAAATTGTTAATTGAAGAGATCCACATTTGTTGTGAAAGAGTTTTGTAAGAAAACCTCAATTGATATTCATCTCGAAATTGACAATTGTGCTTGTTATTTCATGGTTTTTTATCTCATAACTTGATCTATAGTTTGTTGTCCATTGGTTATGATTTGTAGTTGCAGAGCTCAATTGGTAGTTTGATGACTAAACCTTGTAAGTGGTTCCACTAGTGTTGATCTCCAAAGCTACATATTTCATTTACGGTTTTATGTGATAAGTAATTAGGACTCTGTTTTCCATATAGACAATTAGATTTGTTTCATTTAAGTAAATGCTTAAGTGTTAAAAAAGACAAAGAGAAACCTCTTGTAAAAGAGCATTGTTGATTTTTCCACACTAAGCTATCATTTAGAAACCAAATCCTTCTAGATCTATATATATTAGATAGTTCCTCTAAGTGTACCTACTCGGGTTGACAGAGAATTTGAAGCCTGATTTTCATCAGTAAGGTCCAACAGCATCTCAAGGCATAAGTTTTTCAACTGCGCGTGGATCTACTAAACTCCCAAGTTAGGATCCTGCACTAGGGTCTCATGTAGCATCATCATGATCTCTAAGTCCTCTGCTTGAGTCGTTAACTTGTGATAGCGTGCTCCTCAAGTGTGGCGTTAGTGACACTACAAACCATTCGTGGTGTTTTCCATCCATCAAATTCATATTAGCTTCGCAAATCGTACACTTCAACCTTTGATCCAACTCCCGAGGAGTCTCGCCTAGTAGCATTATGATCTCTTTGAATCGAATGATTTACTATGCTTCTAATTTAGGTAAGCTAAATTCCTTATTTAGCGCAATTTGGATATCCATGATTCCCACATTCAGATTATCATTTGAGTGCTTAATGTACCAGGTTAGCGCGCGATCCTGTAGAGCGCTAACTAGCATCGCTTTCTTTATATTGTCATCTATAACCCCCTGTGCTTCCCATACAGCTCTTACCATGAACCAAAATTGGTTTGGATCCTCATTTCCCAATCCCTTGAACACAAGTAACTTTATTGTGCTTGCCATATTGAAACGTGGTGGTGGCTTAGGTGGTACGGGTGAAGATGGACGTGATGGTGGTGAAGCTGGTGGTGGTGTGGGTGGGGGTGGTATGCACAGAATTACTTTCCTTACCAAATGGATCGCACTTCACGGAGAGACCTTCGTGAGCTCTTCCTCATCCCCTCGCAGAGGTGAAATCAAAGGGCTATTCTCTGGTCTCTTACTTCCTTTGTTCCTGTAGGTTTTTCCACTTCGCGTAGCTCTGAACATAAAGTTAATTGCATAACCTCTTTTCACACAATAAAATTTTAATCCAAGTATTCAAAGACTTTACATACTTACCTCGCAATCCTTTGAGAAAGTCCCACTCTGCCTCGCTATAGCTGACTAAAGTTTCTACCACGAACTCAGTAATGAATCCTCCTATAATCTGATCGAGCTAGTGACCAACAGCGTGCACAATCTTATCCTCTGATGCTTCCAATCTGTGCACCAACTCTGGAGTCCACACAATAGGACCGTGTAGCTTCCATCTTCCTCGGCTATTTGCTAGCTTTGTGATCCACTCGTACAACTCAATATGGAAATATGCAAAGAAGATCTTGTGGATTTCTGTGTACAGGTAGCAGTCTAACCACTCTTCTTTTGTCAGTAGCGGATTCTTTTTCTCCTGCATCGCGAACTCATGAATTCTCCTGTCCAACCAACCTACAATTTCCTTCTTAGTTGGATTCCAATGATACGACATGAGACATCTCTATGCAGATTCCAGGTCCCAACAATGGAACCATTTGTTGGCTTTTTGGGGCCTAACCCAGGTTCATAGTTAATTAGCGAAACAAATCCCTATACTACTAGCCCCTTCGGCATGAGCCCGTGGAGTGCAAACTGAAGTCTCACCCGAAGAAGTATGGGGGGATGCTGGAACCAAGTTTCCACACCCTTGAGATGTTTGAGGTGTCGATTTAGTCCAACAGTGCCTACCTTCATGTAGGTCACTTCGTGCATCGTATTGACCTACGAGACCTTCACGATTTGTTAGGATCGTCTTTCACATAGCCCTAACCAGGCGCTGAGATCCTTTCACACTACTAGGGCAGCGATCTGCACTATTTCCCCAAGTTACACCGCGTATCTTACTTATCTTCTTACAATTGTTAGTGAACTTTGCATAAACAGAGACTTTATCTCGCATTCATTTAATCAACACAATCAGATATGTTCATGCACCATATAAAAAACAGAAATGAAATTTATACCCAATACATTCAATGCAGAAAACAGGAAATAATTACACAGAATTGATTTGAAAACTTCTCTTTATTAATGCTTCCATGGTTACAGACTCAACTCACCCTGCGCACTCAGTTGCAGGGTTTCGCGCACTTAGCTGCAAACTACTAGGCCTCTGCACACTTAGATGTAGAGCCTTCTCCTACTCTACGAACCAAAGACTCAACTCACACTTCAGATAAGACTCAATTCTTCATCCTTTTTTTCATTTCTTCCCTTCTTTTACAACTTAGAGCCTCGCTCTATTTATACAATCCCATGGTCCGCAAACCACGGGTAGATCTCTAAAGTTGACATTAGATTACAAAATTGAGGGTGGACAACCTTATGATTCATTTACAACTTCATGCTCCACACCCACAAAATGCGGAGTATTTACATCGGATTTACAATTTTTATCTAAAATCTAGGCTTTAAGCCCCAAACTTTTCCTTGGGGGATCCAACGCCCAACAAGCACCATCAAATTTCTTGCACTAGGAGGGCCAAATGACAAGTTGAGCCCTCAAAGTTAGTTTTGACTCTCTGCATATCATTCATGACATACATCACAATCTCAACTCCGACATGTTTTTGTCATGCACATGATTTCGAAGTGTCGGAGGAGGTTACATGCAAGGAGAAATTCCGAAACCTCCCACTAAGTGTCACTTCCACTAGATTCATGGCATGCGCATCACAACCTTGATGTTATCAAAATTCATCAATTGGACGCTGCAGAGCTCATTCCTCACATCAACCTTGCAGCTCTGACATCCCACATCACATCTAGGAGCACTTGGCACATTGAGCTTAGTTTTTTTGGCATAAGCCTGCTTCCCATGCCTTGTGCGGCATTTTTGTCACTTTTTGTGTTTTCACTTTATTTCTTTGAACGCTTTTTGTCAACAACATATATACTAGCTTGTCCTAGATTTGTTTCAGTTTTCGTTGCTATCTCACTGTTGTCACATGCATGAAACTTTTTTGCACGGATGTTTGCCCAACCAACGAACTGCCTCACCCACATGCATGTTGATTTGTTTTTTGAATAATTCATTCATGTTTTTCATGCACTGTTAATCACTCCTGCTATCACTTAGTGTCGCCATGCATTCACTGACTTACTTGCTTTTAGTTGCTCATCGGCGAGTCGAGCCAAACTTGGCTCAGGCTCTGCCTTCACCAAGGCTGCATTATGCAATCTGGGGAGGAAAGTTTCACCCTCCTCTCCAGATTTGTGCATTCCTACCCAGCACTGGCCTCCAGGACTATTTTTCACATTCATGGAGGATAGTGGCTTCTTGGCCTATTGTTGGGAAAAGTATCCAATACGGAATGACCCTATCCCGCTCTAAGGGTGATAGTACCTCAGCAACAATCAAAGCAAAGGTATTCGAGATTACTTCTTTATGAGATGTAAGAGAGGGGAGAAAGAGATCCACTAACCATTGTCTTCCGCTAATGATTGATCCAATCTTCTCTCTTTGCCGCTTGCTCCCAGCTCCTTGCTCTTTCACTAGCCCAGCTACACCAAGATCCTGCAAAATGACAAGAGAGGGAAACTACAAGAAGCATACATTCATAATTGATTCAAGGATTAGAATAAATCAAATATACAAGTATCAATACGCCATTGAGACACATGCATATAGAAGAACTTCAAATGCTTTATTAATGGAAGAAGTAAAGTTCAGGGAGTGATACAACCATAAAAGGCCCAATCCAGCATCACCTCCCAGCAGAAACAAATCTTCTCTTCACCTCCTTCAAGCAAATCACCCAATAGTTCTATACTCAAACCAATAGCACTTCCTTACATTCACAAGATTTCCAGCCTCATTAGACCTCATGAGAGAGCTCTATATATAGGAGTTTTGGAGAAAGGATGAGTCAGCTTGAGGCTGGCATGAAGCTGACTAGTGTCCTCTCCCACTTCAGTTATTCTTTAGTTCTTGAGTCCACTTGGAGGTTCTTGCTTCCACTTGGAGATCTAGACCCTCTTACTCATCACTAGGTGAATTCCTTGATCCAAGTGTTATTTTGGAAGCTTCCTGGGCATTGACACCTTGAGGAATGACTGTGCCACTTGGCCAAACTCGCCCAGCGCAGGTAGCCTTCTTTACAGTTGACATTCAGCGCAGGTACAGAGTGGAGCAGTTGACATTCAGCGCAGATGCTCAGTGGAGCAGTTGACATGATCCAGAATTAGCTTGTTTTTGAGTGTTTTCAGGTGGAGAACTGATATTTAGTGTTGTGGTTTGCTGACCTTGTTCCTCTAGGGGTAGGAACAACATGTTTAGGGACTTTGGATCCCTTAGATTATTGACATTTCATGCTTCATGCTACAAGGCACAAAAATGTCTATAACAGTTGCCCCCTAAAGTATGAGGTCGTTTATCGGGTGAAATGCTTTATCAGGAGGATCCGAAGTTCATTCAATCGCTGAGAGGTGACCTGTAATAAAATACAATACAATACATTATTTTTCATTCTGCTTTCATGATCTAGCTGAGGCGGGCATTCCCATGCTCATCTTTATAAATTCATTTTGGTACATAGAACAGACGATCGTCTGATGGTAGACTGATAATTCTCTGCTGAAATTATCATCCTTTGAGTAGGATGATCATCTGCTGCAATGATGTACATATCAAATGTCTTTATATTTCCTGAATATATATCGCAGCCCGGATGGATGAAACTAGATCCGGGGTCTTCAAACTCGTTCGATCTTCACTCTAAGTACAAGTCGATCCATGTGAGAATTGCGCTGAAGTCGAACATGGAAAGACATCGCTTGATTACCGGTAAATAATGTAAACCGTTAACAAGCGCGAGAGGAATCACCGATAATGATAATGACCCTCAAGGTACTGCAGTACAATTCACGTGGTGTGAATAAAGGAATTGGCGTCGAACACCACGCAAAATCTTCTGGTCGAAGGTCATTGATGTATACCTGTCACCGGAAGTGAGAAACTTGCCATTGAGGCATGCAAGCTTCAAAGTACTGAGGGGGGTGTTCCTAGATCAACTTCTTGGATAATGAGCTGAAGTCGACAAGAAGCGATCCGTCAAAGGAGGGCCTTAATGAATCCCACATCAGTGACACGGAACGGAGCTAATGATTTTAGTGGAGGTGAAAACAATCTGTGAAATATGATTCAGGGTGGCGATCATGGGTGGATGAAGGATAATGTATGGCAGTGGATGGGACACGGTTGACTCTTTCTGAACAACATCTCTTGAACATATAACGACACTGATACGATGGATCGGTAGCATTACCCCAAATGTGGATGGTTTGGCGAGGACCATGGTGATGAGACCGGTGAATGAAACAACCCAACCCGATGTGATACGGAGAAAAAGTGTCATGTTCAAGAGCGACTTGCTACCATTAAAGCTTTGAGGTTCTCCCAATTTTTCCCCAGTCATTTCTGACCAGTACCTCTTTATTTTTGTCAAGCTTGAGGAGGATAACATATGCTTGTTCTATAACATGCCCTTCGGGCAAGCCCATCGCTATGTTTTAACGAGCCTAGCGATAGGGAAACTCGTTCTCGTCTAAAGACAAGTTTGTCGCTATTTAATCATTTTAACGAGTCTAATGACAAGGAAAACTCGGTCCTTTTCATTTTTAGAGAGTCTGAAAAGGTACAGAAAGTTAACTCCAAAATTCCTTTTTCGTCATCTAATCCCTTAAGTCCGAAAAAGTATAAAACAATACAGAAGGGATGAGTTTTCGATGACTTTAACGAGCTGAATAAAACAAGCGCTCGACCTTTTTGTGTAATAATCCCTCAGGTCCAAAAAGATTAAAATCTAGAGGAGGGATAGCTCTTCCGGTCCTTTTAACGAGCTGGAAGGCCAAAACTCGGCAAACTTTTCATATTTCACGAGTCAGGAGAAAAGAGCTCAAAGAAGACTCGTCTTTTGAGGAACGAGTGATAAACAGGGATAGCAGCAGATTCCAGGTACAGGTTGGAATTTTCCAATCACGGCAGTGTCACAAGGATGGATAGGTGAAATCATTCTTCGTAGTTGTTCCTCAAAATGGGTAAACAATAATATGGAGGTGAATGATTGGCCAAATGGAATGGAGGTGGCAGGTGCAAACACGACCAAGGCTTTTTATGGCTAATAAATTTACGATCACAATGGTTATTTACCGGAATAGGTTCATTTTTTAATGAGCTTAAACTCCGGAGGAAACTCTTGCTCAATCTTATGTTTATTTTTTAACGAGCATGAACTATGTACTAAAACTGCTCGGATCTCGCTTTTCTATTTTTTAACGAGCATAAATTCCGCGGTAAAACTGCTCGATTATATGGTCAAATTTTGATTTTTTACCATTACTAGCTTTTCTCTTTTCAAGTATAGTACTGCATTTTCAATTGCTGCAACAAACTTTATTAGAAATGAATAATATTTGCATGAAAATGAGATTATAACCCTAATATTTCACTTTGAACTACGTAAAAAGCCATTAAAAGGTGTTTTTACCTCTCATTTACCATTTCATTTGCATTTGGTTTGTTGGAGCTCTGGAGGTGCCTCTTCCCCTTTGATTTTCACCAGCTGATTCCGGGAGATTCTGCGGACGATTTTCGGCGCCGTCTGGACCAGGTAGGAGCTAAACCCTAGCTCTTTCTTTTCATGGTTTCATTTTCCAGTTTTAGGCCTGTTTTTCAATGTTTCTGAGCCCCAGGGGTTTTGCAAAATCGCCCTAACTTCAGCGCAGGTTCCCCTTTCGAAACTTGCGCTGAATGTCAAGCTGCCTTAAGGTAGCCTGACCTTCAGCGCAGGAGGGACACTCTCTGTCTGCGCTGGGCTCAGAAAACTGAGTTTTCAGGTCATTTTTTTGATGATTTTTCGCCAGTTTTTCATCAAAATCAGGAACTTACTCCTTCTTTGTTTGCTTTGCAGGGAACTTTGAACGAAATGTCCCTTACATGGCAAGAACGAGAACATGAAGAGGAGGACATGATTGCCCTCCATGACCCGGTCACGGTGAACGCGCTGCGGAACTGTGGCCTGCTGAAGTTCTTCCGTATCTCTAGCATGAGAGCACAGATTTCTTTGCTGCAGTATATGCTTGATGCTTGGGATCCTGTTAACCAAGTATTCCAGATTAGGGGAAAATCTATCCCCTTGACCATAGAGGACATGTACTTCTTGACTGGGTTGTCAAGACGAGGTGCCCCCATTTCCTTGTCAGGTACGGCCCGGGGGACTGATTCCACCAGAGATTATGTCCGCCAGTATTGCAGGGAAGGTTCTCAGCCGAGCAGAGACGGCAAGATTGTTATCTGTGAGATTACTGATAGGTCTCTCAGGTCCATTCTGTATACCATTGGTAGGATGGCCGGTAGCGCAGCTCTACATGTTGCCAACAGATCTTATATGCAGCACGCCTTGGAGTGTCTCCAACCGAAAGTATTCAACTGGTGTGATGCAGTACTTGTTCAAATGAAAAGTCAATTGACCAAGGTAAAGGATGGGAAGCTGAAGAACTTTGGATTTGGTTCTATTCTGACTGCCTTCGCCTTGGAGAAAATCCCACTGATGCAGCCTCAGTACATCATACTCGACTTGCCTTCTCCGACCGAGCCACGCATGCAGAGGTGGGTTGATCACATTTCTAGGCATGCTGGTCAACCTCAGATTACTTTTACTGAGGCCTTCTTCAGGTGGTTCGAGCGCCAAGGGATGGCGTTTTCCGAGTATCCATATGTGGGTATGGATTTTCGAGGTGATCCGGATTTGGTGCTACCGGATGGCGAACAGTGGGGCGCCATTGGTAAACTCCTTGACCATATTACTGTTTACTGTTCTTATTTATAATGTTGTTGTGCTTTATTCTATCAAGACTTTTAATTGTACTCTTGGGTGCATGCAGATATTGGTCCTGTTCGTCCAGCAGTTCGTCCGAGACCGCCAGTTGCTGCCCCGGCAGTGGAGCCTGCTAGGAGAGCTGTTATTCGCGACCTTGACGATACTGAGACCCTTACAGCTGTGCAGGAGCAGGTTGAGAGCCTTACTCTCGGCATTCCCGATGTGAGGATTGATGAGTTACCTTTACAGCTGCAGCGACACACTACTGGTGTACCTAGACGATGGACTCGTCTCTTGCGCATGATTGCACAGGCCGTGACGTGCTATCATGAGCACCACTAGGCTAGGGTGCCCCCTAGCATCTTTTTGAGTTTTAGGTCATATGACCAATTTTGTCTTGGTTACAGAACATTATGTATGAACTATATAAACAGCTTATATATATTTTGATTTTCGAGTTTTATTCTGATTGAGTTATATGATCCATATGTACAATCTTTGATGATGTGTCCTTTTATAAATGTTGCAAATGTCTGTCTAACACATAGTTTGCTAATGAGTCGGTTAATGTGTTTAAGTTTCTAGAAATATGTTGATATTGAATTGAATCAAATCGTCTTTCCAAAATCTTAACCCTTAGGAACATGCGATAAATAGCTGGATTGCGAACGGAGTATATACCATTGAGTTGTAGTATTGCGAGCTGTGAGTCTAACCTGACAATTAGTCGGCGTATGCCACGTGTGATGGCATCAGAGAGTAGTTCTATCAACGCGCTATACTCAGCGATGTTATTCGTTGATTGCCCAATACACACACCTCTGAAACTTACTAACTCGCCGCTTGGATCAAAAATTGCCCAGGCTGCGGAGGATAGGTTCCGCAAACTACGACTCGCTCCGTCGGCATATCCAACACATGTCTCCAGAAGGTTCAACATCTACAACAAATGGAAAAGGTGGATCACTCGACCAGAACAAAAACTTTAGCGAAAACAAAATACAACAAAAGCATGCAGGTTACTATTTAAGCATAGTAACGCTTGAGGTACAACCCGTTGCGGGGCTGCGCCAGTGGAATTCCATCGTAATCCATTAACTCATAGGCTCCTTTTGCTAACACCTTTTTAACAATATAGGGGCCCATCCATAAGGACTTGAATTTACCTGCTCCCAATTTATCGAATTCTTGGTCATAAAGCAAGACCAAATCACCTTCTGAGAAGACACGGGGTTTGACATTTTTGTCAAACTGAGCCTTGACTCGTTTCTTATGAGCTTCATTAGCCAAAGCGGCATCACGACGGGTTTCATCCAATTGGATTAGTTCCAAGAAACGAGCCTCTTCTTCTGAAGTTCCGGGGAGAAGATCGATTGCGAGTTTAAGCGACGAAATTTCGCACTGGATTGGTAAGACTGCTTCCAGGCCATACACCAGTTGAAAAGGTGTGAACCCGGTTGCGTTCTTTACCGACGTTCGGTAAGCCCACAAGGCTGAGTACAGGATTAGGTGCCACCTTCTTTTATGAACCCCGATCATCCTTTGCAACATACGCTTCAGGACCTTGTTGATTGCCTCAACTTGTCTGTTGGCTTGCGGATAATATGGGGTAGAGTTGTCGTGAGATAGCCCTAGCTTGGCAGCTAATTCGACCATCATGTGATTGCGAAAATGTGACCCATGATCTGTAACTATAGCCTGTGGTACACCGAACCTGGCGACTACATGATTGAAAAAGAAAAGGGCAGTTGTTTCACCAGTGTTATCCAATGTAGGCATCGCCTCGGCCCATTTGGTAAAATAGTCAACAGCGACTATAATATACCCATGCCCCCCGGTCGAGGTGGGGTTACATTGCATGAAATCGATGCCCCACTTGGCGAAGGGCCCAACAGCAACTATCGGCTGTAAAGGTGCGGGTGGTCGTCTGGTTTTGCTATCAAAAATTTGACAAGCATGGCAACTTCTGACTGCGGTTATGCAATCTTTGAACATGGTTGGCCAGAAGTATCCTGCTCGTAAGATTTTTGTGCTGTTGCATATCCAGATTGATGCCCCCCACAGGCGCCTGAATGACACTCATTCAGGGCTTTTTCGGCCTCCTCATGGGTAAGGCACCTCCTCAGAACTGTATCGATACCACGACGGTAAAGTGTATCACCGACGATCATGTAGTCTTTTGCTTGGTATCGTATACGTTTTTGTTCGGAGCGAGAGGTGTTAGGCCTGAACTTTTGGGTTTGGAGATAAACTATGATATCTCCATACCACTCATCGCTTACAGATATCAGAAACAAACTTTCGTCCACGATTGACTCTTCCGATGTTTCATCGTTGGACGACGATGGGAGATCACACAATAATTCTGCGAAAACTAGAGCTTTCTTTGATTTGGATTTCACAAATTCCAGATCAAACTCTTGAAGGATCGCTATCCATTTTGAATATTTGCCCCCCAACAACTGTCGCGACAGTATATAAGTCATGGGGTTGCAATCTGACAAGATGGTAGTTTTCCGAAAGAGGACATAATGTCGAAACCTTTGAATCGCTTGAACAGCTGCAAGCGCTAGTTTTTCAACATAAGAATATTTACTTTCTGTATCGTTTAAGTTTTTACTTAAATAATAGATAGGATGTTCAATTCCATCTACTTCTTAAACTAAAACCATTGCAATGGTCGTATCCGCTGCAGCCAGATACAGGTTAAAATCTCTTTGATAGTCCGGGGCGTACATTAATGATGCTTTTACTAGACAATCTTTCAGAGCATCAAAGGAAGCTTGCGCACCTGGTCCCAGACAAAAGGTACATCCTTTTTCAAAAGACGAGTATAACCCTTAGCAAGTTCTGCGTAATTTGGAATGAATCTCCTCAGAAAGTTTTCTTTCCCTTGGAGTTTCTGAATCTGAAGCAAATTTGAAGGTGGAGGCAAATTAATGATTGCCTGAACCTTATAGGGGTCGAGACGAATCCCATCCTTAGAGACTACAAAGCCAAGTAAACGACCAGAACCGACGCAAAACACACATTTGTGTGGATTGAGTCTTATCTTGTAGTGTCGGCAACGTAGAAATATCGCTCTTAAATGCTGCGGATGATCAGTCCGCTTTCGCGAATGAGCCGGAAGATCGTCGAGATAAGGTTGAACAATGTTCTTGATGTCATGGAAGGCATAATTCATCGCCCTCTGAAACGTCGCCCCTGCGTTCTTTAAACCAAAGGGTAATTTTCGATAAGCGAATGTGCCCCACGAACAAATAAATGCAGTCTTTGACTGGTCTTGTGGGCGGATATTTATTTGATTATACCCGGAAAATCCATCCATAAATGAAAAGATTTCACATCCGGCGCATTCATCAATTATCTGGTCGATGAAGGGTGTAGGGTAGTTGTCCTTCAGACAAGCTTGGTTTACATCCCTATAATCGACACACACTCTAATCGTCCCTTGTTTCTTCATAACAGGGACAATATTCGATACCCAATCGGTTAGAGGAACCGGGTAGATGAATCCAGCATGGAGAAGTTTTTCAACTTCTGCCTTAATGGCAGCAGCTTTCTTGGGGTGTACCTGTCGAAGCCGTTGTCTTACTGGTTTGACATCAGGATACATTTTAATTTCATGTTCAACGATACTCGAGTCAATGCCTAGCATTTCATCATATGACCAAGCAAAGACATCTCTGAATTCGTGAAAAAGAGCGTTATATATTTCCAGTTCTAAAGGGGAACAACCTTTGCCGACATAAATATTCTCTACAACATCTGTTTTAGTTGAGATATTTATGGCTATAGTCTCTTCAATATTGGATAGGTTTCGCTCAGAATCCACCGTGTTTACAGTATTTGTTAGGAATTCAAAAACTGAAGGGTGATAAAGGTCACTTTGAGTATCTTCTTCATATTCCAGAAGAAGGGAACGATGGTGGTGATCCTTCCATGGTGCCTCCTCAATCATCATTGATTGTAAGATTCCTTCGTCAGTCCCATGTACTTTCGACCAAGGATCTAATGAGGTACCATATTCTCTAGACCTATCTACCCAAACGCTTGATGAGCGTTGATTTGGGTTCGCCTCCCATGCTTGAAACATTGATTGTTACAATATTTCTAAAGGGCTTGGGGGCAAAACCATTGAACGATCCATGTTGACCTTCGTGGAAGATATCATGTTGCAAGTTGCTACAAACCGTACATTTCCTATATAAATAGGAGGTGGTAGCGCGAAAGTTCCCATCAATGTGGGGTCTTTCAATAATCCTACTCCGATATCTTGAATCGAATGGTTGCTCTCATGGATCATGGGAATGCTTCCTGTAACTTGTGAACCATTAGGGAGGAAATTCTGTTGGTCGACGATCGTAATCCCTCCTTCAAACGGGAATGCGATCTTCCTAAAATAAGTCGACACAACAGCTGCCATGGCATAAATCCACGGTCTACCCAGTAGGATGTTATAGTCAAGATTTCCATCAATGACCTCAACATCAATTTCTACTGTTTTTCCTCCTAGTTCAACTTTCAAGTTATTAAGGATACCGTAAGGGGTATAAGTCCTTCCGTCGAAAGCTTTTAATGTCGTCGAAGATTGTGACAAGGTTGGAGATCCTAAAGTTTTCCAGCAGCTCATCGACATAATACATGTTGATGCTCCCTCATCAATAATCGTTCTGTGAACAGTTTTGTTAAGGGCTTTCACTTGAATAAGGAAAGCTAGTTGAGCTGGTAACTGAGGATCGTATCCCTTGTGATCAAAGGATACAAGATTGGAATCCTTAGGATCAACCCCACCAATTGCTGATAACAAGGCCTGCCTTTGGGTTGGACAATTTTGTAGTACTTCAAGAGTCGACATAGCGGATGGCGATTGTGCCAAATCTTCCACTATGTTATAATGCTGCGCCGCTCTGGCGCGAGGATTAAATGTCGACTTGTGAACTACACCCTTTGGCGGTTTTCTTGTTAATTCAGGGATGATGGGTGGTACAACTTCTGTCGAAGTCGTTGTCGAACTACTCGGTTGATCTTTACCTTTTTCGTTCGACAGCTGAGGATTCCCATAATCTTTGTTCCTTGTCGAAATCAAAGCATCATTCTGCTGTTTTGAAACCGACAACATAAGCACTTGCGACGGGGAAGCATTTCCACTATCAACCAGATTTTGACCTGGGTTGGGAAATGGATCAGTTAACACAGCTGAGGTTTGGGAACTTTTAAAGAACCTCTTTAACTCAGCTTTGAATGGGCAATTCTTTGTGTTATGATCCTTATCATCACATATTAAACATGGATAATTTTGTTTCCCTTTCCCAGGAGGGTTTGAAGAATTTTTTCCAGGGGATGACTCACCCTGTTTCTTCTTCTTCCCTTTGTTTTGCTTCTTCTTGCTTCCTGGTTGATTGGTTTCTTTGCCCTTATCTTCTGATACGGCATTTACTTCCGAAGCAAGAATTTCTTCTTTTGCATTTTGATCCGAATTCTTACGGGCTTTCTTTGACGAAGCCTTTATCGATTTCGCGTTTGCCGTGCCAATCACACCGTCACCGGCATGAGAGTCACTATTTGATTTAGGAGGGGGAGGAATTGAAAACTCTGGTCTAGGGGCGTCAGGTATTTTGTCATAGAGTGTGCCGGACTGAGTATAAACTAAGTCCAAATACTGTGCACGAGCAATCACTTGCTCCTCTGTTACGACTCCCCCCTTGGCCACATCTTCCGTAATAGCCGGAAGTAACGACTTTATAAACCATTCAGCTAATAGCTGATCGGGAACGTACGTTTTGACCATCCTACGACGACGACGCCACTCATGTATATGATCAGATATATGGGTGGGAGTTGTCTACTTGAAGTTGGTTAATATTTCTGTTCCCGTTTCATACCTTATCGGTAATTGAAAATGGGTTAAGAAAGTCGTGGCTAGGGAACTAAAATTGTCGAAAGAGGCTCTTGGCAATTCAATATACCATTTAGCCACTGGACCTATCAATGTCCTCTGAAAAAGGCGAAGCCTTATCGAATCGTCGTTTAGGGTGTTCAACGAACACCACAGATGAAAAGTCATCACGTGATTCGATGGGTCTTCACCTGGATTTCCATTGAATTTAGGAATGTCAGATGGAAGTTTATGAGGAATCGCTGGCCACCAAGGGGCATAAGCAATCGGATCGTTTGTTAACCGGTGTAAATCGGGTAACTCTAAAGTCGCCACGAATGGTAACTGTTGATTCAGGTTAGGCGAAGCATAACCAGGGTACGATGGAATCGCTTGAGCAGTGGGCCTTTGCATACCAGCATAATGTAATTGATGTTGGTATGACTGATACGGTTGGTGGACTTGACCACTGTAAAGTGGTTGGTTTTGACCGTTTTGGATATACGGTTGTCCACTATTCGCAAAGATCTGCTGCTCAGAACCTTGGTACACCTGCTGGAATTGTGGTTGTTGGTATTGCACAAGCCAGGGTTGTGAAGCCATGTTTTGTTGTGCCATGCTAACCATTGGACCGAGGTGTGGGGTAATTGTACCCGTTTGTACTTATGTCGCCCCACCAATTGGTGATTGTGGTTGTGGCCCATGATCAAGTGGCTATTGCATTACAACCTGAGAAATCTGAGGTTGGCATGCAACAGGTATCGCTTGAACTTGTGACACTGTTACAATAGCCGGTGCGGTTGGGATGTTCGTCATAGGTACACACTGTTGCATAGAATATACAACCCTTGGTTGTTGAGGTAGCATAGGTACCCAACTACTTGATGCAATTCCAGTATAACCTGGATACTGTTGCGAACTCACGTATGGGTACCCTCCCGGAGGGGGTAATGAAAAGGCATACTGCCCCCCATACGGTAGCAATCCGGAACTCATAGGGATTGTTAGTCCTTGAGGACTGGATGGCCCAAATTGACCTCCATGAGGATCAATCTGTCGAGTTTCAACATAAGAGTTGCCGGGTATTACTCCGGATGAACAAACTGGAACAGACCATACTGTCGAAATAGTCCCTTGGTGGACTCCTTCTAGCGGTTGTGAGCTAGTTGGGACAGCTGGTATGCCGGCAAACATTGTCGGAGTGACGGCAGGGGCTTCTGCTTTCGCTGTGTCATTTGACACAGTCCTAGATGATGACGGTTGTTCAGACATCTTAATTCTATCCAATAGATTGCCTAGCGATTCTACAGGAACTTCCACTTGTGGTGGATTAACCTCTGATGAAGGAAAGAGAGTGACCCCGACTCCAAAATGAGTTGGAGTACTTGCTTGCGGATCCTCTGCAATTTCCTCTATCGCAATCAAACCCGGTGGAAGAGGAAGACCGTCAGGTCCGTAAAATATTTATGGTGCCGAAGAAGTGGTTTCTTCGATAGCGACAGTTGTTTGAGGAACAAAACTCTCTGGACCGGTTACAGATGGAACTGATTCAGTTATACAAGTATTTTCCCCCAGACTAGGATCAGTATTATTGTCCTTCTGTGGCTGTTGAACTTCTTCTATAGAGGCAGGGTTTCCAGAAATGTTAGGAGTAACCGGAACCTCAGATGCAGTTGGAACACTTGTTCTAACTGTTATAGGAGATTTTGAACCGGTTAAACGAGTTCGCTTTGTCCGTACTGTTTTCGATTCCGGAGACAAAGACGGTTGACTCGTAAGCCTCCGCGAACGACGGGGTTTCAATTGACTTTCTTCCACGATTGCGGATTACTTGATCAACCAAAATATTAAAAGGGGAAATTTGTGTTTCCGAATTGAATGAATTTTATTAGACGCTTTTAGACACAACTTGCTTTTTCACTTTTTAAGAGTCGAGAAAAAGCTAAAGATGACTCTAGTCTCCTTCGATGTATTAACGAGCCCGAAGTGACAAATGCTCGGTTGGACTTTTTCAGTTATAGAGTTTGAAAAAGGCCAAAAGAAACTGCTCTGGAGATCTAGGCAGAGGGTGTGCCAAACCTTTCGCAAAACCACAGAATACGTTTTACGGTACGGGTGGTCGATCTTCGTGAATGCTGTGCACTGCATTGCGATCAGTAGGGCGGGCGACACGGCTTCCTATGGATAAAAGATATATGCCTATAGGGGTCTCCCAATATATACGCGACGGTACGTGGGAGCACAAGTCCGTATTAGTGCCACCGACTCTCAGGAGGAATCACCCACCTTCGTCGAGATCGACAGTCACTACGTTTAACGACGCCGGAACACGTCTCTAGCTTAGACCTCTATGTGTTTGCGTTATGTTTCAAAGCGTTGTTAGGTAAATTCAATTTATTTTAAGGTTGATCTTGTTTAGCAGTTTGCCTTTATGGATCACCACGAGATGTATAGTAACACTCCTAAATGCAGTCTAAGATGATAAGCAAGCTTTTCAATCTTTCAACTTTGAAAATCTTAACTACTGAGGGAAAAGAAAGACAACATCTTTTCACACAGATCATAGAGCACACACTAATGCACTTTTTCCTAAATCGACATGCAAACCGCCAAAATGTACATGCACAATGCAGGTATTTCTTTTCTCTTTCTTAATGTTGGTGTAATACAAAAAGAAAGCTGTTGTATAATTTCGAATTCGATTTCAAGTGAAAACAAACAAGCTTGTCCAAAATCAAAAGACACCTTAAGATTTACTTGTTTCGACACTAGAAATATATAAATTCAAACCATATGACGAAAGCAAAAGCTCAATCAGCTATGAACATCAAACAAACTAACTCTTAAGATCAAAACGACACTTATCACAGGTCTAGATCTAAGAGGCCACAGCAAGACTAGTTCACTTTTCGTTATGGGAAACTGCAAATGATATAAGAAATACACAAAGAACAAATACAGTTTCTTTATACAACCGAGGTGGAATAGTGGCAAGGAAAGTTGGTTTCAGATAGGTACATTGACTGGTAACAGGCTGCAAAAACAAGAGTGAAAACAGGGCAATAAACAGGAGGGAACCCCAGTAGCACTAGGCAAAACTGGTTCAGCGCAGGTAGTACACTGGCAGTTTGACCTTCAGCGCAGGTAGCCCCTTCGGGAACTACGCTGAAATGCAGACTGCCTTCACAGTGCCTGCACTGAAGATTCAAACTTTCGTTTTTCTCAGTTTCCGGGTCACAGATTGCTCAAAAATTCACAGTTTTTGGCCAAATCAGAAGCTATCAGTCAAGTACACACTAAGGGGTGAAAAGGAGGATGAAAAGCTATCACTAAGAGCTATTTAGAGTCCTTGTGAATCAGCTCTTCAAATCATAAACATGCCCAGAAACTGAGCTAGAGTAGCTGCCCTCTACTTTGCATTTGAAAGATCCAAATGCAGTTCGATTCAGTACTCCCTTTGTTTATGAAATGAATAGAAAAAAACACAAACAACCAACAAGATACGATCCCCAGTGGAGTCGCCAATTTGTTGTTGGGAAAAGTATCCAATACGGAATGACCCTATCCCACTCTAAGGGTGATAGTACCTCAGCAACAATCAAAGCAAAGCTATTCGAGATTACTTCTTTATGAGATGTAAGAGAGGGGAGAAAGAGATCCACTAACCGTTGTCTTCCGCTAATGATTGATCCAATCTTCTCTCTTTGCCGCTTGCTCCCAGCTCCTTGCTCTTTCACTGGCCCAGCTACACCAAGATCCTGCAAAATGACAAGAGAGGGAAACTACAAGAAGCATACATTCATAATTGATTCAAGGATTAGAATAAATCAAATATACAAGTATCAATATGCCATTGAGACACATGCATATAGAAGAACTTCAAATGCTTTATTAATGGAAGAAGTAAAGTTCAGGAAGTGATACAACCATAAAAGGCCCAATCCAGCATCACCTCCCAGCAGAAAGAAATCTCCTCTTCACCTCCTTCAAGCAAATCACCCAATAGTTATATACTCAAACCAACAGCACTTCCTTACATTCACAAGATTTCCAGCCTCATTAGACCTCATGAGAGAGCTCTATATATAGGAGTTTTGGAGAAAGGATGAGTCAGCTTGAGGCTGGCATGAAGCTGACTAGTGTCCTCTCCCACTTCAGTTATTCTTTAGTTCTTGAGTCCACTTGGAGGTTCTTGCTTCCACTTGGAGATCTAGACCCTCTTACTCATCACTAGGTGAATTCCTTGATCCAAGTGTTATTTTGGAAGCTTCCTGGGCATTGACACCTTGAGCAATGACTGTGCCACTTGGCCAAACTCGCCCAGCGCAGGTAGCCTTCTTTACAGTTGACATTCAACGCAGGTACAGAGTGGAGCAGTTGACATTCAGTGCAGATGCTCAGTGGAGCAGTTGACATGATCCAGAATTAGCTTGTTTTTTAGTGTTTTCAGGTGGAGAACTGATATTTAGTGCTGTGGTTTGATGACCTTGTTCCTCTAGGGGTAGGAACAACATGTTTAGGGACTTTGGATCCCTTAGATTATTGACATTTCATGCTTCATGCTGCAAGGCACAAAAATGTCTATAACATGGCCCAAGAAATTGTGCAAATCTATCCCTAGGCTAGCAGTCCTTCCCAACTGGAATTGCGCATTGCAAAATCCCAGTAGTTAGCAGCCAAACTAGACTGTGAATTGTGGTTCCAGCAGTCATCCAGTCTCCCAACAGCCCAGGCTATGCCTTGAGTAGTCTTGGCAGTTGGTCTCCTGGCCTCCTGGCAGAAATTGCGCAACCTTCATGATCATTTACCCAGGTATGTTGCAAGTCATTTGGTTTTTGACTAACAGATTGCTTGTTGTGAGTCTTGCCATGTCTCCAAGTATCGTAGGTGTTCATTTGCCTCTCAGCAGTATAGGTACAATGGTTTCTAGGAGAGTAGAGCCGAAGACACCTTTCAGAGCACTCTTGGGGATGCAGTCGATCAAGTGTCTATGAGTTTGCCAACTCATGAAGACATCAAGTTGTTCGTAGACAAGGACATCATGCAGTAGCATCACAGCAAGCATCATCATGAACAACAGTTGAAGCCAGCATACTGAAGTCAGCAAACACAATGAATGTAAGAGGAAGGTTGTTGAGAACACAGAGGCAAATCAAGGTTGCAACCTCAAGCAAGTCCATTGATGATGAAAGCAATTTTGGAGACTCAGGCTATGGAGTGACGGCTTGACATGAAGATCGCACGAAGGCAGAAGATGTAACAAAGAATGAGTTACATGTGCTGAAGTAGCAACTCAAGAAGAACATGAAGCTACGCAGAAAAACGAATGAGTTGCAATAATATCAGGAACAGCAGTGGGTGCAACGTGCACTCACGGATGAAAATGCACCTGAACAAGTTAAAGATCCATCCTAATAGCTAACATGAAGTAGACATGGTGAGCAGTGTGGTTGATCGCATGTAAGGGATTCAGCAGCCTACATGTCATTTTGTGCACGCATGCAATCCAACCCATTCAACACACTCACCAAGGCAAAGACAAGAAGCAAGTCCAATTGGAGATGAACGGGTACATCAGCAAGCTGATGTGCATGACCACCAGCACACACTTGAATATCAGCACAAACACTATGCATCATTGTCTTGTCGGTTCAGCCGCACCCAAGAAGACCATGAGCATGTTAGCATATGAGTTGGATGAAGGGGCTGAGCCAATGCACCGGTTGCAACAGAAGCAAGAGTTCGCTTCAACAAGATGTCACCATGAGGTGCATGCACACCATCATGGACGACCAAGCTTGGCATCATCTCACCATCTTCACCATCATAAGCATGTCAAAGAGTTGGTCTCACCACAGTGAACCAAGTGTCAGTGATGTCTTACAAGGCTTGCTCAATCCATGTTGTCTCACATGAGTACATGTGCATTGTAATGTTGAGTCATGTCAAGTGTAAGTCAAGTGTCAACAGTTGGATGTAACATTCATAGAGTAAGTGAAGATTCATGAGGGTAGTTGAACTATCACAAAGGGGAATGTCAAGAGTCACCACACCCTTTGCTATAAATAGTCCCTCATAACTCATTGTATGGGCTTTTGGTCAGCCAAGATTCTACTAAGACGATCTTGAAGAAGGCTTGGACAGTATTGTAATGCACCTTGGCTTCTTGATCCAGATTTAAACAGGAACGCAACCAATTATAGAGATAACTATATACACAAAGATGCAGTGGAAATAATACTTCATTTCATTAATGGAAAATACTTAAATATGCTTACAAACAGTAATGGAGATAAACCAGCTAGGGCGATGGTAGCTTATCTCTGAGAAGAGATGTGGTGGCTACATGCCTCTGAACTGTGTTACAATGAGGCTCGAAGGCCTATTTATTGTTGAGAAACAATGGAAAACCTTTCACATCCTGAAACCTAACCCTAGAAGATGAAATGCCAAATTGTGGGCCCCGTTTGGATAAATTGGTACATCAATTTCTTGGGGTCATAACTTTGGCATATGATCTCTGTTTGACACGTACAATAGCTCGTTAGAAAGATCTATCCGAGCACTACCACTTTGGGAGGCAATATCAATCCATGGACCCGTGTTGCCCTAGATTTCCTAAAATGGGTCGTTTAGGGCCTCAAAACGGCTCCGGAAGTTTAGGACCCGAAAAACTGCTAAAAATAGTAAATTGTGCTACAATTAAGGAAACTGAAAATGTTGAGAGAAAAAATGGTGGGGGTCTAGGTGGACTTGGCAAGTGGCCACCAAGATCCACCCGGATCATTCCTCCCCCCTTAGGAAGCAATGGTCCCCATTGCATTGAGTTCCTCCATGAGATGAGGAAACTTTTATTGAACTTGGTCCCTGGTGAGCCACTTGCCCTAGTGAAGGAGTTGGCCTGCTTTGACAACTCGATACAGTTGGATATTCTATTGGAAATTGTTCTTGATCTGTGTGTCCATGATCTGATCAGTTGCAGCTTGTTCTATGCAATCTGGATTTAATTCTATGGGTGCGAGTTGTTCTGCAATGTCGAATGTGTCTAGCAATGGTGGAAAGTATGGCCGAAGGCGATCCACATTGAACACTGGGTGCAGGCCAAGGAATTGGGGAATGTTGAGCTCGAACGCATTGTCTCCCACCACCTTAGTAATGGTGTAGGGACCATATTGGAGTGGTCTCAGTTTCCAATAGGCTCCAGTAAGGCGCTCCTTTTGCAAATGCAACCAGACTTTGTCGCCCACCTGAAACTTGTGTGGCACCCGATGTTGATCATGTCGCTGCTTGTACTTGGCATTTGATTTCTCCATAATGTCATGGACTTGCTAGCGAATATGTTGGATGTGCTCAATGAAGCTGGTTACCTTGTCTGTTTCGGACTGGACATGAGCCGAATCTATGTGAGTAGCTGCAAGTGGCATGGCCACATCAATGGGGCATAGTGGCTGGAATCCCAAGCCCACTTGAAAAGGGCTATGGCCGGTTGAGCTGTGAAGAGCTCGGTTGTAGTTTTGTTTAACATAGGGGAGGCTCTCATCCCATGTGCGTGGATGCTTTGAGTTATACATGCGGAGAATGTGCACAATCATCCTATTGACAACCTCTGTCTGGCCATCAGTTTGAGGATGGAAGGCTGTGGACTTCGTGAGTTTGGTGTCCAACATTGACCAGAGACTGGACCAAAATGTACTGAGGAACCGACTATCCAAATCTGAGGTGATAGACTGTGGGACCCAAAAGTGCACCCACACTCGTTCAATGAAGAGTTTAGCAGTGGCTTCTGCTGTGATATTCTTCTTGCAGGCCGCCATAATAGCCATCTTCAAGAACCTGTCGATGACCACAAAAACACAGTCATTTCCATGCTTAGTGGAAGGAAGGCCTGACATGTAATCCATGGAGATGGATTCCCAAGGTCGACTAGGGGTAGGTAGTGGGGCATAGAGGCCTTGCTTCTTGATGGTTGGTTTGGCAATGGCATAGGCAGTACATGATCTGATATACTTCCCAACATCCTATCGAAGATTCGGCCAATAGAAATACTTTTGCAGTACTGCCACTGTTTTCTCGACCCTAAAATGCCCAGCAGCCCGACTGTAGTGTGCTTCCCAAATCGTCTTGGCATGCTCGCTTGAAGGAACACAAAGGTGACCCAGGTGGCATTACAGGGCATCTTGGAGGTGAAAATCTGGAACATGCCGACCCTCCAAGAGTGTTTGGTATGTGTGGCCAAATTCTAGGTCGCTTTTGTAGAGAAGTGGCCAATCAGAAGTCTCATGCCCACAAGAGTTGAGCACGGTGGTTAACGCCATGATTGGTGATCGACTGAGGCAATCTGCAACATTATTGGTGCTATCCTTCTTATACTTGATATTCAAATGGAACTATTGTAGGTTTGTAGACCACTTCTGATGGTGATCATTTTGCAATTTCCCTTGGGTCTGTATGAACTACAGGGGTCGGTGGTCTGTGTGGATGACCGTTTCCTTCCCCAAAATGTAATGCTTCCATTGTCGGAAGGCCTGCATAATGGAATACATCTCTTTATCATAAGTGGGATACTTCCAGACTATGTCTGAAAGTGTTTGACTGTGATATGCCACTGGATGTCCGTGTTGAGTAAGGACTGCCCCAATGGCATAGTCAGAGGCATCTATCTCGACCTCAAATGGTTGTTGTAAATCTGGTAACGCGAGAACTGGTGCCGTGTAGAGGTGATCTTTCAACTCTATGAATGCCTTCTGTTGAGATTCAGACCAAAAGAATTTTGCTTTCGCTCCTCCCTTGGTGACTTGACTCAAGGGCCAAGTGATATGAGAAAACCCCAACACGAACCTGCGGTAGAAGTTGGCAAGACCTAGAAAGCTGCGGAGCTCTGTCAGAGTGGTTGGAGATGGCCAATCTCGAATGACTTGGATCTTGGCTGGATCCACTTGCACCTTCTGTTCATCAATAATGTATCCCAGATACTGAACCTGAGTCATGCCAAAAGTGCATTTATCCAAATTGGCACATAGCTTGTGTTGCCGCAGTGTTTGGAGAACCTGTCGGATATGGTGGAGGTGCTCTTCCCAACTCTGGCTGAAGATCAGAATGCCATCCAAGTATACCACAACAAATGAGTTGGTGAATAGCCGCAAGATGTCATCCATTAGCCTCATGAAGGTTGCAGGAGCATTCGTCAATCCGAAAGGCATCACCAACCATTCGAAAAGTCCCTCCTTGGCTTTGAAGGCAGTCTTCCACACATCAGAGGGTTTGATCGGTACCTGGTGATATCCTAACTTCATATCGATCTCGGGCCCCCTTTAGTTGGTCCAGGAGGTCATCAATCCGCGGGATCGGGTACCTATTACGGACAGTGATCTTGTTCAATGCCCGATAATCAATACAGAGTCTCCAAGTCCCATCCTTCTTCTGTACCAACACGATCGGGCTCCCACAAGGCGATGAACTCGGATGGATGTGACCTTTCTACAGGAGCTCCTGAATTTGCCTCTTGATTTCATTGTTCTCCAGAACAGAGTGCCGATAAATTGGTCCATTGGGTAGCGGCACACCTGGGGTCAGATCGATGGAGTGCTTGACCTGACAGTGCAGAGGAACCCCTGCGGGGGAGGTGAAGATGTCCTCATACTCCTCAATTACATAGATAACTATATACACAAAGATGCAGCGGAAATAATACTTCATTTCATTAATGGAAAATAATGAAATATGCTTACAAACAGTAATGGAAATAAACTAGCTACGACGATGGTAGCTTATCTCTGAGAAGAGATGTGGTGGCTACATGCCTCTGAAATATGTTACAATGAGGCTCAAAGACCTATTTATTGTTTAGAAACAATGGAAAACCTTTCACATCCCAAAACCTAACCCTAGAAGATGAAACGCCAAATTGTGGGCCCGTTTGGGTAAATTGGTACATCAATTTCCCGGGGTCATAACTTTGGCATACGATCTTTGTTTGACGCGTACAATAGCTCGTTAGAATGATTTATCTGAGCACTACCACTTTGGGAGGCAACATCAGTCCATGGACCCATGTTGCCCCAGGTTTCCCAAAAAAGGTCGTTTAGGTCCTCAAAACGGCTCCGGAAGTTCAGGACCCGAAAAACTACTAAAAATTGTAAATTGTGCTACAATTAAGGAAACTAAAAATGCTGAGAGAAACAATGGTGGGGGTCTAGGTGGACTTAGAAGGTGGCCACCAAGATCCACCCGGATCACTTCTCCACTACACGTAGCTAGTACATCTGTTTGGAGGAGCAGGCGGATGTGGCTGTAACGTTCCATTGTTGGGGCTAGTAGGTTTACATGGATGTATTGTATGATTGTGACTTACACTTTTTATATAATAAGAGCCATCACATTTGCATGCATATGTTGTTATTGTAGTTGGATTGCTCCTGTTGATTTAATGATATATTTTTTTTAACTTGTGTACTTGTGTATGAACTGATTCACATGAAATTATATGAATCTTGTTGTTAATGTGTTGCATATGTTGTTAATGATGTCATCATCTATGTCAAATACTCTTCCGGACATCAGAGAGACCTTTCACTTGAACCTTGCCATAACAACCATCGCACTCATCTCAAACTAATCCGTGAGTGTTGTACGTGTTATCTTACGTCATATGATGTGACTGCCGCATCCGAGTGAATTGCTCCACTGGAAGTTGTGCATGTGCTTTGTGTTATGTGTTCCTAGCTAAGTTGGGACTGATCCCTTTCAACCTAGAACTCACCTTCACCTCCTTCCCCCTTCGAAGTGTTGAAACCTCTCATACACCTTCCTTGACTCAATGCATCAGTCACACCCTTGCTGCTGACAGACTTATTCTACTTGCCTCTATGCAACATTGTGGTCAAGGTATTACCTTCCAACCCACTGTTATGACTCCTACACCAAACAGTCTAAGGTCTAATCAAGACTTCTTATCAGGGAGTTCCCCTTGAAATGTTGGCGGGTCTAGCATCGTCAACATTTCTGGCACTAGAAGGAGGGCATAATGACAAGTTGTGTCCTCTCATCCAGTTTTGAACCTTTGCATTGTCTGGTTGTGTTATATTCTTTCCACGACTAGTCCATGTAGTTAACTAGGGAGTTAGAAGGGGGGTGAACCTCCCCCTTCGTTGCGCAGATTACATAGTAGAGGGAGTCATAGGGGGTTTGAGGGGTGCAGGTAACCCCACTCTATGGGGTCTGAGGCAGCGCCCCAGAAAATTTTGGTTTTCGAACCTATGTTAGGTTGGGCAGACCCACATATAGTTTTGTGCATGATTTTCGCACATGTTTTTGGACACGATGGTTTTCGGTCCATGGTATTGGATGCTTCAGCATGTATAAATATGTATTGTAACATTGAAAGGACAATAATGAAAAATCAAGCTGGTAGTCCCAGTTTTAGGATCCAGGGGAAAATCTCTGTGTATATGTGTTTTATGTATTATGCTCTCACATTTTTTATTTTATGTGTTTTAGAATTCATAAGCAAGTAATTTCTATATAGGGTTAAAACCTACATTTGGTATCAGAGCAGTTTTGGCTTCAAGGCGACACCTTTGTTGCTAAGGGGTTTTGCTCGAGCTTGTGGTAGACCCTGTTCAGTGGGAGATCTGCGAGATCGATTCTAGTGGTGAAAGAAGATGGCGAGTAGTGGAAAGATAGATATCGAGAAATTTAATCGTTAGAGTTTTGAGTTGTGGAAAAATTTAATGGTAAGAGTTTTGAGTTGTGGAAACTCAATATGGAGGATCTATTGGTGGATAAAGACCAGTGGATCGTGGTACATCCGGGTACTAAACCAACGGGAGTGTCCGATGAAGAATGGAAGAAGTTGGATTGGAAGGCAAAGAGCACAATACGATTATGTGTCTTAGATTTAGTATTGTTGAATGTATTAGGGGAAGCTATGGCAAAGGATTTGTGGGATAAGTTAGGGACTTTGTACGAATCTAAGTCTCTGGTGAATAAACTATTCCTGTGGAAAAATCTGTATAACTTGAGGATGAAAGATGGAGACTCGGTGACAAAGCATCTGAATGCATTTAATACTATGTTAAGTCAGTTAGCATCCATTGATATTAAAATTTTAGATGAAGATAAGTGCATCAATTTGTTGTGTTCTTTACCAGATTCGTGGGATAGTCTAGTTATTGCAATAGGTAGCAATAAAATTGCCTTGCAGTTTGATGAAATAGTCTCATCCTTGTTGACGGAGGAGATGAGACGGAAAAATATGGAGAGCCAAAATGGTGATGCCGAGGACGGTCCCAAAACAGAAACAAAAATAAGTCATCGAGTGGGAGATATAAATCTCCAGGAAAACCTGTATAGGTGGTGTGCTGGAAATGCGGAAAGGAAGGGCACTACAAAAGGGACTGTAAATCTAAAGCTCACAATAAAGGAAAGGGATCTGATGATGCTCCTTCTACAGAGGCGAAAACCACCTCAGATGAAGGTGGGGATGTGTACTTGGCTTCTTCAAGTACACATGTAGATCATGAGGCATGGTTGATTGACTCAAGTGCATCCTTTCACTTAACTCCCCATAGAGAGTGGTTCTGTGAGCATGAGAAATACGATGGTGGTGATGTCTTCTTAGGGGATGATAGGAAGGCTATAATCATTGGTAGTGGAAAATTAAAGTTAAAGTTGCAAGGTGGAAGGGTTAGAACACTTTCGAGTGTTCTGCATATTCCTGCATTGGCCAGAAATCTGATTTTTGTAAGCAAGTTGGATGATGCAGGTGCAAAAACAGTGTTCAAGAAGGATACCTATAAGATGGTTCGGGGAGCACCAGTATTGATGTGGGATGTTTAGATTGGAACTCTGTACAAGCTGCAAGGTAGCACGGTTGTTGATGGGTGCAACAGTTCTATGGTTCCTGAAAGTGGAGTAGAAAATCTAGTGGTCTCTGGAGAGAAGACCATGCTATGGCATCAAAGGCTTAGACATATTGGAGAGAAGGGCCTTTGAATACTTCATGGTAAAGGTATGGTATAAGGTATCAATAATAGCTCTCTGGATTTTGATTTATGTGAAAATTGTGTCTATGGGAAGCAGAATCGGGTGATTTTCCCCTCTGGTGGTAAGAGGGTGAAACATATATTAGAGCTTGTGCATAGTGACATGTTTGGGCAAGCCAACATGAAGCCGACATGATGCAGGTTGAAGCACCTTCATCGATGACAGTTCAGTGTATAACTTTACCTTTCGAAGTGATGTGTACCTGAAATGCAAGCGCGTGGGAAAGGGGAGGTTTACACTTGTCCATGTCAAAAATGGCAAGCATGGAATCTGTAGGGTCAATACCCCTGATAGCCAAAAGCAAAGCTTTCCTTTGGCTGGGGCATGTTTGTAATACTTCGAGCGCTGAATTTTCTGATGGCGCTTGCGGCAAATCCTCTACGATGTTGTAGTGTTGGGCGGCACGTACAGATGTGTTGTGCGTTGTGCTTCTAAGTGCCCCCTTGGGGAGTCGAATTACAAAGTCCTCAACTGGCCTTTCGATTCACAAATCATTGGGCGGCAATGGGTTTTGACCTACGGATAGTTCTGCTGTTGGAGTGACAGAAGCTCCATAAGATTTGGCTCTTATGGTGAGATCTACCGTTCCAAATGTGTAAACAACAGAAGATCCTTCACCAGCTGAAAGATGTTGCAAACTGTCGTTTCCCCCTGACGTTGGTTGCGGTTGGTTGGCAACGAGATTTTGTTGCTACTTAGTGGGAAAAGGATTCCTAAGGATAGCGGGGGTCTTACCAGTATCCCTTTTGGCAAGGTACTTTGTGCATTCCTAAAGCCGCGGACAATGCCAGGTTTTGTGGTCTTCAGTGCAAAGTTTGCAACGAAATCTGGTAGATGTATCCTTTTCATCAACAGTAGGCGGAGCGACCTTCTATTTCAGGTCGAGCTACTTAGATGACTATTCCTTAGAAGGAGCAGTCTTATTCTTATTCTTCTTTTTCTTGCCACTGAATTTCTGTGTAGAATGCACAGAGTTAATCACAATGGCAGGAAGAGCAGTCGCTTTGGTAGAGGGGTCCACTACCAACTTGGCAATGGACCCACTGAGTTGTTTTACAGTGCCCATGGAGGTTGCGTCGCTGATCCCGTCAGCATGCGCTCTAGGGCGCTGAGTGGTGGGGGCATTGGGGTTATCGGGAGCATAGGGGATAATGTCGGAGAGAGGGCCAGACTGTGAATAGATTAAATCCAAGTGTTGGGCACAATGTATGGATTGGTCCTCTGTGACTGCACCACCTAGAGCGACAACTCTAGCGATTTGCGGGAGCAACGACTTACAGAACCAGTCTGTTAAGAGAAAGTCAAGGATGGGAGCTTTGACTAACCTCTGCCTATATCTCCATTCATGGATATGATCGGAGATGTGGGTGGCGGTATCCTGATGAAACGAAGTAAGGAGATTTGTCCCTGTCTCATAATGGATAGGTAACTAAAATTTCTTTAGGAACTCCATCACTAAAGCGTCAAACGTATTCACTAACGCACGTGGTAACTCAATATACCACTTTGTAGCATTGCCAGTGAGGGTGCAAGGAAGTAGATGCAACCGGACACTGTCATCCACCATGGAGTTAGAAACACACCATAGATGGTAGGTGGTGACGTGAGTGCCCAGATCCTCCCCTTGTTTTCCGTCGAACTTAGGAATATCCATCGGTATTTTATGCGGGATCGGTGGCCATTGTAGGTTATGGTAGATGGGATCGTTAGTCAACTTGTATAAGTTGGGGATATCCAATGTTGCCAAAAAAGGAAAATTGTTGGGTGCCCCCGACTCGGACCATTGTGAAGACAGATGACCTAAGGAGCTCTGCGCTCCTCCCATCGTTTGGTTCCCCATGGTGTACATGGGCTGCATGGTGTAGCAGTTGCTTTGCGATACGGTGTTGTAAAGTGAATTACCATGAGGATTTTGATACTGGGGTATGAAGTTTCCCCCAGTATAAGCGGTGCCCCCTTGACTCATCTGAGTTTGTAAGTAAGGTGCCCCCATGGATTGGATGGGGATCCCTTATGGATTCCCAACTGACACTGAACTAATCATATGGCTTTGATTGACAGAGGGAAAACTCATGTCAATCAGTGACTATCCATGCATGCCTGAGAACAGCAAGGGGACTGTGAGATTCCCCGCCTGCATGTGCATATTGGGAACCACCCCAGATATCTGAATCTGGGGGTTATAACCATACATTGGTGGCCGACCTTGGTTTTGGTAAACTGGAACCACGCCCATAGTGCCACATTGAGTGTTATATGGAGCACTATATGTGGCACTAGTCAAAGGTATGCTTTGGCGCACCATAGGAGTGGAACCTTGCATCTGTTGGGTTCCCCTGATAGAGGGTGTTGTGTGAGTTGCAGTACCTGGGACAAATAGGATTGCAGGGTTCTACATTGTCGGTGTTGTGATGACCGTTGACTGGGGAAGTGGTAGAGGATGCACAATGTCTTTATAATTCCACAACCCTTGAGGTGTCGACTGAATAGATGGGAGAGTTCCTCCTAGTGAAGAGTGAAGTATTGGTACGACAGGAGAAATAACAGGATCTGATTGATTTGTAAGCAGAGTGTTAAAGTGAGGAAGAAATCCTTCCGTGAAGAAATCCTCCGACAAATCAGAATCGTCGATCATCCAGAACGATCTCGTGTGATACTTAGGAGACTGATTCCTCGAAGATGAGGAATCTAAGTCAATGGATTTCGATAGATCCTCCACAGTGAGTGGAGGAAGTCCTAACAACCGTATGGATTGACGGTGAGGGCCAGATGTAGCCACAATGACTGGTAAATTTTATCAGATAAATTTTAAGGTGATATTCTTTAAGTCTCAAAAACGATAGCACTCAGGTACCTAAAAAGAAAAAATACACTAAAAATGACAATCAGCAAACAAAGTGAAATTACCTTGTCTAATAAACACTGATTACTGGAGATGAAACCCACTCTCTCAATGAGTAACAGAGAAGGATGGCCAAATGTATGGTTACAGTTACTTTTGAGGTTTTCCCGAACCTCAGATTGAGGGGCCAAGTACTCTCGTGAAGATGAGCACCCTCCCAAAAAATGAAGACAAAGTAGATCCGTCTGTTTGAGGTACCAGTACAGCCCATCCCAGTCACCTTAGGTAAGTACCTAGAAATGTTGGCCACTAGAGATACCTCAAATCATAGACATTACCAGGGGGGACATAGTCATAGACAGCACGTTGTGTGGGCAGGATACCTGAGTCCCTGACTCAGTTCCGAAATCCCTGAAGGGACCCCCATTACACAGAATGCCCAAAGGAGTTGTAAACGAAGGTTGACCTTCGGTTACAATCCGATGTTGTCTCATATTTCGCTCCAGTGAGAGTGGAGTGGTCCTGGTAATATGAGTGCAGAAGGAATTTTCACTCTTTAACGACACTAGTTTGATTTTCAACCTTGGGTAGTTGACTCACTCTCTTATCCCAAGGTCCAAATCTATCTAACATTGGTTTGCTCAAAAAAAGAGTATCTGATTGGTTTTAGTGTAAATTTTAGTGTACTTTCTTATTTGTCTTTGGAGGGGGTGTTGACGTATGAATATGATGAGACTTTTGACTTGATAAACCATGCAAAACTATGCTTTGAAAAAGAAAATCAATTTCTTATGCAAACAAGTCTTATTATACACATGTATCATTTCACATATTCATGTATTCGCCAGTGCATCTAAAGTCATTCAACACTTTGCATAACCGAAAGTTCCTTTTCTCAATATTCCCTAACAACTATTGAACCAAAACAAAGTAGCCTACAGCTATTTCGACAGAAGGAGATGTACAGTTTATTAGCTTTTATTTCAACAAAAATTCCTTTTTTATGAGAGAAAAACTAAACCATTTTCTTAAGAAAATAAATTTTAAGACACCAAATTTGTTAGCATGATACTGCTGTAGATCTTAATTTAGCCCTTAAGACAAGTTCCCCCCTTTTGGTCCACAAAACCTCTTGAAAAACATGGAAATGGGTCACTAACAGTCTGTCTATGTGTAAACAGAGCTTTAGTTTGGCCACTAACGCTCTGTCTATGTGTAAACAGAGCTTTAGTTTGGCCACTAACGCTCTGTCTATGTGTAAACAGAGCTTTAGTTTGGCCACTAACGCTCCCTATGCACAGTCAAAGAGCTTTATAAAGCTCTGTGTAGACCAACAACCTGCATTAGTGAGGGAAAGAGCTCAAAAAGTGGGTTTTTCGGATCGGTTTCTGAAGAGAAAGCAACTTTGCAGGGTGCAACAAGTTAGATGGTGGATCAGAGAAGGATATGAAGAAGTGGGAAGCTCATATAAGAGAGAAGAGATTTGAGAGGAGTCTGAATAACCGAAAACTAAATGTATAGTCCCCAGCGGAGTCACCGGTTCTGCTATGGGGTAAAATTCACGGGATGAAAACTACCCTCGAAAGTCTTCTCGGGACTTCCGATAGACCATAAGGTTATCTGAAAAAGGTACCTATTACACACATGTTCATCTATCTGACATATATTGAAAGGATATGGAGAAAGGATCACCTTTGGTTCTTTCTAGATTCTCTTGGGGATCTCCGTGTGGTAAGTGTTAACACCCAGGTTGTTCCCTTTGACTCCCAAGGGAATACGGCCGAGGTAACCACTAACCAATCTTTGGATTACAGCTTTTAGCCTAACTGTAATCAGAGAGGGCTCTCTCTTTATGGTTTGTCTCTGTTTTGAGAAGAATTTTAGGCTAGCTATGATGCTCAAGGTTTGTTTTGGACTTGGTTGGGTGATGGTTTCAATCAAGATATGTATGTGTTCACTAATATGTTCTAGGCCATTGGGCATGGAGTCAGTGGTCCTTTAGTAGTTTGGTGTGCTATGTTGATACAGTAGTGATGCTGCAGAGCTGGATAAGTGTCTGAGAAGCAATGCTTTGAAATTGTGATTAAGTGTGATGTGTCCAGTTCATGAAAGGCAGTTAAGAATCTTCCAATAAACTGACATGCAAAAGAAGTGAGAGTGTTATTTATAAGCAGTGAAGAATTTCTAGACAACATTCACGTTATAGAATTAATGAAAAACATGAGCTTTTAAGAATTCATGTCCATAGTTAATTCTGAAGAAAAACATTTACAGCAGTAAAAATTGAGCACAAGGTGTAACCAGACAATTCATGCACTATTCTTTTTCTTTACTGCTATTCAGTGAAACATGAGTATGATTTAATAAACATGAGAAAACAAAACAGAGATTAAGGAAAACTTATTATTTCATCAGACAGCACAAGAATTCTACAACAGCACGAAAGTCATCAGCCAGACATCAAAGTTCCAGGAAATCACTGAGCTGGTCCAGCCCTTTATATTAGATAATCTGAAAGTGTACAATAGATTTGCCTCAGAGTGAAAATCACCAACCCCTTATGCGTTGCTAAGGGGGGTATATATACAAATTTTACATCAGAAAATATCAAAGAAATGAGTTAATGGCTCATTAATGTTATGCCAACTCCTGGAGCTTTGTAGCTGAGAAATTTAATGCTGTAATAACTCTTCTGTGCTTTAGCTGTCCAAAATAGTCAGAAACTGTTGACTTGGTGGCTGCTAGAGTCGGTTGAGGGTACGCTGTCCAAAAATCCGCGTATCTTCTTATCCTTTGGGCTAGCTATCGTTCTCCATGTGCTGAGTCACCTTTCAGCTGCCTTTAATACTGACTTTATTCTACTGTTTGTCTTCTAGTGAGTTGGAGCTGGCAGTGACCGAGTGATTTAGGCTACCGTGGCAAAATTTGAAGCATTGCATGCCACCAATCCTCCTTTGGTAGCTGATGTCTTCGAATCTTTATCAAAGTTTCGTCGGCCTCTGTATATCTGTAAAAGTTTGGAGGAGTTTCAAAAAGTTGATTTACCTCATTTTCAATAAAAAACAGGCCTTCAAGTTTATCATATAGGCTTTGTCCTATTGGAGGCCCTGTTTCCCCAGATGTACTGCCAAATGCAGTGATTTGATTTTCAATATAAGTTGCCATTCTGTTGGTAAATTGATCTCGGGAGATCAATCTTCCTGCACCACTTAGTAGGCTGGGCAGTCCCTTTGCTTGCAGCACTGCCATCTTGACTCTATATTCCTCCACATCAGCTTGTATCTCGTAGCACTTCCTCTCCACAGTTTGTACATAATTTCTGAGAGTTAGCACCTTTTTGGCTGTGAGGACAGCCTCTGTTCTGTTGACAATGCCAATGGCTGCCAGCTCCTCCTTTTCTTACCTGTTCAAGAAATCTATCATTCTGTTTGCCTGTTCAGGTTTATCTCCCAGTAATGCTTTGGCCCTCTGAATTTCTGTTTGTGCTTGGCCAATTAAATCCATGTGCTCATGTATAGTTTTGATTGACCTCCATTGTTGAGTGATGGATTGGCCAATTTTGGCCCATAGAATTCTTTTTATCTCAGCCATAGCACTCTCCAGATTTAGCTCTTTCTCCAAGGCTTTTATCTTTTCTTTTAGAGCCTTTATTTCTCTGCCTTACTCTGCTACAATCACTTTTGATTTATCATACTTGGCATCCAGCTCTGCCAATTTTTCCTTGGCCTTTTTTATCTCATTTTCCTGGAGCTCCATTTCTTTGATGGCCTTAGTCAATTCTTCTACACTTGTGCTGGAATCTGGAGCTGTTGTTGTTGTTGCTGCTTTTGTTGTAGGGGCCACTGCTGCCTCTGTAGTTGTTGCAGTGGTTTTTTCTTCATAAGGGCCTTTACACCCTTTGGATCCTTAGGATCATGTCCCAGGTCGATAATAATGTCCTCAAGTGATTTTATTCTGTTATCTTTGGCTAGGGAGGACATTCTCTCAAAATCCAACTGCGTGTTGGTATTTTTTAGTGATTCTTTCAGCTCATGGGCCATAGTTGCCCTGTCTACCATGGTTGCATAGACCATTTCTCCTGCCTGATTATGGAGTTCAATTTGGTCCATGGGATGGATGTCCTTGGCTAGGACCTCCACCCTTGTCTTCACATAATCTGCCCCTGATTTTGGATTGGGCACTGTAGGTTTGAAATGGCTGAGGATCATTTTCTCCTCTTGAATGTCATATACAGACATTAACCTTTCTTTTTGGGCTGGTGTTGCATTAAGAAATTGTTTGTAGACTTCCACCCTCAGCAAGTCATTCTGTGCCTTAATTTGCTTGAAAGAAACCTTAGTGCTTTTGGGCTTCTTGCTCTGCTGAGAGGAGGAGGATACCTCCAAACCGAGTTGTAATCCTTGCTCCTGCTGAAAGGAGCTTGTACCTGTATGTTGTCTGCCCTCCCTGTCTTTCCTTGAACTGTCAAGGATTTCTTCAGTGATATCTTCTACCTCTGGGGAGTCAGCCCTTTGCCTTTTGGCCTGGGGTTGTTGGGAGGATCCACTAGCAAGAGTGGACTCTTCTCTATCTCTTTTTGTACCCCTCTCCTCCTGTGCTGGGGTCTGCATAATTGGAGTTGTTTGTGGCTCAGTTTGTGGAGGGGGAGTCTGCTCTTGTGGCTGCTCTTGCTGCTGCCCTGGTTGTTGTTCTGGTTGCTGCCCTTGTGGCTGTTCACTTGAAGGGGCAGGCTTTTCTTTCGCGGTTTCTTCTCCAACACCCATTATTCCTTTCCCTTTGTCTGTTCCTGGTGCTGCTGTAGACGGTGCCTGGGTGACTGGTGCAGTTCTTGAGGCCGAGGTCCCTTCTCCTGCTGAGTGCGGTCGTTTGAAGGGTACCTGCTGCACAGAATCTAGGTCAAGAGTCTTTTCTAGTTCTCTGACATTCTTTAACATTGTCTCTTCTTCAGTTAATTTTTCAACTAAAGTATCCTGCTGCCATTCTTGCTGGTTGGCATATTTTTCAATGTGGGGATATTTGCAATGCTTATAACCTAGTAGCCTGTACTTGACTCTTCTAGCAGTAATGAAGCCTTCAGGGTCATAAGGGACCCACCGGAAACTATGTGATAGTTTATACTTGTTTCTAAGGATTAGCTCAGCATCTTCCCATCCTTCTTTTTTATTCATGATGAAGGGGCCCACCTGGTGCTTGAACTTGAGATGGGCTTTCTTTTTGGAGCTGTGAAAGTGAGTGAGGTCAGATTGAATTAACTGTCTATAATACTCCAAGGCAAATATACTCATAGGCACATATTTTGGGAGCCTGTATGGACAGAGCTCACAGCCATAGACTCTGATGACTGTATGCTCCTCATATAGGTACCAATCACCTATTTTGTAATTCTTGGAGAGCTGCAGGACTTTCTGAATTTCAGTTGATATTCTGGGAGGAGGGGACCTCATCAATAGGCAAGAGACAAGGTATACAAATTGGTCAATAAACTCACAATAGGAATAGGGTGAATTTTGGACCTGGTGATAGACAGATGTCCAGAAGATGACAGATCTTCTTTCCCCTTTGTAATCCAGCTTTTTGATGTAGCATGGAAAAACCTCAGACTGATAGTACATAAAAAGGTGGTAGATATAGGATGAGTACTTGAAGACACCCTGTCTGTCTACTTTGCACAGCTAATCATGAATCTTGTTAGCTATGAACTTGGCAAAGTTATATTTGCGGGTAGGGGGTTGGCCTGGGCTGTAAGCAGCTAGCAATACTAGCATTGTTTCATCCACATGCTCACTGGTTCTGTACCCCAACACATAAGCAATCATGTCTAGCAGCATTCTGCCTACCTCAGTAAAATAGACATCCAAGTAGGGAGGAGGCCCTGCAGGCTGACATTCAGGTTTCATAAATGTCCTGGTGACCTTCTGAATATCCTCACTGGTCATCTTGGCACTAGTGTCCAGCAGATAATTCATGGAAAATGGGAACAGCAACTCTGTTTGATCAAAGTGGAGCATCTTATTGATAGTTTCAGGATTGATGTGAAAGAGGATGCTCCCAGATGGAGACTTAATAGCTCTTTGCTGCACATCATAGTTTTCAGCACAGAGGTGAATGATCTCAGGAAAGACATTGACTGAGGGGAGACAGTAGTATGGCAGATTTGACTCCCATATCCCATATGTATCATGACCATTCAGGTAGCCATCTCTCAATTGCCTGAAGACCTGCAAGAACTCCCTGTTACCCACAAAGTCTTCAATGAGGTAGTCCCTGTCAGCAAGAGGCAAGGACTCCAGGTCTTTGTTTGGTGCATTTAAAGGAGCAACACTGAGGGCTGATGGTGCAGGAGCAGCCATTGTGTAATCAGATTTTGGACAAGGTGAGTGCAATGATTTGCAAGGTTCTTCAGAGCTTGATTCACAGGTTCACTGTAGACAATGCTTGAAAGTTCTTCACAGTGGAGAAAGCAGGCTTGGCAGACTTGTCTCTGCTGTTTTTTAGTAAATTCACAGGGATTGTGAATTGATGGGGATGATTGCAGAGGGTGAGTTGGATTCAATTTGGTGATATGCAGCCTTGGGCCTCCACCAGGCAAAAGGGAACAATGTCGGGCAAGTTCGAGGCTGAAATTGTAACCTTCAACTGTGAATTATCGTTTTAGTATAGAATTCTCGGGGCAAAGGGTAATGCAGGTGGATTTAATGGCAAATTCAGTGACAGACAGTGTGGAATTTAGGATTTGAATGATTCTTATGGGAGAATTCACATAGAAATGGCATGCATAGGGGCGAAACAGGGAACTTTCGGTGAAATACCTGGAAAACAAGCACGGAACGCCTTCGGGCCGAATAGGGGGAGCTCACTGCAGCTGAATTTCCAAGTTATAGTGGCCGCAACTTCAAATTTGATGGCTGGAGGCAATTTTGCGGCAAGCAGGTCGACAATGGCTGCGTCGTTTTCGCGTGAAAATGACCAAAAACGGCTAGTTCAGGCATTTATAACGGCAAATTTGGACAAAAAGGGTCATTGGCACTTTTTCCGCCAATGATGTCAGCATGACATCATGGCGGGCCCGGTACGGAAGGTGACGTGGACACTGAGTTGGAGGCCAGCGTGGCTGGACGAGGTGGCAGGCGGATGCGGTGGCAGGGCTACATGGAGGGCCACGGGGCGCGGGGGCGGACGGAGTGACGCGACGTTATAGTGACGTGGGAACTGACGTGCGGGAGGGGTGGTATGGGGGAGGTGGTAAGCGGTCTCCCCGCACCGCTTTTGGTGATAGGCGGTATTGGGGAGGGGGGCTCCGAACAACCCCAGCACCTGCCACGCATCCAGGGTACGGCGCCCAATACCGCCCTTCCCCGGAAGTTAAAGGGAGGCAGGTCGGGGAGCGAGATTGACCGCCCACCGTTGGATCGGGGGTGGCAGAGATCAGACGGCTGGCGGGTACTGCCATCGGTTGTGCAGCTCTGGGTTGGGTCCCGCTTGGCCATTAAAATATTCAATTTAATAATTATGCGCGGGACCATAGGTTTAAGGGTTTTTGGGTTAATCTTTAGGAAAAAGAGGTTAAAAGTGGGTTTGAGCAGAGGGAAAGGGTTTTTTTGTGGAATTTTTGAACAGAGGGGAGGTGAGGGCTTAGGATGAGGTTATTACTCTAACCAGAGGTTAGAGTAATCCCATGACAGGGTTGACCATAGTCCCTGGTGGACTAATGTCTCCCTCTAACAAACTTATTTAGCTATAGTGCTAACAAGGGGGGATATTATAGATGTTTTTGGGTTTATACACCATGGTGTTATAATAGTAGGGGGAAAGGGAAACATAAGGGATTTAGATAATAAGAAGTTAGGGGTTAATATGAGGGGGGGGAAGGGATGAGAGGGTGAAACACTAAGTTTATATGAAAACAACTTAGTTTAGAGAGTAGATCAAAATAAAAAGATTTTTAGACAAGAAATGTGGCTCTTAAAGAACCAAGAACCCACATAAGACCTTGAATTCTTTCATGAAAGCAACTGGTGAAGGGATGTTAGTAATGAATGTGAAAGGGGAGAAAGGAAGTTAGACATGCTCCTTTACTTTGCTGCAACATGATGGAGAAGAGGACCTTCTCTATCCACTGATATTCCTTTGAAAATAGGTTACCAGACACTCAATTGAAAGGAATGACATTTCTGCAACCCCATCTGCTTACCCATCTACTTGCCTAGCATTTTTTTGTTTCTTCATGAAGGGTGCACTTAGACTTGCAGACCCTTATGTGCCTTTTCTTTTCTTTTGGCTTTTCTTTTGATTTTCTATCTAGAACTACCCTTATTGCTTCCAAGGTCCCAGATTAAGCAGTTGGGAGCCTTACTTCTCTACCTAGCTACTTGTCAGCCAAGGTTAAATAGTTTGGATAGACTTCTTTCTCTATTCTACAACAGAAAATTGAAACATGGCAGGATCCAGATTAGGCTGTTGGACCATCCATCAAAATTGAGTCAACATCAAGCTATGTACACATGTTTTCTCTTGGAAATATGGGATCTTTGCATCACCAAAGCAGAGCATATTTGGACCTTTCTTTGCCAATCATGAAATATGAAACCTATTGGTATAGGTAGCTAACAGTGGCTCCACATGGGGATGGTTTTTCTATTTGAAAGACCAAGAACAGCAGGTCAAAATGCCTTGGCCCTTGACATCTTTTACCAAACTTGGAATATTCCTCTTTGAAATACCAAAATTATGCTCTTCCCATCTTGGTAAATCCCTGAACTTGATTGCCTTTTGCTGATAACTTATAAAACTTGAGAAACTGCATTTTTACATGTTTAACAGAAAGTAATATATACACCTGGATATGTACAAGGGAAACTCAGGTTACACTTATGGATAGTAGTCAAAATAGTGCTTCAGCATCCTGCCATTCACAGGACCTTCATCCAGATCAGCTTCATCAAGACTTTTAAGGAAGTAAGTATTGTTTCCTTGTACTGCTTGAACAGCAAATGGTCCTCTCCAAAGGGAATCAAATTTTCCATGTTTTCCCTTATCTTCTCTCCTTGAATCCCACTTGAGGACTTTGTATCCAACATTAAAATCTTCTGCCTTGGTCCTTCTGTCAAAGGCTTTCTTTAACTTTTCTTGTAAAACTTGAACTCTGTTGTAAACTTGGTCTCTAGTTTGCTGCAAACATATTATTTGATTGATCCTTCTTTGCACATCATTTGGTTCTGCCTGGCTTTCTTGAAGAAGTTTCATGACATGGATCCCTAGTGATGAAGGAAATTTGGCTTCTAATCCATAAACTAACTCATATGGGCTGATCCCAATTGATCTTTTGGTTGTTAGTCTATCTGCCCATAGGGCGTTGACAAGCTTCTTATGCCAATTCTTCTTATTTTCTTCCAACACCTTCTTTATGATGTTCACAAGGCTTTTATTTGATGATTCAGCAAGGCCATTTCCTTGGGGATAGTATGCAATAGAATGGCCCAAGGTAATGTGAAATTTGTGGCAGAAATTCACCATCTTCTTAGATCTGAAAGCAGCAGCATTGTCTGTTACTATCTTATCAGGACAGCCAAATCTAGAAAGAATATTGGTCTCAAGGAACTGAATGATAGTGGAATCATTTGCTTTTCTGCATGGAACAGCTTCAATCCATTTAGTAAAGTAGTCTGTAGCTGTTAGAATCCATCTATGCTGGCCTGAAGATGAGGGATGAATTTCCCCAATGAAATCCAAGCCCCATTGCTGAAAAGGTCTCTCTGTTGCAATAGGCCTCAAAGGAAGTGGTAGTAACTTCCTCTTTCCCTCAAACACTTGACATTTATGACATGAGGTGGCGAATTTCTTGACATCAGAGAAAACAGTGGGCCAATAATAACCAGCCCTCAGTATCTTATCCACAGTGGACTTCCAATACAAGTGTCCACCACAGTCACCTGCATGAAATTCTTCCATGATTTTGTTAGTCTCTTTCTCAATTAAGCAGTTTAACAATATACCTTCATGGTTTTTCCAAAGCAAATTGCCATCCATGACACAAAATTTTGAAGCTTTCATTTTTAGGAACCTACACTTAGTTCTGGACAATCCTGGGGGAGCACACAGGTTTTGTAACACATAACATATATCAGAATACCAAGGAGATTGTTCAAAGGCTACGTTGATCTTTGGAGTCGCCAGCTCCGGTTCATTGTCCAGCTGGTTTATGTCTAAGGATTGGAAGTTTACTTCTGTCATTAATTTAGCCAAGCCTTGCCCTTTTATTAGTTTGGTAGGTTTTATTTCAATATCAAATTCTAAGATGTTGGCTATCCATTTTCCTCTCCTGCCCTCTAAGTTTTCTTGAGTAAGTATGTCTTTTACAATGGGACTTGGCACATAAGCTATAACATGGGAATAAAGGATATAAATCCTGAAGTCTTTAATGGCTTTGACCAAAGCATAAGCTTGTTTCTCCATGATTTGATATTTCAGAGGTGCATCTCTAAGAGCTCTACTAAAGAAGGCAATGGGTTTCTCATTTCCTTGGTCATCTTTCTGTAATAAAACAGCAGCAATAGTATGCTGGGAGGCAAAAGAGAAAATGATAAATTCTCTATCAAATTGAGGATTTGTTAAGACTGGGGTTTGGGTGAGGGCCAATTTTATACCTTCAAAGGCTTGATTTGCTTCTACGGTCCATTTTACTTTTGAATCCTTTTTTAGCATGTTGTTCAATAATCTGATCAGTTCTGCTAAGTTTGGGATAAACCTTCTTAAGAAATTGATCTTCCCCAAGAAGGCTTGCAATTCTTTGATGTTTCTTGGGTGGGGCATTTGTAAGATAGCTTGTATCCTGTCTGGGTCAATTCTTATGCCATCCTTTGAAATAATATGTCCTAACAGCTTACCTTCTTCCAAACCAAACAGAGACTTCTTTGGATTCAAGGAAATTCCATATTTCCTACATGTCAAGAAGATTTGTCTCAAATGCTTCAAATGTTCTTGGTCTGATTTTGAGAAAGGTGTGAGGTCATCCAAATAAATGACAAGGAATTCATGAATCTCTTTGGCAAAAGCAATATCCATTGCTCTCTGAAATGTTGCCCCTGCATTTTTCAACCCAAAAGGCATTTTTACATATTTGAAAGTTCCCCATGGGGTTGTGAATGCAGTTTTGTCTTGATCATCAGGGTGTACTAGGATCTGATTAAAGCCTGAGAATCCATCAAGCAATGAAATCCTTGAGGCCCCTACCACTCTTTGGAGAATGTGATCCATCTTAGGTAAGGGATAGTTGTCTTTGAGGGACACTTGGTTTAGATTTCTAAGATCAACACAAAGTCTTATTTCACCAGTTTTCTTTCTTGTGGGCACCAAATTTGAGATCCAATCAGAAAACCTGATTGGTGCTATGATACCAGCTTTAAACATTTTTTGTACTTCTTTCTCAATTGCAGGGAGAAGCATAGGGTTTATTCTTCTCAATTTTTGCTTAAATGGCTTTTGATTTGGCTTGAGAGGGATGGTATGTTGGATAACAGAGGTGTCATAGGATTTTAAGTCCTCATAACTACATGAAAAGACATCTTGGAATTCTTTGAAGAGGTCAATGTATTTGGGCTTCTGATCAGGAGGTAGGGAAGCAGACAATTTTATTATCTTGGGCTTTTCCATGGTTCCAATGTTGCATTCTTCAATGGCAGAGTTAAGGGGCTACATTTTTGGTTTTCTAGGGACATCATTTGAATCAAAAATATCCTCTAGTGGAGTTAGGCCTGTTGGAAGAAAATTGTCTTTCAATTGTATCACTTCAGCCTCAGCATCAGCCACTTCTTCACAACTGATTTGTTGAATTTCTTGTATGTTGTCTTTGTTGAAAATTGTTGGATGTAGGATTTGGTTAGCTGTTTTAGGTGATATTGGCTTATATTTCTGTTGATCAAGTATTTGTGATTGACTTGCTCCTTCAGTGTCAATATTTAGTCCTGCAAATTCTTGTTGCAAGGTCAAGAAATTATTTATTTGTGTATCATCTTCAAATACTTGCCAGTCCTTGACATTGTTTGGGACAGAAGGTCTGTGTTTTACCTCAGCTGTAAAGCAATGGTGGGGCTCAAAAGGTAGCTTGCAGGTACTTGCAAATGTGGCCAAACTGTGAGCATGAAGATTATGGTCTCTAGGGATTTTGGTGATTTGGAATTCAATGAAAGAGTTTAATATTTCAGCAGCAGCAGATCTATAAGATCTCAATCTTTTGTCATTAGTGACAAAATTTCCCTTTACTTGTTGGATAACTAGGTCTGAGTCTCCTAGAATTGAAACCTTTGTGGCTTGTAAGAATTTTACTAGTTTAAGGCCTAGTAAAAGAGCTTCATATTCTGCCATATTATTAGTGCATCTGAAATTTAGCCTATAGGCTCGACCTTCTGCATGATTGTTCTACTTGTTATGTATCCAAACTCCAGCTTCTGCCCCTAATTTGTTGACTGACCCATCAAATTCAAGGAACCATAGGACTTCTTGTTCTAGGGGAGACTTAATAACTTCTCTGTGATCTGGGCTTGTGAGTTGAAGTTCTAGTTCTTCATTTAGTTTGTCTTTTAGGACAGCCTCATCACCTGATTGGATCAGCTTTATTTCTAGAGCAGCAGTTTGTTCATTAACGTCCTGATCTTGTTTAAGTGTCTTGGTTTCTTCATCATTTGTAAGACCTGAATTATCATTGAAGAGAATATATGAATCTATATCAGAATGGACAGCATATATGGGAAAATTTTGAGGTTTTTCTTCACTGCTGACCATGTATTTCATAAGTGACTCTCTATATAATCTCTTGGGTTGACCAAAGACCGAGATGGTTGCATACGACATGTCTAGTTGTAGGGAACCTTGGAGTTTAGCCCCCCATGACCTTGATAACAGCATCCCATATTTAGGTGGGATATCAACAACCACAACATCCATGAGAATTGTTTTATTTGGGTACTGAACAAGGGACACACATAAGTCTTTTATCAAGCCTAAACACTTAACTTGGCTGGAGTCAATTGAGAATAGGTCCTTATATGGTCTTGTAATATCTAAATTCAATCTCTCCATGACTGATTTTGGCATCAGGTTGTGAGAGGCACCTGAGTCAAACATTGCATTGTGTAATATCTTATCATGAACATGTAAACTGACATAAAAAGGTAAGATCCCTGTGACTGTTGTTTTTCCATCAACCTCTGGATCGAATAGCAATTCTGGGGTGTCATCCAACACATTGACATTATCTTTATTACGAGTAATTTGAAGGGACTTCTTGATTTGCTGTCTATAAATGTCATGCTTGGCTAGTTCTGAAAGAGGAATAGCTACTTTTAATTTGTCAATTTCAGCTTCTAAGTCAAAGGGTCTTTCAGATGGTATCTTGCTGTTGTGGGTGACAGCCTTTTCCTTTTCAATGGAATCCTTGATGCCCTCCTCTTGTTTCTCTTTTTGATCTTGAGGCTTATCCCTCTTACTTGTATTTTGAGAAATGTGGCTTGGGTTGTGTTGGAAGGGTGTTGTATCTACTGGCTACTGTTTTGAGGGGGATGTTTGAGTTACTTCTTCAACTGTTACCTCATCTGTACTTGGACCAGTTTTGTCCCTTGGTTCTGTGACAATAGCTTCCTTAGGCTGCTGGTTATCCTTTATTTTTTCAGGCTGTGTTACATTTATAGTTCTGCTTCTTAGCTTGTATTGCTTATGAACTTCATAAACAGCTGTGTCATATCCTTGTTTAAAGTCAAATGATTCACCTGAGCTGGTCTGGAATTGCTGAATGTCATCATCCTTATGATCTTCTTGACTCATAAAAACTTGATGCTCATCATTCAGGCCCATTAGGTTAATGTGGGTGTCATCTGTTTGCTCATTTGAAGTGGATGCCTCAGTATAGTTTTCCTGGAAAGGAGGCCTTATGTCTGGATCAGAACCGATTTTGCCAGTGTTTGGGTTTTGATTTCTCCTAAAATTTGGATTCCTGATAGGGTTATTTTGTGGTGCTTCCCATGATGACTTTCTCTCCACTGATTCTACTCTATCACCCAATCTCTTCATACCAGTAAGTATTGCATCCAATTTTTGATCAAAGGCTGAGGGTTCTTCTTTAAAGGTGGTTCTCTTTTCCAATCTTGCCCTGTTTCTTTTGGCAATCAGGTTAGCCTCTACTGTGACAGCAACCTTTTGGGCATCTTCAAGGGTTTCAGGAGCTCTTTCCTTCAACTGATATGCCATATCAGGGTCAAAACCATCCGGAAATTTGTACAAAGCTAAATTAGGAGGAGGTCTTAAATTCTGTGGTATTGCGTTATATACGTTGTTGAATCTTGCACAATACTCCAAAACGGTCTCTTGAGGACCTCGTTTGATTGTGTCATATTCACCAAGTATGTGCAGGGTATCTTTCTTTTTCTCCCATCTGTTAGTAAAGGCTTGATAAAGCTCATCAGGGGTTGTAATGGTATTTGCAGCCAGTGATCTAAACCAAGTTCTTACATCCCCTGTCAGGCTCTGAACAAAGATTCTCATTCTCACACTGTCATCATCTATTTCATAATTCTCAAAATGGTCTTGCATCCTTCTGGCATGCTGAATTGCTGTGAAAGGGCCAGTGGAGTCAAAATATGAGATCTTGGACTGGTAGTCCTGAGGTAGGGCTGCAGCATTGGCAGGTAACTGCAGGGGTGCATATCTATTAGCCATACTTGCAGGATTTATAGGATTAACAGGGATAACTGGGATAGCATGAACAACTGGTACAACAGGGGATTGGGAACAGTAGAAACTAGAGTGTTGGTCAAGGGAATATGTGCAGTGGATGGAGGTGTAAACGGAGGACTTTGAGATGTGGATGGTGAACTGGGGGAATCAAGGGTAGATCGAAATAGAAACTTGATTGGAGTTGGAATAGGGTTTGGGTAAGCTGTCTCAGGACTTGAATCAGCTTGAGTTTCCTGTCCCTGCTGCTTCCTAATGACCTTAGGGATTGTATTAGGGTTTTCAAAAACAGTTGGAGGATTTGGGTCAGGATTTGACCTTGTATATCGTGGATTCTTCTTGCGAGCCAGCTTCTGAACTGTGTTTCAGTATGTTTTTTGGAATATTTTTGTGTCTACAAGGGCCAGACAAGATTTTGGAGTGACTGTGTATATCTTAAAGCTAGCATGAGAAATTATTTGCATGCAGCTTTAAGAAATATACAGAGATTAGAAAATCTTGAGGAAGTTCCCTAGTGGAGTCGCCAATTATGTTAACACCCAGGTTGTTCCCTTTGACTCCCAAGGGAATACGGCCGGGGTAACCACTAACCAATCTTTGGATTACAGCTTTTAGCCTAACTGTAATCAGAGAGGGCTCTCTCTTTATGGTTTGTCTCTGTTTTGAGAAGAATTTTAGGCTAGCTATGATGCTCAAGGTTTGTTTTGGACTTGGTTGGGTGATGGTTTCAATCAAGATATATATGTGTTCACTAATATGTTCTAGGCCATTGGGCATGGAGTCAGTGGTCCTTTAGTAGTTTGGTGTGCTGTGTTGATATAGTAGTGATGCTGCAGAGCTGGATAAGTGTCTGAGAAGCAATGCTTTGAAATTGTGATTAAGTGTGATGTGTCTAGTTCATGAAAGGCAGTTAAGAATCTTCCAATAAACTGACATGCAAAAGAAGTGAGAGTGTTATTTAGAAGCAGTGAAGAATTTCTAGACAACATTCACATTATAGAATTAATGAAAAACATGAGCTTTTAAGAATTCATGTCCATAGTTAATTCTGAAGAAAAACATTTACAGCAGTAAAAATTGAGCACAAGGTGTAACCAGACAATTCATGCACTATTCTTTTTCTTTACTGCTAGTCAGTGAAACATGAGTATGATTTAATAAACATGAGAAAACAAAACAGAGATTAAGGAAAACTTATTATTTCATCAGACAGCACAAGAATTCTGCAACAGCACGAAAGTCATCAGCCAGACATCAAAGTTCCAGGAAATCACTGAGCTGGTCCAGCCCTTTATATTAGATAATCTGAAAGTGTACAATAGATTTGCCTCAGAGTGAAAATCACCAACCCCTTATGCGTTGCTAAGGGGGGTATATATACAAAATTTACATCAGAAAATATCAAAGAAATGAGTTAATGGCTCATTAATGTTATGCCAACTCTTGGAGCTTTGTAGCTGAGAAATTTAATGCTGTAATAACTCTTCTGTGCTTTAGCTGTCCAAAATAGTCAGAAATTGTTGACTTGGTGGCTGCTGGAGTCGGTTGAGGGTACGCTGTCCAAAAATCCGCGTATCTTCTTATCCTTTGGGCTAGTTGTCGTTCTCCATGTGCTGAGTCACCTTTCAGCTGCCTTTAATACTGACTTTATTCTACTGTTTGTCTTCTAGTGAGTTGGAGCTGGCAGTGACCGAGCGATTTAGGCTACCGTGGCAAAATTTGAAGCATTGCCTGCCACCAATCCTCCTTTGGCAGCTGATGTCTTCGAATCTTTATCAAAGTTTCGTCGGCCTCTGTATATCTGTAAAAGTTTGGAGGAGTTTCAAAAAGGTGATTTACCTCATTTTCAATAAAAAACAGGCCTTCAAGTTTATCGTATAGGCTCTGTCCTGTTGGAGGCCCTGTTTCCCCAGATGTACTGCCAGATGCAGTGATTTGATTTTCAATATAAGTTGCCATTCTGTTGGTAAATTGATCTCGGGAGATCAGTCTTCCTGCACCGCTTAGTAGGCTGGGCAGTCCCTTTGCTTGCAGCACTGCCATCTTGACTCTATATTCCTCCACATCAACTTGTATCTCGTAGCACTTCCTCTCCACAGTTTGTACATAATTTCTGAGAGTTAGCACCTTTTTGGCTGTGAGGACAGCCTCTGTTCTATTGACAATGCCAATGGTTGCCAGCTCCTCCTTTTCTTGCCTGTTCAAGAAATCTATCATTCTGTTTGCCTGTCCAGGTTTGTCTCCCAGTAATGCTTTGGCCCTCTGAATTTCTGTTTGTGCTTGGCCAATTAAATCCATCTGCTCATGTATAGTTTTGATTGACCTCCATTGTTGAGTGATGGATTGGCCAATTTTGGCCCATAGAATTCTTTTTATCTCAGCCATAGCACTCTCCAGATTTAGCTCTTTCTCTAAGGCTTTTATCTTTTCTTTTAGAGCCTTTATTTCTCTGCCTTGCTCTGCTACGGTCACTTTTGATTTATCATACTTGGCATCCAGCTCTGCCAATTTTTCCTTGGCCTTTTTTATCTCATTTGCCTGGAGCTCCATTTCTTTGATGGCCTTAGTCAATTCTTCTACACTTGTGCTGGAATCTGGAGTTGTTGTTGTTGCTGCTGCTTCTGTTGTAGGGGCCACTGCTGCCTCTGTAGTTGTTGCAGTGGTTGAAGTAGTTGGAGGAGCTTGGGATGTAGATTCTCCCTGTTTATCTTGTAATGCTCCTTCAAGCTCTTTCTCCAAATCGAGGACCTTTTGGTTTAGCTGCATTATGAGGTCCAGTTGCTCATCAACCTGTTTTTCCTTTTGTAGCTCTGCTGTTTGAGGGTGCTCTGTGGGCTGTAGCTTTAACCTCTTCTTTAATGCATTGAGGTCATCTTCTTTTTTCTTCATGAGGGCCTTTACACCCTTTGGATCCTTAGGATCATGTCCCAGGTCGATAATAATGTCCTCAAGTGATTTTATTCTGTTATCTTTGGCTAGGGAGGACATTCTCTCAAAATCCAACTGAGTGTTGGTATTTTTTAGTGATTCTTTCAGCTCATGGGCCATAGTTGCCCTGTCTACCATGGTTGCATAGACCATTTCTCCTGCCTGCTTATGGAGTTCAATTTGGTCCATGGGATGGATATCCTTGGCTAGGACCTCCACCCTTGTCTTCACATAATCTGCCCCTGATTTTGGATTGGGCACTGTAGGTTTGAAATGGCTGAGGATCATTTTCTCCTCTTGAATGTCATATACAGACATTAGCCTTTCTTTTTGGGCTGGTGTTGCATTAAGAAATTGTTTGTAGACTTCCACCCTCAGCAAGTCATTTTGTGCCTTAATTTGCTTGAAAGAAGCCTTAGTGCTTTTGGGCTTCTTGCTCTGCTGAGAGGAGGAGGATACCTCCAAACCGAGTTGTAATCCTTGCTCCTGCTGAAAGGAGCTTGTACCTGTATGCTGGCTGCCCTCCCTGTCTTTCCTTGAACTGTCAAGGATTTCTTTAGTGATATCTTCTACCTCTGGGGAGTCAGCCCTTTGCCTTTTGGCCTGGGGTTGTTGGGAGGATCCACTAGCAGGAGTGGACTCTTCTCTATCTCTTTTTGTACCCCTCTCCTCCTGTGCTGGGGTTTGCATAATTGGAGTTGTTTGTGGCTCAGTTTGTGGAGGGGGAGTCTGCTCTTGTGGCTGCTCTTGCTGCTGCCCTGGTTGCTGTTCTGGTTGCTGCCCTTGTGGCTGCTCACTTGAAGGGGCAGGCTTTTATTTCGCGGTTTCTTCTCCAGCACCCATTATTCCTTTCCCTTTGTCTGTTCCTGGTGCTGCTGTAGACGATGCCTGGGTGACTGGTGCAGTTCTTGAGGCCGAGGTCCCTTCTCCTGCTGAGTGCGGTCGTTTGAAGGGTACCTGCTGCACAGAATCTAGGTCAAGAGTCTTTTCCAGTTCTCTGACGTTCTTTAGCATTGTCTCTTCTTCAGTTAATTTTTCAACTAAAGTATCCTGCTGCCATTCTTGTTGGTTGGCATATTTTTCAATGTGGGGATATTTGCAATGCTTATAACCTAGTAGCCTGTACTTGACTCTTCTAGCAGTAATGAAGCCTTCAGGGTCATAAGGGACCCACCGGAAACTATGTGATAGTTTATACTTGTTTCTGAGGATTAGGTCAGCATCTTCCCATCCTTCTTTTTTATTCATGATGAAGGGGCCCACCTGGTGCTTGAACTTGAGATGGGCTTTCTTTTTGGAGCTGTGAAAGTGAGTGAGGTCAGATTGAATTAACTGTCTATAATACTCCAAGGCAAATATCTTCATAGGCACATATTTTGGGAGCCTGTATGGACAGAGCTCACAGCCATAGACTCTAATGACTGTATGCTCCTCATATAGGTACCAATCACCTATTTTGTAATTCTTGGAGAGCTGCAGGACTTTCTGAATTTCAGTTGATATTCTGGGAGGAGGGGACCTCATCAATAGGCAAGAGACAGGGTATACAAATTGGTCAATAAACTCACAATAGGAATAGGGTGAATTTTGGACCTAGTGATAGACAGATGTCCAGAAGATGACAGATCTTCTTTCCCCTTTGTAATCCAGCTTTTTGATGTAGCATGGAAAAACCTCAGACTGATAGTACATAAAAAGGTGGTAGATATAGGATGAGTACTTGAAGACACCCTGTCTGTCTACTTTGCACAGCTGATCATGAATCTTGTTAGCTATGAACTTGGCAAAGTTATATTTGCGGGCAGGGGGTTGGCCTGGGCTGTAAGCAGCTAGCAATACCAGCATTGTTTCATCCACATGCTCACTGGTTCTGTAACCCAACACATAAGCAATCATGTCTAGCAGCATTCTGCCTACCTCAGTAAAATAGACATCCAAGTAGGGAGGAGGCCCTGCAGGCTGACATTCAGGTTTCATAAATGTCCTGGTGACCTTCTGAATATCCTCACTGGTCATCTTGGCACCAGTGTCCAGCAGATAATTCATGGAAAATGGGAACAGCAGCTCTGTTTGATCAAAGTGGAGCATCTTATTGATAGTTTCAGGATTGATGTGAAAGAGGATGCTCCCAGATGGAGACTTAATAGCTCTTTGTTTCACATCATAGTTTTCAGTACAGACGCGAATGATCTCAGGAAAGACATTGACTGAGGGGAGACAGTAGTATGGCAGATTTGACTCCCATATCCCATATGTATCATGACCATTCAGGTAGCCATCTCTCAATTGCCTGAAGGCCTGCAAGAAGTCCCTGTTACCCACAAAGTCTTCAATGAGGTAGTCCCTATCAGTAAGAGGCAAGGACTCCAGGTCTTTGTTTGGTGCATTTAAAGGAGCAACACTGAGGGCTGATGGTGCAGGAGCAGCCATTGTGTAATCAGATTTTGGACAAGGTGAGTGCAATGATTTGCAAGGTTCTTCAGAGCTTGATTGGCAGGTTCACTGTAGACAATGCTTGAAAGTTCTTCACAGTGGAGAAAGCAGGTTTGGCAGACTTGTCTCTGCTGTTTTTTAGTAAATTCACAGGGATTGTGAATTGATGGGGATGATTGCAGAGGGTGAGCTGGATTCAATTTGGTGATATGCAGCCTTGGGCCTCCACCAGGCAAAAGGGAACAATGCCGGGCAAGTTCGAGGCCGAAATTGTAACCTTCAACTGTGAATTATCGTTTTAGTACAGAATTCTCGGGGCAAAGGGTAATGCAGGTGGATTTAATGGCAAATTCAGTGACAGACAGTGTGGAATTTAGGATTTGAATGATTCTTATGGGAGAATTCACATAGAAATGGCATGCATAGGGGCGAAACAGGGAACTTTCGGTGAAATACCTGGAAAACAAGCACGGAACGCCTTCGGGCCGAATAGGGGGAGCTCACTGCAGCTGAATTTCCAAGTTATAGCGGCCGCAACTTCGAATTTGATGGCTGGAGGCAATTTCGCGGCAAGCAGGTCGACAATGGCTGCGTCGTTTTCGCGTGAAAATGACCAAAAACGGCTAGTTCGGGCGTTTATAACGGCAAATTTGGACAAAAAGGGTCATTGGCGCTTTTTCTGCCAATGACGTCAGCATGACGTCATGGCGGGCCCGGTACGGAAGGTGACGTGGACGCTAAGCTGGAGGCCAGCGTGGCTGGACGAGGTGGCAGGCGGATGCGGTGGCAGGGCTACGTGGAGGGCCACGGGGCGCGGGGGCGGACGGAGTGACACGACGTTATAGTGACGTGGGCGCTGACGTGCGGGAGGGGTGGTATGGGGGAGGCGGTAAGCGGTCTCCCCGCACCGCTTTTGGTGATAGGCGGTATCGGGGAGGGGGGCTCCGAACAACCCCAGCGCCTGCCACGCGTCCAGGGTACGGCGCCCAATACCGCCCTTCCCCGGACGTTAAAGGGAGGCAGGTCGGGGAGCGAGATTGACCGCCCACCGTTGGATCGGGGGCGGCAGAGATCGGACGGCTGGCGGGTACTGCCGTCGGTTGCGCAGCTCTGGGTTGGGTCCCGCCCGGCCATTAAAATATTCAATTTAATAATTATGCGCGGGACCATAGGTTTAAGGGTTTTTGAGGGTTTTTGGGTTAATCTTTAGGAAAAAGAGGTTAAAAGTGGGTTTGAGCAGAGGGAAAGGGTTTTTTTGTGGAATTTTTGAACAGAGGGGAGGTGAGGGCTTAGGATGAGGTTATTACTCTAACCAGAGGTTAGAGTAATCCCATGACAGGGTTGACCATAGTCCCTGGTGGACTAATGTCTCCCTCTAACAAACTTATTTAGCTATAGTGCGGGGGGATATTATACATGTTTTGGGGTTTATACACCATGGTGTTATAATAGTAGGGGGAAAGGGAGACATAAGGGATTTAGATAATAAGAAGTTAGGGGTTAATATGAGGGGGGGGGGGGGAAGGGATGAGAGGGTGAAACACTAAGTTTATATGAAAACAACTTAGTTTAGAGAGTAGATCAAAATAAAAAGATTTTTAGACAAGAAATGTGGCTCTTAAAGAACCAAGAACCCACATAAGACCTTGAATTCTTTCAAGAAAGCAACTGGTGAAGGGATGTTAGTAATGAATGTGAAAGGGGAGAAAGGAAGTTAGACATGCTCCTTTACTTTGCTGCAACATGATAGAGAAGAGGACCTTCTCTATCCACTGATATTCCTTTGAAAACAGGTTACCAGACACTCAATTGAAAGGAATGACATTTCTGCAACCCCATCTGCTTACCCATCTACTTGCCTAGCATTTTTTTGTTTCTTCATGAAGGGTGCACTTAGACTTGCAGACCCTTATGTGCCTTTTCTTTTCTTTTGGCTTTTCTTTTGATTTTCTATCTAGAACTACCCTTATTGCTTCCAAGGTCCCAGATTAAGCAGTTGGGAGCCTTACTTCTCTACCTAGCTACTTGTCAGCCAAGGTTAAACAGTTTGGACAGACTTCTTTCTCTATTCTACAACAGAAAATTGAAACATGGCAGGATCCAGATTAGGCTGTTGGACCATCCATCAAAATTGAGTCAACATCAAGCTATGTACACATGTTTTCTCTTGGAAATATGGGATCTTTGCATCACCAAAGCAGAGCATATTTGGACCTTTCTTTGCCAATCATGAAATATGAAACCTATTGGTATAGGTAGCTAACAGTAAGAAGAACTCCTCCTGACAAGCTCCAAGACGATGCCTGCACAAAAGAATGAAGTAAACCAATCACAGCATATACTTCTGACAATTAATGAAAGAATTCATAACAAACATGTATAAATGTGTAACTTATCTACTCAACACAACAAGCATCAGAATGGACAAATAAATGCACAATATCACCAACACTTCGAGTAGTGGAACACAACCGCAGTCCTATATTCAGAATAGAAGAGTGATTACAACAACCCTGTTGCATCAACCTTCCTTATCCCTTCTTCCTCTCTCTCTCTCCTTCTTTCAGCTAGCTCCTTCAAGAATATGACAATATCACAACAGCACCATGTACTATCCTTCTAAATGCTCTGACCCTTGTGCAGTGGCCCTCTCATTGCTTATATAGTAATTGATTTAGGGCTTCCCAACTCCACTTGTAGTTCATTTGTGTAAAAACCATGAACCTGCCTCTTTTACCAACCTTTTCCCATTTGCCTCTATTTCCGGAATAGAATTTCTCCAAATATCTTGATTTTTGGAGTTTCCTGCTTTTCTTGCAAAAATTTAGGGAAATGATATCTAGATATTTTATGGTAGATTCGTTGGCATAACCACTTGAGCATCACTAAAGTTCACTAACACTCCCTCTGGTCTAACAACATGAGTTAGCAGGTTGACTAACGCTCCTTTATGCTTGTAAACAAGCTTTATAAAGCAGGTTATCAATGTACAGAGAGCATTAGTGTGGATTCTGGGCCTACAACTATGGTCAATCTTTCAGTAATCTTGTCCTTCTCCTCTGAGTTGATTAGGAGGTCAATTTGTCCTATAACATAAGCATTGGAGGATAAGACTCCATAAGAGGTATGGACTGCTAAGAAACCCTCTCTTTCACATCTAAGGGTATTTGGATGTGATGCATATGTACATGTTCCAAAGGAGAAATGAACCAAGTTGGATAGTAAATCTGAAAAGTGCATCTATATTGGGTATAAGGATGGTTTAAAGGGTTATAAGCTTTGGAACCTAGTAACAAGGAAGGTTGTGTACAGCCGAGATGTGGTGTTCAGAGAGGTGAAAGATGTTATTAAACATGAATTCCAACCAAAGGAACCTCAGAAGATAGAGTTTGAGCTAAAGGAGGAAGAATTAGACTCTACAACAGAGGAGGAATCAGAAGATGAAGAGACACAAACTTCGGGTATGAGAAGATCAATTCGAGAAAGAAGGCAACCAGAAAGGTATAGTCCATCTGCTTTCTGTTCAAATTTTTCTTTATCTATTACTGATGATGATCCTAGAACTATGAAGGAAGCAGTAGATTCAGAGGATGGAAAACTCTGGAAAGAGGTCATGATTGATGAAATGGCATCTTTGCACAAAAAAGAGGCTTGGGATTTGGTGGAGTTTCTGGCTGGAAGGAAACCCATCGGCAGCAAATGGGTGTTCAAGAAGAATACAAATGCAGAAGTAAATGTGTAGAAATACAAATCTTGGTTGGTAGCAAAAGGTTATTCCCAGGTGTCAGGAATTGATTTTGGTGATATTTTTTTTATTTGTTGTTGTTACTTTTGATTTTAAGGTAGAACAGATGGATGTGAAGAAAGCATTTATTCACAGGGATCTGGAAGAGGAGATCTACATGAAGCAACCTGAAGGCTATGTGGTGAAGGGTAAGAAAGAACTGGTATGCAAGTTAAAGAAGTCTCTGTATGGGTTAAAACAATCACCAAGGATGTGGTATCAGAAATTTGATACATTTATATAGGGACTTGGCTTCATCAGATGCAAAGCAGATCACTGTGTGTACTTTAAATTAATTGGTGACCGTGTTATTTATTTTGTCTTGTATGTGGATGATATTTTGCTGGTTGGAAATGACAAAGAAATTATCTAGGATTTGAAGACCCAATTGTCCTCCAAATTCAACATGAAATATCTTGGTGCTACAAACTATATTTTGGGCATGGAAATTAAAAGAGATCGAGCAAAGAGGAAGTTCTAGTTAAACCAGAGGAAGTATGTCGAGACAATATTGCAGATATTTAATATGCAGGATAGTAAACCGGTGAAGGTTCCTATTCTTGTAGGTGTAAAGTTATCTGTTGAACAGTGTCCCAAAACACAAGAAGAGGAAGAGGACATGTCCCGTGTTCATTATGCAAGTGCAGTCAGTAGATTGATGTATGTGATGGTCTATACTAGACCAGACATTACACATGTAGTGGGAGTATTGAGCAGGTTTATGTCAAAACCAGGGAAGGAGCATTGGACAGCAGTGAAGCAGGTTTTTAGATATTTGCATGGCACTAGCGATTATGGTTTGTGCTACCAAGGAAGACCAGAATTGGATAGAGTTTTGGATATTTGTGGCTTTGTTGATGTGGACTGGGCTGGAGATCTGGATTAGAGAAGATCTACAAGTGGGTATGTGTTTAACCTATTTGGAGGTGAAGTCAATTGGATGAGTAAGAAACAATCTATAGTGGCACTATCAACTACAGAGGCAGAAGACATGGCAGCCACTCAAGCAAGAAAGGAAGCAGTTTGGTTGTGGAGATTGTGCTCATGTATGGGTTAGTACAGGGAGCTATAAGGATAGACTGTGATAGCGAAAGTGCAATTTTCTTGGCAAAGAACCCTACTTATCATTCAAAGACAAAGCACATCGATGTTAAGTATCACTCTGTGAGGGATATTATAGAAGACAAAAAGGTGTTGCTGGTAAAGGTGGACACTTTGAAGTATACTGCAGATGCATTGATAAAATCTGTGAGCTCTGAGAAGTTCTCTTGGTGTAGAGAAACAATGGGCATTTTAGGGCTGAATAAATGACTAAGCTCTCTTGTGGCCCCCTATGGAAAGAAAACAACAAGTGGTAGAATGTTGGGTTGTGTAATATTCTTTCCACGACTAGCCCACATAGTTAACTGGGGGCTTAGAAGGGGGGCGAAGCCCCCCCTTCGTTACACCGATTGCGTAGCGGGGCAAGTAACAGCAATTTTGAGGGGTGCAAGTAACCCCACTCTATGTTGTCCAGGGTAGCACCCCGGAAAATTTTGGTTTTGGAACCTATGTTAGGTTGGGCGGACCCACCTATAGTTTTGTGCACGATTTTCGCACATGTTTTTGGACGCGATGGTTTTCAGTCCATGGTATTGGATGCTTCGGCATGTATAAATATGCATTGTAACATTGAAAGGACAATAATGAAAAATCAAGCTGGTAGTCCCGGTTTTGGGATCTAGGGGAAAATCTCTATGTATATGTGTTTTATGTGTTATGCTCTCAAATTTTTTATTTTATGTGTTTTAGAATTTGTATGCAGGTAATTTCTATATGGGGTTAAAACCTACATGCATATCTTTCATGGAGTCTTGCACTCTTCTTCCCCCGAGGTGTTTTTTGAATCGTGAAGATGTCTCCACCTCAAGGAAGCTTTTCAATCTCTTGTCCACTCACACATATGATGGTGAAGGCAAAGTAGCCTGGCCTAAGCACTTATATAACTTTCTTTGCATGATTTCTGAGGAAGATGAGTTTTTTAATGAACATGCTGCTTTGTTTCTTGCATACACACTTCGGTAATCTCCATTTCCTTGGGTGCTCAGCCTACTAGCTTAAACTTTGCACTCGTTTGAGCACTTCTGTGATCTCATTGAAGACATGTTCTATCATTTTGATCCAGAATATCTTGACCAGAAACTGTTATAGCAACGGAGGGCTTCGCATGAATCTGTTATTGATTTTTGGCAGCGCTTCTGTGACTCGTAGTTTCAAGCTCCGAAGAGCCAAATGAAATTTTCTTATCTTTGGGACTAGTTCAAGTATTGCCTTAAGAAATTTACCCGTCCCAAGAGAAAGATTGATATCAAGCCTCACTCAACATTCTTCATTGATAGAACTGTGCAATCTCATGTGGGAGCAGGCCTCAACTGACTGTCCACCTCCCTCTTATTCAATAGCTACACCACTGTCCAGTGATGTTGAGGATCATGCTCACACACCTGTTCATCCTTCACACTCTCCCAACATCGCTCCACTCAATTTTCGCGTAGATTTTGGTGTGAGTCCTTTGAGTTCTCATATGCATTCTTTTCTTCGACCTTCATCTTCGAACTCAGGTGTTCCTCTAGATGATGATGTCTTGTGTTCATCCATTCCGGACTCTTCACTTGTTGTGAACGAGGAACAACCCACTGATAGAGTTGGCGTTGCACAACAAACATGCATTGTCATTCATGAAGAGTATGAGTCGGATCTTGAACATCAACACTCAGCGAAGGAGGACTCCCTTTTGTCTGAGTCCCGTCCATTCTTTCCTAACCTCTTTGGTGAACCTGCCATCCATGATTTTTCATGTTTATCTTCATCCACGGATGCACCCATTTTTGATCACTTGTAGGACTCACCGGATGTTAGTCCATCATTCAGAAACTAAGAGGATAATTTACTTGTTGAAAATCCACTTGATCCTCCATCTATCTTTTCCAAAAACATAGAGGATGAGTTGTTCACTTTTCATCTACCCCTCTGTGTGATTCATCCAACCATGAGGACGCCGACCAACATCCTAAATTTTCTGATCTTGGTTGTCATGATCTCTTCACCTCATCATCCAATCATGATTTTGACTCACTTGTTGTTAATCCGTCTAAGCCATGGGTCTACGAAGATCCATCTGTCAATGAAGTAAAAACCCCATAGACCTTCGAGGCACTTTAGCATGAGATGATGGTTATGTCAGACCCTTGCTATCTTGAGGTTGGTTTCACTTCCGATAAAAAAATTGTTCAAACACTCAAGACTCCTCATCACTCATCTGTATGCACTCAAGATCAATCCAACGCTTAGATTTTACTTCCTCCACTCAAACTACACGATCCCATTGCTCATGCATTCGAAGAATCTTACATTGAAAGCACTCGAGCGTGATGCAAGTTATCTTTGTTTCTTTCATTTGCTTGCATGTCGCAGTCAAGAGTGTGCTTATGCTTCAAAGTTTCACGTAGTGTAAGACAGCACCATGATAAGTCTGCGGACTGCCTGTCATGCACATGCACTCACTTATGTCCCATGGGCACTTTGAATCATGAAGTGTGGTTGTCTTCATTGTTATATCTTTCTTGCTTGCTGGTTCGCACAACTGGGTTGCTCACAGACCAAGCCTTCACCAACATGGTCTACCAATGAGCCGATGGTTGCATTAGAAGTATCACTTCACATGATCAGGCCCATGTATTGTTAGTGTAGGAGTAGGAGTAGTGTTTGCTTTCAGTTGTTTGCTTGCATGCTTGTTTTACTATATGATTTGTTTGATTGTTTGTTTGCTTTCTTTTTTACTTACGTTCTTTGCTTTCACTTTCACTTCTGCTTTTTCTTTGCTTTGGTGTTTTTCAATTCACTTGTTCGTTCATAGGATAGTTTTGCATGAAACCATGTATGACTCTTGAAATGAGCTGTGTAAAGTACAAGAGGGCTTGTAAAACTATTACTACTTGGCTATCTGTCATCTTGCCTCTATGTGATGAACTTGTTACTTTTATTCCGTGATACATCGAAGGAAAATACGTATTGTTCGAAGTGAACCTTGGTGAAAACACAATGCTTGCACACTAACTAGTGTCACCTTCTCTAGTTAGTTGTTTTTGTGTTAACCCTTGTCATCTCAGTCAAGTAGAGTAAGGTGAGGGTGGAAACCTTAACAGGCACGTCAGAGATACAATAAACTACTTCTCTATTGGAACACCCTCCTTGCTCTCAATAATTCAGGATCCCTCTTGCGCTTATGAAATGAATAAGTGATATGCACAGTGAAAATGAAAATGAAAAAATGAAAAGTCAAAAATTCAAATGAAAGATGAATAATGCGAAAGAAGAGAAAGGATTCCTACACAGGGAGGTGATGCAAGTAATTCCACCATGGTACTAACCAGGCTTGCTAGCACCGGAGCCATGCTTGTGTTCCTATGTGACTCCACCAAGGTACTATCCAGGCCTGCTGGTAGTGGAGCAACACCAGAGATCAAACTAAGGCTCTGACAACTATATTGCTTGTGCACCTATATACCCGTCAACCCCAATCGAAACAACTATGTTGCCTTGGCTTGGAATGTGTGTCAATCGACCAAGGGCTTGGCAGATGCTACATCTTACAATCAGGTTAGTGTGAAACCAAGATGATCTGAGAACTGAACAATTCTTTAGGAGGTGTTAGACTTGCTTCTCACGAACAAGGTCTATGCAGAGAGCTAGAGGTCTACCAGTGTGTCGCCAAGTCTTGTAGCGGCTACAACCACCCTCAAAAATTTTTCCTTAGCCTGTTTTGGAGCCTCCCTGCCAACCTTACATAGCACTTGTCTTGCTTCGTCAAGTACTCAAGCTTCAGTGTTTTCCTCGCACAAAGGAAACCTGTCGATCGTATTTGATCTATTCCCCTCATAGGCTGCTCACCTGGACTTGGTCCAACTATAGGCTGAGCAGCTTCCCATTGAAAATTGCGCATTTCTAGAGGGAAACCATCCTTCCCTCTAGGAATTGCGCAATCCTTTTTGACAGCCTGATGGGCTCCAGGATTGCGCAATCCTGCCAGCCAACCTTCCCAGCAGGATTTGCACAAATCTAGGTAGTATTCAGCTGCTCTACCCAGAAATTGGCAAATCTCTTGGTCAGCCAGCTATGGTGACACAAACAATTCCTCTATCCTGAGAGCGGGTCCAGCCACAAACAAGACATTCTATGGAAGATTTTCTTAGGTTAGAACTAATTAAGAGGGCCTACCTCTTAGTACGTTATCTGTTTGATGACTACTTTGATTCCTTGCTCCAGCTATCTTCCGTTTCTTCTTGTGAACACCTGAAACAAGTAGACAACGATAGACAACAAACGTGATAATATACAAATTGTATTCAACCTACTTAACAAGTCAACAAACATTAAGCCATAAACATGTGAAATGACATCTTATGTAGGAAATCAATCGATAGTTGCTTCTTTATTAAATCAAGAAGAGATTACAACTGGCGTCTTGACATTGTTGTTATCCTCTGACAAATCTGGGTTCCCACACACTTCTACTAGCATTCTGTGAATGACCCCAAAAATGATAGTCTCAAGGCTCTTCCCTTTAGGCTTCACACCAAACCAACTCACAATTCTCCCTTAAACACAAACTAGAGAGCTACAAAGCATGGATAACTTGTTGGTTACTCCAAACAAAACTTAATTAGCACTAGCTTGTGCTTGGTAAAAATGGAGGTTTATATAGCTTGAATGGATGGGATATGGTTCCTCTTCTCATGGGAGAAGGTCTTATCTCTTGAGGTACTTCCATCCTAATAGAGGAAAGGAGCCCAATCTAACCTCCTCAACTCAATCCAGCCTAACCATTTACCAGACTTCCCTTACAAAGCTTCTAGATCTAGAAGCTTCAGATCCATATTTAAAAAACTTTCCAAAAGAGAATCGGTGTGACTAGGAAAAGGCTCAATTGATACGATCGGTGATAGGGACAGTTGTGATCCCTGCATATCGACATAAGGAGTACACGGGTCATTAGCGTCAGTCTTTTAAACTGGGAAAAATAGAAGATGTTGGGAAAATGATGCAAAGGGGAATTGTTCTACTCATGAAGAGGGACACAATGGGAGATTCTTCATGATGGGAAAGCATGAAGGGTTCATTGTAGAGGTCCTCTAGAATCAAGGAATGAGGAGTACAAGGACAGTGACAAAATGTTGTGTAATAGATTCCCCTAGATAGTGAAGACCGAACTAGAGTGAGGGGTGAAATTCTTTATAACTCAGTGTGGGGAACCAGACTCTATCGTCAAAGAACCTACAAGCAAGTACAAATACATATACATTACTAAAAACTATGTCAAATAACACATGAATCATGGTATGGACAAAGTCATCCAGAGAATGAGCATGTAAATGGATCCAAGGTATGGATGTAGCCATCCAGTAGAAAGGATCATAATGAAACCAAAGTATGGTTGTAGCCATCCAATAATGAGAAGGATCACATATGACAACACATGGTATGGTCACAGCCATCCATCTGAAAGAGACATGTATATCAACATGATCATGTCACAGCCTTGCAACCTAGAATTTTGTAATCTAAGCCTAGGGTCTTGTGCTCCAACACTGTTGGGTTGTGTTATATTCTTTCCACGACTAGCCCACATAGTTAACTGGGGGGTTAAAGGGGGGGCAGAGCACCCCCTTCGTTGCGCCGATTTTGTAGCGAGGGGGGGTCACAGGGGGTTTGAGGTGTACCCATAACCCCACTTTATGGGGTCTAGGGCAGCACCCCAGAAAATTTTGGTTTTGGACACTATGTTAGGTTGGGCAAACCCACCTATGGTTTTGTGCATGATTTTTGCACATGTTTTTTGGACGTGATGGTTTTCGATCCATGGTATTGGACGCGATGGTTTTTGTTCCATGGTATTGCATGCTTCGGCATGTATAAATATGTATTATAACATTGAAAGGAACATAATGAAAAATCAAGTTGGTAGTCCCGATTTTGGGATCCAGGGGAAAATCTCTATGTATATGTGTTTTATGTGTTATGCTCTCACATTGTTTATTTTCTATGTTTTAGAATTCGTATGCAGGTAATTTCTGTATGGGGTTAAAACCCACATTTGGTATCAGAGCAGATTTGGCTTCAAGGGGACGCCTTTGTTGCTGAGGGGTTTCGCTCAGGCCTGTGGTAGACCCTATTCAGTGGGAGATCTGCGAGATTGATTCTGGTGGTGAAAGAAGATGGCGAGCAGTGGAAAGATAGAGGCCGAGAAATTTAATGGTCAGAGTTTTGAGATGTGGAAACTCAAGATGGAGGATCTGTTGGTGGATAAAGATCAGTGGATCGTGGTAGATCTGGGTACTAAACCAACGGGAGTGTCCGATGAAGAATGGAAGAAGTTGGATCGGAAGGTGTTGGGTCCCTATAATACTAGTGATTACCCCATTACTATTGTAGTTATACCCCTTATTTATATATTTGTGCCCCTATTACCCCCATGTTGTTATTTCTATGCCCCATAAAATCCCTCTATTGTTATTTTTGTGGCTTTATATTATTATTGTTAGGTCGGTTGGATTATATTGTGACTCCTTAGACTCCTATATATAGAAAGGAGGTTTTGTCATTTGTATCATCCAAGAATTGTTCATTTATGTAATGTAAAGGAGGTTTCCCCCTCGAAGAGACTGAATTCTAAGGCGTGGATCTCTCTTTTATATCTTTTTGTGAGCTGGTTTCATAACATTTGGTATCAGAGCTTTGGATTCTAGGGTTTCGCTGCTCCAAACAGGTCATCGTGGAATTTTCGCTATAACTTGTTTTTTGTGACGTTTCAGAAGTCGCAAAAAAAACCCCTTTGAGAAGAAATCGCGCTGAACCTTGGGTCCAAATTTCAGAGCTTTTCGCACGATATTTGCGGAGATATGATCTGAGGAAGTTGGTCTTTTTGCAGACTCCTGAATTACATTCAAAACAGGTGACCTGGGGAAAATAGTCATAACTTTCTCTCTGGGGATCGGATTGAAATTTCGTAAGAAGGTACAGAAATAGGACGGACTATAGTTTCTTGTATGCGTGTTTCAGATTCAAAGGTTGAAACAGTGACTCGTGGCACGTCGTACAAGTTCGCTCTACTGAACTAGTCTAAAAGCAAGTCACTGTGGGAGATTTCACATAACTCTTCCTTGGAGAATCCAATTTGGGTCAGACTTATGGCATTGGAAAGAGGACACATAAGGCTACTACAGGTCGCAATTTCAGAACTGGATGATCCTAAATTACAGAGATACATCAGATTCAATATCAGGATTCTATAAAGTGAAAAAAGGGTGTGTAGGTTTTTTTTTAATTTTTGTGTAAGCTTGGTTTAACGGAATTCAAAGGGCATAGTAAAGCGTTATTATCGGTAACTGATGCCCCGAGGAAAGAAAATGCAAACACCTAGTAAGGAACCAGAAATCTCTAGCATGACTCATGAAGCAGAGGAAGAAATGCTACATGATATATCAAAATTACAAGAACAAGTGCAACAAATGTCACGCTCACAAAAGCTAACAGAAGCTAAGATAAGTGGCGTGGAATCTAAGATAAATGGCGTGGAATCTAAGATAAATGGCGTGGAAGCTAAGATGGATGATTTGAAGATAGATTTGAAGACAGATTTGAAGAAAGACATGGCAAATTTGAAGACAGATTTGAAGACAGACATGGCAGATTTGAAGACAGATTTGAAAAATTTTCTACAAGAGATACTTACTAATGGTGAAAAGGTTGTAAAGGAAACTCATGATGTGAAAAAAAGTAATGTTAATCATGATTCCATAGATTCTAATGTTGGATCGAAGACCTGTTTAGTCAATTTAGTGTTCCTAAATTGATGTCATTAATTGTCAACCCGGGCTCGTAAGCTGATGAAGTGAAGGTGTACTATATGTACTTAAGCAACCTCTTAGGGCTTTTTGTTGTTTGGGGTGTTGTTTGTGGTTAATTTATCTTCCTAAGATGGAGTGATGTATTTATAAACAGATGAGTGATGGTGTGTGTAAGGTGAATTCTAGATGAGTGAAGGTGTGTGATTAGTGGTTTCTAACTACTTGCTGAAAAGGAAAAGCTTGAAGGAAATAAATAAATTAAAATGAACTGAAAGCAAAGAACCACTTTCTAATGGCATTAGACACCATTCATGCTGCTGCAAATAAAAGGTAAGAAAATCACTTAAAAGACCAATGATAATGTTTATCTCTTCCTAACTCTCTGCCTCTAACACATAGTACTGTGTAAGACACGATTAGGAAGTAGCTAAAGATAAGTCTAAGAAATGATAAAAAATGAGAAAAATCTACTTTAAAGACTAGTTATAATGTTTTGCTCTTTCTAACTCTCTGCCTCTAACACATAGTACTGTGTAAAGCACGATTAGAAAGTAGTTAAAGATTAGTCTAAAAAGTACCCAAAGCCAGCTGCAAGTTATTAGTATTCTGATCTCTAAAAGATAGACAATTTATAATAAAGAGACCATTCATATGTTAGCAGACAGATTTGAGAAAGAAAACTAAAAATCAGCTATGAAAATAAAGTAAAGGCAGCAACTTTGAATCTGTCAACTGAAACTACCACTAGATATAAAGCAAATACACAAACACACAAGCAATCTCGGGTTAAAAACCTGCAAAAGAACAATGTTGATCAGCTTAAAATAAAGGCTGGAAATGAAATAACATGAAAGTAAATTACGCTGTACATGTGTCAAGAAAAGGAAATGCTGAATGGAAATAAGGAAATGTTGAACATAAAATACTATACAAGGCTAACATGAACAGGGGCCCTCCATTCATATAACCCAAAGAAGACTCAAGGAATTGAAAACTTCAGAACAGCACTGCTTCTATTACTCCATGTGCAGAAAATTACAGTCAAGAGTGCTAGAACAGCACTATTAAAACAGAGTTTTGGAATGCACTAACATGATAACGAGTTTGAAAAACACAGCAACTAAAAAAGTAACATAAGCGTACGCAGACGCAAGTTTTTATAGGCATCTGAAAGATGGCCTAATGCGTACAGCTAAAACTGAAAAATAAACTAACTGTCATGCGTAATTAAGGTTCAATAACACATCATAAGCCTGCGTGGATGAGCTGGAGGTTCTGGTCGTTATGGGCATTGAATCCAGAGTTGGATTATGTCCCCCACAACCCGCGTAACACGGACAAGTCACCGTTTGAACTGACGTGACCCAACAGCTTACGCATCACCGTTAAGCTGCCTTTGTTGACCGTAACTTGACCCTCGTTGACCGGAGGTACAGATGACGTGGATGGCTGAACAAATAGCACAGGAACCTCGAGCACCTTGATTCCTAAGTGCCCATGTGGCTCATTTGGAAAAATGACACGTGGAACCTTGAGATTAACAAAAAGGCTGCGGGATCAGCAGATGGCTGCGGAATGCCTGTAAATATGTCAAAATCTAAACAAAACAGTCACACATTAGCAAAATTCCTTAATCATGCTTAAAGTCATATAATGTAATGATCTGGGTTGGTTTGCAAGGAAAATGAGGCAAAAGTGAGAGATGAATGAGGGAAAACTGTAGGTAATGGTGGATAATCAAGTGTAAAGTAGAGGCTCTACAAGACCCACCATATTCCAAAAATCGATATGAGGAAGTTTGATGACAAGGATCCCGCCACATGTATATTACAGATGGAGCAGTTATTCGATCTCAATAATGTGCAAAACACACAAAAGGTACGTATGGCAACTGTATATTTGGAACCAAATCAGTTTGTATGGTATCAATGGCTTTGCTCTCGTAAAAAATTTATCACTTGGGCAATTTTTACGGAAGAATTGATAGCACATTATGAAGATACAAAAAGCAACACTTTTTTTAGCCAATTGATAAGTCTCAAACAAAATGGTTCAGTAATGGAGCACATTGAGGAGTTCCAAAAATTGAACACAAGGGTAAAAGATATTCCAGAGGAGCATAGGATTGATGTGTTCATAGGGTCTTTAAAGGATAATATCCAACATGATGTTCACCTTTGGGAACCTGATTCATTAGAGAAGGCATTCAGGTTAGCAAGAAAAATGGAAAGCAAAATTATGGCAACCAGGAAGCATACCACTCACAACTATAAAGACGGAAGTGTTGTTGCCCCTAGTCTTCCACAACCTATAAGGTTGACACCACAACAATTGGAAGAAAAAAGAGCAAAAGGGCTTTGTTACAGTTGTGATAGCAAATACACTAAAGGTCATAAGTGTGCTGAGAAGAAATTATTCTACATAGATTGTGAAGAGGAAGAAGAAAAGGAGCAAGAAAGGTCAAAAGAAGAAGATATACTCCAGGAACAAAGCCTAGATGAAGAACAAATAAATCCGACCATATCTTGTAATGCATTGGCGGGAATTACCACTCCTCAAACCATCAAGATAGAAGGACAAATCAAGAAGAAAAAGGTAATAGTGTTGATTGATTCAGGAAGCACCCACAATTTTATTCATTGTAGGGTAGCAAAAGAATTGAATTGCTTCCTATATCCAGCACCAGAGTGTCAAGTGATGATTGCAAATGGAGGAACAATAAATTGCTCTGGAAAGTGCCATAATATCAAGCTATCCATGGGAGAATATGTATTGACTAGCCCAATGCTTTCCATTCCAATGGGAGGTGCTGATGTTGTACTAGGAGTCCAATGGCTACAATCCTTGGGTACAATAGCTTTTAATTTTCAAGAACTTTTCATCAAATTTTCTACGGAAGGAAAGGAAGTTGAATTAAGGGGTATTGCAGGGAAACCAGGAAAGATAATCAGCTCTAATGGTATGACAAAGCTTCTAAAAAAGGAGCAAAGAGGTGTAATTGCACAATTATGTTCGCTAGATGTTTCCACATCGGAATCATCTATTTCTCCAGATCTCCAAAAAGTCCTGGACAATCATTCCAAGGTATTTGAGACTCCCAAAGGTCTCCCACCTATGCGTGATCATGATCATGCTATTCATCTGATTCCAGGAAGTGTTCCTCCAAACATCAGGCCGTACAGATATCCCTATGTCCAAAAAAGTGAAATTGAACGTATGGTTGCAGAAATGCTAGAGGCTGGTATAATTCAACCAAGTCAAAGTTCTTTCTCTGCTCCAGTAGTATTGGTGCACAAGAAGGATGGATCATGGCGCATGTGTCCGGATTATAGGGAGCTCAACAAGCTCACTATTAAAGATAAGTTCCCCATTCCTGTCATTGATGAATTACTGGATGAATTGCATGGATCAATTTACTTCACCAAGTTGGATCTTCGTTCGGGATATCATCAAATCAGAATGAAGATTGAAGACATTCCGAAAACGGCATTTAGAACTCATGAGGGTCATTATGAATTTTTGGTCATGCCTTTTGGCCTTACCAATGCACCTTCAACATTTCAAGGTTTGATGAATTCAATTTTCAAACCATTCCTTAGAAAATTTGTGTTAGTATTTTTTGATGATATACTAATCTACAGCAAGTCTTGGAAGGATCATGTTGAACATGTTGACAGGGTGCTACAACTATTGGAGGAGAAACAATTATATGCAAAAAGATCCAAATGTTTCTTTGGAGTCCAAGAGGTGGAATATTTGGGTCATATTGTATCTCATGAAGGAGTTAAGGTAGACCCTAGCAAAATTAAAGCCATTAAGGAATGGAAAATTCCCACATCCATAAAGCATCTGCGAGGATTTCTTGGGTTGACAGGGTATTATCGCAAGTTTGTTAAGAATTATGGGAGAATAGCAGCACCTCTAACAACATTATTGAAGAAAGATGCATTTTCATGGACTCCGGAAGCAACAAAGGCCTTTGAACATCTTAAAGAGGCAATGTGCCAAGCACCGGTCTTAGCTACACCGGACTTCACAAAAACCTTTATTGTGGAATGTGATGCTTCAGGAAATGGAATTGGTGTTGTTCTAATGCAAGATGAAAGACCCATTGCTTTTGAAAGTCGTCCAATCAAGGGAAAGTTTTTAAGCAAAGCTATTTATGAGAAGGAAATGTTGGCAATACTCCATGCACTTAAGAAATGGCGACCCTACCTAATGGGAAGACACTTCAAGGTAAAAACGGATCATGATAGCCTTAAATACTTTTTAGAACAAAGATTATCCTCTGAAGAGCAACAAAAGTGGGTCACAAAGATGTTGGGTTATGACTTTGAAATCATCTACAAAAAAGGGAAGCAAAATGTGGTGGCAGATGCACTCTCAAGAAAGGATGAGGATGTGGAAGCATTGTTGTGTGCCATTTCTATTATCCAACCAGATTGGATAAACGAAGCAAGGGAGGAATGGAAGAATGATGAAGAAGTGTGGGCACTTATTCGAAAGCTACAACAAGATTCCAGTACGTCTGATACATTTAGCTGGAAAAATGATTCGTTATGGTACAAAGATCGCTTATACCTCTGTAAGAATTCCCAGCTAAAACAAAAGATTCTTATGGAATTGCACACTTCTCCCTTAGGAGGGCACTCAGGATTTTTAAAAACTTACCACAGGGTTAAGAAGGAATTTTTTTGGGATGGCCTTAAATCAGATATTCAAAAGTTTGTGGCGGAATGTTTGGTTTGCCAACAAAATAAAGTTGAAACAATTAAGACACCAGGTCTATTACAACCTTTATCCATTCCAAGCCAACGTTGGGAGGAGGTTTCAATGGATTTTATCACAGGTTTACCCAAGTCTGAGGGAAAGAGTGTCATCATGGTGGTAGTTGACAGACTTACCAAGTATGCACACTTTTGTGCATTATCACATCCATTTAAAGCCAGTACAGTTTCTACTGCATTTATGGAAACAATTCAAAAGCTACATGGAAACCCAAAGATTATTGTAAGTGACAGAGATCCCATTTTCACTGGAAATTTTTGGACAGAATTATTTTCTTGTCTTGGTACTCAGTTAGCTCATAGCTCATCTTATCATCCTCAATCTGATGGGCAACTGAGATAGTAAACAAATGTTTGGAAGGATATCTTCGTTGCTTTGTATCTGATAAACAGACACAATGGGTCAAATGGTTGCCTCTGGCTGAATGGTGGTATAACACTTCCTTCCATACAGCAACAAAAATGACCCCATTTATGGCACTTTATGGGTATCAACCACCATCCATCACATCATATTTAAGAGAAAATTCTAAGGTTCAGGCAGTGGAACATCACATCGAACATCAACAACAAGTCCTCCAACTCTTAAAGGATAACCTCGTGTTGGCACAAAATAGAATGAAACAACAGGCAGATCAACATCGCAGTGAAAGAAGTTTTGATGTAGGTGATTGGGTATTCCTACGGCTACAACCATATAAGCAAATGTCCCTAAAGCAAGCTAAGAAGGATAATAAATTATCACCAAAGTATTATGGTCCGTACAAGGTGTTGCAAAAGATTGGTACTATGGCATACAAATTGGAGCTTCCTGCAGCTTCTCGATTGCACCCAGTTTTCCATGTTTCATGTTTAAAGAAGGTTATAGGTGACAAGCTCCCAGTTCAAACAATATTGCCAGAACTTGACGAGGAAGGAAAAATTATATTGGAACCGGAAGCAGTCACAAAAACAAGAACTCGACAGCTACGAAATCGATCAATTTCAGAGTATCTTATCAAGTGGAAGAACTTATCCGCTGAAGATTCCACATGGGAGGATGAGAATTTTATGCAGAAGTATCCAAAACTACTCAAGCGTTGAGGACAACACTTTTTTGAAGGAGAGGGGCATGTTGGGTCCCTATAATACTAGTGATTACCCCATTACTATTGTAGTTATACCCCTTATTTATATATTTGTGCCCCTATTACCCCCATGTTGTTATTTCTGTGCCCCATAGAATCCCTCTATTGTTATTTTTGTGGCTTTATATTATTATTGTTAGGTCGGCTGGATTAGATTGTGACTCCTTAGACTCCTATATATAGAAAGGAGGTTTTGTCATTTGTATCATCCAAGAATTGTTCATTTATGTAATGTAAAGGAGGTTGCCCCCTCGAAGAGGCTGAATTCTAAGGCGTGGATCTCCTTTTCTATCTTTTTGTGAGCTGGTTTCATAACAGAAGGCAAAGAGCACAATACAATTGTGTGTCTAAGATTCAGTATTGCTAAATGTATCAGGAGAAGCTATTGCGAAAGCTTTGTGGGACAAGTTAGGGACTTTGTACCAATCTAAGTCTCTAGTGAATAAACTGTTCCTATAGAAAAAGCTGTATAACCTGAGGATGAAAGATGGAGACTCAGTGACAGAGCATCTAAACGCATTTAATATTGTGGTAAGTTAGTTAGCGTCTGTTGATATTAAAATTTTAGATGAAGATAAGTGCATCAATTTGTTGTGTTCTCTACCAGATTCGTGGGATAGTTTGGTTATTGCAATAGATAGCAATGCAACTGCCTTGCAGTTTGATGAAATAGTCTCAGCCTTGCTGATAGAGGAGATGAAACAGAAAAATATGGAGAGCCAAAATGGTGATGCCTTGTCTGTACGAGGACGGTCCTAGAACAGAAACAAAAATAAGTCATCGAGTGGGAGATCTAAATCTAGAGGGAGATCTAAATCTCTAGGAAAACATGTAAAGGTGGTGTGCTGGAAATGCAGAAAGAAAGGCCACTTTAAAAGGGACTATAAATCTAAAGATCCTGACAAAGGAAAGGGATCTGATGAGGCTCCTTCTACAGAGGCAAAAACCACCTCAGATGAAGGTGGGGATTTGTACTTGGCTTCTTCAAGTACACATGTAGATCATGAGGTATGGTTGATTGACTCAGGTGCATCCTTTCACTTCATTCCCCATAGAGAGTGGTTCTACGAGTATGAGAAATATGATGGTGGTGATGTCTTCTTGGGGGATGACAGGAAGGCTAGAATCATTGGTCGCGGAAAAGTAAAGTTGAAGTTGAAAGGTGGAAGGGTTAGAATGCTTCCAGGTGTTCTACATATTCCTGCATTAGCCAGAAATCTAATTTTTGTAAGCAAGCTGGATGATGCATGTGTAAAAACAGTGTTCGAGAAGGATACCTACAAAATGGTTCGGGGAGCACTGGTATTGATCTGGGGAGTTCAGATTGCAACTCTGTACAAGCTGCAAGGTAGCACTGTTATTGATGGGTGAAATAGTTCTATGGTTCTTGAAAGTGGAGTAGAAAATCTAGTGGTCTCTGGAGAGAAGACCATGTTGTGGCATCAAAGGCTTGGACATATTCAAGAGAAGGGCCTTCAAATACTTCATGGTAAAGGTATGGTAGAAGGTATGAGTAATAGCTCTTTGGATTTTGATTTCTATGAAAATTGTGTATATGGGAAGCAGAATTGGGTGAGTTTCCCCTCTGGTGGTAAGAGGGAAAAACAGATATTAGAGCTTGTGCATAGTGATGTGTTTGGACCTGTGAAGGTTCCATCACTAGGTAAGTCTGTGTACTATGTATCATTTATAGATGACTTCTCAAGGAATACATGGATATATTTCCTTAAGAAAAAATTTGAATTATTTGACAAGCTTAAAGAATTTAAGGCTCTGGTGGAAAACCAGACAGAGAAGAAGATAAAGGTGTTGAGGACAGATAATGGTGGAGAGTTTCGCAGCAAGGAATTTGAAGAATTTTGTAAGAAGTGTGGTGTATCATGGCAGAAGACTACTCCATATACACCTCAGCAAAATGGAGTTGCAGAAAGAATGAACAAGACGTTGATGGAAAGGGCAAGAAGCATGCTCAATGGTGTTGGGTTAGGACAGGAATTCTGGGCAGAGGTGGTGGATACTACATGTTACCTGGTCAACAGGTCACCTTCATCAGCATTGGAGGATAAGACTCCATAAAAGTTATGGGCTGGTAAGAAACCCTCTCTTTCACATCTAAGGGTATTTGGATGTGATGCATATGTACATGCTCCAAAGGAGAAAAGAACCAAGTTGGATAGTAAATCTGAAAAGTGCATCGTTATTGGGTATAAAGATGGTTTAAAGGGTTATAAGCTTTGGAACCCAGTAATAAGGAATTTTGTGTACAGTCGAGATGTGGTGTTCAAAGAGGTGAAAGATGTTATTAAACATGAAGTCCAACCAAAGGAAACTGAGAAGATAGAGTTTGAGCTAAAGGAGGAAGAATCAAACTCTACAGCAAAGGAGGAATCAGAAAATGAAGAGCCACAAACTCTGGCTATGAGAAGATCAGTTCGAGAAAGAAGGCAACCAGAAAGGTATAGTCCATCTTCTTTCTGTTCAAATTTTGCTTTGTCTATTACTGATGATGATCCCAAAACTGTGAAGGAACCAGTGGATTCAGAGGATGGAAAACTCTGGAAAGAGGCCATGGTTGATGAAATGGCATCTTTTCACAAAAATGAGGCTTGGGATCTGGTGGAGTTTTCGGCTGGAAGGAAACCCATTGGCAGCAAATGGGTGTTCAAAAATAAGACAAATGCATAAGGAAAAGTGGAGAAATACAAAGCTCGGTTGGTAGCAAAAGGTTATTCCCAGGTGTCGGGAATTGATTTTGGTGATATTTTTTCTCCTGTTGCCAAGGTAACTTCTATTAGATTACTTTTATCTGTTGCTACTGCTTTTGATTTTGAGATAGAACAGATGGATGTGAAGACAACATTTCTTCATGGAGATCTGGAAGAGGAGATCTACATGAAGCAACTTGAAGGCTTTGCGGTGAAGGGTAAGAAAGAACTGGTATGCAAGTTAAAGAAGTATCTGTATGGGTTAAAACAATCACCAAGGATGTGGTATCAAAAATTTGATACATTTATACAGGGACTAGTTAAAGAAGTCTCTGTATGGGTTAAAACAGTCACCAAGGATGTGGTATCAGAAATTTGATACATTTATACATGGACTTGGCTTCACCAGAAGCAAAGAAGATCACTGTGTGTATTTTAAATTAATTGGTGACCGTGTTATTTATCTAGTCTTGTATGTGGATGATATGTTGCTGGTTGGAAATGACAAAGAAATTATCCAGGATTTGAAGACCCAATTGTCCTCCAAATTCAACATGAAAGATCTTGTTGCTGCAAACTATATTTTGGGCATGGAAATTAAAAGTGATTGTACAAAGAAAAAGCTCTGGTTAAACCAGAGGAAGTATATCGAGACAATACTGCAGAGATTTAGTATGTAGGATAGTAAACCAGTGAAGGTTCCTATTCCTGTAGGTGTGAGGTTATCTGCTGAATAGTGTCCCACGACACAAGAAGAGGAGGAGGACATGTCCCGTGTTCCATATGCAAGTGCAGTCAGTGACCTGATGTATGCAATGGTCTGTACTAGACTAGACATTGCAGATGCAGTGGGAGTATTGAGCGGGTTTATGTCAAAACCAGGGAAGGAGCACTGGACAGTAGTGAAACGGGTTTTTAGGTGTTTTCGTGGAAATAGTGATTATGGTTTGTGCTACCAAGGAAGACCAGGATTGGGCAGAGTGTTGGATATTCATGGCTTTGTTGATGCAGACTGGGTTGGAGATCTGGATTAGAGAAGATCTACAAGTGGGTATGTGTTTAACCTATTTGGAGATGCAGTTAGTGGGATGAGTAAGAAACAATCTGTAGTGGCACTATCAACTACAGAGGCAGAATACATGGCAGCCACTCATGCAAGCAAGGAAGCAGTTTGGTTGCAAAGATTGTGTTCAAGTATGGGGTTAGTACAGGAAGCTATAAGGATATACTGTGATAGCCAAAGTGCAATTTTCTTGACAAAGAACCTTGCATGTCATTCAAAGACAAAGCACATTGATGTTTAGTATCACTTTGTGAGGGATATGATAGAATACAAAAAGGTGTTGCTGGTAAAGGTGGACACTTTGAAGAATACTGTAGATGCATTGACAAAATCTGTGAGCTCTGAGAAGTTCTCTTGGTGTAGAGAAATAATGGGTGTTTCAGGGCTGGAAAATGACTAAGCTCTCTTGTGGCCCCCTATGGAAAGAAAACAACAAGTGAGATAATGTTGGGTTGTGTTATATTCTTTCCATGACTAGCCCACGTAGTTAACCAGGGGGTTAGAGGGGGGGTAGAGCACCCCCTTCATTGCACCGATTATGTAGCGAGGGTGGGTCATAGGGGGTTTGAGGTGTACCCATAACCCCACTTTATGGGGTCTGGGGTAGCGCCCCGGAAAATTTTGGTTTTGGACACTATGTTAGGTTGGGCGGACCCACCTATGGTTTTTTGCATGATTTTCGCACATGTGTTTTGGACAAGATGGTTTTCGGTCCATGGTATTGGATTCTTTGGCATGTATAAATATGTATTATAACATTGAAATGAACATAATGAAAAATCAAGCTGGTAGTCCTGGTTTTGGGATCCAGGGGAAAATCTCTGTGTATATGTGTTTTATGTGTTATGCTCTTGCATTGTTTATTTTCTGTGTTTTAGAATTCGTATGCAGGTAATTTCTGTATGGGGTTAAAACCTACAAAGGCGACCCGATCAAAGTACAGATTCTAACATGCAAATAGATGTGTTGACGTCGAACATGCTAGAAAATCGCTTGATTACCAATCAATGATGTAAATTGTTAACAAGCGTGAGAGAAACCACCAATAATGACAATAGTTATCAAGGTACTAGCAGCACAATTCACGGAATGTGAATAGAGGAACTAAATTCGAACACCCGTGAAATCACCCAATCGAAAGCCAGTAATGTGAACTTATCATCGAGTGCGAAGAAATTGTCGTTAGGGCATGCAAGCTCTAGGGTAATGGAAGGGAGTCTCTCCGCCAACTTCCTGGATAATGAGTTGAAGTCGACAGGAAGTGATCATGTCAAAGGAGGGCCATCATGTATCCCACATCATTGACACAAGACAAAGGGATGCAAATGATTTTGGATGATACAGAGAATCAGAGGTAAGGGTAGCTATAGAAGTACAACTCTTGAACATATCGACTACACGACGCAGATTTCGGTAGCCTTTGGATCCATAGGATCGGTGGTCATGATGATGTGGTAGAGATCAAATGGATGGAAAAAATGAATGGCCCAACCTAGGAAGGTCAATGGTGAAGTGAGGATATCCCAACCTGACACAAAACAGAAAGTGTCATGTTCAAGAGTGAGCTGTCGACACGACTGATCAAATTTCCAAATTTTCCCACCCCATCTCTAGCAGGTACCCCAATTATTTTTTAATCACAAGCTTGAAGGGGATAGCATATGCTTGCACTGTAAGTCCATCCTTCACATGAATCGGAGCTAGTATGTTTAACGAGCCCTAGGAATAAGAAGCTCATGTTCGTCATGGTGATGAATCCAATGTTGTTGTATGTTTTAACGAGTTCGAAAAAGGTGTAACTCGGTATCTTTTTCATGTTTAGAGAGTTTGAAAAAGATACGGAAAAGAAAACTCCACATGGTCCCTTTTCGTACATTTGTGTCTCTCTAGCCCGAAAAGGTAGAAAATGATACTTGAGAAAACCATTTGACCATTTCAGTCAAGGAGTACCTTTTTTGTAAGTAGTTTATTCCAGCCCGAAAAATGGGTAAACGTATACTGGGTAGACGATGTTTCGCAGCCTTTAACGAGTTCAAAACGACGAGAGCTCAACAATATTTTCGTGTTTAAAGGGTCAGAAAAGAGCTTGAAAGCGGACCCACCATTTTATTCTCTTTTACAAGTCAAAGGGGAAAAATACTCGGCAATATTTTCATTTGAGTTTTACAAGTCGAGAAAAGAGTTGAAACGTGACTCAGCACCATTGTCGAACATGCATCACCTATCATTGCACAAAAGGTAAAATGCATTATCCAATTATTGAGGCAAAATAGGTCAAAAATACTTAAGTACCCTAATATTTCATGAAAAACTGAATAAAAGGAGGGAAAAGTAATTATTTTTTACCATTTACCATTTTACCTTTGTGTGAAAAACTTTTAACTCACTTGTGCCCTAATTTTTCTAGAGCAGATTGGGGGAGATCCGGGAGGTCATTCGCCAAGCCATTAGTTGTAGGTAAGAGCTGAGACCTTAAGCTCCATTTCCATACTATTTGTTCCTGTTTTTATCCATTTTTTGGATTTTTCAGGGAGTTTTTGGCAAAAAAAATTGCCCTCGGTCAGCGCGATTTCCAGGCACGAAATCGCACCGACCAAGGGTTGCTAAAACTACCAATTGCACTGTCGATGCAAGTATTTTTAAAACAGGTGTGCCAGTGCCGTGAACAAATAAAAAATCAATTTTTCTCTTAAATCCACAGTTTGAATCCAAATTTCAGTTTCGAAAAATGATTATTGACTTGAATACATGGTTTTTACAGGGAAGAATCATCGAAAATGGTAGATTGGAAAGAATGTGAGCACGAAGATGTGGACACCTGAGCAATGGTTGATCCAAATTGCTTGGATGCCTAGAGGAACTGTGGGCTCCTCAATTTCTTTCTCACACTAGGGATGCGGGTTCAACCTAAGCTACTTCGATACCTGATTAGTCTTTGGGACATAAATCAAGAAATTTGTATCATTAGTGACCAGGAGCTGGATTTAGAGACTTCAGATATTTATTTCATCACAAGACTTTCCCAGAGAGGGTAACCACTCAACCTATATGGTTCAAGGCTGATTGGGGCAAGCATATCCATGCTACTTACTGAACATTCCCTAGAATCTCTCAAATCAAAAAGCAACAAGATTGAGATTGTGACTATGTGTGATCTTACACTAAGAGTGCTACTGTTGACCATCAACGGAGTGGTTGGGTCCCAAGCAGAGCATGAAAAAAACAAGTTGAATTTTTTGTATGCTATCAACTGTATAGCAACGACTATCTTCGATTGGGAAAAAGCCATGAATATTAACATGAAACGCCAGCTGTCAAAGGCTAAGGTGGGGAATCTGAAGCAATTTTGCTTCGGATTTGTGCTAGTGACCTTCTTCATGGAGGAAGTTCTGTTGTTCCAATACCAGCTGACTGAGGCGGATTTGTCAATGCCACGAGACCCACGAATGGTCCGTTGGAGTCAGTTTATTCCTAGAATCACCGGGGGTTAGCATATGTCCTACAAGACCACCTTTTTCTCATGGCTACTGTTAGGGTCCTATAATAATAGGATTCATAATTTTGAATTGGCTATGGTTAGCCTTGTAATATTATACATAGTTTTTATTTCTGCAAAATGTTTTCCATATTAAAAAAATAAATAAAAAATGTAAAGATGGTATGTCCTAAAAGAATAATCAAAGGAAAAAAACAAAAAACAAAATAGATCATGAAAGTGTGCAAATTCAAGTGCCACTACTTGTTACTTTACTATGCAAAATAATGGTTGTGTGTAGCTTGTGTTAGGGTCCCACCCTAACCCCCTTATTTATGCCATGGGATCACGTCATAGTCAAGAGTCAATAAAGCCCATATTAATAATTGTAAGTGGTTAACCCGCAATTAGTGACGGGACCACAGTTAGTTGCAAATGGGCGGAAGTATTAGTTAGATGGTAAATAGGCGGTAGTATTAGATAGGTGGTATTAATAAAATCCACGATATTGGCTCGTGGTATTGCATGTATGAGTCATATATAAAGGATAGAGACTCCCTGCGAGGAGTATTGTGTCTTGTTTGGTAATCGAGCTCTGCTCTATTGGAGGTTGCCCCCTCGAAGAGGCCTGTGAACATTTCTCTCTGGATAATAAAACCTTTGCTATTCTGTGCTCTGGGTATATTTTCTTCGCATATTTTGTGTCTCGGTATCTTTTCTTCGCTATTTCTATGTCTGGGTCTCGCTTTGCAGGATAAGAAGCATAACAAGTGGTATCAGAGCACTTTCCAGGGCTCGGTGGGATCGCCAAATTTTAGCAAATTTTTTTAGGCTAGAGACGTGTTCCGGCGTCTTTAAACCACGGGATCTGTCGTTAAGCGCATAAACCTGCGGATTTGGGGAGGCATACACGCAGGAAATACAAGAGGTGGTCACGTCTGTTGGACTCCCTTGTAACCCCTGTGGGTACCCCTTCGAGTAGTAGCGCATTAGACAGAACCGCGCACGGACTGTCTTCCACGTACCCTCTGGGTATATAGGAAGCCCCCTAGCTCCCTTGAAACCTCGCCTTAGATAATCCTTCGGCCGTCTTGTTGCTACAGTACACCGAGAACAGCACTCGGAGAGATTACTCGCCCGTACGATAGGGTAGTCGGGTTGTACGGCTAAGGGTACGGTCGATCCTCCTTAGTTAGAGCCCTGAAACATTGGGCCGAGTACTACTGTCAGACCCTTATGTATATTGCGATCTGTAGCACCTGACACTCCCCAAGACCATAGTTCCATTTTCTATTGGGGATCACACATTATCTATTCCAGTCAGGAGCGGCAGTTGTTCAACCATTCAGATCTCTTAGATCGCATATTTCAGATCAGCAGCAGCAGTGTTCCACCATTCAGATATCTCAGATCAGCAGCAGCAGTGTTCCACCATTCAGATATCTCAGATCCACCAGATCGGAGTAGTTGCGAAGGGTTCCTGTACCTGCATATGATTTTCGCAGGACTTTTGGTGGCATTGACATTTTGAGGATTTGGTGACTGCAGTATTGATCAGAAAGGAGTAAAACTCCGTTAGGAGTTTTCCAAAAAAAAAAAAAAAAAAAAAAAAAAAAAAAAAAAAAAAAAAAAAAAAAAAAAAAAAAAAAAAAAAAAAAAAAAAAAAAAAAAAAAAAAGAGTCTGAGATCTTCCAGGGCGCTTATTGGTAACCTAGCCCATCAGAATCGGGACGACGAGCTGAGCAAGGTGGTACCATTCAATTTTAAGTGAAATTTTTCGGCGGTCCCAAATTTTCATCAGACGGGTGTATGGTAGAAACTCGTGCTCAAGCAATGGCCAATGAAAAGATAGACCAACTAGAAGCAAAGCTGGACCACCTACACTCTACAGTGGCAACCCTCGAAAAGCATCTTAGAGGATTCGAAGGCATGATGAACGATCTGAAGGACAAGGAGCCAGCACACGATGAGGCATATAAGGGTCATGAATACCATGAGGGGAGTCTAGCCACTCTCCTCACCTCTGGCACACCCATCCACCACCCAATCAGAGACCTCCCAAGTTGGATATGCCTAAATTTGACGGATCTCACACGTCTGCATGGCTAGCACAAATGGAGCAGTATTTTTTTTTGAATCATATCATAGAGGAGGGGACTAAACTTATGGTGGGCACCATGTACTTGGACAGTGAACGTTGGCAATGGAAGGAATGGTATGAGCGTTGCAATGGACAATTTAAGAATTGGGGCCAATTTACCAAAGCTCTTCGAAATCGCTTTGAACAGGAAGACTCTTTTTTGGGTCGTCTCACTAAGCTCCGACAAACAGGTTCAGTGGATGAATATATTACAGCTTTTGAAGCATTAGCTTTCCGCACTAAGGGTCTCACAGATGAATTCTACATGGAATGCTTTGTCAGTGGTCTTAAAGAAGCCATCAAAGCTCAGGTTTTACTCCACCACCCCCCCACATGGAACGAGGCTTGCCAGGTAGCCCGTAAAGTGGAACGATCCTTAGCTGCTCAATCCAGCCGCCCCAACTTTCCCGCTAAAGGGCGTTCCCTACAAGCCCCCAATATGACCCAAACACTCAAGATTCAAAAGGTGACACCTGCAGAAATGGCCGAAAGAAGGAAGCAGGGACTATGTTACTACTGTGATGAAAAATATTCCCCGGGTCATAAATGCAAAGAGCACAAGTTTTTTCAAATAGATGCCACTGACTCCAGCCAAACAGAGGAAGATCCAACACTTGGGGAACCAGAGGAGACCGACGAAGATAACCAACAGGAGATGGTATCTGATGAACCCATGATTTCGCTACATGCACTGGCAGGAATTTCTTCACCTCAAACTCTCAAAATCAGGGGTTATCTTAAACATCGGCCACTAATAGTTTTGATTGATAGTGGAAGCACCCATAATTTCATCCACCAAAAGATCGCTGAAGCAGCACATTGTTATGTCCGAGCAGTTTCTAACTTTCAAGTCCAGATTGCAGATGGAGGCACAATGAAATGTGCAGGTCGCTGTGACAATGTCAAAATTCAAATGGGGGATTATCACTTGAAAACCCACTTGTTTGCAATACACATGGGGGGTTGCGACATTGTCCTAGGTGCGGAATGGCTCCGCACTCTTGGGCCAATCACAATGGATTTCAAGGAGTTATATATGAGTTTTAAGCAGAACGACTACACACATACTCTCCGTGGGCTACAAGCGGGAGACCCTTCGATCATAAGCTCACATCGTATGGAAAAATTGTTAAAAAAGGGCCATCATGGAGTAGTAGCTCAATTTAATGCCATCCAGATGGTAGATACCATGTCTTCACCAATTCATCCAGAGATGCAACAGATTTTGAATAAACATCGGACGATCTTCGACAAACCTCATGAACTTCCACCATCGCGAGGGGAACATGACCATAGCATCACATTGGTCCCAGGGGCCCAACCCCCAAATGTGCGGCCGTACAGACATCCGTTCACCCAAAAGAATGAAATCGAAAAAATCATCAAGGAATTGCTGGAAGCAGGTGTCATTCGTCCTAGTATTAGTCCTTACTCATCTCCAGTCGTCATGGTCCTCAAGAAAGATGGGGAGTGGCGAATGTGTCCCGACTTCAGGGCCCTCAATAAGTTAACAGTCAAGGATAAATTCCCCATTCCAGTAGTGGACGATTTGCTGGACGAACTCAATGGGGCCCAGTTCTTCACCAAATTAGATCTTCGCTCAGGCTACCACCAAATTCGCATGAAGGAAGTTGACATCCCCAAGACAGCTTTCAGAACTCATGAAGGCCATTATGAGTTCTTGGTCATGCCATTTGGTCTCTGTAATGCCCCCTCTACTTTTCAGAGCCTTATGAATCACCTCCTCAAACCATATCTCAGAAAATTTGTCCTGGTCTTCTTCGATGACATCCTCATCTATAGTGGCAATTGGGCGGCACATCTTAAGCATGTAGATATCCTCTTGCAACTGCTCAGCAAGCATAAACTATTTGTCAAAATGTCTAAGTGTGCGTTTGGCAGGGAAGACGTGGAGTATTTAGGCCACATTGTGGGTCGGGAAGGTGTCAAGGTTGATCCCAAAAAGATCCAGGCAATGCAAGAATGGCCTCAACCTAAGACCTTGAAAAGCTTGAGAGGATTTTTGGGCCTTACAGGCTACTATCGTAAATTTGTCCGCAACTATGGCCGCATAGCGAAGCCCCTGACACAACTTCTCAAGAAAAATTCCTTCTTCTGGAACGAAGCAGCACAACAGGCATTTACTGCTCTCAAAACCGCCATGTGTTCCACTCCGGTCTTAGCACTACCGGACTTCACAAAAACATTTGTCATTGAATCTGATGCTTCGGGAACAGGTATTGGAGCAGTCTTAATGCAGGAAGGGCGACCATTGGCCTTCACTAGCCAACAACTAAGTGGGAAGAACTTGGGCCTATCCACCTATGAGAAGGAAATGATGGCCATCTTACATGCAGTTGAGACCTGGCGACCTTACTTGTTGGGGCGACGCTTCCAAATCTGCACAGATCATCACAGTCTTAAATATTTTTTGGAGCAACGCCTCTCTTCCCCCCAACAAAATAGATGGTTAGCCAAAATGCTGGGTTATGATTATGAGATCATTTACAAGAAAGGGAAAGACAACAGGGTAGCAGATGCCTTGTCACGCCAATTTGAGGAGGAAAGTACTCTGCTTGCAATATCCCTCCCCATTCCAGACTGGATTGAAGAGGTTCGCAGGGAATGGTTTTCACATCCTGAGCTCTCTCAACTTATCTCTCAATTACAGGCAGATCCTAATTCCAGCAAGGGCTACTCATGGCAGAATGATATTCTTCGCTACAAGGACAGAGTGGTCATCTCACCAACATCCACCCTCAAAACTCGCATTCTGGCAGAATTGCACTCCTCTCCCATTGCAGGACATTCGGGCTTTCAGAAGACATACGCTCGCACCAGAAGATCATTTTTCTGGACTGGCATGAAACAGGACATCCTTACTTTTGTAGCAGAATGTGACGTCTGTCAACGCCACAAGGGGGAAACAGTCAACACACCAGGTACATTACAACCATTGCCCATTCCGGCGTCAATTTGGATGGAGGTCTCCATGGATTTCATTACAGGTCTTCCGAAATCTGGGAACAAATCCGTCATCATGGTGGTGGTGGACCGACTATCAAAGTATGCTCATTTCTGCGCTCTACCACAACCATTCACACCTACCTTGGTTGCTCAAACTTTCATGGATCAAATCTTCAAATTGCATGGCATGCCCACTTCGATTGTGTCCGACCGCGACCCAATCTTCACCAGTAATTTTTGGCAGGAACTCTTCAGAATACAAGGCACTCAACTCAAACTCAGTACTTCATATCATCCGCAAACAGATGGTCAAACCGAAGCCGTCAACAAATGCCTAGAAACTTACCTTAGGTGTTTCACTTCAGAAAAACAACACCTTTGGGCACAGTGGTTACCTCTAGCGGAATGGTGGTATAACACCAACTATCATGCCACCACCAAAATGACTCCCTATGAAGCAGTCTATGGACAACTTCCGCCGTCCCCTACTTCTTATCTCACGGGGTGCTCCAAAGTACAAGCAGTGGATCAACTCTTACAACACCGTGCAACCATGATGGCCCACTTGCGCGAGAATCTTCATCAAGCTCAGAACCGTATGAAGCAACAGGCTGACCAACATCGCTCAGAGCGCCAATTTCAAGAAGGGGATCAGGTCTTTTTGAAGCTGCAACCATATAAGCAAACATCACTCAAAGACAAGGGCTGTCAAAAGCTCTCTCCAAAATTCTACGGACCATATCAAGTACTGCAGCGCATTGGAGAAGTGGCTTACAAGCTGGCTTTACCACCGACAGCAAAAATCCACCCAGTTTTCCATGTATCGTGCCTCAAGAAAGTGATTGGGACCAATTGCCGAGTTCAAACCAGTCTACCTGAATTGGATGAAGAAGGATCAATTTGGCTTCAACCTGAACAAGTTCTAGACACACGAGACAAGCACCTGCGTGGCCGCGTGATTAAGGAGGTCCTAGTCAAATGGAAAGACACCTCGCCAGAAGATGCAACTTGGGAACCAGCCGCTATTCTTCAGCAGTTTCCACAGCTTCAGCCTTGAGGACAAGGCTAGTCTTAAGGGGGAGGGCATGTTAGGGTCCCACCCTAACCCCCTTATTTATGCCATGGGATCACGTCATAGTCAAGAGTCAATAAAGCCCATATTAATAATTGTAAGTGGTTAACCCGCAATTAGTGACGGGACCACAGTTAGTTGCAAATGGGCGGAAGTATTAGTTAGATGGTAAATAGGCGGTAGTATTAGATAGGTGGTATTAATAAAATCCACGATATTGGCTCGTGGTATTGCATGTATGAGTCATATATAAAGGATAGAGACTCCCTGCGAGGAGTATTGTGTCTTGTTTGGTAATCGAGCTCTGCTCTATTGGAGGTTGCCCCCTCGAAGAGGCCTGTGAACATTTCTCTCTGGATAATAAAACCTTTGCTATTCTGTGCTCTGGGTATATTTTCTTCGCATATTTTGTGTCTCGGTATCTTTTCTTCGCTATTTCTATGTCTGGGTCTCGCTTTGCAGGATAAGAAGCATAACAGCTTGTCATAAATGCCACAGCCCATGATAGTCAAATAGTTTAATCTTGACTAATTCATGCTTCAAATTCCATGTTTATAGATAGAGAATAAAGATCTAGCCAAATTGTTTAATCTTGGCAAATCAGTAGTTAGGTAGAGAATAAAAATGTGCTCATCAACTTAATCTGAGCCATTGGGAGTTATAAGGTTAGAATTAGAAAGTTTGCTTGTCAAAAGAAAAGGAAATAAATGGTCTGCTAGCTTAAATGCACCCAAGAAAGTGGAGAAAAAATGTTAGCATAAATAGAGGGTAGGTAGAAGAAAGGGTGCAGATGTACAAGGGTGATAAATCAAAAGCACATATATCATGCTTAACCCTATGTTTCAATGTGCAGGAGCATTTATGAGAGTGAAAATATGTTCACAAGCTTGTTTGATTAACTTCCCCTCATTTCATTTTACCCCCACATACATACTTACTAATTTCCCATTATCTCATCATTTTTCATTAAATACCCTTTTTCCCTTCATTTTGACCCTTATCCCTTGGTTTCTCACACTTCCTTAGTAAATTACCTTCCAAAAGTCACCCCATACCCAAAACCCCTTTTCCCTAGTGTTAAACCCATTCCCTATTGCAAAAATCACCTTCCCCCTTATTAATTTCCTTATTTTCCTTCAAAACCCATAAAACCCCCTTATCCTAAGTTTTTATCCCCCCTACATTATATAAATTAAGTCCTCGATTGATATTTCCCCGACATAAACCTTTTAACCCACCAACCCTTGGTGCAGTTAAACTAACCCTGCCATATTAACCCTTGGTCGCACTCCATTAGGCCCGCTGATTATATTTTAAATCTAATTATAATTAATTGTAATTAACCCCCTGAGCCCCACAAATCCTGACTTTGTTTCCCTTCGTGTATATTGACCATGCAACAGTCGTCCGATCTTCCACCCCCAGATCTGACGACGCATATCCATATCGCGCTCGTTCACTATCCGACCGTTACCAACCCGATAGCACGCGAGATTCATGATTTTGCCCGAGCATTGTTCTGCTATATGGCAGCCCCAGGCGAGATCACATGCTCTTAAGGAAATATTGCTTGCTCTCCAAAGAGGTGCGATGGCCCAAGAAACCACCTCCACACCCAAACCAAAACCATCCACTGTTCATTTGTAAAATTCCGTGCCAAATTGTAACCGTTTCCAGTTAAAAGGCTGGAGAAGCCCTTTTCAACTCTTTTTGCTTGTTTGCACTGTGAATATTGCTCAAGCTTTTCTACGACACCCTGAGCCTCTGCAACAAAAATTGACCGCCATCTACCACCGGAAGAAGCTCCGGACACCCAATTCAACCATCTAGTTCACAGCTAAAGCAGTTGTACCCTTTGTACTCACCATTGAACCAGTTTGTAGCCCATACCACCAAATTCTAGGTATTTTTGGGAAAACCAAAATGGCCCTCTAAATTTGAAAACGTACAGTCAATTTTACAAATTAATTAATTGAAATTAATTAATAAACTTTCCTAATTGAAGAGTAATTTTCCTATATACCCAAAACCCCTCTTTTTAGAACTGCAATTACCCTCTCACTTTACCAAAGTTTCCCAAACCTCACTTCTACAGCCAATATAGGCCTAATCCCAACCCATAAACTCACTTATGGCTTCCTAGACCTCTCTGGATGTGAGACCTGTGTCAACCCCCCACCTAGACATCAACCATTGGCACTAGCAGACAAGGATTTCCAGATAAAAGATACTGCTACCCTAGCCTACCTTCTAGAGCTCCACTGCTGGAGTAAGGACAGATTCCTGAACCATACTGATGACACCTATCTATGGGAATCCAATTTACCAAAATACCTATTCCCAGAATTTCACCCATTCCCTAATATCATACATTTTTGTCATGCATGTTATATCCCTAGTGAAAGGGCTATTGTTGCCCCTAACCAGCAGCTCTTATTCACCATCACTCCAAAATCTATCAACCAAATGATGCAAGTCCAACCTAGCCTTAATGAAACCCCATTATCTATTGGAGACCTATTGGACTTATATATCACACTAGACCTGGTTAAGATAAGACAAATCTTCCAAGCCTTCATCATTGAAGACTACCATACTCCCACAGATACTCCACCTTATGCTACCACCATTTTTCAGAGATAGGTAGATATATAATCACCATGCTCTCTTGCATCTTAGGATATACCTCATATGAGCATGTGGATGAGGTTATCATGGCCTTCCTATCCATATTCACCCCAAGCAAGCCTCCTACTATCATGTATAACTATGCTCAATTCATTGCAGATAGGATGCATGAACAATTCACAAGACTTCCCACTGAAAGCATTTTCAAGTACTCTTCAATGTTATTTCACATGCTTTTGTATTACTAAGTAGATAAGTTCCCTGTAAGCATCCAAAAGTTGGATACCAAGGGAAAAGAGAGATTAGAGGTCTAATGGACACCCATGAGCCAGAAATATTCCACAACATTTACCTACAAAGACTTCATAGATTCATTTGTCTACCCAGTCATGAACATGCTGACTAGTAAAATCAACCTAGAATTAGCCAAGAAGTCAAGGGGGTGCTACAATTAGCTAAGAACAGCAAGGTGGGAGACTGGTACCTGTAACAGAACCACACTGAAATCAAGGTTTATGGCTGCCAACTAGCCCCTTATAAGCTACCCAAATACCTCCATATGAGGATATTTTCACTTGAGTATTTTAGGAAAATCATCAATTCTGATGAGGTAAACTTCCTAGTAGCTAGGAAGAAGACCCAATTTAAAATAAAGAACCAATTGGACCCCTTTATATGTAGTAACAGAGAATTTGGACCTGAGGTTGACAATATATTACAATAGATGAAATTCAGAAATAGCTTCATGTGGTAGTATGACCCCCATGGGGTCATAAACAAATTGAGAATCAAGGTCAAATTGGGACCTTTCATCCACCACCCAAGACCTGATATTGAACAGTTTACCAACCAATCTGAATGGTTGGAAAATACATTGATTGACATGGATAGCATAGTTGTGGATGTTGAGAACACATATTGATGTGGAAAAGCAAATTGACCAAATTTCTTTCCTATAGGTTCCAAAATTGGAAGAACCAATGAGTAATCCTCATGTTTTACAGACCCCAGCCAATGAGGACAAGAATCCAAAAAGAAAAAAGGAGGAGGGTTCCAGTTCTGCCATGGAGACTAAAAATGAATACTTTGAACTCAGGAAAAGGCCCAAGTTGAATCTTATCTCTGAACAGGAAGAAAACATTGAATCAGTGAAAATAATTGACACTGAAACAATGGGGCAAAGAAGCAAAGACACAGCTGCTTTAGGTGAAACACAGTAGTTGTCAACCTCCAACACTCAAAAGATTGAGAGACAATTGAGTGTGGAGGTTTCCTCCTTTACTAGACCAGCTGACATAGACACAGACATCAAAGACAGGTACAAGGAAATAAATATGAGGAATGAGAAGTTGAAGGCTGAGACATACGCCCAACACTTCAAGCATACACCAGCCAACCAGAGCAGGTTGATGTCATCTTTTGACGTCAAAGCAGGCAAGATGCAGGTCTCATTTATGCAACCCACTGTTCAGCAATCAAAGACCTCAGGGGATTATAGGAACATTGATTTACTCCACAAGCAAGTTGGAGAGATGATTTACTCCACCCTTACAAGAATGGCCATGGCTGCACATAAGCTGCAGGGTTCAGTGGATAACATCATAACCCAATATAAATTGGAGAATACCTCCTCACAGGCCAAAGACAACATGATCAAGTCATTGGATGACTTTTTCATTGAGCTAGGCCATGATCCAAGTGACATTAAGGCAACTGAAAAATTGATCAAAAAGAAGAATGAGGATATAGCATCTCTCAAGAAACAGCGAAAGTTGCCTCATTTAGAACACCCATAAACTAAATAGGTCCTAGAGAGCCAAACCAATGATGAAGAGATGATGGAGCTAGTACTTCAATTAAATGATCAACTAAAGGAGATGGAAAAAGTGTTGGATAGCTTGATTCAGCGAAAACAAGCTAGTCTTGAGGATGCCCCTGCCACTGTTATTCCAATAGTAACCACTACAATACTTTCCACTTTGGCAGCATCCTTAGCTCCCACAACTCCAATGGCCACAGCACTGCCAACATCTACACCATCTACAACAGCAATAGGGTCAACGGCAACAGGGTCTACAGGTGATGAAGCAAACAGGTTGGTCAAAGCAATGGAAGAAATGTCCATTTAGACCACTGAGATGAACAAGCTTAAGGAAAAAGTGACCAGCCTGGAAACCGATTACAAAATTTCCCAAATCATGCACAAAGAAGAATAACAGATGTCTACAAGGATGAATGAATGAATAAAAATCCTGGAGAAGGAACTGACACTAAATGAACCCCTAGGTCAGGCTTAGGAACAATTGTGAGCCAATATCATTGATGTTGTCAATGATATTTGGCCATACATCCAAGTTATTTTTTAATAGATTCTTTAATAAAGCAAACTACAGAAGCCATACAAAGAGTCAAAGAAAAAATTGGAGACATGCCAAAAGAAGCTACAAGGATCATTCGCTTCCTCAACTCCAAGAACAAGTATGAGCTACATGAATTAGAGATACCTGATAGAACAGGTACAATTTTGGAAGTTAAAAGGGTCCTCACCAAGAGGAATTTGATGTTAAACCTAGAGGACAAGTGCCAAACCATGCAGCTGGCCATTGACAGATTCATGGTCAAATTTGAAATTTTGAGGCAAAAAGGTTTACCAAATCCCTTGGTAATAAATGATAAGATGATGACACAGGAGGACTATAACAGAAAAATTTGAGAAGTGATTCATCCATGAAGGGCATACCTACTGGCAAAGTATTATATCAAACTTTTGAGAATTTGTTTTACCTCCAGCATGAGGTAAAACACCTTTTTGTTAATAAGCCTACTTTTTCCAAGTACACAGAGGCAGATGAGATTTTCAGGAAAATGATCAATATCAAATTACCAGATGCTGAAACATGGGAAAAACTAATTATTTACCATATAATACATAGTAAAAATGTAAAAATGTACAGTAAAAGTAAAAGGGCACAGTAAAATGATATTGACAGGTTAGCTAGGTCAAAGAGTATCAGGTGAAAGTGTATCAGTTGAAAGATCAGAGTGAATAGAGCATCCAACGTGAAGAGAAAACAACAAAGCATAGATTAAAGTGCAAAATATCAAATATTAAAGCCAGCACAACCTAATAAGCAGGAACAGCAAGCATCAGTGCAATAGCTATCTCTATCTTCTTGCATGAAGATTTTTCTTTCTCCTAGATTAGTTCCCAAGACAGTTTGGTATACTTTGTAAATTATTTTTGTATAAATACTTCATAATTCGAAGTATTGGGTGTGGATTTATATACATTTGTAAATTCATCTTGATCATAAACCTAAGGGTTATTGTACCAAATTTCAAGTTAGCAAACTAGAGCAAGTAATAAAGAGATTGCATTACAGGATTCATGTGTAGAGCTATTACAGTGAAGTATTTTCTTTGTCAATTTATTGTTCTCTTATGTTTTTCACAAACTTAAATGTTATCTAAATTTGAATGAATTAACTGGAAATTTATCTCAGAATTTGTTTAAGTACACTCTGTTTTCCATAGTTAATCATTTACATGTTTTCTTCTAATATCCGGATCTGAGAATCCTTAATTTCTCTCCCATCCTGGTTGACCTCTTTCACTTTCTTCATAATCCGGCCTAAGGAACCCTTAATTTCTCTTTGGATCCAATTGAAAACCACTTCACCATCCAGCCTTGAGATCTGAAGTAACTCTGCTATCTTGACCTGTAGACACTGTTTTTAGAACTTGATCCAGTCCTGTTTGTCTGACATTTGACCCCATAGCCCAATGGTAAAAACATCCCTCTTTTCATCTACGTGATCCCACCACCAAATCCAAATCAAAAACCAAGTACAATCATAACTAGCCTAAAATTAATTATCTTAAACAAGGTTAAATCATAAAGAGAGTGGCCTCTCTGAGAATTAGGAAGGCTAGATCCTAATCTCCAAAGTTGGTTTGTGGTTACCTCTATCATTTCTTTTTCTAACAACTTTGAAGAAATTTTGGAGTGATAACATCATTGGCGACCATACTGGGGACTTCGATCCTCAGTCAAATAAAACTTTAAGGAAACCTTAAATTTCATCTTGAGCGCCTTAAAGTCATCTTTATAAGTTGTTCATAAAAAGTTTCATAAAAACAATTAAAAAATTAAAATTTTGGCTCCCAAGAAGACTCACTATACCAGGGAAAATCCAGATCCAAACCATGCTACAATAGTTGATGATCCAGACAGGATTGTAAGAAAACCAAAAAAGGTATAAACTCGAGCAAGTAGTAGCTAGTTAGTTAAAGCAAATTCACTCCCCCAGGAATTATCAACTTTAGAGGAAATTCCATTTGATTTGTCATTTGATCTCTCATTGTTTAGAACTAAATCAAAGAATGCAATTCATGAAACTATGTTAGACCCTAATTTTATTCAACTCAATGAATCGAAAAAGGTGCCTATACATCGAGATTTAGATAAATTTGTGTTGGATACTTTTGACAGGTTAGAAGCTTTAACCTCCACATTAATAATCCATATAGATGATGCTTACCTTCAACAATCAATTGAACTAGTTGCCCTTACTGTTGCCTCCTCTAAAATTTGTGCACAATCTTCAAATATTGTAAATACACCTTCATTTACTACCACCCCACCAATTTTATCCACCACAGTCCATTCCCCTAAACCAGTCATTCATCAGTGTCCTATCCAACCAAACTCCTCATCCTCATCTAGTTCATCTCCATCTATTTCAAGCCCTTCCTCAAGTACCAGCACTTTACCCCCTAGTCAAGCTAGAATCCAAGCCATGGCAGATTGATATGCACCTTTGGTTTTACCAGCACAACTCCATGCCATGCCCCAATATTACCAAAGAAAAATATTTTTTTTAATGCTACTGGTCAGTGTACTACCCAACAGCATGTGAACAAAATGACTGACTATTTTGAATTGCATGAGACATATGAATCTGATGTCCAAAGGAGGTTGTTTGCCCAAACATTAACTAGGGATGTTAAGAAATGGTTCAAATATTTGCTAGCTAATCATATTGCAGATTTAGTTGATTTTCATAGATTATTCATTGATAGATGGGAGAGAAAGAAAAATCCTCTGCAAATACTTTATGAATATGATAACATTAGAAGAGCTCCTAATGAGTCAGTTCGGGATTATTGTACTAGGTTCAATAACTTCTATAATGAAATCCCTGATAATATTAGCCTCCACCTAACCTAGCATTAATCAAATTCCTTGATGGTTTTGACACTGACATGTCATACCAATTGAGGGAAAGAAACCATGAAACATTGGAACAAATGCAAAGTAATGTTTTTAGTGTAGAGGCCAACCTATTAGCCAAGAAAACTAGAATGAGAAATGAAAAGAGAGTTGTCATTAAAGAGGAAACTACCACTTCTGATGGTAAAATAGATAGTTTAGCAAAGAGTGTAGAGAGAATAACGGATAGATTAGAAAACATGGAAAGAAAAAATCAGTGGGAGAATCAATAGCCACCCCCAATATGAAGCCCCAACTTCAAGAAGAATCCTAACACTGGAAATAATGCTATACTAGATCAACAAATTAGGCCACCCTTCTAGGAAAACTATGCTAAGGGTTCACAAAGCCATGAAGGAGAAGATGACACCTAGATAAACTTATTAGGAATCAAAAATGAAGATATTTTTTTCTTACTCAGGAAGAACATGAATTGTACATGCTGCAACAATTGCAATTAGAATCTGGGGAATCCTTCGACTTTAAACAAGGCTATGAATCTGCCATATATGAGGTTCACAAATAGTATAGCTTAAGAAGTAAAAATAACAATGAAACTCCCGCTAAGAGATCAATTTAGACCCAAACTAAAAAGATAATAGAAGCTCCTGTAACCAAAATCCTGCAAATCCTCCCTAGGGGAACTCAGGAGACTTCTAGCCCAAAAATTGTAGATATAACTTCATCTAAAACTCAAACTGAAACAGTTACTCAAAACATTCCAAATAAGAAAATTCAAAACAAAACTGTTGAAACACAGACTGAAGTGCCTAACACTGAAAAAGAAGATAAAAACACACAGACCACATTCGCTAAGGAAGATCTCATCCAATCAAGCAAAACTCAATTTCCTTTCAACATTAAAACTGAGATAGCAAAATTGAAAATATCAGTCCCTTTGACTGAGCTAGTGAAAAGTGAGTCATATAGATCACAAATCATAGAAACTTTAAACATAGGTGATGGAGAAGATGTTGTCAATTTGAATGATGATCAACCTGAGTTATTGTTTGGCCCGGAGGTAAATGGTACTTGTTGTACCTTAAGAAAACAATTTCTTAGCTGTATAGAAATTGTGCTTAAGACATTAATGATTATAATGATTGTCACTTGTTTGTCACTTAATTACATATTGTGTTCTCAAATGAAGGACCTGGTAAATATGGTTCTTGACCCTCAATACTTAGGTGACAAGAAAACATCAGAATTCCATTTGATTGTTGAATACAAATAATGAATGAAGAAATATTGAATAATTCATAGACAATATGCTATTTGACATAGGATCTACTATCTGTGACACTGGGAAAAGTTATAGATAATATGTTGTTTTACATAGAAACTATTATCTATAACTTAGAAGAATTACAGAGATGGGAACTTCAAGTATAGGAGCGCTCTTTAAGGAATTTAACTTTATTTACATAGGAAAATAAAGACCTGAAGCTTCAATTACTATGCTCAAAGCAAGAAAACAAAAGATGACACATAACAAAGAAAACACAAAATCATACCCAACAACATATGGAAAACTTTTGATTCTTCATTAGTCAATAGTTGTATCAGGAATTCGGTAGCTTAGTCTCCAGGTTCTCCAAAATTCCAACCCCTTCTCTGTGAATTTTTCTCTTTTTATACATTATAAGACAGTTGGTGATCACCAAAACTATCAAACTACTAAACCATTTTCCTAACTGTCTAGAGTAAAAATTATTACAAAACATTACACGAAGGGTAAAAGACACCTCATTCTAGAGAACATAGAATAACAGGAAGTAACGAAAGTTAGAAAATGATGATGACAGTTAGCTTTTCGGCTCTACTGCTTGGTTGTTGATGAAGTCTCTATAGATGCTTTAATAATGATTAAACTATTTTAATCATAGTAAAATATATTTGACTCACACCCCGTGCGTGGACCTGAGTTTACGTATGTATCAGGCGCGTTTTGATTAGCCAAAACACAAGAAAACTCGACCAATCACTTTTCTTTGAAGTTTTAGTCATCCACCGCTAATTCTGATTATCTTTCTTAAACAGCGGAATCAACTAATTTACGCGGAACATTAGTTTGCCACAGAACTGAAAAGAATTAACATTTTGATTTACAAACCCGTCAAGTCCGCCTTAGTTGTGCGCGAATTGTCCGATCATTCATTCAATCAATGGTCAGATCCTTCGGAACTCATGAGAATTTAAACCTATTTGAATTAAACCTTATCAAGAATACCTTTTCAATGCTCCATTGACTCCCATACAGACCCGATGAGAAATATAAACTGCCAATCAATAATCTATCGAGTCTGACTTTAGTGATAAAACTCGATTATTTCTTCACCTGATATCCCTTGGATCCCGTCTCTTTGGATGGACGACTGAGATTGGCCCCAACTTCAACAACTTTAAACTGTGTTTGATATGTCATCACGTTTAATTGGTTTTGCACATGACTATCATCAGATCTGTGGTCTGTTGATCGGATGGCCCAGATCTTCTCGCAGGTACACTGTCACATTGGATCTCCGAAACAAACCCATTCAAGTTAACTTGTGCGATTACTGTTGGATCTGTGGCTTGTTGATCAACAACCCAGATCTTCTCACGAGTTTACATTCAAAATCCATCCCGTCAATCAAATAAAATACTTTTTTCCTTTACACTTTGCAGGGGTAGAGAATTACAAGGGAACTTCATTGAGGTTGAACCCCCGCAGTGATTTTAGGCCACACATTGTGGTCAATCATGCTGACATCACAGTTAACTGTGGGGGTTGAGCCTTTAATTAACCTTCATGCTTATTTTTTCCCTGTAGCACACCTCATTGTACTCATCAAGCTATCACTTGATCGCGCCTCTTGAACCTGCACAACCTTTAGCCAATGGTTTGATTTTCATTTCTTTTTATTTTTCTTTCATTTTGTGATAAAACTGAAAATAAGGCTTAAATCACAATAGAAGCTACAACATCTGGCTCCACCTGGGGATAGTTCTTTTGCCACAGAAGCACTAAGAACCGCAGATCAGTGCCTTCACCTCGGGCATGGAGTCATATATTTCTTAACCAATTCAAAATCTATGGCATTTGTACACTGAATTCACTCTGATATCTACAATGATAGGAAGCTTGTGCTTTGATAGAAAAGTGCTGAGAATCATAGATCAGTAGCCTTAGTTGGGCATGGAGTCCGAAATTCTGAAAACCCTGAAATTTGAAAAACTGAAACCTGACATTCTTGAAGTCTGAAACCTCTGCAAACCGGTTTCCAACTGGGACAGTCACCCTTATTTATCCGCTAAAATTAAACTAAAGAACTGCAACTAGAAACCAAATACTCAACACCTGAGCTTATTTATGTACAGGTTCCTACCTATGTGCATGACTGATCTCCATCAGGTGAAGTCAATCTTCCAATGGTACCAGGTTAGCATTTGAGTGCCTGATCTAGAACCATTTTGCCAATGAATTTTGAAAATACAATTCATCCTGAACGGAAAATAAACTATGCTTAAGGGCAGCTCACAACAAAAATTAGGAATACATCCACAAAATGGTAAGTGTAGAATGTTAATAAGTTTCTCCATGTAATCTGCCATGGGATCTTCAAAAGTATAAGAAAAAATATGGTCCTGATCAGCTCCAAAAAAGAAAGTCTCTATGCATGAAGGTTCTTGCTCTAATAAACATTATATTTGGATAATATGCTCAATAGAACAATCAGCAACATCTTTAAGAAAACGATCTATGTCACTTTTATGTCTCCACTTTTCACCTCTAAGCTTTGATTGAAAATAATTTGTAATTATGACCCCAAGAAGAAAAGGAAAATTTTTCACACCACTATATGACATATGGCCAACTTCAAATAGATTTTTTACCTCTGATCCATGGGCATCATTGTGTTCTTCAATGAAATGATATAAAATCTTTTTATTAGCTTTCTTTTTACATAAGATAGCCTCTTTTGCTATGATAAATGGCTCAATATAGTGTTGTCCATAATTTCCCACTTGCTGGTTTTCTTCTCTATGTTCAACACCCAACTAATGAACTTGAAGACCTTCTTCCTGTTCCTCATTTATTTCTCCCTCTTCTTGACTGCTGGGAAAAAATTCTTGATGCATGTTTGAACTTTTCTCCATTTGAGTTCTCTCTTGATTTGCTTGGAACAAGGTCAACCAATTCTCTTTTTGTGAAGATATTAAAACAAAAGTTTTTTTTTAACTTTTCCACATCATTTTGAGAAAATGATAGTTCTTTACTTTCGAAGACTTGCTCATAATTAATTTGGCTATAACCTCTCTGAATGCTTGATATATTATCAAACTGATCATTAGTTTCTTCAACACATCATAAGCTTTTAAAGTTTCTTTAGAATCATAATATTCACAAAAACCTTCAAAAAGAAACTTGTGTGCATAAGAAGTTCTACAAAAATAATTAAATACTGAATGGAAATCTTTCAAAGATGAAATTCTTGAACGAGGCAGATACCTATACCAAACCATAGCTTTTTGGTCCAAAGAAAACATAAACAACTTCATCTTCACATCTTCATGAATGATACTCTGCTGCTCTATGCATTCATGAAACTCCTGGAGATGCTGAACCGAATCTTCGTATTCATTTCCACTCAATCTTGGAAGATACTCATTCCACTCATGAAATGTAGGCATATGATGAGGATATCCAGTGATCCCAGTAAAATCTAGTGGGCCAAATTTATTGACTAAGAATGCAGGGATAGCCATTAAATTCCATAAAAGAAAACTTCAAAGTGAAGATCACAGGTGTGAATGTACAACCAACTGCTGAAAATTGTCACCCTCAAGAATCAACTTCTAACTTAATAAACCTAGGGAAAAGTGTTCTTATTCAATTATTTTGCAGGCTATGGTTCTTGTTCTTGTGGAGTCACCTTTTTATTGCTTTTATTCAAAATAGCCAAATATTTCCTCCTCACTGAACAACCAGAGGAAAATATTGAAAACCCAGGGAAAAGTGTTATTGTCTTCTCTCCCCGGCAATGGCACCAATTAATGTTGTACCTTAAGAAACCAATTTCCTGGCTGTATAAATTGTGCTTAAGACATTAATGATTATAATGATTGTCACTTTTTTTTCACTTAATTATATATTGTGTTCTCAAATAAATGACCTGGTAAATCTAGTTCTTGACCCTCAATACTAGGTGACAAGAAAACATCAAAATGCCATTTGATTGTTGAATACAAATCATGAACAAAGAAAGATTGTTATAAAGATAGTAGTTTATGTGTAACTTAGAAGAATTGCAAAGATGGGAACTTCAAGTATAGGAGCACTCTTTAAGGAATTTAACTTTATTTACATAGGAAAATAAAGACTTGCAACTTCAATTACTATATCAAAGGAAGAAAACACAAAATCATACCCTACAATGTATGGAAAACTTTTGATTCTTCATTAATCAACAGTTGTATCAGGAATTCAGTAGCTTAGTCTCCAGGTTCTCCAAAATTCCAACCCCTTCTCTGTGAATTTTTATCTTTTTATACATTATAAGACAGTTGGTGATCACCAAAACTGTCAAACTACTTAACTATTTTCCTAACTGTCTAGAGTAAAAATTATTACAAAACATTACACAGAGGGTAAAAGACACCTCATTCTAGAGAACATAGAATAACAGGAAGTAATGGAAGTTAGAAAATGATGATGACAGTTAGCTTTTCGGCTTTGCTGCTTGGCTGCTAATGAAGTCTCTATAGATGCTTTAATAATGATTAAACTATTTTACTCATAATAAACTGTATTTGACTCAAACCCAGTGCGTGGACCTGAGCGTACATATGTATCAGGCGCGTTTTGATTGGAAAAAACATAAGAAAACCCGACCAATCACCTTTCTTTGAAGTTTTAGTCATCCACCTCTAATTCTAATTATCTTGCTTAAACAGCATAATCGGATAATTTACGCGGAACATTAGTTTGCCACGGAACTAAAAATAATTAACATTTTGATTCATAAACCCATCAGTTCCACCTTAGCTGTACGTGAATCGTCTGATCATTCATTCAATCAACGGTCAGATCCTTTGGAACTCACGAGACTTTAAACCCATTTGAATTAAACCTTATTGAGTCTACCTTTTCAATGCTCTTTGACTCCCATACGGACCCGATGAGAAATATAAACCACCAATTAATAATCTATCGAGTCCGACTTTAGCGCTAAAACCCAATTATTTCTTCACCTGATATCCGTCAGATCCCATCTCTTTGGATGGACGGCTAAGATTGGCCTGGACTTCAACAACTTTAAACTGCGTTTGATATTCCATCGCGTCCAGTTAGTTGCCCACCCTATTGTTGTTGGACCTATGGCCTGTTGATCAAACGGCCCAGATCTTCTCTCAGGTACACCGTCACATCGGATCTCCAAAACAAACCCATTCAAGTTAACTTGTGCGATTACCGTCGGATCTGTGGCTTGTTGATCAATGGCCCAGATCTTCTCGCAAGTTATATTCAAAAGCCATCCTGTCAATCAAATAAAATACTTTGTTTCCTTTACACTTTGCAGGGGTAGAGAATTATAAGGGAACTTCATTGAGGTTGAACCCCCGCAGTGATTTTAAGCCACACATTGTGTTCGACCATGCTGACGTCACGGTCAACTACGGGGGCAACCTTTGTGCTTATTGTTTCCCCATAGCACACCTCATTGTATTCATCAAGCTATCACTTGATCACACCTATTGAACTTGCACTCTTTAGCCAATGGTTTGATTTTCATTTCTTTTGATTTTTCTTTCATTTTGTGATAAAACTGAAAATAAGGCTTAAATCACAATAGAAGCTACAACAATACTCATTAGCAAGGAGGAATCCCTCCTTTCTACATTAGCCTAAACATTCATGACAATATATTACATAATGCTACACTAGACTCAGGGGCATCCCATAACTTGATGCCAAAGGCAATCATGGAGAGACTAAACTTAGATATCACCATACCATATAAGGACCTATTTTCTTTTGACTCTAGCCAAGTTAAATGCCTCGACCTGATCAAGGATTTGTGTGTTATTCTAGTCCAGTGCCCAGAAAAGAGTATTGTGATGGACATAGTAGTTGCAGACATCCCACCCAAATATGGAATGTTCTTATCTCCCTCATGGGGAGAAAAATTGCAGGGATCCTTACAATTAGATATGTCATATGCCACAATCTCCGTTTTTGGTCAACAAAGAAAACTTTATAGAAAGACCTTGATGAAATACATGGTGAGCAGTGTAGAAAAACCATAAAATTTCCCTATATACTCCATGCACTCTGATATGTACTCTTTCATTTTGTACAATTCAGACCATGAAAAAAAGGAAATCACAACTATAGAACAGAAATATAAAAACGCTGATAGTGAAAACATTTTTCATGAATTACGATGGCATTTGGACTTTGATGGATCTGTGAATAGACTTGGAGCAGGTGTAAGAGTGTGGATTCATAACATGGAGAATACTCATTCTGAAGGTCATGCATTTAGGTTAAATTTTAAATGAACAAATAACATGGCATAATATAAAGCTCTAATCTTAGGATTACAAATAGTTAGAAAACTTGGAGCCAAGAGATTTTCTATAATGGGAGACTCATAATTGATTATTAAACAGATTAATGGTGAATACTCTGTAAACAATCCCAAACTTAACCAATATAGAGAGATTGTCCTAGATTTGATCAAAGACCTTCTGGAAACAAACTTTACTGCCATTCCTAGAAAACAGAATATGCAAGCCCACAACCTGGCCACTTTTTCTAGTACCTGCAAACTGCCTTTTCAGCCCAACCATCAGTATACTGCAGAAGTGAGACATAGGCCTGTCATACCTGACAATTTGAAATATTGGCAGATCTTCTCACAAGATTCTCAAATTTATGATTTCATGAATGCTGAAGGTAAGTTTCATAATTGTAATATAGATACAAACTATACTATAGAAAATAACATAGATATTGACATAGATGTAAATATTTTGGATATAGGTAAACCTACTAATTTCACAAAACTAGAAGAAGATAACTTAGAAAATGTAGAGATAGAAGAAATAATGAATGATTATCCTGAAATTCTTAACATTAAAAATAATTTTTTGCCTAAGGGATTAGTCCCCATAGAATATTTGTTTGATTCCAACTATGTAGCTAGGAACCGAAAATGGAGCCTTTAAGAGTAGATATAGAATAATGTAACATAGGAACTGAAGAAAAACCTAAACTCATTAAATTATCAAAAGCCTTGACTCCAGATGAAAAGGTTAAATACGTAAATCTGTTTAAAGAGTTTCAAGATGTATTTGCATGGAGTTATGAAGACCTAAAATCTTATGACACTAGCATAATTCAACACAAGATACATATCAAAGAAGATCATAAACCTTTTAAACAAAGACTTAGGAGAATTAATCCAGTTCTTATGCCATCTATTGAGAAGGAAGTAAAAGTAATGTATGATGCCCAAATTGTAGCTCCCAATAGATATTCAGATTGGGTTTCAAACTTAGTCACTACTAGGAAGAAAACTGAAGAAATCAAACTTTGTGTTGATTTTAGAAATTTAAACAAGGTCTCATTAAAAGACAACTATCCTTTACCAAAAATGGACCATATCCTTTAGAGGGTAGTAGGCTCATCTAGAATTTCATTGCTTGATGGATTTTCTGGATATAACCAAATCTTAGTTCAACCAGAGGACCAAGCCAAAACTGCGTTTACTACTCCTTGGGGTACCTTCATGTATTTGAAGATGCATTTTGGATTAATGAATGCAAGAGAAACATTTCAAAGAGCTATGGATATAGCTTTTGCCAAGGAGATCCATGACTTCCTAGTGGTTTACCAAGATGACATCACAGTCTTTTCTAAATCTAATAATGAACATCTAGATCACCTAAGAAGATTTTTCATTAAATGCAGAAAATTTGGGATTTCCCTAAATCCCAAAAAGACACTCTTTGGTCTAGAAGAAGGTAAACTCTTGGGACATATAATATCCAAATATGGAACTAGAATAGATCCTACTAGAATAGAGGAAATCTAGACCATCAACCATCCTAAAAACATCAAAGAATTACAGTCGTTTCTAGGCAAGATAAATTTTCTTAGGAGATTCATTTCAAATTTAGAAAAATTAATTAGAGCTCTAAATAACATTTTAAGAAACTTTTCAGCACTTAAATGGACAGTGGAATCTAAACAATCTTTTGAGGCTATCAAACAAGCCCTTACCAAAACCCCAGTCCTTATAAGTCCTGATTTTCAAAAAGATTTTATAATTTTCTCTTTTGCTTCAAAACATACTATTGCAACAGTCTTGTTGCAAAAGAATGATCAAGGATATGAATAGACCATTGCATTTTTTAGTAAACCTTTAAGAGATACAACCCTAAAATACAACATAATGGAAAAATAGGCATTAGCTTTAGTAAAAGCTATTAAATATTTTAGAGTATACATCTTGTATTCACAAATGATTACTTATGTTCCAAACTCAGTAGTGAAGGAAATTTTGACACAAAATGGGCCTGAAGGGAAAAGAGGCAAATGAATTGCCACTATTTTGGAATATGACATAGAAATAAAGCCTACTAAACTTATCAAAGGCCAAGGTTTAGCCAAACTCATGGCTGAATTGAACCGTCAGGCCCTAGATATAAATTTCATTGGTGCCCTTGATTATCAAGAAGAGATGGCGACTCCACAGATTAGTGAACCTTTTACAGATTCACCTTGGTATGCAGATATCATATATTTCTTACTAAACTTACAAGCTCCTCCTGGTTTATCTAGAACTAAAGCTAGATTTTTGAAAATGAAATCAATGAGATATTGTATCATAGATAATGCTTTATTTTGGAAAGACAATGGTGGTATTCTATTAAACTATTTACTGAAAGATGAAGCTGATAAAATTATGCAAGAATTTCATGCAGGAGATTGTGGAGAACACTTGTATTGGAAGACTACTGCTGACAAAATTATGATGGCTTGTTTTTACTGGTCCACTCTTTTTGCAGATGTGACTTCCAGACATAAGTGCTAGATATTTGAGAAAAAAGAAAGATATTACCTTTACCTCTCAAACCCATCTCCACAGAAATGCCATTTCAATAATGGGGGCTAGATTTCATTAGAGAGATTCACCCAACCTCCTCAACCCAGCATAAATGGATTTTGACAGCCACTGATTATTTTACCAAATGGATAGAAGCCATCCTTTCTAGACAAGCTACAGACTCTGTCATTATCTCCTTCCTTGAAAATAATATTCTATCAAGATTTGGATGCCCCCAAAAGCTCATTACTGATAATGCAGCTACTTTTAAGTCCAAGAAAATGGTAGACTTTTGTAACAAATACCACATCACCCTTGGCCACTCCACTGCCTATTACCCTCAAGGTAATGGACTTGCAAAATCCTCTAACAAAAGCCTTGTCAATATCATTAAGAAATTACTAGAAGACATCAAAAATACATGGAACAAAACGTTGGTCAATGCCTTATGGGCAGATAGACAACTACCAAAACATCCATTGGTACATCTCCCTATCATTTAGTATATGGGATGGATGTTTTTTTTACATCCTCTTTGGGAGTTCCAGTGATGAAGATCATCCAGGAGTTGCAAGTAGAACCAAATGATATCCAAAGGAGGATAAATCAAACAATACACTTGAAGCAGACCATAGAAGAAGTCTATGTCAAATCACAAGTAATCTAGGATAAAATCAAAAAGATTTTTCATAAAAAGACTAAATTTGATGATTTTTACATGGGTGATAAAGTACTTAGATGGGATTCTAGAAGAGAAGACAAGGGAAAACATGGTAAATTTGACTTTCTGTGGCAAGGCCCTTATGTAATTTATGGTTACAGAGGTAACAATGTTTTTTTATTGAGAGAGATAAATGGATCAGATCTACCTAGAGGACCTATCAATGGTAGAATGATGAAGCATTACTTTTCCATAGATTAACAAAATTTCACTTTACTTTACTCATTGTATATAACAATGCAGAGTTTATATTGGATTGGATGGTAATATTTTGAAGTTAAAGCCTGGAGAGAAGGCCCTGAGCTTTGAAGGGTTCACCATCATAAGTATGAATAAAGAAGAATCACGGAAGAACAATTTACAAGGTAACTTCAGCCACATTTTCAAAGGCTATTGATCTTGAAGTTCTTGACATTTCACCAGGAAATGCCATCCCCATGTGGAGACATTGTTAGGGTCCTATAATAATAGGATTCATAATTTTGAATTGGCTATGATAGTCTCGTAATATTGTACATACTTTTGCTTTTTGCAAAAAAATTTCCATATTAAAAGAATAAATAAAAAATTTAAAGAGGGTATGTCCTAAAAGAATAATCAAAGGACAAAAACAAAAAATAAAACAGATCATGAAAGTGTGCAAATTCAAGTGCCATTATTTGTTACTTTTCGATGCAAAATAATGGTTGTGTGCAGCTTGTCATAAACGTCATAGCCCATGATAGTCAAATAGTTTAATCTTGACTAATTCATGCTTTAAATTTCATCTTTATAGATAGAGAATAAAGATCTAGACAAACTATTTAATCTTGGAAAATCAGTAGTTAGGTAGATAATAAAAATTGTTAGGATATTCCGACACATAGGATATAGTTAAGTTCAACTTGGTCTAGTATAGAGTTAGGTTAGAGTTAGGTAAAGTGTGTTTCTTTACCGTTGTACATTTTGTAACTTACAATCCGACGGTCACGATATGTAGTGATCCGACGGTTCACTCTCACCTCGGTATTACCAACACTTGATCCGTGGCTTGACACCCGATTGGTCCATGAGTTCTATTTAAAGCGCATGGAGGGTCATTGTTCGGGTAATCCGTGCATGAGAGAAGCTTATGTAAATTTTCATTCTTTGATTAATAAATTGCCTGTAGTACCCACGTTGGGACAGGCCGTGGACTGTTTCCCTCCTTGCACTCTGAGGGTTTTAACCACGTCAAAAATACTGGTGTATTGATTTGAGATCTGGTTGTGAGCGGTGTCCTTTTGGTATTCTTTCTGTGGAACTTACCCTGTAAATTCCTACATGGTATCAGAGCTATTTGAGGGCCGCGTCCGTTGGTGATCCAAATCTGAAGTCGGTAGAACTGCATGAGGCTGTCGTTTCCTAGATCTGCTGTTTCTGACTGCTTTCGGGCCGAGAGGACTGCTCTGTTGCGTTCGGAGCATTTGTTCCAGTGAGGAACCCCTTTCGTTTCACGCGAAAAGGTTTCCGGTAGCCCTAGCTGTGTCATTTTTCAGATCGGGAGGTATACAGTGTTTCTTTTGCAGTTTACTGTTATTTTCTCTCTGCTTATTTCGGTCTCAGTTTATTTAGCCTTTTTTTTTAACCGGATCTATACCTTTCATTTCTGCGTATGCTCTTTGCCCTGCGACTCTGTGCGATCTGGGCAAATCAGAAACAGAAAGGAAGGATTTTTCTCATGCGTATGCTCTTTTCTCTGCACCTTAGTGTGATCTCGGAAAATCAGAAACATTGAGAAAAATATTTAGTTTTTCGGCTAAAGCTAACTTTGAGATTTTTTTTAAAAAATTTCTAGTTTTTTGGCTAAAGCTAACTTCGAGCCACAAGGTTCGTTTTTCTTTGCATATTCGTGTTGGGTTTTGTGTTTTGTGTTTTGTAGGGAAAAAGAGCTTTCTCAAGGCAAGCACGCAAACCAAGGCCCCCCCCCCCCCTCTCTCTCTCTCTCTCTCTCTCTCTCTCTCTCAAATTTTTTGTATAGATCAATTGGTTCAAAGCTATTTTAAGAGAGTAGAGGTCTTGGGTTCAAGTCTCCATTTTGTGGGGGCGGATTTTTTCATTCCCGCACATTCGCGCACTTTGCCAGCATCGTCAACAATTTTTTTTTCAAAAAGCCATAACTTCTTCATCCGGAAGCCTTTTTCAGAGCCGTTTTTTTTAAAACCGCCTATTTTTTCGAGATCTATCCGTTGGAACACTTACTTTCAGCATCTTCAGCTTCAGTTTTTTTTAAAATGGAAAGTCCATGCCAAGTCATTCTTGACAGCACTAACTACTTCCAATGGGTAGAATACATGGAAGATTTACTTAGAAGTAAAGGTCTCTTCAGAATAGCCACAAACCAAGAGAAGAAACCAAAAGATGAAGACAAGGCGGCAAAATGGGAAAATAGACAAGATCAAGCACGTGGTTTGATAGGGATGTCTATTTCTCCTGATCTTAGATTCCACATTGCAGGACTTGAGACTCCTCATGAAGCATTAGAAAAACTTGCTAAAATCTTTGGGATTAAAAATGAAATTAGAGCCCATCAACTTGAAAATGAGCTGCTTACTTTGGATCCTAATAATTTTTCTTGCATTGAAGATTTCTTGTCCAAATTCAAGACCCTTAGATATCTCTTGGAAGGTGTTAAAGTTAAGAAAGAAGATGGTAACCTTATTTATTCCATCCTTACTAAGTTGGGACCAGCCTACTCTGTATTTGTTTCCACTTTCCATTCTACAAGGGAAGCTTTCATTTGTCAAGGACAAGACTACAAGGCCCCTTCCTTTGACTCCTTTTGTGATTCCTTAATAAGAGAACAAGAAAAACTCTTACACCTTGGTCTTCTTAATCTTGGAAACTCTTCCACGAAAGCGTTAGCCGCCCAGCAGCAACCAAATTCAAAGAATCCTAAGAAGTCATATCCTCAAAAGAATGGTCTTAAACCATCTCAGCCTCAAAATGAAAGATCATTTCAGCAAAATGATAAGACCAATAAAAACAAATGGAAGAAGACTGATAGACATTGTAACTTTTGTAATCGAGATGGCCACTTAGAATCTAAATGCTTTAAGAAGATGGAAGCCTTGGAAGCCGCAATGAAGAAACATAACATCCATGTGGAGCCTACTTCAACTTCAACTTCCGGAATGGCACTTTCTGCATCTCATTGTCAATCATCTCAGTCTGGTTATGCATTAAATGTATCTTCTTCTTCTTCTCATTCTCATGAGTGGCTCATTGATTCTGGAGCCTCTTGTCACATGGCCAAAAACCAAGCCATGTTTTCTTCTTTAAATGATTGTAACACCAAAAATATATATATTGGTGATGATAGATCTCTTAATGTTGTAGGGACTGGAACTGTTCATCTAGACAATGGTCAGTTTAATGATGTATTATGTGTTCCAACCTTATCCTGCAACCTTCTATCTGTCTATCACATAACTCACTCAGGTGAAGGTAAAATTGTTGAATTTTCACCTCATGATGTTGTAATCAAGGATCTAAAAGATCCTAAACAGATTCTAGCTACTGTTCTTGCTGATGATTCCAAAAGGTTGTATAAGTTTCACAAATTTGGGTCATCCAATCTTCCCTCAGTATTTGTTGCTCATAATGATGAAGTGAGCAAACTTTGGCATGAGCGATTTGGTCACTTAAACTATCGCTCCCTTCAGCATCTATGTAAAGAAAATATGGTGACAGGTCTTCCTATGGTATCTTGCAGAGATGGTGTTTGTTCCGGATGTGTAGCTCATCGGCTTAATCTGAGCCATTGGGAGTTATAAGGTTAGAATTAGATAGTTTGCTTGTCAAAAAGAAAAGGAAATAAAGTGTCTACTAGCTTAAATGCACCCAAGAAAGTGAAGAAAAAATGTTAGGATAAATAGAGGGTAGGTAGAAGAAAGGGTGCAAATGTACAAGGGTGATAAATCAAAATCACATATATCATGCTTAATCTTATGTTTCAATGTGAAAGAGCATTTATGAGAGTGAAAAAATGTTCACACGCTTGTTTGTTTAACTTCCCCTCATTTCATTTTACCCCCATATACATACTAATTTCCCATTATCTCATAATTTTTCATTAAATACCATTTTTCCCTTCATTTTGATCCTTATCCCTTGGTTTCACACATTTCCCTAGTAAATTACCTTCCAAAACTCACCCCCCACCCAAAAATCCCTTTTCCCTAGTGTGAAACCCATTCCCTATTGCAAAAATCACCTTCCCCCTTATTAATTTCCTTATTTTCCCTTCAAAACCCCTTATTCTAAGTTTTTATCCCTCCTACATTATTTAAATTAATTCCCCGATTCATATTTCCCTGACATAAACCTTTTATCCCACCAACCCTTGGTGCATTTAAACTAAACCGACCACATTAACCGTTGGTCCCACTCCATTAGGCCCGCTGATTATATTTTAAATCTAATTACAATTAATTGTAATTAACCCCCCGAGCCCCACAAATCCTGACTCTATTTCCCTCTGTGCATATTGACCACATGACAACCATTCAATCTTCCACTCCCAGATCTGACAACGTCCGCCCATATCGCGCTCGTTCACTATCCGATTGTTACCAACCCGAGAGCACACAAGATTTGCGGTTTTTCCTGGGCACTATCCTGCTACATGGCAGCCCCGGGCAAGATCGCGTGCTCTTAAGGAAATAATGCCCGCTCTCCAAAAGCGGGGTGATGGCCCAAGAAACCGCCTCCCCGCCCAAACCAAAACCATCCACTGTTCATTTGTAAAATTTCGAGCCAAATTGTAATCGTTGCCAGTTAAAAGGTCAGAGAAACCCATTTCAACTCTTTTCACTCATTTGCACTATGAATACTACTCAAGCTTTTTTGCGACACCATAAGCCTCTGCAACCAAAATTGACCACCATCTATCACCTGAAGAAGCTTCAGATGCCAAATTGAACCATCCAGTTCATAGCTAAAGCAGTCGTACCCTTTGCACTCACCATTAAACCAGTTTGTAGCCAATACCACCAAATTCCAGGTATCTTCGGGAAAACCATAATGACCCTCTAAATTTGAAAACGTACAGTCAAGTTTAGAGATTAATTAATTGAAATTAATTAATACATTTGCCTAACTGAAGAGTAATTTTCCTGTATACCCAAAACCCCTCTTTTGCAAACTGCAATTACCCTCTCACTGTACCAGAGTTTCCCAAACCTCACTTCTACAGCCAATACAGGCCTAATCCCAATCCATAAACTTAGTCATCGCTTCCTAGACCTCTCTGGATGTGAGACCTGTGTCAACCCCCCACCTTGACATCAACCATTTGGCACTAGCAGACAGGGATTTCCAAATAAAAGATACTGCTACCCCAACCTACCTTCTGAAGCTCCACTGCTGGAGTAAGGACAGATTCCTGAACCATATCGATGAAATCCATCTATGGGAATCCAATTTACCAAAATACCTATTCCCAAGAGATCGCCCATTCCCTGATATCATACATTTTTTTCATGCATGCTATATCCCTAGACAAACAGCTATTGTTTCCCCTAACAAGCAGCTCTTATTCACCATCACTCCAGAGTCTATCAACCAAATGATGCAAGTCCAACCTAGCCCTAAGGTAACCCCATTATCTATTGGAGACCTATTGGACTTATATATCACACTAGACCTGGTTAAGATAAGACAAATCTTCCAGATCTCCATCATTGAAGACCGCCATACTCCCATAGATACTCCACCTTAAGTTGTCACCATTTTTTCAGAGACACGCAGATATATAATCATCATGCTCTCCTACATCTTAGGATATACCTCAGATGAGCATGTGGATGAGGTTATCCTAGCCTTCCTATCCATATTCACCCCAGGCAAGCCTCTTGATATCGAATATAACTATGCTCAGTTCATTGTAGACAGGATGCATGAACAATTCATGAGACTACCCACTAAAATAGTTTTCAAGTACTCTTCAGTGTTATTTCACATGTTTTTGTATTACCAAGCAGATAAGTTCCCTATAAGAATCCAGAAGTTGGATACCAAGGGAAAAGAGATATCAGAGGTCCACTGGACACCCTTGATCCAAAAATACTCCACAACATTTACCTACAAAGACTTCATAGATTCATTTTCCTACCCAGTCATGAACATGCTGACCAGTGACACTCAACCTAGAATCAACCAAGAAATCAAGAGGGTGCTACAATTGGCTAAGAACAGCAAGGTGGGAGACTGGTACATGTACCAAAACCACACTGAAATCAGGTTTTATGGCTACAACTATCCCCTTATAAGCTACCCAAATACCTCCCTATGAGGATATTTGCACTTGAGTATTTTAGGCAAATCATCAATTCAGATGAGGTCAACTTCCTAGCAGCTAGGAAGAAGACCCAATTTAAAATAAAAACCAACTGGGCCCCTTTATATGAAATAACAGAGAAGCTGGACTTGAGGCTGAAAAGGTATTGCAACAAATGAAATTCAAAAACAACTTCATGTGGCAGTATGACCCCCATGGGGTCATAAACAAATTGAGAATCAAGGTCAAATTGGGACCTTTCATCCACCACCCAAAACCTGATATTGAATAGTTTACCAACCAATATGAATGGTTCGAAAATACATTGATTGAAATGGATAGCACAGTTGTGGATGTTGAGAACACACTCATTGAAGTGGAAAAGAAAATTGACCAGATTTCTTTCCTGTAGGTTCCAGAACTGGGGGAACCAACGAGCAATCCTCTTGTTTTACAGACCCCAGCCAATGAGGACAGGAATCCAAAAATAAACGAGGAGGAGGGTTCCAGTTCTACCATGGAGACTACAGATGAATACTTTGAACTCAGGAAAAGGCCCAAGTTGAATCATGTGTCTGAACAGGAAGAGAACATTGAATCAATGGAAATAACTGACACTGAAACAATGGGGCAAAGAAGCAAAGACACAGCTGCTTTAGGTGAAACACAGTAGCCATCAACCTCCAACACTCAAATGATTGAGAGACAATTGAGTGTTGAGGTTTCCTCCTTTACTAGACCAGCTAACAGAGAAAGAGACATCAAAGACAGGTACAAGGAAATAAAGATGAGGAATGAGAAGTTGAAGGCTGAGACATACACCCAATACTTCAAGCATACACCAGCCAACCAGAGCAGGTTGATGTCAGCTTTTGACATCAAAGTAGGAAAGATGCAGGTCTCATTTATGTAGCCCACTATTCAGCAACCAAATACCTCAGCGGATTATAGGAAGATTGATTTTGAGGTATTGGCCAGGGATTACCATCCCATTGACCAGATGGTGTTCCACAAGCAATTTGGAGAGATGATTTACTCCACCCTTATAGGAAAGGCCATGGTTTCACACAGGCTACAAGGTTCACTGGATAACATCACAGCCAAATATAAATTGGAGAAGGCCTCCTCACAGGCCAAAGACAACAGGATCAAGTCATTGGAGGACTTGGTCATTGATTTTGGCCATGATCCAAGTGACATTAAGGTAACTAAAAAATTGATCAAAAAGAAGAATGAGGATATATCATCTCTCAAGAAATAGCTAAAGCTGCATCATTTAGAACACCCACAAACTAAAGGGGTCCTGGAGAGCCAAACCAATCATGAAGAGATGATGGACCTAGTACTTCAATTGAATGATCAACTAAAGGAGATGGAAAGAGAGTTGGATAGCTTGATTCAGCAAAAACAAGCTAGTCTTGAGGATGCCCTGCCACTGTTATTCCAACAGTAACCACTGTATTACCTTCCACTTTGGCAACATCCTTAATTCCCACGGCTCCAATGGCCACAGCACTACCAACATCTACACCATCTACAATAGCAGCAAGGTCTACAGGTGATGAAGAAAACAGGTTGGTCAAAGAAATGGAAGAAATGTCCATTCAGACCACTGATATGAACATGCTTAAGGAAAAAGTGACTAACCTGGAAACTGATTACATGATTGCCCAAATCATGCACAAAGAAGAACAGTAGAAGTCTACAAGGATGAATGAACAAATAAAAAGCCTAGAGAAGGAACTGACATTGAGTGAACCCCTAGGTCAAGCTAAGGAACAATTGTAGGCCAATATCATTGACGTTGTATATTTGGACATCCATCCAAATTATTTTTTAACAGATTGACTTAATAAAGTAGGCTACAGAATCCATACAAAGAGTCAAAGAAGAACTTGAAGACATGTCAGAGGAAGCTACAAGGATTATTCACTTCCTCAACTCCAAGAACAAGTATGAGCTACAGGAATTAGAGATACCTAACAGAAAAAGTACAATTTTGGAAGTTAAAAGGGTCCTCACCAAGAGGAATTTGATGTTAAACCTGGAAGGCAAGTGCCAAACCATGCAGCTAGCCATTTACAAATTCATGGTCAAATTTGAAATTTTGAGGCAAAAAGGTTTACAAAATCCCGTGGTAATAAATGATAAGTTGATGACACAGGAGGACTATAAAAGAAAAAACCGAGAAGTGGTCAGAGATCAGGTGAATACTTCATCCATGAAGGGCATACATGCTGGCAAAGTATTATATCAAACTTTTGAGAATTTGTTTTACCTCCAGCATGAGGTAAAACACCTTTTTGTTAATAAGCCTACTTTTTCCAAGTACACAGAGGCAGATGAGATTTTTAGGAAAATGATCAATATCCAGTTGCCATATGCCGAAACATGGGAGAAACTAAATGATTTACTATAGAATACATAGTAAAAACTTTAAAAGACAGTAAAAGTAAAATGACACAATAAAAGGATATTGACAAGCCAGGTCAAAGAGTATCAGGTGAAGTGTATCAATTGAAAGATCAGAGTGAATAGAGTGTCCAGTGTGAATACCAAACATCAAATCACAGATTAAAGTGCAAAATATCAAAATATTAAAGTTGGCACAACCTAATAAGCAGGGACAGCAAGCATCAATTCAATAGTTGTCTCTATCTTCTTGCATGAAGATTTTTATTTCTCCTAGATTAGTTCCCAAGACATTTGGGATATTTTGTAAATTATTTTTGTATAAATACTTCATAATTCGAAGTATTGGGTGTGGATTGCTATATATTTGTAAAGTTATCTTGATCATAAACCTGAGGGTTATGGTACCAATTTTCAAGTCAGCAGACTAGAGCAAGTAATAATGCAATTGCATTACATGATTCATGTGTAGAGCTATTATAGTGAAGTATTTTCTTTGTCAATTTGTTATTCTCTTATGTTTTTCACAAACTTAAATGTTATCTAAAGTTGAATGAATTAACTGGAAATTTATCTCAAAATTTGTTTGAGTACACTCTGTTTTCCACAGTTAATCATTTACATGTTTTCTTCTGATATCCGGATCTGAGAATCCTTAATTTCTATCCCATCCCAGTTGACCTCTTTCACTTTCTTCATAATCCGCCCTAAGGAACCATTAATTTGTCTTTGGATCCAATTGCATCCATCCTTGAGATCTGAATTAACTCTACTATCTTGCCCTGTAGACATTGTTTTTAGAACTTGATCCAATCTTGTTTTTCTAACATTTAACCCCATAGCCTAATGGTAAAAACATCCCTCTTTTCATCTAAGTAAGTGATCCCACCACCAAATCCAAATCAAAACCCAAGTACAATCATAACTAGCCTAAAATCAATTAACTTAAACAAGGTTAAATCATAAAGAGAGAGCCCTCTCTGAGAATTAGGAAGGCTAGATCTGAATCTCCAAAGTTGGTTTGTGGTTACCACTATCATTTATTTTTCTAATAACTTTGAAGAAATTTTGGAGTGATAACAGCTATGACGACAGATGATCGTAGTGGAGGATTGGCCTTACAGCAGTATTAACTTCCGCGGTGTCTAGATATGCTGCTTCCAGATGGGGAGGATTTCGACGATGAACGTGAAAAATCAATTTCTAATTTTTTGACTTTTAATTTTCATATATATATATATATATATATATATATATATATATATATCTGTTTATAACATTTTTTTTTATCAATGCAGATGTTGGACCAGAGTGTCCTGCCGGGATGTCCGCAATAGCCAGGCACATCACTCACCAATTTGATGTCTCCCCTTATCAGGAAGGAGGCGAGAATGAGGAGGATATTGTGAGGAACCTCGAGGGGTTGAATCATGGGATCCTAGAGTATGCCTGGGTGGGTTACATCTCATGCCAGTACCAGAGGCATACAGTGGGGGAATCTAATCGGATCTGCCGATTTCTCACTTGTGTAGCACGAGCAGTTATATGTTACCATGATCACCATGTTGATTAGTTCCTAGGTTTAGCATTTACATTTTTAAGGCCTGCGTACCATGGATATATGAGGCCTGTGAGCTGCAAATGTTATTTGAACATACATATTTTTTTTGGGGTTTTGATGTATCAAACATTATCGCCATATATATGTGTGTGTGTGTGTGTGTGTGTGTGTGTGTGTGTGTTGTATTTTCTTGCTTACTATGGTACAAATGATTTGTTTTAGTTTTTCACACATTTCATAAATGTCTATCCAACACATAATTAGCTAATGCATATGTCAATGTATTCATGTGTCTGGGAATATGATGATATAAAAGTTCTCTCTAGTAGACGAATACGTAGATACATTCTCAATATCTGAGGGTTTCTGACAAAATAGTTCCCGTTGAGTTGAAGGACAACAAGTTGTGAATCCAGGTTGACAACCAATTCCCAAATGTCAAGAGCAATGGCTTTTGACAACAATTCAATAACTGCGTTGTATTCAGAAATGTTATTAGTTGTACAACCTAAACAAATACCTTGAAGATCAATCAACTCATCATGAGGGTCATAAATGGCCCATGTTCTGGAGGATAGATTCTAGGTATTATGGCAAGCACCATCAGTGAAACCGATGTGAGGAGTCACAGACATCTACAAAGCAGGGAAAAAACATAGTAAATGGGAGAGTTGTTTAAAAACTAACACACCAAACCATACTGCACAAAAATGAATGACACACTAATGTACACAAGTAACCATGCAAGATGACCTAAGCATAGTACCTTTTGAGATAAATCCAATTTCGAGGCTTGTCTAAAGGATTACCTTCATAATCAATTAGCTCATAGGCCCCTTTTTGCAACACATGTTTAACAATGTAGGGCCCATGCCACATGGATTCGAACTTGCTTGCCCCCAGCTTATCATTCGCTTGATCATATAGTAAAACTAAGTCACCCTCAAAAAGCGCGCGAGGGGAAACCGACTGATCAAATTGGAACTTGACTCTCTTCTTTTGTGCTTCAATGACCAAGGCAACAAGGTGTCGAGTCTCATTCAGTCATTATAAATACAAGAGGCGCTCTTCTTGAGGTGATTGTTCGAGGAGAAGTTCGATAGCTAGCTTGAGTGAAGAAATTTTGTACTCAATTGGTAATGTTGTTTCCAGACCATAGACTAGCTGGAATGGTGTCAAACCAATTGCGTCCTTGGTCGAGTTTCGATAAGCCCACAGAGCTTAAAAGAGCATGAGATTCCAATTTGACTTATGCATCCCAATAGTACATTGAAGCATTGTAACCAAAACTTTGTTCATAGCTTCAACTTGAGCATTGGCCTGAGGGTAATACGGGGTTGAGCCATCATGGTGTAAACCCAACTTAGAGGTCAGTTTAGCCATCATGTCATCTCAGAAATGGGAGCCATGGTCGGTGACAATGGCTTGAGGTACACCAAATGTGGAATAACGTGATTGAATAGAAATTGAGTTGTCATTTTACCATCTGCAGAGTATGTAGGCATCGCTTCAGCCCGTTTGGTGAAATAATCCAATGAAAGGATAATATAACCATGCCCCTAGGCCGAATGAGGGTTACATGTCATATAGTCAATGCCCCATTTGGAAAAAGGACCAACGGTAATGACGGGGTGTAGGTGAGCAGGCGAGGCTCGTATCTTCCACTGGTAAATTTGGCATTCATGACACTTGCGAATGGAAAGGCTGCAATCCTTAAAGATGGATGGCCATAAATAACTAGCACAAAGGATTTTTTGAGCAGTAGAATATCCAGACAAATGACTGCCACATGCCCCAAAATGGCAATCATTGACAACTCTCTCGGCCTCCTCGAGAGTAAGACATCGACGAAGAACTAAATCAACATTGACATGGTATAAAGTATCTCCAATAATATGGTAGGGTTGAGATTGATGCCAAATGCATCGGCGATCATCCTTAGTCAATGCGGACTGGAACATGGAAGTCTAGAGATACACAATGATATCACTGTACCACGGTCAAATGTGTTAATCAAGAAAAGAGACTCATTCGGGAGCTGCTCATCTGCACTAACAGGGAGAGATGTAGAAGGAAGGGAGCAAATCAACTCAACAAAAACCAATGATTTCTTAGATTTGGCAGTAGTAAACACCAAATTGAATTCTTGAAGGATGACAATCCATTTAGAATACTTGCCCCCCAGCAAATGACGAGTCAGAATGTAGGTCATGGGGTTGCATTCATAATTCACAGTGGTAGTGCATAAGAGAATGTAGTGCTGAAAGCGTTAAATATCTTGTACAGTAGCCAAAGCCAACTTCTCAACATGAGCATAACATGTTTCGGTGTCAAGGAGATTGTGACTGAGGTAGTAAATAACATGTTCATTTCCTTCGTCATTGTCTTGTACCAACACCATAGCAATGGTACTAGAGGTTGCAGCTAGATAAAGGAAGTAATCGCGATGACAATCTAGGGGATGCAGCAAAGGAGAATTTATGAGGACAACCTTAAGGTCATCAAAATACTTTTGGGCAATCTCATCCCAAAAAAAGGGCGTTCCTTGCTTGAGAAATCGGGTAAACCCTGAAGCTAGCTCAGCATAATTGGGTACAAAACAATGGAGGAAAGTTGCTTTTCCCTACAGGCTATAAAGTTGGTGCAACGAAGATGGAGGAGGTAAATTAACAATGGCCTCAACTTTAAGTGGATCAAGCAAATGCCTTCCTTAGTGACAATAAAGCCGAGGAGTCATCCAGATTCGACGCAAAAAAAAAAAACATTTATGTGGATTCACCCAAATGTTGTAGTGTCTACAGCGAAGAAAAATTTGCCGAAGATGATCACGGTAATCATGGCACTTATGAGAATGAGTGGGAAGGTCATCCAAGTAAGCCTTAATGATGTCTCAAATGTTGTAAAACACATAGGACATCGCCCTCTAAAATGTAGCCCCAACATTTTTTAGGCCAAAAGGGAGGATTTTGTTCGCAAAAGTACCCCATGGACATATAAAAGCCATCTTTTCTTGATCTGCCAGTGCAATGTTAATCTGGTTGTAACTAGAAAAACCGTCCATAAAGGAAAAAATTTCACTCCCACCACATTCATCAATGATCTAATCAATGAAGGGAGTGGGATAGTTATCCTTTAGATAGGAGCGATTGAGATCATGGTAATCGACGCAAATGCGGATCGTGCCTTGTTTCTTCACCACTGGTACAATAGTTGACACCCAATCTCTGAGAGGGATTGGATAAATTAATCCAGCTTTGAGAATTTTTTCAACTTCACCCTTGATAGTTGTCGCTTTCCTAGGGTGCTCTAGATGGAGCCGTTGGCGAACGGGTTTTGCGTGAGGATAAGTCAGTATTTCATGCACAACGATGCGAGGATCAATGCCAAGCATTTCCTCATATGACCACACAAACACATCACAGAATTCTTGGAATAGATGAGTATAGAGCTTGATCTCATCTGGAGAACAAGTTACCCTGATATGGACATTTTCAATGACACCAGGCTTGACAGAAATATCAATTGGCATCGTTTAGGTAATTTTACCCAAATTTCCTTCCGGCCATATTTCATTAGTCATGATCAGCGCCTGAAGCGGTAGAGAAGGGAACTCAGAAGAGAACTCTTCGAGACAAGTAGACATGACCGCCTGGCTAGGCAGGAATGAGGAACGATGATGAGTATCATTCCAAGGTGGTTCCTCCAGAGACATTACTTCCATGATACTCTCGTCAACAAGAAAAATCTTGGCTAAGGGATCAGGAGATTCCGAAGCACCAAGCCATGGGGTTTGAGAATACATATCGAGAGATGTCCTCGAAATAGGAAAATCATAGGATACGGAACTTGAGGCTGAAACAATTTCCACATAATTGATTTCGGCGGGACTAAGTGGCATCACCTCGCCCCATGTATCAACAAGATTTGGTGAAGGTATGACCCAAATATCACATTTTACCGAAATCATGTTGACAGAGGCAACATGAGGAGGTGGAATCGAAAAAATTCCCATCAAAGCAGGATCTTTAAAAAGTCCTACCCCCACACTCTCATAAGGAGCATCAGTGTGCTTAACATATGGAACTTTTCCATGTGAGGAGGAAGAGGCAAAGAAGGATAGTTGGTCAAATGTGATGATCTTCCCTTGATTGGGAAAATGAATCACACAGAACAAGGAGGAGGCTACAGCATGCATGGCATGGGTCCAGCTCCGTCCGAGTAGAAGATTATAATTGAGATTAGCATCAACAATCTCCACCTCGACATGCATTGTCTTGCCCTCCAAAGTAATGGAAAAGTTGGGTAAGACACCGAACGGTCACGAATCGGGCCCGTCGAAAGCTTCCAACGTGTTAGGGGACTGGTTCAAAGTAGGAGAACCAATTTCCTTCTAGCAAGCGACTGACATGATGCAGGTAGAAGCACCTTTATCGATGATGTTCCTATGAACGTGGTTCTCTAGATCAAAACATATCAAATTAGAATCAGTAGGATCAATGCCTCCAATAGCTAACAGTAATGATTTCCACTGAGATGGACAGCTTTGGAGTACCTCGAGAGCAGACATAATTGATGGCACCTGAGCCAAATCCTCAACAATATTATAGTGATGAGCGGCTCGAGCATTGGGACTGTATGAGGACTTCCTTAGCACACCTCGAGAAGGTGGTCGAATGGCGGAATTAGCGTTAGGGCACTCGATATGAAGAGGACCAGAACTAGACGGGCCAAAATAAGAAGGGGTAGCTTCTTTCTCTTTCCCTGTTGTCAGGGTAGGTGTTTGATAATATTTTGATCTAGTAGCCACATTAATAGGTGTACTCATCATGAACACTTGTGATCCTGAGGAAGCAAACGATTGAGACTAGTCTACCATTTGAGTCTGTTGAGATGGAAACATCTCTTTCAGGATAGCTGGGGTCCCTTTGAGTAAACGACTAACTTTAGACCCTCTAGGATAATCCTTAGTATAGTGATCCTCCTCACAAATGAGGCACAAATACATAGGTTTCCATTGTGAACAATCACCAGCAGGCGACTTAGGAGGGCCCTATTTTGGGGCATCAGCTTTACCATTGCCTTTTCCTTTCTTCTTACCTTTCGAGGATTTTTCTATTGTGGTAGACTGAACATCGTGGACCTCTGAGGTTTTACAAGGGCCAGGTGAATTCTGGGAGGTACTATCGAAAGCAGTGTTTGAGACCGACTTCTATTTGGAAGAAGAGTTCAAAGGGGTCTGGGACACTCAACCAATTACTCCATCAACAAGAGGTGTAGCCTGTGACTTCAATGTCATTGGATCAGATGATGGCCTCGAAGCTCTAGTAACAACTCATACAAAGTGATATACTGAGAATAAACGAGATCTAAATATTGGGCACGAGCAATGGCCTGTTCTTCGACAATGCATCCACCCATATCTATATCGCGAGGAATTAGAGTGACGAATGAATTGGTAAACCATTCAGTTAGCAACTGATCAGTAATCTCGAATTTGACCAGGTGACGTCTACATCTCCATTCATGGATGTGATCGGAGATGTGTTTCACAGTATCTTTCTTGAGCGATGTAAGAAAATAGGTGCCAATTTTGATAGTGAACCAGAAACTGGAAATGCGTGAGGAAATCCATGGATAAAGAGTTGAAGTCATGATAAGTACTTTGAGGGAGCTCGATGTACCACTTGGCTGCAGCACCTGTAAGGGTTCGTTGGAAAAGATGAAGATGAATAAAATCATCAATGTAGGAATTCAAAGAGCACCAGAGGTGATATGGCATCACATGGGCTTGAGGATCTTCTTTTGCTTTCCCATTGAACTTTGGACAATTGCTCGGGATCTTGGACGGGACCAGAGGCCAGTATGGCAAATGAAGAATTGGATCATTCGTGAGTCGAGACACATTTGGCAACTCTAATTTAGACAAGAACAACAATTGAGTATTGAAAGGCATTGAAGGACGATAAGAGGATCCAACAGTAGGAGCCCATCCCTGCTGGTAAGGATTTTATCCCCCTAGTGGAGGGTTTTGTCCATATGGCATTTGATTTTCCCCCATTGTAGGTTACCTTGACTGTAGGGAGGATTTTGACCTTTAAATCCTTGAAACTATCCGGCCATAGGTTGCTGATAAGAAACATACGAGTTAAAAGGCTATAGAGCCTGTTGGCCTTTGACATATGGATATTGCACCTATTGTCCCTGGACGTACAGGTTTTGAACCTGTTGTTCCTGAACAAGAGGATTTTGGTCCTGCTACCCTTAGACATAAGGATTTTGCACTTGTTGCCCTTGGACTTAGGGATTTTGGACTTGTTGCCCTTGGACAAAAGGATTTTGAACATATTTCCCTTGGACATTAGGATTTGGGCCTACTGTTGTAGGACTTGACCCTGACCTTGTCCTTGCAAGGGTTGACACTGTTGATATGCATATAAGGGTTGTTATTGCCCGAGTTGGTTCTGCTGCTACAAGGGTTGACCTTGTGGCTACAAAGGTTGTCCCTACGACTGCAGAGGTTTGCCTTGTGAAGACATAGGTTGCGAAGTCTGTTGAGCATACTGCATCTGCAGTTGCATGGTTTGTTGCAACTGTTGCGAGGGTTGCCCCTGTGGTTGTTGTAGGTTTTCCTTCTTCCTGCAAGGGTACTTGAATAGTTCCCAGATTAAGACCTTGAAAATTTCTGAATTGTATCTGGCCATAGCCACCAGGAAAAGTGGACGGACTAAGCTGAACATATTGTCCAGGCTGAAGGACATAAGGTGGATTGACCATTAGGGGGAAAATCTTGATACACTCTGATGGGAATGCTCCCCATGTAGGGGAAACCTTCAGGAGGAAATTGATGCTCTTCATCTTCGATAGTGTGTGGAGTAGAAACTTCTGATCGATCCGAAGAGGTAACTGGAGCTTCGCCTTTAAGTTCCATAGGTGGAAACAAGTAACGATGAACGACTGAAGATGTACGAGGGGATAATTCCAAATGAACACCTCTCTGATCATACAGACTATACAGACGGCTTCGATGATATCACAAAAGGGTTAAACAAAGGATTCAGAGGATATATAACCAGTCCAAGCTGACCTTCAGTAGTCGGCGAACTCTCAGGAGTCTAGACGGGATTGTACAGAGATTCCAGGCCAATATCAGAAGGTAACCCAGTATCTGAAGTAGGTGGAGGACGAGATGAAAAAGGTTGAATGCTCAGAATGACTCTGAGTTAAACACCTTGGTCCTTGAGTGGCTCTGGTAATTCAGGAAAAGTCTCCTCAGACAATGTTTCAGATGGAGGAGAGGAAGAGGAACTAGGTGAACTAGATGGTTCAGCCATGATGACCTCGTCTCAATTAACAGGAAAAGAGAGATAAATTTCAAGGATTTAAAATGTACTTTAAGGAATACTCACGATTTGGTCTAGAAAATACTAATAGGATGTTATAAGATCATGGGAAACAATTTTTTAAGACACATAAATAAGCTGGTTCTCTTTCAAGTTTTACGAGTCAAGAAAGAAACAAAGATGACTCTATCACTTTTGATTGGAAATGAGCTCAAAAGGACAAGCACTCGAATGATATTTTAAGATTAATGAGTCAAAAGGATCAAACGACTACTCCGAATGATCTAGGTAAAAAGGATTACCAAGCAACCGTGAACTGCAGAATACCTCCCGGTAAACCGAGAAGTACAGGCAGGCAATCTCCCCAAATGTTGTGTTCAGTGTATCACGTTTGCAAGGCAATAGAATCGGCTTCCTATGGATAAAGGATTGCAATCCAGAGGGGTCTCCCTTTATATACTCGACGGTACGGGGAGCACAAGTTTGTACTAGTGTTGTCTAGTGCCGAAGCTAATGACAATTGCTAGGCTTAAAGACGTCGAAACACATCTCTAACCTAGACCTTCTAGATGTGATCATTAGGTTTCAAATGCGCCTTAGGTTAATTGAGTTCATTTTAAATTTCATCTTGAATTATGTCTCAGTTTTCAGGGCTTAGTGATGTGACTTGAAAAGTCCTAAATGTAGCTAAATGAGACAAGAATCTTTCAATTCGATGAATTGTCTACACTAGAGAGGGTAGAAAACATAATCAAATGCAAACAACCAAGCAACCGAAAGCAAAATTATTTTTCACTACTTCACTTTTTGAAAAATAAATTAATGGAAAAACTTATTCCAATTCCTATTTTCCTATTAAGTGCACTTCAAACAGTCTTTTCAAAAGTAAAGAGAATTCTTTTTCTTTTCAAATTCAAATGCAACTCTTAGTCTTTGATGGTACTAACTAACGTAACATATCAATGCAGCAACCAAAGTTATGTACTTTTCATGAAATGACAAAATGAATTTCTCATAAAACACTTCAATGAAAAAGTTTTCGAGACAATCGATTCTCAAGCAAATGAAAAAAAAAAAAAGAGAATCTCTTTCAAACTAATGACGTAATGACTCTACCAAAAAAAAGACAAGCAATGTGATCTATACCGGAAAAGAGACTTTTAAACAAGCAAACAAAACTTTTCAAACTTGTGTAATGGAGACCAATGCAATAAAAAGGACTGCAAACTAAATGCAAGGAGTAAATTTACCAACAACTTGACTCACTGAGTTCACAATCAGCTGAATGGATGACAACCTAGATGCCCTAAGGCCACAAACCATCTAAGGACTCAAGAAATCAAGTAGAAATAAGGCAAGTCAACAAGAAAATAAACCAAGTCAAATATAGTTTTCCAGTCAGGGAGAACACAGTCAAAACGAGCTACAAGGGAGAAATCAAAAGAGTAAGGCACATTGGCCAAGATCTGGGGTGAACCCTAATCTTCACCTACAAGCATCAGCATGGCTTCCTAACTAACAATGAGCACCAAAAGGGGGTCGGCGCGACTTTTTCTGAGCATATCATGTTGGTTTGCACCACTGTCGGAGAAATAAGCACGTTGAGCGAGGATGCAAAGAAAAAAATAAAAAAATTCAAAGGCTTAGACCATACTTGCTACTGTGAATTTCAGACCCAAAGCAGTAAACAAAGAAAAGAAGACAGAACTAAAGGGAAATTGTGATACTAGAAAAGTTCACACAAAACCATGGAATTAAAACAAGAAAAAAGAAGGATTGGTTCCCCAGCGGAGTCACCAATTTGTGGTGAAGTAAAATTCTAAGTGTGGACACAAACAATTCCTCTAGACCGAGAGCGGGTCTAGCCACAAACAAGACATTTTATGGAAGATCTCCTTAGGTTAGAACCAATTAAGAGATCCGAACTCTTAGTATGATATCCATTTGATGACAACCTTGCTTCCTTGCTCCAGTTATCTTACGTTTCTTCTTGCGAACACCTGAAACAAGTAGACAACAACAGACAACAACCGTGATAATATAAAAATTGTACTCAACCTACTTAATAAGTCAATAAACATTAAGCCATAAACATGTGAAATGACATATTATGTAGGAAATTAATCGATAGTTGCATATTTATGTTGTTTTTCTCCTCTGATAAATCTGGGTTCCCACACACTTCTGCGAGCATTCCATGGATGGCCCCAATAATGATAGTCTCAAGGCTCTTCCCTTTAGGCTTCACACCAAACCAACTCACAATTATCCCTTAAACACAAACTAGAGAGCTACAAAGTATGGATAACTTGTTGGTTACTCCAAACAAAACTTAATTAGCACCAGCACACACACCAACACTAGCTTGTGCTTGGGAAAATTGGAGGTTTATATAGCTTGAATGGATGGGAGATGGTTCCTCTTCTCATGGGACAGGATCTTATCTCTTGAGGTAGTTCCATCCTAATAGGGGAAAGGAGCCCAATCTGACCTCCTCAGCTCCATCCGGCCTAACCATTTACCATACTTTTGTTGCGAAGCTTCTAGAGTTGGAAGCTTCGGCTCCATATTTAAAAACTTTGCAAAAGAGGATCGGTGTGACTAGGAAAAGGTTCAGTTGATCCGATCAGCGCTAGGGACAGTTGTAATCCCTGCATATTGGCATGAGGAGGACACGGGTCATTAGCGTTGGTCTTGTAAACTGGGAAAAACAGAAGATGTTGGGAAAATGATGCAAAGGGGAATTGTTATGCTCATGAAGAGGGACACAATGGGATTTTCTTCATGATGGGAAAGCATGAAGGGTTCATTGTAGAGGTCCTCCAGGATCAAGGAACGGGGAGTACAGGGACAGTGACAAAATGTTGTGTAACACCGGCCCAGATCCTAGCCAGAAATGTGCATTTTTCTCCAGCAGTCGAGCAGTCTCTTGCATGTGCAGCTAAGTTGACTGGTTCCCTTCGGAACTGAGAAAAACAGACTTGCATGCATGGGTTGCTTCTCCCAAGGCAACATGCAAAGGAATCCCTTGTTTCAGGGATCTATGTTTAACAATTGGAGGTTACATGCAAGGAAAAATTCTGAAACCTCCCACCAAGTGTCGCTTCCCCTAGATTCGAGGCATGCGCATCACAACCTCGATGTTATCAAAACTCATCAGCCAGACTCTACAGAGCTAATTCCTCACATCAACCTTGTAGCTATGACATCCCACATCACATCTAGGAGCGGTCAGCACATTCAACTTAGTTGTTTTACGGTAAGCCTACTTCCCATGCCTTGTGCTGCATTTCTGTCACTTTTTGTGTTTTCGCTATTGGGATTATTGTTTGCTTGATTTCTTTGAACTCTTTCTTTCATTTACATATATACTAGCTTATCTTAGCTCCGTTTCAGTTTTCGTTGCTATCTCATTATTGTCACATACATGTAACTGTTTTGCATGAACATTCACCCAACCGGCGAACTGCCTCATCCACGTGCATGTTGATCTATTTGTTGAATCTTTCATTCATGTTTTGCATGCATAGTTAATCACTCCTATTATCACTTATTTTAGCCATGCATTCACTCACTTACTTGCTTTCAATTTCCCATCGGCGAGTCGGGCCAACCTTGGCCCAGGCTCTGCCTTCACCAAGGCTACATTGCACAATCTAGGGAGGGAAGTTTCACCCTCCTCTCCATATTTATACATTCCTGCCCAACACTGGCCTCCGGGACTATTTTGCGCATTTCTGGAGGACAGTGGCTACTTGGCCCAAGAAATTGTGCAAATCTGTCCCTATGCCAGCAGTCCTTCCCAGCTGGAATTGTGCATTGCGCAATCCCAGCAGTCAGCAGCCAGACTGGACTGTGCATTGTGCAGTTCCAATAGTCATCCAATCTCCCAGCAACCCAGATTGTGCCTTGAGCAGTCTTGGCAGTTGGTTTCCCGACCTCCCGGCAGAAATTGCACAACCTTCATGATCATTTACCCAAGTATGTTGCAAGTTAGTTCTCATGTTCATTTTGGTTTTCGACTGACATATTTCTTGCTATGAGTGTTTCCATCTCTCCAGGTATCGCAATTTTTTATCTGCCTCTTAGTCGTACATGTACAATGGTTTCCAAGAGAGCAGAGTCGAAGACACCGTTCAAAGCACACTTAGGGATGCAGTCGATTGAGTGTATATGAGCTTGCCTACTCACGAAGACATCAAGTTGTTCATATACAAGGACATTAATCACCAGCATCACGGCAAGCAACATCATGAACAACAACAGAATGAAGCATACCAAATGCAGCGAATTTAGCGAACACAGTAAATGCAAGAGGAAGGTTGTTGACAACACAAAGGCAGATCAAGGTTGCAAGCTCAAGCAAGTCCATTGATGATGAAAGAAATTTTGGAGACTCTGGCTATGAAGTGATGGTGTGACATGAAGAACGCGCAAAGGCAAAAGGTGTAAAAAAGAAGGAGTTGCATGTGCTGAAGTAGCAACTCAGGAAGAACATGAAGCTGCGTAGACAGACGAATGAGTTGCAACAAGATCAGGAACAATGATGGGCGCAACGTGCACTCATGGATAAAACTGCACCCAAATAAGTTAAAGATCCATCCCAACAACTAACACAAAGCAAACATGGTGAGCAGTGTGGTTGATCGCATGCATGGGATTCAACAGCATGCATGTCATTGTGCGCATGCATGCAATCCAACCCATTCGACACACTCACCAAGGTGAAGACAAGAAGGAAGTCCAACTAGAGTTAAACGGATACTTCGGCAGGTTGATGTGCATGACCACAAGCACACACTTGAAGATCGGCATGGACACTATGCATTAGTGTGTTGCCGGTTCAGCCGCACCTAAGAAGACCATGGACATGTTAGCAGACATGTTAGATGAAGGGGCTAAACCAATGCACCTGTTGCAATGTAAGCAAGAGTTTGCTTCAGCAAGATGTCACCATGAGGTGCATGCACACCATCACGGATGACCAAGCTTGGCATCAGCTCACCAGCTTCACCATCACAATCATGTCAAAGAGTTCGTCTCAGCACAGTGGACCAAGTGTCAGTGATGTCTTGCAAGGCTTGCTCAAGCCACATTGTCTCACATGAGTACATGTGCATTATATTGTTGAGTCATGTCAAGTTTAATTCAAGTGTCAACAATTGGATGTAACATTCATAGAGTATGTGAAGAGTCATGAGGGTAGTTGAACTATCACAAAGGGGAATGTCAAGGGTCACCCCACCCTTTGCTATAAATAGTCCCTCATAACTCATTGTATGGGCTTTTGGTTAGCCAAGCTTCTACTAAGACTATCTTGAAGAAGGTTTGGATAGTATTGTAACATGCCTTGGCTTCTCCACTGCACGAAGCTAGTACATCTCTTTGGAGGAGCAGGCAGATGTGGTTGCAACGTTCCACTGTTGGGGCTAGCAGGTTTACATGGATGTATTGTATGATTGTGATTTTCACTTTTTATATAATAAGAGCCAGCACATTTTCGTGCATATGTTGTTATTGTAGTTAGACTGCTCCCATTGATTTAATGATATATGTTGTTTAACTTACGTACTTGTGTATGAACTGATTCACATGCAATTATATGAATCTTGTTGTTAATGTGTTGCATATGTTGTTAATGTTATCATCATCTGTATCGACTTCTCTGTCAGACATCGGACAGACCTTTCACTTGAACCTTGCCATAACAACCATCGCACTCATCTTGGACTGATACGTGAGTGTTGTACGTGTTATCTTACCTTGTATGATATGACTCTCGCATCCAAGTGGACTGCTCCACCGGAAGCTGTGCATGTCCTTTGTGTTGTGTGTTCCTAGCAGAGTTGGGATTGATCCCTTTTAACCTAGAACTCACCTTCACCTCCTTCCCCCTTAGAAGTGTTGGAACCTCTCATACACCTTCCTTGATTCACTGCATCAGTCACACCCTTGCTACTGACAGAGCTATTCTACTTGCCTCTGTGTGACATCGCGATCAAGGCATTACCTTACGACCCACTGTTGAGACTCCTACACCAAATAGTCTGAGGTCTAATTGGGACTTCTTACCGAGGAGATCCCCTTGACATGTTGGCAGGTCTAGCACTATCAAAATTTCTGGCACTAGAAGGATGGCCTGATGACAAGCTATGTCCTCTCATCCAGTTTTGAATCTTTGCATATCTTCATGGTGTCTTGCACTCTTCTTCCCCTGAGGTGTTGTTTGAATCATGAAGACGTCTCCATCTTGGGGAAGCTTTTCGATCTCTTTTCCACTCACACGTATGACGATGAAGGCGAAGTGGCCTAGGCTGAGCACTTATATAACTTTCTTTTCATGATTTAGGAGGAAGATGAGTTTTCTGACAAACAGGTCGTTTTGTTGCTTGCATACACACTTCACTAATCTCCATTTCGTTGGGTGCTCAGCCTACCGACTGACATTGTGCACTCATTTGAGCACATATGTGATCTCATTGAAGACATGTTCTATCATTTTGATCTAGACTATCTTGACCGGAAACTGTTACAGTGATGGAGGGCTCCACATGAATCTGTTATTGATTTTTGGCAGTGCTTCTGTGACTCGTAGTTTCAAGCTCCGAAGAGCCAGATGAAATTTTCTTATCTTTGGGACCGGTTCGAGTATTGCCTTAAGAAATCTGCCCATCCCAAGAGGAAGCTTGATATCAAGCCTCACTTAACATTCTTCATTGATGGAACTGTGCAATCTCATGTGGGAGTGGGAACTGTCTCAACTGATTTTCCGCATCCCTCTTATTCAGCAGCTCCACCATTGCCCAGTGATGTTTAGGATCATGCTCACACACTTGTTCATCATTCACACTCTCCCAACATCACTCCACTCGAATTTTGCGCAGATTTGGTTGTGATTCCCTCGAGTTCTCATATGCATTCTTGTCTTCAACCTCCGTCTTTGCACTCAGGTGTTCCTATGGATGATGTAGTCTTGTGTTCATCCATTCCAAACTCTTCACTTGTTGTGAATGAGTAACAACCCACTAACAAAGTCAGCGTTGCACAACCAACATGTGTTATCATTCATGAATAGTATAAGTGGGAGCTTGAATGTCAACACTCGGCGAAGGATGACTCGCTTCTGTCTGAGTCCCCTCCATTCTTTCCTAACCTCTTTGGTGAACCTACCATCCATGATTTTGCATGTGTATCTTCATCCACGGATGCACCCATTGTTGATCACTTGCAGGTCTCACCGAATGTTAGTCAATTATTTTTGGGTTCACCCTTGTCAGCGCAGTCAAGTAGAGTAAGGTGAGGAGGGAAACCTTAACAAGAACGTCAGAGATATAATAAATTACCTCTCTGTTGGAACAACCTCCTTGCTCTCAATAAGTTGGTATCCCTCTTCCGCCCCTGAAATAAATAAGTGATATGCACAGTGAAAATGAAAATTCAAAAATTCAAATGAAAAATGAATAAGGCGAAAGAAGAGAAAGGATTCATGCGCAGAGAGGTGATACATGTAACTCCGCCAGGGTACTAACCAGGCTCGCTTGCAGCATATCCATGCTTGTGTTCCTTGTGACTCCACCGGGGTAATGTCCAGGCCTGCTGGCAGTGGAGCAGCACTAGAGATGAAACTAAGACCCTGACGACTATACTGCTTATGCACCTATATACCCCTCAACCCCAATCGAAACAACTGTGTTTCCTTGGCTTGGAATGTGTGTCAATCAACTAAAGGCTTGGAAGATGCTACATCTTACAATCAATTTAGTGTGAAACCAAGATGAGCTGAGAACTAAACAATACTTCTAGAGGTGTTAGACTTGCTTCACACGAATAAGGTCTATGCATAGAGCTAGAGTTCTACCAGTGTGTCACCAAGTGTTGTAGCAGCTACAACCACCCTCCAAAATTTTTCCTTAGCCTATTTTGGAGCCGTCCTACCAACCTTACACAGCACTTGTCCTTCTTCGTAAATTACTCAAGCTTCAGTTTTTTCCTCGCACAAAGGTAGCTTGTCAATCACAGTTGATCCATTCCCCTCACAATTTTCTCACCCAGACTTGGTCCAGCTATAGGTTGAGCAACTTCCCCTTGAAAATTGCGCATTTCTAGAGGGAAATAGGCCTTCCCTCCAGGAATTGCGCAATCCTACCAGCCAACCTTCCTAGCAAGATTTTAGCAGATTTTCCCAACAGCAGGATGTTCAACCCAGGATTTGCAGAAATTTGGGCAGCAGTGAGTTTCTTTGCCCAGAAATTGCGCAAATCTCCTAGGTATCCAGCCCAGCTCCTAGCCAGAAATGCGCATTTTTCTCCAGCAATCGAGCAGTCTCTTGCATGTGCAGTTGAGTTGATTGGTTCCCTCCAGGACTGAGCTAAACAAACTTGCACGCATGGGCTTCTTTTCCCAAGGTAGCATGCAAATGCATCCCTTGTTTCAGGGATCTATGTTTAGCAGTGGGAGGTTACATGCAAGGAGAAATTTTGAAACCTCCCACCAAGTGTTGCTTCCCCTAGATTCGTGGCATGCACATCATAACCTCAATGTTATCGAAACTCATCAACCAGACGATGCAGAGCTCATTCCTCACATCAACCTTGCAACTTTAACATCCCACATCAAATCTAGGAGCAATCGGCACATTCAGCTCAGTTGTTTTGCAGTAAGCCTGCTTCCCATGCCTTGTGCTGCATTTCTGTCGCTTTTTGTGTTTTCTCTTGTGGGAGTAATTTTTTCTTGATTTCTTTGAAAACTTGTTGACATTTACATATATAATAGCTTTTCCTAGCTCTGTTTTAGTTTTCGTTGCCATCTCACTGTTGTCGCATGCATGAAACTGTTTTGCACGGACGTTCGCCAAACCGGCTAACTGCCTCACCCACAAGCATGTTGATTTGTTTGCTAAATCTTTCATTCATGTTTTGCATGCACCGTTAATCACTCCTGCCATCACTTAATGTCACCATGCATTCACTAACTTTCTTTCAGTGGCTTGTCGGCGAGTGAGGCCAACCTTGGCATGGGCTCTTCCTTCACCAAGGTCGCATTGTGCAATCTAGGTGTAGGAATTTACAAGATAAGTTCCTCAGACAGAACACCAAAGGACACCGCTCACAAACAGATCACAAATCAATACACTAGTATTTTTGACATGGTTAAAACCCTCAAAGAGGGAAACAGTCCACGGCTTGAGCCAATATAGCCACTTCAGGCAATTTATTAATAAAAGAATGAAAATTTACATAAGCTTCTCTCATGAATAGAGATCATGGACCAATCGGGTGTTAAGCCATGGATCAAGTGTCGGTAATACCGAGGAGAAAATGAACCATCGGATCACTTCATGTCTAGAACATATCGTGACCGTCGAATTGTAAGTTACAAAAGTACATAGTAAAGAAACACAATTTACCTAACTCTACACTATACCAAGTTATACTTAACTATTTCCTATGTGTCGGAATATCCTAACATCCCCCCTTAAGAACAACTTGGGATAGGATTGAAGGATGTACAAATATGACACAATAGGAGAAGGAAGGAGGCACTAGATCCTATCCCCGCTTAGTGACAACTTCCTGAACTCCAACCATAAATCGAAGTTTAGTAAACTTTTCCTCTGTGAGAGCCTTTGTAAAGATGTTTGCAACTTGATCATCTGTTGAACAATATTGCACTTCAAGAACATGGTCACGAATGAGCTTTCTGATGAAATGCATGTGCAGTTCAATGTGTTTGCTACGTTGATGTTGGACTGGCTCTTTGCATAGTTGAATGGCACTTTGATTATCACACCAAAGTGTAGTCGAATGCTGTTGTTGAAAGCCAAACTCTGCAGGATTTGACGAAGCCACGGAGCCTCCTTACTAGCTTCTACGGCACCACAATATTCTGCTTCTACTGAATAAAGAGAAATGGCACTTTGTTTCTTGAAAGCCCATGTAATAGGTCCTGAACCAAGAGTGAAAACATAACCTGCAGTAGACTTCCGATCATTAGTGTCACCAGCCCAATTGGAATTAGTGAAACCAACCAATAGAGGAGATGCTTCTGCACTGTAATGAATCCCAAACTGAACTGTACCTCAAACATAATGAAGTATTCTTTTAGCTACTTTCCAATGACTTTCATGGGGGTTTTTCATAAACCAAGAAATAATGATAACAATAAAGAAAAGGTGAGGATGAGTATGGATCAGATACAAAAATTTTCCTACAAGTTGACGGTATAAGGTAGCATCAACTTCAGGGGAAGTACAAGTGACTGAAATTTTGGCTCCAGACTAAAAGGGAGAAGGGGCTAGCTTACAGTCTTCCATGTGAAAATAGCGTAGAGGATCACAGGCATACTTGGACTGGGAAAGGGAAATACCTTCCTTGGATTGCAATACTTGAAGACCAAAAAAATAATGCAAGTGTCCTAAGTCTGTCATTTCAAACTTCTTTTTAAGGCTGGACTTCACATGGTTTATAAGTTTGGGATCACTACCAGTAAGGATAAGATCATCAACACAAAGAACAAGAATGATAAGAGACTTGCCAACTTTCTTGGTGTACACAGTATTGTCAGAATGGCACCTAGAAAAGCCAATTTCTAAAGGAAAGCTATCCATTTTGGCATACCAAGCTCAAGGGGCCTTCTTGAGACCATAAAGGGATTTCTTAAGCTGACATACAAGGTTAGAGTCTGTTTGTATAAAGCCAGTAGGTTGTTCCATATAGATTTCTTCATGCAAGAAGGTAGATTTAACATCCATCTGATGGACTTCCCATTTGAAAGAGGCAACAAGGGAAATAACAAGGCAAATAGAGTTCATTTTGGAAATAGGGGAGAAGGTTTCAGTATAGTCAATGCCTTCAACTTGTGAAAAAACCTTAGCAACAAGACAAGCTTTATGTTTATCAACTTTTCCATCTCGGCCATACTTGGTTCTGTAAACCCATTTGCATATAACAAGTTTTCATCCCTTTGGAAGACGAACAAGATCCCATGTATCATTTGCCAATAATGAACGATATTCTTCATTCATAGTTGCGTCCCAATCTGGATGGCCTGAAGCTTCTGTAAAGTTGTCAAGATCATAATTCGCTAAAGCTTGAGCCAGTAAAGAGGAGGCTCTATCGAACTAAGAACGTGTGCTACATTGATCTGTAGGATCACCAGCAAGAGCACCTGCTACATCTCGAGTAGCACCAACCCATTTTGGAAGTTGAGGAGATGAAAGAGGATCCTGAGAATGTGGGGGAGGATTTTCATCCTCGCTATCATCATCTGAAGAAGAAATATTTTCAGAAGTAGAAGGGATAGAGAGAGGTGGCACATTCGTCGCACTAGGCTCGTAGGCCGATATATTTTCAGCAAACTTTACATCTCTTCTAACAATAACATTTTTGGACTTAAGTGGAATAAGTCTATATCCTTTGACATCTTTATAATATCCAACAAAAATACATTTTTCACTCTTAGGTTCTAAAGCTTTATGTTTCTCATCTGGAATATGGACCCATTCTTCAATTCCAAAAACACGAAAGTGACTTACATCTGGTTTAATTGAGCTCCATTCTTCTTCTGGAGTGATGTTCTTTAAAACCTTAATAGGAGTGCGATTTACTATGTAATTTTCATAGTTAATTGCTTCTGCCCAAAAACTAAGACTAAGTCCTTTAGATTGAAGCATACAATTAGCCATTTCCTTTGAGGTGCGATTCTTCCTTTCAGCTACACCATTTTGTTGTGGAGTATATGGAACAGTATGTTTCATTTGAATTCCATTCTCAGTGCAAAAGTTGATGAATTTGTTGTTAACATATTCTCCGCCATTATCAGATCTTAGCTTAAGAATTTGATGTCCAGATTGTTTTTCAACAAAGGCCTTAAAGGCCAAGAACATGTTAAATACTTCACTCTTGTGTTTTAAGAAGTATACCCAAGTGCGTTTGGAGAAATCATCAATGAAAGTTAAGAAATACTTGTATCTAGAGAATGAAACAACTAGAAGTGGACCACATAAATCACTATGCATAAGTTGTAAAGGGGATGAGAAGTGCCAAGAGGCACATTTTTCAAAACTATCCCGATGATGTTTTCCGAGTACACATCCGGAACAAACACCATCCCTACAAGATACAATTGGAAGACCTGTCACCATATTTTCTTTACATAGATTCTAAAGGGAGCGATAGTTTAAGTGACCAAATCGCTCATGCCAAAGTTTGCTCACTTCATCGTTATGAGCAACAAATGCCGAGGGAATATTTGATGACCCAAAGTTGTTAAACTTATACAACCTTGTAGAATCATCAGCAATGCCAGTAGCTAAAATCTGTCTAGGATCTCTTAGGTCCTTAATTACAACATTGTGAGGTGAAAATTCAACAATATTTCCTTCACCTGAATGAGTTATCTGATATACAGATAGAAGGTTGTAGGATAAGGTTGGAACACAAATACATCATTAAATTGACCATTGTCTATATGAACAGTTCCAATCCCTACAACACTAAGATATCTATCCTCACAAACATATATATTTTTGGTGTTACAATCATTTAAAGAATAAGACATGGCTTTGTTTTTGGCCATGTGATAAGAAGCTCCAGAATCAATGAGCCACTCATGAGAATGAGGAGAAGAAGATACATTTAGTGCATAGCCAGACCAAGATGCTTGACAACCACATGTAGAAAGTGTTATTCCTGAAGATGAAGTTGAAGTTGAAGAGTGCTCCAAATGGATGTTATTCCTCTTCATTGTTGCTTCCAAGACTTCCATCTTCTTAAAGCATTTGCATTCTAAGTGGCCATCTCAATTACAAAAGTTGCAATGTCTATCATTCTTCTTCCCTTTGTTTTTATTTGCCTTATCATTTTGTTGAAATGAGTTTTCATTTTGAGACTGAAATTGCTTAAGACCCTTGTTTGGTTTAGGACCATTCTTTTTAGGATACGGCTTCTTAGGATTCTTTGAATTTGGTTGTTGCTAAGCGGCTAAGGCTTTCTTAGAATATTTTCCAAGATTAAGAAGACCAAGATGTAAGATTTTTTCTTGTTCTCTTATTAAAGAATCACAAAATGCATCAAAGGAAGGGGACTTGTAGTCTTGTCCTTGAGAAATGAAGGCTTCTCTTGTAGAATGGAAGGTGGAAACAAACACAGAGTAAGCTAGTCCCAACTTAGTAAGAATGGAATAGATAAGGTTACCATCTTCTTTCTTAACCTTAACAGCTTCCAAGAGAATTCTAAGGGTCTTGAACTTGGACAAAAAATCTTCAATGGGAGAAAAATTATTGGGGTCCAATGTAAACAACTCATTTTCGAGTTAATGGGCTCTAAGTTCATTTTTAATTCCAAAAACTTTAGTGATCTATTTCATTGCTTCATTAGGAGTATCAAGTTCTGCGATATCTAAGGTCTTAAGAAATAGACATCCCTATCAACCCACGTGCTTGATCTTGCCTATTTGCCCATTTGGCTGCCTTATCTTCATCTTTCAGTTTGGTTTCTTGGCCTGAGGCTATTCTGTAAAGACCTTTACTTCTAAGTAAATCCACAATGTAGCATCACCATTGGAAGTAGTTGGTGCTGTCAAAGATAACTTGGCATGGATTTTCAATTTTAACAAAAACTAAAGCTATATATGCTGAAAATAAGTCTTCTAATGGAAATATCTCGAAAAATTAGGCTGATTAAAAAAAAAAAAAAAAAAACTCTGAAAACAGCGTTCGGATGAAGAAGTTATGGCTTCTTGAAGAAAAGTTGTTGAAGATGCCGACAAAGTGCAGGAATGTGTGGAAATGAATGATAATGTTATATTTAAAAAAAAAAAAAATCTGCCACCTTTCCAAACTTAATTTAATTAGCTCAACAAAAAGAAAGACTTGAACTCAAGACCTCTACTCTCATAAAGTAGCTTTGGACCAAGTGAGCTAGATTAAAAGGTTAGTCTCTGACATGCAAAAAACACAAAAACCAACACGGACATACAAAAAAAAAAACAAACCTTATGACTTGGAGTTAGCTTTAGCTAGAAACTAAATATTTTCCTCAATGTTTCTGATTTTCCGAGATCACACTAAGGCGCAACAGAAAAGAGCATACGCATGAGAAAAATCCTTCCTTCCTTGTTTCTGATTTGCCCAGATCGCACAAATTCGTGGGGCAAAGAGCATATGTAGAAATGAAAGGTATAGATCCGGTAATAAAAAAACAAAGAGCTAAATAAACCAAAATAAACAGAGAGAAAATAACTAAAAACTACAAATAAACATTGTATACCTCCAGATCTTAAAAATGACGTAGCTAGGGCTACCGGAAACCTTTTCGTGTCAAACGAAAGGGGTTACTCACTGAAACAGATGCTCCTAACACAATAGAGTAGTCCTCTCAACCCAAAAGCAATCAGCAAAAGTAGATCTATGAAACGACAGTCGAACGCAGTTCTACTAGCTTCAGATTTGGATCACCAACGAATGCAGCCCTCAAATAGCTCTGATACCATGTAAGAATTTACAGGGTAAGTTCCTCAGACAGAACAGCAAAGGACACCACTCACAAACAAATCATAGATCAATACACTAGTATTGTTGACGTGGTTATAACCCTCAAAGAGGGAAACAGTCCATGACCTAAGACAATGCGGCCACTTCAGGCAATTTATTAATAAATTAATGAAAATTTACATAAGCTTATCTCATGAACGGTTAACCTACAAATGACCCTCTATGCTCTTTAAATAGAGATCATGGACCAATCGATTTTTAAGCCACAGATCAAGTGTCGCTAATACCAAGGAGAGAATGAACTGTTGAATCACTTCATGTCTAGAACATATTGTGACCGTTGGATTGTAAGTTACAAAAGTACATAGTAAAGAAACACACTTTACCTAACTCTACACTATACCAAGTTATACTTAGCTATTTCCTATGTGTCAGAATATCCTAACACTAGGGAGGGAAGGTTCACCCTCCTCTCTAGATTTGCACATTCCTGCCTAGCACTAGCCTCCAGGATTGTTTTTCACATTTCTGGAGGACAATAGCTTCTTGGCCCAAGAAATTACGCAAATTTGTCCCTAGGCCAGCAATCCTTCCCAGTTGGAATTGTGCATTGCGCAATCCCAACAGTCAGCAGTGAGACTGGACTATGCATTGCACAGTTCCAGCAGTCATCCAATCTCCCAACAGCGCAGACTGTGCCTTGAGCAGTCTTGGCAGTCGGTCTCCCCAACTCCCGGCATAAATTGCGCAACCTTCATGATCATTTACCCAAGTATGTTGCAAGTCAGTTCTCATGTTCATTTTGGTTTTCGACTCACAGATTTCTTGCTATGAGTGTTTCCATGTCTCCAGGTATCGTAGGTGTTCATCTGCCTCTTAGCAGTATAAGTATAATGGTTTCCAGGAGAGCAGAGCCAAAGACACCGTTCACAGCATGCTTGGGGTTGCAGCTAATCAAGTGTCTATGAGCTTGCCTACTCATGAAGACATAAAGTTGTTCGTAGACAAGGACATCAAGCAGTAGCATCACAGCAAGCAACATCATGAACAGCAGCTGAAGGCAGCACACCTAATGTAATGAATGCAGTGAATGCAAGAGGAAGGTTGTTGACAACACAAAGGTGGAACAAGGTTGCAAGCTCAAGCAAGCCCATTGATGATGAAAGCAACTTTCAAGACTCCGGCTATGGAGTAAAGGCACAACATGAAGATCGTCCAAAGGAAGAAGATGTAACAAAGAGAGTTTCATGTGCTGAAGTAGTAACTCAAGAAGAACATGAAGCTGTGTAGACAGATGAATGAGTTACAGCAGGATCAAGAACAGAAGTGGGCGCAACATGCACTCACACATGAACTTGTGCCTGGACAAGTTAAAGATCCATCGCAACGGCTAACACGGAGTAGACATGGTGAGCAGTGTGGTTGATCGCATGCAATGGATTCAGCAGCATGCATGTCATTATGCGCACGCATGCAATCCAACCCATTCAACACACTTGCCAAGGCGAAGACAAGAAGTAAGTCCAACTGGAGCCGAACACGTACTTCGGCAATTTTATGTGCATGACCGCCAACACACACTTGAAGATCAGCATTGACACTATGCATCAGTGTTCCACTGGTTCCGCTGCACCTAAGAAGACCATGTGCATGTTATCAGATGAGTTGGATGAAGGGGTCAAACCAATGCACCAGTTGCAATGGAAGCAAGAGTTCACTTCAACAAGATGTCACCATGAGGTGCATGCACACCAACACAGAAAACCAAGCTTGGCATCAGCTCACCAACTTCACCATCACAAGAATTTCAAAGAGTTGGTCTCACCACAGCAGACCAAGTGTCAACGATGTCTTGCAAGGCTTGCTCAAGACATGTTGTCTCACATGAGTACATGTGCATTGTAATGTTGAGTCATGTCAAGTGTAAGTCAAGTGTCAACAGTTGGATGTAACAGTCATAGAGTAGGTGAAGAGTCATGAGCGTAGTTGAACTATCACAAAGGGGAATGTCAAGGGTCACCCCACCCTTTGCTATAAATAGTCCCTCATAACTCATTGTATGGGATTTTGGTCAGCCAAGCTTCTACTAAGACTATCTTGAAGAAGGCTTGGATAGTATTGTAATGCGTCTTGGCTTCTCCACTACAGGGAGCTAGTACATCTCTTTGGAGGAGCAGGTGGGTGTGGTTGTAATGTTCCACTGTTGGGGCTAGCAGGTTTACATGGATGTATTGTATGATTGTGCCTTTCACATGAACCTTGCCATAACAACCGTCGCACTCGTCTCGAACTGATCCGTGAGTTTTATACGTGTTATCTTACATTGTATGATGTGACTGTCGCATCTGAGTGGACTGCTCCGCTGAAGTTGTGCATGTCCTTTGTGTTGTGTGTTCCTAGTAGAGTTGGGATTGATCCCTTTCAACCTGGAACTCACCTTCACCTCCTTCCCCCTTCGAAGTGTTGGAACCTCTCATACACCTTCCTTGACTCACTGCATCTATCACACCCTTGTTGCTTATAGAGTTATTCTACTTGCCTCTCTGCGATATCGCGGTCAAGGAATTACCTTATGACCCACTGCTAGGAATCCTACACCAAATGGTCCGAGGTCTAATTGGGACTTGTTACCAGGGAGATCCCCTTGACATGTTGGCAGGTTCAGTGCCTCCAATAACGTCATAAACCTTAAATCGATCAAATCTATTTAAAGGACACCTCCAGAGCTAATTTTCAAATGCAATCTTGGAGCTCTAACATTCCTGAGGAGTTCTAGGAACCTTCAGCACAGTCGGCAAAGTTTTTCTGGGTAAGGCTTGTTTTTCTAGTTTTTTGCGACTTTTTCTGTCGCTTTTGTTTCCTTGTCTTGTGAGAGTGTTGTTTTACCCGCTTTTTTGAACGACCTCTGGCGTTTTGATTTGTTTTAGCTTTTAGAAGTGTTGTTTTAAGTTTTTCATTTCCTTTCCTAAGTGTCGCATGCATAACCCATTTTTTTCACTAAAAGTCGTCGTTGTGGCGACTCTCTCCATGAGCTTCATTTTTCTTTTGTTTGACTGATTCCTGCATTTGTTCTGATTGCATGTGTTGTACCTTAAGAAACCAATTTCCTGGCTGTGTATAAATTGTGCTTAAGACATTAATGTTTATAATTATTTTCACTTGTTTGTAACTTAATTGTATGTTGTATTCTCAAATGAAGGACCTGAAAGACTTGGTTTTAAACCCTCAATACTTAGGTGACATGAAAATCTCATAATGCCATTTGATTGCTGAATATAAATGATGAATGAAGAAAGCTTGAAGAATTCATAGACAATATGATGTTTTACACATAATCTACTATCTGTGACACTTGGAGAAGTTCAGGATAATATGTTGTCTTACACAGAAACTACTATCTGTAACTGAGAATAATTGCAGAGGTGGGAACTTCAAGTATAGGAGCGCTATTTTAAGGGATTTTAACTTCATTTACATAATAAAATAAAGACCTGTAGCTTCATTACTATACTTAAAGGAGGAAAACATTTGATGACACATAACAGAGAAGTCACAAAATCATACCCAACAATGTGTGGAAAACTCTTGATTCTTTCATTAATCAACAGTTGTATCAGGAATACAGTGGCCTAGTCTCCAGGTTCTCCAAAGTTCGAACCCTTTCTCTATAAATTTTCCTCTTTTCATACATAATGAGATAGTTGGTAATCACAAAACCTATCAAACTACTTAACTATTATGCTAACTGTCTAAAGTAAAAATTATTACAGAATATTACATAGAGGGTGAAATACACCTCATTCTCAAGAAAATAAAATAACGGGAACTAACGAAAATTATAAGGTGATGGTTGTTTGTTGTTCGAATCTATAGCTTGAGCCTGTGGTTCTGCTGATGTATCTTTGTGTTGCTCTATCATCCATTAATGGAGTAGTGGATGAAGTGGCGAGGTATGGTGAGAGATGTGGGCAATTAACAGATGAAAGCAGTGGAAGATGTGGAATGAGCGACGTGGGGCGGAAATCTTTGGGAGCTCACCGCGGGGGTAAAGAATGTACAGGAGCTTCAACGAGGTTGAGCCCCCGCAGTAATTTCATGCCACACATTGCGGTCAACCATGCTAAAGTCACAGTCAACTGCGGGGGTTGAGCTTTAATTAATCTTCATGCTCATTGCTTCTCTGCAGCACACCTCAGCATACTTATCAAGCTATTGCTTGATCACGCCTCTTGAACCTGCATGACCTTTAGAATATGGCAAACCTTTGGTTACCACGGAACTCAAAGAATTAAAACTATGGTTCATAAACGTGTCGCATCCATTTTTTCAATGCCCCTTTGACTCCCATGCAGACCCGATAGGAAATAAAACTATGAGTTAATGATTTATCAGGTCCGATTTTAAAGATAAAACCCGATTACTTTTCAACCTGATATCCGTTGAATCCCATCTCTTTCGATGGACGGCTGCGATTGGCCCGGACTTCAGGGAATTAAATTGTATTTCATACACCATCACATTCGATTTCCGAAATAAACTTCATTCTAGTTACCTGCACGATTGTTCTTAGATTTGTGGCCTGTTGATCGAATGGCCCAGATCTTCTCACGAGTTTATCACTTTCAAAAGCCATTAATAATATAAAGTCAACCATTCTTTCAAATCTTCGCATTTCTTTTTATTTCTGTCATAACATAATATTTGGTTTTTCTTTCATATTTTTTATTTTTCTTTCATTTTTTGGTAAAACTGAAAATAAAACTTAAATAACAATGGATGCTACAACATTTGGCTCCACTTGGGGATAGTGCTTGTGCCACAGACGCACTAAGAACCATATATTAGTGCCTTAAACTCGGGCATGGAGTCATATATTGCTTAACCAATTCAAATTCTATGGCATTTGTACACTAAATTCACTCTGGTATCTGCAATGATAGGATGCTTGTGCTTCAGAACTGGAAATACTGCTTGAGGTACTGCCAATTGATAGGCAGCTATAGAGTTTCACCATCAAGATTCTTTGAACTGAACACTTGAGCATTGTCTGTTATGATTTTGACAGGGCATCCAAGTCTGATGAACATGATTTTCTCATATTTCTTGAGATACTCACAGGACCAAGCCAAAACATCAGTGTATTGCCTAAAAAGCTTAATATATCTCTCCTTATAATTAAGTAAAAATTTCTTGAACAGTTTGACCAGCTTGGGCTCCTTTTGGGTTCCAATATTGTGATCTTGAATCTGTTCATCCTGTGAAAGGAAGCCATCACCTTTTCCTTCTTTAGAATAGGCTCCATCAAGGAAGCACTTCCACACCCCTTCTGTTTGCATTTCTATGTTTACACAGGCTGAAGTAAGCTGCCTCTAGTTATCTTCAGCCAATTTTGCATTGTCATGCAGCATGAAAATTCATCTTTTTCCTGGCTATATACAGGTGAATTACTTGCTTCGTTATTTGTGATTGTTCTAATAAATCTTGTTTCCCTGTATAGCCTCCTTTCTTCCCCACCAAAAATTGGAATGATAGCATAAGAAAAATCTAGTTTCAAAACACCACCCAATTTAGCCCCCCATGACCTAGATAGTAACATTCCAAACCTAGCAGGGATATCTGCTACCACTACATCCATTACCAAACTTTTGGCTGGAATCTGGGCTAGTGACACCACCATATCTTTAATTCCCCCTAGACACTTGACTTTATGTGAATCAAAAGAATACAAATCTTTGTAAGGTTTAGTAACTTGTAGGTTTAGTTGTTTCATCATTGATCATGGAATAAGGTTATGTGAGGCTCCTGAATCAAGCATACAATTGTGTAAGAGTAAATCATGAACCAATAAACAAATGTAGAAAGGAGGTGTTGAAGGATCTACCTCCTCCACATGTGAACCAAAAACCACTACTGGTTTATCTTCTTGCAAATTCACAATGTCATTTATATTCGCATTCTGAGATAGATTGATAAACTATGTAATTTCTCTTTGATAAGTTGGTGTTTTAACCATATCTGTGAGGGGTACCTGAATTATGGTATTTTCTAACTCTTTGGTGAAACTAAACACATGGCTCTATTTAGTATTCCTTTCATTCTCATCTTCACTTTTCTTCATGACTAAAATCTCTTGTGGAATGGAAACAAGTTTCTCTAAAGGAATTTTTCACTTTTGTCTTGAGAGGACTCACCTTGAAGAATTTGAGTCTTGCTACTTGTATTCTGCTACTGCTTTCCTTTATTCAATTATTTTGCAAGTTGTGGTTCTTGTTCTTGTGGATTCGCCTTTTGTAAGGGCGCTAGAACTTGTTGATCACGTTCAACTTCTAGATCTTTTCCTTGATCTCAAGTCGTATTTCTTTTTAGTTTTGCCTGCATAAAATCAGAAAACCGCTTCCAACATTCATCAATTTCATTATCATCATAGATGACATCTGGTTCACTATATTCTCCTCCCTTAACACCTAGTTCATCTTCATCTACTGCATACAATGTGAAAATATGATCATCGTGATCCTTGGAATGCTCTGGTACTCCATCAGGATCTGCCTCTATATACAATGGTGCTTGAATCTAATCTTGATCTTTTCTCTCCCTCTGTAAAATTTGCAAAGGTTGTCTTCTATATTGAGGATTAAAATTTCTATTTTATTGTACTTGTCTCTGAGAATTCTTACTCTCTAATTCCAATTTAATCAATTTATTAAAATTTCTAATTACATTATTCCCTCTAATGTTTGATCTTGAGAGGATACTAATTTAGCCTTTCCCTTATCTTGGATAGGTTGTGCATCTGGTGTTTTACCTGCAGCCATCAAACTTGCTTCTATCTCTAATGCATATGTTTGGATCTGATCAAGGGTTTGGGATCTCCTCTCCTTCAATGTAAATCCAAAATTTGACTCAAAATCCCCTGCAAAAGTTATTTTTGCACCAGCAAGAGGGGGCTTAATCTCCATTGGAAGACTATTGTACAACTTATTAAACCTTATGATGAATTCAGCAACACCTTCATCAGATTTCTTCTTGATAGCATTAAACTCTTTGAGTGAATACCCATGGTCTCTTTTTTCTCCCCATCTCTGGGTGAACAAGTGCTCCATCTCTTCCCCTGTTGTAATAGAGTAATTAGGAAGCCCTTTAAACCAATTTATTGCTTCTCCATCCAAGGATTGGACAAAAAGTCTTGTAACAACATCCAGGTGTTCAACATTTAGGTTTTCTGTGAAATTACAAAATACTGATATATGATTCTCTGTTGTTTGTTCATCCTCCCCTGCGAAACGAGGAAGAATCTTCAAGTATTCTTGTGGCATTTGATTCAACTATTGTGGCAATTGAATAGGTGCATACATATTCATCAAAAATGCAGGTGCTACCATATTTGCTCCTGAATTTAATGAACCTTGATTACAAGCAAATGTGGAACCTGACTAAGGAGTAAATGGAGTGTGCAAAGGTGGTAATGTAGTTATAGGTTCAGGCTAAATATATATAGCAGACACTAAAAAAGAAACAAACTCTAAAGACTATTCCTGACAATTGGGTTCTTGGAATGAATTGGATGTAGAAGGTGACTCTTGGTCAATAAAAGATTAATGTGAAAGATGTGATGAACTTTTGCCTGGTGCAGATAGTGTAGGACTTGGTGTAAGTGGAGTTTTAGGCCTTCCAACACTCTTGGAAACTATCCTCTCAAGATCTGAAATGGCTTGAACTTTCTACTGTGAGGTATCTGACACTGTATGGGGTCTCTTTGGAGCCAGGGTTATTGCTTTTGTTCAAAACAGCTTCCTCCTCACTGAACAACCATAGGAAAGTATTGAAAGCCCAAGGAAAAGTGTTCTTGTCTTCTTTCCCTGGCAACAGTGCCAATTAATGTTGTACCTTAAGAAACCAATTTCCTGGCCGTGTAGAAATTGTGCTTAAGACATTAATGTTTATAATTATTGTCACTTTTTTTTCACTTAAGTGTATGTTGTATTCACAAATGATGGACCAAAAGATTTGATTTTAAACCCTTAATACTTAGTTGACATGAAAATCTCTGAATGCCATTTGATTGCTGAATATAAATGATTAATGAATAAAGCTTGAAGAAGTCATAGACAATATTTTGTTTTACAAAGAATCTACTATTTGTGACACTTGGAGAAGTTAAGGATAATATGTTGTCTTAAACAGAAACTACTATTTATAACTTAGAAGAATTGCAAAGGTGGGAACTTCAAGTATAGGAGCGCTCTTTTAAGGAATTTTAACTTCATTTACATAAGAAAATAAAGACCTGTAGCTTCATTAGCATACTTAAAGGAGGAAAACATTTGATGACACATAACAGAGAAGTCACAAAATCATACCCAACAATGTGTGGAAAACCCCTGATTCTTTCATTAAGCAACAGTTGTATCAAGAATACAGTGGCCTAGTCTCCATGTTCTCCAAAGTTCGAACCCTTTCTCTGTAAATTTTCCTCTTTTTATACATTATGAGACAGTTGGTAATCACCAAAACTGTCAAACTACTTAACTATTCTCCTAACTGTCTAAAGTAAAAATTATTACAGAATATTACATAGAGGGTAAAAGACACCTCATTCTCAAGAAAATAAAATAACAGGAAGTAATGGAAATTAGAAGGTGATGGTTGTTCATTGTTCGAATCTGTAGCTTGAGCCTATGGTTCTATTGATGTATCTTTGTGTTGCTCTATCATCCATTAATGGAGTAGTGGATGAAGTGGTGGGGTATGGTGAGTGACGTGGGCAATTAACAGATGAAAGCGTTGGAAGATGTGGAATGAGCAACGTGGGGTGAAAAGCTTTGGGAGCTCATCGCGGGGGTAAAGAATGTATGGGAGCTTCAACGAGGTTGAACCCCTGCAGTAATTTTAGGCCACACATTGCGGTCAACCATGCTAATGTCACGGTCAACTGCGAAGGTTGAGCTTTAATTAATCTTCGTACTCATTGCTTCTCTATAGCACACCTCAACGTACGTATCAAGCTATCACTTGATCGCGCCTCTTGAACCTGCATGACCTTTAGAATATGGAAAACCTTCAGTTACCACGGAATTCAAAGAATTAAAACTCTGGTTCATAAACCCGTCACGTCCATTTTTTCAACACCCCTTTGACTCCCATACGAACCCGATAGGAAATAAAACTGTGATTTAATGATTTATCGGGTCCGATTTTAAAGATAAAACCCGATATCTGTCGGATCCCGTCTCTTTCAATGGACGGCTGCGATTGGCCTGGACTTCAACGAATTAAATTGTACTTCATACACCATCGCATTCAATTTCTGAAATAAACTCCGTTCTAGTTACTCACGTGATTGTCGTCGGATCTATGGCCTGTTGGTTGGATGGCCCAGATCTTCTCGCGGGTTTATCACTTTCAAAAGCCATTAATAATATAAAATCAACCATTTCTTTCAAATCTTCGCATTTCTTTTTATTTCCGTTATAACATAATATTTGGTTTTTCTTTCATATTTTTTATTTTTCTTTCATTTTTGTGATAAAACTGAAAATATAACTTAAATAACAATGGATGCAACAACAGCATGCATCATCATTCACTTATCTCTGCACCAAACATCACTCACACATTCAGATCTACTTTCTTTCATGTTTCCCTTGGCCAGATATGGGCTTCCTTGGCCCGGATCTAGCTCTTCTCGGCATGCACTATGCATTTTTGGATCTCAGGGCTCTACCTTGGCTCTAGAAATTGTGCAAAGGCTACCAGTGACTGGCTCCAACTGCTCACTATGCAGTTCCAGGAGTCTTGCCCACTGAGATTGCACAATGTGTAGTCCCAGCTAGCATCAAAGCCAAACTAAACTGCGCATTGCGCAGTTCCAATCATTAGTAAGCCACAATGGATTGTGCATTGTGCAGTTCCAGTCACCATCACCTCCCACTTGCAACTGGGTATACACATTGCGCAGTTCCAGTCATCATCACCTCCCACTTGCAGCTGGGACTGCACATTGTGCAATTCCAGTCATCAGTAAGACACACTGGATTGTGCATTGCACAGTTCCAGTCATCATCACCTCCCACTTGCAGTTGGGACTTGTTAAGTTATGGTATTTTCTATGCTTATAACAGTTTAATTCTTTTTCTTATTATATTCCACCGATTAGCAATCACATGTACATAAAGTAAAGTGCAGATAGAACATCAAATGATCGACAGAAAACACGCCAAGACAAGAGACACAAGATGTGGTGGCTAGCCAGGGACAAACCCCACAATGTGTGGGGAAACCCTTTGATCAAATCTTCTTTTATCTTCAATAATTCAGCAGAGAGAAATAGTACAATAAATATGATTCATATCAGCAGTAGCAAACCCTAGATCAGCAGCATCAGCATTAGCGGCTTCATTATCAAACTAGGGCAGACGATATCTCACAAACCGACCGTTGGATTGACTTCATTCCACCACCAAAAGTTTTGGCTTCTAGAGGAGGCTCATATGAACCTACAGCTCAGTTCAGATGAGGAGATCTTCTAGGCCATGCAAGTCAATCTTTACTTCTGTAGTTGCAGCTTTAGTTTCAGCAGTTTCCGGCTTCAAACTAGGGCAGTCGATATCTTGCAAACCGTTCGTCGGATTGAGTTCATTCCACCACCAAAAGTTGCGGCTTTCAAAGGAGGTTCAGATGAACCTACAACGTAGTTCCAAATAGGAGATATTCTAGGCCACGCAAGTCAATCTTTACTTCTGCAGTTGCAGCTTCAAATTCAACAGCTTCCGGCTTCACATGTGTGAGAGAGAGAGACCCATTTCAGTGCAGTAGAGAAGAGACTCATATCTGCGCAGTAGAGAGAGAGAGATGTGATGAGATGAGTGAGTCCAAATGAGGAAAATTCCTCTTATATTTATACACGACGTTGGTGGGTGAATAGATGCGACTGTTGGGCTTCTGAGCCTACATGAGTTGTAGGTTGGCTTGATAATAATTCCATAATCAAAATAAATTCATATCTCCATGAATACTTATCGGAATTGGATGATCTTTATATCAATCCTACACCTCTCGACGAGAGGAATCTAATAAAAATATTATTAGCCATGAATAAGATGACCCACATGAAGTTTTGCCCTGGTTGCAAATTTTAACACTCCCTCTCAACCATGGAGAACTTCATATGCAATCTGTCTATCGGTCGTTACTATTCATCCATCAAATGCACTGCCCTGTACAGCCTGACCCTTGCCCTGCTCTGCTCTATTCTTCCTGTTATGCTTTGTCTTGTTATGCCTGCACTGATCTGTACTGTTTTTCTCTTTTCTGCTCTGCTCTTGCATTGTTCTGTTCTGCTCTGCTTTTGTCCGAATTATGAAGAAGAAGAAATGATCGAGGATGTATCATACTGACTCAAATTCAGTCTCAGAGTATGTACCATTGGTCCCAGACCAGTCTCAACCAACCCAAAGTCAGCGTCATAGTGAATACAACTCCAATGGTCCCAGACCAATATCATCCTCCACTGACTCAAAGTCAGTCTCAGAGTATGTACCACTGATCCTAGACCAGTCTCAACCGACTCGAAGTCAGCGTCATAGTATGGTACAACTCCTACCACTAGTCCCAGACCAGTATCATTGATACCAGATCAATGGAGGTCATCCTAGCGTAGGGAGTACGGTAGTTACAACGATGCGTCTATCGGTACTACTATGGTCCCTAACTTCATTTCCCTGTTCATTGATCAGATGAGAGGTACTTCCCATGAGTCCCAGACTGCATGGGTAGGATGCCTCGACAGGAGAACTAATCAATCCTGTCCTCACAGGAGAACACATCAATCCTGCTACAATTTCCATGGAGAACACATCAATCCAGGCCTCACAGGAGAACTAATCATCCTGCTACACAGGAGAGTGAATCATCCTGTTCCACAAGAGAGCGAATCATATTGTCCCACAAGAGAGCGAATCATCTTGTTCCAGTGTGCACCACCAGGGGAGGGTGAGTCACCCTGTGGTCATATTTTGCTCCAGTAGGAACTGCAAGCCCTCAGAGTTCCCAGAGCTCAATGTATGCAACATTCAGGACCCTTGTACAAAGGTTTCTTGCCGACTCCAAGTCGTTTGGGAAAATCATAGATTAGATCTTTCCTCGGGGCTTTGACAAGGTGTATCAACCTGTACATCATCTTAATGTGATGGAGCTTCCTTGCTCATCGACTTACCATATCCTAGATGATGTCTATCTGCTGGAGCAATTGACGAATACGAGATTCCTCAATAATCGAATCCCACCTCTGGTTGTTACAGAGAATCACAGTGGTATCCAATGTAAATCCAAACAGCTCACTGAAGAGCTTTCGCAACCAGACTGCCTCACACGAGGTTATGCTAGCAACAATATATCTTGCTTCGGCGGTGCTCAAAGCCACCGACTTCTGCTTCCTGCTCATCCAGGATATCGAAGCAGATCCCAAGGTGAAACAGTACCCGGAAGTGCTCTTACGATCCACCACACTGCCTGCCCAATCAACATCAGTATATCCAAGTAGTCTCACATCTCCGGTAGTGTATCTTAATCCATGAGAGATTGTGTCCTGAAGACATCTCAGAAGATTCCTGACATCAATCCAGTGAGGCTCAACCAAATATGAGCTCACAATTCTAACTGCAAAACATATGTTCGGACGGAGGTTCACCAAGAACATCAACGCGAATGAGTTATTGAAACTCAGAGGCATTTCCCAAATCTAGTCCGACATCACTACCATATAACTTCTAAAAGTTAAGATCCTCGAGGTAGTCACAGGCTTGCAGTCCATCATACCGAATCTTTCCAATATATTCATCACGTATTTTCCTTGAGATAGGAAAATTTCCCTTGTCTTCTGCCATACTTCAAGTCCTTGGTCCTTTATTTCAAATTCAGAAGCTAGCTCCCTCTTACATTTGTGAATGAGAGGGTCTGTACCTGTTAGAAAGAGGTCATCCACATACAACACCAGTATGAGAGGCTTGTCATCTTCAACCTTAAAGTAAAGGTTAGGATCGGCTTCACTCCTAGTGAATCCCAGCTTCATCAAGTAGCTATCGATCCTCTCATACCATGCTCGGGGTGCTTGCTTTAGCCCATAGAGAGCTTTCTTCAACCTGCATACATGAGATTTTCGATCATAAATCTCAAATCCTTCGGGTTGCTCCACATAGACCTCTTCTTTGATCGAGCCATGCAAGAACGCAATCTTGACATCCATCTGATGTAGGTTCCATCCTTGTGAAGCGGCAAGGGTTATGATCGAGCGGATGGTCGTATATCTGGCAACAGGTGCAAATATCTCATCATAGTCTATACCTTCCTTTTGGGAGAAACCTCGAGCAACAAAACGAGCCTTATACTTTTCCGTGCTTCCATCTGCTGCATGCTTTATCTTGTAAAGCCATTTGGAAGTAACAACAGTCTTGTCCTGGGGTCTGGGAACTACTTCCCAAACATCATTCTTTATGATAGACTCATATTCTTCGGTCATAGCATCCTTCCATACTTGATGCTTGACGGCATCTGAGAATGACAAAGGCTCATTTTGTATGATCGTGCTCATGATGGTCAGGTATCCTTGATACCTATTAAGTTTCTTACTTTGACGGAAGGTTCCTCAGGGTGCAGCATGTCCTTCAACATCATCAAGTATCCCCCTAAGCCATGAAGGCCTCTTCCTAGAAGAGGAAGGCTCATGTGGATGAGAATCGATCAGATCCATGGGTTCTACATCATGCATTGATTCATCATCCTTTTCTTTCGGCTCGTTGGTGTCGGCTTCTTGAGAGTTCCTCAAAGTCGGAAGATTATTCACCTTGCGGTGAACTTTTCTTCAGGAGTCTTGGAACCCAATGCTTGATGAGGGCATCGATTTTGTACATATACGGCAGTGATTGAAGTTTCATCCCATAGAAACTTCAGAAGTCTTTGATCATGTAGCATGGCCCAGACAGCTTCCACAATCGTATGGTTCTTCCTTCCCACCACGCCATTCTGCTCAGGAGTATGTGGTGTAGTAGTCTCCCTCTTAATGCCAACCTCAGGTATGCCTGAGTGAACCAATTGTAATATATCAGAGGTCTTGCTTTGGCTTGAGGGGAATGGTCCCCTTTTGAGCTTTCCTTTGGCACATCTTGGACATACACCTTCTTTCTCTACTCAGAATTCGGGCATCCCTGTCACCATTTGTCTTACACCGAGTATAGCTTTATAATGAAGGGGGGAAAACCTCTAATGCCAAAGTTCAGACTGAAGAGATGTGTCATAAGACATGACACCTAGCAGACTTCCATCGACCTGATATAATGAAACAACACTAAACCCAAGAGTAAAGGCATCTTTAACATTATTTTTCCATATACATACCTTGCCATCGCTGAAGGTTACCTTGTAGCCTTTGTCTTCCATTGCCGAGATGGACACTAGGTTCTTTTTGAGGTCAGGTGTATTTAATACATCCTGGAATTTCTAGCCTTCTTGAATGGTTGTCCTCTTCCTCGATCCCCAGCTCTCCTCTTACCTTTGCTGTTGAATTTGTCATTCCTTTGATTTTCCATCAAAGGGATTTTGATCATTGTCCGGGTGTGAGTCCTTTCTATCAGGGCACTCCCTTGCATAGTGACCTGTTTTATTGCAAATGAAACATCGTCCTTTTCTTCCACCCTTAAATCCAGCCTTTCTTTTCGATTTAGACCCAGAATTATTTCTTTTCTTAGCATGAGAAGAAAAAGCAGCAGGAGGACCTTTAGGCAAGGGCATTTCCTGCTCTTCTACCCTTGTTTGTTCTTGAATGCATCTAGCCATTAATTCCTCGAAACTAGGAATTACATTATTGTTCAGAAGAGTAGTCCTGAACACATACCATTCAGATGGTAATCCTCCGAGAGTTTTGAGTGCCATTTCTCTGTCAGTAATGGTTTCCCCAATAGATAGGAGATCGTTCTTGATCTCGGTGATTCTTAAGAAGTATGCTTGCATACTTTCATCTTTACCCTTCTTGATTTCCCTCAACTTATTTCTAAGAAACAAAACTTGATTTGCATCATTAACTTTAAATAAACTCACCAGTCTGTCGTAGATTTCCTTGGAGGTGTCTAGATCAGAGATGTAGGCCATCAAGCGCTTGTCGATAGAGTCCCGAATGATCTTCTTTGTTTTGACTTCTTCATTTTTCCATTTGTTCCAGGCAGCAGCAGATGCATTTGATGAAGGCTCAACAATATTGCCTCTTACATGGTCCAGCACTCCTTGATCTTCAAGGGTTAGATCGATAGACATCTTCCATCCGTGATAGTCAGCTTTCTCACGGAGCTTGTCTTCGGCAGGAAAGAGTGTTGAGGACCCCATAGTTCTTTTAGGATAGCCTTGCCAATCTTCTCTTCAATGATTGCTCTTACTCTTGCTCGGGCTTTGTCTTCACCTCAGCTCCGATACCATGTTAAGTTATGGCATGTTCTATGCTTATAACAGTTTACTTCTTTTTCTTATTATATTCCACCAATTAGAAATCACATGTACATAAAGTAAAGTGCAGATAGAACATTAAACGATCGACAGAAAACAAGCCAAGACAAGGGACACAAGATGTGGTGGCTAGCCAGGGACAAACCCCACAATGTGTGGGGAAACCCTTTGATCAAATCTTCTTTTATCTTCAATAATTCAGCAGAGAGAAATAGTACAATAAATCTGATTCATATCAGCAGTAGCAAACCCTAGATCAGCAGCATCAGCATTAGCGGCTTCATTATCAAACTAGGGCAGACGATATCTCACAAACCGACCGTCGAATTGACTTCATTCCACCACCAAAAGTTTCAGCTTCCAGAGGAGGTTCAGATGAACCTACATCGCAGTTCAAATGAGGAGATCTTCTAGGCCACGCAATTCAATCTTTACTTCTGCAGTTGCAGCTTCAGTTTCAGCAGTTTCCGGCTTCAAACTAGGGCAGTCGATATCTTGCAAACCGTTCGTTGGATTGACTTCATTCCACCACCAAAAGGTGCGGCTTTCAAAGGAGGTTCAGATGAACCTACAGCACAGTTCCAAAGAGGAAATCTTCTAGGCCACGCAAGTCAATCTTTACTTCTGCAGTTGCAGCTTCAAATTCAACAGCTTCCGGCTTCACATGTGTGAGAGAGAGAGACCCATTTCAGCGCAGTAGAGAAGAGACTCATATCTGCGCAGTAGAGAGAGAGAGAGATGTGATGAGATGAGTGAGTCCAAATGAGGAAAAGTCCTCTTATATTTATACACAACGTTGGTGGGTGAATAGATGCGACTGTTGGGCTTCTGAGCCTACATGAGTTGTAGGTCAGCTTGATAATAATTCCATAATCAAAATAAATTCATATCTCCATGAATACTTATCGGAATTGGATGATCTTTATATCAATCCTACACCTCTCGACGAGAGGAATCTAATAAAAATATTATTAGCCATGAATAAGATGACCCACATGAAGTTTTTCCCTGGTTTCCAATTTTAACAGGACTGTAGGTTTTAATCTCGTACAGAAATTACCTGCATACGAATTCTAAAACACAGAAAATAAACAATGCGAGAGCATAACACATAAAACACATATACATAGAGATTTTCCCCTAGATCCCAAAACCGGGACTACCAGCTTGATTTTTCATTATGTTCCTTTCAATGTTACAATACATATTTATACATGTCGAAGCATCCAATACCATGGAGTGAAAAACCATCGCATCCAAAACCATGGACTGAAAACCATCGCATCCAAAAAATGTGCGAAAATCATGCACAAAACCATAGGAGGGTCCGCCCAACCTAACATAAGGTCCAAAACCAAAAAAAAATCGAGGCGCTGCCCCAGACCCCATAAAGTGGGGTTATGGGTACCCCTCAAACCCCCTACGACCGCGCCCCCCCCCCCCCCTCTAACCCCCGGTTAACTATGTGGGCTAGTCGTGGAAAGAATATAACACAACCCAACATTCTCCCACTTGTTGTTTTCTTTCCACAGGGGACCACAAGAGAGCTTAGTCATTTATCCAACCCTGGAATGCCCATTGTTTCTCTACACCAAGAGAACTTCTCAGAGCTCACAGATTTTGTCAATGCATCTGCAGTATTCTTCAAAGTGTCCACCTTTACCAGCAACACCTTTTTGTCATCTATCATATCCCTCACAAAGTGATACTGAACATCAATGTGCTTTGTCTTTGAATGATATGCAGGTTCTTTGCCAAGAAAATTGCACTTTGGCTGTCACAGTCTATCCTTATAGCTTCTTGTACTAACCCCATACTTGAACACAATCTCTGCAACCAAACTGCTTCCTTGCTTGCATGAGTGGCTACCATGTATTCTACCTCTGTAGTTGATAGTGCCACTATAGAGTGTTTCTTACTCATCCAAATGACTACACCTCCAAATAGGTTAAGCACATACCCACTTGTAGATCTTCTCTGATCCAAATCTCCAGCCCAGTCTGCATCAACAAAGCCACAGATATACAAAACTCTGTCCAATCCTGGTCTTCCTTGGTAGCACAAACCATAATCGCTAGTGCCACGCAAATACATGGAAACCCGCTTCATTGTTGTCCAATGCTCCTTCCCTAGTTTTGACATAAAACTTCTCAATACTCCCACTTCATGCGCAATGCCTGGTCTAGTACAGACCATTGCATACATCAGGCTACCGACTGCACTTGCATATGGAACACGGGACATATCCTCTTCCTCTTCTTGTGTCTTGGGACACTGTTCAACAGATAACTTTACACCTACAGGAATAGAAACCTTCACTGGTTTACTATCCTGCATATTAAACCTCTGCAGTATTGTCTCGACATACTTCCTCTGGTTTAACCAGAGCTTCCTCTTTGCCCGATCTCTTTTAATTTCCATGCCCAAAATATAGTTTGTAGCACCAAGATCTTTCATGTCGAATTTGGAGGACAATTAGGTCTTCAAATCTTGGATAATTTCTTTGTCATTTCCAACCAGCAACATATCATCCACATACAAGACCAGATAAATAACACGGTCACCAATTAATTTAAAATACACACAATGATCTACTTTGCTTCTGGTGAAGCCAAGTCCCCGTATAAATGTATTAAATTTCTGATACCACATCCTTGGTGACTATTTTAACCCATACAGAAACTTATTTAACTTGCATACCAATTCTTTCTTACCCTTCACCGCAAAGCCTTTAGGTTGCTTCATGTAGATCTCTTCCTCTAGATCCTTGTGAAGAAATGTTCTCTTCACATCCATCTATTCTACCTCAAAATCAAAAGCAGCAGCAACATATAAAAGTACTATAATAGAAGTTACCTTCGCAACAGGAGAAAAAATATCACCAAAATCAATTCTTGGCACCTGGGAATAACCTTTTGCTACCAATCGAGCTTTGTATTTCTCCATCTTTCCTTCTGCATTTGTCTTCTTCTTGAACACCCATTTTCTGCCAATGGGTTTCCTTCCAGTCGGCAACTCCACCAGATCCCAAACCTGATTTTTGTGCAAAGATGCCATTTCATCAACCATGGCATCTTTCCAGAGTTTTCCATCCTCTGAATCCATTGCTTCCTTTGCAGTTCTGGGATCATCATCAATAACAGACAAAGAAAAATTTGAGCAGAAAGCAGATGGACTATACCTTTATGGTTGCCTTCTTTCTCGAACTGATCTTCTCACACCCGGAGTTTGTGGCTCTTCATCTTTTGATTCCTCCTATGATGTAGAGTCTGATTCTTCCTCTTTTAGCTCAAAATCTATCTTCTCAAGTTCCTTTGGTTGGACTTCATGTTTAATAACATATTTCACCTCTCTGAACACCACATCTCGGCTGTACACAACCTTCCTTGTTACTGGGTTCCAAAGCTTATAACCCTTTAAACCATCCTTATACCCAATAAAGATGCAATTTTCAAATTTACTATCCAACTTGGTTCGTTTCTCCTTTGGAACATGTACATATGCATCACATCCAAATACCCTCAGATGTGAAAGAGAGGGTTTCTTACCAGTCCATACCTCTTGTGGAGTCTTATCCTCCAAAGCTAATGAGGGTGATCTATTGACCAGGTAACATGCTGTCTCCACTGCCTCTGCCTAGAATTCTTTTCCTAACCCAAGACCACTGAGCATGCTTCTGTTAGTGTCGGTCTTGAGCCCTCCATCGGTGATCAAAAGCTCTTTGCATTTTTGCATAAGTAGGTGTCTCATCAGTGTCAGTCTTGCATCCCATTAGGCATGCCATAACACTGATGGAGGAGCTGGTCTTTTGTTCCCTTCTTGGTTTTGCTGGAGCAGGTCATGTCATTTAATGAGCTTGTGTTATACTTGTTTATTTTGGTCTTGAGATCCCAAGTCTTAGGTCTAGGGTTTTAAGTCAAAAATCATTGCAAGATCATGAGTCAGAGGTCCATGGGTCCCCAGCAAGCCGGAAGGAGGTATGTAAATATGTTCCATTGATATTTTTCATCAGTTGCAGCTCATTTATACCTTGGTTTTAAAAACTCTTTTTTTAAACCCAAGGTCATGTGAAATTTGCAAAAATAAAGAAAATTTTCAAAATTCTCCAAAATGCCGGCAATAACCCTGGTCTCCTCACTAGCATCCCTCAGATGGCTAACCTGCAAAAAGAACGGAGTTAAAACATTCAAAAGGCCAAAATCAGGACAAAATGAACTCAAAAACAGTGTTAAAATGAATGCCAAAGCAAAAACATTACAAAGTGGGTTTGGTAAGTTAATTTTTTCAAATTTGGGCATATAAAGGCCAAATTTCCCTCTAAGGAGCCTCATTATGCATTTGAGAGCAAGCAAACACACTTGAGAGGTCGAAGAAGGCGATTTGCAGCAAAATTGGGTATTTGCCTGGTGCGCGACCACTCAGGCAGGGTGCGCGACCACTTGGGTGGGGCGCGACCACTCAGCGCAATTTTTGTTGTGTAAATTTACAAGGGCGCGACCACTCAGGCCGATTTGCCCAGGAACCTCCAAAATCGACCCAAACTCTCTCTCATTCACTCAATCGGTCGAGGTAGGGTCTCTTTATACATTTGAAAGCTAGAGATATGAATTCATGGGCTTGATATGCATGTTATCACAGAAAAAATGCATGGAGAAAGGATAGGAATGATTGTTTGTGTTGTAGGCATTATGCTAGGGTTATGTTTGTTTTTCAAGGTTTATAATTCCTTTTTCCCTCCTTGGTTTCCCATTTTGGTTCACAAATGTCAGTGTGTCTCTCTCTTTTATCTCATTTGCAAACTATACTAAAAATCCCATCCCAAAGTTCCTAAAACCCTAACCCCTCCTCAAAACCCTAATGCCTATCTATCCTTCCCAAACCCTAATGCCTATCTATCCTTCCCAAACCCTAATGCCTATATACCCTACTCAAACCCTAAAGCATTATCACACAGCAGTTAATAAAACAAAAGATATATAAAAACACAGCAAAGATAAAAAGAAATGTTATGAAAAAGAAAAGAGTATATATATATGGCAAATGCATGTGCATGTTCACCACAAAAACAAAGTCAAGTATTACCATGCCATAGCCTAGCCACTACAAGAGCAAAAAGACATATTGTTGTGTAAAAATCAGAGGCAAGGATGCTGTGTAAACATTCATGCCAAAATCAACAATATACAGCTGTACATGATGCTCAAAATGGACAGTTTGCTGTGATAGGGTTTGCACAGGAACAATTGTTGCATCTCCCCAATTTTAAACTCTGCTTTCCCTACTTTTCCCTTCATTAAAATCCCAGTTCAATTGCTCTATTCCTTCCCTAAAAATCCCAGTGCAATTGAAATCCCTCTTCCCTTTTGTCAACATGTAACTAAAGCCCCTTTTTCCCATGACAAATGCAAACTAATGCTTTGTTTCCCCTTAGCATCAAAAGCACATAAACTTGAAAAAACAGAGTATGCTTATAAAGTACAGTCAAAGACAAATTAAAGGAGCAGCCTGTTGATGCTAATGATTGATGCTACCCCATACCCCTATGATCATGCTGTCCTATACCCCATGTTAAAAAAAAAAATATTGTCCTTTCCCTTGGTGATCATTACACATATTTTCCCTAATAAAGTATTTATTTGCAAATGATTTCCAAATGATAAGAGATGAGGAACATGTTTGATATTTTGTGAATCAGTCCTTTAAATTCCCTGTTTTTATATATTTCCCTTTCCTTATTAAAAGTCCCCCCCTAACATTTCCTTCATGATTTTTTCCCCTTGAAAACAGCATACTTCTCAGCATTTTGCAGGCAGGGCAGCAATCAGTTGTGTTCTTTTTCTCCACCTTGCTCAATAACATCATGTCAACCACTGAAACTAATGAGCAAGGTGATGACCGGTCTTCTTCTTCGGAGTCTGAGGTATAGAGGCCTCGGAAGGGTGGCAAAGGTGGTCATCATAAGAGAGAAGAGCCCACTTCTCTAGCAGAGTTACAGGCTTGCCCTTTGGCAGTGACTTTTTTCCGGTACATGTCATGTCTTGAGTTTTGTGAGAGGCTGGCCCAGATTCAGCACCACAGGGAGTTGGCCCGATTATTTGTTTTGCACCTTCATGACGGGCAGGTCACTCTTGCAGGGGTGAATTTTGTGTTCTCTCCTGAGATGATTTCAGAGGCTACCGGGATACCCAATGTGGGTGAGGTGTGGCCAAAGCGCAAGATGCTGGACTATGTATATTTCGAGCCATATGTCAGGCCAGCATTCATGAGTCATTTGTCGGGGATCTTTCCTTTCAGGTTCCTCCGGGCGGAGTATGCTTCTATTATGCGGCTTATCATGCACTACTTCACATGCGAGGGGAGATTTTCTCGGGTCTTCTCTTATCACATTCGCTTGCTGATGCACTTCACCCGGGTGAGGATGATGAACATCCCGGTTTTCTTTTTCCATGATATTCAGAGGATGGTGTCAGTGTTCCAGAGGCGGTCTCCAGCTCAGCAGTATCGGAGTTTGTGCCATCACGGTCTTATCCAGCTTATTGTTGCCCATCAGTTGACTCAGCAGGGCATTGCATGGGCAGACTTCATTTCTCGGGATTTCTTCACAGAGCCACAGCCCGAGCCACAGCCAGAGGTCATTTTGAGGAGGGAGTTCCTTCACATCAGCCTGAGATCACTGTTCCGAGACACATGGCTTCCTCACCTCGCCTCACTTATCAGAAAGGCCCGAGGGCCTTGTTTGCAGCAACTCGGCGAGTACTTTCTCCACAGCAGCTGGAAGGGGTCTCGCCATCATCATCAGCTACAGGTCAGCGAGTGTTATCTCCACATCAGGTGGAAGGGGCCTCGCATTCTTCATCAGCGGTACGAGAGGGCAAACAGCCCGTGACAGAGGAGGAGAGAGCCATTGACATGCCGGTTGACAGCATTGATCTTGATGCTCGCTCCCCTACATCAGATTTGCACGAGATCATCCGACAGAGAGAGGCGGAAAATCGCTTGCTGCAAGAGAAGCTTGATATGGCCAAGTGGACAATAAATTACTTGGAGCAGCGCAACAAGCAACTAGAAGAGGAAAAAGAGTTGGATGAACTATGGAGAATTCGTAGCAACCGAGACTTGAACCGTAGGAGGCCGGGTGACTTGTGGCCTAGGGACCGGGAATCAAGGCTCATCAGTTCAAATGTACACTTGCAGCAGCTGTTGGAGAAAGCCAACCGAGACAAAAGGTTGCTCAGACACATGAAGGATCATTATTGGGCAAGAATGCATGTTTGCAAAGCAAGGATGAAGATCCTTCAACGGCGGTTGAACGAGGCTCTTTCGAGGAAGAAGAAGACCAACCCGCTCCGTATCTTGGCTGAGGCATCACTCACTCACCATGATACTCATTAGTATCCTCCCAGCAGCAAACACAAGAAATTTTGAGGATTTTGAGGCATTTTTGGCATTTTTTTTGGCATTTTACAGGTTTTGGTCATTTGAGTGGTCTCACCCCCCGCGCGACCACTCATGGGGACAGCTCAGATTGAGGAAAACTCTACATATTTGGATTTTTCATGACAAAATACACTTGGATATGGATGGGTTTCAAATTTTATGGAGATTTGGGCCTCCAAAAGCTCAAAATACATGCAAATTTTGACTTTCTGCCCCTTTTTTGAGTTGCAGAAAGCTTCCTTGGGAGAAATGATATTTGAGGGGTCAAATCAACTCCAAATTCAGAAATTCCACTTGGGTTGGAAAGTAGACTCCCAGACCTTTCCAACGAGCTATCTTGCACCTGATTTGGACACCGGGAAAGCCTTCAACTAGAGCTGCAAAGGGGCGCGACCACTCAGGGAAAATTGCCAGATTTGACCATTTCGGCCAGCAAAACACTGTTTTTACTCTTGGATGACTTTTGGGCATGTAAATAAGAAACTTTGGTGTAATTTTCATGGCACATGGATGCATTTACTCTCCTTTGACACTTCTAGAACTTTCTTTGATGTAAATAGTGAAAATTTAATGCATGGATTAGTTTCCTAAGTTTTAGAGGCAAGTTGTTTTGACTGCCTATTATCTAGTTCTTAGTTTAGAATTAGTTCAAACTGCTCCTAGGAAGCTGAGCTCGACCCCTAGAGGTGGGGAAAGGAGTTAGATCAGCTATATGATGCCTTCTCATCCTCATTTTGATGGTTGAACTCTTGAGGGAGAAGCTCCTATTGTATATTTTACTTGTATCTCTGCAATTTGAGGAAAGGGAAGACCAGGGTTTTGTAGACATCATTGGGATTCTTGTGGACTATTGTGTTGATGGTGTGTTCTCTTATTGTAATTGTAAGTGTGTTTATGTGTTCCATCTCTTTCTTTACTGCAACTTATTAAACAAATGAAGTGATAAAGTTTGAATTCATGCTTGCCATGCTCAGCTTTCAAATTTGTTTAATATTTATGTTTTCCACTGTCTAAAGAGGATTCAAAGCCATTGTTTGCCCTCTTTAGCTCCCTCTCTTTCTTCCTTGATCATCCATCTCAGCTTCAGGCATCAGCACAAACTCCTACCTTGCCCCAAAGACCCACCTGCAAAAACTGAGCTCAATCCCCGCACCCTGAATTGCACTCCCTCCAATTGCCACCAAAAACCCCAAAAACTTTAAATCAACCTTCCTAATCAGTTTACTAGCCTAATATCAGTGTTAACTTGTTGGTCATCTCACCCCATTGAAAATTTGCCGAGATAGACCGGAGAGAGCCTTCTCATACCCCGTAGGGCTAGCTACGAGGTGAAATGGTTTGATGTTGCCTTGAAGGTTTACCTTCCTCAGCCTAAGGTGAAATCTCAAGCGCTAACATAGTGGCGACCATACTGGGGAGAACAAACTTGTTTGTGGGCTGATGTGTTTGTTTCATAAGTTTTAGACGGAGCCTGAAGTTACGCCAGGAGCCTTCGAAAACGCTCTTGTTTTACATCAGCGTTAGTAGATAAACACTGCTTCAGTCAATCTCCGTGAGCTTGTGAATACAACACTTCATTTGCATTTTACCCCAGTACATGTATCAAGTTCAGATCTGATTGTTGATAGTGGACAACGATCAGACACTGCCAAGGCTGAAATCATTCACTGGCGACTCCTTCACTGAAAAATCCGGAGATCAATGCTTCATGGTGACTTCACTGCAGGAAGATCAGTGGCTTTGAGATTTTCAAGATGGATCGGATCGCAAGAAGATATGCTCCCTTGAGCCAAGATCACATCCCTGGTTTTCCAAATAAAATTCCAAAGGTAGATTGGTCAAGGAATCTGCCTATATTTAATGATGATGGAAAGAAGGATGCTGCTCTACATTTGGTTAGATTTCATATGCATATTCGCAAGTTGAAGGTGGATTTTCCTGAAGATTGCTTGATGAAGATATTCTTGGCCACTCTGGAAGGTAAAGCCCAATCATGGTATGAAAGTTTGCCACCTGCTTGTATTTACTGTTTAAAGGATTTTCATGCTATGTTCATTGAAAGATATCAAGCATCTTATCCATCATTAAATTTAGTTCAAGACTGTTGTAAGCATGCCTATAGTTTTATTGAAAGCCTTGAGAAGTTTTATGAAGATGATAATTTCATGGATGAAGAGATCATGGAAGCCCTGTATGAAAAGCCGTTTCAACAACACACAGAAATCTTAGAGGATACTTGTCAAGATCAGCAGGCTGAAGATTTCCATATGGCTGTAATTAATGAAAGAGAAGAGCTTGTTTTAGATCTGCCTACAGAAGATGACAGCGTGCAAGATAGCCAAGATTCAATTTTAGAATGTGATGCAGTCCAGTCAGCTATTTCAGATCAACATTCAGATCATGATGACCAAGCATACCTTGTGCCGAATCCTGAAAAGGAGAATTTTGTTGTTGAGATCATGGACAAAGTTCTTGATCCAAATATCCTTATGCCATCAGAACAGAGCATGCATGAGGAGGTAATTCAGCTAGCTCATGAACAGCAAGATGAGATCTTTGTTCAAGTAAGTGAAAACTCTTCTTTCAATCATAATTTGGATAGTTTGATTGCCATGTCATATGAAGATGATCAGCAATGTTTCCAAGTTTCAGAAGATCAGGACTGTCATTCAGATTTTTCATGTTTTGAAATGTTATTTCAAGAAGACAAGACTTGTTTGAGCAAAGGGAAACAGAAAGTCTTATCTCCTTTGTCTGAAGAGGAGATAGATCAGCTTTTGAAATGTCAAGCTACAGCAGATTTGCAATGCACACATGGTCACGAAAGTGTTGGTGAAACTTCTTCCTCTTTTGAAAATGATGACAGTCTTGTAATTAGTTTTATAAATCAGCAAACAGATAACATTTTCTTTCATGAAGATGATGAGGCTGTGATGTTTGATGATCTTGAGGATTGTTTTCTGTTTAAGAATGACCTAGACCATGAAATTGAGGAATATAAGCTTGAGAGAGACAATATGTCAAAATTTCTCACGGTCAAAGAATTTACAGCCAACACTCATATGGCAGAAGCTTATACTTCTCTGTGCCTTCCTATCAATCAGCAATCCACTGTTCTTTTAGATCAGAATGAAGCGAGTACTTATATTTTTGCAGCTGGATCTCCAAACAAGGTAGTGCTTCAGGATTATCAAGATCCCTTTGGCATTCTTCTGCAAGCATTAGAAAAGATAAATGTTACCTGGTTCATTATCATAAGCTTTGGTTTCAGTGGTTATTTTGAGTTGCCTACAGGTTCATCGTTTCGCCTGCTCGAGATAAGCGAGAGCAGAAATTTGGTATGTAGCCATCTGCTGGATTGGTTACATTGGAAAGCTCATTATACATGATTGTACATATTTCATTAGTATGCAGGTGGTTGTCATCATGATTCCAAATCTTGATGGACTGCTGCCCTTCTCTTGTTTTAGTTAAGTCAGTCATGAGTCATTTGTGTTTGGTCTATCGAGTGAGTTTTTTTCAAGTTATTTCAGTTTGCCATCGAGTCGGTTTGAGTCAAGCTTTAGTTAAGTTTCAGTCAGTTTTCAGTCAAGTTTTCATTCAATAAATGTGTCAAAGTTTTGGTCATAGGTTTACAAGTTGACTCCATTGCCCAATGGTTGCAAGCACTGGTCTGCTCTCCCAGATGTCTAAGGTTCTTGGCACCTACAAGGAGCTACCATCCCCAATCGGAGCCAATGTTAGTGTCGGTCTTGAGCCCTCCATCGGTGATCAAAATCTCTTTGCATTTTTGCATAAGTAGGTGTCTCATCAGTGTCAGTCTTGCATCCCATTAGGCATGCCATAACACTGATGGAGGAGCTGGTCTTTTGTTCCCTTCTTGGTTTTGCTGGAGCAGGTCATGTCATTTAATGAGCTTGTGTTATACTTGTTTATTTTGGTCTTGAGATCCCAAGTCTTAGGTCTAGGGTTTTAAGTCAAAAATCATTGCAAGATCATGAGTCAGAGGTCCATGGGTCCCCAGCAAGCCGGAAGGAGGTATGTAAATATGTTCCATTGATATTTTTCATCAGTTGCAGCTCATTTATACCTTGGTTTTAAAAACTCTGTTTTTAAACCCAAGGTCATGTGAAATTTGCAAAAATAAAGAAAATTTTCAAAATTCTCCAAAATGCCGGCAATAACCCTGGTCTCCTCACTAACATCCCTCAGATGGCTAACCTGCAAAAAGAACGGAGTTAAAACATTCAAAAGGCCAAAATCAGGACAAAATGAACTCAAAAACAGTGTTAAAATGAATGCCAAAGCAAAAACATTACAAAGTGGGTTTGGTAAGTTAATTTTTTCAAATTTGGGCATATAAAGGCCAAATTTCCCTCTAAGGAGCCTCATTATGCATTTGAGAGCAAGCAAACACACTTGAGAGGTCGAAGAAGGCGATTTGCATCAAAATTGGGTATTTGCCTGGTGCGCGACCACTCAGGCAGGGTGCGCGACCACTTGGGTGGGGCGCGACCACTCAGCGCAATTTTTGTTGTGTAAATTTACAAGGGCGCGACCACTCAGCAGGGGTGCGACCACTCAGCACGGGGGCGCGACCACTCAGCAGGGGCGCGACCACTCAGCACGGGGGCGCGACCACTCAGGCCAATTTGCCCAGGAACCTCCAAAATCGACCCAAACTCTCTCTCATTCACTCAATCGGTCGAGGTAGGGTCTCTTTATACATTTGAAAGCTAGAGATATGAATTCATGGGCTTGATATGCATGTTATCACAGAAAAAATGCATGGAGAAAGGATAGGAATGATTGTTTGTGTTGTAGGCATTATGCTAGGGTTATGTTTGTTTTTCAAGGTTTATAATTCCTTTTTCCCTCCTTGGTTTCCCATTTTGGTTCACAAATGTCAGTGTGTCTCTCTCTTTTATCTCATTTGCAATAAATACTAAAATATCCTATCCCAAATTCCTAAACCCTACCCCTCCTCAAAACCTTAATGCCTATCTATCCTTCCCAAAACCCTAATGCCTATCTATCCTTCCCAAACCCTAATGCCTATATACCCTACTCAAACCCTAAAGCATTATCACACAGCAGTTAATAAAACAAAAGATATATAAAAACACAGCAAAGATAAAAAGAAATGTTATGAAAAAGAAAAGAGTATATATATATGGCAAATGCATGTGCATGTTCACCACAAAAACAGAGTCAAGTATTACCATGCCATAGCCTAGCCACTACAAGAGCAAAAAGACATATTGTTGTGTAAAAATCAGAGGCAAGGATGCTGTGTAAACATTCATGCCAAAATCAACAATATACAGCTGTACATGATGCTCAAAATGGACAGTTTGCTGTGATAGGGTTTGCACAGGAACAATTGTTGCATCTCCCCAATTTTAAACTCTGTTTTCCCTACTTTTCCCTTCATTAAAATCCCAGTTCAATTGCTCTATTCCTTCCCTAAAAATCCCAGTGCAATTGAAATCCCTCTTCCCTTTTGTCAACATGTAACTAAAGCCCCTTTTTCCCTCATGACAAATGCAAACTAATGCTTTGTTTCCCCTTAGCATCAAAAGCACATAAACTTGAAAAAACAGAGTATGCTTATAAAGTACAGTCAAAGACAAATTAAAGGAGCAGCATGTTGATGCTAATGATTGATGCTACCCCATACCCCTATGATCATGCTGTCCTATACCCCATGTTAAAAAAAAAAATATTGTCCTTTCCCTTGGTGATCATTACACATATTTTCCCTAATAAAGTATTTATTTGCAAATGATTTCCAAATGATAAGAGATGAGGAACATGTTTGATATTTTGTGAATCAGTCCTTTAAATTCCCTGTTTTTTATATATTTCCCTTTCCTTATTAAAATTCCCCCCCCTAACATTTCCTTCATGATTTTTTCCCCTTGAAAACAGCATACTTCTCAGCATTTTGCAGGCAGGGCAGCAATCAGTTGTGTTCTTTTTCTCCACCTTGCTCAATAACATCATGTCAACCACTGAAACTAATGAGCAAGGTGATGACCGGTCTTCTTCTTCGGAGTCTGAGGTATAGAGGCCTCGGAAGGGTGGCAAAGGTGGTCATCATAAGAGAGAAGAGCCCACTTCTCTAGCAGAGTTACAGGCTTGCCCTTTGGCAGTGACTTTTTTCCGGTACATGTCATGTCTTGAGTTTTGTGAGAGGCTGGCCCAGATTCAGCACCACAGGGAGTTGGCCCGATTATTTGTTTTGCACCTTCATGACGGGCAGGTCACTCTTGCAGGGGTGAATTTTGTGTTCTCTCCTGAGATGATTTCAGAGGCTACCGGGATACCCAATGTGGGTGAGGTGTGGCCAAAGCGCAAGATGCTGGACTATGTATATTTCGAGCCATATGTCAGGCCAGCATTCATGAGTCATTTGTCGGGGATCTTTCCTTTCAGGTTCCTCCGGGCGGAGTATGCTTCTATTATGCGGCTTATCATGCACTACTTCACATGCGAGGGGAGATTTTCTCGGGTCTTCTCTTATCACATTCGCTTGCTGATGCACTTCACCCGGGTGAGGATGATGAACATCCCGGTTTTCTTTTTCCATGATATTCAGAGGATGGTGTCAGTGTTCCAGAGGCGGTCTCCAGCTCAGCAGTATCGGAGTTTGTGCCATCACGGTCTTATCCAGCTTATTGTTGCCCATCAGTTGACTCAGCAGGGCATTGCATGGGCAGACTTCATTTCTCGGGATTTCTTCACAGAGCCACAGCCAGAGCCACAGCCCGAGCCACAGCCAGAGGTCATTTTTGAGGAGGGAGGTCCTTCACATCAGCCTGAGATCACTGTTCCGAGACACATGGCTTCCTCACCTCGCCTCACTTATCAGAAAGGCCCGAGGGCCTTGTTTGCAGCAGCTCGGCGAGTACTTTCTCCACAGCAGGTGGAAGGGGTCTCGCCATCATCATCAGCTACAGGTCAGCGAGTGTTATCTCCACATCAGGTGGAAGGGGCCTCGCATTCTTCATCAGCGGTACGAGAGGGCAAACAGCTCGTGACAGAGGAGGAGAGAGCCATTGACATGCCGGTTGACAGCATTGATCTTGATGCTCGCTCCCCTACATCAGATTTGCACGAGATCATCCGACAGAGAGAGGCGGAAAATCGCTTGCTGCAGGAGAAGCTTGATATGGCCAAGTGGACAATAAATTACTTGGAGCAGCGCAACAAGCAACTAGAAGAGGAAAAAGAGTTGGATGAACTATGGAGAATTCGTAGCAACCGAGACTTGAACCGTAGGAGGCCGGGTGACTTGTGGCCTAGGGACCGGGAATCAAGGCTCATCAGTTCAAATGTACACTTGCAGCAGCTGTTGGAGAAAGCCAACCGAGACAAAAGGTTGCTCAGACACATGAAGGATCATTATTGGGCAAGAATGCATGTTTGCAAAGCAAGGATGAAGATCCTTCAACGGCGGTTGAACGAGGCTCTTTCGAGGAAGAAGAAGACCAACCCGCTCCGTATCTTGGCTGAGGCATCACTCACTCACCATGATACTCATTAGTATCCTCCCAGCAGCAAACACAAGAAATTTTGAGGATTTTGAGGCATTTTTGGCATTTTTTTTGGCATTTTACAGGTTTTGGTCATTTGAGTGGTCTCACCCCCCGCGCGACCACTCATGGGGACAGCTCAGATTGAGGAAAACTCTACATATTTGGATTTTTCATGACAAAATACACTTGGATATGGATGGGTTTCAAATTTTATGGAGATTTGGGCCTCCAAAAGCTCAAAATACATGCAAATTTTGACTTTCTGCCCCTTTTTTGAGTTGCAGAAAGCTTCCTTGGGAGAAATGATATTTGAGGGGTCAAATCAACTCCAAATTCAGAAATTCCACTTGGGTTGGAAAGTAGACTCCCAGACCTTTCCAACGAGCTATCTTGCACCTGATTTGGACACCGGGAAGGCCTTCAACCAGAGCTGCAAAGGGGCGCGACCACTCAGGATCAGGGGCGCGACCACTCAGGGAAAATTGCTAGATTTGACCATTTTGGCCAGCAAAACACTGTTTTTACTCTTGGATGACTTTTGGGCATGTAAATAAGAAACTTTGGTGTAATTTTCATGGCACATGGATGCATTTACTCTCCTTTGACACTTCTAGAACTTTCTTTGATGTAAATAGTGAAAATTTAATGCATGGATTAGTTTCCTAAGTTTTAGAGGCAAGTTGTTTTGACTGCCTATTATCTAGTTCTTAGTTTAGAATTAGTTCAAACTGCTCCTAGGAAGCTGAGCTCGACCCCTAGAGGTGGGGAAAGGAGTTAGATCAGCTATATGATGCCTTCTCATCCTCATTTTGATGGTTGAACTCTTGAGGGAGAAGCTCCTATTGTATATTTTACTTGTATCTCTGCAATTTGAGGAAAGGGAAGACCAGGGTTTTGCAGACATCATTGGGATTCTTGTGGACTATTGTGTTGATGGTGTGTTCTCTTATTGTAATTGTAAGTGTGTTTATGTGTTCCATCTCTTTCTTTACTGCAGCTTATTAAACAAATGAAGTGATAAAGTTTGAATTCATGCTTGCCATGCTCAGCTTTCAAATTTGTTTAATATTTATGTTTTCCACTGTCTAAAGAGGATTCAAAGCCATTGTTTGCCCTCTTTAGCTCCCTCTCTTTCTTCCTTGATCATCCATCTCAGCTTCAGGCATCAGCACAAACTCCTACCTTGCCCCAAAGACCCACCTGCAAAAACTGAGCTCAATCCCCGCACCCTGAATTGCACTCCCTCCAATTGCCACCAAAAACCCCAAAAACTTTAAATCAACCTTCCTAATCAGTTTACTAGCCTAATATCAGTGTTAACTTGTTGGTCATCTCACCCCATTGAAAATTTGCCGAGATAGACCGGAGAGAGCCTTCTCATACCCCGTAGGGCTAGCTACGAGGTGAAATGGTTTGATGTTGCCTTGAAGGTTTACCTTCCTCAGCCTAAGGTGAAATCTCAAGCGCTAACAACTGGGTTCCAAAGCTTATAACCCTTTAAACCATCCTTATACCCAATAAAGATGCAATTTTCAAATTTACTATCCAACTTGGTTCGTTTCTCCTTTGGAACATGTACATATGCATCACATCCAAATACCCTCAGATGTGAAAGAGAGGGTTTCTTACCAGTCCATACCTCTTGTGGAGTCTTATCCTCCAAAGCTAATGAGGGTGATCTATTGACCAGGTAACATGCTGTCTCCACTGCCTCTACCTAGAATTCTTTTCCTAACCCAAGACCACTGAGCATGCTTCTTGCCCTTTCCATCAACGTCTTGTTCATTCTTTCTGCAACTCCATTTTGCTAAGGTGTATATGGAGTAGTCTTCTGTCGTGCTATACCACACTTCTTACAGAATTCTTCAAATTCCTTACTGCAAAACTCTCCACCATTACCTATCCTTGGCACCTTTATCTTCTTCTCTGTCTGATTTTCCACCAGAGCCTTAAATTCTTTAAACTTGTCAAAGACTTCAGATTTCTTCTTAAGGATATCCATGTATTCCTTGAGAAGTCATCTATAAATGATACATAGTACACAGACTTACCTAGTGATGGAACCTTCATAGGTCCAAACACATCACTCTGCACAAGCTCTAATATCTATTTCGCCCTCTTACCACCAGAGGGAAAACTCACCCCATTCTGCTTCCCATATACACAATTTTCACAAAAATCAAAATCTAGAGAGCTATTACTCATACCTTCTACCATAACTTTACCATGAAGTATTCAAGGGCCCTTCTCTCCAATATGTCCAAGCCTTTGATGCCATAGCATGGTCTTCTCTACAGAGACCACTAGATTTTTTGCTCCACTTTTAGGAACCACAGAAGTGTTGCACCCATCAACAACAGTGCTACCTTGCAGCTTGTACAGAGTTCCAATCCGAACTCCTCACATCAATACTAGTGCTCCCCAAACCATCTTACGGGTATCCTTCTCAAACACTATTTTTACACCTGCATCCTCCAGCTTGCTTACAGAAGTCAGATTTCTGGCCAAAGCAGGAATATGTAGAACACTCGGAAGTGTTCTAACCCTTCCACCTTGCAACTTCAACTTTACTTTTTCGCGACCAACGATTCTAGCCTTCCTATCATCTCCTAAGAAGACATCACCACCATCGTACTTCTCATACTCGCAGAACCACTCTCTATGGGGAGTGAACTGAAAAGATGCACCTGAGTCAATCAACCATGCCTCATGATCTACATGTGTACTTGAAGAAGCCAAGTACACATCCCCACCTTCATCTTAGGTGGTTTTCGCCTCTGCAGAAGGAGCATCATCAGATCCCTTTCCTTTGTTAGGTACAGTCCCTTTTGTAGTGCCCTTCCTTTCCGCATTTCCAGCACACCACCTTTACAGGTTTTCTTAGAGATTTAGATCTCCCTCTAGATTTAGATCTCCCTCTCGATGACTTATTTTTGTTTTTGTTCTGGGACCGTCCTCATACAAACAAGGCATCACCATTCTGGCTCTCCATATTTTTCTGTCTCATCTCCTCCGTCAACAAGGCTGAGACTATTTCATCAAACTGCAAGGCAGTTGCATTGCTACCTATTGCAATAACCAAACTATCCCACGAATCTAGTAGAGAACACAAAAAACTGATGCACTTATCTTCATCTGAAATTTTAATATCAACAGATGCTAACTGACTTACCACAGTATTAAATGCGTTTAGATGCTCTGTCACCAAGTCTCCATCTTTCATCCTCAGGTTATACAGCTTTTTCCGCAGGAATAGTTTATTCACCAAAGACTTAGACTGGTACAAAGTCCCTAACTTGTCCCACAAAGCCTTCACCGTAGCTTCCCCTGATACATTCAGCAATACTGAATCTGAAACACACAATCGTATTGTGCTCTTTGCCTTCCGATCCAACTTCTTCCATTCTTCATCAAACACTCTCGTTGGTTTAGTACTCGGATCTACCGCGATCCACTGATCTTTATCCACCAACAGATCCTCCATCTTGAGTTTCCACGACTCAAAACTCTAGCCATTAAATTTCTCGATCTCTATCTTTCCACTGCTCGCCATCTTCTTTCACCACCAGAATCGATCTTGCAGATCTCCCACTGAACAGGGTCTACCACAGGCCCGAGCAAAGCCCCTCAGCAACAAAGGCGTCCCCTTGAAGCCAAAATAGCTCTGATACCAAATGTAGGTTTTAACCCCGTACAAAAATTACCTACATACGAATTCTAAAACACAGAAAATAAACAATGCAAGAGCATAACACATAAAACACATATACACAGAGATTTTCCCCTAGATCCCAAAACCGGGACTACCAGCTTGATTTTTCATTATGTTCCTTTCAATGTTACAATACATATTTATACATGCCGAAGCATCCAATACCATGGACCAAAAAACCATCGTGTCCAAAACCATGGAACGAAAACCATCGCGTCCAAAAACATGTGCAAAAATCATGCACAAAACCATAGGTGGGTCCGCCCAACCTACCATAGGGTCCAAAACCAAAAAATTTCGGGGTGCTGCCCCGGACCCCATAAAGTGGGGTTATAGGTACCCCTCAAACCCCCTGCGACCCCCCCGCTCTAACCACCGGTTAACTACGTGGGCTAGTCATGGAAAGAATATAACACAACCCAACAGGGACTTCACAATGCACAGATCCAGTTGACAATCCCTCACCTCTAAAATCCAGAATTGCACAATCTTTCTCAGCAGTTGCCCAGTTTTTGGTTTGGTCTGTCTTTAAGTGCTTTTGATTTCGAGCTAACATTTGCATGCCATGAGTGTCCGCTCTGTCTCAAGGTACAGCAGTTGTTGAGCAACGTTCAGTAGTACAAGTAACATGGCTTCCAAGAGAGCTAGATCAAAGGATATTATCGTGAGCGGTACTGAAGATGTAGTTGAATAAGTGTCAATGAACTTTCCAATCTATGCAGACACACAGTTGTTCATCAAGACAGACATGAAGATAACATGGCAAGAAATTAAGGATATCTTCGTAGGCAGCCTCAAGGAAGATCTGGAACATCAACGGATCTATGTCAACATCCATAAGTCAGGCTTGTATAAGGTTGCATGCAGGTACCCCGCCTTCCCATGTGCGGACAACATTCACTGAATTGTCTCACATACCAATCTTGAGATGATGACATTGAGCAGCGCCAGTGGAACACATCTTGCTACCTTCAGGACAGAAAACTATCATCATATGTATCACTTACCATAGCCGGTGAACTTCATAGATGCACTTTTCTATACCCCCAACAGCAAGGTGAACACTGGAGACATCATGAAGCGTTGGGTAAAAGAGTCGTTGAAGTTCAGGTCGATAGCCAAGCAGGTCTACAAGGCTAAGTCACTCAGAAAGGCATACCAGCTCTTGATCATATTTTCATGTCGCTTGTACGGCCAAGAGAGCACAGAGACCTTTCCTCAGAATTGGATGATTATGTTGGACCAGTTGGAAAATGAAGGAAGGACATTCAACTAGTCGGATATGTTGGCTCTTCAGCTGAAAGTGCATATGATTAATACTTAGAATCCGCCCAAGGATGAGCAAGCAATATTATATATGTCTACGTACCTACTTGATGCAATATGTTCCCAACATCAGTTTCCTGGAATAGATTGCACATGGACACCATCAGAGAATGATGTGAATATTTATTGCAAGTTTCTTTCTGAGTGCAGCTACCGAGGAGTCATGGTGGGGCTATCTAACCATTTGATCATACTAGTTTACAAGTTGATCTTTGAGTAGGATACACCTTGCATGTCTCAAGAAGCGATGCAAGCGTTACTTAATATTGCAAATTGGTATGCCTCACCCGGTGGCACCTTCATCAGGATGTTTGGCAGAGAGAAGCCTCTGCATGTGCTACCAAGGTTTGTCATGGATAAGTTGGTCATGCAAGAGGTTGCACATCACATCTCCACAGGGTTATCAGCATGACTTCATAGGAGGAAGAAGGCACCATGGCATGCTCTTCCTTTGTAGATTGGATTGTACGAGATCTGGAGCTTGAATGATGTGGATGTCGAGGCCAAGGAATTAGAAAATTTTGAGTTCGGCACCAAGGACTACAATATATATGATCCCCACTACGCATGCAAGAACAACTGTGCGAAGGTGTATTATCCATAACTCCACGAGACATTTCATTGGGCAAAGGAAGATCCTTGGAGTTATTGTTACAACTCCTCTAGGTTTAATGAACTGGTCAGCACGGCTATAGAATGGAAAGTTTCTCTACAAGCATCAACACCAATAGTGAGTAGCAAACCAACGTAGGAGAAAGGCAAGAGGAATACTGTCGAGAACCCAGAGGCTGAGCAAAGCTACAAGTTTAGAGAAGATCCTCTTGTTGAGAGAGTAGCTTTAGAAGTGGAGGCAAAGATGCAACAGCGCGTAAAGGGAGTAGAACGGAGGAAGAAAGAGAAGCAAAGGTTTGAAGATGCAGAGAGGAAGTTGCAGGAAATAGAGAAGAAATTGAAAAAAGAGCATGAATTAAGAAGGAGAGAGAGGGAAGAGAAGAAGAAACAGGAACAGGAAGAAAGGCAAGGCACAATGACAAAGAAATTGTGCCTATACATATAGAGGAGTCAGAGCAACCATCAGATGAAGAAGAGGGTGAGCAAGTGTAGGTTCAATAACTTGCTCAGCAGATTGAGAAAATGGTTGAAGAAACAGACATGGAGTTGGAACAGGAGCCACAGGACCAAGATATCGACCTCATTCCGAGAACATCTGAGGTCTCCCCTCAGTCTCCACCACCTCCAGAATTAGAACCAATCCCGAACGATCAAGGAGAGGTTGTTCTCCTTGATGATGATCCAGTGATGGATGTGTACAATCTGTAATTTGATGAGTCACAACAAAGGATTGTACAGGTGCGAAGAAAGCATCTCCTAGATGATCACGCGTCACCTACACATATAGAGGAAAGGGTGATTGTGTCAAATGTTAGAAGACATCCAGCTGCCATGGTCAATGCCTCTAAGGCTTATGCAGAAGCCCCGAGCTCAACTGTCATGTTCTTGATAGTAGGGAATGATCATATGACAAAGGACTTGCAAGAGGTCAGGCAGAGGACAAAACAATTCGTGGGATTCGCTATGGTAGAGATGAGAAAAGTGATACTTGTTGAAGTATCAACCCTTGAGACCACCATGCGGAAATTGTATGACATATTTGTCACCGTGCACAAGGCAATTTTCCATCTATATGGTTTTCAGCAGCGGTGCATGAAGATTTTCCAAACTCTCAAATACATACACATTGCTATTGTGCATGTACAGGAATGGACAATGAGGTACAAGGGAGCCTCACTTTACTTGCAGAAGATAATGAAGCCGCAGGCAGAGCTAGACAAAGCACGGATTCGAATGTTGATCCGAAACTATGAGCAACTCCCTCCGCTCATCACTAGCATTGAGGCTTCCTATGCACGATTTTTCAAGAGTTTGGATGTCATAGTGAGGACACACAGGATCCCTTCAATTGGATCCCTCACTCAAGCCATTAAGAAGAACCAAGTCATGTTGGAGGTCGACAGGTACATGGAGCAGTTGATGCGAGAGGCCACTAGCGATGACTTGCAGTTGAGCACAGAAAACATGCAGAAGTACATCGGTGGTCCAGCCACACTCAGGACAATGTTGTGCATGCTTCAAGATGAGTTGGACAAAGGTTCCATAACCATATACCCGGAAGCCATGGAGGCAAGAGTCTGTTTCCAAAAAGACATCACCAAACAGTATGGGGACACCATAGCATAGTACCAAGCTTGGTATTAGTTCGTCACCGAAGACCATCAAGAGGATGTTTCCAAGTTGGTCTTTCCCCAAGCTTCCGAGTGATGGTGTTTGTCTTGTTAGGTTGACTCAAGCCTATTTTTTCCCACATGGGTATATGTGGAAATTGTATTATTATTTGTAGATATATTGTAAGTGAAATTCCAAGTGTCATTAGTGGAATGTGAAAAGTGATTATGTAATGTAAAGGGTTATTTGTAAATGAGTCGAATAGTTATGAGGGTAGTCAAAGAGTCAAAGGGGAATATCAAGGGTCACCCCACCCTTTGTTATATATAGAGCCTCATAACTCATAGTACAGGCTTTTGGGGAGCCAAGCTTTTGGCTAGGCATTGCTTAAAGAAGGCTTGGAGAGTATTATGACGCGCCTTGGCTTCTCCATAGTGTAGAGCGAGTACACTTCTTTGGAGGAGAAGGCAGTGTTGATTGTAATGTTCAACTATTGGGGCTAATGGTTGTTAATGGTATATGTATGGACGAAACTTTCACTTAATAATACAAATGAGCCTACAAGTTTTCATGCATATGTTGTTATTGTAGTTGGACTATTTTGGTTTCTTTATCAATTTATGTTGTTTAATTTACGCATTTGTGTATGAACTGCTTTGTATGTAATTGTATGAATCTTTTTGAAGGCTTGTTGTTGGATTAACTCATCATTTTGGTTTGTAAGCTATTTCGCTTCCATCTTGTGATGTCATTCCGCTCGTGTGTTCCTTTCAGGTTCCATAGTATTACAGGATTCTAAGGGACACACTTGCTTTTCCTCTCCGTGTGTTAGAACCTCTATGCATCTCACTTGACTCGCTGCAAGGTCACACACTTGCTTCCGACCAAAGCTATCATACTTACCTCTACGCGCTACTATGGTCAAGGCACTACATTACCACCCATTGCTGGGACTCCTACTCCAAATTGTCTGAGGTCTAGTTGGGACTTCTTACTAGGGAGATCCCCTTGACATGTTGGCGGGTCCAGCTCCGTCAATAAGCCTCTTGAACTATTATTGCATGCTTTGATCATCCCAAAGCTAGGGAATTATCCCTAAGATTAGGGCTTTGAAATTAATGAAAACATTAATCAACAATGACCCATTCACCCTTTGAAATCAATTACAACTTTCATCCAACAATCTCCCCCTTTGTCATTGATGCCACTACTCATGCGCCCCTTGTCTCCATGCTTCACTTCCTTCATCTCCATGTGGCATTTCCTTTTCTCTCCCCCTTCGACGTCAATGGCAAAGGATGAATTATGGCTTTGGAATTGCCCCCCTGAACATATGGTACTCAACGGGACTTTCGTCTTCTTATCCTTCCCTTATTTGTTGTCTTTATTGTTCTTTTGCTTAGCTACAATTTTCTTCCACTCTGCTTGGTCTAGAATTATATGTTGTTTGGTTTTCTTATGGTTATTGCAACCAATCATCTTGAGTCTTATACTTTGATTTCGCACTTCCTAGAATCACACATATTTCCAACACTGAGAAGATTGTGCTTAAAATCCTTAACTAGCAAAATATTTTGTGTCTTCGTATGGTCATTTCCAAGGTTTGCTACACCTTTTCCAAGTATCTTGATAAAAAAGTTATCTCCAAACACAACATGATGGTTTTTTTCTTTTAGGCTGAAAATTTTGTTTTGATCTCCAGTCATATGTGTCGAGAATTCATTATCTATGTACCATTCATTCTCTTTATCTTCAATGATCAATCCGAGATCGCAATTTTCATTCTTTTACTTATCCCATGTCATAGTTGGCTTCCCTATCTATATGAATGGAGCATTCTCTTTCACAAGCCTGCAATCTTATGCCTTACGACCAATATTATTGCACTTGTAGCATACAATGTTTTGGTTCATTAGTGGTTCAAATGGATTGTAGTTTCCATGGGCATTTCTAGGTCTAAATCCATAATCATTCATATTCTTTGCATAATCTTGTATTGATTTTAGAATGAATTACTTTATGCCCAAAATTTCTGCAAGAGCAACAATGGCTAAGAGAGATATTTTCATACTTGGGAGAGTAGGTTGATCTTCTGAAGTTTTTTTTGCCTTGGAGGAGGTTCAACCCATCGATCATCTTTGTGATGGATGTTCTTGGGAACATCAGTAAAACTTCTTTAAGCTGTGGAATTTATAGATTCTCCTTTAATTTTCTCCTTTAAAGGCTTTAATCTTGTGTCTCCCTTGCTTGAGGATGCACTTGTATAGCCAAGGCTAGTTTTATCACCTGATGGTCTTGATGGAAGATTTTATTTTCCTTAAAAGGACATATCTAGGCATAATGACTTATTCTGCCACATTTGAAAATTTTAAAAGGTAACTTACCTTTGTGTTTTCCAGTTCCCCTTTTTAGTTTCATGATGAAATTTTCTTCTTTTAAATCTAAATCATTGTTTGGAGTTCCTTCGCCCTTGAGTTCTTTGTTTCTTGTCTTCCTTGTGGCTTTAAAAATTGCTTCTCTAGCTGACAGCCCTTCTTCTATATATATTCTCATTTTGTGTGTTGTAAGAGTGCTATATAATTCTTCCGTTGACATCATAGTCAAGTCCTTGGTTTCTTCTATGGTTGATACCTTGGCATCGTATCTTAAGGGAAGCGATCTCAGTTCCTTTTGTACAATCAAAGGATCTTCATTTTTTTCTTGTAATCCTCTGATGGAGTTGGCAGTTTTATCTACTCTGAGTAAATAAGTCGCAATATCTTCTTTTTCATCCATTTTCATATTTTCAAAATGATCACTATACTTTTGAACTTTGACCTGCTTGACCTTATCATCACCTTCATACTGAGTTTTAAATTTATGCCAAACTTCTTTGGTTGTGGTGCAGGGCATCACCTTGGACTTAATGGTTCTTGACAATCCACCCATGACAGTGTAAAGACCTTTCGAATTTGAACTAAACAACTTGAGAATTTTTAGGAACTTTATATCCATTTACAATGGAAATCCAAACATCCACTCCTAAAGCCTTCAAGTAGGTTTCCATGCAATTGCTCCATAGTGGATAATCATTTCCATCAAACACCAGAATTGTTCTTAAAGAGATACCCTACATTTCCATATCTGCTCACGATCTTCCCTCCAATGATTAGACTATTAGAGGGTAACCTACTCTGGTACCAATTGTTAGAAATGTTGACAGGGGGGTGAATAAGTATTTAATAAATTTCAACAGTTTAAGCATCAAAACAATTGACCAATAACATCACATCAAAGGAACACAAGATATATACAAAAACCTATTTATATTACAAGGGAAGCTAGAACTGAAAGGGCTACAACCCCAAGATTTACCAGCTCTCACTGGAAGGAGGTGAATACCCCCTAAAAGAAACTACAACTTCCTTGTCTAGCACCACCTTGCCACCCTCTAGAATAAAAGATAAAATAAAACTTATTGGGCTCATGTATCAAGGATAGTGACCCAAATACAACAATATACAATTTACTTCTATCTCTATGTAAACATATTCAACTTCATATATCCTCCAATAAATATGTCATTGTAACATTGACCTCTAATGCAACAAAATATATTCTAGTTCATAACTTCAATTAATTGCTTTAGAGATGCCTTAAAACAGAGCTCGGGTTATGCTCTTAGTAGCTCAGATCTCCCTCAAAAACTCTACCTCAGAAAACACTGTTGATCTGCCTCAAAAGGTAACTCAAATATTCTTCAAGACTTCTACAAGGATGATATCAAGGTCTAGTCCAAACTTCTACAAGAATGACTTCAATATCTTCTCCAGACTTCTACAAGAATAACTTCATGATTTGCTCCAAACTCCTATAAGAATGATGCCAAAAAGAACTTCAAAAATTGTGCCAAAATTCCTTCCATAGATAGCCTCCCCAACCTAGCCTCTCCACTTCTAGTTCATGAGATATGTACCCCAAAAACACTTCTTTTCTTAGCTTCTTTCAACAAATCCAAATTTTCATTGAGAAAATTGCTAAAATGCCTCCTCCTTGCACTTATATATAGTGCATTCGGGATCTAAGCTAAACCGACTTGTCCACTGGCTAGGCTAACTTGTCCATTGGCTAGATTGGCTTGTGTAATTGGCAGAATGTATAGTGAATATTCAAAAAACCATATCTCCTCAATTGTGAGGAGTTAGAGGGAGTTCCATATATCGTTGGAAAAGTCTCGGAATAAGCTTTCCAACCATGTATGTTATACTTCCATTTGAGCTAGGTAAATGGAGTAAAAAATCATTCAAAGATAGGGTATCCAAATGGAGCATCAAAAATCCAAAAAATAATTTCTCTTCAACCATGAGGAGTTAGAGGGAGTGCCATATACCATTGGAAAGGTCTTGATGAGGGCTACGTGATGATATAGTCCTTCCTTGAATTTTCTTTGGCTTTGACCACATTTTCCTTGATTTTCTTTTGATTGTTAATTTTGCATTTGAGGGCTTAAACCCTTTTGCTCTTTAGGGCTTCTTGAACTATTATCACATGCTTTGATCATCCCAAAGCTAGGGCATCATCCCTAAGATTAGGGCTTTGACATCAATGACAACATTACTCAACAATGACCCATTCACCCTTTGACATCAATGACAACTTTCATCCAACAATTATAAGGCTTGTGAAGCTTATGCCAGCAATCTTAACTTTTTGGAAAAATCAAAGGAAAATTGCATCATGGTGTGATAAAATACAAATTTACTCCATTCAATTTTTTTTTCATATGTTGGTTGATGTGTTAGGTGAATTGAACAAATTGAACAAAAGACTTTTCAAGAAGAGAATGTAGACATTACAAGTATTGGATTAGCTTTTGAAGTAACTATAAGTACATTGTCTGGATGGTTTTTGAGAAAATAAACATCTACAAAAAGTACAACATATCTTTAAAAAAATTCAAGTGATTCTCAATATAGATACATTGAAATTAAAAATGAAGAGGTAGTCATAGATGGACATGAATTAGAATACATCTCTATTTCAGCTATAAAGAGATTATATGGATATAAGGAAACAAACTATGAAACTTCATATTGAAGGCACACAAGAGTTGTCAACCACTCACAGAGGGTTATATTGAGTCTCTCATAGACCTTTGAATGAAAGATTTTCATATCTTCATCTTTTTAATGTAGCAAAATTGTTCAGTCCTTGCTATTATTCAGAAGATCGTCATATTCATGAGAAAAAATCAAAGTGTTGGCTTTTAAAGCTTTTTCAACATTTTTAGCATACAATATCAAAAGATGATGGGTTTGTACCTTTATTTGATGTTATAGCATGTAAAAGAGAGTTGCACCCTTTTGTTAGAAAATCAAGGCTAGGATTGAATACACTAAATGTATAAATGAGAATATCTTTGGATGGACTTGAATTCTCTAATATTGGTTGGAATGTAATATATCGTATATGGAAATATACAAAGTCAAAAAGAATTATTGAGCTTTGAGAGTTAATAAGTTAATCTTCTTAATCTTTTATTATGACTTGTTTTTCTCTTGCAATGCAATTCTAATTGTGTATGGAATCTTCTCAAGCATGTTCAGGGGAGAATTGAAGTCAAAATACCTTTAGTAAGCTGAATTTTGACTACAAAAGATTTTAAAGTTTATATTTTCAAATCAAACTACGTATGTGTTTTGGGGACCTCAAAATGTAGTTATTGATGAGGTTTTTGTAATACCTTTGAAAATGTTTGATTTCCAATGAAGTATACTTGCAATCTAAATTTGAAGATTCTCCTTATAAAATGGTTGAACAAAATGAGGTAACATTATTTAATTGGTCAATACTTTCATTATATTTTTTCACTATAATCTTTAATGTTTGAATGTATAAAGTTTTAACTGACATATAAATTAAATATAAACTATGTGTATCCTGCCATATTTCATATATTTTGTCTAATTAAATATTATTTCTTACAAGAAGGTAGTTTGTAATTTCTTTTTCTTATAATAAGGTAAATTATAAAAAGATTGACCTTCAGGTGGAAACATTTGTCATTAGTCATTCCAGTTGGAACATTGGTGGCCATTTTCATGAGGAAATAAATGAGTAAGTTTTTTATTTCTTAAATAAAAAATATTTTGATAATTTAAAAATGATTTTTTGAAAGGAGTGTTTCTCTATAACCTATTTTCTTTTCCTTCTAATTATTTAGACGTTTTTTAATGTTATTGATACAATTATGCATTTCAACGTGCTATAAGAAAAATAACAAATTTTTCCATGTTGTTTAAAGTTATTAGGACATCTTCACTAATATTTTATAATACTTTACTTTGTAAGATAATACCAGAAACAACGATATTTATTATTATTAATATTTATTTATATTTGGTTTCTTTAAAAAAAAAAAATCTAAAAACATGTGTTCATCTATAAATAAAAAATAAATTATATGTAATATAAAAATAATTTGACAATCTTATACTTAAAACGTAAATTTACCAGCATGGAAAACAAACAACTATCCTCAAAAAAATCCATTGGACACGCAAAAAACAATTGGAAATTCTAGGCCTGCTTCCTCACAGACACTGCTGCACACAAGAACCTAGGCAAACTGCTGCCATATATGCTGTTGTACAGATCTGCATTAAATGCACCCTTTCTGCTGCTGCTGTATGAGCCTGCTGATTATGTGCCCCCTGGCACCATGAAAAACATTATCGGAGCTAAGCAACGTAAAAATATAACACAAACTTCATCTCCAAATAAGAAATCACTTATAAATAAAGACGCATATAAATCGGGCTTTCTAATAAAAACCTCAGCTTCAGACAACAATTGGCACTGGGGAAAAATCGTGATACTGTTTCCCTGCCATATATTTAGAAATAATTTCATGTTACAATATAGCAATATGACCTTGGATCAAGAGAAACCTCATCTTTTACATCACTGTTAGCAACTACTCAGCACATGCATTTGAAGAATTGAAGCGTCAACAAATGGAGAATATGAAACTTTCACCCCTCCCCTCTGCAGTGCCATTCGTGAACATGCCTCTGGGTTGGAATATGAAACTTTCCCCCTCCCCTCTGCAGTGTTATTCGTGAACATGCCTCTGGGTTGGATGGCTTCTTGTAATACAATATCATATCCTATTCTTCGTTGTTATCAGCAATGACCCTCGCTTCATAGGTGGCATCTGGGTACCTTTCAAACATTCGATATATTGCTTCTTAACAAGTTGAAAGTCCAGCTAAGCTCCAATTTTTTAGTTCAATTTGCGTGATAATGTAAGTAGAATGATTAGGAACTAAACTTGAAAACAATCACCAAAGTAGCATTTCAGAACAATAACCTAACCATAAATGCACAAGAAGTCTGTCCGAGTATATTGACAATTCTCCCATCATGGTATGCAAGATAGTATGTGTTTTTCACCCTATTTCCAAACAATACACCAGTGTCTTGCAAGCGTTTTTCAATGATATTATAAAAAGCTCAACACGGAAGAATTGCACTGCCAGTATTAAGAAATAGAGAAAGGATTGATAATATAATAAACTAAGTATTTCATAAACAAATTATAAATCATATAAACCGAAAATGTCTTGCCACCTCTCCAAAGCTTACATGATTACATTAAGTTAAGATGTTAAACTAGGACAACCCTGTTGGGTATTCAATTGCAGACATTACAAGAATCAGTTAGATAATATACAAACAAAACATTATAGACAAGATCTCTTGTTTGGCCTTGTCATAATGCAAATTTAATATTGTAGACCAGCTCTCTTATTTTTGCCTTGTCAACTGCACTCTATTCAATAGTATGTTGCACTGAAATTGGAAATTGATAGACCCGGATGAATATGACCCACTGCAATTGCAATTGACAATAAAAATAAGCTACAATCTATTTTAGTTGATATAATATTTAGCCAATGAATTTACGAAGAGAACAATGGATTGCCAAGCAGCACAAACATAAAGCTAAAAAGTCAACACTATCTGAAAATTCAGGCCAAAAAGGATATCATAGATACCATCATCAGTTATATATCATTTCTGTTCCTCCTCAGAATCAGTTTCAGCAAAAACCGTTTCCGGCTGTGTCTGTGCATAAGCAGGTGCAATAAACTTGGGATCTTTTGCAGCAACATCAGCATATTTCAGTATAGCCTCTCTTGGGTCTTCCTCCATCCACGTCTCCTTAATCAGCCCCCCTTCCTGTAATCACAAAATTGGACATTAACTGATTGCCATTCATGAGACATAGCAAATATGCAACTCTTCAAAATACCATACCTTGAGAAGGTATTGTGTCAACAAACTGCCCTTCGTTGATCCAACCCTCCCACCAAAACCAGGACCTGTGACTGGCAAATCTGGCCTCTGTGACTTGATGGGATCCATCCGTGCTTTTTCCCGTTGCCTCTTACGACTTGGTTCATCTCGAAACAAGGGAAGAGCATGTGGGTTGTGAATAACAGGTTTGGCTTCAAAATCATCCAAGGACTTTTTCCTGGGTGCTCTTGCAACACAAACAAGTGCCCCCCTCTCACTCAAAGCTGGATCATATAGTATATGTGCTCCACCTTCTTTTTTATCCCCAACTGTAGCAAAGACCTTCATAAAAAGTATAGCACATTCAAACTATTCAACTTCAAAATACCAGTAAGAGAAATTTGAAACAAAAATCAACTCACATGTCATGCAGAATACGTAAAACACTTTTATACGGAACCCACAACATTTTAATCATTTCAACATTGAAAATAGTGCTGATTTCTGAAAATTGAAGTAAACATTGAAACAATATGCCAAAAATAAACATGAAAAGGTTAAGCAACACTGCCTAGAAGAAATACATATACTAAGAAATAGAATGCATTTGTGCCAATTCTTGAACAATTTCCCACCAACAGATTTTTGCCAAGATAAAAGGCAAGTCTTTGTTGAAGTTAACTACCCAGTTCAATATCAAAATCACAGAAAGATATGAAACTTGAATTTGAAACTAGCAATTTCAAAAGGATGAAATGATTTTCATTACCAAAAGAATACCTGGTAGGTGCATTTATTTGTTGTTAATAACTTGGTAAAAAGAGAACAGTTGAAAATTGGATTATCGCTTATACATGGTAAGTAAGAAATGAGAGACCAGCATATTTTTAATTTTTTTATTTAGCATTACACACATGCAAGCCCCTGGACAAAAACACATCTCCCCCCACTCAAGGTACAGAGCACAGCACATTTTTTTGCCTGAGAGTTTATATCCTAGTTTCTAAAGACAAGGATAAATATTGTTGGGAAAAAATAAACTTTGTTAAACCACAGCCAAAAGCCACTTAAGCAATATTTGAACCAGTCAGATGCTGCAGATTTTTAAATCACATTTTGGTATCCAAGCTCCAATATTAGATCAATCTACAGAGTGGAGTTGATTGATCAGTTCCTTGGTGTTTCTCTTACTTCCATTAGTCCCATATGCATACAAGCTTATTGCAGTTTTACTTGCCTGTGTCAATATGCTTTGCTCTAACATGCAACACATGTTTAACTGCTGACAATTTATGTACACCGAGCTCGACTGTGAGGGACAAAGTGGAGTTGGAGCAGTTCCACGTCTTTTGATTTCTCACTTGAATCAAGTTAGGAGGTTTCCTTTCTCATTTCTAGTTTCAAAATTCAAATACATGGAGAGTCTCATATTTTGCCATTTATGTTTAGCTACATTGAATATATCACCCTTACAGTTTCATTTGAATCTGAGTTATTGTAATATTTGAGATTATGACGATATGGTGCATATACCCCTAGAATGGGGACAAGCCACAGATACAAGCTTTCAAAATCGTCAGAGCTTCAAAAACGGCACTTCCAAAACTTCAAGAAATGGGAAACAACAGATAATAGATCTTAGTCGCATAACATGAGGACACAGAACAAGGAGCACACAGAAAAATGGGTGTCTAACACAAAACACGTTGACCCTGGAAACAGGACACATAGGACATGTTTTATACATATTTTAAGAATTACAAATACAAAAATAAAATATAGACATAAAGATCCAACTAGAACTTTTACAAAATATTAATACAACTAGTTACTACATCAATGACTATCAAATCACAAACACACAAGCAACTAGAACCATAAACTGCAGTTTTCTCTCTAAGTCATCTAAATCAAAATGTATTACATAGATATTGAATCACTAATACTATAGGTAGGAATGCCAATGGCAAATACAAAATAGGGTAAATACTAGAACCATATATGGAAGAATCTCGTAGCTCATGACCATTAGTAGTCCTCCTCCATGTCAGAATCATCAAAATCACCACCACTACCACTGCTCTCCTCTCTGTCACCCCCCGCTCTCCCAACCCTCCTCATCCTCCTCTATATCCTGTTAGATTTTGTGGGCACTAAACTCAATGCGCGCACACACAAGATCCGGCAACAGTCTGAAATTAACTTTAACCCAGCAAATTAACTGAAAAACACTGATGTGCCTAACCAGAAACAAATTATCCACAGCGAAACTTATAAAACCAGCAATTAGATCATGCACAGTAAATATATTACGCACATTCTACCCAATCAACGTTCTTCATTAAATTCTTCTCAAAACCTACTCAGGGTCCCTTGCTAGGAATCAGGATAATGGCCTTTGAAGAAATTACAATTACCTTAGATCTGATCCAGCAGATCAAGCCCTAGATCTGTCCAATCTAGATCTCGTTTGTTATTTCATGCTCTTTCCTCGGACCCGGCATAACTGAGTATCTCACTCTCAACAAACCTGCAATATTACTCATGCAGATCTCTTGCTTGAGAGAATCTCTCTCTCAATGTCTCGTGCCCTTGCACATCTCTATGCCTTTCTCAGCCCTCTTAACTCTGCTCGACCCTCTCAGCCTTGCTCGGCCCACTCAGCGCTCTCACCCCTGCTCAACCCTTTCAGCCCAACTCGACTCTCCTTACTGTCAACAGGCCCTCTTGACACTCCACGAGGCCTCTCAGCCCTCTTCATTGTCAACAGGCCTCCTCGGCCTTCTCCTAGTAGAGCTCAAAGGAACATCTCACTTCTCCTCCAAATCTACAAGTTGTGTCCCCACTGTTGGTGTTGTTGGTCCATACTAAACCTTAGGAGCCTCTTGCTCCTGATCCTCTACCCCCGATGGCTCGCTCAGCCCTCTCGGCGCTTCTAGCCCTTCACAGGTCTTCTCGACCCGTCACAGACTCTCTCAGCTCTCTTTCCAAGCTGCACAAATGAACCACTCAACCTTATGCTTTTCCAAAGGGTGCAATACCATGGGTCTATAACATGGATTATCAAAATACAATGAGCAATACCATGGGTCATCAGAATACCATGGGTAATACAATGGGTCTATAGGTGCAAAGCCCAATCACTTAGCCCACTTGCCCCACATGTGAAAATCCTCTCAATGCTACCCAAAACATCAACACTCCCTCTTAGCGAGGGATGTATTCTCACAACACCACTTGGAAGTGGCTCTGCCTTCCAACCTGGAACACATTTCCACCCTTGATCTGCTACTTATGTCACAGGGTTCGCCGAACTTGAACCTTCAGGTTCGAAATTCGGCGAATCTAAAAAAAAAAAAAAAAAAAATTCGTTCAGGTTCGTCGAACCTAAAGGGGAACCTCATTCGAATTCGAACCCCATGTGAACCGAATCGAATTCGAACCTCAACGCGAACTTGAAGGCGAATTTTATCGAATTTGAAAAAAAAAATTGGGATTCGATCTTAGGGTTCGTGGGTTTTATTTAACTATTTAGCAAAAAAACCATGGGCGCACAATGGTTAGAACTTAGCCCGTGGGCCGTAGCCATGAGGATCAATCTGAGTGTGACTCGAGTCTCATGCATCTTGCAAACTAGAAACTTGAGTCGTGACTACGTGTTGTGTGCTGCGTGAGTCGTGTTGCGTGAGTCATGCTGCGTGCTGCGTCTTGCATCCTGGAGTGAAGCACTGAGACTTGAGCAAAAGAACGATGTGGGATGCAACTTACCCTAGTTCCACAGGCTGCAAACAAATGTCATATTCTGATATTCAAACCCTGCAAAAATCCTTGCAATTATTTATGTAGCATAAATGACCAATTCGTCACCAAAGCCCAATTTTGCATTTTCCAGTGCTTCATCAATCCAATTTCTGTTGAGCCCAATAGGGAGTTTTTCATTTAATATTATTCTAACAGAATTGTCTTATTCGAAATGCATCTTGGGTGTGAAACTAATTCTTGACAGTGAGATTGAGGTACTGTGTTAAAGCATCAAAGCATTGACTAAAGATCTTTAAATGGTGAAAATATTTTCCAGGGGTAGGAAGATTCATTAGCAATTTTGATGACCCCAAGAAATCTCCATATATAAATGGCAAACAACCTGAGAACCTGAGATTGTATAGCAGATTGTTTTCTAACATTTGCTAGATTGGTATGTCATTGGATGACTGAAGGATCCTCTTTCCCTCATTTTCCCTCCAAATCTCATCTTCCAAATTCTAAAATAATGACGGGAAAAGAGGGTCCACCTGTTCTTCACACAGTTGGAATATTACATCAAGAACAGAAAACAAAACATCCCTTGTAGCATTGAGAAGCAAAGTTTGTGTCCATCCTGGTTTCTTATCAGAACATTTAGAAACCTCTTTATGAAATTTTTTATTCGTCTTTTCATCGGTGACTCTCCTATCTAAGTAAATGAGAGGTAGAGGCATAATATTACCTTCTCTTTGTTCATCAATTGTTACCATACAAGCACCTGCCATTTTTGCTTGTGCATCCCTATTGTATTTGTGACCACTCAGAGCTCTGGAAAGGCAGAATCAAACACTATATTGTTTACAAGATTGTGTCAATTCACATTTACCTACCTTGAAATTTGGTAAATGTTCTTTTTCATAAATTGTCTTCAAACACTATATTTCATTTTTTCATTTGCAAACTACTATTGTATATGTTTACATTTAACTAGATGTTAGAATGATTACATTATTCATGTATGTTTACTAATAAGAATTTGTATTCATGTGTTTATGGACCGATTTTGAAATTTTTATAATTTTGTTATCTATATATATATATATATATATATATTTTGAAAAATATGTATAGTCGAACCTAATGTCAAACCTCATACGAACCTGATCAGAAAGTTTGAATTCGAATCGAACTTAATCGTTGTCGAACTCGAATTCGAACCCGAACCGTGTGACATAGTCTGCTACCACATCTGCTCCATATGACACATAAGCAATTATGGTTGTATGACAGGGATTGTTCTTTGAAGGCATCTTGCTCCTAGAAGCCTCCCACTTTTGGGCATCGTGCATGGCCATCTTGTACCATGACTTCCTAAACCTGAAGGTTGTCTTCATCTAGGTTGTTGACTCCCTCTGAAGACTGACTCCCTCCTGAGCCTGCTCACTCCCTCGGAAGCCTAACTCACTCTAACTCCCAATTGCAAGCCTTCTTGGCCCTCAAGGTTTCTGCTTGACCTTCACTCCAAGTTTCTCACTTGCATCTCCAAGGGTGTTAGAAACCAAGACAATACTACAATACTAAGAGGGGAGTGAATCAGTATTGTCCTGCTTTCTAACAAAGGGCTATCTCAGTTGTCTAAAGTATTTGCCCGAGCTACAAACTCTAACACTCCCTCTTAGTGAGGAATGTAATTATGGAAGAACCATCTAGAACTAGCTTACCCTTTGGTTCTTGCGCATCGTCCCAAGCCCCATTCTCCATCTTGTATCTCCCAGTGCTAGGTCTATTGAGAAATCTAGGGCAGCTATTTTGGGTGATTTTTCTTACTTTGATAACTGCTTGTGATGTATTTTTACTTGACTTGGTTAGCTTCTTCTTTCACTTGATTACTATTATTATTATCTTCATCAAATAGCTACCAAACCATAAAGAACGATAAGACAAAGGACACAAGATATAAGCGATCAGCCATGGCCAAAACCTCTCCAACTAAAAGACAACCCACAAGAATTCTTCTCTTCTTATAGAACCTTCAATAGACGAATTCCAAGACCAATGACCCTTGACCAAGACCCTCCAAGACCAAGTCAAACCTTTATTCCTTAACGAGCTTTCCTTCCAGCAATTTCGACCTCCCAGTAGATTCTTCTGCAACTTCGACCTACCCAACGAATTCTTCTACAACTTCGACCTACCCAGAAATTCTTATGCAACTTTGCACTGCCCAACAAATTCTCCCGGGATTTCCACCCAACAATTTCTTCCTAGCACTTCGACTTGCCCAGCAATACTTTGACTTCCCAACAATACTTTGATTTTCCCAGCAGCACTTCGACTTCCGTAGCAACACTTCGACTTTCCCAACAGCACTTTGACTAGCCCAGCAACACTTCGACTTGCCCAGCAATAGTAGAAGCCCTAACACAAGAGATAAAGAGAGGCCCAAAACTTCGATCTTGTTTTACTTCTCCTTTTTCATCCTTTTGCAACCTCTATCTTCAGGAGATTGAACTTGCTTGAGTGAGTGTGCTAATGAGGTCAAGTTCCTTCTTATTTATAGGCTTTTGAGGGGTACGAATTGCTTCCTTTAGGCCGACTTGTCCACTTGTGTAGGTCGACTTGATGACAAGGTCTTGGAGGGTCTTTTGACTCTATTTTGACTCAAATAAATTTTTCTTTTCAATATGTAACATGCCCAAAAGGGTCTTTCATACATGACAATGACTCATTTGACTTGTAGACTCAATGACAAACCCTAGAAGCACTCAATGGGTGCTTGACCTAAAAATAAATTTCCCTTGAGCATGAAACCCATGCCTCAAGAATAACAATAATAAATTTATTTTTCTCATTACATAAAATACATAAAATCATGATTACATATGTCATTATGAAGATCGAACCTAGTTACATATTTCAACAAGGTCTCTCTCACATTGTTGCCAAATCCTTGACTAGTATGGTCTCCCTCTCTCCACCAATCCTACTTGAAAATCTTTGTACATTCTATGAGGTTTCTGCTAGTGGCCCTCCCAATTGCTACCAGCTCCATCTGCTTGTACTTGTCATGGCAAATCCTTTGCCTAGCAACTCTTGTTGCCCAATGCATCCCGCAATTATTTGATCAAGCCCAACGCAACATTCTTCCAATGACGTGATCCTCCTATGAACAATCTACTCCATGTCTCACTAGGCTTGTTGATCCTCACCTTCACAACCCATACAAGCAGTCTGCCATACTTAGCCAACTCTCTTGGCATGGGTATTCAAAACATTGTTGCTAGCTACAACAATTCCTACAGCTACCTCTCAGAGTTGTCACCTGTGCAAATCTCAAATCCAACTACTTTTCTCAAAGACCATGCTTTGATACCATGTTAGATTTTGTGGGCACTAGACTCAGTGCACGTGCACAGCCACACACACACACACACCAAATCTGGTAACCGTCTCAAATTAACTTTAACCCAACTAATTAACTAAAACACATTGATGTCCCTATCTAAAAACAAATTACACACAGCAGAACTTATAAAACTAGCAATTATATCATGCACAATAAATGTATTATAACACATTCTGCCCAATCAATAGTTCTTTCATTAAATTATTCTCAAAACCTACTCGAGCTACCTTATTGGGATAATGGCCCTCAAGGAAATTACATTTACAACAATTACCCTAGATTTGATCTACAAAATCAAACCTAGATCTTTCCTCGATTTGGCTAACCTACATCTCCTTTGCTACTTCGTGCTCTTTCCTCCAACCCGACACCATTGAGTATCTCATTCATAACAAACCTGCTATTGAGAAATCTAGGGCAGCTAGATTAGGGGTGATTTCTCTTAACTTGATAACTACTCGTGACATTCTTTAACTTCAACTTGTAGAATTTATAATTAACTTCTTCTCTTGATTATTATATTGTTCTTATCATCAAACAGCTACCAAAAACATGAAGATCAATAGAACAAGTGGACACAAGATATAGGTTGCTAGCCAGGGCCAAAACCTCTCCTAGAGAGGAAAACCCACAAGAATTCTTCTCTTCTTATAGAATCTTCAAATTACGAATTCCAAGACCTTTAGACCCTTAGATCAAGACCCCTCCAAGACCATGTCAACCTTCTTTTAGATGAGCTTCTCTTGCACAAAGTCAACCCAAGTCAAACTTCTTCAAAACTGCTACAACTTCACTTTTGATCTTACAAAAATAGGGAAACTCAAGCAGAGTAAGACTTATAAGAATTACTTTGAATTCAGTATGAAGATTATTGAGCAGCAGATCTGAAACACAAGATTTCTTCTCCTCAACTGAACATGCGAGCACTACGACCTCTCTCTTCAGGTCTTCAAAACGCCTTCGCCTTACAGTTCCAGGTTCTTTCAGATGACAGAAACTGTCCTCAGACAGGCGGCCCAGTAGGCTTCAATATTAATTCAAAAGAAAAACTTACAGAGCTTGAAATATTACAATATCAGATTGAGAAGCACTCCGACCGATGCCTCTCTGTTTTCATTCATCCTCCTTTTATAACTCTCTAAGGAATCTAAATCTACCTAAGACATGACGCAAAAGTGGAAATAATTGAGGGTCCTGTCGGTATTTCTTTCACCGACGGTGTCTACTCAACCTTTCCAGTACAATAATTTAGCTACAACATGTGACCACATTATCACATTGCTAGCTAATTGTACAAAGATTCTACCAGTCTCCTTTCGGACTCCGGTCAGAATCGTAGTCATCAAACTCATCATCACTAGAGGACAATTGTCTTTCAAATGCTTTCTTTTCAAGATTCACGAGATAGTTGTATTCCACCATCTTTTCGTATTCTTTGTCCCAACTGAAATCATTCGGATCCTGTGCATCTGGATAGCTGTCTTGGAAAGCCTGAAAAGTAGATTCTTCAATTTTGCCTTTACCTTTGGCATCTGCTTTAGCTTTAGATGTCTATCCTTGGTCCGAATTTACTTTAATTTTGTGGAGGTTTTGTTGTTGTGGAGTAAACATTACGTCTTGCTTCTCCCACTTGTTAAGAAAGGGTAATGGATTGATATCAATATCCAAAAAGGAATCTTTAAAAACTTTTCGGAACGCCGGAGAAGGCTGAACTACCAACTCAACACCATCTAGAAGCTCCCATTTGAATATTTGAAACATATTAGTAACCGATTCCACTGAATGTTGCACCCAAGATTTACAGTTTTCATTAATGAATGCTTTAGATTGCCATCCGAGTTCAAAAATTACTGAAGTACAAATTTTATTTGAAATCAACAAACTGATTAGATGAACGACATTAGTATTCCAGTTTCCTGAAATAATGCTGACCGTGATTAACGCAGTGTGGTTAATCATAAAGCGTAAAACCTTGGGTTCTCCTTGAAGTTCATCTAATTGTTGCAACACCTGTCTTTTCTGTTAGTTTTAACATCCCAAAATCTTTAAACCAAAGAGCCAGTTGTTTAATTCTCTCAATATTATTACTGGTCTTTATTTCTCCTATAGTTTCTTGACAGAAAACCTGTGAAAATGGATTTGGAGAAATTTGTTCTCGAAACCGTAAACTCTGATAATCCCAAGGAGATGAGAAAGTCCTTAGGTATTGTAGAGTTCGTTGAACACATTGGGATGTTCTTATCGATGGCTTTTTTCGACAAAATCCTCCTTTGATTTCCCAATCAGCAAAATTTTCAAAAATTTCATATTGAGGGAAAGTATCATTGGGGGCATAATTTTCATCATTTCGCTGTAAAAAGGATGCTTCTAGTTCTTCAAAAATATCAGGAATCCTTAGCGACCGAAGATATCTTTCTAAGTCTGCTTTGATTGGGATGGCTTCTAAATCTAGCATTTGAGCTCCTGTATATATGCTTAAAGCAAAATCCACCCCTCCAATCAACTGATAATAATTTAATGCCTTTAAAATCCAAATCATATTTTCAGTGAATTGGGATTACCACATATCAGTCAAATGTTTAAAATAAATCTTCACTTCTATATTGGGCAAAGGATATATATTAACCAAATCAATATCTAATCCCAAAGATATGCCAACATTTTTTGAAGTCCATGCTTGACATCTTCTAATCCACTGATTTCTTCTTAGTCGCAGACCTACCACTTTCTTAATTTCTTCTGTCAAATGGCTTGCATGATTTTCCAGAATTCTGAATCTCTCAACAAATGTGCTAAAATTGTCATCCTGAGGCCCCTTTCTGGGTAAAATAAAATGACTTTGCAGAGCTGAAACAAAGGCTTTATTCATGTCTCTGGTTGAAGAGTCTGCTAAAAAATTGGAATTGTCAGGTATCCACTCGACATCAAAATCAAATTGCTGGAACCAAATCTGCCAAGAGAGTAACCTTCCTCTAGCAAGTTGTCTTGAAATTTTGGCAGATAAGAAATATTTAAAATTCATAGAATCAGTCCTTATGAGAAATTTCACCGGTGCCAGATATAATTCAAATTTTTGTATTCCATTAAATATTGCTAACGTTTCTTTTTCAGCAATATAATAATTCTTTTGGCTAGGAGAGAATTCACCTGATGCATATGCACAAAGTATTTCTTCTTCCTTTCCATCTTCATTCTTCCTTCGCTCAAAAAGAACAGCTGCCCAGAATTCATCAGAAGCATCTGTTTGTAGAATCAGAAGGCCATTACCTGGTGGTTGAAGCTTGGGAAGCTTTTGACATTCTGATTTGAGTTCCTTAACTGTTGCAGTGGCTTCTGCTGACCATCCTTCTCGAAGATGCTTTCGGATTGGGGTTGTTTTTTCTGACAATCTGGGAATGTATCTGTGCACATAATTCAAGACACCTAAGAATCTTTGAATAGTTTTAGTGTCTTTTAATTCATCTGGAAACTGAGACAGTTTTGTAAGAATATGGGGCTGCATCTGAATTTGTCCATTAACCACATTAATCCCCAAGAAATCTATATTGTCTTGGAATAAAACCATCTTTTTCTCAGACAGGACTATACCATGCTTTTGAACTTCAGTGATAAAAATTTCTAAATGCTTTACATGAGTCTCTAAATCTGGACTATGTACAAGAATATCATCAATATATGTTACAATAAAATCATATTTCCCAAAAATAAAATCCATTCGTCTCTGAAAGAATGCAGGAGCATTTTTTAGACCAAATGGAACCACCTTCCACTGATAAAAACCTGCAGGACATGTAAATGCAGTTTTGTGTCTATCCTCTTCCTGGATCTGTATTTGGTAGTATCCCGATTTCATGTCGAATTTACTGAATACTCTGCTATGCTGAATTTTCTGCATGATTGTTTCTGGTCTTGGTAGAGGGTAATGAAAACCTTGAGTTATGGCATTCAGAGGTTTATAATTAATTACCATTCTTGGTTTACCTCTGACTATTTCTGAGTGATTTCTAACCAGAAATGTTGAACAAGAATAGTGAGACATACTAGGTTCAATAAGGTTCATACTAAGCAGCTCACTTATTTGTTTTCTGATTTCTTGTTCATCTGCAGGGGTGCATGGGATCAATTTTCCTTTGACTCCATTATCGTGTAGAGTCACTATTTCTTGTTTTGGACTTTCAACGGTCCAAAACTGCTGAGGATTATTTGAACAGCTTTCCATCAGTCTTTTATGTATATCAATCTGCTCTTCGGACCATTTTGGGTCAATGCAAGCCTTTTGTTTTGACTCCACTCGTTTCTCATATAATTGCAGAACCTCTTGCCAATTGTTGGAGTCTTTAATGGGTTTGCGTGCGCCTACTTTCTTTTGACTATTCTCATTTCTTGCCTCAGAATTTGCTATGGATAGTCTGGGCACAGCAACAACCTTCTTTTTTAAATTAATTATCAGTTTATCTTCACTGATAGTAACTGGTAATACAGAATTGATAAAAGGCATGCCAAGCATTAAACTTGCAGATGGATCAAAATGCTGAATAGCAGAAATTTTAACAATACTCCCCCCAACTTTTAAAGGAATATTATCCACATAGTGTGTTAACTGAACAGATCCTCCAATGGTTTCAGAGACTAGAATGTTTTGTAGTGGCTTCCAAAGAGATTTAAATAGAGAGGGTCGAGCCAAATTATTAGATCCACCAGTATCAATAAAAGCATCTACATTTATCCATTCATGACGAACTTGGACTTGGACTGGAATGTAGATCAGACTATTGGTTTTGATGATCTTTTTTAAGAGAGCATTTTCTTCGACTCTGTTAAACGTTGGGACTGGACAACTGGTAGAAGCAGCAGTACTCTTTTTATATGGACAAAAAGAATTAAGTTCAGGCAATTTCTGAATTGGCTGCTTACCTATTGGCTTTTCATCAACAGTTGTATCCTGAGAGTCGTCTTCAGAAACATCTGTAGTTTCTTCTATTTCTTCAGTTTCACTGCTGTTAGTCTGATCACTGTAGTGTAGTTCTTCAGAAAAATCACTATCTGTACAAGAAGGGCAAATATTCATTTTCTGTACAATAGGCGGATTGTCTTCTTCATCTGAAGCTTCTGTTAAGATATATACATCAGAAACTTCATCGTCTGACGCAACTAAAGACCAATCATCTTGAAATTCCTCTATATCAACACAGGCTTTTAGCTTGGAGGAGGAATTGTTAGGACATTTTCTAGCAAAGTGGCCTTCCTGCTTGCAAATGAAACAACAATTGTTGTTTCTTGGGTTTTTTCTCTTTTTCAAAAATTTAAATTTTTGGAAAGGCTTCCAGGGATTGGAGACTCTTTTGGGTCTAAATTTTCCATATCTCTTTGATTTCTTCTTCTTTCTAAATGGTGTCCAGGGCAGCATTGTTTTGCAGACCTCTGAACTAGGTGTAATATCATGTGCTTTCTTCTGCCAGCACAGATATTTAACCTTTTCGGTACATCTAAAGAGAAGATCAACCCAATAGATTTGATCTATCCTTTTATTCTGAACATCAAGATCTTTCATAATTAGATCTCCTAAATTTCCGGGAAGCTTGGACAAAAATGCAATTTTTTGAGCTATGTCATTGGAAAGATTTGCTTTAAAGACTTTTGCCATAAAATCTTTACCAAATTGATCAAGATATTTCAAATCTTTTAATTCCATACGGCTTAAGTCTATAAGCAATTGTTTTTTCTCATCCACTGGCTCAGGGACAAATTGTGTCTTTAGTAAAAGCTCTAGAGTGGCCAGTCCTGCTTCCATGACAGCTCTCCGTTCTTCATCAGATGGTCCTATCCACCAATCATATACAATGCCAGGCCATTCTTTTCTCTGCTAGGACCATGATAGAAACATTATCTAATTTGGTGGTGACCTGCATCTAATATAGAGCACCAATCCATATCCTGATTGATTCTTCAAGATTTGAAGAGTTATCTAAATCAAGAATATACCCACTAGTGTTTGCAGCATATAAATCTTCTTCAATGCGTGGGTATTTTGGAACTTCTTTCAGGACATGAGCTTTATTCTGATTGTTTATCGAAGGGAGAATAAAAGAAGGAAACTTAGAGGCTGCCTGATCTAGAGTCATGATTTCTTTCTTTGAGGAAAATTGTTTATCAGCTTTATAGGCTTCCCCCTTTACACTAGCCAACTTACTTGAAGGTTTTGAAGTTGACCCTTCTGCACTAGTGGCTGTAAAGGCTCCTTCGATATCTTCATCCTCTTCTTCTCTATCCCAATAATTGGGAGTGCTCATATCAAAAGTAAATTTGGAACTTCTTGTGCTTTTTTCTTTTGTCTTCTTCTTCTTCTTTCCTCCTTTGCAGATTTCTCAGACTGTTGTTCTTCATATAGTAATCTAATATTTGCATTAATTAATTCTGATTGTCTACCCAAATCATCAAGAACATCTTCTGCATGTGCACACTAGGTGGTAAGATAGTTTCCTATCTGGTGGACTTCGTCAAGATCAATGGGGCTTTGAGAGTTATGTTCAAGGAGTGGTGCACATTCAGCTCGGGTTGGTGGTTGTCTAGACTGAGAGGAAGAAGTACAGAACTTTGTTTTTGGTGGCCATTTTCCACCTTTGACATATCTATGATTTGCATATTGAAATTCTTCAACAAGAGAGAAATTAGATACATATGTTCTAAACATCTTATTAATGGCAAGGAATGGCTTTTCTTCTGGAATGTACAACTAGTCTGATGAAGTAGATACAATGGACTCTGTAGATGGATGGCTATATACATTTTTTGAAACAGATTTACGACCGTTGGTTACTGGTTGCTCAGTTTCAAAGATGGCTGGTAGCACGTCTTTTAGGCATAAAAATAGGTAGAGGTATTGATGATCTATCAGGCAATATTCGGACATGGCCATCGCTTACAGACATTCTTCTTATTTTGTTTTTCGGAGTGTCTGTTGATGCCAAAGATTTGTATTGAATATACCAGTCATTAGGAAGAGGTTCTGTATCATACGTAACTCCTTCTGCCTGAGCATTACTGACTCCAACTGTGACACAATATTTCAATACAGGTTGCTTTAACTTGCGATGGACAGTATTTGTAAGCTGGAAAGATGCTTGGACTAACACAGAAAGAAATTCACTGCCTTCTATCATTTCAAGACCTTGGACTCCGACTAATAATTTCCAACAATCTTTAGATGTGGATCAGACAGATTGATAGAATAATCGGGGAAAATGGTACCATGTTGACAACCAGAAGACAGATTTCCTAATATTGTTCCGATACGAGCATGGTCATAGTCCTGATATCGAGTGTCAAACACCTCAAATATACATGGAGTATTAAGGCCATGACGAAACAGTGGACCTAGTCCTATCCTTATTCCTCCAAAATGCAGATAAGCAAACCATTTTTCAGCTACATATTTTTTGAATTTTTTTATTTCATCCTCGGAAAACAAACTTAAACCAACAATTTGGACAGAAGGGCCAGAAATCTTAAGTTTTAGCTCAACTTCTTTCAAATAACTCTTCTTCAATAGACTGAACAAAGATGGAACTTGATATATTTCTTTTGAACTTAACACAGGGGGGTTCCAATTCTCAGGATCTTCAACTATTTCATGTTCATTTAAATCATTTTCAACAGAACGAGAATCTACCTTAGTAACAATGCGTCTATCAATATTTGAAAATGATCTTAAGAAGTTAGCCATGATTATAAACTAGACCAGAGATTGACTAAAGCAGCTTTTATCTACTCAGCAATTGTATGACAAGAGCTTTTCGAAGGCTTCCTGGCTGGCTTTAGGCTCTGTCTGTAGTTTATAAACTTAGGACCTGAACGGGGCTCTGATACCAAAAATAGGGAAACTCAAGTAGAGTAAGACTTGAAAGACTTACTTTGAATTCAGTATGAAGATTATTGAGCAACAGATCTGAAACACAGGATTTTAAATTCAAACCTGCAACTTCTGACTGCATATCTCAGCCTTACTGCAAAAACCCTAATTCAGACGTGTGAGTGAAAAGATGGTAAAAGAGGTCTTCTTCCTTCGCTTAGGGTGCTTCTTTCTCCTTAGAATTTTGGCTTCCAAGCTTGATCCTTTTGATACCAAACTTTGGCTCCTTTAGATGACTGCAATTTTATCTTGTAGCAACAAAATGTGCCCTAATTTCTTCGCACGTGTGAGGGAGAGAGTAAAATTTCAAAATTTTGTTTCTCCTTCTTGAGATTAGCCCTTCACTTGTTCTTTCTTCTTCTTTTCTTGCTTGATCGAACCTCTTGGATGCTCTACTTAAATGAGGTTGAATGCACTTACCTTTCCATGAGGCTCGAATTGCCCTTAATGACGATGACTTTTTCTCTGTAGGCAGCCTTGATTTTGGAGGGGTACTATGACACATTTTGACTCTAAATAAATTATTTTGACATGATACAAGATGCCCAATGGGGTATTTTACATATGACAATGACTCTTTTGACTCCTAGATTCTATGACAAAACCCTGGAAGCACACAATGGGTGCTTGACCTAAAAACAAATTGACTTAGAGCATGAAACCCATGTTATAAAATAACAATAATAAATTTTCTCTCTTTTACAACAAATACATAAGATCAATAGTACAAAAGACATTATGAAGACCAAACCTAGTTACATTTTTCAACACCTGCAATATTACTCATGCAAATCTCTTGCTTATTTGAGCGAATCTCTCTCAATGTCTCATGGCCCTGCACATCTTTGTGCCTTGCTTCACCCTCCAGCCCTTCCAACCCTCTCATCCCTCTCGACTCTACTCAACCCTACTTGGCCCTCTTAACTCTACTCAACCCAACTCGACTCTCTCGGCCTCCAAAGGCCCCTCTAAACCCTCTTCGTTGTCAATAGGACCTCTCTACCTACTCGACCTTCTCCTAGTAGAGCTCAAAGGAACATCTTACTACTCCAAATCTACAAGTCGTGTCCGTGTTGTTGGTGTTGCTAGTCCATACTCAACCTTAGGAGCCTTTTGCTCTTGATCCTCTAGCCTACTAGCTTGCTCAACCTTCTCGACCCTTCTAGCCCTTTACAAGCCCTCTTTGCCCTTCACGGGCTTTCTTGGCTCTCTTGCCAAGCTACATGCATGAATCACTCACTCTTGTACTTGTACTTTTCCAAAGAGTGCAATACCATGGCTTATCAAAATACTCTGGGTAATACCATTGGTCATCAGAATACCATGGGTCTATAGGTGCAAAGCCCCATCACTTAGCCCACTTGTCCCACGCGTGAGAACACTCACAATGCTAACTAAAATAGCAACATATCCAATCCAAGATCTACATCCACTAGTGTGGAGGATGATCCTTCAGGAGGATCACCATCATCAAAATTGACAAATGTAGTTCAAGCAACTTCATGCATAATTTCAATGTGAACGTGCAAAAAGTGGTTTGAAAATTTTCTTTAGTAGTCGCTTAAGAAAAGTGGGAAATAGTTCTATCTTGTAATTCACATTAAAAATGAAAGGAAAAGTGAAAGACTTATGTTTTAAAATCAACTAGGCTTACGAATCTAAATGAAATGGATGGCTCAGGTTGATCTGCTGATCAAAGCAACAAGCGACACGCTGAGCTCTAGGGTATTTCAAATGGTAGAGCAATGTGTTGAATAAAGTTGTCATTGATGGCATCATAGTTGAATTGTTGAATCAAACCCTACCTCTAGATATTGTGCAAACCCTGGGACACTAAAACCCTAACTCTAAGCTATATGATAAAACCCTAAAGCCCTAGCCCTAAATTGTTAATGCAAGCCCTAGAATTAATGTTTGATATATGATGCCCTAGACTTGTTAAAGATGCCCATGATGCCTTGTTGAAGATGCCCTAATCCTAATAAATGAAGAACATGTGTGAAGGAGTCATTATCTTGCAAGTCCTAAACTTGGCACCCTAAGTCTATAAAGGAGCCCTAGCATTATCCAAAACATAATGATAAAACCCTAAAGGTTGCCATGGATGAAATAATAATGGCAGTTCACAAATATTATTTTATTGATGGTGAAATGACCTTAATTAAGGATGGAGTTAGCATAAGCTCGTAGAAGACATTGAGCTCTTTCCAACGAGCACTTACAAGCTTCTAACTCCTCATAGGCTGAGAGAAAATGATTTTACAAGTTGGAATATAATAATTTTTTATGCTAGCCAACATGAGCCTACATATGCAAGTCGACCCCTCCTCCAAAAGATGTGTCTCTTAGCAAAAAGGTCAAAACGTGTATAAATGAAAGGTTGAACTCGTCTTTCTAGCATCCAACTCGGTGAAGATAACCACATGAGCAGAAAAGAAGAAACTTAGTTCACAACTCGTGAACTAGAAGGACTAAATAAATCAAAATTTGTTGGACCTGTCTGATTGTGATTGGGTATATCTCTAGACTTGTAGCATAGACCTGTGGAAGCTCGGATAAAACTGTGGAGGCTTGGTTAAGCAACAAAACTTATAGCTTGTTGGCTTGAATGTAAAAATACACAAGAGGTATTTGGTAATAATAAATTATTATATATATAAATGTATAAGTGATGTTGAATGTTACAATGAGGACCCGCATATATACTAGACAGGTGTCCCTTCACAATTAAAAGACATGCATGTTCACTTAACTTGATGACTAATTAACATAATCATTATTTGATTATTTATCATTTATTTTATTTTTATTTATTTATTTTGTTATGAATTATTTTCATAACATTGCATTTTCCTTCGAAAAGCTTTGTCCTCAAAGCTTATTTGCTAATAATTTCTTCCTTGCCCATGTCTTCCTAGTATGTGTAAGTCATCGGTACTAATGTCTTGGAATCCAGGAATTTTGATTCCTCCTTTAGATTTTTTTTATAATAATAATATATATATAGTTTTTATTTATTTATTTAATAATTTAATTAAATAATTCTAGTTAATTAAATATTTTTAATTAATTTTAATAATTTTAATTAATTAACTAAATTATGTGAATATGTAATTTACGGTGTAGTATACACTGAGCAAAACTCAACCCACGCTGTAACTATGCGGTAACACTTATATCAACCCACGTTGTAACTATGCGGTAACACTTATATCGACCCACGCTGTAACTATGCAGTAACGTTGCCACGCTATACGGTGTATCAATGGAATTAAGCATATATATATTGACTAGATTATAATAGACCAAGCCACTAAAAGACACCTCATTGACTTTTATCGTAACCGTTGACCAAAAGACGCAACCCTCGTCACACCGGTCGACAGAGACTTTACCGCAAGCGAAATGTCAACAGGGTTCTGTGTTGGTGTGGACGCGTTCATACTCAGGGTGCAGCAACTGGACGAGAAATCGAAGCCGAGATAGCGGCACAGGCCATTGGGGGACCGGTCGTCCTCCGCCACTTCTTTGTGATCCACAGGCACGTAGGCCGTTGGGCGACCTGTCGTCCTCCGCCACTTCTTTGTGATCCATAGGCACGTAGGGGTAAAACGGCAGAGCCTCGAACACCACGACCTGCAGATAATGCATCTGTTTCAACTTTTCGACTATGAAAGTGACAACAAATAATTCGATGTTTTTTTTATTTCTAGAATTTGATAAAACGGTTTTGATTTCTGCGATGATTTTCTGCTCGACGTGGGGGTGGTTGTGTAGAAGCCAAAAGACCCAAGAGAGCGCCACGAAAGAAGTGTCGTGGCCTGCTAGAATGAAATTAATGCATATGTCGTGTAAAAAACGGTGGAAATATGGATTCCCTTTTTCCTCCTTGAGTTGCATGAATATTGTGAGCAGATCCGGGCCGGCCTGATCGGTCGTCATGGTCTCTGCTAATTGTTATTTTTCTGGGCTCTATGACACAACCTACAAAATCATTAACCATAGCTCTTTCGTTGTCCATCGGTGAAAGTCGATGTTGAAGTAATGCCAACCTTGCATGTGACTTTGTCGTAGCCTTGACCTCAAGGATACCCGCAATAGATATACTTACAGGGTTTCCATAGCCTGTCTAGAAAAGAAATTGATGAGAATCAGTTTCAGGAATGGAGAACTTGCTCTTGTCCACAATTTGACCTGGCACATCAAAAGAGAAAATAGGGTTGTCCATGCACATGGAAGCAGATCCAATGCACTCTTGAAACTGGTATTGACCAACATATCCTACATAGTTTTTCTATTTTTCTTTGCCATCCCATGCATCACTGATAATAAGATCACCTCCCATGCTGGTTGTGCCAAGAACAGTGTCTACTTTTCTGGTAGCAAATGGTGATGATTCTGAGGGATTTTGAGGAGCTAACTAAAACATGCCAACAGTGTGATTGTCTTCATTGATGCCATGAGTGTTGTCTTCACTGAGAGTGGACTTCACTTTCTGTGTAGAGGAGCTTGCCAACTTTACAATATTTCCTGTAGCAGCATTAAGCACAGATATAGTATTACCAATTGTTTGAGGCCTGGAACTACCATGTGATTCTATTACATCTAAAGGAGGAACTATAGACGAGGATGATATTACCAGGCCATTTTCTGCAGCATCATCACACACTTTGATGGCTTTACCCATTACTTAGGGTTTGTGCTTTCCATGTGATTCACGTGCTCCTGAATTAGTATCTTTGCAAACAATAGACTGTGCTCTCATGATGGAAGATAAATTTGAAACAGTCATGGGATTTCCTACACAATTGTTGTTGTCTCATTCGTCATATGAGTTCTACATGTCTTACGTAGCCGTTGCCCACTCTCACATGAAGCTTCAAGGATGGTCGGAGGTGACACTTCCTCCAGAAGTTCCTTTATATGCGTTGTATGCACCTTAACATGATTTTTTTCTTCTTCCCCTTTTTTCTCTTTATCATCATTAATGCCTTCTTCAACATCTTCCTCATTGTTATGATATTGTTTATCTTCTTGTTTCTCAAGGTAGTCCTCATCCACATCATCTTCATCTAGATCCTCATCTTGATCGATATCCTTTTCATATTCATCATTATCTATCACATCTTCATGTTCATGATCAAAGTTTTCTTCTCCTGCTTCACCTTGTTTCGTTTCTCCACTGTTGCAAGCATCTTCCTTATTAATGATTTCCTTTAGACATGCTTTAAAGTTTAACTTTTGCATATGATTTTTCTAAATGTTGAATTTTACTAAACTGCTCAATGCATTCAGGATGTAAACGTAATGGCATATTGTGCGGCGAACAACGTTCAAAGTCTCGCTTGGTTATATTGTGTGGCATGGCTCTGATACTACTGAAGCAACAAAACTTATAGCTTGTTGGCTTGAATGTAAAAATACACAAGAGGTATTTGGTAATAATAAATTATTATATATATAAATGTATAAGTGGTGTTGAATGTTGCAATGAGGACCCACATATATACTAGGCAGGTGTCCTTCACAATTGGGCATGTCTTTTAGACATGCATTTTCACTTAACTTGATGACGAATTATTATTATCATTATTTGATTATTTATCATTTATATTATTTATGTTTATTTATTTTGTTATCAATTATATTCATAACACTCGGATCGACCTGTAGAGGGTCGGTTTTACAAACCTGTGGAGGCTCGGATTCATTAACCTGTGATAGCTTCAGATCTGAGGGGTCAGACTTAGCATTCATATCTCGTGAACTCACATAATATTAATGAAGAAATTGCGTATTTGAAGAAGTTGTGTATCTGTAGAAATTATGAACCTGTTAATTGAAAGAAGTGTTGGACTGTTGATTGGACTAGAGATCTGGCAAGACAGTGACGTATCTATTGCAAAGGAAATTGCTGGCCCGAATCACATCTTTAAGAATAAAAGCACACTCTACGGAAGTTGTCAGTTCCTCGTCGGCTTTTCCTCTCACATGTCGGCTCACCTTAAAGACATATCAACAAACCACTATAAATGCTCAATGTCTCTTCCATTTTGACCTTAGCTCGGATCAGTGAAAAAGAAGCAGAGTTTGGTGAAGGACAGAAAAAATCTCGAATCCGAGGCTAGAAAGAAAAAAAAAGGTGACTGGAATTTCGGATCTGTGGAATACATTTGCGCTTTGGATCTCTACAACAATTATCTCTGTTGCCTTTTGTAGACCTTGAATCAACGGCAAACTCTAATTTGTCTAAAAAAAGAATTTGGATTCGTTCCTGAACAAAGTTTACACCAGTTTGAAAACAGATATTTATGCACACTCTTGATGTCCTTTGAAGCAGTCATAAAGATCCTTTGGAGCGGTATTTTGAAGACTTTTCTAGTGCTTCTTGTAATGACAATTTGAAGAAGACTTTGATGATAGTCTGAGCAAATTTTGAAGGTTTTCTAGAACAGATCTTGGAGCTTGTGTGCAGTCCGGAGACACCTTTTAGAACGAGAATTGAAGGCACCTTGAAGTACCTTGTGGAGGAGTCTTGAAGACACGTTGGTGGAGTATCAACCTAAAGCAGATTTTGAAGCTAGTTCTGTAGCATCTTATTGAACAAAACTTGATTAGACCTTAAAGTGATCTTAAAGGAGTATTGGAGGACAAACAAGATGCATGTTGAAGTAGCCTTGTTGAAGTGTGTTGAAGAAAATGTAACTAGGTCCGGTTTTCATTATGACTTGTAATTATAATATTATGAAGAAAATTATTATTCCTTGCATCATGGGTTTCATGAGCAAGATGTGTTTACCATATGTCAAAGACTTCTTCTTGACATCTTTAGGAATTTATGTTTCATCATAAATATTATGAAAGTCACGCTCCAAGACAAGTGTCACTATCCTCGTGCAAATCCACTTTACAAAATGCAGTGATCTCCTTGATATGCCGGTCTAGATTCAAGGCACACCTGTTGGCTCAACACACCGTCGTTGACCCATATATATAAGGAGTAATGTGGAGTCAATTGAGAGAAGTCTTCGGATCAGTTCATATATTACAATCAGCGAACAAGGAAACGAATACACAGTGAACAAGGTAATATCTCAGAAGTGTCAAGTTCTCGGAAGTCTGTTCCTGGAATACACAGACAGCATGTCAAGTTCTTCGAAGTTTGTTCTCAGAATACATAGAAAGCATGTCATGCTCTCAGAAGTTTGTAAGCCATCCACAGTGATATATCTTGAAAGTCTGTAATCCATCCACTGTGATAAATCTCAGAAGTCTCTCGAAAGTCTGTAAGCCATCCACTGTGATATATCTCGGAACTCATTGAAGAACTGTGCAAATATATACACAGTGATTGCAGTCAATACAACTCTCGGTGGTGGTCTACCTTATCACTATTGTATGGAATGACATAATCGAAGAACTGTGGCAGCCAAGCAAAGAAGGTGTTGAAGACAGTGACTAGACAGTGAAGACATAAGGAGAAGGAGTACAGTGATATCAAGACTGAATTGTAGACCAAACAGAGCAAAGGATAGTGACAAACATCTTCGAGGTAACCTTGTGTCTATTTTGTCAAGGGTCTTGGTATTCATCATCTAAAGATCTATAAGAAGAGATTCAAGGGTTTTACTCTCAAGAGGAGAGGTTTTGCCCTAGCTTGGAGCGAACATCCTGTGTACTTCTATTGTTGATCTTCTATTTTTGATAATCATTTGATGATTGAAGAACACTAACATAACAAATTTAAATGAAGAAGACAACACAAATTGTTATCAATAAGTCTGAGAAGAATCACTAAGTCATGAATTTCCCTAGATTCTTCAACATGGTATCGGAGCTATGGTTCATGAAGGAGATCAACTATATCACGGAAAAGCTTGTGAAGAAGTCTTCATCCCAGTGAAGGGTCACGATGCCTATATATCACAGTCTTGGTTAGAAGGGTCTCAGTGCTATCACAGTCAACACTGTCTCGGAAGAAGTGTCTATATCACAGTCACAGAGGAAATATCTACAATACAGAGATGTCTATATCACAACCTCGGTCTCAGGCATATCACAGTCTCAGAAGAATCACAGTATGTCACAATCCCGGGTATGATGAAAACACAATGCTAGTTCAGACTCGAAGCAGTCATGAGGATGTGGTGTCAATAAAAAGAATGCCACTGCAAATTCAGAAATAAGAAAGATGCCACTTCAAAGACATCACCTTGACTTAAGTCATAACACGACAGCAATCTTAGAACTCTCCTCAAATACACCACAGTTTTGATAATACTTCAGTCTCAGCCCATGAGGATGCTCCAGTCTCAGCCTATGGTGATGCTACAGTCTCTTCCTAACCTGGAGATACCATAGTAAGAAAGGTCTCACTGATTCAATGTCATCAATGATCCTCTAAAGATCTGAAGTAACCAAGTAAGTATTGAAGTAACCAAGTCAAAGGCCACTATTAACTATTCTAAGGAAGGACTTGCTAAAAGATCAAGGAGTATGAAGGAAGGTATCACAAAGGTTTGTCAAAAGTCAATGGTATGTCTATTATAAAGTTTTGTTATTCTCTTTGTCAAATCCTATCTACACTACTAACGCTCATCTTGTTTAGCTCTCTTGAATCGTAAAAGATTCTTGTTTGAGGTCATTCATCATCCGATGAATCTACCACCCTATTACTCTCTAAATTGTTTGAATGAAAATAACCTTGAAAGTTCTCTAGAAACCCTAACCTAAGCGCATATTGATAGGATGTCAATCCCTAAACCTTCTTAAAGATATTAATGATAAAAATTGCTACACTGAATACAGTGATGTGTGGTGAGGCGGTTGGGTTCGTTGGGTGAAACCCATGAGGTCAGGTTTCAAATCACATTGAGTATACTGTCTTGCTATGGTGTGTGGCTCAAGGAGTAGGCTCCCTCATCAGCGTGAGTCTCGACTCTTGCCAAAATCATAAGAAATTAGTATATCTGGCTTGCAGGTTGTTGGATGTACTCTTGGTGTTATAGTGGCAGCTACGAGAATTGATCATGGGTCTTCCTTAGATTAGGTCTAGCAGTTACCGATTCACCACGTTGTTAAAAAAAAAAAATTGCTACACTAATTGACATTAATTGATGATGTGTGAAACCCTAAACCTAATTAGGGCTATCAATGAAGAAATTCCTATACTGGTTGATTTATTGGTAATGTCATATTCGAGTTTTTTATATGATCATGGAAGCTCTAACCTATTAAGGTTGAACCCTTGAAGCTCTAATAGAATAAGGATTTGTTTTAACAATGAATCAAAACACTAAGTTTTGGTTAGGTCTAAAAGCAAGATCCGTGCCATGAAAAGTCCTAGGAATGAAACCCTAGGTACATATTTATTTTCCTAGCTTAGTCTTGGTCAATGTATTGTCTAACTATATGATGATGGCTATGTGTTGATCAATTTTTCTAAAGATTATGGGATCCAGATAGTCAAGCCCTGCTCAAAGTTTTAAAGTTCTAGGATGATGATTGAAATCTAGGGTTTGTAACTAAATCCTAGTAATGATTAAATTCTCTAGTATGTGTATTCATCTGAATCTATAAATTGTGCGCTGAGAATTTATAGATGGAAAATCTAGGGTTTACCTCAAACCCTAGTAAGAAACTCTTTATATATGTTGATAATTGATTGAAAATCTAGGGTTTACATCAAACCCTAGTAGAAGCAATTCATGCTGATAAAATCTAGGGTTTACCGAAAACTCTAGTAGATAGTCTATCATATGGTTTCTCAAGTTATCTAATCATGATTGAATTGTTGATATGACTTAGGGTTTGTATCAAACCTGGTCTAGATGATTGAAGTAATTAAGAGTGTAATCTCTTGTTGATTATGAAAATTATAAATGCTTCTGCTACTATAAAGTTTTTGTTATGACCAATTCGTGCTTCTACAGAATTGGTTTGTACTTGTTGTCTAAGTGGTGCAGGTACATCATATTGGTAAAGAAGCTAGTAAAAGAAGTTGACATGATCAACATGAGATCAAGGAAGTTGTTGGAAGAAGCCTATATGACCTAAAGGTAAAATGAGGTATGTATGCTTGTATTTAATTTTATAATGTCATGTCATATGGTTGCAGGTAACATGGATCACTACTTCTATCTTAAGAAGCATGATCAAGAGAAAAAGGATCTCCTCCTCTGAAAAGATGCAGAAAAGCATAAGTCACACTAGATGAAATCAACATAATATGTTCTCATATAAAGTATGAGGTGGTTGACTACAATTACAAGAACTCTGATTAGAAACCCCTGGGAATGGAATGAGTGAGGAAGGAAGAGATCGTGAGCTATGCAACCATGATGAAGGCAATCAACATCCAAAAGACCAAGAAGAATTGACTAGGAAATCTCCCAGAAAGATATAAAGATTCTGATGAAAGTCTGAAAAAGATGGAGACCCTTGACGATGTATATCTTTGGGAAATGTGTCAACAAGTATGCAGGATCTTGATACTTACTGAAAAGATGTCATGATAAAGAGCCATCTTGAAAGGTACGATTTGATTTAATGCTATGTTTTGATTCCTTGAATAATATCTAGATGAAGGTCATGCAGGGATACCAGAACAAGATTTGTAAGTACAAGTAAATCCAACATTCATGCGATGAATAGAAACTCCTGAAAGAAGCGTGAAGAGAAAGAAGTAGCCATAAGAAGAAGGTTCCAGGAAGGCCACTTTCCATGAAGAAAGGAATGACATGACGGAATAAGAAGGAAAGGGGAAAGTAATCGATGGTCGTTGCCCTGCAAGGAAGAAGCTCGAGTAAATTTCATGACATCAAGGAAAGAAGTTGATCAAGCAACTGAAGGACCCACGAAGAAGAAGTTGTTGATGAAAGAAGAATCCCTAATTAAGAGGGAGCCTGAATTGAGTCACCCCTGATTAAAAGGGAGTGATAGATGTGTTTTACCATTTCATGTGTCATGCACTAGACCAGCACTAACAGCATGCACTAGACCAGCACTAACAGCCGTAAGTCTTAGTGAAGGCCATGAATGGAAATGTAAACACATGATAGACACAACATTCTTGTCTTCACCAGGGAAGAAAGAATGGAGGATTAAGTAATCATTTGGCATCTGATACTCTTTGAGGATGTGTAAGGTATCCAAGATAAGAGTAGGCAAGAGGATAGATATTCTTTGATGGATGGGGACCCAAGATAAGAATAGTCCTAAAAGGTCATACTCAGTGAACACCTGGGTGGGTATGTACCTTGAGAGACAATGATGAAGGTGTCTATCATCATTGGTCTCGCCAACATTGTGCTCTGATCTATTGAGAGATAGAGTTGTTAGTCAAGGCCTTGCTATGTGACAATGTTGGTTATAATGATGCTATATAGATGGATTACTAGTCCGACTCTTTTTATGAGATCTCTTTAGTGTTGAATAGCCTTGTACCATTTAATGAATACCTCCCTAGTTAAGAGGGAGTGTTGAAGAAAATGTAACTAGGTTCAGTTTTCATTATGACTTGTAATTATAATATTATGAAGAAAATTATTATTCCTTGCATCATGGGTTTCATGAGCAAGATGTGTTTACCATAGGTCAAAGACTTCTTCTTGATGTCTTTAGGATTTTATGTTTCATCATAAGTATTATAAAAGTCATAAGGTCAAAGGTTTACACTCCAAGACAAGTGTCACTATCCTCATGCAAATCCGCTCTACAAAATGCAGTGATCTCCTTGATATGTCAGCCTAGATTCAAGGCACTCTTGTCGGCTCAATACACCATTGTTGACCCATATATATAAGGAGTAATGTGGAGTCAATTGAAAGAAGTCTTTGGATCAGTTCATATATTACAGTCGGCAAAGGAGGAAACGAATATACAGTGAGCAAGGTAATATCTCAGAAGTGTCAAGTTCTTGGAAGTTTGTTCTTGAAATACATAGAAAGCATGTCAAGTTCTCGGAAGTCTGTTCTCGGAATACATAGATAGCGTGTCAAGCTCTCGGAAGTTTCTAAGCCATCCACGGTGATATATCTCGGAAGTTGGTAAGCTATCCAATGTGATAAATCTCGGAAGTCTCTTGGAAGTCCGTAAACCATCCACTATGATATATCTAGGAACTCATTGAAGAAATGTGCAAATATATACACAGTGACTGCTTTCAATACCAATGTTGCGAACATCACGATTTTTTAAGTCTACTGATAACATCACCCAATTTTTATGAAGTTCTTTTTCGAAAAAATCACCGAAAAAATCGCGATTCGAGCAGAAAAAATCATGGCCCTCCAGGACAACGTATTTTAAAAGCGATTTCATGAGTTTTATTCTAAGTTGCACGAAACAGGGAAACAGGGACGAGTTTCCGAAACGGGCACAGGTACAAAACCTGACCCCCCAAAATTTTGGAAACGGGGAAACACAATTTATATATATATATATATATATATATATATATATATATATATTAGGACATTTAAGAAATAATGTGCAATCATAAAGCATATATGATACATTCTAATTTATTACATTATGATTAAATTGTCAATTGTCAATACATAAACTATAAGTCTCTAAATTTACATCACATTTACTCATGAATTATCACATAATGAAAATAGCAATATCCAAAATCAGCCACGAGAAATTTCTAATTTCTTGTCTCGTGCTTCATTGGGAGTCTCCTCCTACATAGTCGAACGACCTTAGTGCTCTTGATTAAATACAAGTTCCATACCCTAGTAACCTACGTGCTCTTGATTTTTGGGAGTCTTCCCTGCATAGAGGGGTTGGTTCTCTTCATTAAATACAAGTTCCATGCCCTAGTACATGACAAAATCCAATGGAAACATTGCAATCCCCCCAATCTTGAAATCCTGAAAAACAAATAAGTCTGCTAGATTTTGACTGAGATCTAAAATTCTACTTTCTCCATATGAAATCCAATGAGGGCGAAACCACTCTCAAACAGCCTAAGTCAATTCATGGTAATGTTAAAAATTTAAGTAAAAGGATGAAAATGAAAAATAAAGGAGAATGTCACTTTTACTTTAAGAATTTAACACTACCATGAACTGCATATCAACACCAGGGCCATAGGCTTGAACATTAGGCTGCGCCACTCAAAAAAATCCTCTTTTTTATAACTTGAGAGGCATCTAGAAGCATCCATAAGATATTTTAGTCGGCCAATAAAAAATTAGAAGCGAAAAAATAAAAAATAAAATACAAGAAAAAGTCAAGTTAGAAGAGGAAACTTCGTCGTACGACCTAGAAACTCGTTTCCAACTGTACTGGCCACGTTTCCTCCTCGAGAAACAGGCCAATACGGCCGGAAACGAGTTTCCAGGTCGTACGATACGAGTTTCCTCGTTTCTGTTTCGTTTTTGGCCGGAAACAGACTCTTCTCCAACGTTTCCGGCAACTTAGGTTTTATTTGTCATTTTTAGCAGACAACGGACTTGTTTGAGCGCTGAGGAGGAGAGGAAGGCGACTACTAGGGTAGAGGAGGAGAAAAACGGGAGATTTTAGCATCCCAAGCAAGAGAAATTCGTGTTTGGACCAAATTTCTTTGGAAAACCATGGTTTCAACTATGTTGTAGGAAACGTGGGGCAGTGGTATGTTTCTGTATGGAAACTGGTACGAAACGGTGAAACGCGTTTGGTACGGCCGTGAAATGCGTTTCCGGCCGTACTGCCACGTTTCACGAAACTGAAACGTGGCCAGTACGGCCATAAACGCGTTTCACGGCAGTATGACCCACGTTTCAGCTTTTACTTGTGTTTCCCAAAATCGCGATACGCTTTTGAAAATCGTGACACGACCTCGGATTCGACGTGTCAGAAAAGGACACGACGTGTCATATGATTTGGACACGAATCTGGACCGAATCGTGTCGGATTCTCTGGATTCAGGATTCGTAGGGGGTTTAGGACGAATCCGGTGACTTAAGACTCAAGATGTTTGAGCGTGGTTTCACCCGCATTGGATTTCATATGGAGAAAGTAGAATTTTAGATCTCACTCAAAATCCAGCAAACTTACCTGTTAGAAGAGGAAACTTCGTCGTACGACCTAGAAACTCGTTTCCAACTGTACTGGCCACGTTTCCTCCTCGAGAAACAGGCCAATACGGCCGGAAACGAGTTTCCAGGTCGTACGATACGAGTTTCCTCGTTTCTGTTTCGTTTTTGGCCGAAAACAAACTCTTCTCCAACGTTTCCTGCAACTTAGGTTTTATTTGTCATTTTTAGCAAACAACGGACTTGTTTGAGCGCTGAGGAGGAGAAGAAGGCGACTACTAGGGTAGAGGAGGAGAAAAACGGGAGATTTTAGCATCCCGAGCAAGAGAAATTCGTGTTTGGACCAAATTTCTTTGGAAAACCATGGTTTCAGCTATGTTGTAGGAAACGTGGGGCAGTGGTATGTTTCTGTATGGAAACTGGTACGAAACGGTGAAACGCGTTTGGTACGGCCGTGAAATGCGTTTCCGGCCGTACTGCCACGTTTCACGAAACTGAAACGTGGCCAGTACGGCCATAAACGCGTTTCACGGCAGTATGACCCACGTTTCAACGTTTACTTGTGTTTCCCAAAATCGCGACATGTTTTTGAAAATCGTGACACGACCTCGGATTCGACGTGTCAGAAAAGGACACGACGTGTCATATGATTTGGACACGAATCCGGACCGAATCGTGTCGGATTCTCTAGATTCAGGATTCGTAGGGGGTTTAGGACGAATCCGGTGACTTAGGACTCAAGATGTTTGAGCGTGGTTTCGCCCGCATTGGATTTCATATGGAGAAAGTAGAATTTTAGATCTCACTCAAAATCCAGCAAACTTACCTGTTTTTCAGGATTTCAAGATTGGGGGGATTGCAATGTTTCCATTGGAATTTATCATGTACTAGGGTATGGAACTTTTTATTTAATCAAGAGAACCAAGCCCTCTATGCAGGGGAAACTCCCAATAATCAAGAGCATGTAGGGTACTAGGATATGAAACTTGTATTTAATCAAGAGCACTGAGGTCGTTCGACTATGTAAGAGGAGACTCCCAATACAACAGTGGTCCTTCTAAAGAATGGGATGTGGATGCAGAAAATCCTGATTTGGATCTCTCTCTTGCAACCTTATCGTCTTTATTGTACTTGCAGCCTCATATATTAATATAAATAAACGCTGATTTTGAGATTTGGATATATAATAAAGGTTGCTTTTGGATATTCCAATATTTTATTTTCATTATTTGATCATTCATGAGTAAATGTGATGTAAATTAAATCTTAATGTTTAAATGTAATAAATTATAATGTATCATTTATGCTTTATGATTGCACATATATATATATATATATATATATATATATATATATTCACATTTCCCCGTTTCCAAAATATGGGGAGGTCGCGTTTTGTATCGCTTCCCGTGTCGGAAACTCATACCCGTTTCCCCGTTTTGTGTAACCTAGGTTTCTAGGTATGGGCACCAAATTTGGCTTCTTCTTTTTTTCTTGTTTTTGCTTGGGTTTCTATAACCCATTGATTATCAATGATCTTTAAGCGAATTTTTTATTTTTATTTTTTTGCATAGAGTGGAGAGGATTTATTTTGGTCAAAAATGCAAAAACTTGATTGTTAGATTTATTAGTTTAATTTTTTCTTGTGCTTTATTTTTTGCATCATTTTTTATTGGGTTTGAATGCGCATTATTTCTATTATTGTTGGATTGAGTTGAGGTTTTATTGGTCAAAAATTCAATGTGTTGTGTTATGTATGTAATTTTTTTTTAACTTGCAATTCTTCTTGTGCCATAGGTTCAAGTTTCAAGTTTCAACTTCAAACCAGTGTTGTGAAAATCGCGAAATTTATACGAATTTATCGCGGGTATTTTTTTTGCCCAATTTTTTGGAAATTGTCACGAGTTTTCAAATTATCGTGATTTTTTGGAAATTATCGCGATAAAATCGGAAATTATCGCGAGGGTTCGTGGCAACGAGATTTTACAACAATTTTTAATTTTTTTGTGAATTCATTTGCACAGTCACGCGCACGGAGGGCAGAGGAGCATTGGAGAGGTGTGGGAGACATTGCTGGAGAGGGTTTGAAGCTTTTCCAAGTGCTTAAAGGAGAAAATCAAGAGGAGGAGACTGATTTCTCCATAGAAACGGTATGGGGATCAATTTTTTTTGCTTTCATTGTTTTTAAACATTGTTTTTGTATTTTTCATTGTTTTTGGTTGGGTAACTTGGTATGGGCACCAATTTGTTTTTGTTTTCATTGTTTTTAAACATTGTTTTTGTATTTTTTCAATGTTTTTTGTTGGGTAACTTGGTATGACTATGGGCACCAACTTTTTTTCGTTTTCATTGTTTTTAAACATTGTTTATGTCTTTTTTCATTGTTTTTGGTTGGGTAACTTGGGTTTGGAATGGTTGTTTTTGGTTGGGTAACTTGGGTTTTCATTGTACAATGTAAAAATTAAAAATTAAAAATTAAAATACTAAATTGTAAATTTGTAACTTGTAAATACTAAATTGTAATCCTTATTTTCCCATAGGTTCACAACTTCATTGAAACACTATTCAAGTTTGCAACTTCAAAGTTCAAAACCAAACATGCCAAGGAAATTGGATCCTTTCTGGGAATATGGTGAACCTAAAGCTCCGAATGATAGACTAAACTTGACTTGCAAGTTGTGTGGCCACCCTATGTCCGGGGGGGTGTACAAGTTGAAGTTTCACCTTGCACAAATCCCTAGAAATGATGTGGGGCCTTGTTCAAATACAAATCTTGAACTCATCCAAAGAGCCATGAAAGCATTGGAAGTTTTAGACCAAAGTAGAGAGGCCAAAGAAGAAATCAAAAAGGAACTAAAAAGGTCAGTTGAAGCAAGTGGCACTGGTTCTACTGCAGCATCAACCAATCCGGTAGCTGCCACATCATTTTTTGTTCCTCGAACCACACCTGGTTCACAGCCATCTATCAGTTCAATGCTAAAAAGAACTGAGAAAGAACAAGCTGACAAGTTGCTGGCAAAATTTCTCCTCTGGAGTGATATTCCTTTCAGCGTTTTAAGGAATAATCCATTTTTCCAACCTGCTGTTGATGTTATTGCAAGTGTTGGCCCAGGGTACAAAATCCCTTCTTATCATGATTTCAGAGGCCGAATTCTTCAAAATGAAAAGCTTGACTGCACCCTAAGATTGGAGGATTTTAGGGCATCATGGGCACAAACAGGACGCACTGTTATGTCAGATGGTTGGACTGACCAAAAGGGGAGAACCCTTATAAACTTCTTGGTTAGTTGTCCCAAGGGGACCATGTTTATCAAATCTGTTGATGCATCTGCACAAATCAAAGATGCAAGAACCTTATGTGATTTGCTAGATGTTTTATTTTGGAGGTGGGTACAGAAAATGTTGTCCAAGTCATAACGTACAATGCTACAAATTATGTTGCTGCTGGCAGGATGCTTATGGATAGGCATCCTACTTTATTTTGGACACCTTGTGCTGCACACTGTATTGATTTAATGTTGGAGGACATAGGGAAAATTCCCTTTGTCAAAGATAGTTGATTCATCCAAAAGCATTACAAAAATTATATATAACCATACATCTATGCTTAGCTTGATGAGAAGATTCACCAACAACAAAGAGTTGGTGCGCCCCGCCATTACACGGTTTGCCACGAGTTTCATATCTCTTCAATCCCTCTTGAATTCTATGTGGGATGTGAAGAGAATGTTTCTTTCAGAGGAGTGGCGTGCTTTGCCAATGAGCCGCAAACCAGAGGGAGAGGCCGTATGTAGACTAGTTTCATACCAGGAAGACTTCTGGGCGGGAGTGCAGGAGGTGTGCGCCATTACTGAACCTTTGGTAAAGGTTCTTCGATTGGTTGATGGTGAGAAGCCCGCAATGGGCTATTTGTATGAGGCCATGGACAGGGCCAAAGAAGCCATTCGGGCCTACTATGATGATAAGGGAGATGATGGGTTTCAGAGACAACTCCTCCTATGGGGAGTGATTGATGAGCGATGGAACAACACACTCCATCGTCCCATTCATGCTGTTGGGCTTTTCCTGAACCCTGCATTTTCTTACGCATGTGGGTTTCTATTTGATGTTGAGACCATGGATGGATTCTTAGCCTGTGTCCAGAAGATGGTGCGATCTCCAGAACAACATATAGATATCTCTAAAGAAATTGAGACATATAGGATGGCAGGTGGCACATTTGGCTTTGAGATGGCTATCATTGATAGGACGATTAAAATGCTAGGTATTTTTTAGTTTGTAACTTTGTTTCAAATTTCATTGTCTCTTCAAATTCCATTTTTTTCTTATGTTTATTTAAAATTTTATTTGTAATTTTGTTGTAGATGCATGGTGGAGAATGTATGGTGGCAGAGTACCCCTTCTGCAAAAGCTTGCCATTCACATCCTCAGCCAAACATGTAGCTCCTCAGGATGTGAGCGCAACTGGAGTGTATTTGAAAAAATACACAACAAGAAGCGCAACAAGTTAACACTTAAACATTTAAAATATTGCAAATTTCCAAATAAATTTTTGAATTCATTAAACAATATTTTTTTTATAATTATTGATTATTATTTCATGATCTTTGTATAGGTTGGCGTCCCAACGACTTAATGACATGGTCTACGTCTACTACAATCTTCGATTGTGGGTGAGGCAGCTTGAGAGGACACCTAATGTGGAGGCCATCTCATTGGATAGGATTGACACCACTGCTGCATGGAGGGTTGAGACCGAGAGGCCTCTCATGGAGTCTGCTGATGATTGGTTAGTGCAGGATGTAGTGGAGGGGGAGGAGGAGCAGGAGCAAGAGGAGGAACAGGAGGAGGAGGTGACACCACCTGCCCGGGCTACCCTTGCCACTAGTAGAGGACGTGGTCTACCTCCTATAGCTCCTACTTCTAGTTCTTCAGCTTCTAGAGCACATCAAACTCCATTGCCATCTCCATTAGCATGGGCACCAGCATCTACATCTAGAGGGAAAGGGAAAGCTATGGCATTTTCTTGCAAGAGAGGCAGAGGAAATCAATAGGATTAGACTTGAGTTATTTTCTTCATTTTATTGTATATGACATTATGACATTATGAGATACATTATTATATTTTTTGTTGATATTTTGAGGCTGAGTTGGGACTCAAGAGTTAGGACTTACTATTCAGGACATGATTCAATGTTATGTGTGATTTTAGCACTAGAAATGATCTTAAACATCTTATATATTAGTTCTTTTATCATATTTATGTGTCAATGTATTTATTTTATGTTGTAGATGGTTTAAATATTAAAAAAAATGAAAAAAAAATGAAAAAAATGAATATTTTTGTACCTAACAATTATTTCCCAATTATTTCCGATTATTTCCCGATAATTACGATTTTTTCAAATTTTTCCCTCGCGCCGATATTATCCCGATAACGCTTAATGCAACATTGCTTCAAACTTCATCTTACATTAAAACTCAAGAGTTCAACCAAGTTACAAACATGCCAAGGAAATTGGACCCTCTATGGGAATTTGATAAACCTGATGGAGGGTTTGATAGATCAAACTTGTCTTGCAAGTTGTGTGGGCATCATATGACAGGGGAGGTTTATAGATTGAAGTATCACCTTGCACAAATCCCTGGACATGAGGTAGGGCCTTGCACCAATACAAATGCGGAAATCATCTGAAGAGCCCTTAGATCATTGGAAGAATTAGAGCAAGCCAAACTGTCCAAGTCAAATCCAAGGAAGCAACTAGCAGGGAGAGTGTTAGGAGGTGAATATGAAAATAGCACTGGTTCTACTTCAATATCAATATCTACAACCAACCCTGTAGCTACCTCATCATTTTTTGTTCCTAGAACCACAGCTGGTTCACAACCATCTATCTCTTCAATGCTTAAAAAAAAAGAGAAAGAAAAAGCTGACAAGTTGTTGGGCAAGTTTCTCCTTTGGAGTGATATTCCTTTCAGCGTTGCAAGGAATAATCCATTTTTTCAGCCTAGTGTTGATGCTATTTCAATTGTTGGCCCAGGGTACAAAATCTCTTCTTATGATGACTTTAGAGGCCGCATTCTTCAAGATGAAAAGGTTGACCGCACCAAAAGATTGGAGTTTAGGGCATCATGGGCACAAATAGGATACACTATGATGTCTGATGGTTGGACCAATCAAAAAAGGAGAAGCTTTATGAACTTCTTGGTTAATTGTCCCAAGGGACAATGTTTACGAAATCTATTGATGCATCTGCACATATCAAAGATGCAAAATTATTATGTGATTTGTTGGATGTGTTTATTTTGGAGGTGGGTGCAAAACATGTTGTCCAAGTCATAACGGACAATGCTGCAAATTATGTTGTTGTTGGCAAGATGCTTATGGAGAGGCATCCTACTTTATTTTGGACACCTTATGTTGCACATTGTATTGATTTGATGTTGGAGAACATAAGAAAAATTTCCTTTGTCAAAAATATTATTGACTCATCAAAAAACATTACAAAATTTATATATAATCATGCATATGTGCTTCATTTTATGAGAAAAATCACCAACAAGAAGGAGTTGGTACACTCCGCCATTACACGGTTTGCCACTAGTTTCATATTTCTTCAATCCCTCTTGAATTCTATGTGGGATGTGAAGAAAATGTTTTTCAAGTGAGTGGCGTGCTTTGACATTTAACCGCAAACCAAAGGGAGAGGCCATATGCAGATTAGTTTCATACCAATAAAACTTTTGGGCGGGAGTGCAGGAGGTGTGCAGCGTAATTGAACCTTTGGTAAAGTTCTTCGATTAGTTGATGGTGACAAGCCCACAATGGGGTATTTGTATGAGGCCATGGACAGGGCCAAAGAATCCATTCAGACCTACTATGATGATAAGGGAGATGAGGAGTTTCAGAAACAACTCCTCCTATGGGAAGTGATTGGTGAACGATAGAACAACACACTCCATTGTCCCATTCATGTTGCAGGGATCTACCTGAACCCGGCATTTTCTTACCCATGTGGATTATTATTTGATGTTGAGATCATGGATGGATTCTTCCCGTGTTTAGAGGATGGTGCGATCTCCAGCAAAACGTGCAAAAATCTCCAAAGAAATGGAGATATACAAGATGGCAAGTGGCACATTTAGCTTTGAGATGGCTTTGGTTGATAGGAAAACTAAAATGCCAAGTATTTTTTAGTTTGTTTCAAATTTCATTGTCTCTTCATGTTCATAACTTCATATTTTGCTTCAACTTTCAAATTTCAATTTTTTTCTTAATGTTTATCTTATTTGTAATTTTGTTGTAGATACATGGTGGAGAAGCTATGGTGCTAGAGTACCCTATCTGCGAAAGCTTTCCATTCGAATCCTCAGCCAAACGTGTAGCTCCTCAGGATGCGAGCGCAACTGGAGTGTATTTGAAAAAATACACAACAAGAAGCGCAACAAGTTAAACTTAAAACTTAAAATATTCCAAATTTCCAATTAATTTTTGAATTCATTAAATAATTTTTTTTTATAATTATCATTTTATGATCTTTGTAAGGGTTGGAGTCCCAGCAACTTAATAACATGGTCTATGTCTACTACAATCTTCGATTGTGGATAAGGCAACTTGAGATGATACTTGATATGGAGGTCATCTCATTGGATGGGATTGACACCACTGCTGCATAGAAGGTTGAGGCCAAGAAGCCTCTCATGGAGTCTACTGATGATTGGTTAAAGCTGGAGTCTACTGATGATTGGTTAAAGCAGGAGGTAGTGGAAGGCGTAGAGGGGGAGGAGGAGGAAGAGGAAAAAGAGAAACAGGAGGAGGAGGTGACACCACCTACCCAAGCTACCTCTGCCACCAGTAGAGGACGTGGTCTACCTCCTATAGCTCCTAGTTCTTCAACTTCTTGAGTACAGCAAAGTCCACTGCCAACTCCACTGACAACTACATCTAGAAGGAAAGGGAAAGCTATTGCATTTTCTCGCAAGAAAGGGAAATCAGTAGTATTAGTTATTTGGTTCATTTCATTGTATATGACATTATGACTCATGATATGAGATACATTATTATATTTTTTGTTGATATTTTGAGGCTGAGTTGGGACTCAAGAGTCCGGACTTACTATTCAAGACATGATTCACTGTTATGTGTGATGTAGCACTAAAAATGATATTACACATCTTATATATTAGTTCTTTTATCATATTTATGTGTCAATGTATTTATTTTATGTTGTAGATGCTTTAGATATTAAAAAAATTGAAAAAAAAATGAATATTTTCGTATTTTCCGATTTTTATCGATTTTTCCCCCTCGCCGATTTAATCTCGATCGCGACTTTCACAACATTGTTAATACAACTCTCTGTGGTGGTCTACCTTATCATTATCGTATGGAATGACGTAATCGAAGAACTGTGGCAGCGAAGCGAAGAAGTTGTCGAAGACGGTGACTGGACAGTGAAGACATAAACAGGAGGAGTACAATGATATCAAGACAATGAATTGTAGACCAAACAGAGCAAAGGTTAGTGACAAACATCTTGGAGGTAACCTTGTGTCTATTTTGTCAAGGGTCTTGGTATTCATCATCTAAATATCTATAAGAAGAGATTCAAGGGTTTTACTCTCAAGAAGAGAGGTTTTGCCCTGGCTTGGAGCCAACATCTTGTGTATTTGTTCTATTGTTGATCTTCTATTTTTTATAATTGTTTGATGATTGAAGAACACTAACATAACAAAGTTAATGAAGAAGACAAAACAAACTTGTTGATTTGTGGTAGCATCGGATGTGCTCTAGCCATGAAAATCGGTGGAGAGTGTTATAGATCTGACCTGAAAATAAATGATAATAGAAATATAGCCAAAAATAACAAGATCTGAATAGATAGAAATGTTTCTTTATTGATCAAACCCTTGAAGTAGGGAAACACCATACATTTACTCTTTAAGGAAGGATAACACTCCACAAGTCATATGCTCGTTCATACAATATTCCTTGACATCTCTCAATGGGGAATCTCTAGCTTCTATATAGGCTTCATACATACAATATCATGGGTCATTACCATGGTTCCATCAATACCATCTATCTAATACAATGGGCTTATTACATTATTGCTATCTACTTGTGGTCCCTTACATGATACGGGTTAACCATTTTATTTATTACTATGGCCCATCTCATTATTACATTATTCGCTTAGGTACCTCCCTCTGTACCCCATTACTATCCCCTCTAGGTATACTACATTCCACCCCCCTTAAACATGTTTCATCCCCGAAACATAAGAAGAACACAAATAATAAGATCTACTCAAAAGAATAGTCCATTGGTACTATCCACATGCATCTAGCCATCCATGAGGAAGATGAACCCTCGATCTAGTTGGTGCCTCGCTCGCTTGAGATGGAAGTTGATCCTGGCGACTCTTCTGTGTTGGTGTGTTGTGGGTGGATATTCACCCCTCTATCTGTCATGCGGGTGTTGTTGTCCTTGTTGCTGATTCGTTGCCATCTTGTAGGTTGTTTCTTGCGGGGTGATGTGGGTAGTGATATGCTGAAGTTTTAACCAACGGTGTATCTTTCTTTAATTCACCACCTAATGGACCCTGATTGGTATCTGGTACATGTTGTGGCGCCTGTTGTTGTTGCTTATCTTCCAATATTACTTCAACCACGGATTCCTCATCTGATATATCTGTACCTGTAACATTTTATGCTTCAGCCTCCTTGGACTCTCCCTGTATTTCTCGTACCTAGTTTGATGTTTGTGTTTGATTGTCGACCATCAAGGGCTCATCATCTGATGTGTCAGCCCTGGGAACATCTTCTGCTTTAGCCTCCTTAGACTCTACATGTTTATTGATAGAAATATCTTGTAATGTAATTTTCTTCTTTTTATACCAGAGCTTTAGGAATTTCTTCTGCACATTATTATTGATAGTACCCACAGATTCCATTCAAATGTATCCCAAAACAACATCCCCATTAGCTATATCTGAAGCATAAAAATCAGAATGCAATAATACATACTTGTCCATAGAAATCTTCAAATCTTTATAAACATGCACCTCCTCATTATTAACCTATGTGTGCTCCAATTGTTTTGCTGGAACTTACAATTGTTTTGCCAAATTGATATTTATAAAATTTTGCTTGCAATTAGGATTTATAGACACAATGATCTTCTCCATTTGAATATATCCATGAACATGTAATAAGCAGATACAAGTAGAAAAAGACCCCACATGTTTCTCCTTATCTTGTTTTCTAGCATAAGACCATCTGTCTAAAACAAATTTCTCAAATTCTTCATCGGGCAGGTTGAAACACTTCTTTCTGTTAAGTAATTCTCACCATGTGGCCGCCTCATCTTTAAAATTAACCACTACAAAAAAATTTCAATGTTTTGTCCATAATGACTTTTGTTTTTCTATGAATTCTTCAATATTAGGACCATTATCTTTTCCTGTAAAATATAGAACCGCCATGAAGAGGGTTTTGAAAAAACTCACTTACTTGGCGAAAATTTAAAATGGCTACAATTTAGTTAATATTGCTCAGAATCCCTATTATGACCTGTTTTCGGAAATGGAACAACCATTCTGCATCTTCCCATGCAATAGAAATCCCGATTTAGGCACTAAAATTTGAGATTCACGCTGCAACTGTCCCGCCGTCACAAAAATTTCTGAACAAAAAAAAAAAACTGATTATAAATCCATGATATCTCCCTCATTCGTACTCCGATTCAACCGATTTTTTTTTGAAATTGGGTATTTTTTCGCAAAGAACCCAAATCTGCAATTAGATTCTGCAAATGTTACTCCAGAATGTACAAATATGATCTACAAACTCGCCACGCCGAAAAATGTCTGCAACATCGTTGATTTTTAAATTAGCGATATCTCCCTCATCTGAACTCCAATTCAGCCGATTTTTTTTTCAAATTGGTTATTTTTTCGCAAACAACCCAGATCTGGAATTAGATTCTGCCAATTTTGCACCAGAATGTACAGATCTGATCTGCAAACTTGTCGCCCCAAAAAGTTCCTACAAAAATAAAATAAAAAAATCCGCTTTGCCCAAGAAAGTGCTCTGATACCATTTGTTATTGATCTGACCTAAAAATATATAAAAATGATACCAATATACCCAATAATTGTAAATAAACACCAGAAATAACAAGATCTAAATAGATAGAAATGCTTCTTTATTGATCAAAACCCTTAAAGTAGGACAACACCATACAATCATTCCTTAAGGAAGGAGAACACTCCACAAGCCATATGCTTGTCCATACAATATTCCTTGACATCTCTCAATGGGAAGTCTTTAGCCTCTACAATCACTCCTTAAGAAAGGAGAACACTCCACAAGCCATATGCTTGTCCATATAATATTCCTTGACATCTCTCAATGGGAAGTCTCTAGCCTCTATATAGGCCTCATACATACAATACCATGGGTCATTACCATGGTTCCCTCGATACCATCTATCTAATACAATGGGCTTATTACATTATTGCCAACTACTTGTGGTCCCTTACATGATTCGGAATAACCACTTTATTTATTACTATGGCCCATCCCATTATTACATTATTCCCTTGGGTACCTCCCTTTGTATCTAATACTATCCTCCCTAGGTATACTACAGCATGACAACTCTGAAAAAGGAAGAAAAAGATCAAAGGACCCTTGACACCTATGAAGGCCTTGGAGATATGAAAGGTGCAGACAACTGATTCTACTCTACAAAGATGTCATGATGAAGAAGCCATCCAATAAAAGCACCATTTAATGTTGAAGCGATATCAAGATGAAGTCATGAAGGGCTACTAGATCAAAGCATGGGAACAAGCGAGTACAAAGAAGCATCCATGCAAAGAGTAGTGTGAAGCATAAACAAGATGACAAGGAATAAACAAATGACAAGAGAACCTGATATATGACACGAAGGCCACTTTCCACGAAGGAAGTAATGACATGACTAACCAGGAAGGAAAGTGATCAATGGATGATGCCCTACCAGGAAGAAGTTCGAACAAAGACTTAATGACATCAAAGGAAGGAAAGAAATCAAGCAGCTGAAGGACCCACGAAGAAGAAGTTGTTGATGAATGGACGAGTCCCTAGCTAAGAGGGAGTTATAACAAGTTCCCAATTACAAAGGAACTTGGGCAAGTACCTTGTCAGAGGATACTTGGGCATGTCTTCCTCAATTGAGAGGAAGAGATAGACACAACATTCTTGTCTTCGCTTGGGAAGAAAGAATGGGAGGATTGGGTAATCATCTGGCATCTGATACTCTTTTGAGAATGTGTAGGGCATTGAAGACAAGAGTAGGCAAGAGGACAGATATTCTTTCAGGGTTGGAAACCCAAAATAAGAATAGTCCTAGAAAGTCATACTCAGTGAACACTCGGGTGGGTATGTATCTTGAGAGACAATGACTAAGGTGTCTATAAGTCATTGGTCTCACCAACATTGTGCTCTGATTTATTAAGAGATAGAGTTGTCAGTCAAGGCCTTGTGGAAACAATGTTGGTTATTATGATGCTATAACAGATGGATTGCAAATCCGGTTTCTCTTATGTGAATTCTTCAAGATTGAAACATAGCCAAACACCTTGTAATGTTGTATGAATACCTCCTTAGTTAAGAGGGAGCGTTGAAGGAAATGTAACTAGGTTCAGTCTTCATAAATGTACTTTTGATATTTGTATTTATTGAAAAAAAGAAATATTATTTTTATAATATATGTCAATGAGTTTCTTGCTCATTGAAATAGGTCTAGCACATGTTAAAGTGCTATAGGTGAGTCAAATAGTCAAAAGAAAATGTTGAAGACCTTAAGGGCATGTTACACCATGTATGTTTATATATTAGAGTCAAGAGAATACCTCCAAGCAAAGTTAGCAAGTCTCCTCCATGTAACGACACCTACAAAAGAAGTAATCTGAATTATAAATGTCTAGTCGGCCTAAAAGGAGGGAGAGTCCCCCATATATAGAGCTTGTCCACTCCATTACAATGTCAAGTAAGAACCTTTGAAATCTGCGAAGAGAAGGCACAAGGAAAGGATAGAAAAGAGAGAAGAAAGGGTCTCCAAGTGTAGCGAAAAGGAAGGGTACACAACCAACCTCAAGAGGATTGTTTCTAGGACAAGCCGTAGTCACACATGCGAAGATAAAGAGGGTATCTTTGCTGCCTTAGCAGCCCTCCACCACAGTCACACATATTTCATTGGTTGGGCTAGAAAAGTAGGCTTATAAGGCCTCTCACTCAAGTGAAAAGGAAGCACACTCAAGCGAAGAAGAAAGGAGGACCTCCACATAAGAATCTTGAAGGAATCCCCTCACACATTCGAAGAAACAGTGATACACTGCTGTCATATCAAACCTGCATCTACATCTCAAGAAGGGGCTCAGTTGGAGGAAGGATAAAGTGCTCTTCATATGTAAAGGAATCTACCAAAGAAAAAAGAGGAATATCACTTATAGAAGATACCTAACAAAGACTAATATCAGTAGTCGGAAGAAGGTCGAAGTGCCAGGAAGCAAAGTGTCGGGAGAAGGAAGACTAAGTGTCAGGGAACGAAGTGCAGAAAGGAGGAAGGACTTGACTTGTGCTTGGAGGACATTCTTGTCAGGGGTCTAGGGTTTGGCATTGATCAATAAGAAGCTTCAATAAGAGAAACTTACTAAAGGGTTTTCCTCTCAAGAGAAGAGAGGTTTTGGCCCTGGCAGAGAGCCAACATCTTGTGTTCTTGTTCTTATGGTTTTGGTAGCATTTTGATGAAGTACACACACATGCATTAATAAGAAGAAGAAGATTAAGCTAACAAGAAAAAGTAAAAAGACTTCACAAATTGTTATCTAGTCAAGAAGAATCACACTACACCTAATTGCCCTAGATTCTTCAACAGTTTCCACCTAAAAATTCTGGTGTCTATTGTCTATTGCTTGTTTATGCTTTTGAATTGATGTTGAAGATTGATTAATGCTATGAAAAGATTAATAAGTTACTAATCGCTAAGAAATATTGATTCACCCCTTAGTATTTCCAACACAAAGGCCCAACCGCAAAATGAAGAACCTCCAAACAAACTTCTTGGGGTTACAAGCCTCAATCGCAAAAGCAACGAACTTAATGTATGGTTGATGGCCAAAGGCCGAGATCGGAGAGTGAGACTCTGATACCAATGTGATTGTTCTGCAAAGTGTGCAGGAACATGTTATCGTGAGAAGCAAAGCAAGGTGGACCTTCAGGATATTTTATGTGGCGGATACTCACAAACTGCCTCATAACTTCGAGTTATTAGAGTTTTTTATGAAGTGCTCAGCCATAGGACTTTCCCCATGGCTCCAGAAAAGGCTAACAAAATTCTTTGAAGGTTGTGCATAGACTGGCCTATATTTATATGGGATTCGTTGGTCAAATCGTGAATCAATCAAATCTTCTTCAAGCTCGGAAGGTGGAAGTTGGAGAAAATGTCTCTTATATGTGCTACCAAGGTGGAAGAAACCAATGCACCCAGTTATCTATTCAGCCTATTCACACGTTGTTTCAGGCTCTAAAGTGTTAATAAAAATGGTTGTTTCAAGATCTCATAGAATTGAAGAAGTTCAAATGGTACAAAAGCCAGTGAAAGGTTCTTGCTTTCTGTTATGAATAAAATATAGACATAAATAATGTAAATATAAATAATAATAACATATCATAAAGGCAAAAAGATGATGGTGAGGAGCGATGAGGGTTTTGGCTGCAGGAGTTGGAATCGAACCAGGGCAGCCTAGGCCGATGGCCTAAGGCGCTGCAGACAAGATTACAAGCCGGATGACGGAGGCAGGATCGTACGAGGTGGGTCAGCGTGGGTCTACAACGAGGCAGATGACTGGAAGGCGAGCATGATGAGGACAGCTGGGAGTTAACAGCAGGGCGGCCTCGGAACGTGGAGATTTTACCCTTCACTGCGCAGGGAGATGGTTTTAATCCTGGGGGCAAATGTGCTGGCACCATCTCCAGTTTACCCGAGGCTCAATATAGAATTCGTAGGAGGAAACGGACCGTTAGCGGTTTCCTGTAAGTGTCTGCAGCAGATTAATTACCATGGTAAAACCTAGAGAAGCAGTCGACCTAGACCCTGCACCGGAAGACATTTTGTCGGTTTGGGGCAAGGAGATAACCGCCCAGAATATTGACAAGTTTTTTGGGTCAGCTGGCAGTCATGCAACCGAGAAATTCGCTCCGGAAGGCTCATGGAGTAACAGAGCACCAAAAGGGTTATTGGAGGAAAGCTTGGAGCTGGCCGGGCTGAACAGTCAAGGAGAAAGGGGTCTGCAGGAGCCGGTTTTCAGGAGGAGGGTTTCCATCTGACAGGAAAACCCTACGTTTCTCAAGTAAGTAAAGAAAAACCCTATTTTACTGCTCCTTTCTTATCTGGAGGGCTTGAAGACATTGTTAATTACAAGGCGAAACAAGGGATCTGGAGATCTGTGGGAGGAGGTCTAAAATCTGACATAGCAGCGGCAGAGGGGGGTAGGACGCCGGCAGTTACCAGATCCATAATCGCAAAAGGGTCGTTTAGCCCCAGTCTGGGTACTGGTTTGGTTGGTTTAGGAGCGGGTGAACCCTCGGAGCTCAGGAAGGAACCCTATGGATCGGATATTGGATCGCTGGAAGAGGGCACCGGTTTTGCAGAGGGACTAGACAAAGGAACTGGAGGAAGAACCTCAGCAGACAATTCAGCCAAGGGAAGGCACACCCAGGACAAGGCCGAGCACGAACAACTAGAAGAAGCGGTCAAGAGTGCCTCAAAAGCACAAGATAGGGAGGAGAATTCTGAGAAAGAAAAGACCGGGGAGAAAAGGAAAAAACAGAAGCCCATCAAGAAGAAAAAATTCGAAGCCAACTTAGTTTTGGGTATGGATGTCCAGGTAGAAGATGCATTAGAGGTGGTTGAATGCACTCTGGTAGGGAGAGCTAGGGGTAAGAGTTACTCAGGCAAATTCATAAAACATTGGGCGGAACAACAGTGGAAGACGGCCCCGGTTAAAAGTTTCAAGGTAGCAGTTCTAGTGAAAGGGTGGTTTATGGTGAGATTCGAGAGCAAGGAAGCGGCGGACTGGGTAGTGGGGAGGAATTGGGCTTTTGGGAATCGCCCAGTGCTATTCAAACGGTGGACTCCGCTATTTGACGCGAAAAGGGAGAAGGTTGATGAGTTTCCTGTTTGGGTTCGGGCACCTGGACTACCCCCGTTCCTCTGGGTGGAATCGGTGTTTAGATCTATAGGAAACTTCCTCGGCACATTCCTGGAGGCGGACATGTCCTTTATACAAACACACAACAGAGCCATGGCTCGGATCCTGGTCAGTTTAAACCCAAGAGAAGGTCTTGCGGAAACCATCAATCTTCAGTACAAAGATTATGTCTTTGAACAACCGCTGGACTATGAACATCTACCATTTAGATGTCATAGATGCCACGAATACGGCCACCTGGCAAGAGACTGTCCATTGGGCAATCACAGAAGGACTCAGAAGATTGTCGAACAGGAGGAGAAGATAGCGGAGTTGAAAAAGGATTCCGGGACAGAAGAGATATCTGAGGAGGACTCTATGGATGTGGACAAAAATCACAGAAGGGAAACCTGAGGAACAGGCCCGAGAAGATCCGCCAGGTAGAGAGGAAGCGGCTGAGGACCAGCGCGGATCAGAGAACCTGACAAAGGAGCCCATCAATGAAACAGCAGTCACCCCGGTCGAAGACTCAAAGGGTATGCAACTAGACTCAAGTAATCCATCTTTATCTCCTTCAGAAATTAAAGATGCTTGCTTGATATCTGGCTCACAAATCAATAACTGTATCTATGATGAACAATTAAATGTTGATAACATCACTGCTGCTATTCCTTCATTAGACCTGAACTGTGACGATGTTCCAAGTAAGAATAAGGAACCTGTTCCCTCCTCCCCTGTATGTCATTATAATCTATGATCCCTTGATAAAAAGCCTGCGAACCTAGAACCGGTCGGTGGTTTAGGTCCAACCTCGTCTCAGGCTTTTAAAAGGAAGGCTAGGGGCAGGAAATCAAACCTGTCCAAAGCACAGGTAAAAGCAAAGTTTGATGTGGCTGACGGAAAGCAAATGTCTATCCCTGGGGCGCTTAGAGCAGTGAATCCCTATGAGAATGTAATTAAATGATTTTTTTATCCTAGAACTGCAGGGGTTTAGCCAGTAAACCCAAAAAACTGGCTCTCAAGGAGATAGTTATGCGTTATAATCCTGATGTTCTTCTACTGCAAGAGACTCTCGGTAAAAGTTTAGATGTGGAGATGACCCTAAGATCTATTCTTCCAGGCTGGCACTTTCTAGCAGTAGATTCTGTCAGACATTCGGGTGGAGTGGCCATGGGGTTCAGGGAAGGAAGGCTGCAATCACTTAACCATTGGGGAATGGCTCATGCGCTAGGGATGGAGTTCCAATCACCAGAGTTCGGTTTCCCCCTGTTGATTTTAAACATCTACGGGCCATGCCAGGGAAGGGTAAACTTCTGGACCGATCTACTGTCAAAATCAATGCTGAAAAGACAAAATTTGATTATAGGGGGTGATTTAAACTTCTCGATGGGGAATGCTGAAGCCTGGGGTCCTTCGGCCAGAGAAGACCCGCTCTCTGAGTTCTTCTTAAACTCACTCTGCTCTCATAACCTGATTGATGTAAACCTAATCAAATTAAAGCCTACCTGGAGGAATCGAAGAGCAGGGGATGAAAGAATAGCAAAGAGATTGGACCGCTTCCTGATATGTGAAGATTTGTCATCCAGAATTCCAATGTTTAGACAATGGGTGGGTGAGGGAGGAAATTCGGACCACTTCCCAGTTCTTCTTGAGCTCTCCAAACCTCCCCATAAACCAGCGGCTCCATTTAAGTTCAATGCATCTTGGTTGCAAGAGGATTCCTACAATAGACTCTTCCGGGAGACATGGAAATCCCCAGATAGGAATTCAATGGAGAGTAAAGGTTTCCTATTCATGGAAAACTTAAAAAGACTAAAGAAAGCTACTATGGATTGGGCGAAGATCAGAAAGCAAAAGCAGAATGAGGAAATTACCCAAATCGATGCAGAACTACGGGAACTGGAAGGCACTGAGTCGGATGGGTATTCAACGCAGGAATCCAAGGAAAGAATTTTGATGCTTGAAAGGCACAGGAACCAAATATTGCTGGCCAGAGAGGAGGATTGGAGGCTGAAGAGCAGGGCGATTTGGCTTAAAGTCGGGGATGAAAATACGAAATTCTTCCATAATTATGCAAAAGGGAGGAAAAACGCAAACACGATATGGAAGCTAAAAGATGATGAGGGCAGAGAGGCCAACACTTTTGAGTCTCTCTCCAATATGGGAAGGAATCATTTTCAAAACCTGTTTGCTGACCAAGGAGAGATAACATTAGCAGAAGTAATCAGAACTGCCCAATGTTTTCCCCGGTATGTAGAGGAGGAAGAAGCAGAGAATTTAAACAGAGAAGTCTCCAAGGAGGAAGTGGAAAGCATTATAAAATCAATGGCAAAAGATAAGAGCCTGGGCCCGGACAGGTGGACCATAGAACTCTTCCAACATTTTTTCGAACAGATCGGAGCAGAATTAACTGAGGTGGTGGAAGAGTCGAGGAGGAAAGGAGAGATTTACGCCCCTTTTAACTCAACATTCATAGCCCTAATTCCTAAAAAGGAGGATCCGGAATCTTTTGAAGATTTCAGGCCTATATCATTGTGTAACAGTATATATAAAATTATTGCAAAAGTGATAGCTGTCCGTTTAAAACCGATTCTGTCAAAATGCATTTCAAGTGAACAGTTTGGATTCCTGGACGGTCGACAAATCCATGAAGCCATTGGCGTAGCGCAGGAGACAATTCACAGTATCAGGCAGACGAACAGGAAAGGAGCTGTGATTAAAATTGATTTGTCAAAAGCCTATGACAGGATCAGCTGGACATATTTGAGGATGTTATTAACTCATCTAGGCTTTAACCTGGATTTCATCAATTGGGTAATGGGATGCATCACTAGTGTCAGTTTTGCAGTTTTAATTAATGGGGCAGCATCCTCCTTTTTCAAAGGGCAAAGAGGACTAAGACAGGGATGCCCTTTGTCGCCTCTGCTCTTTCTTCTAGTAGCTGAAGGCTTAAGTCAACTGATTCTGGAGGCCAGAAGAGAAGGTTCGGTAAAAGGTTTGGAAGTTGTTGTAAATATGTTCATTTCACACCTCCTCTTTGTAGATGATATTTTATTATTTACGAATGGGAACTTGACTGAAATTAAGGAACTAAAAAACATTCTTGATCTGTTCATGAAAGCGACAGGGATGCAAGTAAATCTCAGAAAGTCTCAGCTAATCATGGAAGGCTTCAATAGACATGAGAAACACCTGATTACTTCTTTTCTGCCTTTTGATGTATATAACATGGAAAATCCCTTCAAGTATTTGGGCTTCTGGCTGAAGCCAAATGCTTACAAAAAACAGGATTGGAACTGGCTGTTAGCTAAAATCGAAGCAAAAATCTCACATTGGAGTTATAAGTGGCTATCTAGAGCAGGTAGGTTGACCTTAGTCAACTCTGTGTTACAAGCTATGCCAGTTTTTTGGGCAGCTTTGACTTGGGTTCCTAAAGGGACTCTGGACAAGATAAGAAGGATCTGCAGCAGATTTCTTTGGTCCGGCTCAAAGGAGGACTCAGTACTTCCTTGGGTCGCATGGGAGAAAGTGGCGAGGCCAAAAGAATGGGGAGGATGGGGAATCAAAAATCTCTCTGATTTTAGCCTCTCCTTGGCTGCCAAATCTGGTTGGAGAATCATCAACACGGAAAACCTTTGGACGAGAGTGGTGAAGCGGAAATATATAGACCCTGTCCCTCTTGAAGAATGGATCAGGAATCCAAATAAGAAAGGAAGGAATGTTTCGGTGGTATGGAAAGCTACTACAGAGGCTTTTAAAGTTATCGAACAAGGTTTGGCTTGGCAGGTTGGAAATGGAGAAAATCTGAGAATAGGAAAGGATCCGTGGGTCGGTTGCAATGGAAATTTCGCTCTTTCCCCAGGACTGGTCAGACATCTTGAATCCAAGGGCATCCTTTTTCTAAATCAGGTTGAGAAAATCGGTCAGTCCACAATCTGGGGGCAAGCGTGGAAAACAGGAGAAGAACTAGATCTCAGACCTTTCTGGTGGAACGAGTGGAAGGCATTTACTCAAGAACTCTCCAGAACAAATGTAAGACTGAAAGGCAGTCCAGATCAATTGGTATGGGCTCATGCGGAATCCGGAGCTTACTCTCCAAAGTTCGGTTATAAATTTTTAATGTCAAAGAAAGGATGGGAAGAACCGGAATGGTGGGCCAAATTGTTATGGAAACTCAAATGCCCAAAAAAAGCCAGGCTATTCTTTTGGTGTATCCTCAAAAGGAAGATTCCAACATGGGACATTCTCCAATCCAGATATAAGCAAGGCCCGGGGAGATGCCCCTTATGTAAAGCTGACTCTGAGACTATAAGACATCTGTTTTTAGAATGCCCTTCTGTCAAAAAGATATGGGGGGAGGTCCAAAATCTTATTCAAAAACCGTTAAATTGGGAAGGGGAAAATTTATCCGATGTTTGGGAAAAGTGGTGGCGGCAGTATTCAGAGGGGAATTTATGGAATCTACCCCCCATCATTTGCTGGGGAGTCTGGATTGCAAGGAACAGGTGCATTTTTTCAGACAAGGAAACCCCTGCTGAAATAACTGCACTTCAATGTACTGCAATTCTCTCAAATATTCCAGAATCAGAGGAGGCAAGGAACCCCAAACAAATAAGAGAAGAACAAATCAAAGCAGGGGTCCCATGGGCCTATTTTGATGGGGCTTCTCAGAACAATTCAGCAGGAGCAGGGATGATCATTCACCTAAATGAAAACCAAATTTTAAAAGCTTCAGTGGGTCTAGGCTCCGGATCAAACAACTTTGCTGAATTATCTGCCTTAAAGCTCCTTCTTTGTTGGCTTATTCACAGGAACATCTTCACAGTTCAGATCTTTGGGGACTCTTTAAATGTTGTAAAATGGGTTAATGGACAAAGTAGATGTCAAAATTATATGCTGAGACCTTTATTAGAAGAAATTCTGAATCTAAAGATTTCATTTAATGTTTTTTCACTTTGCCATATATACAGGGAACGGAATGAAGCAGCAGACAAGCTTTCTAAGGAAGGTTTACAGCAAAATATGGGCAGCTGGCGAATAGCAGAGGAAGATTATGGTCAGATCCGTGTGTCGGATCAGCCTCCCTATGCATAGTCTTTTTTTTGTTTTTGTCTGATGATATATATATACTACCAAAACTGTTGTAACTGGTTGCGAGTACAGCTGCCTTTTGGCAAACTGTTGGTATTTTTTTTCTGATTTTCATGGTATCTATTTCCAAATTTGGGTTGTTTTCCTCATTGAGGAGACCCACGAGTAGATACGTGACTTAGAACATTGTTCAGTTTTGGTTTATATGGGCTGATTTTAGTGATTATCTGGAAATGGGAGCTGAAATCTTTTGGCCCAGGTTCCAGAGCCTTCTTTTCCCAGCTTTTGTACAGAAAAGGTAGTCTCTTTTCTGGAATAGCTTTATGATCTGATCATACAGCGAACTGAATGCATTTGCATATACTATGTAACTTTTTATCGATCATGAATAAAAAGTTCGATTTTTTCTTTGGAAAAAAAAAACATATCATAAATAATAATTAATTAGTAATTAGTAATTAATTAATGAAGAGATATGTCCCTAAGGACATCATCGTTCATAAAGGGACAACTACCTAGAGTATATAAGCAGGCCCTCACTTTCATTTGTAACATCATTCTCATTCATACACTATAATATATATTCTTGTATCTTCAATGGAGATCTTCATATTCCAAGTCTTCTAGAATGTTTACCTTGCTATAACGAACCTTGTTCGTAAAATTGGTATCAGAGCATTCCTCTGAGTATACGAACTTTGTTCATTACATTGGTATCAGAGCATTCCTCTGAAGTATACGAACTTTTTCATTACATTGGTATCAGAGCCATATCAAAATCGTCTAGCCACCATTCTAGCTTTTTCTCTCTCCCCTACTCAAACCACGATGACCAGCCACCGTCCTTGTCATTGCACCCCATCTATCGCTCAACAGACAGGCACCACCTTAACTGTTGTTGGGTTATTTTCATCCAGCTGCCATTCAAGATTTTTCTCTCTCTCGCCTACCCAAACCACAACGCCCAGCCACTATCCTTGTCATTGCTCCCTATCTATCGCTCAACAGACAAGCACCTCATTAACTGTTGTTGGGTTATTTTCGTCCAGCCGCCGAGTCGTGTCACTGCCACATTGTACGATTTATGTAAAACCTATACGTTTTGTTTCAAACACCAATTCGTACAGTTCCCTCGACCTCCATGTTGATCATCTTTCCTATCCACTGGGTCTGATCCTTCATGGCCATTCATCACTTCTTCGACGTACTCGACCGTCACGACCAGTCATCTTGCCACCCATCCGTACAGTCGACTCCGTTGAAGGAAATGTAACTAGGTTCGATCTTCATAAATGTACTTTTGATATTTGTATTTATTCAAGAAAAGAAATATTATTTTTATAATATATGTCAATGAGTTTCTTGCTCATTGAAATAGGTCTAGCACTAGTTAAAGTGCTATAGGTGAGTCAAATAGTCAAAAGGAAATGTTGAAGGCCTTAAGGGCTTGTTACACCTTGTATGAATATGTATTAGGGTCATAAGAAGTCCTCCAAGAAAAGTCAAAAGTCTTCTCCAAGCAATGGCACCATCAAAAGAAGCAACCAAAATCATGTCAAGCAAGTCGGCCTCAAGTCTTCATGTCGGCCTCTAGTCGGCCTAAAAGAAGGAGATAGACTCCTATATAAGGAGCCATTTGACCTCCTCAAAAGAGCATAAGATCATCTCTGAAATCTGCGAGAAAGAGGATAAGAAAAGGGTACGAAAAGACAAGGGAAGAGGCCTCCTAGTATAGCGAAGAAGAAGGAAGAAACACTGAAGGTTTAAGGACTTTTCTAGGGCTAAAAGACAGTCACATGTGCGAAGAAGGAGAGGGTCTTCCTACTGCCATAACTACCCTCTATCAATACATACAAACTCCATTGTTTGGGTGCAGATCATAGGCCTAAAGGGCCTCCCACTCAAGCGAGAAAGAAAGGAAGGAGAGTGAAGTAAATAGGGCTGATCTAAAGCTTATAACAGCCACACGTGCAAGAAAAGAAGGAAAATATGCAGTCATCACAGCCACATATATCTCATTGTTTAGAGTTCAAACTAGGCCTACAAAGGCTTATCTCTCAAGCGTGGAAGAAGGGTATGCAAACAAAGAAGGGAAGACAAGTCTAACATAGTTTTGTGAGGAGAATCACTCACACGTGCAGAGAATTAGGGTTGCATTGTTGCTGCCCTAAGCTTGCAACAGTTGCCAGAAGAAGTGTCGAAGGGAGGAAGACAAAGTCCTGTAAGAGGAAGTGATCTTGAAAGGACTTGAGTTGTGTTTGGAGGATCTTCTTGTAAGGGGTCTAGTCTGTCTAGGGTTTGGCATTGATCAAGAGAAGCTTCAATAAGAGAAATTCACTAAAGGGTTTTCCTCTCAAGAGAAGAGAGGTTTTGGCCCTGGTAGAGAGCCAACATCTTATGTTCTTGTTTTTATGTTTTGGTAGTAGTTTATATGCTCTAATAAGAAGAAGCTAACAAGGAAAAGTAAAAATACTCCACAAATTGTTACCAAAGTAAAGAAGAATCACACTACACTACTTTGCCCTAGATTCTTCAACATCGTATCGGAGCTAAGGTGATACATAAAGGAAAGGGCAACTCAAGAACACTCATCAAGGAGAAGCATCTACAAAGTCGAAGCATCAAGCCTAGAAGTCTCAATCACTTCGACGACAAGAAGGGTCTACAATCCATCATTCATCAAGGAGGTCTACAAAGCCAAAAGAAGAGCCTTACATAAAGGCACCTACAGAAGAGAGGATTGAAGTAGGACCTACATCAAGCTACAAGTCATCAAGCAAATCTCATCATCTAGCAAGTCCACTTGAAGAAGGCAACTTGAAGAACATCAAAATCCAAGGAAGGCAAGCCATCAAGTCTTCAAGGAGGAAGCAAATCCACTACATTTCAAGATCTATCAAGTAAGTACATGTCCCCTTCTGAATATACATCAATGTCTTTTTGCAAGGAAAGCAATAAATTGGTAAGTACCAATAACTTTCTTGCATGGAAGAAGAGGATTGATCTACTTCTCAAGGAGAATGGACTCGTAGAACATGTCAAAGGGAATATCACTATCCCTGCTAAGGAACAAACTCAAGCCTTAGCCAAGTACAATAAGGATGAGCCAAGAGCTCAAAGGATTCTGATAAAATCAATCAAAGACTCTCTCATTCCTTATGTCTCCAAGTTTGAGACATCAAAAAAAATTTATGATAAGCTAGTAGAGATATTCTCGGTATCCATAACCGGAGAAGTAATATCTCTAAGGAATGAATTGTACAAGATGAAGATAACAAAGGAAGGAATAGCTCCCTACTTCATGAAAATCTCTAAAATGAGAGATCAACTTCAAGAGCTTGGGGAAGTCATGTCTGACAGCAAGATGACAACTGTAGTACTCAATGCTCTACCTGAGGAGTGGGGAAACTTCACATCAACCATATATGCCAAGAAGGAAGCAACCACTCTCAGTGAAATGTGGTCTCTATGCAGAACAGAGGAAACCAGACTTAAGGCAAAGGAAGATGCAAGATCAAAGGAGCAAGCATTTGCTACCATGGCCAAGAGAAAGGGAAAATTTGGCAAATTTGGTCCACGAAGAACAAACAGCAAAGACATGTTCAAAATCCAATGTTTTCGATGCCAAGAATATGGACACTACAAAAGGAATTGTCCTAAGCTTAAGAAGGACAACAACAACAAAAGAAAAAGGGAAGAAGCTAACATGACTCAAGAGATGAAAGAAGAAGAAAAAAGCAAAAGAAGGAAGATCCTCCGGATCTCTACTATGACTAGGTCAAACTCTTTACTTCTAGACTTCTTTCAAAGTTTTGAGTAGTATAGGAGCATGTACTAATAGAATAAAATTGCATGGCTAGAAACATCCTCTAGAATCTACAAGCATGATGTACATAGAGTTCTAGATACTCATGAGGATGTAGGATTTATAATAAGAATAAAAAATGCATGGGTAGAAATATCTTCTAGAATATAGGAGCATGGCAGATATAGCTCAAGATATTCATATAGAAGAGGCATGCCTAGAATATGACCTCATCCACGATGAAAGGAAAATTGATCATGATTACGAATCCTAGAAGACCTCCATCATTAAAAGGAAAAGAAGCATTTGCAAGGCAAGGATATTTAAGATCCTATCTTCAAAAGAAGGTTCATAAACCCAAGCAGATGTCTCATTAGGAATCTCATTCATGGGATTCAAGAAAAGGATGATATGCAGGCAAGCTAAGATGAAGCAAGAAGGGCCACACCAAGGACAGTCAAATGAAACTAAGATGATCAAAGGAGAATCAAGATGAGGTATGTATGCATCAAAGTTTAGTCATGTTATCATTTGTATATTATTGAGTCATGGGATAATTCTATAACATGATCAAGAATGAAAGAACCTCTTTCACCAAGAACATGCTCGAAGGGATGTACAACAATGCAATGAAGGTCAACAAAAAAATATGCTCACATAAGGAGCATAAGATTGCTGACTAAAAAGCAAGAAGAAATGTTGACAAGTCTAGAAAGGCAAGCAATGAAGGAATACTCTCACAAGAAGCATTAGATGGTTGGCCTATCTATCTAAGAAGAAGCATATGAAGAAAGAGATCAATCATGTGAAGAACATCATGATCACCAAGAATCACAATTTGACAAGATACTTTGAAGATATCTCCCAAAAGAAGGCAAGACAACTCTGACAAAGGAAGGAAGGACCCTTGACACCTATGAAGGCCTTGGAGATATGAAATATGCAGATAATTGATTCTACTCTACAAAGATGTCATGATGAAAAAGCCATCCAACAAAAGGAAGAGCAATGTTGAAACAAGATCAGGATGAAGTCACGATGGGCTACTAGGTCGAAGCATGTAAATAAGCAAGTACAATGAAGCATCCATGAGAAGAGTATTCCGAAGCATGGACAAGATGACAAAGGAGTAGCCAAGATGACAAGAAAACCTGATGAATGACAAGAAAGCCACTTTCCACAAAGAAAACAATGACATGACAAACCAGGAAGGAAAGTGATCGATGGATGGTGCCCTACCTAGAAGAAGTTCGAACAAAGACTTCATGACATCAAAGAAAGGAAGGAGATCAAGCAGCTGAAGGACCCACGAAGAAGAAGTTGTTGATGAATGAAAGAGTCCCTAGTTAAGAGGGAGCTCTGACAAGTCCCTGATCAAGAGGGAGTTTTGGATCACCCTTGATTACAAAGGAGTGACATTTGTGTTTTCCATCTCATGGGTCATGCACTAGACCATGACTAACAGCCGTAAGTCTAGATGAAGGCCATGAATGGAAATATAGACACAAGATAGACACAACATTCTTGTCTTCACTTGGGAAGAAAGAATGGAAGGATTAGGTAATCATCTGGCATCTGATACTCTTTGAGGATGTGGAGGACATCCAAGAGAAGAGTAGGAAAAAGGACCGATATTCTTTGAGGGTTGGGAACCCAAGATAAGAATAGTCCTAAAAGGTCATACTCGGAGAACACCGGGGTGGGTATGTCCCTTGAGAGACAATGATGAAGGTGTCTATAAATCATTGGTCTCGCCAGCATTGTAGCTCATGGTCTCGTAAAGAGATGGTGTTGTTAGTCAAGGCTTTACAGTATGACAATGTTGATGAATATGATGCTATAACAGATGGATTGCAAATCCGATTTCTCTTATGTGAATTCTGCAAGGCTGATAATAGCCAAACACCTTGGAATATTGTATGAATACCTCCCTAGTTAAGGGGGAGTGTTGAAGGAAATGTAACTAGGTTCGGTCTTCGTAAATGTACGTTTGATATTTGTATTTATTCAAGAAAATAAATATTATTTTTATAACATATTTCAATGAGTTTCTTGCTCATTGAAATAGGTCTAGCACTAGTTAAAGTGCTATAGGTGAGTCAAATAGTCAAAAGGAAATGTTGAAGCCCTTAAGGGCTTGTTACACCTTGTATGAATATGTATTAGGGTCATAAGAAGTCCTCCAAGGAAAGTCACAACTCTTCTCCAAGCAATGGCACCATCAAAAGAAGCAATCTGAATCATGTCAAGCAAGTCGGCCTCAAGTCTTCATTGTTGGAAATACTAAGAGGGGGGGTGAATCAGTGTTTCTTTTTAATTGTTCCTTGTTTCACCAAAACATTTATATATGGAACACAGAAATAGATAGCTGGAATACATGCTTTTATTAACACTGATGACGACTACGTGTCAACGACCCATAGCAATACACCCCCTTTTTTTCGCAAAAGGGATAGCGCTTGAACAATGTGTCTGTGTCGTTCAACTATCATCACCAACCTGATCATGTTATATTGTAAACCCAGTCTGCATGTATAAATTGTAAATAATCTCAGCAGATTGTGTCATGTATGTAATTGCCTAGGTAAACCTAATTTTCGGGTGATGATTTACATTCCAGAAGGTTTTTTGTCTCACCGATCCATGATCGGCAGAGTTTTCCTTCAGCCTTACCCCAAAGCCGAAATGGATTTTGTCATTAGAATCTTAGGGGAGTCCTAATGTGTTAGATCGAGTCTATGTAAAGGTGATTTGGAAATAATCCTAACTATTTGGTTAAGTTATTTTATTACAAATTGCTTAATCTGCTAGATTATGTTTGTGTCACAGAACTGGGTAGTTTATGAGGGGCTATATCAAATGGGTTTTCCCCCTTGAGATGTAAAAATGTAAAATGTCTTGAGGGTTAGAAAAATAATTTATCCCCTCATAAGTCCTAAGTCCTAGGTAATTTTAAATTTTCCAAAGGGTAAATTCGAGGGTTTTTTAAAAAATTAAATTTTAAAAGGTCCAGGGACTTAGGTTAATTGATTATTTTGCTAAAATTTTATGCCCTTGGTCCCTAAGGTTAAGTCAAAGTCAAACTTTTGAGGAAATTAATTCAAAATTTTAATTTTTGAATTAATTAAAATGCATTTAATTGATAATTTCGAAATTTCCTCAATATTTAAAATTTTGACAGATGAGATTAAAAGAAGTTTTGATCCTCATCAACGGTCGAGATCACTTTGACAAGGATCACTCGAACTAGCCGTTGGAAGATTTGTCTTTAAATAGGAGGTCAGTTGTCAATTGAGATCATTCGATCTTGAAGTCGTGTGCTAAGTGAAAGCTCTCTTGTAATCGGTTTTCATGTGCAATAAAGAAAGACTTTGGGGTTAATTTCTGCTAGTGTTACTCTTCGTGGAAATGTTGTAAGATGTTTTATTTTCATGCATAGATTTACTTTCAACCATTGATGATAGCTTTATGAAGAGTGATTTAAGCACAAGTATCTTGTTTGGTCACTGGGGTTTGAATGCTAGTTTAAATTCTAAATATAATGGCAGGTATCTCCATTAGATCTGAATTTTATTGTCGTTTTCTCTCTCTATGTTAATGGTTGAATCGAGTTGTGCAGGAAATTTTTTATTTTGAGATCATCGGGCGTTCGAGGAAGTTTTCAGTTGGACCAGCCAACTCCCGATCAGCATTTTCTGAAGGGCCCAGCTTGATTGAATCCCAGGCTTGTCATTAGAACTTCCATTGTTGATGCATGAAGGGTTTCCTCTGAAGCACCTCACTTTACATTTAAACTTTGAAACATATGTGTGGCAAAATGATAGATCTGGCTGCTTAGAGCCTTTAGCCTGTGAATATTGTAATTATTTAGCTGGTTTTTGGGGTTTTTAGCTTCATATTTTGTTTCTGGGCGTTTTGTTTTTGCCATTGCAGGTTGCAGATCTAAAGAGGAGATTTTGTTCGAAGCCAGATCTAAGCCCTGGAGAGTAAGATCTAGCCTCAGAATCAGCTCTTGCAGGGATATTTATTCAATGTTCCACCAAGGTTCCGGGACGAGGGGGCGAGGGAGCGAGGGGGCGTGGGAGCGGCCTATGCAAAAGCTCCCTACCATTTTTTAGGAAACGTGGGGGAGCGTCAGGGTCTTAAAAATTTATAAATATAAAATATAATTTATTAATTGAGTCCACTATGACAATTTGGTTTGGCTTGAAAAGCTGCAAAGCATGATCATTGATATGAATATCATTTGACATTATCCAAATTTATAATATCATATAAAATAATAAATTTAAAATTCTAATTCAGCTTGGTCAAATTCTAATTTAGATTTTGGTCAGACAGAGGGAGAGCTTCAGCTTGATAAGGTAGCCACTGAATTCTGTGAAAAGGTAAATAAACAGATCAGGAACACTGCATTGGCAGTAGAAGGGGCAACTACAATGGGTTGTCCAGCTGTATTGGATCCAACAGCTAGAAAGTTTGTTATATTATATATAATATAGACAGTACACCATATGCTGAAAGAAGAGTTTTAGTTCTAGGAGAGATGAGAAGATCACATGAAAGAGTTTCTGATAGTTTACTACCAAATGACATTGACTGCAGGATGACCATCTGCGAACCAACTTGGGCGACCAACGATGGCATGGATAATTTGTCTACCTTATTAGAGCAATGCCATGCAGTTCAAACTTCAAACTAGCAGTGTATTTCAGGGGTGAAAATAATTTTCAGACCTGAGAATTCAAGCTGAGCCACTGTGCTCTGTGTAAATTTTGTAACTGTATAAATTCATATATAATGATAGTTCCTAAGATTTCTTGTTGCCCATAGTATTTTGTCATGCTTGCAATAAACACATGTTAGTCTATAGTCCACCCAACTATTTCCCACATGACATAGGTGCTGCTTCCATAGTTTGTATGTCAAATGTCATGCAAATTAAAAAGACAAACTGAATGTCATATTCTTTGCTTGTCACTCCAGTTATCTCCCCACTGTAATCCAGCCATCACTTGAGAAAAAAAGGAGAAGTTTTAAAAGGGAAAATTCATGTACGTGCTATATGGTCCAGCAAATTTCCATGATACTGACCCTCTAAAATAACGCTTGTTGAAACCAAAAGACAGCACAAGACGTTATCCCCATACAGAACATGAGTAGCTTTGTACCACTTTAGGTCTATTAAATCATAAACTATAAGCAAGGCCATTTTTTTGGGAGCGTGGGGAAACGTCCCCTCAGGGAAGGGAAACGTTTCCCTGGCAAGTCCCCCCGAGTTTCCTCCATTTTGGGAGCGTGGGGAAACGTCCCCTACTCGTCCCCAAGTCCCCGGAGCGCGGGGGAGCGAGGAAACTAGACCCCTAGGAGGGGGGGCGAGTCCCCGTGGAACACTGTATTTATTTCAAATCTGGAAAAATAAATAAATAAATAAAAACAAAAAAAATTGTGGAGTTTTTATCAGGAAATCTGACGCAGGAAAATTTAAAATTTTTATTAAGATTTGTTATGAATATAATTCATAACAATTAGATAAATAAAATGAATATAATTATTAAATAATTAAATATTATTTAGGTTAAATAATCATTAAATTAAGTGAAATGTCTAAAAGACATGCCCATTCACGAAAGGTCACCTGCTGAGGTATAAAAAGTTAAAAACAGGGCCTCATTATAACATTTATATCATTTTATACAATTATATATATTAATAAATTATTATTATTAAATACCTGTGTGTATTTTTACATTCAAGTTTTCAAGCTATCAGTCTTTGTGCTTCAGCATAGTTTTTATGCTACAGTGGTATCAGAGCCATGGCACACGATATAATCATGCAGGCCTTTGAACGCAATTCGCCGCAGAATGTGCCATTAAGTTCACATCCTGATTACGTTGAACAGTTTAGTATTCAAGAAGCATTTCAGCGTTTAGAAAAATCATTTGCAGAAATTAAAGCATGCCGAAAGGAAATTTCAGTTGAAGAGGAAGGGGTTAGTGAAGGTGAGGATAACCAAAGTGAGGTCAGTGAGTGTCTATCTAGTGAAGATGAAGGTGAAGAAGAAGAAGCTGTAGAAGATTCTAAAAATTCTAATTCAGAGACTGAATCTAAACCTACTAGGGAATGCAAAGAAAAAAATGATGAAGACTTTGAATTCAATTGGGAATGTGAAAAGGACAACTCAGACTCGGAATCCAATTGGGAATATGAAGAAGAAGAAAAAGAAAATGATTTTGATGAAGAAATAAAAACTGATATAAAAAATGAGGACCAAGGTGTGCTTGTCAATATGTTTTCTAAGTTATCTGTAACCTCAACCTCAACCTCAACCTCCAACGATGGAGATAGTATAGTCCCATTACATATAAAAATTGCAAGGAACTGTCTATGGAAGAGGCACCTCATCTTTGAAACGGAAATGGAAAATTTTGGAGATGAGGATGTGAAGTTTTTATGCTGTGGGGTTCCCTCTCCAACAGCTAACTGTTTCTTTTTCTTGTTTTCCCTTCTCCTCCCTGTTACGTTCGTTCACATATTGATGGAATCTCAGAGGATGATGGAGGATGATCTGCAAAGAAATGGCATTGCGAAGATTAAGATGACAGACATGGAGAATTCCAGAAACTATTTGCAGCAACTATGTGCCCGAGAAGTGAACTATCAACATCAAGCTATTAGGTTAAAGGGAAAGCATTTATTCACAGGATTTCACGCCAAGAAGATATACCAAATGTTCACACCAGATGGGAAACCTCAGATGATTAGATGCCTTGCTGCATCGGATAGATTATTGTTTGTGATGGGAGTACAAGCAAAAGTGGTGGCAATTACTCATGATCAGAATTATAACCCTCCACTGATATATCAAGTCAAGCCTGAAATAGCAGAAGATGATGTGAAACTGGTTTACTCTACTATGTTTTATGATAGTGAGAATGAAAAGTCAATCTACAAGGCTCTTGAAAAGGGTGAAGGAGAGCTTAAGGTTTTGTATGTGACACCAGACAAGATATCAAAGAAGTGGAGAAAGACATGAAACAAAGTTTTTCCGGCAGTAGTGGTGCTTCGAGCAACTTGCACCCAGGCCTTTGATACAGAGGTTGAGAGCAGTAGAAACGACACAAGTTTCATAGTCGACAAAACACGTGGGATCATTCTCACCAAACGTCGTGTGGTCAATCCTAGACCTATTGTTGTCGACGCTACGTTCCTCAATCGTGAGGAGATTCCTGTTTATCCTTTTTACCGTGACCCTGTTCACGATTTTGGATTTTTGCGTTTTGATCCAGTGTCGCTTCAGTTTATGAAATGTGAAGAAATCCCTCTTGCGCCAGAAGCTGCGGTGGTTGGATTGGATATCCGGGTGGTGGGTAATGACGGTGATGGAAGTCTTTCCATTATGACAGGAACCTTGGACCGAATGGATCAAGAGGCCCCTCACTATAAGAATAATGGCTATAACGACTTCAATACATTTTATTTTCAAGCAGCGTCAAGGATATACGGAGGGACAAGGGGTGCACCTGTAATTAAATGTGAAGGTCGAGCAGTAGCACTGAATGCTGGCGGCAAAAATGACAGTTGTACAACATATTTTCTTCCGCTGGACAAAGTGCAAAGAGCGTTGAAAATTATACAAAACTCTAATGATGGTAGTGCTGTTGATATTCCTCGAGGCACGCTCCAAATGACCCTTGTTCACAAAGGATTTGATGAGGCGCATCAATTAAGGCTTCAACGTGAGACTGAAGAGCTTGCGAGACAGACCTCTCCTTCCGAAACGGGAATTCTTGTTATAGCTTCAGTGGTCCCTGGAGGTCCTGCTAGTGCTCACAAGATGCCTTTGAACGTCGGGTGTGTCCCTAGTCAAACACTGGGTCATACGATACGTCGGATCAATTTTTATACTCCGGATCAACACCAATTTTGCCAATTTTCTATTCCATTAATTCTCCCTCACGCAATTCATCGTTTAACTGTGGGTCAAACGCTGGGTCAAATGCTAGTGCGTCACGGTGTTTCGGATTCATGGCATGATGATATATAGTTTGGTTATAATTAAAAGAAAAATTAATATAGAATATTAAAAAAAAAATCAATCAGTATTAATAAAAATTATATATATATATATATATATATTATTATTATTATAAAAAAAAGGTTAAAAAAAAATCCAAGGAAATATTATCGATGAGCTATAAGACAAGAGGATGGCCAAATTATACACATTAAGACGCCAAACACTAAATGAAGAAAATTCACAACAATATAGCTTTTAGGGAGAGGCTATGTTATGAATATAATTCATAACAATTAGATAAATAGAATAAATATAACAATTAAATAATTAAATATCATTTAGATTAAATAATCATTAAATTAAGTGAAAAGGCATGTCTAAAAAACATGCCCATTCACGAAAGGTCACCTGCTAAGGTATAAAAGCAGGGCATCATTGTAACATTTATATCATCTTATACAATTATATACATTAATAAATTATTATTATTATTAAATACCTGTGTGTATTTTTACATTCAAGTTTTCAAGCTATCAGTCTTTGTGCTTCAGCATAGTCTTTATGCTACAAGATTTTTGGAGAGTTTTAAGGGTTTCCTAGGCCATGTCTGCTGCTACCTAGGATTTCATTTTCACAGAAAAATTTTGAAATTTTTTTTAAGGTGTACAGTGTAAAACCCTCGAGCTGTTGCCCACAATCCCTGCAGCTTTCCTCATTGATCCCTCACGCAGTGCTTTTCCTCCCTCATCACTGCCATCGCAGTTTCCTTTTGCTGCCCATCATATCACACTGCTGCCATTGATCTCCACGCATCCCTAATCTCTGTGTGATCTCCTTGCATGCAGCGTGCCTTCACCCGCGAGCTGCTCTTCCTTCTCGCAGTCTCTCCCGCAGTATCTCTCTATCATTCCCACGCTGCAAATCCATCCAGCCTTTCTTCCTCTCGTGCATCTCAGCTCCACCCATCCACTGGCCATTTCCCTTCACGCAGTCATCTTCAGCTTCAACATCCAACGCTCAGCTCCTTCCTTGTTCCATCGCTCCTTTGCTACCTCTCGACAACTATCCATCCACACAAACCCACAAATCAAAGCACGCAGCTCCACATCTGCCCATTATCGCTGCAACTCTTCGCTCCACATCCCTCAGGTTTTACGCAGCTCGCATCGCTCAGCCTTCTTCGAGCTAAACTATCGTCGACCAAACCTGCAAACACACATGAAAGTCATTGTTTGATGAGCGTCCTATACTCCTCAGCCTTCCGCATAGCCCTCTTCACGATTTGCCTACAAACAAGCTGTCGCAGACCTCCATTCTCTCTTCCGCCGTCAACCTATACTTGCAGTCACATAACCAAACATTCGATTGTGATTTCTTTGTCTATACGTTTTTAGTTTTCATGGTTAGGGTTAATTCATTTTTTTTTCAATTTCATTTTTGTGTTATATATACTTTAGTTTAGTTTACTTATACATGTTTTAACTTTTATTAGATTAACATTATATTTAGGATTCATTAGGTTCCATAAGAAATTTCGATTTTTTGTTTTCGTTTAGATTTTGATTTTTGTTTTATTTCGAATTTGATACAAAAAATCTATAAAATATAAAATAAAATAAAAAAACTCCTAAAAGGCATAAAAAATGGTTAAGTCTTTAGGTTTTGATTTATTTTGTTTAGACTTTCGTATAAAATAAAATTAAAAATTAAAAAGTCCAAAAACATTTAAAAAAATATATAAACTTTTGAGCAAACTAGATGTGTTTGGTCACTTTAAAATTGAAAATCTTTTGTTGATCATTTATTGCATTAAGACTTGCTTAGCAAATTAAAAAATATATATATTTTCTAAGTTTGCGGATTTAAAACTTCTTTGTGCTAAAGTTTTTGTGGTATTCGTCATAGTTAAATGTGCTTAGATTCTTATATATAAAGATTAACTATTCGAAAATGGTGATTGGTTAGCATTTGAATTTCATGGTTGAGTAATGAATTCGTATCTTTAGAAATTTAATTGCTGGAGCACTGCTAAGTTGTTAAAATTGATAGTTATTGCTTGAATATTCTGATGTTCGTTACATGTTAGATGTTTGGCAAATATTTTCAAGCAATCGTTAATTATTTCCTAAACAATAGCTGATAATCATTTACTTGGATCATCGATTTCATAAGGCACTGGTGTTAATTATTTAAAAAATATAATCAAGCTCTAAATCTCGCTGAGCCTTAATCAAGCATTTGATTGCCTCACTGTGTCTCCCAAGTCGATTGATTCCCAGCTGGTTCTCCTTCACCCCATTCATCCATAGGGTCTACCCCCCTTAGCTTACTGTTGGGAGACAGCTTAAACAGAGAGATCGGGAATAAGGGTGACATCACCCTATCTGAGCGTTGTCGTAGTGTTTGGACACTCTGTGTGAAAACATTTTTTGGCACCGTTGTCGGGAATAGAGTTTTTCTGTCCTTGGTTTCTTCGACATTCATCTCATTTCTTTCCTCTCATCCTTTCGTCTCTTGCCAGGATAAGTTTCTTGTCCTTTGCTCTTTCCTTTCGGGTTTTTTTGTGTTAGACTTTTTGTCCGGGTGGCGACTCCACTTCATCTATCTTCCGCAAGGGTGTATACTAGAAGACATCCAAGAAGTTTTGTTAATCCTGCTCCTGATCCTGATCCTGAAAGAGCTCTCAGAGTATGATTACACAAACTCTCTTCTCGTACACTTCTTGTTAATATCGGACAAGAAGCCCTCTCTGATATCCGCTTGCTTTTTACTAGCCTGGTCGAGCACGACATCATGGACATATTCGCCTCTTGTAACTTTGCTAACATTCAAGGTTATCCCAATGATATTCCTAAGCATGGGATGGACAAATTGCCTATCTTTCAGGGCAGTAATGAAATTAGCGCTAATTCTCATCTAAAATCTTTTAGTTCGTGGCTGGGTAAATATGCAAGGGCTACTGATTTTAATCATGAAGATGTTAAAATGACCCTTTTTGTTCTTACTTTGGAGGGCGATGCTTTAGATTGGTTTACGGAAAAGCCTCAAAATTCATTTGACTCTTTGCAATCAATTGTTAATGCCTTTAAGGAAAAGTATGGAGATAAGAGAGAAGGAAGACACCTTGTGAAAGCTATTAGTATCATTAAAAAGAGAGAAAATGAAACCGCAGAAAAATTTAACAAGAGGTTTAATGATATTATTAAGGAATTACCTTAAGATTATAAACCTACCGACAAATCTCTTCTAGACTTTTATATTGATGCCTTTAGCCCTGAGCCCTCTTATGAGCTAAGACATGTTAAACTTCCTGATTATAGGGATTGTCAAGCTTTAGCAGTAGACCTTGAAAAAGATAAGGCAACATCTGGGAAGTCTAAAATCCCAGGTTTTGATAGGCATTCAATGAAATTGAAAGAACCTAAAGGAAAAGAGGTTCAAGAACCTGATAATGACCTTGTTCAGAAATTGATGCAAAAGATTGAAAGCATGGAGATTAGCCAAGCGAAATTAACCTCTAACCATGCTAAGGAAATGGCTACTTTGCAGAATAGGTTGGTCCAAATGGAAAGAACTCAAACACAATTTCCAGCCTAGAAATAATAATAATAATCGAAACAATAATTGGCAAAAAAAGGGTCAATCTAGTGAGCAGAGACCACCTAATCCGCTTGAACATACTAATTTGGTTGATGATGCTCCGTCTTACTATCGGGCTTGTGATGCTCTTCATGAGGAGACTACTTGCCCCATCGTTAGAAGAATTTTGGATAATGGAATGTTTGGGGCAGGTAATCAAATAAATGTAGTGGGTAAAGAGTTTCCTTTGTCTATGAAAGATTGGATGGAAGTTAAGGAAAACAGCCGAGATGTTATGCGTCCCGCATCAACTTTTCGTATAAATAATTTTGAGAATGAAGATGATATCATGGTTAAATTATATGGTGAAAAACCTTCTCCAGAGCAAATCATGGAAATTGCTAAAGATAAGGGTTTAACTTATCAAAGAAGGGATAAAGATCAAAGTGGGAATCAGATTCCCCCTCGAATTTTTAACCCAGGTTCAAACTCTAGATTAGATGTCTATTTGGGAAGTTGGTTTAATAATGCAAAAATCTGGGTTCCTGTCTCCGAGATTGTGAAAATTCCTTCACAAAGAGCTAAGTTACTAAAAGTTATTGAAGGTCCTCAAGTAAATGTTTCTCAACAAAAAGCCCCGGAGGTTGATTATCAGGATGCTCCTATATATTTGCAAAGTTTAGATTCAGATAACAAGGATCATCAGCCATTCTTTATTACTTTGATGGTCAATGGATATAAACTAAATAATTGCATGCTGGATTCTGGATTCTGGTGCATCAACTTGTGTCATGACCAAGAGGGTCATGGAACAGCTTAATTTAAGAGTTTCTAGGCCTTACTACAATATATGTGCCATGGATTCTAAGTAGATTGAGGTTCACGATCTAGTCAAATATTTACAAGTTCATTTATTAGTTTACCCTGACATTATGATTGTTATGGACATAGTTGTTGTTGATGTGCCTGATGCTTGGGGTATGCTTTTATCTAGAAAATGGGCCTCTGATCTAGGAGTGAGTATTCAAATGAATTGGTCATATGCTATGATTCCTTCTCCTAGAGGTGATGGATTTGTGAGACTTAATAGAGAGCCCGAGAGAAGATTCCATGTTGAAGACGCTAAAAGACTTCATAATGAGATAATTAAAGAACAATCTGACATTGGGAATTATGTTATCATGTCTAATTTCATAATTCTTCCCGATGATAAAGTTGATAAAAAGATTACGGATCTCAATGATAAAGTTTGGTACATGTATTTTGATGGTGCATCGTCTAGGCATGGTAAAGGTGCAGGAATAGTGTTAAAATCACCCTTTGGTCACATTTTCAAGTTTGCCTATCGATTGGAATTTGAAGCAACCAACAACGTCGCTGAATATGAAGCTTTATTGTTGGGTCTTGAGTTGGCAAAGGCTTTAAGAGTTAAGTTGCTTAGCATCAAGGGGGATTCTGACTTAATTATCATGCAAATTAAAAATAAATTTACATGTAAAAATCAATGGTTAAAGAACTATAGAAATGTTGTATGGGATACTATGGAATACTTTGATGCCCTCGACTTGGAGGCTATCCCAAGAGAGCAGAATAATTCGGCAGATGAGCCTGCTATAGCTGCTTCTACTTTGCAGTTATCTGATGGGTTGATTAAGGATAAGATAAAAATGGAAGTTATATTTAGGCCTTCTGTTCTAGATAACTTAGAGCATTGGCAAGTTTTTGATGATGAGAAACAGGTGATTCATTTTCTTGACAATTTGGATGAGTTTGAAAATTTTCGGATAGATTCTAAGGAGGATGGATCTGATGATCATGAGGATATCATAAATCCTACTCCTAAGAATGTGGTTTCTTTAGAGCAACACTTTGATCGGCATGACGCCACAAAGTTGAGAGAGGAAAATAAAATGGATCCAGGCAAATACATCGAGGTAAACATTGGTACTTCTAGGGATCCAAAGATTGTTAAAATTGGTAAGGGTACTAATGTTGAAGAAAGAAAAAAGTTAACCAATTTACTTCGTGAATATCGGAATGTTTTAGCATTTTCTTATGATGAATTGAAAGGCTCTAGGAAAGATATCATGGAACACACTATCCCCTTGAAAGATGAAAATCCTAAACCTTTTCGTCAAAAGCTTAGGCAGATAAATCCTACATTAGCCCCTCTGGTTCAAAAGGAGCTTTCAAAGATGCTTGCAGTAGGAATTATTGCTCAAACAAGGCATTCAACATGGTGTTCCAACCTGGTGATTGTTAGGAAAAGGAATGGTACAATAAGACTTTGTGTCGATTTTCGAAATCTTAATCTAGCATGTAAGAAAGATAATTATCCTTTTCCAAACATGGAGACTATTTTGCAAAGAGTAACTAGTTCTGGAATGATGTCATTGCTAGATGTTTTTCTGGATATAATCAGATATGGGTTAAGAAGGAGGATCATCACAAAACTACATTCACCACACCATGGGGTACTTTCGAATATATTAGAATGTCGTTTGGATTAACCAATGTTGGGGCTACGTTTCAAAGGGCTATGGATTATGCCTTCAAAGGTTTGATTGGGAAGTTTATCGAAATTTACCAGGATGATCTTACTGTTTTTTCTAAGGATGGTATTAGTCATATAAGTCATCTTCGACAGTTTTTGATAGATGTAGAGAGTACGGGATTTCTTTAAATCCGGCTAAGTCTGTTTTTGGAGTAACTGAAGGGAAATTACTTAGTCACATCATTTCTAAAGATGGAATCAAGATTGATCCTGAAAGAGTTGAGGCAATCCAAAAGATTCCTCTTCCTCATAATCTTAAATCCCTTCAGTCTTTTCTTGGAAAAACAAATTTTCTTAGAAGGTTTATTCCAAATTATGCAGAAGTAACTAAAGCCTATTCAAAGTCTTCTGAAGAAAGATGTAAAATTTGTTTGGCAAGAAGACAGCAAAAAGGCTTTTCAGGAAATCAAAGGTGCTATTGCAAGAGCCCCTGTTTTGGTTAGTCCCGATTACTCTAAGGATTTCATGATTTTCTCTTTCGCTTCCGAGGATACCATTGCTGGTGGCTTATTGCAAAAAAATAAAGATGGTCACGAGCAGCCTATTGCTTTCATGAGTAGAGCGCTTCAAAATTCTGAATTAAAGTACAATACCATGGAAAAGCAAGCCTATGCCTTAGTCAAATCTCTTAAGCATTTCAAAACTTATGTGGGTGATTCTAAAATCATTGCTTTTGTCCCACATTCTACAATTAAAGATATATTAACTCAAATTGATTGCTTAGCGACTCGTGCTAGGTGGGTTACTAAAATACAACAATATGATTTAGAGATTAGACCCACCAAGTTAGTCAAAGGCCAAGGCTTGGCTCAAATGATGACCGAAGGTAATGAAAAAGCTCTTGGTTTGATTTGTCTTAATGATTCATCTTCGCCTGAGTTGCAAAGATTAGGAGAGCATGAGTGGTACAAGGAGATTGTCTATTACTTGATAAACCTTACATGTCCTAACCATTTAGTCGCTCATAAGAGAAGGGCTCTTAGATTAAAAGCCACTAAGTATTGCTTCATGAAGGATGGTCTTGGATGGAGAAATCCTGAGGGCATAGTACTTAGGTGTGTTGACGAAATTGAGCCCAGGAGGTTAGTTTCTGAGTTTCATCCAGGATTTTGTGTTGGTCATTACGCTGCTAGAACTACTGCCCACAAAATTCTGAGAGTTGGTTGTTATTGGCCTTCGATTTTTTCTGATGTGCATAAGTTTGTTAGAAGTTTTCAAGCCTGCCAACTGTTCATTAGGAAACAGAAGCTTGCTACCCTGCCCTTACAACCTATGGTTGTGGAGGCACCTTTTCAGCATTGGGGTCTGGACTTCATTGGGAAGTTTCATGAAAATTCTAGCAATGGCTACTCATGGATTTTGATTGCTATCGACTATTACACTAAATGGGTTGAAGCCATCCCTGCTAAGAATGTCATTGAAAAGGTCATTATGGATTTCATTGAAAATAATATCATTACTAGATTTGGTGTCCCTACTAAGATTACTACTGATAATGCCAAGGCCTTTAGTTCTTCAAAATTTTCATTTTTTTGTTTCAAGTATGGCATTGTCTTATCTCATTCATCAAATTACCATCCTCAGGGTAATGGTCTTGCTGAATCAAGTAATAAAAATTTCATTACCATTATCAAGAAAATAGTAGGAGATAATAAGCGGGCTTGGGATAGCAAAATCAAGCACTGTTGATAATATCGGCGATATTCGGAAATATCGCGATATTTTCGGCAAAACGATATATCGCCGAGAAAATATCGCGATATTTTCTGTTTTGAAAATATCGCGATATTTTCAAAATATCGGCAAATATCGGAAAATATCGGCAAAATATCGGCTATATTTAAAAATTTGAAAAAATTATTTTTTATGCTTGCCGATATTTGCCGATATTTTGCCGATATTTTCGCCGATATTGCCGATAAGATATTTTCTGGACCCTCGCCGATATTTTGCCGATACCGATATTTTCAACACTGAAATCAAGTATGCCTTATGGGCAGATAGGATCACTAAAAAGAAAGCTACTGGTAAAAGTCCCTTTGAATTGGTTTATGGATTGGATGTAACCTTACCTGTGCACCTAAAATTGTCAGCTTATCAACTCCTTCAGCATTTTTCCGCTAATAAAGATGTTGTTCAAAATAGAATTGATCAAATTGTGGAGTTGGATGAAGCTCGTAGGACAACTTTTGATAATATATGTAAAAGTAAATTTAACATTAAGAAAAGCTTTGATAAATCATCTCAATCTAGATCTTTGCAGGTTGGAGATATGGTACTTCTTTGGGATAGCAAGAATGAAAAACCAGGAAAACATAAGTTTGACAGTTTGTGGTTGGGACCATACATTATCTGAGACATTGTTGGACCAAAATCATTCCACTTGAGCAGATTGGATGGTGAACCACTTGACTTACCTGCGAATGGCCAAATGCTCAAGCTATTCTTCAAAGATGACATCTGATGCCATGGGGCATCCTCTGTATTATATTTCTAACTCTACACCTTGTCTTTTCAGCATTTCATTTCTGTTTTAGGATTAGATTTACTTTTCATGTTACTAGATAGTTAATAAATGAAGAGCTTATATCTTTCATGTGCTTAATGTTATATGATGATTTTTGGATGGACGCTACTTATGTTTTGTTGTGTGTTGCGTGGATGCAGATTCTGGATTCTCACATTCCTACAGTGCAGCAACGTGTCCCCAAGTAGAGCCAAATGTTGACCACTACATGTCAACGACCCACAGCAATACACCCCCTTTTTTTCACAAAAGGGATAGCGCTTGAACAATGTGTCTGTGTCGTTCGACAATCATCATCAGCCTAATCATATTATATTGTAAATCCAATCTGCATGTGTAAATTGTAAATAGTCTCAGCAGATCTGTGTCATGTATGTAATTGCCTAGGTAAACCTAATTTTCTGGTGATGATCTACATTCCGGAAGGTTTTTTGTCTCGACTCTCACCAATCCATGATCGGCAGAGTTTTCCTTCAGCCTTACCCCAAAAGCCAGAATGGATTTTGTCATTAGAATCTTAGGGGAGTCCTAGTGTGTTAGATCGAATCTATGTATAGGTGATTTGGAAATAATCCTAACTATTTGGTTAGGTTATTTTATTACAAATTGTTTGATCTGTTGGATTATGTTTGTGTCGCAAAACTAGGTAGTCTATGAGGGGCTATATCAAACGAGTTTTCCCCCTTGAGATGTAAAAATGTAAAAACCATGATGTTAAATGTCTTGAGGGTTAGAAAAATAATTTATCCCCTCATAAGTCCTAGGTCTTAGGTAAATTTAAATTTTCCAAAGGCTAAATTCAAGGGTCCTTTAAAAAATTGAATTTTAAAAGGTCCAGGGACTTAGGTTAATTGATTATTTTGCTAAAATTTTATGCCCTTGGTCCCTAAGGTTAAGTCAAAGTCAAACTTTTGAGGAAATGAATTCAAAAATTTATTTTTGAATTAATTAAAATGCATTTAATTGATAATTTCGAAATTTCTTCAATATTTAAAATTTCGACAGATGAGATTAAAAGAAGTTTTGATCCTCATCAACGATCAAGATCACTTTGACAAGGATCACTCGAACTAGCCGTTGGAAGATTTGTATTTAAATAGGAGGTCAGTTGTCAGTTGAGATCATTCGATCTTAAAGTCGTGTGCTAAGTGAAAGCTCTCTTGTAATCATTTTTCATGTGCAATAAAGAAAATCTTTGGGGTTAATCTCTATTGGTGTTACTCTTCGTGGAAATGTTGTAAGATGTTTTATTTTCATGCATAGATTTACTTTCAGCCATTGATGATAGCTTTATGAAGAGTGATTTAAGCACAGGTATCTTGTTTGGTCACTGGTGTTTGGATGGTAGTTTAAATTCTGAACATAATGGCAGGTATCTCCATAATATCTTAATTTTATTGTCGTTTTCTCTCTCTACATTAATGGTTGAATCGAGTTATGCAGGAAATTTTTTGATTTTGAGATCATCGAGCATTCGGGGAAGTTTTCAGTTGGACCAGGGAACTCCCGATCAGCATTTTCTGAAGGGCCCAGCTTGATTGATTCCCAGGCTTGTCATTAGAACTTCCATCGTTGATGCATGAAGGGTTTTCTCTGAAGCATCTAACTTTACATTTAAAATTTGAAAAATGTGTGGCAAAATGATAGATCTGGTTGCTTAGAGCCTTTAGCCTGTGAATATTGTAATTATTTAGCTGGTTTATGGGGTTTTTAGCTTCATATTTTGTTTCTGGACGTTTTATTTTTGCCATTGCAGGTTGCAGATCTGAAGAGGAGATTTTGTTTGAAGCCAGATCTATGCCTTGGAGGGTAAGATCTAGCCTCAAAATCAGCTCTTACAGAGATATTTATTTCAGATCTAGAAAAAAAAAATTTGGAGTTTTTATCAAGCAAATCTGAAGCAAGAAAATTTAAAAATTTTATTAAGATTTCTAGAGAGTTTTAAGGGTTTCCTGGGCCATGTCTGCTGCTGCCTGGGGTTTCATTTTCACAGAAAAATTTTGAAATATTTTTTAAAGTGTATTGCGTAAAACCCTCATGCTATTGCCCACAATCCCTACAGCTTTCCTCACTGATCCCTCACGTAGTGCTTTTCCTCTCTCATCACTGCCATCACAGTTTCCTTTCATTGCCCATCATATCACGCTGATGCCATTGATCTCCACGCATCCCTAATCTCTGCGTGATCTTGCAAGCAGTGTGCCTTCACCCACGCGCTACTCTTCCTTCTCGCAGTCTCTCCCGCAGTATCTCTCTATCATTCCCACGCTGCAAATCCATCCAGCCTTTCTTCCTCTCGTGTATCTCTGCTCCACCCATCCACTGGCCATTTCCCTTCACGCAGTCATCCTCAGCTTCAGCTCCCAACGCTCAGCTCCTTCCTTGCGCAGTTTCCATCGCTCCTTTGCTACCTCTCGCCTCCTATCCATCCACACAAACCCGCAAATCAAAGCACACAGCTCCACATCTGCCCATTATTGCTGCAACTCTTCGCTCCATATCCCTCAGGTTTTACGTAGCTCCCATCGCTCAGCCTTCTTCGAGCTAAACTACCGTCGACCAAACCTGCAAACACACATGAAATTCATTGTTTGATGAGCGTGCTATACTCCTCAGCCTTCCGTGTAGCCCTCTTCACGATTTGCCTACAAAAAAGCTCTCGCAGACCTCCATTTTCTCTTCCGCCGTCAACGTATACCTGCAGTCACATAACCAAACATTCGATTGTGATTTCTTTGTCTATACGTTTTTAGTTTTCATGGTTAGGGTTAGTTCATTTTTTTTTTCGATTTCATTTTTGTGTTATATATACTTTAGTTTAGTTTACTTATACATGTTTTAACTTTTATTAGATTAACATTATATTTAGGATTCATTAGGTTCCATAAGAAATTTAGATTTTTTGTTTTCGTTTAGATTTTGATTTTTGTTTCATTTTGACTTTGATACAAAAAATCTAAAAAATAAAAAATAAAATAAAAATAAAAAATTCCTACGAGGCATAAAAAAGGGTTGGTCTTTAGGTTTTGATTTATTTTGTTTAGACTTTCATATAAACAAAACAAAAACAAAAAAAAGTCCAAAAACATTTTTAAAAAGTATATAAATTTTTGAGCAAATTGGATGTGTTTGGTCACTTTAAAATTGAAAATCTTTTGTTGATCATTTATTGCATTAAGACTTACTTAGCAGATTTAAAAAAAAAATATATATATATATATATTCTAAGTCTGTGGATTTAAAGCTTCTTTGTGCTAAAGTTTTTGTGGTATTCGTCATAGTTAGATGTGCTTACGTTCTTATATTTAAAGATTAACTATTCGAAAGTGGTGATTGGTTAGCATTTGAATTTCATGGTTGAGTAATGAATTCATATCTTTAGAAATTTAATCGCTGGAGCATTGCTAAGTCGTTAAAATTGATCGTTATTGCTTGAATATTCTGATGTTCGTTACATGTTAGATGTTTGGCAAATACTTTCAGGCAATTGTTAATTATTTCCTAAGTAACAGCTGATAATCATTTACTTGGATCATCAATTCCATAAGGCACTGGTGTTAATTATTTAAAAAATATAAACAAGCTCTAAATCTTGCTGAGCCTTAATCAAGCATTTGATTGCCTCGCTGTGCTCCCAAGCCGTTTGATTCCCAGTTGGTTCTCCTTCACCCCATTCATCCATAGGGTCTACCCCACTTAGCTTGTTGTTGGGAGACAACTTAAACGGAGAGATCGGGGATCAGGGTGACAGCCCCTGATCTGAGCATTGTCGCAGTGTTTGGACACTCTATGCGACAACAAACACAAACAATGCAATGAAATAGATACAATATATAAATGGTTGCAATCAGTTGCCAAGCACCAACTTGGACTTTAGTGAGGCTCCAACCTCTAGAGCACCAACTCTGTTTTGCCAAGGCAATAGTTCTGCACTTAGGAGCACCAACTCCCAAGGATTCCAATCCTTTTAGTTCTGAGGCTCCAACATTAACCTGGTATACACTGTTTTTGTTGTAGGTCTCCGCTCCCAAGCCTGCTGAGCTTCTGCTTCACTCCTGTTCTCCTACTTCTCCTACCTCTCTTGCCTCTGCCTAAACTTCGGCTTCCTCTTGCTCTAATTATACGCACACACACAGTCCTTTCCTTGTTTTTCCTGTTTTATGTATTCATGATGCCTCTAACTGTTCGTTTCTGCTTTCCACTAGCTCTTCGGCTTCTTCAACGCTCGCTTCAGCTTCCTCTACGCTGGCTTGTCCTTTGGCTTCCCTTTTCTTCATCGCTTTGGCTTTTCGGTTTCCTCTGCATTGGCTTACCCTTCAGCTTCCCGACTTTTCGGCTTCCTCTATCTCTTCATGTTCACCAACACTTCAGGGACACGTTGATTCCATCAGTAAGAACCAAAAATACTCAGAGAAGATTGTTTGCATTTTAAAAACTGTAACAGAGGCCTTTTTTAATAATAATGTGCGAATAGCGGACTTTATTGTTTACGGAGAGATTTCATTGGTGAAATTGTACCAACAAGGAGGCCCCCACCTGCCACGTCACCATCACAATTGCAATTGGCTCTGTTCAGGCCTATTGAACTATCGGAACCTTTATTTATGCATTTTTGGCCTTCAAACCCCACGCAATGTAATTATTTAAATACACAGGAAATATATGAAAATCCCGACCAAAACGCTTAATGGCAGACTTCAAGGGACTCTACATCTGCATCTATAACTGCTTCAGGTCCGCCTTTGGTTGCTATTGCGAGCCCACTGTTGATCTGCGGGATCCTCAATCCAGCGGTCAATATTCATTTTCGGGTGGCCCAGAAGTACGGAGGTTACCTGCCCGATGAAAGCGGTTTCTCTCTTTCCTCCGCCAGCCACGCGTCACCCATTGTATGGGATCGGGCGGAGCCAACCCAAAACCATTTACCGCCTAAGGCCCGCCCGAAATCCCGCTTACAGAACTCAAGTATTATAGGGCCGCTTCTAAAAAACCTTTTGGGTCCGGTCTTTATCGCTTCGGGGCTTTTCCTTTGTATTTTGGTTTTTACACCGAAACCCGCCAATACACTGAAAATCCCTTTATGCACGGAACTCAAAACTTATACAGTCGGGTTTATAAAACCCATCGGGTCCGGCTGTGTAATCGCAATCGGCAATAGCGGCTTCTAGAGGTCCTTTATACGTCGAGCCCATGACATCACCGATGGCCGACGACCGATTCTCCTGCAGATGCGATATAGCATTGAGCCATGTTACAATCGAACCATCAGGTCCGCGGCATATATCGCAATCGGCGCTTTCAGGGGTGACACCCCTTTGTATTATTGTGATGGGCGGATGCGATATAACATTAAACCATTGTATAATGTTGCAGCGGGTCCGCAATCTATCGCAGTTATATGATATTCATGTAAACTCCGCCTCCGATAGTGTATTTGCATACATATATGAGTTTTCTGTCTCCGATAGTGTATTTGCATACATATATGAGTTTTTGCCTCCGATAGTGTATTTGCATACATATGTGTTTTCTGCCTCTTTTAACTCTTCCACCTGCTTTAACTCTTTTGTGGCATATATTGCTCCCGATAGTGTATTCTATTTGCTCCTCTCTTTTGCTCCTCCGATAGCTCTGTTTGTTCCTCTCTTTTGCTCCTCCGATAGCTCTGTTTGTTTACTCTGGCTCCTCAAATATTGCCATATTGACATCAATGACAATCTATGTCAACAATCTTCCCCTTTGTTATTGATGGCAATATTCTTCTTCTCTCCCCCTTTGACATCAATGGCAAAGGAATGCATATGGACTTCCCCTATCAAACTGCTCCCCCTATCCTACACCATCTTTATGAATGAACTTGAGTGATGCTAAAGAGATAACCCCCATCTTTTGACGAAGATGTTCAAATGCTTCTCGAGGAAGAGGTTTTGTGAAAATATCAGCTATCTGCTCCATATTATTAATTTATTCCAAGATGATGTTTTGTTCAGCTACTTGTTCACGAAGGAAATGATACTTGATTGGTATATGTTTGGTCTTCGAGTGCATCACTGGATTTTTGCTGACACTGATAGCACTTGTGTTATCGCAATAGATGGTAATTGGTTGATCTGCATCTATGTTGACATCTTTTAGAGCTTCCTTCATCCATAGTATTTGAGTACAACAATCTACTGCAACTATATACTCAGCTTTGGCTGTGGATAATGATATAGATGTATGTTTTTTTGCTGAGCTAGGATACTAAACAGTCTCCCAAGAAGAATGCATTTCCACTAGTACTTTTTCGATCATCTACACTTCTGGCGCAATCAGCATCGGTGTATGCAGTTACAGTCAGTGTACATCTCTTAGGGTACCAAAGACCGAAATCAGGAGTTCCTTTCAGATATCTGAGAATTCTTTTTACAACTAGCAAATGGGATTGTTTAGGAGCAGATTGAAATCTTCCCACCATTCCTAATGCCTGCCTTATCTCAGGTCTCGTAGCAATTAAGTACAGAAGGGCTCCAATTATTGACCTGTAATGAGTTGCATCTACTGGAGGGGAGTCATCATTTTTGCTCAATTTGCAATTTGTGGTCATAGGTGTGCTCATGGGTGCATAGTCTTCCATTCCATATCTTTTAAGCATGTCTTTAAGATATTTGGCTTGAGATATAAACAATCCTGCTCTGGTTTGAGATACTTGTAGTCCAAGGAAGTGAGATAACTCTCCTATCATCGACATCTCGAACTCTTTTGACATGTTTTGAGAAAATTCATGGCTCATCTCATCATTATTGCTAGCAAAAATCAGATCATCAACATAAACAAGTGTGACTAGTAACTTACCTTCATCCATCTTTATGTAGAGATTACTTCTTGCCACTCCCTTCTTGAAGCCTTGTTGTTGTAGATAGTGATCCAATCTTGCATACCAAGCTCTGGGAGCTTGTTTCAACCCATATAATGCCTTTTTCAACTTACAGACTAAGTCTTTTCCTTCTGTTAGATCAAATCCTTCTAGTTGCTCCATGTAGACTTCTTCCTTGAGTTCCCCATTCAGAAATGTTGATTTTATGTCCATTTGATAGATTTTGAATCCTTTTGAGCAAGCAAATGCCAAGAACATCCTGATAGCTTCCATACGAGCTACTGGTGCAAATGTTTCTTCAAAGTCAATTCCTTCAATTTGTGAATAGCCTTTGCAAACAAGCCTTGCCTTGTTTCTGATGATTTGTCCATCTTCATTCATTTTGTTTTTGAATACCCACTTGGTTCCTATAATGTTTTTGTCCTTTGGACGAGGTACCAGCTCCCATGTCTGATTCTTCTCAATTTAGGACATTTCTTCTTCCATAGCTCTTACCCAATGAGGATCCTTGCTTGAGTATTGATAAAATTTCTGTTTTCCCACCCCGGTTTTCAGTTTCTCCTTATTTCTCCCATGTAGTTAAATGCCCATTCCCATAACCATACATTTAACAGACTGAAAAAAATAAATATTGCTGAAAACACAAATTCTGAAAATTTTTCAGAATGCTGGAAATTGCAAAATTAAAAATCAGCAATCAAAACAGCCATTAAAACACATTAAAACACTGATATTTTTGGTCAACTTGACCCTAGAAAAACCCCCTACAACTCTTGGAAAAAACCAGTTTGAGAGCTCTTCTTTATTTCTGAAAATTGCCTTTTTACAGTGAGAATTATTCAGCAAAAAATCAGCAAACAAATTTACAACTTATCTCCTTTCCCGTGCCTCACAGCAATCTGGAAATTACAGCAAACAGGACAGCAATAAATGCTGTACGGCCTCCGTTTTGTGTGCAGAAAAATCAGCAAACTGCTCCTCGATTTTTGTGCAAAAATCTGCCTTTCACTATGTGCTGAATCAGCTGTACAAATCTGCTCAATTGCTGCCTTGGAATGTGTGCCAAGCTGCTGTCTCCTTCTCCTCCCTGCTCAGAAATCTCTCTTGCTCTCTTGCTCTCCTTCTCTCAATCTGCTCATGAAAGAATGAATGACCTTTTCCTCCTTTTCCTCCTTTAATATAACTCCAAGTGACTTTTGGGTGATCCAAGTGACTTTTGGGTGATCTCTAAATCCAATGGCTGAAATAGATTTAGATCAATGGTTGAGATTAAATGCTCATTTAAATCTCACTTTCTATTTTTTAATTCACCCCACTTTAATAAAGACCCACTGCTCAATTGCTGCCTTGGAATGTGTGCCAAGCTGCTGTCTCCTTCTCCTCCCTGCTCAGAAATCTCTCTTGCTCTCTTGCTCTCCTTCTCCCAATCTGCTCATGAAAGAATGAATGACATTTTCCTCATTTTCCTCCTTTAATATAACTCCAAGTGACTTTTGAGTGATCCAAGTGACTTTTGGGTGATCTCTAAATCCAATGGCTGAAATAGATTTAGATCAATGGTTGAGATTAAATGCTCATTTAAATCTCACTTTCTATTTTTTAATTCACCCCACTTTAATAAAGACCCACTTAGTCATTTATTTCCAAAGTCACTTTTCCTTTCTAATTTTTCATTTACTTTATAAAAGTTACTTTAAAATTAGACTTAGTAACTTTATCACTTAAAGTCACTTTTAAATTAGATTTAACTTTATAAAATTATAAAGTCACTTTAGGAGAAAAATTAAATTCTTTTCGACACTTTTCCCTAGGCCAAAGATCAAAGCCTAAGGGAACCACCTGTCCTCCGGTACCAAATTTCAACACTCCCTCTTATCGAGGAAGGTGTTCCTCACCACACCCATCTTGTCTCTGAAGTAGACATCCTTGCCCCGTGGTAAGGCTTTGGTAAGAATATCTGCAACCTGCTCATCAATGGAAATATACTCAAGTTTCACAACTCCCTTCTGAACATAGTCTCTGATGAAATGATATCTGATCCCGATATGCTTTGACCTGTCATGAAATACTGGATTCTCCGTGAGTTTAATGCAACTCTGATTATCACAGTAAATCACTGAAGGTCTCAACGGCTGACCAAATAAGCCAAACAACATCTTGCGAAGCCAGATGGCCTCACAACTAGCTAGACTGGCTGCGATATACTCTGCTTCCGCTGAACTCAGTGCTACTGACTGCTGCTTCCGGCTGAACCATGACACTACTGCTGAACCCAACCCAAAACAACACCCTGAAGTGCTCTTCCTATCAGAAGCACAACCTGCCCAATCAGAATCAGTGTATCCTGCCAATCTCACTCCATCTCCCTGCCTGTAGTCCAGACCATAATCCACTGTCCCCTGCAAGTACCACAAAATGTGTTTTGTAGCCACCCAGTGAACCTTCCTAGGCTCACACATAAACTGACTCATCGTGTTGACTGCAAAACAGATATCTGGTCTAGTGTTGACCAAATACATCAAGGAACCAATCAGCTGCCTGTACAATGTGGGATCCACCAACTCGGAATCCGAAGCATGAAGCTTCTTCCAGTTGGTGATCATCGGTGTCGACATGGGTCTACAATCCTCCATGTGGAATCTGCTAAGGATGTCCACAATATACTTCCCCTGCCCCAGGAAGAAATGCCCCTCCTCCTGCCACACCTCCAAACCCAAAAAGTAATGCATCAGGCCGATGTCCTTCATCTCAAACTCCGCCGCAAGATCTCTCTTGCAGTGCTCTATGAGTCTCTCTGCACCTGTAATGATCAAGTCATCCACATACAGCACCAGAATGAGAGGCTCCTCACCAATCACAATGAAGTAAAGGTTCGGATCTGCCTCACTCTTGGTGAAACCCATCCCCTGCAAGTATGTATCTATCCTGGAGTACCAAGCTCTGGGAGCTTGCTTCAGGCCATAAAGGGCATTCTTCAGTCTGCACACATGGGACTCCTTCCCATGCACCTCAAAGCCCTGTGGCTGCTCAATGTACACCTCCTCCTGTATGAAGCCATTGAGAAATGCGGTCTTCACATCCATCTGGTGGATCTTCCAACCCATCTCTGCTGCTATCGATATAATGGAGCGGATCGAAGTATATCGAGCCACGGGAGCGAAGGTCTCCCCATAATCAACTCCCTCTACCTGGGAGAACCCTCTAGCCACAAACATCGCTTTGAATTTCTCAATGCTGCCATCTGCAGCATGCTTTACCTTGTAAAGCCATCTGGAAGTAACCACGGATTTGCCCTCAGGCCTCGGCACCACCTCCCAAACATCATTCTTCATGATAGAAGAATACTCCTCCTGCATGGCCTCTCTCTAGACCTGCTGGCTAGCTGCCTCTTCATAACTAGAAGGCTCAGAGTCAAGGATGCTGGTAACCATCGCCATATAGCTACAAAACCTCTCAGGTGGTCTACTCTCTCTCACCGGCCTCTTCGGCTCAGCAACAGATGTGGCATCTCTCAAGGTGTCCTGAAGCCACTTGGGCTTCCTCTTCCCTGAGCGCACTTCTCCCACTGGAAAATGAAACTCCTCCTCATCATCATCCGTAGCCTGAACTCCTGACTGTCTGTCTGTTGTCCTCCTGCATGCACCTGAACCTGTAGAAGCTGAGGTACCGTGTGAACTGTCCATCAATGGACTCCCTAGTGAACTGCTCTCAATGCTGCCCGGAGCACCACCCCTCTGGCTCGATGAGCCACTGCTCATTGACGGACCCGACATCCTCATAGATGTACCTCCTGATCCTTCTGATCCCTGCCCACTGGATCCCTGCGACTGAATCAACTGCTGCTGAGGGTCTGGCTGATCCAGATACTCTAACTCCCGTGACCTCCTAAAGGCCCTGTCCTCCTCGAACTTCACATCCCGTCTGACAACAACTCTCCTCTGTGCAGGAATGTAAATCCGAAAGGCCTTTGAAGTCTCACTGTAGCCCACAAAGATACCCTTCTCTGCGGTGGGCTCTAGTTTGGTCCTCTTCTCCTTGGGTATATAGGAGTATGTAATGCATCCAAAGATATGAAGATGACCAAGATCAGGCTTCTTCCTAGAGAAAGCCTCCTCCGGAGTCATGTGCCCCAAGGCACGATGCGGACTCCTGTTCTGCAAGTAAACAGCTGTGTTGCAGGCCTCTGCCCACAAGAACAATGGCAACCCCTGATCATGTAACATGGCTTTGGCAGCCCCTATGATGGATTTGTTCTTCCTCTCCGCAACCCCTTTCTGCTGGGGGTTGTAAGGAACAGTGAACTCCCTCCTAATGCCTGCCTCCGCACAATAGTCAACAAACTCTCCAAGGGTGTACTCTCCTCCATTGTCCGACCTCAAGGACTTGATCTTTCGACCTGTCTGAGTCTCCACAAGAGCTCTGAACTCCTGAAACCGCTTGAAGACCTCACTCTTGGTCTTCAAAAAATAAATCCAGGTCCTCCTGGAGTGATCATCAATGAATAAGACATAGTACTCATATCCACTCAAGGAAACATGAGACATCCGACCGCTCACATCGGAATGAATCAAATCAAGTATCCCCGTCGCTCTGCTGTCACTGCTGGGAAAAGGGGATTTGGCAAACTTGCCCATCGCACAACCTCTGCAAGTATCAAAGTGATCAGTACTGAAATCTGGCACACCTGTAGTGATCTCCCGCAATGTCCTCAAGGCTCCATGATACATATGTCCCATCCTGCGGTGCCAAATCTCACACAGCTCAGAACTGCTAGCTCTGCTGTCGGTACTACAGCTCAATGCCAAAAGGGGTTGGAATGCAAACTTGTACACCTTTGCATGGCGTACACCTATCACTCTAGCTGAATCAGCTGGAGTGCCCCTGGGATACATCAACACCTGTCCTCCCCTGAACAGTACCTCATATCCTCTGTCCTCCAAAGCTGAGACGGATATGAGGTTCTTCCTCATCCCTGGCACATAAAGAACCTCTGACACCTTCAAGGGAGGTTTGGACTCCCTCTGAAATGTCACTGTCCCCACCCCGACTGCTCTAACAACTCTGTCATCACCGAGTACTACCTCAATATCAGTGCCACTCTCTGAAAGCTCTGAGAAGTACTCACGGACTCCTGTCATATGACGTGAAGCCCCACTGTCCACATACCAGATACCTGAAGATGCTCCGCTAATCGAGGGAAAAGCATGCTCCGTCTGAACCTGTGTGGCAGGTGATCCTGCACTAGAGGACTCACACGTAGTGAACGCAAACTCCCGGTCAAAACGACCTGCAAAGTTCTCAATCTCTGCTGAAGCTGCCACGTCCTGGTTCTTCCCCTTCTTCTTCTTCTTCTCCGGACACACAACTGCATAGTGTCCCATATTTTGACAATTCCAACACTTCACCTTGGAATAGTCCTTCTGTGTGTTCCCCTGTTTACCTTTACCTTTGCCTTTCTTGCCTCCTGCCACCAGTGCTACGTCCTCATCCTGCTCAACTGGCTTGGCTGCCCCAAGCTGTCCTTTCCTAATCTATGTCTGAATACAATCATCCCAAAACCTCTCCCATGTGGGAAGGGTCTCACGTGCACAAACCCCATCAGCAAAGTTCAACCATGAACGGGGGAGGCCATTCACTGCAATACGCACCAACTCAGTGGATGGAATGGCCTCTCCAATCGCTGCCAACTCATCTCTCACATTGGTAATCTTTGTGAGATATCCAGCTGCACTATCATTCCCCATCTTAATGTTCTTCAGCTTCTCCTTCAAGACCATCTTCCGGTTCTCATTGGTACTCTGGTAGAGATTGGACAATGCTGTCCACATCTCATGGGCATTGCTCTTTCCTCTCACATGAGAAATGCAATGGTCTTTGATTCCGTCTAGAATCAGCCTCTTACCCTTATTGTTCTTCTTTTTATACTCAGCCAACCAGTGTTTTACGAAACGGCCGTACCGAAACGGAAACGGCCGTTTCGTTCCGTTTCATTAAAAAAATTTCTAACCCGGCCTTTGACCCGGCTCGGCTGGCCGAGTCAGCTATGACTCGGCCAAGTCAGCCAATGACTCGGCCGGGTCATAGCTGACCCGGTCAACCCGGCCGGGTCAGGTCAAAAAACGGCCGTTTCATATGAGATATGTTTTTGGTCGTTGCAGTCAGTTTGTGTTTGTGGCAGCTTGACACTGTCAAAGAGAGAGTAGAGTTGCGGCCTGTTGCAGATGTTGAAGTACATCCTGCATTGGATATCTATCAAGTTTCCACAAGGATGTTGAGGTACATCCTGCATTGGTAGTTGAGTCAATCTTGTCCCTTGGTGGTATCCATTTGACTAATGAACCTCAACCTGATCAAGCACGAGAAAGGGAACAAGCTCGTGTTGTCATCATTGTTTTTTGTCTTTGTGCTAAATGGTGTGAGAGTTTACTTTTATCTTGGCTTTCATCATTATTTTTACGTCTTTGTGCTCAAAATCCTAGATATCCTCCCTGTAATGATGATATTGGTAGTCTGCAGCATCAGCGTTGTTGAAATCTAGTATTATACCACACAATGGCTCTGCTCCCATCTTCTTTTACTGCACCATCATACTGGAACATTGAGGCCCACCCACACCTCCAAATTGTCAATAAACACCTCTACCCTGATCGGATCCACCAGAGCAAGACTGATGTTGGAGTCCACTCTTGCTTTCCATATGTTGCTCGTCCTAATATAGATTGCGTAAATGCACTTCCCCTCATAATCAGTTGAATCTCCATATCCAATGGTTGAAGAAAAAAGGAAAACACGGGCAAGAAGATTTTGGATAGGCCATGGCTCTCGACCACATTTCCAAATATAAAGGCAATATATTTTTCAAATCTAATAATATTGCTTCTCTCCATTGGGTACATGAGCCATTTTGATATAATGGATTGGTTCATGAGCCTACTTTGATCATATGTTGTCTTCCATGTATATTATAATGTTGTGTGTTTGAAAACTTGAATGAAAATCTTTAAAATTATGTTTTTTTATAAAAAAAATAAATATTTAATGTATTTTTTACAACGACCGAGTCATTGAAATCGAGCCGGCCGAGTCATTGCCGTTTCCGAGTCCGAGTCCGAGTCGATCCTCGGCCGAGTCCGAATCCGAGTCCGTTTTGTAAAACACTGCAGCCAACTAAGTAACATCAGTGGGCACAATAACAGGGTTCTGTGCGGTATGCACCATGATATCCCAGACTTCTGCCTCCTCAACGATACTCTGCATTCTCTCCTTCCAAACGCTGTAATTTATATGCCCATCCAGCCTATCCTCCACCCTCAATCCCAATGACATCCTGCTGTCCTAAAACTGAAAAATAGCACTGCTGTAGTAAAGATAAAACTGTTGTTTGTGAAAAAATCAGCTTGCTGGAATTTTCTGAGTGAAAAATCAGCAACTGTAATTTTTCCTTTTGCTGTCCCAAACTGCCCTTCAGCACTCAAGCTCTGATACCATGATAAAATTTCTGTTTTCCCACCCCGGTTTTCAGTTTCTCCTTATTTCTCCCATGTAGTTAAATGCCCATTCCCATAACCATACATTTAACAGACTGAAAAAAATAAATATTGCTGAAAACACAAATTCTGGAAATTTTTCAGAATGCTGGAAATTGCAGAATTAAAAATCAGCAACAAAACAGCCATTAAAACACATTAAAACACTGATATTTTTGGTCAACTTGACCCTGGAAAAACCCCCTACAACTCTTGGGGAAAACCAGTTTGAGAGCTCTTCTTTATTTCTGAAAATTGCCTTTTTACAGTGAGAATTATTCAGCAAAAAGTCAGCAAACAAATTTACAACTTATCTCATTTCCCGTGCCTCACAGCAATCTGGAAATTACAACAAACAGGACAGCAATAAATGCTGTACAGCCTCCGTTTTGTGTGCAGAAAAATCAGCAAACTACTCCTCGATTTTTGTGCAAAAATCTGTCTTTCACTATGTGTTGAATCAGCTGTACAAATCTGCTCAACTGCTGCCTTGGAATGTGTGCCAAGCTGTTGTCTCCTTCTCCTCCCTGCTCAGAAATCTCTCTTGCTCTCTTGCTCTCCTTCTCCCAATCTGCTCATGAAAGAATGAATGACATTTTCCTCATTTTCTTCCTTTAATATAACTCCAAGTGACGTTTGGGTGATCCAAATGACTTTTGGGTGATCTCTAAATCCAATGGCTGAAATAGATTTAGATCAATGGTTGAGATTAAATGCTCATTTAAATCTCACTTTCTATTTTTTAATTCACCCCACTTTAATAAAGACCCACTTAGTCATTTATTTCCAAAGTCACTTTTCCTTTCTAATTTTTCATTTACTTTATAAAAGTTACTTTAAAATTAGACTTAGTAACTTTATCACTTAAAGTCACTTTTAAATTAGATTTAACTTTATAAAATTATAAAGTCACTTTAGGAGAAAAATTAAATTCTTTTGGACACTTTTCCCTAGGCCAAAGATCAAAGCCTAAGGGAACCACCTGTCCTCCGGTACCAAATTTCAACAAGTATATGTTTCTGGTTCTATCATGGATAGAAGAGCAATATCATTTTTCTTTGGTGTATTTATCATCCTTCTTCGGGTTTGCATCCCTTCATCTCTATTGCCAATAATCTGCTCTTCTGGATGATATTTCTAGAGAAACTTCATCTTTGAAGGGGTATGAGGTGGTTCTTTTTCCTCTTCTTCTTCTTCCTGATCTATTTCTTCTTTTTCTGGTTCTTCTTCTTCAATGAAAGGATCAACTTCGTGTTCTTGAATTTCTTCTTCTGGAAGGTCTTCATCAATCTTTACATCAATGCTTTCCACTATTTTCCTTAGTCGATTATTGTAGCACTTGTAGGCTTTGCTCCATGTAGAGTATCCAAGGAAGATCCCTTCATCAACCCGAGAATCAAACTTTCCTGGTGAGCCATCATTGATTTTTATGAAGCACTTGCTTCCAAAGATCTTGAAGTACTTTACTGAAGTAGGTCTTCCTTTCCATAGTTCATAAGGAGTTTTTTCACTATTTGGTCTTAATTGAGTTCGATTCAAGGTATAGACAGTTGTCCTGACTGCTTCTCTCCAGAATTTTGGCTACAAATCTGCTGCTAATAGCATTGTTCTTGCCATTTCTTGAACTGTTTGGTTTCTTCTTTCAACTACCCCATTCTGCTAGGGTGTTCTGGCAGCAGAGAATTCTCTTTTAATTCCATGTATTTTACAGAATTCATTAAATTCTTTTGATGTGAATTCTCCCCCTCTATCTATTCTGAGGCACTTAATCTTTGTGTCCTTTTCATTTTCTACAAGAGCTTTAAGATTCTTAAAACACTCAAATGCTTCAGATTTATATTTTATAAAATATATCCACATCATTCTAGTATAGTCATCAACAAATAAAACAAAGTACCTTTCTCCTTGGAGTGCTTGATTTCTAGTTGGTCCACATAAATCAACATGGATGATCTCCAAAGGCTTTGATGTAGAGAACTCCTTGGTCTTGTGGCTAGTTCTGGTTTGCTTTCCATGTTGACATGGACCACATACTCCTTGATTTGGTTTGAATAGCTTTGGGATGTCTCGTATAGCTTTAATCTTGCTGATATTGATCAAGTTCTCGAAGCTTGTATGTCCAAGTCGCTTGTGCCACAGCCAACTTTCATCTGTTTGACTTAAGTAGCATTTATCTTCTTGAATCTTATTCAGAATGTAAATGTTGTCTAGTGTTCTAATCCCTTTTGCCACAAGTTCCCCTGAGGAAGAGTTCCTTATTTCACAGTGTTTGGTGCTAAAGACAACATTATGTCCTTGATCACAAATCTAGCTAACACTCAGGAGGTTGTGTTTGAGCCTGTTTACTAGCAGAGCATTTTGGGCTTTTCCTTTTCCATTGATAAGAGTAACAGTTCCCTTTCCAGCAATTCTGGCAGATCCACTTCCAAAGGATACATTTCCTTCCTTTTTGCTCAATGAGACAAACTTCCTTTTGTCCCCTGTCATGTGTCTGGAGCACCCACTATCCACAAACCAATGATTTTCATTATTTTGAGCATATAGAGCCAGGCCACATTTATCCATGTTGGGATTCTCACTACTTGCTTTTCCTCTTTTGAGTGGGCAATTTTGTTCATAGTGTCCATTATTGTAGCATAATGAGCAAATCAGATCAAATTTGGTCAAGGGATCAAACGAATTGAAGGTTTTGATTTGTCCTTGCCTTTTGGGGCCATATGGTTTGATTATTTGATCCTTTAGCTTTGGTGTTTCACTCTTGCGAGCCATGCAATGTCTAGCTTGATGACCAAAGTTTTTACAATGAAAACAATGTCCAAGAAAGATAGTTTTGTACCTATTGTAGTAGCCACGATTTGAGTCAACTTCCTTCCTTGGAATTACTCTCGCTTCATTCTTTGGATTTGAGATGGGCCTTTGATGGAATACTAGTTTGTATCTGTTGTAATATCCATGATTCAAATCCACATTCTTCTTTGGAGTTATTCTCTTCATTCTTTGGATCTGGGATGCGCCTTTGATGACATACTTTTTCTTCTTTTGGGTTGCTGGAAAGTACATCGGCATAGCTTTTCGCACTATTCTTAGTGCTTGATGATTCTCCTTTAAAACCTATTCCAGACCTGTCATGTTGAGGTTTTTGACTTTTTACGATAGTCTCAAGTATTTGAGAGCTTTTCCAACCCTTTTTAACTTGCTCCAATTCCTTCCTCAGAGATACTATTTCGGCTTCACGTTCTTCGCAAGTCTCTTCTTTTTCTTTTAGCTTTGTTTCCAAGAGATCTTCTCTTCTTCTTGTTTCCTCGTTTTCTACCTTGAGAGAAATGATTTTATTCCGTAATTTCTCATTTTCTTCAATGGCACTTATTAACAGTTCATCTACATTTCCTTCTAGCCCTGAGTCATCATCATTTGTGAATGCCATGAATAATGTTTCTTGGCTTTCATCATGGTCACTTTCCTCATCTGATTTCTTTTTGATGACTACAAATTCATCCTCATCAGACTCATCTTGCTTAGAGAAGAAGTTCTTCTTATTGATCCCTTTCTTTTTGTATACCATTCTTTTAGAATTTCCTTCATCATCACTATCATGTTTATGAGGACATTTTGCAGCATAATGACCTATTTTTCCACATTTGAAACAGATAAGAGGGTACTTACCTTTTAGCTTAGATCCTTTCTTCAGCTTTCATACAAATTGAGCCAATTCGGATTCCACATCGAAGTCATCACTACAGTCATTCCTTTCTTTCCCCTTCTTTGATTTTGAAGCCTTGAATGCTGCATCTTTGGAGCTTGGGCCACCTTTTCTCATCTCATAGGCAGTGAGGATTCCATGGAGTTCATCCATCTTGAGAGTATCCAGATCCTTTGCTTCTTCTATGGCACTTATTTTGGAGTCAAATCTGTCTGGAAGAGATCTTAAGACCTTTTGAACAATGGTACTTTCTTCAATCTTTTCGTCCAATCTTTTAAGAAAGTTGACCACTTCAGCGACTCGGAGAAAGTATGATGCAATATCTTCATCTTCCATTTTCAGACTTTCAAATTGCCTTCTATGAGTTTGAAGCTTTGCCTTCTTGAATTTTAAATCCCCATCGTATAAGCCAATTAGCTTATCCCACATTTCTTTAGCAGAGTTACAATTCGTGACTTTTGTAAACTCGGAATCAGTGATTCCACTAGTGATGGAGTTCAAGGTTTTTGCATTTGCAATGTAGGCTTTCCTCTCGTCTTGATCTGTTGAAAAAGTGGGAGGAATTGGGTACTCATTTAGAACGAAATGCCAGACTTCATGTCCAAGGGACATTAAGTAGTAGGTCATTCTCTTTTTCCAGAAACCAAAATTGGTGTCGTCGAACAAAGGAGGTTTTCCTGACGCTTCATGATTTCTCATCATGACTACGAATCCTTCTTCAAGCTGTTAGGCTAATATGAAAAAGCCCGCTCTAATACCAATTGTTGGAAATACTAGGGGGGGTGGTGAATCAGTATTTCTTTTTAATTGTTCCTTGTTTCACCAAAACATTTATATATGGAACACAGAAATAGAAAGTTGGAATAAATGCTTTTATTAACACAAACAGTGCAATGAAATAGGTACAATATATAAATGGTTGCAATCAGTTGCCAAGCACCAACTTGGACTTTAGTGAGGCTCCAACCTCCAGAGCACCAACTCTGTTTTGCCAAGGCAATAGTTCTGCGCTTAGGAGCACCAACTCCCAAGGATTCCAATCCTTTCAATTCTGAGGCTCCAACCCCGTGGGCTCCAGCCCTAACCTGGTATAAGCTGTTTTTGTTGTAGTTCTCTGCTCCCAAGACTGCTGAGCTTCTACTTCACTCTTGTTCTGCCACTTCTCCTACCTCTCTTGCCTCTGCCTAAACTTTAGCTTCCTCTCGCTCTGATTATACGCACACACGCAATCCTTTCCTTGTTTTTCCTGTTTTATGTATTCTTGATGCCTCTGACTGTTCATTTCTGCTTTCCACTAGCTCTTCGGCTTCTTCAACGCTCGCTTCAGCTTCCTCTGCCCTAGTTTGTCCTTTGGCTTCCCTCTTCTTCATCGCTTTGGCTTTTCGGTTTCCTCTGTGCTGGCTTACCCTTCGGCTTCCCAACTTTTCGGCTTCCTCTGTCTCTTCGTGTTCACCAACACTTCAGGGACACGTTGATTCAATCAGTGAGAACCGGAAATACTCAGAGAAGATTGTTTGCATTTTAAAAACTGTAACAGAGGCCCTTTTTTAATAATAATGTGCAAACAGCGGACTTTATTGTTTACGGAGAGATTTCATTGGTGAGATTGTACCAACAAGGAGGCCCCCACCTGCCACGTCACCATCGCAATCGCAATTGGCTCTGTTCAGGCCTACTGAACTATCGGAACCTTTATTTATGCATTTTTGGCCTTCAAACCCTGCGCAATGCAATTATTTAAATACACAGGAAATATATGAAAATCCCGACCAAAACGCTTAAGGGCAGACTTCAAGGGACTCTACATTCGCATCTACAATTGCTTTGGGTCCGCCTTTGGTCGCTATCGCGAGCCCACCATCGATCTGCGGGGTTCTCAATCCAGTGGTCGATATTCATTTTCGGGTGGCCCAGAAGTACGAAGGCTACCTTCCCGATGAAAGCGGTTTCTCTCTTTCCTCTGCCAGCCACACGTTGCCCATTGTATGGGATCGGGCGGAGCTAGCCCAAAACCGTTTACTGCCTAAGGCCCGCCCGAAATCCCACTTACAGAACTCAAGTATTAAAGGGCCGCTTCTAAAAAACCTTTTGGTTCTAGTCGTTATCGCTTCGAGGCTTTTCCTTTGTATTTCGGTTTTTACACCGAAACCCGCCAATACACTAAAAATCCCTTTATGCACGGAACTCAAAACTTATACAGTCGGGTTTATAAAACCCATTGGGTCCGGCTGTGTAATTGCAATCGGCAGTAGCGGCTTCTAGAGGTCCTTTATACGTCGAGCCCATGACATCGTCGATGGCCGACGACCGATTCTCCTGTGGATGCGATATAGCATTGAGCCATGTTACAATCGGACCATCGGGTCCGCGGCATATATCGCAATCGACGCTTTCAAGGGTGACACCCCTTTGTATTATTGCGATGGGCGGATGCGATATAACATTAAACCATTGTATAATGTTGCAGCGGGTCCGCAACCTATCGTAGTTATATGATATTCATGTAAACTCCGCCTCCGATAGTGTATATTGCATATACCTATGTTTTTGTGTTTTCGGCCTCCGATAGTGTATTTGCATACATATATGAGTTTTCTGCCTCCATTACTGTATTTGCATACATATATGAGTTTTTTGCCTCCGATAGTGTATTTGCATACATATATGTGATTTCTGCCTCTTTTAGCTCTTCCGCCTCCTTTAACTCTTTTGTGGCGTATATTGCTCCCGATAGTGTATTCTTTGGCATACATTGCTCCCGATATAGCTCCTTGGCATATATTACTCCCGATATGGCTCTGGTAGCTCCGATAGCCCTGTTTTGCTCCTCTGATAGCTCTGTTTGCTCCTCCCTTTTGCTCCTCCAATAGCTCTATTTATTCCTCTCTTTTGCTCCTCCGATAGCTCAGTTTGCTTCCTCTGGCTCCTCAAATATTGTCATATTGACATCAATGACAATCTATGTCAACATTCATGTCGGCCTCTAGTCGGCCTAAAAGAAGGAGACAGACTCCTATATAAGGAGCCATTCGACCTCCTCAAAAGAGCATAATATCATCTCTGAAATCTACGAGGAAGAGGATAAGAAAAGGGTACGAAAAGACAAGGGAAGAGGCCTCCAAGCATAGCGAAGAAGAAGGAAGAAACACCGAAGGTTTAAGGATTGTTCTAGGGCTAAAAGACAGTCACACATGCGAAGAAGGAGAGGGTCTTCCTGCTGCCATAACAGCCCTCTATCACAGACATACAAACTCCATTGTTTGGGTGCAGATCATAGGCCTAAAGAGCCTCCCACTCAAGCGAGAAAGAAAGGAAGGAGAGCGAAGTAAATAGGGCTGATCTGAAGCTTATAACAGCCACATGTGCGAGAAAAGAAGGACAACCTGCGGTCATCACAATAGCACTATCACAACCACATATATCCCATTGTTTAGAGTTCAAGCTAGGCCTACGAAGACTTATCTCTCAAGCATGGAAGAAGGGTATGCAAGCGAAGAAGGGAAGACAAGTCTAACATAGTTTTGTGAGGAGAATCACTCACACGTGTGGAGAATTAGGGCTGCATTGTTGCTGCCCTAAGTCTACAACAGTTGCCGAAAGAAGTGCCGAAGGGAGGAAGACAAAGTGCTGCAAGAGGAAGTGATCTTCAAAGGATTTGACTTGTGCTTGGAGGATCTTCTTGTAAGGGGTCTAGGGTTTAACATTGATCAATAGAAGCTTCAATAAGAGAAATTCACTAAAGGGTTTTCCTCTCAAGAGAAGAGAGGTTTTGGCCCTGTACGAGAGCCAACATCTAGTGTTCTTGTTTTTAGATTTTGGTAGCAGTTTGATGAAGTACACACATATGCTCTAATAATAAGAAGAAGAAGAATAAGCTAATAAGGAAAAGTAAAAATACTCCACAAATTGTTATCAAAGTAACGAAGAATCACACTACACTACTTTGCCCTAGATTCTTCAACAGTCTCTGTGTCCATATACCTACCACCGTCACGGTTATAGTAAATAGCGTTGAAATATTTCATTATATATATTCAAAATATATATAAAGTTCAAGTTCCATCTAAAGGAAGTCATAAAGTTTGTATAAATTTTAGGTTCCATTTATAAGAAAGTTAATGAGGTTTTATTAAACGTTCAATTGAAGAGAATTATTAAAAAAAATCGCCAAGTCAGTCAAGCCTTTATATAAAAAAAATTGAAGAAAAAGTACAAGGGATTACAAGTCAACACTTGCCACGTATTTTAACAGTGAGTTAGTGAAATAAAACAAGAACTACTTTTAAAATTTTACTAAATATTAATTTAGTGGAATAAAATATATATATATATATAGAAAGAAAAAAAAAAAAATAGGAAAGAGTGTATCTTTTTATATTCTCAAATCTCATTATAAACAAAAGGAAGCAATTTATAAAATAAGAATAAGAATAAAAGGGTTGCCTTTTAAACCCTAATTCCATCTCAAAACAAAACAAAATGGAGTCAAACATTGAAGAGAAAAGAAGGGATTCTCATCTTGAAATGAAGAAAGAAAGATTCCCAGAAACTTCATATAACTATGCCTCAGTGCTATTTAGAATTAAAGGGTCTATTACGAGAAAAGATGATACTATCGCTATCTCGCTAGCCAAAGATAAAAATTATATAAAACCTAAAATCGCAAACCACTTAGTGATTCTCGAGTCAAATATAATTGAAATATTAGATTGTTATGACAACAAAAAATATGACATAACCAATTCACAATTAAATATTGGAGATTATATATTCATATCACAATTCTCAATTCAAAACCTATGGAGTGATCAACGTGACATTATTTTAGGTTCAACCTAGATAGAAACCCTAGGTTCCTTCACCCTAAATATGAAAAAGAAGTTTTTGACATTTTCATACAGAAAGAAAAAAATAACACTACAAGATGTTACGTTGAAGCCAAATTCAGTAACACCAGAAGACATACAAGATATTTCAAAAGTAATTTTTCAAGAAGGTGAAAAAGTACTACAAAATATGCAAAGAGAAGTTGAGAAGATCACTACTAAAAAAAATGAAGAAGTTTCTCAACTAAAAGACCATAGTGAAAAACTACTAACGCAAATTAAGAAGCTTAAAAAGGACAAGAAGTCAATGGAAAACATGGTACAACAACTTATCGAGAATGAAGCATTGAATGTAGAAGTCCAATTTGAAGATAAACGAATAAATACCGATCGAGTGAATATCACAACTCAAGAAGAAGACAAGCTAGTTGAAGAAAAGACACACTTAGATGTTGTAGTTCAGACGATGAACATCACAAGTGAAGGTTCTATAACCAGCTCAACAACATCGTCACCTGAAGTAAATCAGAATATTGTCACACACATGATAAAGAAAAGACAAAACAAAAGAACTACTTATCTACATCCGAATCACAAAAATAGGCATCTCAATCAATCTACAAAATTGTATCACTTAGAAGTTAGAACATAAACAACAAACTTATGTTCCACAGAATATTGAAGTTTGCACAATTCAATCCAGTGATAATAGTTCATTTCAAGTTTCCAGTAACCGCAAGATTCCGCAGAAGATTGATTTTGAATGGTCAGATCCTTTCTCGATTCGACAATTTTACTCATCGCTCAAAGGATCCTATCATTAGGTATCAACAAAGATGACAATTCTGACATGAAAAGACATTCGAAACAAACAAAGAGATCAAGCCTTTTCATTAGTAAGCTTTGAGGACAAAGCTTTTTGAAGAGGAAGGAGATGTTATGAATAAAATATAGATATAAATAATGTAAATATAAATAATAATAATTAATTAGTGATTAGTTAATGAAGAGATATGTCCCTAAGGACATGACCGTTCATAAAGGGACAACTGCCTAGAGTATATAAGCAGGCCCTCACTTTCACTTGCAACATCATTCTAATTCATGCACTTTAATATATATTTGTGTATCTTCAATGGAGATCTTCATATTCCAAGTCTTCTGGAATGTTTAACTTTCTATAACGAACCTTGTTCATAACATTGGTATCAAAGCATTCCTCTGGGTATACGAACTTTGTCCGTTACACTTTCCTATGCAATAGTGGTTAGATGTAAGTTCACTCTCTATGCAATAGTGGTTAGATGTAAGTTTGTTCTCTATATTAGTGCTTTCACAAATAACAGAAGTTGCATGTACATCAAAACTAGAAATAGGATTAGTTAAGGACTGAAAGAGGTCTCAGACAGGGCTGCCCCCTCTCCCCTTTACTATTCCTGATTGTCATGGAAGGACTCAGTAGACATATTGACCTGGAAAAGAGAGAAGGTAGACTTGGGGGCTTAAAAATAAATGACTTCCGTCACCTCACTCATCTACTTTTTGTGGACGATGTCCTCATATTTCTTGATGGCAGCATCAAAGGCTCAACCACCTTCTCATCTGTACTTTCCCTCTTCTCATTGGCCACCAATATGCAGGCAAATCATGGGAAATCCACCATTACTCTAGCTCTCACTTCTATTCAGGAGTCTTGCTTTTCTCAGCAACATTTTCCCTTTTGTATCCTTCCTCTTGACCGTGGATTCAAATACCTAGGTTTTTGGATCAAACCCCTCAGCCAAAAGATAGCAGACTGGATCTGGTTGGTTATTAAGTTGGAAAAAAAGCTCACAAATTGGTGCCACAGATTCTTATCCAGAGCAGGTAGATTAGTCCTTATCAAATTGGTCTTGGAGGCCACACCAGTATTTTGGATGGCATTGGCATGGATCCCCAGAAATATCCTTGCACGTCTGCAACAGATTTGTAGCAAATATCTATGGAACGGTCAATAGGATAAGAGAATGTTTGCCTGGGTCAGCTGGGCCAAGATTGCTCTGCCCAAAAAATGGGGAGGATGGGGTCTGAAAGATCTTGCTCTTTTTGCACAAGCTCTGGCTGCAAAAATGGGTTGGACTCTACTAACTGGGCAGAATCTTTGGACCTCTGTCACTTACTATAAGTACATTTGGCCTCTCCCGATCATGGATTGGATTTGCATGCCTCGTTGGCCAAGGACAGGTATATCATCAGTCTGGAAGGCTCTCTTACACTCTATCCCCATCATTCACAACAATCTGGCCTGGAGAATAAATGATGGAACAAAAGCTCGTATAGGTCTGGATCCTTGGACCGGGGGGGAGGAAGATTTCAACTACCGAGAGAGTTAATTCAATTTCTCAATCAGCAAGAGATAAGGGTCATAGCCCACATCGCAAATCAGGAGAACACTACCATCTTTGCACAAGGGTGGAAATCTGCCCAACAGCTCAGTATACCTCCTCAATGGCACCAAGAATGGCAAGACTATACAACTACTCTGATCGAATCCCACATCAGGATAAAGGAAGGCCCTGATGAACTAGTTTGGAGTCTTGCGGAGAATGGATTATACACCCCTAAGGCAGGCTACCTCGGGCTTATATCAAACAGACAACCAGAGCAGGTTCATGCGTGGTGGTAGAGCATTTGGAAGCTTGGTTCCCCCCCAAGAACTAAGTTGTTCTTCTAGTGTGTGCTCAGTAACAAGGTCCCCACCGGGGAATCCCTATCGCACCGCGCTTTCCAAGGTCCACACTAGTGTGTCCTTTGTAAGAAATCATCGGAATCTACATAACACCTCTTTCTTCGCTGCGAAACACTGGGTAGCCTCTGGCAGACCGTTTCCTCTTCAATCCAATTGACTAGTAAATGGGAGGGCGAAAACATATGCAGAGCCTGGGAAGTTTGGTGTAATTTGCACCGCGGGACTAAACTATTATGTCTCCCTCTCCTCATCTGCTAGCACACCTAGCTAGCTCGGAACAGAATAATTTTTGAAAACTCTGCTGTTAGATGGCCGCACATCTCGGCCCAGATCATTTCGGCTTTCCATGAACTGCTTGATCCCTCCGATTCCCAGCCTAGGAGACCTCGTGCTCCTCCCCCCATTGACAAAAACACACCTTGGGCTTTTTTTGATGGAGCCGCACAGAACCAAGGATGTGGGGGTGGATTTATTCTATACCTCACGGATCAGCATTATTTTAAGGTTAAGATGGGGCTTGGAAATGGAACAAATAATTTTGGAGAACTCATTACACTTCGACACCTACTACATTTCTCTCTTGGTCATGATTGCATGAACCTACAAATATTTGGAGACTCAAAAATCATAATAAATTGGTTCAATAATATTATTGTTTCTCATTCTCATACTCTCAGTAATATATTGGATGAAGTGAATATGTTCAAAGCTCAGTTTAACACTATTTCATGTCAACATATTTACAGGGAACATAACTGCTGTGCTGACAGGATTTCCAAGGAGGCCACGATATTACCCAGAGGACAGTGGTTGATACACGAACAAAGGGGTACAAATGAGTACCGTTACCATCACAGGCCCTACATTGATCAGATATATCATAGGGCAGAGAGTCCCTAAATTTTGCAACTTTTGGACATGCACAGACTACATATATGTATATATTTACAGTATGTTTTTATTTATGCTTATCTTCAAACCATATATTTATGGACTTTGCCCTGCGTGGTAAAGGTATATATTCTTGTAGATATCAGTTTAACAGTCTCATAAGAACACCCTGCGTGGTGAAATGCTGAATAGATACACATGCACCAAATATTGGAAAGGCACAGCTCCATTTTTGACTGATGGATGAGGTCAAATGATGCATATGCTGAAAAGCATCTACTACATGTAATTTTTCAAATATAATGAAAGATTACGATTTTTCCAGTGGAAAAAAGGATTAGTTAAGGGCTATGGAATTGACACCATGCCAGCATTTTGTGAAACCTTTTGAGAGTGTCCTTGTAGTGATCAACAATGTTATGTATAGTGGATTAGGCCCTAGAGTGATAGGAAATGACATTTGAAGGCAGCAATAGGAAAAGATGCCTGATATATAGGTTTATTAAACTTAGTACTTATACTTGTTCAGAAGATTATATGCAGTACTCAAATTTTGATTGGAGAATAAACAGCACAACTTTCTGCTAGGCTTTATATTCATCACTTTAAGCTAGCAAAAGACTAGAATTTCGTGTCCAGCAGTGCAATGGTACACTAAAAGAATAAAATCAAGAATACTTGCCTGATTAAGCCGTGGATGCCAAGTACAACGTACAACACTGTGCACTGGGGACACACCAATTCTTAACACCAATTCCAGTGTTTGCCTATCATAGAAACATAATAAGCCTCCAGAATTACCATCCCTTTCAACAGAGGTCCCTGTAAATATTAACCTCTCATCTGGACTAAATGCTACATTAGTTTGAGCATAGTTGTTTGGAAGATCCCTGAATACTTGCATTGGAGTTATAGCCTTCCGTAGATCCCAAACCTGAAGACAGATAGAATTTAATAACTACAGCACATCAAAAAGAGAGAAGCTACAAAAAGAACAGCAACAGAAAAGATATATACAATAATTACCTTGAGTGTTTCATCAGTGCTTCTGGTCAGAAGGATATTTCCATCAGCAGAAAACTGGAGACCTGTGATATCGTCATCATGTCCCTTGGCAACATATAAATCTGGTCTGCTTCCCCATCCTGGTTTAAGATTCCACACCTGCAATGTGGATAAATTGCTTGGATCAACACTATAACCAGTCTTTGATAATACAAAGCAACATTTTTTCTCAATTCAAAATCAGCACATCTAGAAATATAATGCACCTGTATTGATCCATCACCAACACCACCTGCAATGCATTTCCCATCACGACCCCATGCACAAGCAGTCACTGGTACTCTTCCAGGTTTCGCAAGTTTAGGCTTAATGACCTGAAACCCAAAATGAGATTTGCTATGTTAGAATTTAGTATACATCAAAAGGACATAGAGCTGTACAAAAGGTTTTTAAAAAGCTTAATTCAGGACATTAGTTTGGTCTGCACATAATATCATTCAAATAAAATAAGCTAGCTACCATTAGCAGTTCCTTTGATAAATCATAAAATTTAAAGGCATTCTTGATGAATCAACTTAAAGTCCTAAACAGTGTTCTCTAGCTACTTCCATAAGGTGCAGAACCACTTGAGCTTTGTCTTATGGGAATTCAATTAAAATCAAGCAAAAGAAATATATAATAGTTTTGCTTTGAAATGTGCTACCAGATGGAAGGTGTTACCCCTCTCTTTGGCAGAGGGTAGCCCTTGTGCATTTCTTCACTAACCCTTGCACTTTTTGCTTAGGAGTCTGGACAGCTGCGGCGCGCACTCGTTTTCATGGACACCGATGGAGGATTATATTTATTGATGGACAATATGATGTGGCACTTGATGATGCCTAAACTCTTATTGAGGCATCGTTGAGTTTGGTCATGGCATTAGTTTCATTCATATTTTTGGGCATCTTCACATATCCTAATGCAGTTCACATTTATCGAAGCAGTAAACAGTTCCCAAGACATTGGTCAAAATTATTTGGGATATTCTTCATGAACCAGAGCTTCTCATGCCATGCCACATTCCAGATTTCTGAAAACTCACCTTATTCACTCATTTTGAGGCATGTGTCACATCATTTGATGGTATGTCCACCGTGGAGTTTGCATGGAGGTTTCATTTGGCACGTGTGGCCTTGTTAGTCCATCCCTTGACTTAGAGAGGACGTTGGCATGATTTAAAGAGGGTGATTGCACTTGTTTGGCTTCAAATTTGATATCTTGGGGCTAATTTAAATGAGGCCGTCCAATTTTGAGGGTTACATCCATCACTTTTAAAACTCCTTTGCCTTGAAGAGTCATGTGTCCACTTTAAAGGGTCCCTAAAACCTTTGCACTACACATGAAGAAGAATGTAGCCTAACACATGGTATTTGGAGCTGATTGGAAGGGGCCGACCCCTCTTGAAGGAACTTATTCATGATTTTGGGGAATTTTTCACTTTGGAAGTCACACATCCACCTTTGGAGGAGACCTAAAGAGATTTAATTGCATGATTCAAGGAATTAGTTAAGGATCGTCTCTTTGGAAGACTTTGGAGGCTAAATGTTGCACCTTCGAGCTACATACTTCCTTCTTTAGAGGAGATGTCCCTCTCTTTGTGGGTTATTTCATCTTTGATCACTGCACATGTGGCTTGACCACTTTATTTTATTGTTTTTTTGGACTATATAGTTGTAGGAAAATTATATTTTACTTTTCTTAGGCTAGATTTGAGGATCTCACATGAAATAGTACTATTCTATTGTAAAGGAAGCTGAGCATCACTCTATAACTAGAGATGCCCTTACTCATTATCTATCACTCCTGGTTGGATTTTTGGAGCTTCCACTCCTTGGAGCTTAAATGATGTATCTTCCTTAGAGCATATGGCTGTGAAAAGGGTTCTTTCTTTGTGGACAATTGTTGTCAAGTCTTGAAGCTTCTCTATCTTGGTTATCATTTGGTGCATAAGAACCAATGGTGAAATGTTCAAGTCTTCTACAAGCCTCCAAGATTGATCCAAGAGGTAAGTCTACCACTTGGAAGGAAACTGTTCTAGGGTTTTTCCTTCCTTCTTCCTTTGTTGGATTGGTGATTATTTGGTACCTTGCTTTGTTCTTTCTTTTGGTTCCCTGGCGAGAAGTATTAAATATATTCATCAAATAATAGTTGATCTTGCTGGTGAAAGTTTTTCCATCAAGATTATCTTCTCGTAGACCTTGATTTCCATTGTTAATCTTGATTGAGTAAAGGATTACTCTTCCTACTTGTTCTATTCTAAGCCTACACCTTAATGAAATAAACCAACTCTTGAGAGGGTTTCTTCTTTGATTCACCTTGATTCCATTGCCCTTGTTGGATTTGGCACTTGCCATCGGCTCTTCATCGAGCCAACAGACTTTGTTGAGTTCCTTCAGTGTTATTCACTTAGCCTCAGATGTTAGGAAAGATGGGTCTGATCCTCAGGCCTATTAGCTCCTGGATCTTCTCCGCTAGGGCCAGATGTTGATTTACTTCATGCATTGTATCTTTTATAGGAGACTGTTTGGTTCTCTCGCTTTGTATATACGTCAGTGTACTCAACAGTCCCTTTGACCTACTTTGTGGTCATTAGTTGGACATAAATATAATTATCTTATCTTATCTATTCCCTTCCATCACTTGTTTCAAAATCCTAAAAACCCCAAAGTTCCATTTTACTAAGGCTACTCTCAACTTCACCTTGTGCTTCATTGCTTGGTCTTAGTAATCCTACTAGACATACCTGCCTTGAGCTGGAGGAGAAGTGGCCTCAACTGCAGAGGATAGGTGACAGTCATGACCATCCCAACAGTTGCCCTTGATTTGTACCTTGTGGATTAGGGTTTTATCATTAAGTACAATTTGAGTGGTAATGGATGGAATACTTCATTAATTAGAAAAGGAGTACAATTTAAAATGAGATTTCTTAGGAAATGAGAAAAAGTCAAAAGCTGGGCAGTGAAATGCATTCAGACCTGCTTCTGACTATTAAAGTCATTTACATCCCAAATGCGAAGAGAACCATCCTCTGAGCACGTCAATATTGTTTGCTTCTCCTTAGGGTGCCATTCTCCACATGTCAGGCCTGATATATGCCCCTTCGTATTCTTAAGGTCACGCAAATACATGTCACCTTTGACAAACTCTCCTAAAGTGAGGCCATCACGATCAAAAATCTGCATCAATAAAACAAAAACTTCATTAGTTTTACATCAAAATGTCTGCACATAAAGTTTTAGAAGACAGTTGTAAAAGAAGGCATAAACCCATTTTTCTTTAAAAGTTAAAACTCCTGTCAGTAAAAGAAATTATGAAATAAAGAAGCAAAAAAAATATTAGAGCAATACACCTTTGCCTGGGCTGATCCAGTTACACACAAAAATCGATCAGAAGTTGGGCTCCAGCTTAAACTACGAACTTGATGACCTTCAGCTGGTTCTAGTTGTCTAAATGACTTCAGCTGAGAAGTCATACCTTGAAAATCATACATACGAACAGAATAGTCATAGCTACCTGTAAGAACCCGTGATCCTGTGTGGTCAATAGCCAAGGCTGAAACAACCTGCACCCAGTTCCAATGACAGGTCAAGTACTTTACACCTTTTCACCACAACTTTCCGATTACAAGGATCTTTATATACTGGAACAATCTTCACAAAAAATCTGTACTTATAATATTGGGCAATCAGAAACAGAATATACGCATTCACCAAGGTAAGAGAAAGCATTTCAATGCAAAACAAATTGACTTGAATAATGCTGTCTAATATATAAGATATACATTTATTTGTTCTAAATCAGAAAAATCTCCACCACTAAGAGAATTACGAAATGAGAAATAATATAACAAAAACAATTAAAATGGAAAAATAATTCCACAGGATTAAAGAAGGAAAATTAACATTAACAGAGGCATTAAAAAGACTTCCCTCAACCATGGGACAGCAAAGGAAAATCTTGGGAGAGAAGGCCAAATTCTATTTAGATTTGTCTGCTGTGTAGGGCAAAAGAACCAAACAATGTAGCAGAGGCCCTTGGATTAAAAAGATTTCCCTCAACCACAAAGCAGCAAAGGGAAATCTGGGGAGAGAATTCCAAATTCTATTTAATTTTCTGGTGTATAGAACGAAAAACCAAATAAAGTAGCAGAGGGCCTTGGTCTTTTTACAGGCTTGGAATTGACCCTTGAAATTGACAATGAGATTCAGCATCCAAAATATTCAAGTGGCAAGTGACTCAAAGCTCATGACTAACAATGGGTCATCTAGACATTAACCCCATATATTGTCATCTTTACAATAATATTTATGTTATGAGGAAATTTTTAATATACTGTACAGGCCAATTGAATAGCCAAGCATGGGACAAATCTTCGCAAAGAAGTTTCAGATTTAATTCAGGTTAGAGGAGGTTTTGGACCTGCATCTCCCAGTGCGCCCTCATGAAGCTGTGATGACCTTTTTAACCCTGCATTCTCCAACGAAGTAGCATTCTTGTTCAAGTGCATCACTTGCGGACCTTTCTCATGGTCTGGTGCTCTGCCAGGCCTTCTTCTAAATGCTTATTTTCTAGCTTGTGCCTGCCATTAACCAGCATACCTCCCCAGCGGCATATTATTAACATTGATAGTCTGGTAAAAGAGGTCAAGGAGCTCTTTCTAGAGTTGAAAGCCGTTCAATCTCAATTTGAGACCATGCAGTCAGAAATGCATACTTTGTGAAATCCTCCACGAAATGCAGCAGACAGTTCTTGTCACTTGGGATGCGAAAGCAGAAAGCCCGTTGATATTGTAGACAAATTCACTATAGCAGACCTAATAGATCACTAAGAAAGAATCAAGGGACTGCAAGCAAAGCCTCTATGCCTCAGATAGCATTGAACATTTTAACAAAGGATATTTTAATTTAATGTAGAGGCCAATTAAATAGTGAAGCATGGGAATCATCAAGGGAGTTTCAGAGTTATGACAGGTGAGGGGAGGTCCTGGCTATGCATCACCCAACACACCCTTATGATTTTGTGAAGACCCTTTTAACCCTGCATCCTCCAATGAAGTAGCATACTTATTCAAGCGCATCACTTGCAGAGCTTCCTCACAGTCTGGTGCTCTGCTAGGCTGCCTTCTCAATGCTTATTTTCTAGCTTGCACCTGCCATTATCAGCATGCCACCACAGCACATGTTCTCAACATTGCTAATCTGGTCAAAGAGCTCAAGGGGTTCTGTCTGGAGTTGGATACCATCAAATCTCAATTTGAAATCATGCACTCAGAAATGCATACTTTATGAGGCTGTCCAGGAATTGCAGCAGACTGCTCTAGAGATATGAAAGAAGAGAACCACTGGTATTGTAGATAAACTCACTATAGCAAACCTAGTAGATCAATTAGAAAAAGAATCAAGAGACTGCAAGCAAAGCCTGCATGCCTCAGATAGCACGTAACTTTATAATAAGGAGATTTTTAATTTAATGTTGAGGCCAATTGAATAGACAAGCATGGGACAAATCTTCACAAAGGAGTTTCAGAGTTAAGTCAGGTGAAGAGAAGTCTTGGTTCTGCATCACCTAGTCCACCCTCATGATGCTGTGAATACCATTTTAGCCCTGCATTCTCCAAAGAAGTAGCATTCTTGTTCAAGTGCATCACTAGCAGACCTTCCTCACAGTTTGGTGCTCTGCCAAGCCTTCTCCTCAATGCTTACTTTCAAGCTTGTGCCTTCCATTATCCAGCGTGCCTCCTTGATGGTATATTAACTGTCAAAATTTGGATCCTTAGATGACTAAGGTCCTTTTGAGCTCCATCAAACAAGTAGACTACTAAATTTAATTGATGCTGAAACTAAATTTCAGACCATAACATCAATCATGCAATAGCTAAAAATGAAACAGTGGAAGCATAAAAATTCATTTCACGCATACACAAGTAATTACTCCTTAACAGAGTGGAGTGTGATGGAGCTGGGACCTAGGTTTACTGAGGAGTTAGGGTTGCAAAGCAGCGCAGGCCGCCGCCGCCACCTGTTGGGCGACAAGGATACTCTGCCGGATGGACGAGATGTGGCATCTGCAAGCCAAACCATAAAAGCATGGCGCTCCATGCTGAAGAAGGTTGCAGCTTTGGGCAGAGAGATCTTGATTCAAAGGGATGCAATGCCCGCTATGATTCGATGGGTGATGGAAATACTGTGTGGATCTCTCAAATCCATGAACGTTTTGGCAGTAATAAAGTAAAGAACCTCCATCCGGCGGATCACGATATGCACAGAATACGGAAGTGCTGAAAACAGTGTGCCCATTTGCTGGGCTTTTCCTGAGGACATGACCCATGACGCCCGGATGGGAATTTCGGTTCCCCGACCCTGTCATGGGTGTGCAGGAGCCGTCATTTACGGCCACACATAGCACAGATTTTCCAGGTAAATCCCTCCATCCTCACCAATCTAACAATTTTGAGCTGAACGAAACATAGGAAGAGCCGGATCAGGGAATCTTCTAGATTTTCATTAAAAATATTAATTGGAAGTTCTGGATTCAGGGCTCAGACTCGGTCAAAAAGCTGAAGCAGCACATTGAGAGCAGAATGGGCATCCCTACAAATTCCCAGTGCCTGCTGTTCGAAGGGAAGATGCTTCAGGATTTTTCCCAGATAAAGGACTACCACATCACAAGCAACTTTACCACAATCATGAACTTGATGCTGCAAGGAGGAATTGTGGGACCCAGAAACTCTAGTGGATCTGCCTCCTACAAGGATGAGTCGCAAGGAAAGGCTTCTAATCCTACAAACCCACCTCAATACAACCCAGGACCCAGGACCCCAGAGGTAAACTACCTTTTTTCTGCTCTCCAATCCAAGGTTGTTCTATGAAGGTTCAATGGCTTCTGGCCTAGATCTGATGCTTTACACTGCCCCTAACTGTGATATCTATTTATGCTCCAAAGGTTTTGTTATTGTCCAATTTGATACTCAAGAAGGCTTGGAGAAAGTTTTGAATGAGGGCCCTGGTTTTGGGAAAGAGCAGGGCTCTTCATCACCCATTGATTTCCAAATTTTGATGCCTCAGAAGTGGTGGTTATGAATAAAATATAAATATATAAATAATAATAAAGAATATTTAATTAAATAGTAATTAGTTAATCAAGAGGCATGTCCCTAAGGACATGACCATTCATGAAAGGGAACCTGCCTAGGTATATAAGGCATACTCTCATCTGTAACATCATCATCTCATATCAATTCTTTTATATACTATTCAATATACAATTACTTGTCCTACAATGGATGTCCTTATCTTCAAAATACTCTGAAGATTATTACTACATAAATGAACTTTGTTCGTTACATTGGTATCAGAGTTGTTTGACCCTCTGGTCGCTCCACCGCTGTAGAGAACCAGTTGGATCCGGCCCTTGGCCATCAACATTCCATCAACCTTGTTGTCGTGAAATTGAAAGCATTTCACTATAGAAGTTTTTGGAGTTGCTCCATTTGCTGATTTTGTCAGAGGCCCTTGGCCATTTAAGGAAAAAAAGGGAATAAAACAAAATATATTTAAAAAAAGGGTCCTTGGCCATTAAAATATATATACATAATGATAATAATAATAACAAAAACAAAACAAAAAGAAATTGAATTAAGAAAAAAACGTTATAGAAAAAAAGGGAAAAAAAAATTATAAATATAAGGAAAAATAAAAAAGTTAAGGAAAACAATATATATATATACAAATTATAGAAAAAAATAATAATAAATAAAATATTGTTAAAAATAAAAAACAAAACAAAAAGGAAAAAGAAACACTAAAGGTTGCACCCACGACACCATTCTTGAAGCAGTGTCGCCCGAACGAACGTCTAACAACCGCCAACAGACCACGCAGCAATAGCAGCCCAACAACGATCAGCAGCCAAAATCGACCACCTTTGTCAACCCTTCCGCTGTTTCAGCAACCAAACAACCGCATCTACCCAAAATTATTTTCTGCTCCTGCAACCTGCCCCAATTCTGCTCTTTCATAATCTTTTTCTTCCCAGCTATAGTCTGCAGTACTAGCCGCCACCACTATTATCAAATATTCACCAATTCACCCATGCTATTGGGAAGGGCAACGAGTCAATCTAAAACTATCGAGCATCATTGTACCATTTTTCAAAGACTTCATTCCAAGCCTTGCGCCATTCCATAAAAATTGCCCAGTTACTACCTTAATTGCTATAGCTAGCATCAAACGTGATTCTTTTATTTTCAATCTTGATTATACATAAATGAATTATATGCCATAGGAGTGGGAGTAAAGGGTATAGCATAAAAACCATAACAAAATAATTAATATATGCCAAAGGAAAATCCATTTTATAAAGTGTTTGGATTATAAAGGAAAAATAAAAATAAATGGTAAATTAAAAATCATGTTTGTACAGTTACCACCATAGAGTCAACTTAAAAGGTGTGTTATGCAAAGGGGAGTTAAAGTTAACAAGAATAAGATAAGGTTATAAACTTATACATTTATTTAAAGGAGTTATAATATTAAGAAAAGGAAAGAAATGTCTTATTAAAAAGGGTGACGTATATCTTTTGCAAGGATATATAAGAGTATAAAAAACAAAAATATGAATATTATTATTGAAAAAGGGGTATTATTATTATAGAAGGAAAAGTAGTTCTTACAAAAGTTGAAATAGAGTTAATTTAAAGAAAAAAGGGAATACCTTTTAAGTTTGAAGTCAATTAAAAGCTTGACGGGTAAATTAAAGGAAATATAACTCAAAGAAGTCAAGCAAGAACAGAAGATGAGTTCCACACAACAATCATAATTTTGGAATAAATGTTTATTTTGTATAACATACATTGAATATCCATCGATTCATAAAAATTGTGAATTATGTCGTCCAACATGTGGAAAATCACTTAATGCGAAAGAATATTAGGATGATGTACTGATGCAAATGACAGAACGAGAGGAAAAACTTGCAAAACTAGAACAAAAATTAATAGAAAAGGACGAGGAAATTTTGCGTCCAAGAGACCATAGCCAAAAATTACTTGCGAAGGTCAAGAAGTCCAAGGAAAGAAAGAAAAAATTAGAAGAAGAAAAGGAATGTGTTGAGAAGAAATTCAACGAGATTCTATCAGACAAGGAAGAAGAAAATTTGCGCTTAAAAGACCTAAATCAAAGGTTATTAGAACAAATCAGAGATCTAAAAGATGAAAAGCTTAAAAGTCAAAACATTGACAAAAGGTTGATGAATCAAAAGCCAAAGAACTTCTACATCTGAGAAACCATAATCAAAGTCTACTCACTCAAATTAAGAAACTTAAGGATGACAAGAAATCACTAAAAAACAAGTTTGAAGAACTACTCACGAAAGAAGTATCAAAGTCCTTAGACGTAATAGTCCAAGTCGAAGAAAAGGGAACAAACACAAATCCCATTAATCTCACAGTTCTGAAAATTCCAAATCCAACTGAACTTAGGACGTACTCAGAGGTTGCAGTTCAAACAATGGAAATTAAAAGTGATGATTCAGTAGTCGAATCAACAACATCAGTAACTAAATAAAATCAGGGAATTACCCCACACATGTTAAATAATGGTCAAATAAGAAGAACTCCTTATCTACATCTGAATCACAAGAGTAGACACCTCAATCAATCTACGAATCTATATCGCTCTAAACATAAACAACAAAATTATGTTCCGAAGAATACTGAAGTGTGCACAATTCAGTCCAATGATAACCATTCACCACAACTTTCCATAAATCGAAAGATCCCACAGAAGATTAACTTAGGATGGTCACATCCATTCTCAATTCGACAATTTTGTTTATCACTCAGAGGATCATATCGTCTTGTATCAACGAAGATGATAGTTCCGAGACGAGAAGACATTCAAGACCAAAGAAAGAGATTAAGCCTTTTCATCAGTAAACTTTGAGGACAAAGCTTTTTGAAGAGGAAGGCAATGTTATGAATAAAATATAAAGAATAATTAATTAAATAGTAATTAGTTAATCAAGAGGCATGTCCCTAAGAACATGACCATTCATGAAAGGGTACTTGCCCAGGTATATAAGGCATATTCTCATTTGTAACATCATCATCTCATATCAATTCTTTTATATACTATTCAATAAACAATTACTTGTCCTACAATGGATGTCCTTGTCTTCAAAGTGTTCTGAAGATTATTGTTGTGCAAACGAACCTTGTTCGTTACAAGGTCAATCTCCCGGAGGTAAACTACATTTTTTCTGCTCTCCAATCCAAAGTTGTTCTATGCAGGTTCAATGGCTTCTAGCCTAGATCTAATGCTTTACACCACTTGGTCTTTTCTTCTTAGACCCCTAACTGTGATATCTATTTATGCTCCAAAGATTTTTTTATTGTCCAATTTGATACTCAGGAAGACTTGAAGAAAGTTTTGAATGAGGGACCCTGGTTTTGGGGAAGAGCAGGGCTCTTCATCCCCTGTTGATTTCTAAATTTTGATGCCACAAAAATGGTGGTCTCAACAATGTCGATATGAGTGAGGCTATCAAATCTCCCCCTCCCTTTTTGGCACCACAAGGTTATAGATGAAATTGGAAACACCTTGGGAAAATTCAAAAAATTGGACCTCTAAAGAGCAGAGAAAGGTCTATTTTCCCTTGCCAAAATTTGTGTAGAGATAGACCTCAGCAAAGGTTTACCTAATCACATTCTACTAAACCATAAAAACGTTTAGTGGACCCAAGTACTAGATTATGAGAACACAACATTTAGATGTCAAATATGCTACCAAACAGGACACTTGCAGAACACATGTCCACAAGCAAAAAAGATCCCGAAAAGGAAACAGGGGTAGCCCCACAAACCAAAAGGATGGCAACGCTCAGATCCCCACTTCTCAGAAGAAGAAGAATAAGAAAAAGAAACCATGGAGAACCCTCCAAATCAAGCAAAAGTGGATACACGGGACCATAATGGAACCATATCCCACTTGCAAAATGATATCTAATTACAAGAGACCCAGGTATCAAAATCACAAAAAAACGAGGAACATACAAATAATGGGATGGGGCGTACAAAGAGAAAACATGTTCCTAAGAGCTCTGACTCGAACAAGGAATCCCCACCGATGACAATAGGAAGTGAAATGGCAATGGTTCCTATTGAACCAAACACAGGGGGATGGCAGAAAGTGTAATAAAAGAAAGGCAAGAAAAAGAAGTTAAGTGATTATTATCACACTTAACTTCGAAAGTACAATTGTAACTTTTTCAATTTTTTTTTATAGCACATAAGCCAAGAGGCTTATCTTTCGAAATGCTCTCAGCATCTACAAAATGTAATTTTGTTCCTTGTTTCAAGATGAATAAAATTACGGCTTTTTCCCCTTTGGAAAAAGAAAAGTAATTACTCCTTCAAATCAGCTTTTCATTCCTTTGAAAAACTTACAAGGAAACCTCCATGCGCTACCCCAAAAAAAAGCACTTTACAATTACCAAAATCACCCTGAACTTGAGCTTCTATAAGATGCTTGAGAGGTACAGTGCCTAAAAAAATAAAACAACAATTATCTACCATATGGCCAAGTTATCCACCGAAGGGTGGGTAACCCATAGGAGCAAATTGTTCTCCTCTTTGGACAGACAGCCAGCCAATAGCCCTATATGATCAGGACATAACATGATGCCAAGATCCTCCACTTCTTGATCTTGTCAACTTTCTCTCCCATACGACATCAAGAGGTATTTTAAGCATTTTTGCAAACATGTGCTTTCACTTAATGTTATGGGAACCGGAATACTAATATGAATCAAGGGGCAAACTAGATACTGACTAATCTCGATTGTATTCATGTTCCCTTACTTCACCTAAGAGGTTAGTCTTTGAATCTTGTCCAGGGGGACCTCCTTTAAGGCCTTAGGGTTTTAGGAAGGGCGCTACTAGGGAAACATTGATTGAAGTAGTATGCCCAAGATAATCCATGCTTACCACTTTCCATCCTTTCCCTTATTCATCTTCATTCTTTGGGTTGGTGGTCATTGATCATTGGGATTGGCAACCTTCATATTGATCCCTGAGCCAGGGCCTAAAAATTTAGCCTTGGAGGTTGATGCAACTAAAAGAATAATAAAAGCATAAAAAAGCCACAATGAAAGAAAAATGAAAATGCAAAAGATGGCTAGGACATTTATTTAGCGTGTGGGCAAAAGCCTAGCATGAGCTCTACCCCCCTCATTAGCCATTACCCAGATCCTCAAGCATTTAGTGCTTCATCTAAAAAATGGAACTCTTGTATGTCCCAACCCGAATGACCGATAAGTTGCTTCATATTAAAGGGCTAATGGAAAATTTCAAAAGCAAGCATGAGCTCCTAAGCTATGCACCCAAATAAAAATAAATCATAAAATGTAAAAGGCGCACCAAAGGGGTGGAAAAAACAGGTCGGGGAAAGAGGTAACTCATGCCTCCACCAAGGTTGCGGGGGAGCGGTCCCAGCTCAAATCCGCTCCTGAAGTGTGCTCCGAGTGGGAGCGCATCGGGAGCACACTCCCACAAAAAAAATCACTCCCTAGCTTTCTTCACAAAAAAAAAATAATAATAATAATAATTCGCAAGGATGTTCCAAGCGCAAATTATTTTCAAATAAACAAGAGCTTTTGGGTGGGGCAACCTAATATTCAAGCTTATGGCCCTAGTATTGATATGCAATTTATAGTAATGTTAAATTCTTAAAGTAAAAGTGACATTCTACTTTATCTTTCATTTTCATCCTTTTACTTAAATTTTTAATATTACCATGAAATCACTCGGGATGTTTGAGAGTGGTTGCAACCTCAATGGATTCCATATGGAGAAAGTAGAAATTTAGAACTCACTCAAAATCCAGCAGACTTATCAGTTTTTTAGGATTTTAGGATTGGAGGGGCTGCAATGTTTCCATTGGATTTTGTCATGTACTATGGTATGGAACTTGTATTTAATCAAGAGCACCAAGCCCTCTATGTACCTTGATGTTAGTGTCATTGGCTGTCAAACTCCTCTATCGTGACCCTGGTAAAAATGTACCCATCACTCAAACAAAATATTGACTTGGCATGCTGTGTTTTTTCTATCTTATGTTAATGCTTAGAGGGTGATATTAATGACAAAGATCCCAAAATAGGCAATGATTTTGATGATATGTAGATATTTGTTGTAGCATGATTTTTTTGGATGATAGAAGCCATCTAGAGCCTGTTTGTAACTTTGTTGATGTATTTTCGACTCAAAGATGGATTGCACTCGATGTTATTTTGGTTATGTGCACGCTTACAGGCTATATAAATGAGAACTTGTAATTTGTGGACCTGTGGTTGATGAAGATTATAACTAGTAGATGAATGAAGTTATATGGTTTAATCCATGCTTTTTTGTTTTTTATCATTAACTCATCATTCTACATGCTTTTGTTGATATATATGCATCAAAATATATAAAAATATATATTATATAGAATTCAGTCCCAAAATCGCTCCTGACTCGTGAGCTTTTGAAATTGTCGCTCCCCACTCCTGCTCCCGCCCTCGCTCCCAAGGAACCATGGCCTCCACGATTGTTCCCTCCTTACATCTATAAACTCGGTATGTTGGACCCCCATTAGTCGGTCACATGGCTATAGCACCTTGCCCTTAAGTCTTTCCCAATCTGCAACCATCATTATCACACGTACCTAAGAATTGATGGGCTAACCTGGGGCACATCATTCCCCTTGGGGCTGGAAACACCTAATATGGTTGTGGAACTTACGATCCCTAATATAAGTCAAGCAACTTATTTACATGTCCCAATCTACTTAGAAGTTTGAAGGTGAGTTTTGTGTGAAGTATATTGTGCTCCAAACATTAGGTGCAGTCCACCATGATGCATTTATGGTTATTGTCCCTAATAATTGTTGATTTCACTTGACCTTGAGACGGTTTTGTTAGGAGGTGTTTTCACAACAGCAAAGGCCTCCGAAGAGATGATTCTCATCCCATTCAACAGCTTTTCTATTGGTCGGTTTACCCCATACAAAGATCAGTTCAAACCTTGTTGATGCAACATTACCCACTCAGATGAGAGTGTTGGACTATGAGATGGTCACATGGTACTTGACTCATTTGAGTACCCCTGGATGCTAAAGTGCTAAGCCACTAAGACTTGGTGTTGGATTTGTTAATGATATGCCCAAACAGACCCAGGATGCCCCTAAGCTCACCTTGAAAATGTCTAATGGGTATTACTTGTTCCGGAGCCTAGATCATGATGGTTATCCTTGAGATGATAGGGGAGGGATTACACATCACTGATAGACCCCAACTCTCAATTATTATGGTGCCACATCACCCCTTTGCCTTTACAAGGGTGACGTAAGGCACCTTGGTGATGACGTCACGGTTTTGGAGGTACTTTTGGAGACATACCCATGAAATTTCAGTTATTCTTTGGAGTATGGAGCACTCCATTTGTCACTTGCTTGCGGCATATTGAGCACTTATTGAGCATAGTGGAGCTTATTTTCCCACATGTGTGGGCTTTTGGGAATTTATTGTTATGTTTTTTGAGCTATATTGAGGTTGGCTTGTAACCCCACACTTGTTCAATAATCAAACAAACTTGTTTCAAGGCTTTACTTGTAAAATTACTGGAAATAAGGTGAGTTACTCCTCATATAAATAGAGGAGACCTTACATCACTTTTAATCATCACACATTCATCACTGTTCTTTGTCTAAAGGGTGTGAATTGGTCTCTTTTCTCTACTTGGGGTTGTTGTTGCAAAATCTAGCAGGTCTTGGAGAAGGACACCCTACAAGGCTAACACTACGCTAAGTGACAACAATTGAGTGATGACCCACTGTCACTACAGCGAAAACACCCTACTATTTGTGGATTTTCACCAATGGGAGGGGTCCTGGTATGTGAGAAGGTCACCTAATGGGTATTCTAAGGTTAGGGTACAAGATGACACAATTAGGCTTTCTATAAGAGTCACAATTTAGCTTCAAGGCTCCAATAGGAGGCAATTCACTTTCTTGATAGAGGCATATTTAATGAGGCGCAAGATCTAGGGTTTGTGTGATTTTTTGAGTATTGGAGTAGCCAAAGGTCAAAGCTAGGAGAAAAGGTTTCCAACAATGTATATTAGCATGTCCAAGGCTCACAAAACCTTCAAAGAAGCCCCTAATGTGAAGCAAAACTAAACTAGGGTTCCCCCTTAGGGCAAGGAAATTTATGGATAAGATTGAAGTGGATGCCCACCAAAAGGATAGATTTTGTGGCAAATGCAATCCCCTTGATGTTTAGGCTCTCCAATCCCACAAACTCACCTTACCTAGGGATTCGCACCAAGCCCTAGTTAGCAAGCTTGGCCTTAAAGGGGCTGAATTGGAGAAAGAGAATTTATGGATAAAAGAGAAGTTTGATCACCAACGAGATGGACAAGTCCCTTGTCCCTTGGGAGTATGGAGTCTATGATGTGATAAATCAGCTAAAAAGTTTCCAAGGAGGTCGAAAATTTGATGCCCTAGCAACAAACCTCAAGCATTTACCTATGCAATGGATAATGGATTTTTCATGGGAGAGCTACCAAGAGTTCACCAATAGGAAATACATTCACATGTTATGTATGAGTAATGCATGCAATAGATCATCTAGATAGCATTCAATATATCTTCAACAAATTAGGGCATAATTTGCATAGCCTAGAATCAACATTATTCCATACATTAGACATGTAAAAAAATAGATATTCAACAATTAAGTACACTTACAAGATAACATGCAAAGATTCCATCCATAGATCCAAAGAATAGCTCCAAAGATAAGCAAATCAACTCCAAATATCAAAATGCATTCATAGATCCCAAATCCTCCACAAGAAAAAAGGCTAAATTCAACTAAGGAGGCCAAAAATCCCAAGTGTGTGATGATGAATGATACAAATGACTACTCTATTTATATGAGGTTGGGTTCTTATTTTAGCTTATTATCCCCCTGAAATCATAAAATAATGTGCAAGAACAAGTTAGGTCACAAGTCGACCTAGTAGTCAATGAGAAAACATAAAAGTCTTCCCACGTGTGAGTTGTAAGGGAAGAAATGTTGACATCATCCATGCGTAGGCTTGCTTAGGGCAAGCATTGAGGGCTCAGGGTGCCATGATCTGAGTAGAAGCCCTCTAAAATCATCTTCTAGGGGTTGGCCCCTAGATCTCTGTCAATCTCCCTCTATGGACCCCAATTTTCATTTTGGGGCACAAAAGTGGTCTCATGGGTCTCCAGGTGGTCAAAATACCTGTCTCTGCTCCAACATTGAGCGCTCTCTAGGTGGTGCTAGCATTCCCATGTCTCAAGGTGTGAGACCATCCTTCATTGGGCCCAAGATCAATTGTCAATCCCTCATGAAGTGCTATGCCCGATGGGGGCATGCCTGGTTCAGGTGCATCATCCCATAAAAGTCATCAATGTAGGGCAAAGTGTTGGAATGTTGTGGGTGTTGGAGGTACTCATGGCGACGTGTGATACTCTGTTACAGCGTAGAAACCCATGGCTCCCAACACCTCACCTGTGGGTGTCAATATGCTACTCTGAAGGACTTGAGCCCCAATTAAGTTGCCCAAGCCATGGATGTGGAACCACCTGACAATTACACAATATACAGTGCTAACATATACATCATCATGTACATTTAATCAATTTTGCATCTAAGTGCACCAAGCTTGCAAGTAATGGGCAATTTGACAATTCAAACGAGACTCTCCTTCCAAAAACAAGGCTTTGAACTCGAAATAGTGTTACCTCCCTAGGTAGGAGTGGCTAATAGACCACCCTATTAGGTGTTTCTAGCCCCTACGAGGAAATGACATGTCCTTGGTCCACCCTTCAATTGATAGGTGTCATGTGAATAATGATGGAACAAAGGAAAAAAGACTTCATGGCCAAGTGCCATGGTCAAAGGGACCAGTTATGATGGGCTCTTCATCCTGACTATATAGATGTGGGGAGGGAGCAATAGTCGATGCATGAGTTGCCAACTCGGCCATTGTTTTGCCACCCCTCTTGTGCACCTTTTACTTTTTCTTGATTTTTTCTTTGTATTACTACTCATAGCTCAAAGTGTTAGAACTTGCTTTGTATGATGTATAGCATTAATTACCACCTTAAGGGTGAGGCTACTCATTGCCCACTAGGGGTTGGGACATGCAAGGGTTCCTTCTCATAATACGAAGAGAAACATGTGTGCAGGAACCGGGTCATGGCCATAATGAATGAGGTAGAGATCATGATAGGCTTTTGCCCACATGCTAATGTATATGTCTCGGCCATCTTTTGCATTTTGATCTTCTTTGTTTTTACTTGTGGCCATCATATGATTTTTCTTGTTCTTTAAGCTACATCAACCTCCCAAGGCCAAGTTCCTGGTCCTACCCAAGTATGAGGAACTATGGTGCCAATCCCAATGAACCAATGGTCAGTTAAACCCGAAGAAAGAAGGTGGAATATAGGGCACGTAATGTAATATGGAAAGTGTTAAGTATGGAATAGGGAGAAATGGGACTACATTATCTCAATCGGGGTTTCCCAAGTAGTGCCCCTCTTATACCCATTGGGCCATTAGACAACGTCCCACTAAACTAGGATGAAAGATTAACCTCCCATTTCAGGTGAGGGAACAAAATGATGGTCAAAACCTTTCTTGCTTCCAGGTTACCCCATAATCCATGCCAAATAGCCAAAATACAAATAAGCATAAGCACCCAATTGCAAAATGAATAAAGTACCTTTTGATCGGAAGTCCACCTTCCAACGTGCGCTCTTACCAAATGGGCGAGGAAACATATGACTGATGCAAGTGGCGAAGATATGAATGGCACATCATCATCAGCTACTAGTGGTTGTCAGGGGTTGTTGGTTGCCAGCTAGAAGAGATGGCAGGAGAAAATTTTCTCTTGTGGGGTCACCCACTTTTAGTGGGTAACAGGGCTGAAATGTGATCTTTCTATGGTGCAAATTCTCTTGGAGATGGAATTTTGTATGGATATGTTTTCTTGGGATTGAATGAAATGTTTCTTTAGAGAATTTTGTAAGTTTCAAGCCTGTTTTCTATATTTTGCATATTGTATTTGTGTAGTAGGGTTTTTATTTTATGCCATGATTAAATGCTAAATCTATGTTGAAATCTTGCTCCTCTATAGCATGCAAAATTGTTTTCTTTGAAACCTAGAAGGAAAGTGCATTCCTTATATTTAAATTATCTCCTCACAAGGGAAATAGTTAGGGTTTTAAAAGTGAATGCCCTAGTCATCCCCCCTTACTCCATAAAGCCATTTTCATTGACTTTTGCCCTAGAAGACTCCACTTAGCCAATTTAGGATAAGGCACTAATCATAAAGTGTGTTGATCATCCATTCAATTAATCAAATTACTTCTTTATATTTTTCCTAGATACCTAGTGTTTGCAGCTAGGGTTTGTGGAAAATTGTCTAAAATTGACTTTATGTTTGATGTTTATGGTTCATAAAGTAGGAATTGCATCAATAAAATATAAATGCAAAATCTAGCATTGTGGTAAAACCCTCCACTTTAGGGTTGATGGCATCGATTAGTTTGTTGTTTATGAGTGTTTTCAGTGATAAAACTACACTAAAAACCCCTAATCCTTTGTGTCTATTTGAAGGCCTTGCGTCCTTTCTTGATAATTCATCAAAAGGCCTTTTCGCTTAACTGTTTTATGGCACATGTACCCTATTATTGAAAATCAACAAAACCCTAACTTATAACAGCCATCAAATTGGTATACGAATAGAGTACTTGAACTTTGGCATAGAACATCTAGGCCTTCTAGGCTCCACTAGTTCTTTATCTCGTCTTATAGACCTGATATCTATCACCTTGAGCAATAGTCATTGAATATTCTTTAGGTGAGTTTAGGGAAGCCTCCCTTGTGGTCAAATACCACTAAAGAGAAGGAGAAAAGTTGTTGAGGTGACAGTGGCAACCCCTTTTCTTGTTGCCATAAGATCTGGTTCTGCCTAGTGGGGAATTGCACTAGGCTTGCTAAATTGTGCAGCGAAAGGCCCTATTGTACAAATAGTACAACAGTTATACAAATTTAGTACGACTGTAAGGGTCTATATTATATTATGATTTATCCATACAATTGTACTAATTGTTTGTACTGTCCATACAATTGTACTAACTTTTGTACAATTGAATGAAATTGTTCTATACAACTATACGAAATTGTGCAATGCCCAAAAATGCCTCTTTCCTAGCTGCCTACACTCTCTCGCTCTCTCTCAACTGCTCATGTGTGTTAAAAGCCTCTACCTTACCCTATCTTTATACTTTTAGGAAAGAATATATTTTTAAGATTACTCATAATCTAAGCCATGCATGACATACACTTTAAGACTCAACTACTAAATACAAGACTTTCACTTTTTTTACTAAAGTGGATTACAAAATAGAATTACTTTTCCAAGAATATAACTACTTTTCAAAAATATTTTTACCTAGTTCTGGCATCCACATTGAACATGTGAAAAATTTCTTGGTCGAGCTATAATAATCAACACTCCCTCTTAACTATGACGAAATTCTGCACTAATTCAAGTAAGTATTTGAATGCCTTGATCTTCCCTTTTGCTAAAAAAATTTGTCAAAATATCAGCAACCTAATCCTCCGTGGGGATATGCTAGAGCTTCAATGCTCCCTCCTAAATCTTGTTTGTATGAAGTAATATATGATCTTTATATGCTTGGACCTATCATGCAACATTGGATTCCCACCGAGTTTGATACAACTATAATTATCATAGTATATCACTATGGGATCCAAATTGTGAGTAACAAGCAAAGCTAGATGGCCTCACAAGATATAGTACTAGCTACAATGGATTCTACCTCTATCGAACCAAGTGCCACAAAAGTCTACTCCTACAAAAATACCATTGTTGATCCCAAGCTAAAGTAGCACCCTTAGGTGTTCCTCCTGTCAGTTGCACTACCTGCCTAATCTGAGTTTAAATAACCCTGCAATTCACTTCACCATCTCTAAGATATCTAAAACCATACTCCATCATGCCCCTCAAATACTCGGTGATATGTTTTGTTGCTATCCAATGTCGTTTTTCCTTAGTTATACCATGAATTGACATAAGGTGTTCACTACAAAACATATATCTGACCTATTCTTGATCAAATACATCAAGGAACCTATTAGTTACTTGTACATTGAGGGAACCACCAACTCTGAATTTGAAGTTGTCACCTTCCTCAGCTTAGCGATCTTGGGTGTGGCCATAGATTTGCAATCCTCCATCAAAACCTCCCCAGGATCTGAACTGCATACTTACCTTGCCCAAAGAAAATCTCCCTCGGTTTCTACCAAACCTCCAACCACAAGAAGTAATGCATCATGCCAATGTCCTTCATCTCGAACTCGCTACCATATTTACTTTGCACCTTCCAATGAGTTTCTCTACACTTGCCAAAAACAAGTCCTCTACATACAACAACAAAATAAGCAAATTAGTCTGGCCAAATATATAATATAATTTAGAATTTGTTTCACTTTTGGTCAAGCCCATACTCTACAAATATCCATTAATCCCGAAATACCATTCTTTCGATGTTTGCTTGAATCCGTACAAGGATTTCTTAAGCTTACAAACATGGGACTCCTTCCCATCTTCAAAGACCTGGGGCTACTTTATATACAATTCTTCCTCAATGATACCATTAAGGAAAGATTTTTTTGTTAATTTGGCAGCTCAAGGATAAATTCCCTTCATTAGACAAAATTCCTCATTCAGAGAGACCCAAAATTGCCCTTGGAAGCACTCAATTTGGTTAAGGAAAAATGTATTTTTGATGAGAAAACCCACAATGGCACAAATGTCCAAGTCAGCGTAAAAGCAAAATTGGCACCCCTCCAATGCATATAAATACAAGTTAAGGCACACCTCATTTGACATGATCATCAACACATCATTCTTCTCTCTCCTCTTCTCTTTGGTTAGTACAGCTATGAAGATTGCAAGTTGAATTCACACGTGCGAGCACCTTTGAGGCAACTCTAAAATTTTTGCGTTGATTTTATGTTTGGGAGACTTTGACCAACGTTGACCTTGATGTTTTAGGAATGTTTTGACTTCGATCATTTGGGAGAAATTATGTTTGGCTAGGCCGGATTGTTTGGCACAAGAACTGAGGCATTTTGGCACTTTGACTTGCGTTGACCGCGGGCTTAAATATAAATTTTGACCACAAGGACTATCTTTCTGTTGACTAGGTCTGACCGCTTGGATTGGGACTGTTTTGCCTCTACTTGACCAGCATTGAAGGTCGAATTTGTTGACTATCAATCGAGCTCTTGGAGGATTATTTTGACCATTGACTTGGATTGGTTAGGGCACATTAGATTGTTGTTGACTTGAACAATATTGCAAACTTTGACAGTTGACCAAAATTGACTTTTGAGACTCATCATTGGTTGGATATAAGGTTGAATTTTGACTCACTTTTGGATTCGATTATTGTACTCTTTGTTGAACATTTTATGACAATCTAATAAGAAGAAGAATTCGAAACGATTTTCCCCCTTGTGGGGTTTTCCCTAGTTTTTGACCAAATTTGGTGTCTCTTGTCATTGTTGCTAATTGTCTCTTAGTGTTCATTGTATTTACTGTTCTATCTACAATTGCTATTGATTACTGGAAGATTGATTTGATTGCTAATCAAAATTAAGAATTGGGCTAAAGTGATTGTAACAACATAAAACAGTGTAAACTTAACATGGAATCAGCGTTAAAGTGAAGAGCAAAGCCCAAAGAGACAAGAGTCAATAGCTATCATCTTTGAAAGAAGTTGAAGGAACCTATTTGATTTGCACAAGATGATTACCTCTTTCTTCAAGGACAATGAGAAGCTAGGAGATTCATCAAACTTTGTAGCATGGAAGATCAAGTTGGAAGTTATATTGGATGACAACGATGTTTTGGAATATGTGAAAGGGAAGATTCCTGAGCCTCCAAAAAATGCTCCCGCTGCCACCAAGTCCAAGTATAAGAAAGGTGAGATCAAGGATAAGAAAATTATTATTGATGGTTTGCAAGATCATTTACTTGTTTATGTTGGCAACTTGAAGAAGTCCAAGGACATTTATGATAAGTTGGTTGGGATGTATCAAGTCAACAACTTGAACCACATCATCTCCTTGAAGAATAAGCTCAAAGAAATGAAGATGAACAAGGGAGAATATGTGTAGTCCTATGTAATGAGGGTATCCTAATTAAGGTATCAATTGCAAATTGTTGGTGAGCCCATATTTGACAGGGAGTTGGTGATGGTCACTTTACAAGGTCTTCCTCCGATTAGGGAAATGCAACAATAATCAATTTCCTACATTTGATGATCTGGTGGGAAAATGCACTCAAGAAGAATCTAGGATGATCTCAAGAGGAAGGATTCGAAAGTAAGAAGGAGAGCCATCAACATTTGTTACTCAAGATAAGAAGAGGAAAGGTCGAGAAGGTCCATCTAATTCAAGGAAGTTTGCTCCAGCACCTAGGGACTCCAATAGAAGAAAAACAAGAAGAGACAAGGATATGTCAAAGATTGAGTTTTATAATATTCACAGGTTTGGGCAATGTGCTCAAGATTGTCGAGAAAGGAGGGATGCTCCAAGGTCAAGATACAACAACTGTAAGGACTGAAGTTAAGATTCAACTAGATGGACAAATATTTTTGTAAAATTCTATCTGATTAATTCTATCAAATTAAATGCAATTGCATCCCTGATTCTCCCATCTGGTGTCAGTCCATGTTGCTCCAAGTTTACCAAACCAATCGATTCCTCCCTGCCTATCTGGGATCAACTTCTGCGGTTCCTAGATCCAGAGGACTTTGAAATGGAAGTCCACTGGCCCCCGTGCCCAAAACTCCAAGAACAGCTCAAAATTTCCCAATTTACAGTTCAAAATCGAGCCCCTGGCTCATCCCTCAAACAGATTTATTTTCAATCACCATTCACTGAATTTCCTCCTCCTTGCACTCTATTTCCAAAGGTGAAGGTAATCCTCTATTTTTCCCCCAAAAACTGATTTTATTTCCCCCATACTTCTCCTTTCGATTCTTTTATATAGGGAAGATTTCTTCCCTCCCAAGAAACCCCACCTTCCTTTCCTCCAATTAATCTTCAGATTTAACCTTATCCCTTATCCATTAAGATATTTTTACTTGAGTTGGTCATTATACATTAAATGAGATTTTTAACTTTATCATCTCAACCGACTTCGAGAAGAGTATTTTCTTTTAAGTACCTTATCATGAATTGTCCAAAGATTTATGAAGTAAAATAAATCTTGTCCATTGTAATAATAATTATTTATTATTTAAATAAAATTTTATTAATGAAAATAAGTTAATATATTTTATTGTACTACTTAATAAATAAGGTATTAATTAATACTTTTAAAAACTAATTCATTTTCTTATATAGACATTTATATAATTAAATTAATATGTATACTAGTGCAATGCCTGTGATGCATGTGTATGTAGCTATCATACACACGTCTCGTAAGCATGCTAATAATCAGTAACTCAAGTTGGGTCACTACATACACCCCTCCTTCAAAAAAACTGTCACGAAGTTGAGTTTATATAGTATATTAGTAATTATTTTAACGATTAATATAATTTGTGTAAGGATTATGTCCCTTGATAAATTTTTATTTTTATTTTTTTTAAACATTTATAAGTTTACAACTTTAATAGTCATACCTTGTCCCAACTAGGTTCCCAAGCTATTCTAAAATCATCCTATCCTTCTTAATCTCTTCCACTCCCATCCTATCCGTCCTCTACTAGAGTGTGCCATGGCATCAATTATACTGACCTAACCATTCATAACTCTAAGGATGGCAGCGTCGACTATATCGACCTGATTTCCTCGTAGGCATCCGGCAGTCATCATCACACGTCTAGGGAAGCGTGACTCACACAGTCCTCCCATGACTCCAGGTTTTGGAGGATAAACGGTGGACAACACCTCCACCCCTCCTAGTAAAATTAGGTTCAATACCCTATCATGGAATCTCATTGAGCCTCAATTGTTCTTGGAGTTTTGTCATCACATAGTCGGTTTGGTAATGATACTATCTGCAATGTAAACACTTGCCCACAAATTATAACATATGCATCGATATATTCAAAATCAATTGTATTCAGATAACGATTTTCTATGCATTTTAATAAACTCTCATCTATGATATTGATCTTTGAGTTCATATAACATACTTGGCTATGTCTAACCAATATATTTGTAAGTTCATTTTCACATCTAGTAGTCAAGTGTATTCATCATTCATGTTGATATATAAAATAAAAATAAAATTAAAATTATAAATATCACATCCATAACATAAGTCATGATTTATATAGGTATCCATGTACCAGCAACGTTAAGCATAATAATTGGAAATCATTCTTTCGTGTATTGATTGTGCATGAAACTTATGGCTTTCATTCCTATATGTTTAATGCTAAACATAGGTATAGCTGTTAGTTGTAAAAATCCAAGGGTGTTGAAGTAGTGAACGAATAATAACATTGAAATGACTCTGAGTACATAATGTGGAGGAAAACTTCATCATTGAAAACCTTGGAAAGGACATCAAGGAAGCAACAGTAGTAGGGTCAGATGTGCCATGCGTGACGGAAAAAGTTGCTGACAAAGATGAAGAAGAGATTGAGAAAGAAAAATTCAAGGTCAAGACTTTAAAGATTGGTGTTGAATTTGTTTCATTACAACTGGAGAATGTGGGCTCTCACTAGGTAGTGTGTTCCCAGATGATAGTGAAGAATCTGTGAAGGAGTGTGCCATTCCTTTGGTGCTTTGATCACAGTAAGAATGCAGTAACTGAGGTAGTTTGTTCAGAGTCCAATTTTATGTTGTTTTTGAATGTGCAAAACCCAGTGGACATTAACGTCAGTAGTCAGTGAAATTAACATCGATAATGCAGTGAAGCATATCATAGGGGAGAGACAATAGTTTATATTTGTCACTGGATGAATCCAGTCAGAATGATGTAAGAATGCATGTTACATATGCTCTGGATGAAGTTTCCACAACAGTACATTTGCAAAGATTGCCATTGTATGTCTAATAATAAATAAATAACTAATTTTAGTGAAACTCTAAGAAGTTTCTGTGGAGGAATTGGGAGAAATGCCTGTTCGATTATCAGAGAAATGATAAATCCGAAGCATAGTAGAATTTGTAGGTGTTATCAATATGCTTGAGTCATAGAATTTGAGAATTCAAATGCAAGAAAAAAGAAAAAATATATATATATATATTATAGCTCATTTTTGGATAAAAATTGTCAAGCTATTCCAGAGATGCATGCCATGGAGATTGTTGAACTAGACATCACAAGGTTGGATTGCAAGAGGTTTTAAAACCTCTGGTTCACATTAATGAGAATCCTCCTAAACATGAATTTAATTAAGGGTTTAAAGGAGAGTCACTTGGATGGATTACAATTGTTAGGAAATGACAATGAACAAACAATTGTCAATTCTTGATGGATTTTTTTTTTAAATTTCAGACTGCTCACGTGCTTACCAAATGGAAATCTCTGACCAAAATTCAATTTGTCATGGAAGAGGAGTTTGCAGTCATAGATGTAGAAATGGAGAATGATAATGAGTTTGTTTGGAAGAAAACACTTGGTACTGATATTATTATGCTCCAAAACGTTGAGGATCTGAAGGTTTCGTAATTGACAGAATCAAAGAAATTTAACAATTCTGTCATTGCTAATTTGAGTGAAAGTGATGTAGTGAAAACTCAGAACACAACAACAACAACAACAACAAAAATCTAATTCGATAGAACCTTTCCCTTTCCAAAAGGTGAGTTATTACAAGTCTAAATATAAAATGAGGGAAAGCATTTCTCATTCTCCTTTTATTGGGCTCTTCACAGATTGACACGGATTAGAAGCCTCATCTTAAACAGTAGTTTAATGAATTAGTATGGAATGTGTGGATAAGTGCAACTGACACTTGTAGACATATTATGCAGATAGTCAAAATGAGTATGGAAACATAGGATGGAGGTATTGATAAGACTTATCCATTGATAGATGAACCTGAAAAGATTGAGAGATCAGCTTAGTTTACGTTCTTCCATAAGCATTAAACGCTTATCACCATTGAACCTTTCAGCAAAGCCTTGCAGGCCAAGATAAGATCTACAGATATTCAAGTACTCCTTTCACCACCCCTATCAAACTAAAGGAAAGTTGTTATAAGTTAGGGTTTCAATGATATGCAAATCTTACAGCCTACAAAAGCATATAACAGCCAAAGAAAAGCTTATAAAAGATAATCTCAACAAAGGCTTGAGGATTCTTGAAGATATAAGCAAGGGATAGGTTAACAGGCAGTTTTTTTTACTATTGAGACATTCACAATATTTTAGTTCCATTGTTTATCTTGAATTCAAATTCCAAAGAATCAAGATTTTATAAAGGATCTCTACAGAAGATGAGATTTGGAAGTTACTAAAAGATGGTGGAGAAGGAGACTTCCAAACCACTTGTAAATTTCGACAATAGGCCCATGAGTAATTGGTGTTGCAAACCATGTTTCATAGAGGTGCTCAAAAAGTTCTATGATTGTTCCAACTTTCAATACATTCTACTAGTATTGGGATTTGTTTCCATTTTTCCCCTATTACTGATCAATAGTGGTAAAGTCTGCAGGGGTTTCCCAGGCATGGAAACTTAATGACCTTACTTTTCACTAGACCGCTAGATTTTGCAGTAATATTTCCCTTAGCAGATATTTCAAATCTGCCACTATTTTGTTCATACATTAAGAAGATTTGAATAAACCTATATATAACAATTTTGTTCAAATCTACCATTGTTGTTGTTGAGCTTGAGCATATATAATTTGTTGCACATTGGACATAAGCAACATGAATAAATTTCTCATTTGACAATCCAGCAATTGAATATTACAATTGACTCTGTTCTGCATCTTACCTTTTACTGTGTTCACAACACATTCTGATACTTCATATAGTATTTTTGTTTTTTAATTTATTCTATTCTGGTTGAACTTTTGAATTTGCTCTCATACTTTTGTTCTTTTTCTATAGTGTCTTGTATGGTTGATGATGATCCTATATCTACTCAGCGCCTTCAAAATTTCCTCTATGATATGCTCATACAATATTCTGGAGGAAAAGCAGCTCTTGTATTTTGCTCTACAAGAAAAGAAGCTAAAGAAGCGACATTCCATCTCTCTCTCAAACAGTAAAGAATTTTGGATTTTCAAATTCTTTTATAAAGTCAATGGACCAACTTGAAAGACTACAATCAACTGTTCTTTCAAGCAGTGATAAATAAATGTAAGCTTGTATTTAATGCGGTGTGGGGTATCACAATGGTGGTCTTTGTTTAAATGATAGAAACCTTGTTGAAGGCCTTTTTCTAAAGGGTGATTTACAGGTTCTATGCACTACAAATACACTAGCGCATGGTATCAATTTGCCTGTACATACAGTAATCATTAAATCAACACAATACTTGTATCTTCAAAACCTTCCTTTGATTTTGGTTTGTTGTCCATGTAAAAAAAAAGTTGTGATGCATTACTGAATCAGAGGAGATATCCGTTTATCTGAGTTATAACTTCAATCAGTTCTATTTTCATGTGAAATTTTCTTCCGGTAATAGGGAGAAGGGTTGGTACCTAGAGTATGATCGTTCCACGGCCTTTGGATTAATTTATTGGATACCATTCAGTTGCGACAGAAGACAAAGCAATGGCAGAGCCACAGCCGAAGGTCTCAAAGCATGAATCCACAATCTTTCCGGTCTCCGAGTCAACCTTTATCTGCAAATTGGCCTCCCCTTGACCCCGATCCATGACGTGTTTGGAGATTTATTGGATACCCGAGAAACATACTCTCTCAAAGAAACAACTACTACGGCGATAAATAGTTTATGAGACCCTTTAGCGGTGATTCATGATTCCGCCCGTCATCTTGAATTGAAAAGGAGCCGAGCACTGGATAACGCTATACGTAAGGAGGATTTTCAGCGTAGAGTCGAACAATGAAGGATGTAAAACCTTATACATTAAACCCATCGTAAACCATCTCCGCAAAAAAAAAATTAATATCTCGAATGGTGGTGTAACCTAACCTCATCGATGGATTTTAATCTGTGTGTCGACTCGCGGATGCATAGATGTATCGCCGACTTAAAAAGGATACATCGTTGTGTGGCATCTTTAACAGGCGGTGGTTGACATACGTCATAGGTTTAGATTATTATTATCATCGTTCGACACCACGCCACTGAGCCATCCGCAATATCAACACCGACATAGTACCCGATCCTTGCTTTATCCCACTTGATCAAATCACCTCCCTTAGGTACCGCAGCTATAAACTTGCGATGCCTAACAGAAAAGCCGGTCTTTGTTCTCCTCAATTCAACAGGTTCCTTGTAATTTCGATACTTACCCAGGACGACTGGGTATCTCAGCATATCAAGTGCATCCTACAGTGTAAAGGAACTGATATCTTTGATCTTCGTCTCTTGTGAATACTGGTAAGAGCCCAATGGTGAGTGTATTGCAGGCGGCCTGTACCACGATCTGACTGCAAACATGAACTTGAGGGAGTTGTTATGATCTGGTCGAACACCGCCATAATGTTTCCTCAAAGGAATTTGACCACATACCTTATATTTTGTGATTTCAACGTGACCCATTCTTTGATTGTCATATATGGGTCGAGTAATTCCTGTGGTTTGGTGCATTACTACTCCTTATTACTGCTATAACAATGGTGAATCTTCTTCAAGGCTGCCAACAAAAGTGTTGGTAAGGTTTTTGATACTGAGGCTGTCGGTTAGGTTTAGGCAATAGCAGCAGCAGAGCAATGGGCTCATCTACGGTCATGAAAAAGGAGCTCGTGGAGCTCTTTGAGATGGCGCAGAAGGCCCCAAACAAAGCTACCACAGATGAAGCAGAGGAACAACACTGTTTGAATGCCTTTATCTGTGTTGTACCTAAACAATGGGTGTTCTTGTTTCTACTTAGAGAATGGAGAGAAGAAAGCATACGAGTCTCTTCAATGGTCAATTCAAGTGTGGATCCTGCTGGAAATTCAGATAGATGCTCAACTTCATGTTAATTAGTTTTACAAGAATTAAGTTACTTATGGAGAAACGACAAAATCTTGGTGGCCTTCCATCCAAAGCATTTGAGCATATTTAACGAAGGGCTTGACATTGATGAAGCTTATCCTTACACAGCTAAAAATGGTATTTGTAAATAAGATGCAAACAATATTGGTCCAAAGGTTGCTAGAAGTGTCAATATCAGTTTGGGAACAGAAGATGAACTCAAATCTACTGTGGGTCTAGTCCTGCCTGTCAGTGAGGCATTCCATTCATTCAGGACTTCTGATTTTTCAGGACTTCAGATCAGCAAGGACTTAAATCAGATGCAAATCACCGACCTTGGCTTCTTCTCTGAGGAAATCATCTTCTAAAATCGCCATCAATGTGCCATTAATAATACTGAGGAGGCTTACATAATTGTTTCTGAAGCTTAAATAAACTTGTATTACTAGTTCTGACTTACTATATATATGATTTTTTTTGTACAGTGATTTGTTATTTATTTTTTTTGCTCTTTGGTGTACATATATTACATAACGTATGAGTTATATCATTACAGGGACAAATATCTCAGATAATAAATCAATACAGTGACAGATTCTCACACTAGCTGATATTTGAATTAAACAACATAAGAACCTCTAATGAGACCCTGAAACCCTGTATGTATTATCGTGGAGTTTTCAGCAATAAGATAAGTAACCTTCTTAACAGACTTAACAGATCCGAGAGTTTGAACTGGCTCTGATACCAAATGTAAGGATTGAAGTTAAGATTCAACTAGATGGACAAATATTTTTGTAAAATTCTATCTGATTAATTCTATCAAATTAAATGCAATTGCGTACCTGATTCTCCCATCTGGTGTCAGTCCATGTTGCTCCGAGTTTACCAAACCAACCGATTCCTCCCTGCCTATCTGGGATCAACCTCTGCGGTTCCCAGATCCAGAGGACTTCGAAATGGAAGTCCACTGGCCCCCGTGCCCAAAACTCCAAGAACAGCTCAAAATTTCCCAATTTACAATTCAAAATCAAGCCCCTGGCTCATCCCTCAAACAGATTTATTTTCTATCACCATTCGCTAAATTTCCTCCTCCTTGCACTCTATTTCCAAAGGTGAAGGTAATCCTCTATTTTTCCCCCAAAAACTGATTTTATTTCCCCCCATACTTCTCCTTTCGATTCTTTTATATAGGGAAGATTTCTTCCCTCCCAAGAAACCCCACCTTCCTTTCCTCCAATTAATCTTCAGATTTAACCTTATCCCTTATCCATTAAGATATTTTTACTTGAGTTGGTCATTATACATTAAATGAGATTTTTAACTTTATCATCTCAACCGACTTCGAGAAGAGTATTTTCTTTTAAGTACCTTATCATGAATTGTCCAAAGATTTATGAAGTAAAATAAATCTTGTCCATTGTAATAATAATTATTTATTATTTAAATAAAATTTTATTAATGAAAATAAGTTAATATATTTTATTGTACTACTTAATAAATAAGGTATTAATTAATACTTTTAAAAACTAATTCATTTTCTTACATAGACATTTATATAATTAAATTAGGATGTATACTAGTGCAATGCCTGCAATGCATGTGTATGTAGCTATCATACACACGTCTCGTAAGCATGCTAATATTCAGTAACTCAAGTTGGGTCACTACAACAACAAACGTGGCTTCAATAATAACATGTTCAATAATAGAAGAAGAGATGCTTCGGATGATCGTGAAGAAGGCCATCGTCCTCAAAAGAAGTCAAGGAACTCTAGGTATGAAAGTAATGCAACTGCTAGTCAATCTGAATATATTCTTATTTTTGCCCTTTCTAGTTCTTCCCCTTCGGATTTGTATGATAGTTGGCTGGTAGATAATGGGGCTTCTAGACACTTCTTCGGGTATAAGGAAGTCCTCTCAAATCTGGTTGAGAGGGAGACAAGTTTGAAGATCATTCTTGGAGACAATTCTTCATATCTTGTGAAGGGCTTTGGATCTGTCAAATTTGATTTGGACTCTGGGGAATTTGTTCTTCTTCATGAAGTAATGTATGTTCTGGAACTAAAGAAGAATTTGGTATCTATTTCTGCCTTTGGAAGACAAAGGGATGAGAGTAAACTTCATAAGAGGAAAAGTCCTCACCTGGCCAATGGAATCTCAAATGGGGAATGCTTTTACTTTGGGATCTAGAGTTGAAGGACTCTATTGGCAATGGTCCACAATACCAATCATCAAAGCAAGCTATGGCACCGAAGATTGGCACATCTTCATTATGAAGCCCTACCGAAATTGAAGAAGTTAGTCTCTAGGATTCCTGATGTTCAAGCTAAACATGATGGAGTATGTCCGAGATGTGCCAGTGGAAAGAAGACAAGGGGACCATTCCCCTCAAGCAAGAACAAGACCAATGACATTCTCCAACTCATTCATTCCGACCTATGTGGACCCATGCCTGTGCATTCTCTTGGTAGCCATCTTTACTACATAACCTTTATCGATGATTTCTCCAGAAACACATGGACATACTACTTGAAGCATAAGGATGAGGCCTTTGATATGTTCAAGGACTTCAAGGCATTGATCAAAAATCAAACAGGGAAGAAAATCAAGGTCTTTAGGCCTAACAATGGTGAGAAGCATATGTCAAATGAGTTTGTTGACTTTTGCAACCAATTTGGAATCAAGAAAGAAACTATTGTGCCTTATAATCCCGAACAAAATGGAGTGATTGAAAGAAAGAACGGGTCCATTGTGGAAGTTGCCCAAGCCATGCTGCATGATCAAAAGTTGTTGAGGTTCCTTTGGGGAGAAGCAACAAATACAGCGATATATGTTCAAAACGGGGTTTCTCATCAAGCATTGGTCAACAAGACTCCCAAGGAAGTATTCACTTGTGTGAAGCCCGACATTGGACATTTCAAGATATTTGGATGCCTTGTATATGTCCATGTGTTGAAGGATAAACGGAACAAACTAGAAGCCACTGGAAGGAAAGGTACATTTGTTGGGTACTGTGAAAATTCTAAAGCATTTAGAATACATACCTAGTCAAAGGAAGATTGAGTTTAGCAGGGATGTAACTTTCGATGAAGATGTTGCCCTTGGAAAAGCAAGGGACCTCCCTCCGCCTCCTCCTCCTGAGAAGAAGGATGATGATATGGATCTACTAGAAGGTCCTTCCGTGCTAGAATCTGAGAAGGACATTGTTGATGATCCCATGGAGCCCATGGATCCTTTGGACCCTCCTCCAAGTGATCCACCTGCCAGGAAGAGACCATTATGGCTTCAAGATACATTGTAGGATGTTGAGAAACATATTCCCGCCAGAGCGACCTTTAGAGAAAGCAAGAAGCCATGTCGGTATCAAGGATATGGTGTAGCCATAAGTACGATCATTCACGCTGAGCCTTCCACCTTTGAAGAAGTTGCGAAAGAACAAGTTTGGAAGGATGCAATGGCCAAAGAGTATGAATCAATTATGAAAAATGATGTATGGGATGTTGTTTCGAGATCGAAGGAAAAACCTGTTGTGACTTCGAAATGGCTATAAAATCAAGCATGGAGCAGACGGAACCATTGAGAAGTATAAGACAAGGTTCGTGGCCCAAGGGTTCTCCCACAAAGAGGGAGAAGAATATGATGATATATTTGCTCCAATTGCCCGCTACACCATGATTAGATCAATTGTTGCCCTTGCTGCTAGTCAAGGATGGACTCTTCACCAGATGGATGTGAAGACAACATGTCTTCACGACACACTTCAGGAAGAAGTTTACGTTGAGTAGCCACATGGATTTGAAGTGAAGGATCGGAAGATGCATGTTTGCAGGTTGAAGAAGGAATTATATGGCTTGAAGCAAGCCCCCAGAACATGGTATGCCCGCACCGATAGCTACCTGGTGAAGCTTGGATTCACGAGAAGCAGTGTCGACCCTAACCTCTACTTCAAGGTGGTCCAAGGTATGCCTTTAATTTTGGTTCTTTATGTTGATGATCTATTCTTGACAGGTAGTGAGCCCATGATGCTCGAGTATACAAGGGAGTTGGCCTCTGAATTCGAAATGAAGGATCTTGGTATCATGCATTACTTCCTGTGATTGGAAGTTTAGCAAAGACCTGGAGAAATTTTCCTTTCTCAAGGAAAATATGTTGTGAAGCTGTTGGAAAGATTTGGAATGTTAGATTTAAATCCTTGGCCACCCCAATGGAGATGAATTTCAAGAAGTTGTGTGGAGATGTTATTGGACCTGACCTGGCTAACCCCTCTGAGTATCAACCACTGATTAGGGCTATGATATTCCTTGTGTACACCCATCCGACCATATGCTTTGCAGTGAACACCTTGAGTCAATTCATGACTGAGCCCCTCCATGCACATTGGGTTGCTGCCAAACACATTTTGAGATATTTGCATGGGACGATTAACCTTGGTCTGAGATATTTTACCAAAGATGTACGACTGCATGGATGTACTGATGTTGATTGGGCTGGAAACATTATTGACAGGAAGAGCACTTCAGGGTGTTGCTTTAGTTTGGGATTCGATGTGATATCTTGGATGAGCAGGGAACAAAATTCTATAGCTTTAAGCACGACCAAGGCAGAATACATTGTTGCTAGCATGGCTAGTTGTGAGGTATTTTGGTTGAGAAATCTCTTTGGAGAGCTATTTGAGCAGGTCTTGGCCACTACAATGATATATTGTGACAACAAGAGTGGGATCTGATTGGCAGAGAATCTCATATTTGATGACAAGTCCAAGCACATTGAGATCAAGTACAACTACATTCGAGACATGGTAAAGAGAGGAGTTGTAAGACTCTATCATATATCGACCGACGCGCAGTTAGCAGACATACTCACCAAGGCTTTGCTGAAAGGGAAGTTCTTGGTTTTCAGAGAGCAGCGTGGATTGATGGATGTGACCCTCCCGGGGTAAGGGTCTCAGTTGATCGAGAACACTGAGCTATGCTCTTCCCCACTATTTGAGCTCATAGGGAGAGGAATTGACCCTGAGAATTCCTAGGGTTGAGGTATCTCTAGACAATAGGATGGTTGTGATCCTTACTCTTTGTGGTAAGTAGTATATCGCCTATTGTCACCATAGGGTGTGCATAATCCTTATCATTTGTGACAAGTTAGGTATCTTCCCCTATCATGATTGATAGTGTATACCCCAGCGTGCATCCTACCCATAAGCAGAGCTTGTTAAGAATGCCTCCCCACCTGACCAATGGGTTGAGATGACTTGAGAGGGTGTGATCCTTGCATAGCAAGTGGTATCGCGCTCGATTATAAAGGATGTCGACGTTTTACCACTTGACTCTTCAAGGTCAACTTGGGAAGATCAGCAAACCTTGGGATGGTTGTGATCTCTACCCTATATGGCAAGTTTGGTCTCGCCTGTTGACTAGACAATAAGATGGATGTGATCCTTGTTGGTAGATTGATCTTGCCCAATTGTCATTGGACGATAGAATGGATGCAATATCTACCCTATATGGCAAGTATGGTCTCAGTTGTTGACTAAACAACAAGATGGATGTGATCCTTGCTAGTAGATGGATCTCACCTACTGTCATTTGGATAGAGGGTTGTAGTTTGAGCTCCCTTATGATGTCAAATTTTTCTTCTTTTAGATTTGATAGTGTTCAGCAAATGAGCAGAGACAAAATTTGACTTGATGATGACAAGACATGGGACATATTTTGCAGTCGGAAATTTCTCCCTAGCTGAGAGGGAGCGTTAATTTGGCAGCTCGGGGATAAATTCCCTTCATTGGTCAAAATTCCTCATTCAGAGAGACCCAAAATTGCCCTTGGAAGCACTCAATTTGGTTAAGTTAAAATGTATTTTGATGAGAAAACCCACAATGGCACAAATGTCCAAGTCAGCCTAAAAGCAAAATTGGCACCCCTCCAACGCATATAAATACAAGTTAAGGCACACCTCATTTGGCATCATCATCAACACATCATTCTTCTCTCTCCTCTTCTCATTGGTTCGTACAACTCTGAAGATTGCAGGTTGAGTTCACACATGCGAGGGTCTTTGAGGTAGCTCTGAAATTTCTACGTTGACTTTTTGTTTGAGAGACTTTGACCAATTTTGACCTTGATGTTTTGGGCATGTTTTGACTTCGATCTTTTGGGAGAAATTATGTTTTGCTAGGCCGCATTGTTTGGCACAAGAACTGAGGCATTTTTGCATTTTGACTTGCGTTGACCACAGGTTTAACTACAGATTTTGACCACAAGGACTATCTTTCTGTTGACTAGGTTTGACCACTTGGATTGGGACTGTTTTGACCTCTATTTGACCAACATTAAAGGTCGAATTTGTTGACTATTGACCGAGCTCTTGGAGGATTATTTTGACCATTGACTTGGACTAGTTATGGCACATTTGATTGCTGTTGACTTAGACAATATTGCAGACTTTGATAGTTGACCAGAATTGACTTTTGAGGCTCATCATTGGTTGGATATTGGTTTGTCTATTTGGATAGTCAAAGGTTGACTTTGACTCACTATTGGATTGGATTATTGTACTCTCTGTTGGACATTTTATGACAATCTAAAAAGAAGAAGAAATTGAAAGAGTTGTCCCCTTGTGGGGTTTTTCCCTGGTCTTTGACCAAATTTGGTGTCTCTTGTCATTGCTTCTAATTGTCTCTTTTCGTTCATTGTATTTACTATTTTATCTACAATTGCTATTGATTACTGAAAAATTGATTTGATTGCTAATCGAAGTTAAGAATTGAGCTAAAGTGGTTGTAACAACATAGAACATTGTAAAATTAACAGTTTTCACCTCCAATCTGATGCATCTTCCATCCCATAAATGAAACCAAGGGCATAACAACTCTAATAGACGTGCACATGGTGATTGGAGCAAATGTCTCCTCGTAGTCCACTCCCTCTCTAGGAGAACCCTCTCACCACAAACTGCACTTTAAACTTATCAACATTGTCATTTGTAGCATGCTTGATCTTGTGGAGCCACCTAGAACTCACAAATAGCTTCCCCTCCAATCTTGGCATTGTGTACCGAACATCATTCTTTATGATAGAGGTGTACTCCTCCACTAGAAAATCCTACCATACCTATTAATTTGTTGCCCCTAAAAACTAGAAGGTTCAAAATCTAGAATGTTGATCATCAATGCCATATAGTTTGGAAACTTCTTCAAAGGTTTGCTCTCTCTGAATGTGCCCCTAGGAGTCTCAACATGCTCCTAAGTGTTGAAATTAGCAACAAGAAATGATAAAAATAGAATCCAAAATATTCCAATTTTAATTTGTCCTTGAATTAAAATTGAGAATTAAAATTCGAATTTAGTCTCACTAGCTGCTTGAAAAATAATTAATTAATTCATCTTGAGTTAATTAGTTGGAGAAATTCAAGTTAGAAGTCTTTCTGAAGTCATGCAACAGTAATCCCTTAAATTAAGGAGATTATCCCTTAATTAAGGAGATAAGATTGAGTTATATTTGAGTTGTAATTAGTTAGCTCAGTTAACTGAGTTAAGTCCAGTTAACTTAGTCCCAAACAGGTTGAAGAACTAATTGTGAGTTCAGTTAGTTAATGCATGCATGCATCCAACTAGTGTACTCTAGATAACTGAAGATTCTCTCATCGATAACTCAGGCATGTCTATTATGAGAAAGACCCAGTTGAGATTAAAGACAGGGACATTGTACTATCTCCTTCAGGATTTGCAGTGATTTTAGAGGTCAGAGCAGTGTGTGAGGATTATTACACACAGGTGGTAGCTTGAGGATCCAGGAGAAATTGCGCAAGGAAATAGGAGGCTTGGAGGACTGAAGGAAGGCATATGTGTTGTCTATTCTGTCTATGAGCAACAGTGAGGGATTGTACTAAGAGCTGAATATCTTGTGAGCTAAAGCTTTGTGTAATCCTGAGATATTTCCACTTGCATGATAATACAAATATCGGGGTTTTTAGCTGAGACTTTCCCCAGAGTATTCTTTTGTGTTCATGTGTGATTGGTTTCTTCTTCATCTATTATATGTGTTCTATTTGATCTTGCTCAAAATCGATTAAGCCTCCACAAATTTGATTCTAGAAGTAGATTAAGTATATTGCTTTAGTTACATTGCATTATCAGTTTAATCTACAATGAAATTTCTACATGGTATCAGAGTTGAGTTTATCGGAGCTGTGAATAGTATATGAAGAAGAGAATTCAAAGTAATGAAAAACAAAACAAAAAAATTAGGCCGCGAGTTTCCAGACAAGATCTGAAATTTTTTTGTGCAAAATTTTCAAAAACAAATAGCAGATCTGGATTCCTTGTAAAAAATATGCAAATTCAAAAAAAAATCAGTTGAATCGGAGTTCGGATGAGGGAGATATCGTTGATTTAAAATCAACTTTTTTTTCTAGAAAATTTCGTGACAGCGGCAAAGATGAAACAGATTGGTGTGATAGCCAAGAACCTGTATGCTCTTGAGGTTCAAGATGCATGCACAGTCTTAAGGAGCAAGGTAAATGTTAGAGAATTGGTGGTTGAGAGAAAGAGTAAATTACCTCTCAACATGCAATGCCAGAAGAAGTCTCAGACAATTGTGGTGGAGCCACAATTGGAGATGTTGAGAGGAGACCGAGTGGAGGCATCCACTCATGCAGAGACCTCCAGTAGGGGGAAATTTCGAGCCAAGTGGGCAGAAGGATCACATGCAGCCATACCTCCAGGTGTAAGGTGGGGCGATGTGAAGTGATAGTCCCAAGAAGGCTAAAATTGGGCAGGGTCCATTGAGAGGTTTTATCTCATGGATCGTACCTTGCTACGGGAGCCCAAAGTACATAGTAGCGGGACGAATCAATGGGATTGATGCAGTGAAAGATCAAACTGACAGAGGCTAGAGCAGTCAGATACTGAAGAGTGCAGAGAAGGATTGACAACAGTGCAGAAAGGTTGAGTCAGCAGAAGCGTAGAGTTTTTCACTTGACAGAGGCAATAGCAGTCAGAGACTTTGATGACACATGCATCAGGTTGGATGTTTTTTTGTTTATGTAGATTGTTGGAGCAACAACACTTGAGACAAGTGTTGCATGCAGAACATTCCAAAGGTTCAGGATCGGGATCGAGTTGAATTCCTTTCTTGTGAGAGGAAGTGTTGAAAATAGTAACAAGAAATGATAAAAATAGAATCCAAAATATTCCAATTTTAATTTGTCCTTGAATTAAAATTGAGAATTAAAATTCGAATTTAGTCTCACCAGCTGCTTGAAAAATAATTAATTAATTCATCTTGAGTTAATTAGTTGGAGACATTCAAGTTAAAAGTCTTTTTGAAGTCATGCAACAATTATCCCTTAAATTAGGAGATTATCCCTTAATTAAGGAGATAAGATTGAGTTATATTTGAGTTGTAATTAGTTAGCTCAGTTAACTAAGTTAAATCCAGTTAAATTAGTTCCAAACAAGTTGAGGAACTAATTGTGAGTTCAGTCAGTTAATGCATGCATGCATCCAACTAGTGTACTCCAGATAACTGAAGATTCTCTCATCGATAACTCATGCATGTCTATTATGAAAAAGACCCAGTTGAGATTAAAGACAGGGACATTGTACTATCTCCTTCAGGATTACGCAGTTATTTCAGAGGTCGGAGCAATGTGTGAGGATTATTACACACAAGTGGCAGCTTGAGGACCCAGGAGAAACTGCGCAAAGAAATACGAGGATTGAAGGAAGGCGTATGTGTTGTCTATTCTGTCTATGAGCAGCAGTGAGGGATTGTACTGAGAGCTGGATAGCTTGTAAGCTAACGTTTTGTGTAATCCTGAAATATTTCCACTTGTATGATAATATAGATATCAAGGTTTTTAGCTGAGGATTTCCCCAAAGTATTCTTCTGTGTTCATGTGTGATGGATTTCTTCTTGATCTATTATATGTGTTCTATTTGATATTGCTCAAAATCGATTAAGCTTCCACAAGTTTGATTGTAGAAGTAGATTAAGTATATTGCTTTAGTTACATTGCATTATTAGTTTAATCTACGGTGAAATTTCTACACTAAGCATCCCTCAACATCTAATTAAACCATCAAGGTCTCCTAACAGAAATAAAAGGGGCTCTTATCTCCCATCTTCACCTAAAGTTGTTGTACTACCTTAGAAATCATTGATGAACCCAACTCAAAATTTGAAGCTTCCTACTCCTTATTCTCTATTACTGAAATAGGCTCATGGGACTTCCTAGTTGCAAAGTCTTCCTCAAACTTTACATCTCAAATCACTGTTGTCTTCCTCTGCTCTAGAGTCTAGAGTATAGACCCCATAAGCCTTTGATGTCTCATTGTAACCGAAAAATAAACCCTTCATGTTGGAGGGCTCCAATTTGGTCCTCTTCTTGACTAGTAAATGGATACAAACTAGACAAACCAAAGATGCAAAAATGACTCACATTTGGCTTCACACTAATGAATACCACCTCTAGTGTCTTGTCCTTCAAGATACTGTGAGGACACCCATTCTAGATGTAAACTTGTGTGTTGCATGCCTCTACCCAAAGACACATTGGCAAGTCACGGTCATGTGTCATGGCCTTAGCAGCCCCTGTGATGGAATAATTCTTCCACTCTACAACCCCATTATATTGTGCATTGTATGAATTGTCAACTCCCTCTTGATTTTTGCCTCCTTGCAAAAGCACTCAAACCCGTTCTCTCCCCCATTGTTCAATCTCAAGACTTTGACCTTCTTCCCTATCTAGTTTTCAACTAGAGTTTTGAACTACAAGAACCCACTAATGACCTCATTGCCAATTTTTAAGAAGTAGATACAAGTCCCGCAAGAGAAATCATTAACAACAAAAACATAATGCATGCTTCACGTTATTGACATTGTTGATGTTTGTTGCTTGTGCAAGTACTTATACACAAGCCTAAATGTCCTTATACACTTACTCTAATGTGAGCAAGTTGCATTTGTAACTAAGCCTAGGTTTTAACCTAGGAAAAGCACATAATTGTTATGTTGGCTAATTGAGCTACAGAAACGTTAGGAAAAGTAAAGTATTTACTTTAGTAATTGTGTTTTAGACTCAACCCTTGATCTCAAGTGAGACAAGGTCTAATCTTAATCACTTTGGAGATTAAGGTTAAGGATTTAGCTCAATGTGAAGTTATAAAAGCAAGGCTAAGGAGAGGAAGAAAACACACCATACAATCGGAAGAGACATTGAGAAATGCATCTCAATGGTGAGTGGAGAAGGACTTCCATTCTAGTGTGTTGGAACCGAGGAAAGGGGCAGCAAGGAGATCTAGATCAGACAAGGAAGGCTTGATCAGCTACATTAGATCTAGTTGTCGTTGATCCAGGTGGATGTTGGTGGCCACCCACCTATCCCATTTGGACCCCCACAACTGTCTCTTTCAGTCTTTTCAATTTCCTAAATTGTAGCACAGTTTACTATTTTTAGCAGTTTTTCGGGTCTAAACTTCCAAAGCCGTTTTGAGGCCCTAAACGACGTTTTTTGGGAAATCTACCGCGAGCAATTTTTCTATTAAAAATCGTCTTTTCCGTCGTAGTCCTCGAAGAGATCTTTCCAACAGGCTATCATGCGCGTCAAACGGAGATAATATGACCAATTCGCGACCCCGGAAGTTGATGTACCAACTTACCGAGAAACGGAGCCCACAATTTGGCATTTCATCTTCTAGGGTTAAGTTTTGGAATGTGAAGGGTTTTCCATTGTTTCTCAACAATAAATAGGCCTTCGAGCCTCATTGTAACACAGTTTCGAGGCATGTAGCCACCACATCTCTTCTCAGAGATAAGCTACCATCGCCCTAGCTGGTTTCTTTCCATTACTGTTTGTAAGCATATTTCAGTATTTTACATTACTGAAATGAAGTATTATTTCCGTTGCATATCTGTGTTTATGGTTATCTTTGTAATTTGTTGCGTTCCTGTTTAAGTCCGGATCAGTTGTACATGTAATTTCCTCTGTTGAGCCATTATCCCAAGACAAGAGCCCAAGTAAGTTTTGAAAAAATTAATGAATAACCAATTTGATTGGGTAGTATCTGTTGTCATTTTTGTGAGATTGGTTATGCTTTTGTTTCCGCTAATTAAAGTTAAGAACCTATTTGTGCATTCATTCAGTAGATCTATAATCTCTAGGCCCATGCACTGTCGGGTGTTAGGTATTTAACAAAATTTAATATGGTATCAGAGTGATAAACTCTGAGAACTGATCTCAAGGTGCCAAGTTCATACGTCAAAGCCAGGTTTGGCCACAATCGTACAACTACAAACAAACAAAAAAGCCGAAAGAATCTCGACCATATGCAATCCATATAGAGGTACGAACAACAATTTTTTTAACACAACAAGGTTGTGTATGGAGGCACACATACATGCAGAAGAAATTGTGCGGCAAGGAGAGTGCAAGTCAACACAAGGTCGCAACTCATTGTATGACAAACACAAGAGGATGTGAACATGGACATAAGGCAAGTAGCAAGGGCTAGTTGCTGCCAGAGCCGACAAACCATGGGTTTGGCAAATGCAAGCAGAGGTAGAGAAGTAGGGACTTGGGAGGCAAGTTCCAGGCAGCGGTGCATTGTCGAGATTGAGGATAGGTTCAAACTACAAGAGAACTATAGAAGGCAACTCATTGTAGGGACGTGAGCAGGTAACAACTAAAGAGATTAGCAGAGGTCAACCCTCATATGCGCAGAGAGAGAGTGTACCACTCAAGGGTGCAAAAGCATATTTGGGTGCCTTAAGGACCAAGCAGAAAATTCTTTGGCGAGATTTGCTAAGATGACTGCAATAGATCTTTAGTTGAAGACAAGTTGGACGATGTTTCAACCTTCCTACTTTGGAAGGCTAGGGTCACCTTGGTTCTCAAGGAAAATAATTTGTAGGAGATTATTGAGACCGAGATCTCGGAGCAGTCAAATCCTCAATGGACATCCTAGCAAAGAACAGGATAAAGGCACAGAGGGTACTCTTGGATGCCATGAAGGATCATTTGATCCCTCACTTAACAGAGAACTTAAATGCGAATAGCCAAGGAGATTAAAATTACTTTTAAAATCTCAAATCTATTACATAAACTCCCAGATCTGAAAATTAGTTTGAAATCTCATAACTATCGGTCCTTCTTCCAATAGTTGATTTACCACTACAAATCCTTGAAAATCTCAATAGGAGAAGTTAGCTTTAATACCATGTGAAAATTTGAAACCCTGGGTGACTAATGTCCTTGTGATCTCAATCAAACAAGTAGATCATTGGATTTAATCAATGCTGAAATTAAATGTCACAATAGCATCAATCACAAAAAACTAGAAATTAAATAGCAAAAGCATTACAAATTAAGTTCACACATACACAGGTAATTACTCCTTCAAACAATTACTCATTCCTTTGAAATACTTACAAAAAAACCTCCAAAGCTAACAAAAAAATAGCATTGTATGGTTACCAAAATCACCCTGAACTTGAGCTTCTACAGGCTGCTTGAAATGTGCACCTGCTGAAAAAATAGAAACTATTGAGAAATCTAGGGGCAGCAGTAGTAGGTGATTTCTCTTACTTGGTGATAATTGGTTGTGAAGACTTTTTACTTTTCTTGATTATGTTGTTCTTTAGCTTGATTATTAGTGTGTTCTCTTCATCAAACAACTATCAAAACATAATAAGCAATGAGACAAAGGCCACAAGATATAAGATATCAACCAAGGCCAAAACCTCTCCAGACTTGAGAGGAAAACCTGTTGAAAATGCAGCAAGAAAATCTAGTTTTGACTTTGCCTTGGTCAAACTAAATTCAAATTCAAATTTCAATTTTAGCGGAATACTTGGAGGTAGTTAACTGAGGTGACATGGATCTTATCACTCAATTAACTCAGTAAATTCGAGTTGGAGACACTTGAGTTCAATTCAAGATGATTGATTGCTAATTTGTAGTAATCTATTTCAGTTAATTTGAGTTATTGTCAGTGTAACTAGTTTTCACTATCAGAAGAACTAGTGGAGGTGTAGTTAAGGGTGTGTAACTTTTTTCACACTAAGTGATGATCCACTTAACTGATCAATCATCCCAAAATTTGTTGCATGCAAAGAATTCAAGTTACCAAGTTGAGATTGGAGTTCAAGGGTAGTGTACTATCAATTGTAAACTATTCCAAGTTGTACAAGTCATGCATGTAGTCAAAGAAGGACCTAGAGGAATTGTGCAATCCAAATTGAGGAATTTCCTAAATAATAGGGGCTAATTCCTTGAGGAACAACACAAGGAAATAGGAGCTTGGAGGCTCGAAATTTTGGCTAAGTATTGGCTAAGGTCAGTGAGGGAGGTAGAGGATAGAAGATACAGGTGCAAGTTGAGCTCAAACTTGAGCAAAGCATATTGTATTCATCCAGATTCTTTGATTAATGCAATACAGATAGATCGGGGTTTTGAGCAGTTGCTTTCCCCTAGATAAATCTCTATGTATGTGTGTTGAATCTTGATCCATGTTAATGATTTGTGTTCTCAATCGTGAATTTACTTCCGCATATCAGTAGAGTAGCTTCTAGTCTTGTGATTTAGAAAATTTCATGAGCAATTTAGAATCTACACATTAATTTCTACATGGTATCAGAGATAGATTCACAATAGAGAAGAGATTTTGAAGTTGTCATTGCAGGAGGTTCGAATTTGAAGATCAGTGTTACAAGTTTTCTCCAGGACTGAGAAGATGGCTTTCAATGGACTCAAGCTTGAGTATGCTTTGGAAGGAACCACAAATTTTTTGGCATGGAAGATCTGCATGGAGGCAATATTAGATGATAATGGGCTGCTAGAATACATCAAGACAGATGTAGCAAAACCCCCAACATTTGATGCCTAGGATCTTGCTCAATGGAAGAAGGATGTGGCTAAAGCGAGGAGGATCATATTGGAGGGAGTTCAGGATCATATTGTCTCGAATCTCCATGGGAAAGAGACTTCGTTCATGATGTGGAAAACACTGACAGAGTTGTTTGAGAACAATAGTGACCACAGGAAGCTGGCACTCAAGGACAAGCTTCGAAGTATTAAGATGCAAAAGAATGAAACAATTATGCAATACCTTAGCAAGTTTACGCAGTGTCATTATGAACTTGGCGGGGTCGATATCACTGTCTCTGAAGAAGATCTAGTAGCTCTAGCCCTCTTGGACCTTCCCAAGCACTGGCATAGTTATCAAGATTCGATAAATGGTAGAGAGAAACTACCAAGCTGGGAGTGGTTATGGTTTGATCTAGTGCAGGAAGAAATAAAGTGGAGCAACAGAGAAGGGACTTCATCCAAGGGCGAGGATGAAAAGAACTATGCCTTGGCTGGAAAGGAAAAGAAAGGGAAAGGGAAGAAATCCCAATCCAAAGCAGAATTTGGTCAAGGGGGCAAGAAGAAAGACTTGTCCAAAATCAAGTGCTTTCACTATCATGAACTGGGACACTATGCCACGAAATGTCCACACAAGAAGGTAACCAACAAGACCGACGGAGGAGCAGCACGTGAAGCCTTTGTTGATTTCTGGTAGCATCAGATGTGCTCTAAGTCTCAAATTTTGCAAGAAGGCTTAAGCACATGTATTCCAAAGAACCCAGAAAACGTTTTCGAAAATTCCGCACAGAAATAGTTTTATTAAAATAATTAATTATTTTTAAAGGAACGCTACGTCTAAACTTAGGAAAATAAAATAATTAAAGGGTATTAATATAAACTGTGGGTGTAACTTCAAGCCATTGATTAGCTTATAATCTGGGTTGTTGAATGTCAACAAGGAGATTATTTAAAGAGGCTTGAGGGTCACTTGGAAAAACACCCAAAGACTTCAGAAGTTCGATTTTCTAAATCAGAGCAGAGGAGCTGCCGAGAGAATTTCGATAATGAGTTTTTGCAGTGAGGGGCAGGGATAGTTGGGTTGGAGTATCTTTTCCAGAGCCCAAGATACACAACAAAAATGCAGAGAGTCACCAGGAGGAGGCAATGCAGACCCAGGAGGGGTTGACGTTGGGCCAGAAGGGCCCACACAGTGCTTGACGCATAGCTAGAAGGGCTCAGGCAGAAGCAGCACAGTCTTCTAGCAGAAGTCTGAGATTTGTCAGGGAATTGATGTTTGTGTCGGGAGGGTTGACGTCAGAGCTCCATGAGGCAAGTAGACCAGCGCAGAGTTGACGCAGAGCCTTTGAGGCTGACACAGGGCCTATGCAGGCCAGCGCAGAGATAGCCAGGGACAGTTGGTTCAGCTGCCGGATCAGTCGGGACTTGCTAGAGTGAGGTAATCTCACTAAGTTTTTCTATCAGTTTATTTCTCTGTAACTGGATTGCCAAAAGGGCATCCAAAGTTGTATTCAGAAACTACTGCTTAATAATATAAAACCCTCAGAGTTGTTGCATCGGTTTTCCCGCATTGGGTTTTTCAAGGGACCTTTGTCCAAAAGATATTGTGCCACTTGTGTCTATTTTTCTCTAGTGAACGGGATAAGAGACCAAGACAGACTGGACGGAGCCTCAAACTTCGTACTCTGGAAGGCCATAATCTTGTTCATTCTAGATAGGAATTGTGTCAAGCACTTTGCTTTGAGGACAATAGCGATCCCAGTTGACCCAGCGAGGGCCAAGAGCATCATCCTTGAAGGGGTCAAGGACCATGTAGTACCTAAAGAAATGAGATGTGGGAGGCCCTAAAGAAATTGTACCAGCACCCTTCTGTGCAGAGAAGGATGCTACTTGAAAATTAGATGTAGTCATACCAGATGCAAAAAGGGGAATAGATCGACAACTTCCTCGGTCGATTGAAGGAGATCCGGGATCAGCAGACTTCCATAGGTGCCACACCAGATCAAGAATTGATGGTGAGAACAGTGTTGAACGCAATCTTTGAAGACTAGGAGGTGTTTGTCTAATGCATATTGGGCAGGACGACCCTTCCAAATTGGGAGGAAATGTGGGCGACTCTTCGCCAAGAAGAGATCAGAAGGCTGACCAAGGCAGGAAGCAACGGCAAAGGGGTCAGAATCAATAAGGAGGAAGAGGAGGATGTTGCCCTAGCATCTGAGGGAAAGCAGGAGAAACGGAAGAATGACCTCTCCAAGGTCAAATTCTTCCACTGTGGGGAACTAGGTCACTATGTGAGCCAGCGTCCGAGGAAGAAGAGCAAGGGAGAGGCTTCTGAGACCAAAGCTGCGCCAGCAAGAGCGGAGAAGGAAGTGGAGACAGATGATAACTGTGCCATGAGTGCTCACACGCCACTTGAGAGAAAGTGGGGAGACATCGAGCTGTAGTCAAATGGACTATAGGCGATGAGGGGCAGGATCCTCGAGGTACCCAGCCTCTTGGATTATACCTTGCTACAGGAGCCCTAAAGAGGAGTAGCAGTACTGACGGATGCAGATGGAGCGATAGAGGGAGCTACAGTGCAGGATTCCCAGGACAGTGTGAGGCAGCAGTGCGAGATGCATGGAGTTGTTGCAGTAGCATAGAGGTCAAAGAAGGGGCACTTGTTAGTGACAGAGGGAGTTTCAGCATCGAGGGTGTCTCTAGCCTGACAGAGATGTCAAAGTTGGGAGATCAGTTACTTACTTCTCAGTAACTGAGTTGCAGTGCAACAGTTAGCAGTGGCAATGCTATGGGCAGCACGATGCAGCATGGTGAGAGGGTTGTCATACAAATGCAGCAGTGGCGGTGGCAGGGCCATGGGTAGCAGTACATGATGTAGCAATGATGTTGGGCAGCAAGCCTAGCATCAGCACAGGGACCGATGTCGGATGATCAGGGTGATACTCAGTGAGGAGTATTACTAGAGCACAGTCCTCGCTAAGAGGGAGTGTTGATTTGGGGTAGCATCGAATGTGCTCTAGCCACAAAAATCAGTGGAGAGGCTAAAGCACATGATATCTCCAATACCTAGAAATGGTTTGGGTAGATTCTAAACAGTTTGGGAGATATTAAAATAATTAATATTTTTAATGGAGTCCCTAAGTCTAAACTTAGGGAAAATAAAATATTAATGTGAATTAATATAAAACTATGTTAGAAGGGTCCAAAAGTCATGGATCAAGTCAGAGTTAATCTTAGCCGTTGATTAGCGACTTAATCTCGGTCGTTGAAGTGTCAATGAGAAAAGTATAAGAGGAGGCTTGAGGGTCACTTTGAGAATACACCTCTGGGGTAGGGTTTGCTGAGGAAGTCGAAAGAGTGATCAGAGATGCAGCTAAGGGGCGATGAATACAAAAGCAGAGAGGCAGAGATAGTACTAGGAGGATCAGCTCAAAAGTCGGGAGAGAAGTACGCAGAGCCAGCCAGAGGTTCACGCAGAGCCAGCCAAGGCTCACGCAGAGCTAGCCAGGAGCTGCACAGTGCCTCAGAGAGCCAGTGTGGGTGACGCAAAGGCTCTAGGGGCTAACGCAGTGCCTCCAAAGGCTGACGCAAGGCGAGCTAGGGTGACGTTGGGCAGACGCTGGGCCAGAAAGGGCTGACGCAGTCCCTTGAGGCTGACGCTGGGGTTTTCGTGGGCCAGATTGGAGATGGGAGCTGTCGAAGTGTTTATCCGGGGTTTCAGCCGGAACCTCGATCTCCCATTGAGAGGTACTACTGTCGAAATTATTCTTTGTTGGATGAGCTGGTTTTAGCAACCCGATTGTATTCTGAAACTGCTTAATAATACAAACCCTCAGATAGTTGCACCAGTTTTCCCGCATTGGGTTTCTCCGGGGACATTAGTCCAAAAACAATGGTGTCACTTGTGTGCTTGTTTTGTTTCCTTCAGTTGATGATCTGTAATGTGTTGAGCATGTACTTGTATTTATTTTAAATATTTACATGGTAAATAACTTGTTAATTAATAAGAACAACTAGGCAGAAATAAATCAGAAAGTACATGAAGAGTTTCTAACGGGTTAGACTTAGAAATTCCAACAGTTTTGGGCAAATTAATTAATGAAGTGAAGGTTGCAGTTGTCTTAGCTTCGATATTTGTTGTAGGAAGCAGTAGATAATTTGTTTCAGTAATTAACAGATAGGAGAAGTTTAATCAGTTGTTGCAGTAGTAGATTTGGGTGACGATTCCTCTAATTTTCACATGGTATCAGAGCGAGTGAGGTGAGACAAGAAGAACAGTGCCAAAGAACCCAGCGCTGAGCAAAAAAGGGAGATTGAAAAAGTTGCAGGAGGCAACAGTTCGAAACCTCAGAGGGTTTGCGCAGTCCTAGCCGAAGGGCTAATTTTCAAGGCAGTCTCTCTCTGAGTGAGTCGACAAAGAGGAAGGACACCCAATTCGAAAGTTGTCGAGGCAGAGGAAGCAGCGTTGAAGCCTCAGCATGAGGAGAAGCTGGTGGGACGCAATCTTTTCTGCAGGCCATTTTTGTTGGGCAGAAAGACGTCAAAATAGAAGGGAGAATCACGATCCAAAGGCTGCGCCCGTGAAGATCGAGGAAGAGGAGTTTGCCATGACAATCGAGATACCTCCAAGAGGGAGGTGGGCTGATTTGGAGCTATTGTTCAAAAGAGCTACAGATGGGCAGGATCCTTGAAAAGCCCACCTCTTGGATCAATTCCTTGCTACGGGAGCGCAGATCAGAAGTAGATTGATGAACTAGTATCGGATGCTGCCGAGGAGAGTCAGAGAGACAGTTGCAGTGACTAGGAGCACCAGAGACTGAGCAACACAAAGCAAAGTTGGGAGCAGTGCAAATGGCATAGAGCAGAGGTCAGCAGCAGCACAGTAGATTTAGAGGGTCAGTGTAGAGACTAGCAGCAGTTAGATTCCAGCATTCACATGGTATCATACTGAACATAGTTAGTTCAGTAATTTGGGATGTTTTTCCGCTGTTGATGGACTGGCAGCAACAGTTGGCAATGCAGTGGCAGTTGGCAATGGCAGTTCTAGCAGCAGCAAGGATGCAGAATTTCAGAGGGAGTTGCAGAACAGATGCAGTGTTGATAGTGGCAGGGTCAACAGCCATATAGATGTAGCATTTGCGCAGTGGTTGGTGGACAGCATGTCAAACATCAGCAGCGCAAAGGGAGATGTTACAGAACAGAGTGATGCTTCAGCATGTTGCATTATTAGAGCACATTCCTCGCTAAGAGGGAGTGTTGATTTATGGTAGCATCGGATGTGCTCTAAGTCTCAAATTTTGTAGGGAGGCTTGGGCACATGTATTCCAAAGAACCCAAAAAGTGTTTTGGGAAATTCCACCCAGAAATAGTTTTATTAAACTAATTAATTTTTTTAAAGGGACCCCAAGTCTAAACTTAGGAAAATAAAATAATTAAAGGGTATTAATATAAATTGTGGGTGTAACTTCTAGAAGAAGACGAGGATCAAGCAGAAATGATCTTAGCCATTGATTAGCTTCTAATTTGGGTCGTTGAATGTCAACGAGGAGATTATTTAAGGATGCTTGAGGGTCACTTGGAAAAACACACAAAGAGTTCAAAAGTTCGATTTTCTAAAGCAGAGCAGAGGAGTTGTCGGGAGAATTTCGATAGTGAGCTTTTGCAGTGAGGAGCAGGGATAGTTGGGTTGGAGTATCTTCTCTAGAGCCCAAGATACGCAGCAGAGAGGCAGAGAGACACCAAGAGGAGGCAACACAGACCCAAGAGGGGTTGACATTGGGCTAGAAGGGCCCACATAGTGCTTGACGCAGAGCCAGAAGGGCTCACGTAGAAGCAGCGCAGTCTTCCAGCGGAAGTTCGAGATTGTCGGGGAATTGACATATGAGTCGGGAGGGTTGACGTCAGAGCTCCAGGAGGAAAGTAGACCCAGTGCAGAGCCGACGCAGTGCCTATGCAGGCAAGTGCAGAGATAGCCGAGGACAGTTGGTTCAGCTGCCGGATCAGCCGGGACTTGCCGGATAGAGTTAGGTAATCTCACTAAGTTTTTATGCTAGTTTATTTCTCTGTAACTGGATTGCCAGAAGGGCATCCAAAGTCGTATTCAAAAACTACTGCTTAATAATATAAAACCATCAGACTTGCTGCACTGGTTTTCCCGCATTGGGTTTTTCCGGGGACATTTGTCCAAAAAATATTGTGTCACCTATGGATTTTTCTCTATTGTTTTGTTCTTGTTTTGGGCAAATTAATTAATTGAGGCTGAAGTTGTATTAGCTTCGATATTTGTTGTAGGAAGTAGTAGATAATTTGTGTTAGTAATTAACAAATAGGAGAAGTTTAATCAGTTGCTGCAGTAGTAGATTCGGGTGACAATTCTCGAATTTTCACAGCCTTGGCTTCATAGTTCAAACTTGATTTTACCCTCATTGCATGGCAAGCACAGTGATGGGTAGTGTGTGGTATCTCGACAGCGGTGCCTCATTCTACATGACAGGCAACAAATAATTTTTCATTGACTTGGAGAAGAAGGATCTCCAAATGCACATCCAGATGGGTGATGATTGAAGGTATAGCGCGACCGGCAGTGGTAATATTATTTATCAGAGGGAGTCTGGATCCCCTCTCAGTCTCAAGGATGTGATGTATGTACCGAGTCTGAAGAAGAATCTAGTTTTCGTCGTCCTGTTGGAAGATCGTGGCTATGATGTAATATTCAATTTCAGCAAAAGGAAGGCTTTCTTGAGACACATCTCCACGGGGCAAGTGAAGCAGATCAGGGTTCAAGTGAAGAACCTCTACAAATTAAATGTGGAAGACTGTGCGTCATTGAGCACAAAAGCAGAGAAGGTGCAGAGCCGAGATGTCGGTGAGTTATGGCATAGAAGGCTTGGCCATTTGCATCATGGCGCTTTGAAGATCATGCAACATATTTCTACAAGCCTCCCCAATGGAGCACTAGAGCAGTGGGATACATGGAAAGGGTGTACAATGGGGAAGTACACAATCGACCTTCAATGATCGGGACAGCAGGGCGCATGCAATCCTTGAAAGGATCCACTCTAATGTATGTGGACTTTTCTCGATAGCCTCCACTGCCAAGCACAGGTTTTATGTTATATTTGTAGATGATTTCTCACAGAAGTGTTGGATCTACTTAATGTAGAAGAAAGACCAGACATTCTCCAAATTTGTTGAGTTTAAAGCACATGTTGAGAAAGAGACTGGCAGAAAAGTAAAGGCTCTCAGGAGCGATAATGGTGATGAGTACGTGTCGAATGAGTTTAAAAATTTCAATGCGAAGGAAGGCATTCGACGGGAGTTAATAGCACCTCATAACCCACAACAGAATGGGCTGGCTAAGGGGAAGAACAAAAGTATTATGGGAGCAGCACAAGCGATGTTGCATGACCAAAGCCTACCCTCTACACTTGTGGGTTGAAGCAAGCAACGCAGCGATCTACTTGCAAAATAAGTGTCCTCACAGGATTCTTGGCATGAGTACACCAGAGGAAGCTTTTTCAGGGAAGAAACTATATGTCACAATTCGGGATCTTTGGATCATCAATTTACTGCCATGTTTCCAAGGAAGCAAGTAAAAAGCTAGAGCCGACAGCGAAGTTGGGCATATTTGTGGGGTACACTGATACACCTCACAACTATCGTATGTACTTGCCATCTCTCAAGATAACAGTAGTTAGAAGAGATGTGAAGTTTGATGAGGAGATGGCAAAGGTGTTCTCTTGAAAGGGAACTTCAGTTGCAGCCCGATCAAGAGCTTTTGGCTCCAAAGGAAGAACCTCAGGAAGTTGTGGAGAAGCCACAAGCAGAAGAGCAGAGAGTGGAGTCATGCACTCAAGCAGTGACATCTAGAGAAGGAAGAAAGCGAACCAGGGAAGCTAACAGATTATTACAGGATGCTAGAGAGAATGTGGGAGCTTCCTTATCACAACGCAGGGAAAGGAGGTCACCAAATCGGTACACTAGCTACATGGCTCTTGTTAGCACTTTGCAATTTCCTTTAGGCTAAGATCCAGCCCTATTAACCTTGGAGAGGGCTCTCTCACTAGGGTTTTTCTCAGTCAACCTAATCACTCAATATTTTTTATCTTAGGGTGGTTATGAGGATCAGAAGAGCAGATTTGATTTACTATTTTCAAGGCGGGTAAGAGAAGAAAGACCCACAAAACTAGTTTCAGCTAATGATTTCAAGTGAATAGGGATAGTGAAGGTGATTTAGGCAGGGATAGGATAGGCAGTTTTTCTGATAATATAAGTTGATTTCATTGTAGGGAGGGTGAGTGTAGAATCATGAGGATGACAATCAGAGCATCAAGTCACAGATGAATTTAAATTGCCATTAAGAGGAAAAAGACACATAAAATGTTCAGCTTATATAAAACAGAGCACAACAGTGAATTCTGCAATATTTACTCTTAAGCTAAAACATGAAGACATATGTTTAAACCATGGAACCATAAGATAAAACTGATAGCACAGAGGACAACATACCAACAAAGGTCTGACACAAGAATCCCTGTCAAACTCCTTCTTCCTTCTTCTATTCACTTGAGAAATTGATACAAAATACAAAATAGTAGCCTTGCTTCTTCACACTGACCAACATAACCTTTTTCTTAGTTTTTTACATATTATATACATCAAAATATTCCACTCCCACCTAGCAGGGTCGAATTTCTCAAAGGAAAACCATTCATCATCTAGATACATTGAACTGTCACCTACTTTGCAAAAAATAGGAACTAATTACCTAATGCAATTTTTAGCATGAAACATCATCAAAATTGGAATATTCATAACAAATCATTAACCATGCCATCATAAGGATTAATGACACCTAATAGCATGATTAAACAACTTCTGGAACCCAAAAACTCAAATTTACAAGTCAAAATGAGTACTGTGTCAAAAACGCAACATTTGTTGTGAATCTTCTAGTTTCGCAGCAACTTTTGCAACATTTCAAGTTTTGCATATTTCCGGCCTATCTCTGAAAAATTAAACTAATGGGTCATCTTGGAATGTCCCTGTGAAGGTTATGAACCTATGAAACAGCCCAAAAACTTAAAACCTAGCTTCAAACCACCATCTCCCTTTTGCTACCAAATTCACAGCAAACTTATGCAGCACCTCTCCTTTGACTGATATTTTTTCAATATCTCCTAAACAGTGAATCAGATTGAGCTGAATTTTTTGTCAGCGGGTTAATATCATCATAATGCTTCTCCACAAAACATTTCAGCCAAATCCAACTCACGGATTTCGAGAAAATCTAAAAATGGTTGTAGGTGACAATAGCTTGTTTCTCGAAAACCATGAAGCATTTTGGGTTGAAACTAACTGAGTTTATTCATCTCAACCCCATGCATCTACTATAAAATTTCAGGGCAAATGGGTACAGGGTTTAAAAGATATGGTGAAAATACATTTGCATAACGCACTTGCGCGACGAGCTGTCTTTGTGTGGCTTTAATCACATGCTTGAACTTTTGCTAAGCAAAAATGGATGATTGATGATGTTGCCACCCTTGTAAACCACTTTTAAGTTCCCACACACAAAAATAATGCCAAAAAAAATGAATTTTAATTAAACCCTAATGCTTCTGACAGTTTCGCAACAACTTGTGCAGCAGAACACACAACAGTCATAGCTTAGGATGGTTGGAGGGAATCTGAAGGCCTTTGATCTGTTTGACAAGATGAACTAGGGCACATACAACATAAAAAGTCTCAAAGAAATAAGAGAAACCCTTACTCGTGACTGGCTTGACGATTCCTTGAAATGTGCAGCAATTCTCTTAGTTTGCACAGCAGAACCTTGACTTGCACAACAGTTTTAACTTGCAGACATGCAACGTTCTTCTTCTCAACCTCCAAAGTGTTTCAAAGCAAAGGATGTGTTTCAAATGAGAGAAATGAGGGTGAAGAAGCACATTTAAAACCTTCATGCACTTTTAGGATCTTCTTTAGGGCAATGATGACTCACTTCTTGATGTGAAAAATAGATAAGTGGTGTTTTTGAAATGATGGCAACATGACATGACTGACCATAATTGATTCCCATAACTGACATGACTCGGCTAACTAACTCATGATGACCAAAATCTTTCATGACATGACCTTTTAATACTCTTTCATGGTGACCAATGACCCCTTATGATTACCCTTTTAATGATGATCCTTCATGACATTACACTTTGGATTTTAGCAAATAGACCCTTTTGACTTAAAAACTTTACATGACACTCAATCCAAATCTAGAACTCTTATTCACAACAGACCCCTTTAGACCATAATACTTATGAAATCAAGACTGACATTTACAAATTGACCTCAAATTAATAGAAAGACTGAAATGACTAAGATCCCTATAATATAGGACCCAAACATTGGCTTCAATGCGGATGGCATCCTCCCTGTGAGGTGTCAAGAACACCATAGACCAAGTGCCTAATCCATTGGACTATTCCAAATCTTGAGAACTTGCAAATTGATTGTTGTTGCTTTGATTTTCAACTGAAGCCAAATGCAAACTAAAACTCAAACTAGCAACCTGTTCCAATCCTCAAACTGAACCAAATCCATTCTTCAAACTGAAACCTAAACTGTACACTGAACACTGAAAACTCTATTGCAAACTGAAACTGAAAAGAATGCTCAGGGTGCTAAGCTTATTCATCACACCTACCTACTCAAAATTTCTGGAAACATCTATTAGATCAGGTAATAGAAAAATGTCAGTGTAACCATAAAAGCAAATGGTTATTTGATTGCTTTCTGCTCATATTTTCCTCATGCAGAAAGAAAAATTTGGAGAATGGCAACTCAAACTCCATCCTGAATCCAATTCTTGTACTGGTGAGCAACATAAACTCCCTTGATAATTCCAATAAGCAGGAAAAAGAATCTTTAAGAATAGGAATATTCATTATGTTCATTTCTTGTTGATGGGCAAAAGGAAGAAGACAAGCTTCATGCTCTCGTTTCATTTCTTCAATTTCACTTCAATCTTCATGATCATTTTCAAATGAAAAAACATAAGTCTACTTTAAATGTTCTTGAAAAAACTTTGAATGTTCTTGAAAGGCATCTAATGAAACAGTCACATCATGGACAACAAGAATGTCAAAAATTAACCCTTCACATGATTCAAGAAGCATGAAATCTTGAATTGTTTCTTTATTTTCCAAAGGGTCTAAGACAACTTCCTCTTCATTATCCTCTTGTAACTATGGAGTGTAGTTGTCATTGTTTAGGTCACTGCTTTCATGAATAACACCTTCATATTCATTTAAAGTGAGCTCACTACTTTAAGTTTCTATACATAGAATTTCAGCACTCAAAATTTGATAAGTTTCTTCTTGGAATAAAGATCAAGGAAATAAAAGAGCTGATGAAAAATTTGATTGTCTATCCTGTTCTTTCTCTCGGTGACTTAACATCGACAAGACTGTTGTAAATCATCATCAACTTCAGAGGATGAAACATGATTGTCTACATCAGGATGTCGATCTACTTCATTTTCAGGCAAGAAAAAACTTAAAAAGCTATATTTGCTTGAAGTTTTCTTGAATATGATGGCAACTAGTCTCTACTTCTTCTTCCTAATAGTTAAAAGGGTTCTCATGAATAGCCTCTATAATCTCATCATCCATAAATTGATCATCTTCATAAAAACTTTCCAAATGCTCAATAAAATTGTCAAAATGTGTGCAACAATCTTTGACCAGCAACAAGGAAGGATGATGTTCTTTATATCTCTCATAAAATACTGTATGAAAATCTCTAAGAGAATATAAACAAGCATTTGGCAAGCTTTCATACAATAATTGTGCATTTCCCTCCAAGGATACCATGAACATCTTCATGAGACAATCTTCATGAAAATCAACCTTTAGCTTACGCACATGCATGTGAAATTTAACCAAGTGAAGTGCAGCATCATCTCCTACCTGATCTTTGAATCTTGGCAAATAAGTTTGCCAATCTACACAAGGCATGTGATTTGGAAATCCTGGAATATGAATGCGATGCATAGGAGCATACCTTGCAGATCTGTGATCCATCTTGAGCCAATAGAGTTGCCAGTAAAACCCTAATTTTGGATCCTGCTGCCAGTGGAGTCTTTGGATCAGGTTGAAACTTGATTGGAGTTGCCAGGTGAATGGTGCAGCCTTCATCTGTTCGGCTTTTGTTCACCATCAGAAGTCAAATATGACCTTTAGGATTCTTTCCCGGAGAAGATGGAACTTTCGCTCCCCGACAACGCTGCCACAATGTTTGCACTTTGTAATTTCCTTTAGGGTGAGAAAGGATTACAAAGGTAACCTCATAACACTTTTAGGCTAGGATCCAGCCCTACTAGCCTTGGAGAGGGCTCTCTCACTAGGGTTTTTCTTAGTCAACATGGTGACTGAATGATTTTTTATCTTAGGCTGGTTATGAGGATTAGAAGAGCAGATTTGATTTACTATTTTGAAGGCAGGTAAGAGAAGAAAGACCCACTCAACATAGAACCAATTTCAGCTAATGATTTCAAGTGAATAGGGATAGTGAAGGTGATTTAGGCAGGGGCAGGATAGGCAGTTTGCTGATAATATAACTTGATTTCGTTGTAGGGATGGTGAGTGCAGAATCATGACGATGACAATAAGAGCATCAAGTCACAAATGAATTTGAATTGCCATTAAGAGGAAAAAGACACATAAAATGTTCAGCTTATATAAAACATAGCACAATAGTGAATTATGCAATATTTACTCTTAAGCTAAAACATGAAGACATATGTTTAAACCATGGAACCATAAGATAAAATTGATAGCACAGAGGACAACATACCAACAAAGGTCTAACACAAGAATCCCTGTCAAACTCCTTCTGCGTTCTTCTATTCACTTGAGAAATTGATATAAAATACAAAATAGTAGCCTTTCTTCTTCACACTAACCAACAAAACCTTTTTCTTAGTTTTTACATATTATATACATCAAAATATTCCACTTCCACATAGCAGGGTTGAATTTCTCAACGGAAAACCATTCATCATCTAGATACATCGAACTGTCACCTACTTTGCAGAAAAATGGGAACTAATTACCTAACACAGTTTTAGCTTGATACATCATCAAAATTGGAATATTCATAACAAATCATTAACCGTAACATCCTAAGGATTAATGACACCTAACAGCATGATTAAACAACTTCTAGAACCCAAAAACTCGAATTTACAAGTCAAAATGAGGATTGTGTCAAAAACGCAGCATTTAACCACCATCTCCCTTGTGCTACCAAATTCGATGCAAACTTGTGTAGCACCTCCCCTGTCACTGATATTTTTTTAATATCTCCTAAACGGTGAATCAAATTGAGCTGATTTTTTGTTAGCAAGTTGATATCATCGTAATGTTTCTCCAAAAAACATTTGAGCCAAATCCGACTCATGGATTTCGAGAAAATCCAAAAATGGTTATAGGTGACAATAGCTTGTTTCTCAAAAATCGTGAAGCATTTTGGGCTGAAATTAACTGAGTTTATTCATCTCACCCCCATGCATCTACTATAAAATTTTCAGGGCAAATGGGTATAGGGTTTAAAAGATATGGTGAAAATATGTTTGCGCAGCGCACTTACATAGCGAGTTGTCTTTGCATGGCTTTAATCACATGCTTAAACTTTGGTTCAGCAACAATGGATGATGGATAATGTTGCCACCCTTGTAAACCTCTTTTAAGTTCCCACACACAAAAATAATGCCAAAATTTTGATTTTTAATTAAACCCTAATGCTTCTGACAGTTTTGCAACAACTTGTGCAACAAAACACACAGCAGTCATAGCTTAGGATGGTTGGAGGGAATCGGAAGGCCTCTAATCAGTTTGACAAGATGAACTAGGGCACATACAACATAAAAAGTCTCGGAGAAACGAGAGAAACCATTACTTGTGATTGCCTTGACGATTCCTTGAAATGTGCAGCAATTCTCTCAGTTTGCGCAGCAGTTTTAACTTGTAGACATGCAACGTTCTTCTACTCGACCTCCAAAGTGTTTCAGAGCAAAGGATGTGCTTCGAATGAGAGAAATGAGGGTGAAGAAGCACATTTAAAACCTTCATACACTTCTAGGATCTTCTTTAGGGCAATGATGACTCACTTCTTGATGTGAAAAATAGATGAGTGGTGTTTTTGAAATGATGGCAACATGACATGACTGACCATAACTGATTCCCATAACTGACATGACTCAGCTAACTAACTCATGATGACCAAAATCTTTCATGACATGACCTTTTAATACTCTTTCATGGTGACCAATGACCCCTTATGATTACCCTTTTAATGATGATCCTTCATGACATTACACTTTGGATTTTAGCAAATAGACCCTTTTGACTTAAAAACTTTACATGACACTCAATCCAAATCTAGACCTCTTATTTCCAACAGGCCCATTTAGACCATAATACTTATGAAATCAAGACTGACATTTACAAATTGACCTCAAATGAATAGAAAGACTAAAATGACTAAGATCCCTATAATATAGGACCCTAAGAGCTTTGATGAGCGAACTTGCAGAGACTGAGCCATCATCATTCAAGGAAATTGTAGAGCAACCAGTATGGGTTCATGTTATAGTAGAGGAATATGATTCCATTGTCAGAAACAATGTTTAGGAAGTGGTCCCAAGACCAGCAGACAAATCAATGGTTGGTTCGAGATGGCTTTACAAGGTAAAGCATGCAGCAGACGAGAGCATAGAGAAACAGAAGGCCAGATTTGTGGCCAATGGGTTCTCTTAGGTGGAGGGAATTGACTATGAGGAGACCTTTGCTCCAGTAGCAAGGTACTCATCCATCAAGTCAATTCTAGCACTGTTAGCATAGATGGGGTGGAAGATTTACCAGATGGATGAGAAGGCAGCGTTCCTCAATGGAGTTATTGAGGAAGAGGTGTATATTGAGCAACCAGATGGGTTTTAGACTTTCAATAAAGAGTCACATGTGTGCAGACTCAAGAGAGCGTTGTACGGAGTCAAGCAAGCACCTCGTGCTTGGTATACCAGGATTGACGGTATCTCACCGGTTTGGGCTTCACCAAAAGTGAAGCAGATGCAAACCTTTATCACACTGTGGTAGAAGGTAAATTATTGATTATTGTGTTATCCGTCAATGACTTGATCATCACTGGTGATGAGCAGCTAATCAAATGTTGCAAGGAGGACCATGCAAGAGAGTTCGAGATGAAGGACATGGGCCTCATGCACTACTTCCTTGGTTTGGAAGTATGGCAAGGAGATGGGGAATTGTTTGTCTCTCAAGGCAAGTATGCCAACGAGATACTGAAGAAGTTCTGCATGGAGAGCAACAAACCCATGGACACTCCTCTAGCAGGTAACTGGAGGAAAGAAGATGTCACTTTAGGTGAGGAACTGGAGGCTACCATTTACAGGGAGCTTGTGGGTTCACTTACATTTTTGGTGAACACACGACCAAATATGTGTTATGCAATTAACCAACTTAGTCAAGCCATGGTTAAGCCAACAAATTGTATTGGAAGGCAGAAAAGCATGTGTTGAGATACCTCAGAGGCACTACTCAGTTTTGTCTTTGGTACAGACGGACAGAGGGAGTGAAGCTGCAAGGCTTCACAGATGCAGATTGGGCGGGGGGAGTTCATCAAACAGGAAGAGCACTTCAAGAGGAATTTTCAGTGTTGGGTCAGAAGCAGTTTTTTGGCATAGCAAGAAGCAGAGATCTGTGGCAATCAGCTTAGCAAACGCAAAGCACATGGCTGCAAGTCAAGCAGCATGTGAGGCTATCTAGATGAGAAAGATTCTTGTTGGGTTATTTGGTCAGAAGATGGATCCTACAGTGATTTATTGTGACAATCAAAGTTGTATCAAACTCTCTGAGAATCCAGTATTTCATGATTGATCCAAACATATTGATATCCGGTATCACCATCTACAAGATTGTGTGCAAAGGCAGATTATGGCGTTGCAATACATTCCAACAAAGGAACAAGACGCAGATATTTTGACAAAGGCCTTATCAAGAGGAAAATTCGAGTTCCATTGAAGCAGGATTGGGGTATTTGATAATCCCTTTTTTGCTGAGAGGGAGTGTTGAAAATGCGGCAAGAAAATCTAGTTTTGACTTTGCCTTGGTCAAACTAGATTAAAATTCGAATTTCAATTTGAGTAGAATACTTGGAGGTAGTTAACTGTTAATTTTTTATAACAATGGTATGTTCCATGTTTTAGCACAATTTACTTCAATGTTCCTTATCAGCCCAATGACAATTTCCAATATCCAATAGCAATCACATTAACTTAAACACATTGACAGTAAATGTAGATAGAACATAAAACATGTATAGAAGACAAGAGGACACAAGATTGGGCAGATGCCAGGGAAAAAACCCAATGTGGGGAAAACCCTTTTATCAAATCTTCTTGTTATTATTCAATAGTTCAGCAAAGAGAGAGTACAAATATCAAATTTACTTGACCAAAACAGTCCTGTCAAAATCAGCAGTCAACAACAGTGAACTGCAACCCTAACCAAAAAGTCAATGTTGGTCAAAGCAACACCAAAATGTCCTACAAGCAGCTCAGTCAACAACAATCCAATTCGGCCTTCTAGGAGATTCAAAGTCAACCCAAAACAATTTGGTCAAACCCAGTCAAAGGAGAGAGAAACATTGTTGTAATTTCTACCTCCTGCCACACGTGCGAAGAAGAGAGAGGTTGTCTCCAAGCTATACACACCAATCAAGAGAGGAGAGAGAGGTGTGATGTGATGAGTGATGTCCAAATGAGGAGAGAGGTCACTCCTATTTATACAATTTGTTGAGGGTGTGGAGACACATCTATTGGGCTTTATTTCACTGAGGCTGACGTTGATAATTTGTGCATGAGAGAGAATAAATTCAAAATTCTGCTTCTACTTGTCAAAATGAGATGATCTTTATATCAAAATTGGTCCTCTCGAAAAGAGGAATCCAATGCAATATTCATCTTTGTCATATGAGTTGTCTTAAGGTGGAATTTGGCCCTAGTTTCCAATTTTAACACTCCCTCTCAACTAAGGAGAATTCCACTAGCCAATCCATCTGTCATCATCATGCCATCCTGTCATCATGTACCATCTCTATCATCACTGCTTTGCTTTGCTGAACCATGAAGTAATAATGAAGAAGAAGTGATCGAGAGTGAGTCATAAGATCATACCACTCTCCACTAACAAAAGTCAGTCCTTGATCCCAGATCAAGTTGTTGAACGCCATGCATCTTAGTCATAGGGAATACGGCAATACACGATGTGTCCATCAGTAGTGCTATGGTCCCTAACCATCTTTTCCCAACTCATTGGCCAAATGAGAGGTACTTCCCATGAGTCCCAGACTCCATGGGTAGGATGTGTGCTGGGGCATCGACAGGAGAAGGTGAACCACTCATCCTGCTCATATGCCATAGGAGAAGGTAAACAACTCATCCTGTGCATATGGCAATCGTAGGGGAAAGTGAACCACGCACCCTACATACATGTGTCCGCAATCGTAGGGGAAGGTGAACCACTCACCCTGTATCTAGCGCACCACTAGGGGTAGGTGAGCCACTCACCCTATGGTCGCTCATACCTCCAAGAAGTACCCCAAGCCCCCAGGAGCTCCCAGAGCTCAGTGTCCAACTCAAACGAGACCCTCATAGGAGGATCGTTCCACAACTCCAAATCTCTCTCAAAAGGTTAAGAATTTGACCTTCCCTAAAGGCTTCGTGACAATGTTTGCGACCTGCTCATATGTTCTAATGTGATAAAGCCTTATTGCTCCTCATTGTACCATATCTCAGATAAAGTGGTACCTAATATCAATGTGCTTAGAGCGGTCGTGGAACACAGGATTCTCTAATAGGCGAATCCCACTCTGGTTGTCGCAGAAGATCACAATGGTATCTAGCACGTGCTCAAATAGCTCACTGAAGAGCTTCCTCAACCAAACAACTTCACAACGGGCTCTGTTTGCTCTCTGTCTCAGCACTGCTTTTTCTCTGTCTCTATCAGTCTGTGGCTTTAAAGCCAACTAGCACTGTCTATTCATTTCCCCTTCTCGGGCTCTCTGGCTCCCAGCCTCTGTCTACTCGAATCCCCTTCTAAGCGTTAGCAATCATGGCATAACGTCTTCAGGGAAGGTGGCCACCTGTTCTGCAACGGAAGGGACCATCGGGCCTTTGAAATCCCCAAAAATAGCGTTTTTTGTTTACACAGAGAAACACTGTAAAACACAGGAAAAATCCGCCAAATCATTGTTCATCGGACTTCAAATATTATGAATTTCGCCCTATATTCCATCGGGTCCGCCTTTAAATCGCTATCGCATGTCATAAATGCTCGTTCCATGGTTTTCCCTTTTTATTTGAAAAATACATTAAAACACTGAAACTCCCGCAAAATGGCTTTATCGCGGACTTGAAATGTTATACATTTGCATCTATAAGTTCCATCGGGTCCGGTTTTATATCGCGATCGCATATCCACCATTGATCTGCGTGATCTTGATCCAACGGCTGAGATTCATTTCGGGCGGCGAAGGCATACGGAGATTACCTGCCCGAAAAGGCGGTTTTCTCACACCACGTGTCGGCCAGAGCCCATCCAATACCACTTACCGCCTAAGGCCCGCCCGAAATCCTGCTCATTACGAAACTCAAAACATATATATCTGCATGTATATCCCCTTCGAGTCCGGATTCATCACTTTATTCATATTTCCTTTGTTTTTCATTTATTTACGAAAATACGAAATACAAAGGAAAATGTCGTTTTCCGAATCTCAAATTATATAAAATATCATTTATAATTTTATTGGGTCTGGCTATTGCAGTCGTATGTATATCGGCCCCGCTCCTTTGTATTTTGCCGATGCAATATCGCGAGTTAATCTGGATCGTCGATCTGCGCGCTTGATCGACGGTCCTCGTTGATTTGCGCTGATCGCTATCGCAATTTTCATATGGTCATCGCCAATAGCCTCCGCCTGTCACCGCCAATTGCGATATGCCAATCGGATCTGGACCATTGATTGGCCAAATCCGACGACTCCTGTGCAAAGTTGTTTTGACCTCTGATAGGCTCTATTTCCACTGTTTTCTTGTGTTTTTCACTCTCGATAATGTAATCCATCATTTTTAAAGATTCTTCTTATGCGATAGTGGGTGTTTAGAATCCATTTTGGATCACGCCTTCCGACTGAAAAAGCTTTTGGACCACCAAAAGTTGGTTTTTAAGCATCAATCAAGTGATGATACAACTTCCTCACTTGTCCAATCTATATCCGTCTTGCACTAATTGGTTTTGAACCTTTGAGTCCGATTCTGAGGTACTCAACATCCCCTCTGCACGTAGTTCTCACCTTCCTGTCCAGAACTGTATCTTCCTGCAACTCATTGAGATATTCAGACAACAGATCATCAATAGAAAGCAATTGACTTTGCTCTTCGGGATCTTCAATCAATGAAAGTTCAAACAGTCTCAAGTTCTCTGCATTAACTACTGAATAGATGTGCATGTAAGCTAGCAAATCAAGGTGAAAAGCGTTCTCACCAATTTTCTCATGTATCTTGAAAGGCCCATACCTTATTGGCTTCAGCTTCTTTCCTTCACCTTGCATTCTGTCTTTGCTGATGTATAGTCAAACTTGATCACCAACTTGGAAGCTATGCTCAATTCGATGCTTGTCATGCCTTGCCTTATACTTGGCCTGGCTCTTTTCCACCTGTTCCTGCACTACCTGGTGAATTTCTTGGATCTGTTCAATGAACTTGGTACACTTTGTACACTTTGGCCCTTAATTGGCGAAGAGTTTGCCAACTCATCATTGCTTGCTGCATATAAGCTAGTGGATAGAATTGTTTTTTAAGGGCAGAAACAAATTCACTCCAGGTAGAAAGAATTTTACCATGCTTCTTCAAATCAGCTTGTGTCCTGCCTTCCCACCACACTAGGGCAGTTCCTCCAAGGCGAAGGCTAGCCAGCTGAATTTTACTCCTTTCTGAATCAATGTTTTGCACCCTGCAATACACATCAATCTGTCTAATCCAGTTATCTAGCTTTTCTACATTTAATTCTCCATCGTAGATTGGCCAATCAAAATTTACATTTAATTTAATCAAAGTTGTTTTCTTCTTTTTCTTTTCAGGGCTAGAAGGAGGAGTTGATGGAGGAGGCTCTTCCCCTTTCCCTTTGCGTTCTGAATGGGCAAATAGAAGAGGTTCCTCTACACCCTTGCCTTGTTCAGGTGTTGAAGTGCTTCCACCTCAATCCTTCATACAATACATTTCTTCCACCATGGCTCTCATGGTCATGAAACTGTCCATGAACTGAGGTTCTGATTCCAATTGGACTTCTCCGGCCATTCTCCTCTGAGCGTAGACTCTTCCAATTTCTGGATTAGCCTCAACAAGCTCTCCTTCTCCTAGTTTGAGCTTTGAACTAGTTAGCATTCAACAATCCAACACAAGCTTGTCTAACCTTAGCAAACCTAAAGCTCTAATACCACTTGATCTGAAAATATGATCTTAGATTACTTTTAAGGTATTATAGACTCGTGCATGGATTTGCCTACATTACTTAGTGCAATGAATCGATAAGATTGCGAATAATATAGGCAATGAAGCAGTTAAAAAACATAATAGACAAACACACATAACACAACAAATTTAACATGGAGTTCACCCAAAATTCCTGGGCTACGTCTCCTGGTCCAGCCTTAAGTGGTGACCTCTCTATTATGTCTTCAAGAGCAGAGTTTTACAAAATGTGAGCTCAATTTGAGTCTCACACAACAGATACAAAACAAGAAGGCTTTACTTGGATCCCCCAAGTCTTTCTGAGTACACAGACTCTCCTCACTGGCTCTCTGCCCCTGTTTGCTCTCTGTCTCAACACTGCTTTTTCTTTGTCTCTATCAGTCTGTGGCTTTAAAGCCAATTGGCGTTGTCTGTTCATTTCCCCTTCTCGGGCTCTCTGGCTCCCAGCGTCTATCCGCTTGAATCCCCTTTTGAGCGTTAGCAATCATGGCATAACGTCTTCAGGGAAAGGGACCCTCGGGCCTTTGAAATCCTAAAAAATAGCGTTTTCTGTTTACACAGAGAAACACTGTAAAACACGAGAAAAATCTGCCAAATCACTATTCATCGGACTTCAAATATTATGAATTCCCCCCTATATTCCATCGGGTCCGCCTTTAAATCGCTATCACATGTCGCAAATGCTCATTCCGTGGTTTTCCCTTTGTATTTGAAAAATACATTAAAACACTGAAAATCCCGCAAAATGGCTTTATGGCGGACTTGAAATGTTATACATTTGCATCTATAAGTTCCATCGGGTCCAGTTTTATATCGCGATCGCATATCCACCGTTGATCTGCGTGATCTTGATCCAATGGTTGAGATTCATTTCGGGCGGCGAAGGTGTACGGAGATTACCCGCCCGAAAAGGCGGTTTTCTCACGCCACGTGTCGGCCAGTGGATGGGATCGGGCGGAGCCCATCCAATACCACTTACCGCCTAAGGCCCGCCCGAAATCCTGCTCATTACGGAACTCAAAACATATATATCTGCATGTATATCCCTTTTGGGTCCGGATTCATCGCTTTATTCATATTTCCTTTGTTTTTCATTTATTTAAGAAAATACGAAATACAAAGGAAAATGTCGTTTTCCGGATCTCAAATTATATAAAATATCATCTATAATTTTATCAGGTCCAGCTATCACAGTCGTATGTATATCGGCCCCGCTCCTTTGTATTCTGCCGATGCAATATCGCGAGTTAATCTGGGTCATCGATCTGCGCGCTTGATCGAAGGTCCTCGTTGACTTGCACTGATCCTATCGCAATTGTCATATGGTCATGCCGATAGCCTCCGCCTGTCACCACCGATTGCGATATGTTGATCGGATCTGGACCGTTGATCGGCCAAATCCGACGGCTCCTGTGCAAAGTTGTTTTGACCTCCGATAGGCTCTATTTCCGTTGTTTCCTTGTGTTTTTCACTCCCGATAATGTAATCCGCCATTTTTTAAGGTTCTTCTTATGCGATAGTTTTGAATGTTTGAAGACTTAGATCCATTTTGGATCAGCACTGCAAACTCCTATACATGATGTTGCATCGTGCTATTGCTGACTACTACTGCACTGCAACATCATACCCATTTCTGCTACTGAAATGGATTCTTTATCATCCCCATCTTCTCCCTGAAATAATCAAACTTGGTTCTTCCAAGGGCCCTGGTAAGGATGTCTGCCACCTGTTCTCCTGTAGGAGTGTAGCTCAACTGTACAGCTCCTCGTTGGACACAATCTCTGACAAAGTGACACCGGATATCAATATGCTTTCACCGATCGTGAAACACTGGATTCTCAGAGAGCTTAATGCAACTCTAATTATTGCACATCATCATGGTCACCTCCATTTTTCTTCTGAATAGGTTCACAAGCAGTTTTCTAAGCCATATGGCCTCACACGAAGCTGTGCTTGCCGCCATATATTTTGCCTCAGATGAGCTCAGAGCCACAGACTTTTGTTTCCTACTGCACCATGAAGTCATCCCTGAGCCAATGTTGAAACAATACCCAGAGGTACTTCTCCGATCCACTGAACTTCCTGCCCAATCTGCATCAGTAAATCCACTCAATCTGATATCCTTACCCTTGGTGTACAGGAGTCCATAATCGACTGTTCCCTATAAATACCTAAGAACATGTTTGGCTGCTACCCAGTGCGCCCTCTTTGGTTCCACCATGAACTGACTATGGGTGTTGATAGCGTAGCAAATGTCTGGCCTGGTATTGACCAGATACATCAGGGACCCTATGAGTTGCTTGTATAAGGTGGGACCAACATCCTTGTCTTCTGATGCATCAATCTTCTTCCAGTTGGTGATCATTGGAGTAGCCATGGGTCTACAATCCTCCATCCTGAATCTTTTCAGGATTTTTGTAGCATACCTCCCTTAGCCAAGGCAGATCTCTCCCTTCTGTTGCGAAACTTCCAACCCTAGGAAATAATGCATTTGTCCCAAATCCTTCATATCAATTTATGTGACTAGATTCTTCTTGCAGTCCCCAATGAGCCTAGATGATCCTGTCAAAAAGAGATCATCCACATAAAATACTAAGATTAGCAGCTCATTCTCTACAACCAGATAGTAGAGATTTGGATCCGCGTCACTCTTGACAAATCCCATCTTTTGCAAGTAGCCATCAATTCGACCATACCATGCTCTAGGTGCCTATTTCAGCCCATACAAGGCTTTCTTCAACCTGCATACATGAGACTTCTTCTCATGTGTCTAAAAGCCCTCTGGTTGTTCAATGTACACCTCTTCTTCTATTACCCCGTTTAGAAAAGTCGTTTTCACATCCATCTGATGAATCTCCCACCCCATCTGTGCTGCAAGAGATATCACGGTCCTAATAGATGTATACCTGGCTACCATAGCGAAGGTTTCCTCGTAGTCAATTCCTTCCTTTTGAGCATACCCCTTAGCCACAAACCTAGCCTTATATTTCTCAACACTATTGTCTGCAGCGTATTTGATCTTGTACATCCATCTCGAACCTACCACTGATCTGTCTTGAGGCCTTGGCACTACCTCCCAGACATTGTTCACCATTATGGAGTTGTACTCCTCTACCATCGCATCTAGCCAAACCTGATGTTGAGTTGCCTCCTGGAAACTGGCAGGCTCCCCATCCTGAGCTACTAATGCCTGATATCTATCTAGTTGTTTTCGCTCCCTCTTATTGTTTCTTGGCGCACCGATGAAGTCCTTTGCATCTCGCAGAATCTGACGAAGTTCCCTACTAGTTCTTCCTCTACCAGCAGGTGCTTCTGTTAGCTCCTCCTCATCCTGTGAATCTTCCTGATCCGAGGAAGAATTCTTTACTTCCATTGGTTGAAGAGGTTTAACCAACAGCTCCTCTTTTGACTGCTCCTCAAAAGGCATCTCACGAGATTTTCTGAAAGCCCTGTCCTCCATGAACTTCACATCTCGTCGAACCACTACCTTCCTACTCCCTGGAAGATAGATTTTGTATGCCTTAGCGTTCTTGCTATATCCCACTAGATATCTTTTTTCCGCAGTTTGATCCAACTTTTTCCTCTTTTCCTCGAGTATGCGGCAATATGTTAAACTCCCAAAATATCCTGAAATGACTGACTTTAGGTGTCTTCCTTGTGAAAACTTTGTCTGGAGTAATCTTGCCCAATGCCCGATGAGGAATCCCGTTCTGAACATAGACTGTTGTGTTGCAATCTTCCGCCCACAGGAATTTTGGCATATCCTGATCATACATCATTGCTCTCGCTGCTTCTACAATATTCATGTTATTCCTTTATGCTCCGGATTGTAAGGAGTTGTCCACTCTCTTCTGATGCCCTCCTTAGCGCAAAAATCAGTGAAGTCCTTATCGACATACTCTCCACCATTATCTGAGTGCAAAACTTTTATTTTCTTCTCAGTTAGATTCTCCACCAGAGCCTTGAACTCTTTGAATCAACAGAAAACCTCGTCCTTGGTTTTCAGAAAATAAATCCAAGTTTTCCTTGAGTGGTCATCAATGAAGGTAAGGAAGTACTCAGCACCACTCAAAGCTTTAGTGGACATAGGTCCATAGATATTTGAGTGTATCAATCCTAGTACACTCTTGGCCCTATTTTTACTTCTAGGAAATGTTGCCTTGGCATACTTTCTTAGAGCACATCCTCTACATACATCATCTCATTTTGTACTACGATCTGGAACTCCTGTTACAGTGCTCCTGAGAATTCTCAAAGCCCCATGGTGCAAATGTCCCATTCTTCTGTGCCATAGTTCATTCAAGTCCTTGTCTCCATGACTGCCTATTAGTGCCATTGGTGATTCTAGTTGTAATCTATACAACCTATTACTTTTGATCCCGATCTACACTTTCTTTTTCCAGCTTGGGGGTTTGACGTATACTTTCTCCTTGATGAAGAAGACGTCATAGCCCTTGCCTTGAAGCTGCGACATGGAAAGTAGGTTTATCCCCAATACTGGTACATGCAGCACATTGGTAGCATGGAACCGTTCTCTCGATTCTGTTTGAAAAACTATGGTACCCGTCCCTACTGGAGTACACTCTGCCTTGTTCCCCATGGTGATCTAAAAGTTCATCTTCTCTTATCAATAATCTGAGAAACATTCCTGATTCCTGTCATATGCCAAGAGGCTCCACTGTCTATATACCATACTTCTGATGATGCAGAACTAGTCATACAAGCCACTCCTTCTTCCAGCTTGGAAGCCAAGATAGAGAAATTGAAATCACTTTCTCTTGTCCAGATTTATGAAAATCCATGGGAGTCTCCTGACGTGGATGCCTCCGCATCATGGTCTTGACCCATAACTGATTTTCCCTTCCTATCTCTGATTACTTGCCCTGATACCATGTGAAAATTCTATCACTGCAACATCTGATTTACTTTGCCTACTTATTTCCAATAAGTTATTTATGAAATTCCTTCAATAAACATTAAAATAAATTCTATTGCAAATATCACACCATAATTCAGAAACAAACACATGCACAAGAATCAACACATCGACACAGTTATTTTGGACAATAGTCCCCAAAAAAACCCAATGTGGGAAAACTAGTGCAGCAAGGGAGGATTTTATTATTCAACAATTCTTTCATACAACAGGGTGCCAAACTGGCTTACCCAACGAGAGAAAAAATTCTCCAGCACTTCTCCCAGTCCCAGCGTCAGCCTGGCTGACCTCTGCGTTGCTCCCAGACACTCTGCGTCAACCTTGCTTGTCTGCGTCAGCCCTGGGCCTCTCTACGAGACCCACGCAGGCCCTCTAGTGACTGAGCAGTCTGCTGCTGCCTCTGCGCTGGTCTTCTGGTGTTGATCCTGACTCTCTGTTCTGTACTTGCTGCCTCCTGCTGCTCTCCAGACCACTAGTTAGAATTTCTCAGCTGACCACACTCCAGAAATCGAACTGACTGGTCTCCCTCAGTGTGTCCTCCAATTGACCCTCAAGCCTCTTCTTATACTTTTCTTGTTGGTCCTTCAACAGCGGAGATTAAATCTCTAATCAACAGCTAAAATTAGATCTGGCTTGATCCATGACTTTTGGAACCTTCTAACCCAGTTTTATATTAATACCCATTAATATTTTATTTTTCCTAAGTTTAGACATAGGAACTCCGTTAAAAATATTAATTATTTTAATATCTCCCAAATCAATTAGAATCTGCCCAAACCATTTCTGGGACTTGGAGATCTCATGTGCTTTAGCCCCTCCACCAATTTTCATGGCTAGAGCACATCCGATGCTACCCCAAATCAACACGAATGGATGGTGGTATATCAGGCAACTAGTGCAAATATCTCATCATATTCTACTCCTTCCTTTTAAGGGAAGCCTCAAGCAACAAATCTGGCCTTGAACTTTTCAGCACTCCCATCAGCTCCATGTTTGATCTTGTAGAGCCATTTTGAAGTGACCATTGACTTGTCCTTGGGTCTAGGAACCACATCCTAGACATCATTCTTCATGATCAACTCATACTCCTCGTTCATCGCATCCTTCCAAACTTGTTGTTTCATGGCTTCTTCGAATGTACAAGGCTCAGATTGTACAATGGTACTCATGGCAACTAAGTACCCTTGGTACCTGTTCGGCTTCTTGCTTTCACGAAATGTCCCCCTCGGTGCAATATGTTTCTCAGCATCTTCAAGAGTATCTTTGAGCCACAAAGGTCTTTTTCTTGAAGTAGAGGGCTCACTAGGAGGTGGATCAATGGGATCCATCGAACCTTCCACATCAGGAATCGCGTCATCAGACAAAGGCTCATCCTGCTTTCCTGCATCATCATCATCATTGCCCTTCCTAGGGATAGGAAGATCTCGGACTTTCCTAAGGGAAGAATCTTCATTGAAAGTGACATCATGACTTATTTCCGCTTCCCTTTGACCGATTCTATATGCCTTTGAAGTTTCACTGTAGCCCACAAATGTTCCTTTCTTCCCAGATGCATCTAGTTTGTTTCTTTTCTCTTCTCACACATGAAAATATATGGGACAACCAAAAATTCTAAAATGAGAAAGATTAGCTTTCTTACCAATGAGTACTTCTTCAGGAGTCTTGAAGTCCAATGCTTGATGTGGGCATCTATTTTGGACATACACAGCGGTGTTGGCAGCTTCTCCCCATAAGAACTTCGACAGACCTTGGTCGTGAAGCATGGCATGGGTGGCTTCTATGATAGTTCGATTCTTCCTTTCGGCAACAACATTTTGTCCAAGAGTATATGCAGTAGTGGTCTCCCTCTTAATGCCAGCTTCTCTACAACAGTCTTTGAATTCATTTGACTCATATTCGGTCCAATTATCGGTCATAAATATTTGATATTCTTCCCTATTTGATTCTCAACCAAGGTTTTGAAAGAGCGGAACCATTTGAACACTTCGTCCTTCTTCTTTGAGAAATAGATCCATGTTTTCTAAGAGAAATCATCCACAAAATTTTGAACACTTCGTCCTTCTTCTTTGAGAAATAGATCCATGTTTTCTGAGACAAATCATCCACAAAAGTTGCATAGTACAAATATCCACCCAAAGATGTCATAGGCAACATACTTGATAGATCATAATGGACCAATTGAAGAATATCAGTAGTTTGAGTTTCACTTGAGGGGAATGGTCCCCTTGTATGTTTTCCAGCTTCACAACCTTGACAAACACCTTCATGATCTAAGTTGAATTCGGGCATACCTGTGACCATCTTCCTTACATCAAGTAAAACTTTGAAATGAAGGTGAGCAAATCTCTGGTGCCATAATTCGGATTGAAGAAGTATCACAAGTCATTGCTCCCAACAAACTTCCTCCAACCTGATAGAGACCTTCAACCCTGAATCCAAGAGTGAATGCATCTCTTGGGTTCTTTTGCCAAACACGAACCTTCCCATCAATGAATGTCACCTTGAAACCTTTATCTTCCATCACGGAAATAGAGACCAGGGTCTTTTTCAGATTAGGTACATACAATGCTTCTTGTAAATGAAAAGTTTGACCTTGATTTAAGTGAAGAGTAACATGTTGGAAAATCAAAAAGGCAGTAAAGATTTTCTTGATCTTGATAATTACTTGTGATGTTTCTTATTATTACGATTCTATATATCTTCTTTCTTTAGTTCATCAAGCAATTACCAAAAGTAGCAGCGCATAAAACAATGGACACAAGATGTAGGCATATGCCAAGGCAAACCCCCCCTCGAGGGGAAACCCCAATCAAAGTAATTCTTCCTTTCAATAGCATTCATTGAGACTCTTCACCCTAGACCAAGACCAGACCTTCCCTCCACACCAAGTCAGCCTCCAGAAGTTTGACCTTTTCCCAGCGACTTCGACTATGCAGCAACTAACAGCTTTCGGCAGCAGTCCAACTTGGAAGACTTCGATCTCCCAATCCAGAGCACAAAACAGAGAGAGACCACCACCAAAATTTCGATTTTCCTTGTCTCCTTAGACTCACCCAAACTCACATTCACTTCGGCTTCCCGGCAACAGACTTTCCCAACAACAAGAGAACTTCGCACTTCTGCGAGAGATTTTTGCACTTCTGCGCAGTAAAGAGAATTCGAACTTGATGAGAAGTGATGCTCCAAATGAATTCGATGTTCTTCCTCTTATAGGCTTCTTGTTGGGTCAAATAGAGTCTTAGGCTGACTTGATCTTCCCTTAGGACGACATGGTGTGGAGGTTCCATAATTCATATTTGACTCAATACTAAACCTTTTTTCATGATTCAAAGCCAAGAAGGGTCTCTTTAAATGTACAATAATTCTAGACTCATAATAAATCTTAGAAGTCTTCAATGGGGACTTTGACCTAAAACATGGTGACCCAATCATGAAACCCATGCTTTAATAAGTCACAATAATAATAATAATAAAATATTTTCTTTATTCTTTTGACAAGTACATTACATAATGACTTAAGTACATTATTAAAGACTGAAGATAGTTACATTTTCCAACACTCCCTCTTAACTAGGGGAGGTATTCATGATGTACAATAGAAGATCACAAACTATATGAACCATGAAGAACTTTAGGCACCGCAGTGCCATCGACTAGATTCTTGACCAAGGTAATCTATCCAAACAATCACTCAATAGTTTAGGCACCGCAATGGCAAGGACTAGATTCTTGACCAAGGCAATCTATCCAGGTGGGACTAAGATGGACTCAAGCTTTCATCCGTTCTAGGTACCAACAGGCTTACTTGCTAACCATCAACCCAAAAATCCAGGTGCGTATCCAAAAACAGAGCTCTTTGATTAACATCGCCTTTCCAACTTCTAGACATCAACACAATATGTCGGCCAAATGTCCTCTGAAGCAATGCTTCACTCACAAAGCCTCAACACCCCTTGATCTAGCAGATCAAGAATAACCAATCTCTCCCAATCAAACTAATTAGTAACCAGCGCCTTCGAGAGATTCACCTATAAAAACACAACCCCAATCAATAATATACTTTCGCATGTACATAATCAAATACAAACCTTTGGAGTCTTACAGACAACTTGATGTTGCTTCTCAACTTTTCATAGTAGGACTATCAACCAAAACTTTGACAGAAGATTCCTCGATCACATGTTTTCCTTCCTACTTCTCATGCAACAACATATCCTTCAAAATTCATTCTTCAATTAATACGAAGTTATGCTCTCCCTCTCGACTAGGAAGCACCTCTTTATTTGGACTCCCTCTTAATCTTAGGGAGATCTCTTCTATTCATGCTTCCTCCAGGAGATCAACTTCTTCTTTTTCGACATCAGAGAATCTTTCGTGGCTTCCAACCATTTTATCAGAGTTATCATCATCCTCATCATACTTTATCACATCAACGAGCATCTCCACCAAGTTCGAGATTGTGTACCTGCACAACTTAAATAGCGTACAACCAAATCTATAGAAGCATGATGCTAGCCATATCAAAACACGGAAGCATTTCATCTTTATATATAGATCAGATACCCAAACTCAATTACAAACAAGAGACATATACTCTTCAACATCTTGCTAGGGACATAGTTATACACCCTAGACTAATTCATAACAACATTCATTCCATCTAGGGTTTCAATATGTCTTCCAAAGGTATGACATACGTTACTACAACATATAGCAAACCCTAGAAACAAATCACACAAATATATATCTACAAAGCATCTAACAATCTTTAAAGATATATATGTTAGACTTCTCACTAGGGATTCATAAAAATCCTAGATTTCATACAAAAGAATCAATCAAAGTCAACCACAGCTTAGTCATTAACCTGACCAGCTTCCACTAGGGTTAGTTCCAATCCCTAGATTTTCACTAACAATCAATCAATCACTAACATGACCAAATACTACTAGGGTTAGTTGCAAACCCTATATATTCGATCGGTCATAAATTTCATCAATATTTCATAAATCTCAAACTTTCATATATTCATCGGACATTTCTACTTCGACTAAGGTTTAACTCCAAAACCCTAGAATTCCAATTTCACAGTCTCAGCAAATCTTACACAAATCTCAAGTCATCATATTTCAAATATTTTACTATGACTAAGGTTTAATTTCACACCCTTAGAATTCCATTTTGACAATCTCAACGATCATTACATACATAGATCTCAACTTGTTACATTTCACGCTAGACAATGTCACTACTAGGATTTAACTGCAAAATAGAATTCCATTTTGACAATCTCAACGATCATTACATACATAGATCTCAAATTGTTACATTTCACGCTAGACAATGTCACTACTAGGATTTAACTGCAAAACCCTAGATTTTCATTTCCAACAATCACTTAATAGATTTCAGATTGTTATATCACACATACTAGACAATATAACTTCACTAGGGTTTTAGCTATAACACCCTAGATTTTTGAGATATTGTCATCCTAGAAACTCAGAACTTCCATTAAATCCTAAGAGTCATGACCATCAATGACTAGGTCAACACATATCTAGGAATTCATAACCATACATAAGCATATCATATGTCCAACAACATAAATACATCTTTCCCAGCAACAAGAGAACTTCGCACTTTTGCCCAACAACAAGAGATTTTCTCACTTTTGCCCAGTAAAGAGAATTCGAACTTGAGGAGAAGTGACGCTCCAAATGAATTCAATGTCCTTCCCTCTATAGGCTTCTTGTGGGGTCGAATAGGGTCTTAGACCGACTTGATCTTCGCTTAGGCCGACATGGCGTGGAGGTTCCATAATTCATATTTGACTCAATACTAAACCTTTTTACATGATTCAAAAGCCCAAGAAGGGTCTATTTAAATGTACAATAATTCTATAGACTCAGAATAAATCCTAGAAGTCTTCAATGGGAACTTTGACCTAAAACATGGTGACCCAAGCATGAAACCCATGCTATAATAAATCACAATAATAATAATAATAATTCTTTTCTTTATTCTTTTGACAAGTACATTACATAATGACTCAAGTACATTATTGAAGACCTAACATAGTTACATTTTCCAACATAACAGTCCCAATTCTTTTTATGGGATATGTGGCATTATCCCCAAGTATAATCTCCATATTTGTCTTCTTTTCAATCAAGTTTGAGAGAGCCTCTTTGTACCCAGTGAAGTGCCTTGAGGCACCACTATCAATCAACCAATGATCTAATGTATCTAGAGGAGAGGCGGTGGTGAGGGTAGAAATAAGATAAAATTCCTTTTGCTTTTCACCAACATTAACTTCTTCATACCTAGAGTTTCTCGACTTCTTGGGAGGACGACCATTTCCATTTCGAGCAGCAAGAGCATTCCTCTTTCCTTTGTTGTTGAACCTGTTGTTCCTTTGATTTCCATTTCCCTTGTAGTTGTTGTTATGGTTGTCATCATCTCTTGGAGTATCCTTCTTGTGAGGACACTCTCTAGCGAAGTGGCCAAACCTATTACAATTGAAGCATCTTCCTTTTCTTCCTTCTTTGAATCCCGAGTTGAACCCTTGACCTTGTCTTCTTGGACCAACATTGTTCTTCCTCTTAGCATGAGTGAAGAAGGTGGTAGGATTGTTTCCATTGGAGGGCTTGTCTCTTTCCATCATCCTTATTTCTTCTTGAGTGCATCTAGCCAATAATTCATCAAATCCCGAAATCTTGTCATTGTTGAGGATGGTGGTGTTAAACACGTCACATTCTCTTGTAAGGCCTCCAAGAGCAATAAGAGTGAGCTCCCTGTCACCAATGACTTCTCCAATAGATAGGAGATCATTCTTGATCTTGGTAATCCTCATAAAATAGGATTGAATGGATTGTCCTCTATCCATCTTGATGTCTTTCAACTTGTTCTTGAGAAAGAGAACTTGATTTGCATTATTCTATCCATCTTGATGTCTTTCAACTTGTTCTTGAGAAAGAGAACTTGATTTGCATTATTTACTTTGAACATCCCAACCAACTTGTGATAGATCTCCTTAGATGTTTCCAAATCAGAAATATAGGCAACCAAAGGGTTGTGAATAGAATCGTCAATAATTTTCTTAGCTTTAACCTCACCTTTCTTGTACTTTGTTTTTGCAATTGCGGATGCAATTGAAGGAGGCTCCACTACTCTTCCTTTGACATAGTCCATGGTAGCATTTTCTTCCAAAGTCAAATCTAGAGACATCTTCCATGCATGATAGTAGGATTTTTCCTTAAGCTTGTCCTCCGACTTGAAGTAGGATGTAGTCGTCATTGGGACTAGTTTCAAGTTCTTGTCCAACAACTCCCTTTTGTGATTCTTTTCTTCACCCTTGCTTGGGCTTTGTCTTCACCTTAGCACTGATACCATGTTAATTTTAGATAACAATGGTATGTTCTATGCTTTAGAACAATTTACTTCAATGTTCCTTATCAGCGCAATGACAATTTCCAATTTCCAGTAGCAATCACATTAACTTAAACGCATTGACAGTGAATGCAGATAGAACATAAAACATGTATAGAAGACAAGCCAAGATAAGAGGACATAAGATTGGGCGGATGTCAGGGATAAACCCCAATCTGGGGAAAACCCTTTTATCAAATCTTATTATTATTATTCAATAGTTCAACAAAAAGAGAGAGTACAAATATCAAATTTACTCACCCAAAACAGCCCTGTCAAAATCAACAGTCAACTACGACCCTCTCCAGAAAGTCAACGTTGGTCAAAGCTGCACCAAAATTTCCTCCAAGTAACTCGGTCAACGGCAATCCAATTCGGCCTTCCAGGAGATTCAAAGCCAGCCCAAAACAGTTCGTTCAAACCCAATCAAAGGAGAGAGAAACAATGTTGTAATTTCTGCGATCAAATATGAAGTCAACATTGGTCAAATTGTCCCAAACTCCTCGATTTTTGTTCCCATAAATGCAACCTCCAAAGATCATAATTTTGCCCTAAAAACCAAAGTCAACAGAGATCAAATGAGCCCCGGTCAACGCTGGTCTATTCCTCTGAAATTCGACCTGTTATGTCCCAAAAAAATTCGACCCCCTGCCACACAAGCAAAGAAGAGCGAGGTTGTCTCCAAGTTGTACGAACCAATCAAGATAGGAGCGAGAGATGTGTGATGTTATGAGTGATGTCCAAATGAGGAGAGAGGTCACTCCTATTTATAGAATTCATTGAGAGTGTGGAGACACATCTATTAGGCTTTATTTGACTACAGCCGACCTTAACAATTTGTGCATGAGAGAATAAATTCAAAATTCCACTTCAGCTTGTCAGAATGACATGGTCTTTATATCAAAATTGGTCCTCTCAAAAAGAGGAATCCAATGCAATAATCATCTCCATCATATGAGCTGTCCTAAGGTGGAATTTGGCCCTAGTTGCCAATTTTAATAGGTGACATGGCTCTTGTGTTAAAATTGGCAACTAGGACCAAACTCCATGTGGGTCATCTGATTTATGGCAGCTGATATTTTTCTTGGATCCCTCTCATCGAGAGGTGTAGGATTGATCTAAAGATCATCCAATTCTGATAAGTATTCATGGAGTTATGAATTTATTTGTGTTATAAGACAATTCGTCAAGGTCGGCTAGCAACCAAATAACCCCCACATGTGCTCAACATTTTAGTATAAAATGAGGTGACTTGATAGTCATTTCTACACACACTTCACTCTTGATTTCTCTCCACTTGTTCTGGGTTTTAATGGCAAGAGAAATCTAGATGATGGAGCCCTAGACGCAGGGGGAAAGGAGACTAAGGGAGTTGCCCTAAAGATGATGCCCTAGCAAGGAAAACGCAGTCCTAAGGAGGATGCCCTAGCCGCAGTCCTAAGGAGGATGACCTAGCCGCAGTCCTAAAGGATGTCTAGCCGCAATTTGCCATAATCCAAGAAGACGCAGTCATGTTGTGAAGGAGATAGCCCTAAGTTGGAGGCAAGGGAAATTTGTCTTAGCTACAGCAAAGGAGAGCTAAACAACGTGGTCACAGAGGCCTGTTTCATGATCTTTTGGAGGGTCGAGTTTGCTATAAGGGAGGCCGAGATTACTCCCTAAAGGGCCGAGACAAGGAAAGGTTGTTGCAGCCTGCGTGGAGGAGTTCTTAGGTGTCTAACTCATGGTGATGGGTTGTGTAGGTTGTTGTGGGTAAGCCACAAGCCCTACAAGCAGTTTAGAGGGCAACGTAAGGTGTTTTGAATGGGTTGTAGGTGGCAGCAGAGGTCTGTGGTAGGCCGCAGGCCTAGCCACTCCAAAACAGGCCAGCGTGGAAGTGTTAGGGGCTGCCATATGCCCAGAATAGCAACATGTGGAGGCAGCTATCTACCTTGACTAGGCCGCAGTTTATTGAGGTTGTTCAAGGTATGTTTTGGGCATGATTGTTGGGTTGCTGTAGGTTACAATGGGACAGCAACAATGGCATAGCACATTGGGACAGTAGCTATGACATGGTGCAGCAATGGCACAATGGGACAGCAGCAACAACAAGGAGCAGCAACCACATGGTAGCAAGCATGGTATTGCAAGCACATTGGGACAGCAGTATGGTAACCAAGGTGCAGCAAACACATGGTGGCAAGCATGGTGTAGTAAGCACATGGGACATTATGGCAAGCATGGTGCAGCAAGCACATGGGACAGCAATGGCAAGCATGATGTTGCAAGCACATGGGACAACAGTATGGCAACAGCATGCCACATGGGACAGCAATATGGCAACAGCATGCCACATGGGACAGCAGTGTTACAACATGGTGCAGCAATGGCACATGGGACAGCAATGGTACATGATGCAGTATAGTGATGGGTACAGTCATGATTGGTGAAGCTTGATGAGATGCAGCATAGTGATGATGGGTGCAGCGTGATGCAACACAGTAAGGTGTAGCATGATGAAGAGGAGCAGCACAATGAGAGGTGAAGCATGGTAATGGAGTCACCTAGGAGAATCAGTGGACGCAGCATGTCTTCAACTACGTTCAGCTACCTCATGTATCATCTACTTAGAGATGATCTATGCTCTTACTTAGATAAGTCAAAGTGTTGACTTTTGTTGTATATGTACTATCTCTGTCTCTCTCTGCTGAACTATTGAAGAACATATAAGAAGAATTGATCAAGGGTTTCCCCACATTGGGGTTTGTCCCTGGCTAGCGCCACATCTTGTGTACTCTTGTCTTGGCTTGTCTTCTGCGATTTATGTTTATGTCCTATATGCAATTTACTATTATGCTGATGTGATTGCTAATTTGGAAAAGATATTGAGCTAACTGTGAAAATTGAAATAAATTGCTCTAAGCATAAAACATACCTAAAATTAACATGGTATCAGAGCTGAGGTGAAGACAAAGCCCAAGCAAGAGTGAAAGAGCAATCACTGAAGACGGTTGGGAAAGGACAAAAGGTTCAATGGGTTCCTCATCCCCCTTCAAATTCACCAAGGGTGAAGTCGAAGCAGAGAATATTATCAGAATGGCGCAGCGAAAGCTTCTGATGGCCTACCTTAAGATCACTTCAATGGGAAGTCCGGATCTCAGGTTGGAATGAAAAACAGATGCCTTGTTTGTAATAAGTTCGGCCATTATGTGAAGGAGTGTCCGAGGTAGGGACACATCACTTGATGATGATAACAATCATTCCAGGGACATCTTCAATGATCAGAGGAATGACAGGTAATGCAGGTCATCAAGGAAATAGCTGACTCTTTAAGAAAGCAAGGAACCCCGGGTATGAAGAATCAAATATTGTTTCTGATAAGATAAAGAAGCGTTATCTTGTATTGGCCCTCTCCTTCAAACTCTTTGGGAATCTGGCTTATTGATTGTAGTGCTTCAAGGCACTTCATCGAACAGAAGGGTGCACTCTCTAATTTGGTAGAGATGGAAACAATTGTGGGATTATACTTGGAGTCAATGCCACCTATCCCGGAAAGGGTGTATGGAATGTTACCCCTCAATTGAACGAGGGTAACTCAATTCATTTACAAGAATCTCTTTTATGTACCTGATCGCAAGAAGAACCTAGTGTCCATTTCAGCAATGGAAGACAAAGGTTCCAGGGTTGGCATTTATCGATGGAAAGGTACGTGTTTGAAAATAGAATTTTCAAATATGCTTTTACTCATGGGTTCAGGGTTGGAAATTTGTATCAAGTTGCAGGAAGTCCATTGGGGACCATGTTAGTTGACACATCTCATCTACAGCACCGGAGGTCTATTATGGGGCCCTACTCGATGTGAGTCAGATGGTGACAGGGATGCCTGAATTCAAGAAGAGCATGAAGGTACGTGTTTGAGATGTACCGAAGGAAAATCTTACAAGGGGACCATTCCCCTCATGTAGCAGGTCCACAGATTTGGAACAACCTGAGGGGTTTGAGATTCATGATCAGGAATCTCATGTATGCAGGTGGAAGGAAGCCCTATATGGCTTGAAGCAAAACACCCCGGGCTTAATATGAGAGGATTGATAGTTGTTTGATGAAGATGAGATTCACTAAAAGTGAAGTCGATCCAAACCATTGCTTGAAGGTTGTGGATGATGGACCTCTCATACTGGCAACTTATGAGGACGACCTCTTTCTGACAAGTGCAAACCCTCTCATTTGCAAGAGTAAGAGGGAGTTGGATTCCAGATTTGGAATGGTGAACTGCAAGCTCGTGACTACCTTGATGGATCTTAACTTTCAGAAGTTATGTGGTAGTGATGCCAAACCTGATTTGGGAAATGCCTCTGAGTTTCATAAACTCATTCTAGCATTAATGTTCTTGCTGAACTCCCATCCGGATATATGTTTTGCAGTTAGCATGTTGAGCTCATATATGGATGAGCCTCACTGGATTGGTGCCAAGAATCTTCTGAGATATCTTCGGGGCACAATCTCTCATGGATTGAGATACACTACCAGAAATATGAAGTTGCACGATTATTCGAATGATAACTAGGCAGGCAGTGTGGAGGATCGCAAGAACACTTCTGGGTGTTGGTTCTCTTTAGGTTCTGCTCGATATCCTGGATGAGCAGGAAGCAGAAGACAGTTGCTTTGAACACCACTGAGACTGAATACATAGCTACAAGTATGACCTCGTGTGAAGCTGCCTAGTTGAGGAAGCTCTTCAGTGAGCTGTTTGACACATGATGGATACCATCGTGATCTTCTATGTCAACCAGAGGGGATTTGATTGTTGAGGAATCTCGTATTCTATGATTGCTCCGGCATATAGACATCAGGTACCACTTTATCTAGGATATGGTACATCGATGAGCAAGAAGGCTCCATCGCATTGAGACTGATGCGCAGGTCGCAAACATTCTGTCAAAGCCCCGGGGGAAAGGTCAAATTTGTGACTTTCCGAGAACAACTTGGAATCATTGAGGGACCCTCTTATGAGGGTCCTGTATGATGCATGCATTGAGGTCTAGGAGCTCTGGGGGGCTTGGGGTACTTCTTGGAGCAACAAGCGACCATAGGGTGACTCACCCTCCCCTAATGGTGCATTGTGTATAGGGTGAATGGTTCAGCGTTCCCCTATGATAACCCGTGGCAACTTATGGACAGGATGAGTGGTTCTCCTATCAAGGCATCCTACACATGCAGTCTGGGACTCATGGGAAGTACCTCTCATCCGACCAATGAGTAGGGAAATGGAGTTAGGGACCATAGTAGTACTATTAATGGACGCATCGTTGTATCTACCGTACTCCCTATGCTAGGATGACCTACACTGATCTGGGATCAGTGAGAGTGATATAGCTCACTCTCTTTTGATATTGATCTGGGATCAATGAAACTAACTTCGAGTCAGTATGAGTGGTTTGAGACACTCTCTTTTGATATTGATCTGGGATCAATGAAACTTACTTTGGGTCAGTAAGAGTGATATAACTCTCTTTTGGAACTGATCTAGGATCAGTAAGAATGGTATGACACACTCTCTTCATATGGGACTGAGACATTCTCGATCAATTATTCTTCTTGATGGTTTAGCAGAGCAGTGCAGGGCACTGATGGCAGAGATAGTACAGTTTGGCAAATGGATCAACGAATGGAATTCTCCCTAGTTGAGAGGAAGTGTTAAAATTGGCAACTAGGGCAAAACTACATGTGGGTCATCTGATTTATGGCAGTTGATATTTTCCTTGGATCCCTCTCATCGAGAGGTGTAGGATTGATTTAAAGATCATCCGATTCCGATAAGTATTCGTGGAGTTAATTCTTGTGTTATAAGACAATTCGTCAAGGTCGGCCAGCAACCAAATAACCCCCACATGTGCTCAACGTTTTAGTATAAAAGGAGGTGACTTGATAGTCATTTCTACATAGACTTCACTCTTGATTTCTCTCCACTTGTTCTAGGTTTTAGTGGCAAGAGAAATCTAGATGATGAAGCCCTAGACGTAGGAGGAAAGGAGACTATGGGAGCTGCCCTAGAGATGATGCCCTAGCAAGAAAAATGCAGTCCTGAGGAGGATGCCCTAGCTGCAGTCTGCCCTAATCCAAGAAGACACAGTGATGTTGTGAAGGAGATAGCCCTAAGTTGGAGGCAAGAAAACTTTGTCTTAGCCACAGCAAAGGAGAGCTGAACAGCATGGTTATAGAGGCTTGTTTCATGATCTTTTGGAGGGTAGAGTTTGTTGTAAGGGAGGCCGAGATTACTCCCTAAAGGGCCGAGACAAGGAAAGGTTGTTGCAGCCTACGTGGAGGAGTTCTTAAGTGTCTGACTCATGGTGACGGGTTGTGTAGGTTGTTGTGGGTAAGCCACAAGCCCTACGAGCAATTTAGAGGGCAACGTAAGGTGTTTTGAATGGGTTGTAGGTGGTAGCGGAGGTCTGTGGTAGGCCGCAGGCCTAGCCACTCCAAAACAGGCCAACGTTGAAGTGTTAGCGGTTGCCATATGCCCAGAACAACAGCATGTGGAGGCGGCTATCTACCTTGAATAGGCCGTAGTTTATTGAGGTTGTTCAAGGTATGTTTTGGGCATGATTGTTGGGTTGTTGTAGGTTACAATGGGACAGCAACAATGGCATAGCACATTGGGACATCAGCTATGACATGGTGCAGCGAGGGCACAATGGGACAGCAGCAACAGCAAGGTGCAACAAACACATGGTAGCAAGCATGGTGCTGCAAGCACATTGGGACAGCAGTATGGTAAGCAAGGTACAGCAAGCACATGGTGGCAAGCATGGTGCAGCAAGCACATGGGACAACAATGGCAAGCATGATGCTGCAAGCACATGGGACAGCAGTATGGCAATAGCTTGCCACATGGGACAGCAGTGTGGCAACATGGTGCAGCAATGGCACATGGGACAGCAATGGTACATGATGCAATACAGTGATGGGTACAATCATGATTGGTGAAGCTTGATGAGATGCAGCATAGTGATGATGGGTGCAGCGTGGTGTAGCACAGTAAGGTGCAGCATGATGAAGAGGAGCAGCACGATGATAGGTGCAGCATGGTGATGAAGTCACCTGGGAGAATGAGTTGAAGCAGCGTGTCTTCAACTGAGTTCAGCTACCTCATGTATCATCTATTTAGAGATGATCTATGCTCTTACTTAGATAAGTCAAAGTTCTAACTTTTGTTGTATATGTACTATCTCTCTCTCTATGTTGAACTATTGAAGAACATAGAAGAAAAATTGATCAAGAGTTTCCCCACATTGGGGTTTGTTCCTGGCTAGCGCCACATCTTGTGTCCTCTTGTTTTGGTTTGTCTTCTGCGATTTATGTTTATCTGGAAAAGATATTGAGCTAACTATGAAAAATGAAATAAATTGCTCTAAGCATAGAACATACCTAAAATTAACATCTTGTCACTTAGTTAACTCAATAAATTCGAGTTGGAGACACTTGAGTTCAATTCTACATGATTTATTGCTAATTTGTAGTAATCTATTTCAGTTAATTTGAGTTATTGTCAATGTAACTAATTCTCACTGTCAAAAAAAACGAGTGGAGGTCTAATTAAGGGCATGTAACTTTTTCACAGAGTGATCATCCAACTAATTGATCAATCAACCCAAAATAATTGTTGCATGCAGAGAATTTGAGTTACCCAGTTGAGCTTGGAGTTCAAGCGCAGTGTACTATCAATTGTAAATTATTCCAAGTTGTACAGGTCATGCATGCAATCAGAGAAGGACCTAAAGGAACTGTGCAATCCAAATTGAGGAATTTCCTAAATAATAGGGGCTAATTCCTTGAGGAACAACGCAAGGAAATAGGAGCTTGAAGGCTCGAAATTTTGGCTAAGTATTGGCCAAGGTCAGTCACGCAGGCAGAGGATAGAAGATACAAGTGCAGGTTGAGCTCAAGCTTGAGAAGAGCATATTGTATTAATCTGGATTCTTTGATTAACGCAATACAGATAGTAAGGGGTTTGAGCAGTTGCTTTCCCCTAGATAAATCTGTGTATGTGTTTTGAATCTTGATGCATGTTAATGATTTGTGTTCTTGATCATGAATTTACTTTCGCAAATCAGTAGAGTAGCTTCTATTCTGTCAGGCCAGGAGTAACTCCAGTTTGGCAGAAAACTGATACAATTTATTTCATTAGGTAGCTATTGTTATATACAAAGAATGTGACTGCTCAGTTCATCTTCTGATGACTGTTCACATTCCAAATTCACCCAATCTCAGAGGATTAGGTGTCAACATTCCCCCCCTTAATCTGAAGGGATGTTGGTGAGTCCAAGCATCGTTATGAATCTTTCAAGCTTTTCTCTTCCAAGCGCTTTGGTGAAGATGTCTGCAATTTGCTCATTTGTGGAACAATGACGGAGATGGATTGTTTTGGCCTCAACATGATGTCGGATCAGATGATATTTAGTATTGATGTGCTTTGTACGATCATGGAACTTTGGGTTCTTGGCCAACTTTATTGCAGAGGTGTTGTCAATCATGAGTGGAGTTGATTGTACTTGTTTTACCTGCAAATCTTCAAGAATTTTTCTGAGTCACACAATTTCTTTCGTTGCTTCAGCTGCTGCCACGTATTCTGCCTTTGTTGTGGAATCTGCTGGAACTGATTGTTTGCGTGATCTCCAAGAGACAGCTCCTGATCCAAGACTCATAGCATATCCTGAAGTAGATACCCCAATTTCTTTGTCTCCATCGAAGTCTGAATCAGAGTATCCAATCAAGCTGAAGTCATCCACCTGTGTATACTTGATTCCAAGGTCTTGAGTTCCGTTCAAGTACCTTAGAATTCTTTTTGCAGCAGACCAATGTCCCTCACAAGGCTTTTGCATAAACCTGGAGAGGATTCCAACAGCAAATGAAATGTCTGGTCTGGTAGTAGTGAGGTAGATGAGACTTCCTACAAGTTGTCTATACTTTGTTGCATCCTCAAATTCCTTTCTTTCGATAGATGTGAGCTTTAAGTTTTGTTCCATTGGAGTAGAAAGAGGATTGCACTCTATCATGCCAAATCTGTTTACCAAATCTCCAATGTATTTCTTTTGAGAAAGAAATATGGATTTTGGATGTTGGGTTACTTCAATGCCAAGATAGTAATGAACATAGCCCAAATCAGTCATTTCAAAACTTTTCCCCAATTCCTTCTTTATGGATGCAATGTAGCTTTCATTATTCCCTGTCATTAAAAGATCATCTACATATACCACAAGATATACAATTGTTTTGCCAACTTTCTTGACAAATAAAGTTGCATCATCAAGATCGAAATGATTGAAGTTGAGTTTCAGAAGATGCTCAGTTAGTTTTTCATACCAGGCTCGCGGTGCTTGTTTGAGGCCATACAAGGACTTCACAAGTTTGCATACTTTTTGTTCATGTCCTTTCACAGCAAATCCTTCAGGCTGGGACATAAAAACATTCTCTTTTAGATCTCCATTCAAGAAAGCAGTTTTTACATCCATTTGATGGACTTTCCAACCGTTCTGAGCTGCTAGTGCAAAGAGTGTCCGGATGGTGGCCCATTTTGCTGTGGGGGCAAAAGTTTCCTCATAATCGACCCCTTACTTCTGTGCAAAACCTTTTGCCACAAGCCTAGCTTTGTGCTTGTCAAGTGAGCCATCAGCTTTGTACTTGTTCTTGTAGACCCACTTGTAGCCAATTGGTTTGGTTCCAAATGGAGGATCAACTAGCTTCCAAGTGCCATTCTTTATGAGGGCATCATACTCCTTTTGCATCGCTTCTTTCCATTCATCATGAGAAGCAGCTTCTTTGAAGGAAGTTGGTTCAAAATTTGTAGACAAGTTCAATTCACAATCATAAGTAACATCCATATCAACAGGTGGATTAGAGTCATCTACATCACCTCCATTTTGTCGATTTGAATTTCTGGTTCCTGTTTTTCCAATTTCATCAGGATGAACACTTTCAAGTGTCTTTGTCAGCCAATTTGGGGGACCTTTCTGAGATGGTCCAGGCTGCTCTATTGATTGAGTTGGGACTGAATCAAGATTGAGTCTGCCAATTCTATCAATTACATCACTTAAAGCATCATCCGTTGTTGGAGTTTCATTCGGGGGAGAGTGTTCTTCAGAAGAAGATTCCACATGTTGATCTAGTATAGGAATCCCCCCTTCAAGATGTGGAATCTGATTATCAAATTCTTGAAATGATTTCGTTTTTGCGAATCTATCCAAGCGATCAAGTTGCCGCTCAACAACATTGTCAGATTTGGATGATTCAAGAAAAATTACATCTCTAGATACGACAAACTTTTTATTTACTTCATCATAGAGGCGGTATGCTTTGGAGGTGTTTGAATACCCCAGGAAGATACACTTACGACTTCTAGCACCAAGTTTGTTTCTATGTACCTTTGGTATCAAAGCATAACAGGTGGAACCAAAGATCCTGAGATGTTTTACCGAAGGAACATGTCCATACCACAATTCATAAGGAGTCTTGTTTCTTATAGCATTAGATGGACATCTATTCTTTATATACGCAGCACATAGAACAGCATCAGCCCAAAACATTATCTTTATATTTTTGAAGAAAAGCATGGATCGTACCATATTCAAGATTGTTCTATTCATTCTTTCAGCTACACCATTCTGTTGGGGATTATAAGGCACAGTTGTTTGATGTTTGATCCCATGTTGGCGAAGATAGTTTTCAAATTCATTTGATGTATATTCTTTTCCATTATCAGTGCGAATAGACCCAATATGAGATTGTGCATCATTTTCAATCCATTTATGAAAATTCTTGAATGTTTGAAAGGCATCAGATTTGTTCTTCAATAAATAAACCCAACACATTCTGGTGTAAGAATCAATAAATGTCATGATATATTTATTTCCATTTGCAGAAGGAACAGGCATTGGACCACATAAATCTGAATGAATGAGTTCAAGCTTCCTATGTGCTCTTGAATGTGAATCATGAAAAGACTGTTTGCTATGCTTTCCTAGAATGCAAGCATCACATTGCTTATGTTTCCTAGGAATTGTAGGCAAACCAGCAACACCATTTTTCTTCAATAAGCGGAGACTGTCATAGTTTAAATGTCCAAATCTAGCATGCCATAATAAACTTGATGGAAGTGTACCTTCTTCATGATGAGAAATATATGAGAAATGTTGTGCATGAGCAGAGGTTCCTTGCAGTTTGAGAAGCCTTTCTTCTTCTATTCCCCTCATGACAAGTGAGTGGTCAGATGCTTTTCTTACCTCAAGCTTGCCATCAAACATATGAATGGAGTGACCTTGTTGGCGGATGTGGACCAAGGACAGCAAGTTTCTTTTGAGCTGTGGGAGATATAGAACATGATCCAGAAGAAAGTCTAGAAGACCAGGCAGTTTAAGCCTGATTGTGCCAAGCCCTGATGGCTTGATTTTTGACTGATCTGCAAAGTATACTGCTCCATCAACATTGTCAGTGAAATCTTCAAAAAAATCTTTTCTGAGTCATATGACAGGTTGCTCCTGAATCAAGCAACCAATCATTTTTCGAAGAAGCAAGTGAAGCATTAAACACATCTTCATTTACTCCAATGTTACATTGTGCCTCAATATAGTAAGCGGATTCAGGTGCTTTACCTTTGTCTGTATCATCAGTTTTACCTTTCTGTTGGTTTCTTTTCTGCTCAAGTTTGTCCCATGGTAGCTTGCATGTAGAAGCATCATGTGATCCATTTCTTTTGCAGCGAATGCAGTGTAAGTCTGCCTTTTCTCCTTGAGAATGTCTGCCCCCCCTGCCTCTGGAGTATCGTCCTCTTCCTCTTCATCCACCTCTTCCTCTTATAGAATCTTGAGCAGGATGCTTTTCTTTATGAGCAAGGCACACAGTCTCTTCAGAAGATTCAGGGGCTGCCTTCTTTCCAAAGGCTTTCTCTCTTTCAGCAAACTTTTTCACAAGAGAGTCAAAGGTTATATCTTTAAGATTTCCATTTGCTTGTAAAGACTCAAGATAATTGGAGTAGGTAGGATAGAGTGCCTTGAGAAAAGCAATAAGAGGGATATCCAGCTCAACCTTAGTGGATTTGATATCATGCATTATAGACTTTACTTCAGATGCAAGAGCAAGAGGATCATTATTTTTCAGTTCAAGAGTGAAGAGTTTAATCATGAGCTGAACAACTTCAAGTGCAGAATGTGAGTCATAGAGTTCTTTCAGCTTTTGTAAAGCTTCAAAGGCAGTTGAATATGATGAAATATGGCGACTCACCTCTTCATTTACAGATGTTGTGATTAATGCATAGGCTTTGTTGTTCTTGTTTTCCCAAATGACGAGCTCTTTGTCTGATGTAGGCTGCACTAGGTCATTGTCTGCTTCTCCGACACACACTCCTTTCCACAACTCATTGAAGATGAGGGTGTGTTTTATCATCTGGGACAATTCAGGATAGTTCTCCTTGCCAGTGAGAACTATTCCTACCATAGAGATGATTGAATGCATTCTATAAAAAATACTTCTGCTAATAAAAAAAACTTCCGCTAATATACAGTGAAATTGTACTCAAAAGATTTCTGTGGGAAATAACTTTTGTTGTTTAAAAATAATCAGTCATTCACCGCGAGCTCTACAAAGTTGGAGCAGCAACGGTATTAACCGCGAGCTCTACAAAGTTGGAGCAGCAACAGTATTACAATTTCAAAGTTCACTGAAAAGATAAAAAAAATCACCATAAATCCCTTTGATTCTCTAGACCAGTAATAAAAATATGGCAGCGTTAAAGTGCAGACATTCTCTCCAGATTTCACAAGAAAGGATGACAGGCGGGAGCTCTGTTTTCTTGACTAATTGCTGCCATTAAATGATAAAATCTATGTTCAAAGAGTTTGAAGAGTATTTCATTCAGAAAAGACTAAAACCAATCGATCAGCACATCATTATTCGAAAATTTGCTTTTGCATTGGCAGAAGCATGTCGCCCTTGGCAGAAAAATCACAATGAAAAAACAAGTTTTCACACGCATTTACATATATGAACAGTTATATGATTTAAATGCGTTGTTCAAAAAATATACCAATCGATATATTGAGTCTCATTTTCACACGCATTTACATAGGCTCAACTTTTTCACACGCATTTACACGCAGGCAACATTCTTGATTGCGGGATGATGGAGCAGCTACTGTACATGAGTCAAGAATTCACGCTTTCTATCCCTCGATTTAAATGCGCTGTTCAAATAAATATACCAATCGATGCCAGGTAGAGGATCCAGAGAATCGCGCAGAGGCCGATGAAAGTCCCGACCAATCCCACTACTGTGAATGCCACCATTCCTTTCGAAACCTTTCGCCGCGGTGGAGCTGGACTAGCCGGTTGCTGAGACGGAGATGCAGGAGGTACAGGAGTCGGAGGGTCATAGCATGGCTGGCAAACGTCCTGCGATTCGCCACAAGAACTCAAACCGGGTAACACACCGCACTTAAAACATGCTCACAATCACGCTTCCAGCAGTGAAGTGGCCGAGAGCATTCGCTCCTTTGCGGATTCCATTGTGAAGCTGAAGCAAATGGAGGTGGTTTGAGGGTACGCAGAGTGTGCAGAAGCTCGTATTCACCGTTCAGACAGATGGAGGGTAAGACGAGATCACAGCTATTGAGTGAGGACAAGGTATGACCCTGCTGACTCTACGACAGAACAAATCTGTTACAAACGGATGCACAATAGCAGAAAACGTATATCATTCAGGCGTTAACCAAGCAATCAAGGAGGAGCGGTCAGTGATACACAAGACAGGCCATGACAGATGCGTTGATTATGGACAGAGCCCAGTGGCGCAGGAATATGGAACGGTTTTGGATTCTGAGCGCATTCAAATGAACAGGGCGCAAAAAATCATAAATAGAATATGTCAGGGCAGATGGAACAGATCAGGAGTTACAAAGACATAAAGGGTAAACAGGGAGCTGGCTCTGATACCATGTCAGGCCAGGAGTAACTCCAGTTTGGCAAAAAACTGATACAATTTATTTCATTAGGTAGCTATTGTTATATACAAAGAATGTGACTGCTCAGTTCATCTTCTGATGACTGTTCACATTCCAAATTCACCCAATCTCAGAGGATTAGGTGTCAACATATTCTCGTGATTTAGAAAATAATTTTATAAGCAGTTTAGAATCTACACATTAATTTCTACAAAACCCACTGAATTCTTCTTCCTGTAGAATCTTCAATTTATGAATTCCAAGAACAAGACCCTTAACCTAAGAACCTTTCCAAGACCAAGTCACAAGGCTTCCTTGAATCATCTCTTCTTCCTCTTCAAGTCAATACTAGTCAAACTCACTTCTGCACCTCTGGTTTCAGCTTCTCTAGAATTTCAGCCTCTTTTTACAGACCTGTAATTTTCAGCCTACCTGCAACTATCAAGATGTCACACGTGTGAGGTTGATTGGGCAGATTTATGTGGCTCTTCTCCTTCACTATGCTTGCACACTTCTCTTGGTGACTTCAGCTAGTAGTGATGTTCTTTTCTTGACCTTTATCTCGGTTCCTTAGAGGACTGATGTAACCCTACTGCAGAAACCCTAACTGCAGTCACACGTGTGGGAGGAGAGACCCAAAAACAACACAAAATCCTTCGATCTTCTTCTCCTTCTCTTCGTTGCTTAAGAGGTTATCTTCCTTCCTTTCTCACACTTCTTTCTTCTTCGTGGATGCTTGATGGATGATACTCCAAGTGAGGCCGAGTCCTCCTTTATATAGTGATCTCTCCATGCAAATGAGCCAACTTGTCCTCATGCCTAGGGGCCAACATCTTCTTCTAGAATGATCCATATCTTCTTTGGAAGTCTCACTTGTTTGAGTACTTGTGACAAGGTCTTGGAGGGCCTTTTGACTCTTGTAATGACTCAAATAAATATGTAACATGCCCAAGAAGGGTCTCTCATACATGACAGACTCAGTTGACTTTATGACTTAATGACCAATCCTAAGAGCTCACAATGGGAGCTCGATATATCTAAAAATAAAATTCCTTGAGCATGAAACCCATGACTCAAGCATAACAGAAACAATTTTATTTTTCTTCTTTACATCAATTACATAAAATCATGATTACACATGTCATTATGAAGACCGAATCTAGTTACATATTTCAACAGAAACAACGGTTCTTTGTTGCATGGCCTTGTTGTACGTACTATGTCACAGCCATACGACCCTACTGTATGGATTTTCTGTGACTATATGATCTGTACAGTACTGTCCATATGACAGTGCTAACTTATATATGCTTGTACAAGATTGTTCCATATGACTGCACGTAACAGTGCGCTGCCCAGAAACCCCAGAAACACCTCTTTCCTAGCAGCCTCCACTCTCTCTCTCTCTCTATCTTTCAATCACCCAATGTTATCCACTACTTATGTGTGTTGAAACTTGAAACCTCTAACTTGCCTTGTCTCTATACTTTTAGCCGAGATTCTACTTTTAAGGTTACTCCTAGTTTAAGTCATGCACGAGAAACACTTTCAGACTCAGCTGCTAAATATAAAAACTCTCATTTTTTTTACTGAAGTGAATTACAAAACAGAATTATTATTCCAAAACTAGAATTACTGTTTGAAAATATCTCAAACTATTTCTCACACATTCACACTGAAACTGTGCAGACGTTCTTGTCCAAGCTATAATTCTCAACCTTAACAACTCACTAGTCTGGTCAAAGAGCTCAATGAACTTTGTCTGGAATTGAGTGCCATTTGATTTTAATTTAAGATCATGCACTCAAAATGCATATTTTGTGCGGTCCTCCAGGAATTGCAACAGACTTTTGATGGAATGCAAAAGCAGAGAGCCATTGATATTGCAGACAAACTCACTATATTAGACCTAGTAGACCACTTAGAGAAAGAATCTAGGGACTGCTAAAGGAGCCTGCATGCATATAACAGGGATTACAAACTCGGATGAAGTAAATAAACTGTCAGAAGAGAACAGCTCAAGGGGATGCGCAGAAAAATTATATAAGCATTCGTGGAAGTTTGGTGACCCTACACTGGGTGAGTCCTTTTTGGACTCTAGTATGAGACTCGGAATGCTGGAGATGGTAGAAGAAGGGAAGGTTAATTCTTCGACAACCACAATATGATAACAGCTACTGGTAAAAGGGATGCAATTATCCCCATTTCAGTTTTAGGCTTAAGTAGAATTTTATTATCTGTTTTGTAAGAAGTGAACATCTTCAGTATGTAATGGAATGTTGTATGGAACTTAATTCCATTTTACTGTTTTGCAAGGGATTGAATACCCCCTCAGCTTTTTATGGTTTCTGTCCCACTGGGAAGGTTTTTGTAATACTTGTTTTGACATCAGTTATATCAACTGGTATGACAAAAGCAGACACGGAGAAGCTTGTATTCCCTGCAGTTTGGGGCCCTCCGGGTATAGCTGAAAGGATTTTACTGTTTCTGTAGTATCATCAAATTTATTTCCCCGCATTTCTGAGAAAATAAAATCCCCTCGCCCGCTCCCGGTAGAACAAAAAAGGAAAGAAGAAAAAAAGAACCCAGCCCCAGAAATTGCTGGAAAATGATAAAAATGATAAGTTTTGTTGTTACATGAAACCCTTTCAATTAAACGACCCATGGTTATTGGATTTATTATCATAAAGTTTGCAAATGTTGCACACAAAATATGATTAATCTATCATCGATATCTTGAAATGAGTTGAAACTCAAACCTTGGTATGGCCTCTGAGCACAATCTCATTACTTAAAGGCACCCTGAAATCGACAGCATCGTCTCCATCATCAGAATCACCGCTGGTTTCGTCGTCGCTTCCGCGTTTGGAAGGTCCAACCATTTGGTCAGTCTCCTCTCCCTTTTCTAAATATGAAGGCTTTGGAGGACCTATGGTCTCCTCGTTATCATGGTCATCGCTATACTGAGCAGGCGGTCTTGGAGGTCCTATCATGATCTCCGCCTCACCATCGTCATTGTCGTCTCTAACGAATTGGGGCGGCCTTGGAGGGCCTACAAATCTATCAGAATCCTCTTGTTCTGCCAAAATAGAGGGTGGAGGTCTTGGAGGACCAAGCTGTCGTCTGGGCCGTGGATCCTCTGGCCTTTTGGTGGCGGAGTGTATGGATTCCAAAGGGGCCTGTTTCTTCTCTTGTTTACCAAACGACAAAGGAAAACAGGCCCGCAGACCGTCCTGTACTTCTGCTTCATCGACAACACCCGGAGCCTCTTCCTGTTCATGAATTTTACATGTGAGCCCAATTCATCAATCCGTAGAAAAAACCAGAAATCTGTGCATAACCTAAAATCACAGAAAAAAATTCGTTATAGAAGATGGCATCAGAAGAAAAGAATTGTGACTGAAATCGCCTTACGTTTTTAAACCCCTCTTCGTCGTCTGAAGCCATGAATTGTCGAGAACTCACTGCTGCAAGCTTTGATGATGATGGATTTTCCCAGCCAAATGACTTCAAACAGAATAAATGTGAGTTTAGAGTTTAGCGGCATAAGTCAATTAGTCCGGCTCAACGCTTCAATAACCGCTCAAGCCATCGTTACATGGTATTGTTTTAAATATTATAGTGTACTTAAGGGAGTGGCGCTTGACTTATTAAAATTACTGTTTTTTTTAATATTGTTCCGAGTGTCTGAAACATGTGAATAAACAAAATAATTTAAACGAATATTTTATTTACTTGCGTAAACATATAAATTATAATTTATCTTCATTTATTTCAAAAAAAAAAAAAAAAAAAAAATACGCTGAAAATTTTTAATATATATTTTTTAATTAAAAAAATATTCCTAAAATTTAAGCTTTCTACGTAGAGTATCAATTTAAAAATAGAGGGTTAGCTTGGCTCTCATGGATGAGCCACGAGAACAGGGAGTTGCAGGTCAGAAGGTTCAAGTTTTTGCTCGGAGGATCGTATTACTGTAATACAATGCGTTGAATGGAACCAGGTCGATGTGAAGAGCGGGAGATGGTTTACGAAAGCGAGTCCGTCGACATAGAACCAGCGCTAGAAGACCTTCTCGCTTGCTGGGGTCATGATGTGTCCGAGAAAAATCTGCAACATTTCTTTCCGAATAGCGCAGCGAACTCACGTTTACTTGACGAGGCGGTGGGAGAAGGGGGTTTGAAAAAAGCGCTCAGGAAAGGGTCCCTGTAAAAAACCTTATTTTGAAAGGGCTGCTCCCCAGCCTGTCGAGGTCTACGTCCAATGAAGAGGTAGGAGGGGAGCCGAAAGGATCCGGAGAAGAGGGACAAGTGCGAAGACTGGCCTCAGCCTCTGGCGTTGGGGTAAAAAGGACAGTTGTGGAGGCGGATGAAGGCAACAGTGACCCTGTTGGAAGGCGAACTGAGCTGCTTGGGGCAGAAGAGGCAGATGCTCCTGTTAATCAGAATCCAGGAGAGGGAGAAGCCAAGAAGGAGGTTGTGGGTGGGAAGCGGAAGAAGAACAAACCTATCAGAAAAAAGGAGGAGCGCCCTAGCTGCGTTTTTGGAGTGGATATTCGTATAGATCAGGCGATGGAAGCCTCGGAAACCTTTTTAGTTGGCAGAGTTCATGGAAGAAAGTTCTCGGTAGACTACATCAAGGTTTGGGCTCAGTCAGAATGGAAAGAAGCACCGGGTCAGCCAGAAGAGATCAAGAATCTGGACAGAGGTTGGTTTTGCATTCGGTTTGGGCAAAAGGAGCATGTCGAATGGGTGCTGGAAAAGAACTGGAGCTTCGGGAAGAGGCCAATTTTATTCAGAAGATGGACGCCCCTGTTTGATGCCCAGAAAGAAAAAACGGTGGAGTCTCTAGTCTGGGTCAAATTACCGGGTCTCCCTATGCAATTCTGGACTGACTCGGCCTTCACTTCAATTGGTAATACCCTGGGGAAGTTTCTCGACATTGATAGATCATATTTACGAACACATGATTGGAGTGTTGCTCGTATCCTGGTAAGTCTAAACCCCAGAGAAGGTTTGGCGGATGCTATGAACCTGAAGTATCGAGGTCTAGAGTTTATTCAGACCCTGGACTATGAAAACCTCCCTTTCAGATGCCATCGTTGCCATAAATATGGACATCTGGCCCGGGAGTGTCCTCTCGGACACCGTCGTCGCCGAAGACAAAGGAGAAGTGGAAAAAATCTGGAGGCAAATCAGAAGGTGTTCACACAGGAAGAAGGGGCTCAGATCAAGGAGAGCGATCCTAAGGCAAACGCTCAGGGGTTGGTTCCGGAGCAAGTGGAGGAAGATGAACAGGAACAGCCTGGGTTTGCAGCAAGTGAGTCTATCTCAAACCCGATGACCTTCCTGGGACCCTCAGCAGTCTCTGAAAAGGCAGGGGTGGCTCAGGCGAGTTCACTTCTATCCCCTTCCTTCTCCTTATGCTCTTCTATTGCTTTATCTCAGTCATGTTGTGATGAGTCTGGTCCTTTCAGGCAGCTCTTGAATGATCTGCCGGACCTGAGGAAGGGTCAAGCCTCTTTAGATAGTGTTATCATGGCCATTCCTTCCTCTCCTAAGTTGACCTCTATTCCCATGGATGCTGTCTCATCTATCCCTCCTATTGTCTGGAGCCCTGAACCCCCCTATAATCTTAGACCTTTGGCCAACAGAAAGGGGAAAGGGCTTGCTGTGGGAGGTCTGGAGCTGGACATGGTGTCAGCAGGCCCGAGGAAGCTAAGAGGAAGGAAATCTAATCTGTCGAAGGCACAGTTGAAGGCTGTCATCGATATTGCTGACGGGAAGTAGATGTCTCTGCCAGGGGTGCTTAGAGCAAAGCGGCAACCCCCTGAGATTTTTTGATGATCATCTTATCCTACAATTGCAGGGGTCTAGCTAGTCTACCCAAAAATCTAGCTCTGAAGGAACTGGTCAGGTCCAACAAACCTGATATTATTCTTCTCCAAGAAACTCTGGGGAAGGGGGAAGAAGTTACAGGATGCCTCGTTAAGCTTCTTCCGGGCTGGAGCTTCCATGCCATAGATGCTAATGGTCATTCGGGAGGGGTGGCACTGGGTTTCAACGCGAAGGTACTTCGAGAGATCTCCTCTTGGGGATCAGAAAATGTCTTGGCTGTGGAACTATACTCCAACGAACTATGCATCCCTTTTCTTATTCTTAATGTCTATGGACCTGTTTTGGATCGGGAGAGGTTCTGGAACCCCTTCTTCGCTAAATCTTTTTTGACGCACCCAAATCTTATAATTGGAGGAGATCTAAATTTTTCTTTGGGGATGACAGAATCTTGGGGGGTCAGAGCCAGGGCAGATCCCCTTTCTGATTTCTTTCTAAATAAACTGGCCTCATCTCTCCTGGTGGATGTCTCCCCGCTTAAGTTGCGCCCGACGTGGAGGAATTGAAGAATAGGAGAAGAATGGATTGGGAAGAAACTTGATCGATTCCTTCTCTGTGAATCGCTGGCAGAAAATTTACAGGCTTTTAGACATTGGGTTGGGGAAGGTGGTCTCTCGGATCATTTCCCTGTCTTCCTGGAAGTGAAGGGAGCTTTCACTAAACCGGGCACTCCCTTTAAATTTAATGCCTCTTGGCTCTCGGATGCTTCTTTTATTAGCCTCTTCCATAACACTTGGAAGAAAGATGATCTCAATGAAGATGAGAGTCGCAGCAAGGTTTTTATGGATAATTTAAAAAGGATGAAGGTCGCCTCTAAGCATTGGGCCCTCCATAAGAAACTGAAGGAAGAAGAAACCCTGGAAAATGTTAACTCTGAGATTGCCCTCCTTGAAGACCCAGGTGGTAATGGCTATGGAACAGTAGAGTCTCGGGCTAGACTTCAAGAGTTGGAGATGGAAAGGAGGAGAATCCTCCAGCTCAGGGAGGAAAGTTGGCGCTTAAAAAGTAGAGCGATCTGGTTGCAGGTGGGGGACGATAACACCAAATTTTTTCAGAATTATGCTAAAGGAAGGAAAAACTCTAATACAATCTGGGAAATGAAGAAAGCTAATGGTGAACTGGCTCGCTCTTTTGAAGAGTTGGCCTCATTAGGGGTCAATTATTTCAAGAATCTCTTCAAAGCACCAGAGGAAGTTTCTATTGCAGAAGTTATAAGAGTCGCCCAGTTCTTTCCTAGGTTCATAGAGGAGGAAGGAAATGACTCCATCATGGAACCTGTTTCTAAGGAGGAGGTAGAAGACATTCTCAAATCAATGCAAAAGGACAAAAGCCTAGGCCCGGATGGCTGGACTGTCGAATTTTTCCAACACTTCTTTGAATTCATTGGAGATGAGTTAGTGGCAGTTGTGGAAGATTCCAGGCGTACAGGATCAATCTATCATCCCTTCAATGCCACCTTTCTAGCCCTCATTCCCAAATCTGATCTCCCGGGCTCTTTTGATGAATTCAGGCCCATTTCCCTGTGCACCTGTGTATACAAAATTATTGCAAAAGTTATTGCCTCCAGGCTAAAACCTTTCCTCTCCATGAACATTTCCCTGAGCAATTTGGCTTTCTAGATGGCAGACAAATTCATGAAGTAGTAGGAGTTGCTCAAGAAACTCTTCATAGTCTAAAAATTGGGAAAAAAAAAGGAGTCGTTGTGAAAATCGATTTGTCAAAGGCTTATGACAGAATCAACTGGATGTACCTTAGGCTTCTGTTAACTCATCTGGGTTTCAGGTATGATTTTGTGAGATGGGTTATGAGCTGTGTTTCTTCATCTTCCATAGTTGTCCTGATCAACGGAGCGGCCTCTAGTTTTTTTAGTCCTGAACGTGGCCTGCGTCAAGGTTGCCCACTCTCTCCCCTTTTGTTTCTGCTGGCAGCAGATGGCATCAGTCTTATGATTCATGACACAAAAAGACAGGGGACTCTCAAAGGTATTGAAGTAGCTGATAATTTTTGGGTCACTCACCTCCTCTTCGTGGATGACATAATTCTGTTCAGCAATGGAAGTCTCAAGGACTGTAGGACGCTCAAGAGGATCTTGGACCTTTTCCTGAAGGCTATTGGTCTCTGCATTAACGAGAGAAAATCCACACTCACATGCACAAGTTTGTCCAGAGAGTTGGTGTGCAGAGTGGAGTTGGTCCTAAATTTTGAAGTCAAATCGCTGGAGGATACTTTTAAATACCTGGGGTTCTTTCTAAAGCCTGATAATTACAGGATCAATGATTGGAAATGGATCCTTGCAAAAATCGAATCCAAACTGAAACATTGGAGTTTCAAGTGGCTTTCCAGGGCAGGTAGGCTAGTGTTAATAAAATATGTTCTGATGGCAGTTCTAGTCTATTGGGCTAGTCTGACATGGGTTCCCAAAGGAATCTTATCCTCAATTGACAAATTATGTAGCAGGTTTCTGTGGGCGGGGTCCAAGTCAGAGAAAGTTACCCCTTGGATTGCTTGGGATAAAGTGGCACGTCCTAAAGAGTGGGGAGGCTGGGGTATAAAAAATCTTGCTTGCTTCTCCCAATCTTTAGTAGCAAAGCTCGCCTGGAGGCTCATTTCCTTTGAGAACCTGTGGACCTCTGTTTCTAAAAGAAAATATATTGATCCTCTATCAACGCTAGATTGGATCAGATTGCCGCAAAAGACTTCCAAAAACTCCTCGGTGGTTTGGAAAGCTGTGGTCGCTTCTGTCAAAGTTATAGAGAAGGGTTTGGCTTGGAGTGTGGGGGATGGAACTCAGATCAGGCTGGGTAGAGACCCCTGGATAGGATGTACAGAGAGTTTTTCTCTATCTCAGGGGCTGGTTTCGGCTTTAAAAGATAGGGGACTCTACACTTTAAATCAGGTGGCTGATCCCTAGGTTTCCACCATATGGAGTCAAGGGTGGATTCAGGGAAGAGATTTACGTTTGGATGAAGAATGGCTGGAGGAATGGGACTTGTATAGAAGGGACCTACTCAACTCATCAGTCAGGCTCTCTGACTCTCTGGATGAACTTAGATGGGTCTTTGCCCAGAATGGGCTTTACTCTCCAAAGATGGGGTATAAATGGTTGATGTCTCAAAATGGGTGGGAGAATCTGGCTTGGTGGGTTAAACCGCTTTGGAAGTTAAAAGGGCCAGCTAAAACAAGACTGTTCTTCTGGTGTGTCCTGCTACAGAAAGTTCCTACTTGGGATTTTCTTCAAAGAAGAGGAAGGATTGGTCCTGGCTGGTGCCCCCTCTGTAAAGATAGTATCGAAACAGTTCAACACCTGTTCCTTTTATGCCCTTTTAACACTAGCCTATGGGCCGAAATGTTAAGGTTGCTCAAAATTCCTTTTAGATGGGAAGGGCAGGGGTTCTTGGAAGCTTGGCAGAGGTGGTGGAATGAAGCTACAAACGACAGAGAGAGATCCATTCCGCTTCTCATAACTTGGGGGACATGGCTTGCTAGGAATCAGGTCATTTTTAAGGATTCTGTCTTCCCGATTGGAAGACTGGCTGCAGAAGGAGCTGCTATTTATGATAGTATCCCTGTTCCGCAAGCTCCTCCTACTACCAGAGCTGTTCGTCAAGAATCTATTAGATATTCAATTCTGTGGGCTTATTTTGACGGGGCCTCTGACATTAATGGACGTTGCGGGGCTGGCTTGATTATTCATTTATCAAAGGAAAAGATTGTTAAAGCATCTGTTGGTCTTGGCCAGGGTTCCAATAACTTTGCTGAATTGAAAGCCTTACACTTCCTTCTTTGTTGGCTTATCCTTAGGAATGTGAGAGAAGTCCAGATTTTTGGGGATTCAATGAACATTGTGAAATGGTTTAATGGGACTCAACATTGCAGAAATTTCATCTTGCTTCCTCTACTTAAAGAAGTTTCTCATCTTAAATGTCACTTCACGGAGATTTCTCTTTGCCATATCTACAGGGAAAGGAACTATGAAGCTGATCGCCTTTCTAAAGAGGGTGTTGAACAAGATATGGGGTCGTGGTCAGTTTTGGAGGAAGAAAATGGGGTGATTCGACCACTCGAACAACCCATTTTTGTTTAAGCTTTTGTTTAACAGAAAACTGTTATTGTGTTTTGTACATAGTTTGAAACTGTTTCATTTTGTTTTTGCTACATTTTTTGAAGAACTTCTTCAGGTCTCCTGGGTTGTTTTCCTTTAAAAAGGAGGCCCGGGCCGCTGTGTAATCTCATTGTTTTTTCTTGAGTTCGAGAATCCTTCTAGTGCTTACTATGGATTCTCTGAGGACGTTGTTTGCCTCGCTGATCTTTCGGACTCTCAGCTTCTGTCTTTTATCATATCTCTTCTACGTGTTATCCTCTTTTGGATCCTGGGAGGTGTGCATGGACAGGACGGGTCGTTTTGCTTGTTTTGATGGTGAGACTAGTGTGCAAATACTTCGCATGCATGTATTGTCAACCAGTTGAGACTTTTCTTTCTCCCTATTATAAGGTGAAAAACGAGTCTTTCCGAAATGCTCAACATTTGCTTTGTAACTCTCTATGGTTAATAGATGGTTCGCTTTTTTCCTGTGGAAAAAAAAAAAAAAAAAAAAAAAACAAAACAAAAAACAAAAAACAAAAAACAAAACAAAAAACAAAAAACAAAAAACAAAAACAAAAACAAAAAACAAAACAAAACAAAACAAAAAAAACAAAACAAAACAAAAAAACAAAACAAAACAAAACAAAAAAACAAAACAAACCCAACCCAATTTAAAGATAAAATGGGAATTTTTTTATTTTTAAAATTATTTTTTGCCAAATTTTAATTAGAAGTGTTTATAAGGCATTCCATGGTGTTCGAAATTTCATGGACAAAAGTTTAGTCATCCTAAAGGCTTGTGTGGTTGAGCCTAAGTGTGATCCTCGTCTTCTTTAGATGTAAGGAAAGAGTGAAAACTTACATCTTTACAAACCATAGGTTAGCTTGTATTCGTGGATATAGATGTAAGGAAAGAGTGAAAACTTACATCCTTACAAACCATAGGTTAGCTTGCATTCGTGGATATAGATGTAAGGAAAGAATGAAAACTTACATCCGTACAAACCATAGGTTAGCTTGCATTCGTGGATATTAGTCAATGATGGTTATCTCCACTTTTGGTTTGACAATTAAATTATGATAGTGTATAAATAATAATAATAATAATTTAATCATAAATAAATTGTGAAGCATTTCTTTAATTTATAAATAAGATTTAGAAAAGAGTGCCTAGCATTTCTCAATCCCTTTCAATTGAAGAATTGAGTAAATTAGTAAATAATGTTATTTGGAATGACAAATTTAAGTTGGTAATTCTTGTTATGCCACATATATGTTGTTAGTAGATGACATTCTAATATTTTGTAAAGATTCAAGAATAGTGGTTAAGATGTTTAAAAGTAATTGTTGAGATATCCTATGTAACCACTAAAATGATAATAAGCATTGCAAAGTCAACAATATCTCTTTAGGATATATGTGATGTGGAAAGAAATTGTATCACTTATGTATTCTCTTACAATATTGTTAACTTAGAGGTAAGTTTGAAACATTTGGGCTTCCAACTAGAGGCCAATATATGAGACTAGTAACGGTTGGTAGTAGGCGTGATGAAAAAAAGGGGTGGCAAGAGTAGGAGGGTTCATTCTAGATCTCGAAGGAAGAGAGGAAATGCATTTGCTTAAGGTGGAGGGATAACATCTAATAACCAAGTTGAAGCACTAGCATTATATCAAAGATTGAGCCTAAGTATTATAGATGAATGAAAATATAGAAGCATACTTATTATTGGAGATTTATAAGGAGTAATTAAAGCAATGGTTGAAAGTCATAACAAGGCTCAATTTATGTTGTCACACGTATTCACCAATATAGCTAAAGAGATCAACAGATTTGAGAAGGTAAAGTTTTATCATGTACTCAAAGTTTTGCACAAAGAAACAAATGAATAAGAAAACAATGCTAGTAGGTTGAACTAAGGAGTGTTTTAATAGAAGCATAGGCAAACCATGGTCTTTATTTCCTAATGAAAGGTTAAAAATGGTAAAGGCATTAATTTAAAAAAAAAAAGGTAAGGTGGCAAGTCACACACATCTTGGAATAATTACTTAAGCAACAAGGATCAATGGGCATACATGCCAACCCAATAGCTAACACATTTGCATGAAGTCGCATTGACTCAAACCTTAGAGTTAGTGCATGAGTTTCCAATCATATGTTTGACAACCAAATTTGGCTCACCAAGGTGATATCCAAAATATTTGTAAAATATAGTGATGGACGAAGCTCTGAAAAACCTTGTGGCAGCTAGGTTTTTTCCCTAGCCGACCGATCCATACACATATTGTGCAAATCTCCCCATAGATTTTTATTGTATGACCCCTGCATACCAAATAATGGTGAATCTCCATGATTCAGTGAAGAAAATGGTATCTCTCGAAGGAATGGCAGTTGGTTCTGCAAACTCTGCCTCTCAAGCAAATCAAGCCAAGGTTCCTTACAGTGCTATGTTGAAATCTGAATAGGTTCTACTGACAATTCAAGAAGTGTATGCCTTCGATGTTCCCTTGTGGGATGAAGCCTTTATCTGTGATTTTTTTTTCAGAACAAGGTTTGGTATGTAGATTCAATGCATTTTGGCCACGGCTGACTAATCTCGACAAGTGGATTTTTGATTCGTGGAAACATCTATTGTCTTATGATTTGAATATTTACCCTCCAACTTGGTATTTTTTGTGTTGTCTTTGACAATCTTGAGGATAAGAATATTATTTGGTATTTTGGGCCCTAGTTTTGGGGAAGTGTTTGTCTCTTCATGCAGCTTGTGTCTCCTACTTTTGCTCTAGTCATAATGGCAATCTCCTTAGCTCCAGTTTGGGTAAGGTTCTTGAATCTTGCCCTACATCTTTGGAATCTCTCATTGTTAACTTCTACTGGAAATGCAATAGGGAAATTTTACTACCGTAGTTTAGAAACTGAGCATTTCCTCAAGACCTATGCTTGAATATGTGTGGAGATGGATTTTAATAAAGTTTTTCATGCTAAGATAAATCTAAAGGCGTCAGATTATGTATTATGGGTTCAAAAGCTTGGTTATGAAAATGTTTCATCCCAATGACGAGCATGTTATGAAACAGAGCATGCAATCAAGAATTGCCCCAAGCGAATGCAGAATAATAGTGTTTGTAAAAATAGTTGGAGGCCCAAATGGTGGGAAGGTTCTCAAATAGAACATTAAATTGTATACAAGGAAGAAGAGACCCAAACCAAGGAGGAAGTAAAATAAATTGAGGAAAAAGTGCATGTCAAAGAGGATTCATCGAAGGAAGTAAAAGACAGTAAGGAAGAAATGCATGTCAAAGTGAACCCAGTGAATTCAGAAACATATGAGGTTCAAGCCCAACAAATTCGTATGAATTCTAGATCCCGCAAAAACAGGTTGGAGATACAATTTCCTAAGCTGATCAGGCATACGAAAAATTTGATACAGACAACAAAGTCCATTCGTAGAAGAACAACTCCACAAAACCATTAGAAAACGCAGGCTGGAGTCAAGTTGGGAAAAAGGGAAAAAACATCTCACTAAGGAAAAAGGAAAACAAGAAGTCAGATAAAGTCAAATCGTTAAGTAGTAAGAAATAGAAAGCAAATGTATTTTGATCTTGGGGGTATTTTGGAAAATCTTTAGTTAGAAAGGGAATAGTTTTTTTGTGTGTTTGAAGTTCTCGCTTGAGGGTTTGGATTGAGTCTACATGTTCAATCTCAAACCCAGAAGGGATATTATCAATTTTGAAGAAATCTCAGCTTTCTTTTTTAATAAAACTTTTGTATATGTTTCTTTAATATGTGTGTGTGTGTAAAATTAAAGATATCCATTTAGGATAAATAAATATATATTGAATAAAGTGTGCAAAAAAATGATACGATATGAATTACAAATGAGGGTCTCGTATATATAGCTAGGCGAGTGTCATGTCATTGAGAGTCATATCTTTTAATTGGGGCATATCCTTTTATATGTCCTTTCATTAACTATAAGATATTATTCTCTCTCTCTCTCTCTCTCTCTCTCTCTCTCTCTATATATATATATATATATATATAACGCTCCCTTTATGAATGTTTTATCCTCATCACTTGTAATATATTTACCTGTTTTTTTTTATGTTGTCATGGTTAATGATATGAGGCGGTATGAATCTCTAAGTGTTGAGCAAAATTGTTGAATCGAAAAAATATCTAGCCATCCTAATTCAATCATTTGTGGTACATTGCATTTACACAAGGAGTTGTTATCATGAGACTTCATTGCCCTAATATCAATATTTTCAAAAGATAAGTCAATTGTTTTTGTCATGAGTGATATTGATACATTAATTATTTAAGATATCTACTCTTATGATTTAGATGTTGATAAGGTGTGTTTGTAGTGTGACTTTCCATTATCGTGCTTGTAGCACTTTCTTGGTTTATTTTTTGGTATAATTTATTCTTCACACATTGATCTTGCTTGGTTGGTTGTTGATTCTCCACTTGGAATTTCCATCATTTGCACCCCAACATCCAAGTATATATTACTTCAATTGGAGTGGCATCTTTCTAATTCATGATATTAATGGAGTTTATATTTGTTCCCTTCTCCTCAACTTCAGTTTTTTCACCTCATGACTTCGATACTTTTTTTCTGGATAAGTTGTTCTATTATGTTTTCCAATAACTATTTATCATTTTTAAGTTTATTTATTTATATAAGTAGATTTCGGTTATGGTTCCTTAGACGTGAAAGTTCTTTAGTTTCTAATTCATTGATTTTATCTTTAATGTTTCGATATTCAAGTTTGTCATTTTTTAATGCTCTAATTTCTTTGAGGAACTTTTGATTAAGGCTCTTTGAGTAAGAATTTTCTTCAACTTGTTTTTATAGGCCTTCTTTGAGTGCCTTCTAAAGATCTTACTTTTCTTGTTCTAATTTTTTAATTACTATGCTTCTTAGCCTTGGATCCCTTGACTTGTGTAAGTAATTTCTAATTGTGACCTTTGAAGCGAGAAATTTCCTCGTTTTTATCTATGAGAACTTTGTCAAAGTCTTTTTGCATCCTTAATATTAGCTTTTAATTTTCTCGAAGGATCACCTTCAAGATATATTTGAAGTCTTTTAACAATGGTATTATTGAATCTAACCTCATTGCAATGTCTTGGATAGTCATCATCGTATTCTTATAGGAAAATGTCGAAAATCTTTTCTCCATGTGTAAAATGAAGGTACCTAGTTTTTTAAACCTGGGAACTTGAGAATTATGTCAATTTCTTTTTTATATATAGTTGTAAAATTGAATAAACATGTATATTGACAACCATCATTGTTACTTAGAAGTCCTTAATTTCATATTGTCTCTTGTAATATTAAGTGTTTCTTTTTTTTCAATTATATGTGACTCTTGAATTAATAATTGATTGGCCAAATCGATTTTAATACAATTTTCCTCAATAATATTGTTGATAATGATATTAGTCTTATTTATTTGAATATTCTAATATTAATCTAATTAATCTAAAATACACAATTGGGCAACTTTTATAAGAGAATCTTCCTTTCTTCATTTCCAAATTATCCATTTTTTTATATTATTACTACTTTCACATTTTTATAAAAAATATAATTCCACTAATATGTATAATTTTTTATGACAATATTTTTTTTTCTTCATAAATTTTCTTTCCCATTTTATATATCACTTTTCTCTTTTAAAAGTTACTTTCAAAAGTATATATGTGTGTGTGAGTGGGAAAGAAAGAGATAAGTACTCTTTTAATTTTTGTATATATCTTTATCGTTTAAGTTTGTTTCTTAATTCTTTCATTATTTGAAATTATGTTTTCATAAAAAATCATAGCTTGTATGTATATGAGTCACAATTTAGAAGTCTACAAGGTGATTCTTACATTTTCAATAATGAAGATTGTGGAAACTTTACAAACTAGTATAGAAGCAAACGTGTATGAATGGGTAAGAAATGGTAACAATAAAAAGTTGTACATAAGCAAGGATACAAGAAAAACTATGTAGATGGACTGAGAGAGGAGTGAATTGCGAACATCATGTTCTAATTAATTCATTATTGTATAGATCTTATTGGTTAATTTAATAATTATTGTAAGGAGATGTACAATAAACTAACGATTGGGATTTGTATAGACAATGATTAAATTTTTGTAAGGACAATGATAGTTGGTGGCAATGGACTATGTGGCTCAAATCACATATTAAGTAACAATAAAGTGTACAGATGGGAAATTGGCACAACGGTTGTATAGTGGCAATGCTTATCCTTTATACATACTCGCTTTAAATGTGAGTTGTCAGGTTTCACCAATCATACCTCACGGTTCCCTAGTCGTACATCATGGTTCCGCCAACATGAGTACGACTGGCAAAACCTTGGCATGCGGCTGGCAGAACTGTGAGTAATCTTTGTGGTATCTGACAACAGGTATGGTAGGGGGAGTATGTATAATGCATAGGCTCTTCTGTTATATATTCTTAATCTTATATGGCGGTATGGATGTGAAATTGACGCAACGGGTGTATACTCTTAAGTTGTAGTCTATCTATTAGACATTTTGGAGGTTTTTCAATCTATTTTACTATCTAATTTTCCTAGAATCCGACAAGGAATTGTTGGAATCATAAGTTTGATTTGTGAAATCTCCACAATATAAGTGCCCCATGGGTTTTCCAGAGTGTCGAATTCATATATGCAGTCAAAAACTCAGTTTAAACAACACAAATCAAGATTTGACAAAAAAAAAATCATTGGATTCTGACAAAAAACTCCAAAATATATAATAATTAGACAACGCCTACTCTTAATACTATGTAATGGTAGATGGTATGATTTCGATTGAGGATAGCACAGTTATGCTATATGGACTCTAAGAAAATTAAATCAATTGATTGTATGGTGTACAAATGTGTAGGTGGCAGAGGTCAATGTTTTGGTAACAGATTTTTATTAATGGTAGCATATGACAACGTCAAATTAAATTGCACATCTTATAATTTTTCTAAAAGACACTAAATTTTAACTACATGGCATTGCAATTCAATCGTGCTACATTGAAATTTAATTGTATGATGAGATTGCACCTAGCCTATTTCACCCTTCAATTTATGAATATTGTCGAGCAATGACAACAACTTTGACCCTTGGTTGTAGCAACCTTGTCGATTTGATGATTATGATCTAAGGGGTAATTAATATATGTACTATAACTACAATAATGTTAACGTTGATTGTTCAGCGGTGGCTAGAACAAGTGATTTTATAACTCGTAAGTAAAAATAAAAATAAAAATAAATCTCTATACATATGTTTTTTAAATTCCAGAGTCACTCTTCAAATAATAATTTTTTATTTATATATTTATTTTATTGCGGTGAATAATTCTTTTTCCTATAATTATTTTTTTATGTAGACTTTTGAAAATAGGTTAGGACCTAATTTTGGTTAAAGACCAGATTCAGAGAAGCTATATGAAATTTAAACGTGGCTAAAAGCCTATGTGACCAATGGCCAAAATTAGAAATCAAGCTATGATAAAAGTGTAGCCAAAGGTTGGATTAGAAATGGAGCTATGATACTAGATGATAGAAACAAAAATAATTTATATTGCTCTAAGACATGAAAAATATATAATAAAGTAATGAATATGAATGTATCGATAATACGATGAGGGAGACCAACTTAAATATGTCCCGAGGTGCATGTTTGAAGAATTGTGACTTTTTTAGTCGTGACCCTTTTATTATTATTATTACTATTATTATTAACAACAATATGTAATAGATCGATATGGTGAGAGATATATCCACTTCTTACCATAATTATTTTTTTGTGCAAGTGGGATAATGGACGCAATGGGAGATGAACTTATTGCAGTGAGTTGGAAATTGTATTGGATTCATGAAACTCTATAGTGAATTGGACATTGTTTAGGGAACTCTTCAGTGTCATTTTGAAAGATTGATGACCATGGTGGATTTTGATGCTAGTGACAAGGATTGGACAAGGGAGGAATAAACTATCAAGTTGTAGAGCAATTTAGTAGGACAAACTAGTGTTGGAAAATTTAAGGTGACTACAAATGGAATTGAGTCATAAACAAGCACGAATGTATAGAGATGGGATGGAGTAGAGCTAGGATTCGATATGAGATTGGATGGATAGAGCTAATACTAGATACTCCAAGTCGAGATTAGAATGCAAAGATGACACACAAGCATCTTGGCTTATGCCTACTCTATGAAAATTCAAAGCTAAAAAGATTGGTTAGGATGTACAAGACCATTATTTTATATCTAAAGGAAATTGTGAAGGGGTCATTAGAACAAAATCAAAGATAGGAGGTAGGAAAGAACCAATTATTGAGGTAGCATTGCTAAGAAGAAGAAAAAATGTGGACATGAAGGTAGGATGTGTCCTACTTGGGTTCAAAATGAATAAGATATCTAGTATTAAGAGTGTGTCACTTTCTAGGATGCTTACTTCTGTGGACTCAAAAGGAAATGAAGAAGTAGAATTAGTGCTACAACAACATAGATTGGAACTGGGAGTGAAGCAAAGATCAACACAAAATTGAACCTTTAAGGAACCAAGGAAATATGTTGTGTATTTCAAATATAGCATTTTAACATGAACCTCTATTAGAATATACCCCTATAGAATTAGGATTCGATTTATAGATTCTACAATGCTACTTATGATATTGTTTCCTTTGCTATTTTGAAAACAAGAACGAACTATTTATTATTATACTAAATAATATGACTACGACTTTTAGATAATAATCTAACTACTTCTCTTTAAAAAAAAGGTGTGAAAAAACTCAATCTAGGGTCCAATCGAGGGTTATCAGAAGGAGGGTATTTGGTATTAGTAAAATTTGTTTTGGAAGCAATTTTCATGTATTGGATGTCACTTACATGGATTCCAAAAGGTGTTATGGAACCAATTAGAAGATTACCTTACAAATCCATTTGATGAGGAAATCAAGTGAAAAAGGCCATTGATCTAGTTTCTTGGAAAAAGCTCGCAGTTTCAAAAAAAGAAAGACGACTAAGGATTAGATAATATATTCTTATTTATCGAGGCTTTAATTGCAAAGAATGTTTGGTGATTAGTACAAGGTGAAATGTTTTAGGCTCAAGTGATTAAACACAAGTATATATCTCCCACATCTCCAAAATTAGTGGAAGAATGGGTCATGAATCTTATAAAAGAGCTTACATAATGCCTCTATCATTTGGAAAGTGGTTGTAGTAGCATTTTCTTTAGTCAAAAATTTATTGAGATGGAAAACGGGGAAAGGAAACAAAGTTAGAATTGGAATAGATCCCTAGATTGGAAGTAGGGAATTGCATAGGCTACATTTTCAAGTGATTTGGGATTTAAGAGATTGGGGTTTATATAGTTGGAATAGGACCACCATTTTGTAACAAGCTTGTCTTACTTAGAGGGAGGTTATATTAAGCAAGAGGATGAAGGCACATGGAAAAGGTAGATTGACAACCTTAAATATTGTTTTATAAGACCAATGGATGAAGAGGATTGGATTTTATGGTCTCTAAACCCAATAAGGAAATATGTTCCAATAATTAGATATAAAGCATTAGCTATAGAGGGTAGAGATGATTTAAAATTTTGGTGGTGGAAATTGGTTAGGAAATTAAAATGTTGATCAAAAGCCAAAATATTCATGTGGTTGCAATAAAACTCTTACATGTGATATATTGTAGAGGAGGAACTTTTTAGGTCAAGGTTGGTATTATCTATGCAAATAAGATGAGAAAACAAATTCATGAATTATCATGTCTTGTCCTCTTACTAAATATGTATGGAGAGAAGTGGAAGGCATAACATGTATGAAAAATTTATGGATTGGAAACACCATTGAAGAGGCTCTTAGGACTAAGTGATTGGTGAATAAATAGTGAAACAACAAATTTTAGAGCTCTTCCTTTAAACATTGCACGAGGAGTTTGGTTGGCTAAAAACACAAAGTTATTCAAGGACAAGGATACCTTACCCTTAAAGTGTGTAGTGTGAGTTCTAATTATTTTATTTGCTAGATTCAAGGAAAGAAAAATGTTAGATAGTTTATTGTAGGAGAAATTAATAGATATCTTCCTTGGGCTTACTTGAATTGAGATTCATAAGGGATACCCCTAAGGGTCGAGTAAGGGGAACACTTCATCTCTTTGTATCTCATAGTCTCTTTTTCAAAGCTAGAGTGCGTCTAGAACAAATAATTTCTTTGAACTTACGACACTCAATATTGTATTATTACTTGCATAGAAACGTGGAGTACCACATATACAATATTTTGAGGATTCGTTTCTTGTTAAAAGTGGATGAGGTAGGAGTTTTCTCTAAGAAACTTCGCACTCCGGCCTTTGTTTCTTGATGTATGGAATCCATAGCTAGCTTTTTCTCATATTTATTTTGTTCATATCTATAGGGGTAAGAACATGGCCACCAATGGATTATAAATAAGGGCTAGAGCAAGATTATGCCATATACATAATGTAGGAATTTACAGGGTAAGTTCCTCAGACAGAACACCAAAGGCACTGCTCACAACCAGATCGCAGATCAATACACCAGTATTTTTGACGTGGTTAAAACCCTCAAAGAGGGAAACAGTCCATGGCCTGAGCCAACGCGGCCACTTCAGGCAATTTATTAATAAAAGAATGAAAATTTACATATGTTTCTCTCATGCACGGATTACCCTACAAATGACCCTCCATGCGCTTTAAATAGAAATCATGGACCAATCGGGTGTCAAGCCACGGATCAAGTGTCGGTAATACCGAGGAGAGAATGAACCGTCGGATCACTACATATCGTGACCGTCGGATTGTAAGTTACAAAATGTACAACGGTAAAGAAACACACTTTACCTAACTCTATACTAGACCAAGTTGTACTTAACTATTTCCTATGTGTCGGAATATCCTAACATCCCCCCTTAAGAACAACTTGGGATAGGATTGAAGGATTTACAAATATGACACAATAGGAGAAGGAAGGAGGCACTAGAGCCTATCCCCCCTTAGTGACAACTTCCTGAACTCCAACCATAAATCGAAGTTTAGTGAACTTCGCCTCTGTGAGAGCCTTTGTGAAGATGTCTGCAACTTGATCATCTGTTGAACAATATTGCACTTCAAGAACATGGTCGTGAATGATCTTTCTGATGAAGTGCATGTGCAGTTCAATGTGTTTGTTGTGCTGATGTTGGACTGGATCTTTGCATAGCTGAATGGCACTTTGATTATCACACCAAAGTGTAGTCGGATGCTGCTGCTCAAAGCCAAACTCTGACAGGATCTGACGAAGCCACGAGGCTTCCTTACTAGCTTCTACGGCACCACGATACTCTGATTCTGCTGATGAAAGAGAAATGGCACCTTGTTTCTTGCAAGCCCATGTAATATGTCCTGAACCAAGAGTGAACACATAACCGGCAGTAGACTTCCGATCATCAGGGTCACCAGCCCAATCAGAATCAGTGAAACCAACCAATAGAGGAGATGCTTCGGCACTGTAATGAATCCCAAACTGAACTGTACCTCGAACATAACGAAGTATTCTTTTAGCTGCTTTCCAATGACTTTCACGGGGGTTTTACATGAACCGAGCAACAAGGCCAACAACAAAGGAAAGGTCAGGACGAGTATGGGTTAGATACAAAAGTTTTCCTACAAGTTGACGGTATAAGGTAGCATCAACTTCAGGAGAAGTACAAGTGACTGAAAGTTTGACTCCAGACTGAAAGGGAGAAGGGGCTGGCTTACAGTCTTCCATGTGAAAATGGCGTAGAATATCATAGGCATACTTGGACTGGGAAAGAGAAATACCCTCCTTGGATTGCAAGACTTGAAGACCGAGAAAATAGTGTAAGTGTCCTAAGTCTGTCATTTCAAATTTCCTTTTAAGGCTAGACTTCACATGGTTTATAAGGTTGGGAAATCTACCAGTAAGGATAAGATCATCAACATAAAGAACAAGGATGATAAGAGAGTTGCCCACTTTCTTGGTGTAGACAGTATTGTCAGAATGACACCTAGAAAAGCCAGATTCTAAAAGAAAGCTATCCATTTTGGCATACCAAGCCCGAGGAGCTTGCTTGAGACCATAAAGGGATTTCTTAAGTCGACATACAAGGCTGGAGTTTGTTTGTATGAAGCCAATGGGTTGTTCCATATAGATTTCTTCATGCAAGTCCCCATGCAAGAAGGCAGATTTAACATCCATCTGATGGACTTCCCATTTGAAAGAGGCAGCAAGGGAAAGAACAAGGCAGATAGAGTTCATTTTGGCAACAGGGGAGAAGGTTTCAGTGTAGTCAATGCCTTCAACCTGTGAAAAACCTTTAGCAACAAGACGAGCTTTATTTTTATTAACTTTCCCATCTGGTCCATACTTGGTTCTGTAAACCCATTTGCATCTAACAAGTTTTCGTCCCTTTGGTAGAGGAACAAGATCCCATGTATCATTTGCCAATAATGAATGATATTCTTCATTCATAGCTGCTTCCCAATCTGGATGGCCTGAAGCTTCTGCAAAGGTGTCAGGATCATAATTTACTGGAGCTTGAGCCAGTAAAGAAGAGGCTCTCTCGAACTGAGAACGTGTGCGTTGCTGATCTGTAGGATCACCGGCAAGATCACCTGTTGTATCTCGAGTAGCACGAACCCATTTTGGAAGCTCAAGAGCTGAAGGAGGATCCTGAGATGGTGTGGGAGGATTGTCATCCTCACTTTCATCATCTGAAGAAGAAATGTTTTCAAAGGTAGAAGAGATAGGGAGAGGTGGTACATCCGCCGGACTAGGCTCGCAGGCCGATATATTTTCATCAAATTTTACATCTCTTCTAATGATAACATTTTTGGACTTAAATAGAATAAGTCTATAGCCTTTGACATCTTCAGAATATCCAACAAAAGTTCATTTTTCACTCTTAGGTTCTAAAGCTTTATGCTTTTCATCTGGAATATGGGCCCACGCTTCACTTCCAAAAACACGAAAGTGACTTACATCTGGTTTGATTGAGCTCCATGCTTCTTCTGGAGTGATGTTCTTTAAAGCCTTAGTAGGAGTGCGATTTATTATGTAATTTGCACAGTTAATTGCTTCTGCCCAAAAACTAAGACCAAGTCCTTTAGATTGTAGCATACAATTAGCCATTTCCTTTAAGGTGCGATTCTTCCTTTCAGCTACACCATTTTGTTGTGGAGTATATGGAACAATATGTTGCATTTGAATTCCATTCTCAGTGCAATAGTTGATGAATGTGTTTTTAACATATTCTCCGCCATTATCAGATCTTAACTTAAGAATTTGATGTCCAGATTGTTTTTCAACAAAGGCCTTGAAGGCCAAAAAAGTGTTAAATACTTCACTCTTGAATTTTAAGAAGTATACCCAAGTGCGTCTGGAGAAATCATCAATGAAAGTTAAGAAATACTTGCAGCCAGAGAATGACACAACTGGAAGTGGACCACATAAATCACTATGCACAAGTTGTAAAGGGGCTGAGGCGTGCCAAGAGGCACGTTTTTCAAAACTGTCCCGATGATGTTTTCCGAGTACACATCCGGAACAAACACCATCTCTGCAAGATACCATAGGAAGACCTGTCACCATATTTTCTTTACATAGATGCTGAAGGGAGCGATAGTTTAAGTGACCAAATCGCTCATGCCAAAGTTTGCTCACTTCATCGTTATGAGCAACAAATATGAGGGAAGATTTGATGACCCAAAGTTGTGAAACTTATACAACCTTGTAGAATCATCAGCAATGCCAGTAGCCAAAATCTATTTAGGATCTCTTAAGTCCTTGATTACAACATCATGAGGTGAAAATTCAACGATTTTACCTTCACCTGAATGAGTTATCTAATATACAGATAGAAGGTTGCAGGATAAGGTTGGAACACATAATACATCATTAAACTGACCATTGTCTAGATGAACAGTTCCAGTCCCTACAACATTAAGAGATCTATCATCACCAACATATATATTTTTGGTATTACAATTATTTAAAGAAGAAAACATGGCTTTGTTTTTGGCCATGTGATAAGAAGCTCCAGAATCAATGAGCCACTCATGAGAATGAGAAGAAGAAGATACATTTAATGCATAGCCAGACCGAGATGCTTGACAACCACATGCAGAAAGTGCCATTCCTGAAGATGAAGTTGAAGTTGAAGATTGCCCCAAATGGATGTTATGCTTCTTCATTGCTGCTTCCAAGGCTTCCATCTTCTTAAAGAATTTTGATTCTAAGTGGCCATCTCGATTACAAAAATTGCAATGTCTATCAGTCTTCTTCCCTTTGTTTTTATTTGTCTTATCATTTTGTTGAAATGATTTTTCATTTTGGGGTTGAAATTGCTTAGGACCCTTGTTTGGTTTAGGACCATTCTTTTTAGGATATGACTTCTTAGGATTCTTTCAATTTGGTTGCTGTTGGGCGGCTAACGCTTTCTTGGAAGAGTTTCCAAGATTAAGAAGACCAAGATGTAAGAGTTTTTCTTGTTCTCTTATTAAAGAATCACAAAAAGAGTCAAAGGAAGGGGACTTGTAGTCTATTCCTTGAGAAATGAAGGCTTCTCTTGTAGAATGGAAGGTGGAAACAAACACAGAGTAGGCTAGTCCCAACTTTGTAAGAATGGAATAGATAAGGTTACTATCTTCTTTCTTAACTTTAACACCTTCCAAGAGATATCTAAGAGTCTTGAACTTGGACAAGAAATCTTCAATGCAAGAAAAATTATTAGGGTCCAATGTAGGCAACTCATTTTCAAGTTGATGGGCTCTCAGTTCATTTTTAATCCCAAAAACTTTATTGATTTGTTTCATTGCTTCATCAGGAGTATCAAGTTCTGCAATATGGAATCTAAGATCTGGAGAAATAGACATCCCTATCAATCCACGTGCTTGATCTTGCCTATTTTCCCATTTAGCAGCCTTATCTTCATCCTTCGGTTTCTTTTCTTGGCCTGAGGCTATTCTGTAGAGACCTTTACTTCTAAGTAAATCCTCAATGTAGGCCAACCATTGGAAGTAGTTGGTTCTGTCAAGGGTAACTTGGTATTGACTTTCCATTTCAACGGAAACTGAAGCTAAAGATGCTGAAACTAAGTGTTCCAATGGATAGATCTCGAAAAATTAGGCTGGTTTAAAAAAACGGCTCTGAAAACGGCTTCCGGATGAAGAAGTTATGGCTTTTTTAAAAAAAATTGTTGAAGTTGCCGACGAGGTGCGGGAATGTGCGGAAATGAAAAAGTCCGCCCCCACAAAATGGAGACTTGAACCCAAGACCTCTACTCTCTTAGAATAGCTTTGAACCAATTGAGCTATACAAAAAATTTGAGAGAGAGAGAGAGGGGGGGGGGGGGTTGATGCTTTGGGTTGCGTGCTTGCTTTGAGAAGGCTCTTTTTCCCTACAAAACAAAAAACACAAAACCCAACACGGACATGCAAAAAAAACGAATCTTACGGCTCGAAGTTAGCTTTAGCCGAAAAACTAAATATTTTCAAAAATGAACCTTGCGGCTCAAAGTTAGCTTTGGCCGGAAACTAAATATTTTCCTCAATGTTTCTGATTTTCCGAGATCACCCTAAGGTGCAGGGAAAAGAGCATACGCATGAGAAAAATCCTTCCTTTCTGTTTCTGATTTGCCCAAATCGCACAGAGTCGCAGGGCAAAGAGCATACGCAGAAATGAAAGGTATAGATCCGGTAATAAAAAAGCTAAATAAACCGAAACCGAAATAAACAGAGAGAAAATAACAGTAAACTGCAAATAAACACTGTATACCTCCAGATCTTAAAAATGATGCAGCTAGGGCTACCGGAAACCTTTTCACGTGAAACGAAAGGGGTTCCTCACTGGAACAGATGCTCCCAACACAATAGAGCAGTCCTCTCGACCCGAAAGCAGTCAGAAATAGCAGATCTAGGAAACAGCAATCGAATGCAGTTCTACCGGCTTCAGATTTGGATCACCAACGGACGTGGCCCTCAAATAGCTCTGATACCATGTAGGAATTTACAGGGTAAGTTCCTCAGACAAAACACCAAAGGACACCGTTCACAACCAGATCGCAGATCAATACACCAGTATTTTTGACGTGGTTAAAACCCTCAAAGAGGGAAACAATCCACGGCCTGAGCCAACGCGGCCACTTTAGGCAATTTATTAATAAAAGAATGAAAATTTACATATGTTTCTCTCATGCACGGATTACCGTACAAATGACCCTCCATGCGCTTTAAATAGAAATCATGGACCAATCGGGTGTCAAGCCACGGATCAAGTGTCGGTAATACCGAGGAGAGAATGAACCGTCGGATCACTACATATCGTGACTGTCGGATTGTAAGTTACAAAATGTACAACGGTAAAGAAACACACTTTACCTAACTCTATACTAGACCAAGTTGTACTTAACTATTTCCTATGTGTCGGAATATCCTAACACATAATGCCAGAGGAACGATGTCACCATCACTCATAAACATACATGATCATTGGTTGTAATAAAATGTTGCTTTAATTTAGTGTTGGGATTTTGTTTGTAACACAAGGCTTGATGGATGGAATATATGTCAAGGCTTATGAGCTAAAAAGTTATATTTATGACAAATATGTAAATATAGGAAGAAGTAGTTTTTCGGAAAAAGATTGTGAATTTTTGGAGTTGAAGTATGCCCTCTTTTTATAACGGGAATTTATCAGCTCAAACAATAATAGGCTTGAAAGGCTACTGTAATTTTGTTTTTACAAATAAAGTTATAAGACTTTTTTCTTGGATAAAAAGTGAGTTTTCACACAAATTTTATTCCAAAAAAAATAACCACCACGACCTCTTTTTAAAGTATTCACATTCTACAATTGAGAAATGAAAAGTGGTGACCTATTAATTTATGTTAACCTAAATTAAAGGGTAATAAAAATATTGGTACTTCAAAGTTTTTGGTTTACCAATCATGGATGAAAATCTAGTCTCAACACTAATACAAAGAACAAGCAAAATAATTATGATAAGACTTAGTTCCCGCATATTTTGAACCATTAATATATTTTTCCAAAGAAAAAGAAATTATATAATTGTATTATAAATGAAAAAAATTAGATAGTCAGATGTCAAAGGCATTCAAGGGTGCACTTAGCCAGAATAACTCTTCATACTTGCCTTTTCAAGCATAACTAAAAACTATAGCAGGGATATTACATGTGTATCTTATAACAAAAGCCAGGAAAATTACATCAGTCAAACTATAATCCTAAAATTATCCTCTATCTTATACAAAATTGTGTAATTGTATAAATTGAATCAAAGATTCATGCATATATTTAGTTGTGTGTCCGTCCTAAAGTATTTATATAATGCAGGTTCATCAATTTAGTCATAATCCATCTTTTGATAGTTTGTGTGTTATCATGTTCCTATCCTTATGCATGTGAGACAAAGAGATGTGCGAAAAAAGTTGTAAATAGAAGATGTGCATCTTCATACTGATCCAGGTGGATATTGGTGGCCACTTGCCAAGTCCACCTGGACCCCCACCATTGTTTCTCTCAGCATTTTCAGTTTCCTTAATTGTAGCACAACTTACTATTTTTAGCAGTTTTTTGGGTCATGAACTTCCGGAGCCATTTTGAGGCCCTAAACGACGTTTTTTGGGAAATCTGGGGCAACATGGGTCCATGGTCCATTGTTGTCTCCCAAAGTGGTAGTGCTCGGATAGATCTTTCTAACGAGCTATTGTACGCGTCAAACGGAGATCGTATGCCAAAGTTACGACCCCGGGAAGTTGGTGTACCAATTTACCCAAACGGGGCCCACAGTTTGGTATTCATCTTCTAGGGTTAGGTTTTGGAATGTGAAGGGTTTTCCATTGTTTCTCAACAATAAATAGGCCTTCTAGCCTCATTGTAACACAGTTCAGAGGCATGTAGCCACCACATCTCTTCTCAGAGATAAGCTACCATCGCCCTAGCTAGTTTATTTTCATTACTGTTTGTAAGCATATTTCAGTATTTTACATTAATGAAATGAAGTATTGTTTCCGCTGCATATCTGTGTTTATGGTTATCTTTGTAATTTGTTGCATTCCTATTTAAGTCCAGATCAGTGCTATTAGAGCGGTCTGCTCTTTCTCTGTTTTTCTTTGCATGTCCCCAACAAGGTCGGAATATAAGGAGTTAGGGCTTGAACTGGTCGAACCTTTATAAGACCAACCTCGCAAATCCCGACGGCCTCCCATGGCGGATGAGAAGAAAGACGAGGGGGCAGAAGATCCTATCAAAATCTTGCTCGAAGAAGCCCCCGAGCGACAACAGAACGCGATGATGGACAACTTTGCCCAGATCCTTCAGCGGCTACCCAGAAGTGACGCATCGGCTTCCAGCAGCTACTCTGGAAACGCCATGCCCTTTAAGGTACAAGTAAATTTTGAAATCCCCATATTCGAGGGTCAGATAAACACAGATGCCATAGATAAATGGTTAAGTCTGCTAAAGGGTAATTTTTTTGTTCATGAATTTTCGAGTCGGGAAAAGATTGTTTTCGCTCTTCTCAAAACAGCCCCCCACGTTAAGGACTGGTGGGAAACCTACTGCGAGGAGAAGGATGAAAGTACTGGCTCACTATTTTCAGCCGCACCCACCTGGAATTCATTTCGGGATGCCATCAAGGAGCAGTACTACCCTGTCGGAAGCTATGAGGATGAATACATAAAGTGGACCACGCTGCGGTAGGGAAGGGACCAAGACGTGCCAGAGTTCACCAATCTTTTCCATACCCTTCGCAAAAAGTTGGGTATCAAGGATTCAGAGCAGCATTTGATACTCAAACACCGTGACTGCCTGCACAAGTACATCCAGGAAGAAATACAATTCCTGAACATCTCCTCGCTCGGCACAACATACCGATATGCTGTCAAGGTCGAGCAGAAGTTTAAATAAAAGAAGCGAGACTTTGGATCTGCGAATCCAAAGCAGGGGAAAGGTGCCCCTAAACCACAGAACAAAGGACAAAGCCAAGGCGGGGCATCCCAAGACAACCCGCCGAAGCTGCAAGCAAAGAATAGCGTCGCGGAGCTGAAAAAGGACACGGGAAAATGGTGTGAGTTCCATAAGAGCTCCACTCACAACACAAGTGAGTGTCGGGCCAAGCAGTCACTGGTGGCTGAGCTAAAGGTTTCAGAATCAGATGCATGTTCTGACTCTGAGTCAGAACCTGACAAGGGGAATGAAAAAGGGAAGCAGATCATTGATGCGGATCCCAACACCACTGTTGCTACTGCCAAGATCCATAAAAATGAACCCGAATATGCAGAGGAGGAGGAGCGTCTCTTCCACTCCTAGATGTGGGTAACGGGCTCCCCGCTACAGTTCATTGTTGATAGTGGGAGCTAAAAGAATTTCATTTCGGCAGAGGTCGTGAAGCAGTTCGGCTTACCGACCACAGCACATCCACAACCGTACACCATCGGGTGGCTTCACCAAGGACGAGATCTTCGCGTGAGCCAGTAGTGTCGCCTTCCATACAACATCAAGCCCTTCACGGATGAGGTATTATGTGACATTGCTCCCCTTGAAGTTCGTGATGTATTATTATGACAGCCATACTTGTGGAAGCGACATGCTGTGTATGAATCAAGGCCCCGTGCTGTTATTATTACATTGGGAAATAAGTTGTACAGGATACCAGAGGTAGCACCACCTACCACCATCTCTTTGATTACTGCAAAACAATGCAGTAAGCTCATTTCCAAAACTGGGAAATTTGTCTTCCTGATGATACGCCCTCAAGGAAAGAAGAAGATGGTGGCCGTGGCCTCCAGATAGGGCCCCTCCGCATGACAACTACAGATGGACAAGGTCGTGGAGGAGTACGAGGACATCTTCACCTCCCCCGCAGGGGTTCCTCTGCACTGTCAGGTCAAGCACTCCATTGATCTGACCCCAGGTGCGCTGCTGCCCAATGGACCAATTTATCGGCGCTCCGTTCTGGAGAACGATGAAATCAAGAGGCAGATTCAGGAGCTCCTGCAGAAAGGTCACATCCGTCCGAGTTCATCGCCTTGTCGAAGCCCGATCGTGTTGGTACAGAAGAAGGATGGGACGTGGAGACTCTGTATTGACTATCGGGCGCTGAACAAGATCACTGTCTGTAATAGGTACCTGATCCCGTGGATTGATGACCTCCTGGACCAACTAAAGGGGGTGAAATATTTCAGCAAGATTGATCTCAAGTCAGGATATCACCAGGTACCAATCGAACCCTTTGATGTGTGGAAGACTGCCTTCAAATCCAAGGAGGGCCTTTTCGAATGGTTGGTTATGCCTTTCGGATTGACGAATGCTCCTGCAACCTTCATGAGGCTAATGGATGACATCTTGCGGCTATTCACCAACTCATTTGTAGTAGTATACTTGGATGACATTCTAATCTTCAGCCAGAGTTGGGAAGAGCACCTCCACCACATACGACAGGTTCTCCAAACACTGCGACAACACAAGCTATGTGCCAATATGGAGAAATGCACTTTTGGCATGACCCAGGTTCAGTATCTGGGATACATCATTGATGAACAGGGGGTGCATATGGATCCAGCCAAGATCCAAATCATTCGGGATTGGCCATCTCCAACCACTCTAACAGAGCTCCGCAGCTTTCTAGGTCTTGCCAACTTCTACCACAAGTTCGTGTTGGGGTTTTCTCATATTACTTGGCCCTTGAGTCAAGTCACCAAGGGAGGAGCAAAAGCAAAATTCTTTTGGTCTGAATCTCAACAGAAGGCATTCATAGAGTTGAAGGATCGGCTTTGCACAGCACCAGTGCTCGCTTACCAGATTTACAACAACCATTTGAGGTCGAGACAGATGCCTCTGACTATGCTATTGGGGCAGTACTTACTCCACATGGACATCCAGTGGCATATCACAGTGAAACACTTTCAGACAAAGTCTGGAAGTACCCCACTTATGATAAAGAGATGTATTCCACTGTGCAGGCATGCCGACAATGGAAGCATTACATTTTGGGGAAGGAAACGGTCATCCACACAGACCACCGACCCCTGCAGTTCATACAGACCCAAGGGAAATTGCAGAATGATCGCCATCAAAAGTGGTCTACATACCTGCAACAGTTCCACTTGAATATCAAGTATAAGAAGGGCAACACCAATAATGTTGCAGATTGCCTCAGTCGACCACCAATCATGGCGTTAACCACCGTGCTCAACTCTTGTGGGCACGAGACTTTTGATTGGTCACTTCTCTACAGAAGTGACCTAGAATTCGGCCACACATACCAGACACTCTTGGAGGGTCGGCATGTTCCAGATTTTCACCTCCAGGATGCCCTGTTATGCCACCTGGGTCACCTTTGTGTTCCTTCAAGCGAGCGTGCCAAGATGATTTGGGAAGCACACTACAGTCGGGCTGCTGGGCATTTCGGGGTTGAGAAAATAGTGGCAGTACTGCAAAATTATTTCTATTGGCCGAATCTTCGACAGGATGTTGGGAAGTACATTAGATCATGTACTGCCTGTGCCATTGCCAAACCGACCATCAAGAAGCACGGTCTCTATACCCCGTTGCCTACCCCTAGTCGACCTTGGGAATCCATCTCCATGGATTACATGTCAGGCCTTCCTTCCACTAAGCATGGAAATGACTGTGTTTTTGTGGTCGTCGACAGGTTCTCGAAGATGGCCATTATGGCAGCCTGCAAGAAGAATATCACAGCAGAAGCCACTGTTAAACTCTTCTTTGAACGAGTGTGGGTGCACTTTGGGATCCCACAGTCTATCATCTCAGATCGGGACAGTCGGTTCCTCAGCACATTTTGGTCCAGTCTCTGGTCAATGCTGGGCACCAAATTCACGAAGTCCACAGCCTTCCATCCTCAAACTGATGGCCAGACAGAGGTTGTCAATAGGATGATTATGCACATTCTGCGCATGTATAACTCAAAGCATCCACGCACATGGGACGAGAGCCTCCCCTATGTTCAGCACAACTACAACCGAGCTCTTCACAGCTCCACTGGCCATATCCCTTTTCAGGTGGGTTTGGGATTCCAGCCACTATGCCCCATTGATGTGGCCATGCCACTTGCAGCTATTCACATAAATTTAGCTCATGTCCAGTCCAAAACAGATAAGGCCACCGGCTTCATTGAGCGCATCCAATATATTCGCCAGCAGGTCCATGACATTCTGGAGAAATCAAATGCCAAGTACAAGCAGCGACATGATCAACATCGGGTGCCACACAAGTTTCAGGTGGGCGACAAAGTTTGGTTGCATTTGCAAAAGGAACGCCTTCCTGGAGCCTATCAGAAACTAAGACCACTCCGATATGGTCCTTACACCATTACTAAGGCTGTGGGAGACAATGCATTTGAGGTCAACGTTCCCCCATTCCTTGGCCTGCACCCAGTGTTCAATGTGGACCACCTTCGGTCATACTTTCCACCATTGCTAGACACATCTGACATTGCAGAACAGCTCACACCCATAGAATTAAATCCAGATTGCATGGAACAAGCTGCAATTGATCAGATCATGGACACACAAATCAAGAACACTCGCCAACAGAATATCCAACTGTATCGAATTGTCAAAGTAGGACAACTCCTTCACCAGGGAAAGTGGCTCACCAGGGAACAAGTTCAGCAAAAGTTTCCTCATCTCATGGAGGAACTCAACGTAATGGGGACCATTGCTTCCTAAGGGGGGAGGAATGATCCAGGTGGATATTGGTGGCCACCTGCCAAGTCCACCTGGACCCCCACCACTGTTTCTCTCAGCATTTTCAGTTTCCTTAATTGTAGCACAACTTACTATTTTTAGTAGTTTTTCGGGTCCTAAACTTCCGGAGCCGTTTTGAGGCCCTAAACGACGTTTTTGGGAAATCTGGGGCAACATGGGTGTACGCATCAAACAGAGATCGTATGCCAAAGTTACAACCCCGGGAAGTTGGTGTACCAATTTACCCAAACGGGGCCCACAGTTTGGCGTTTCATTTTCTAGGGTTAGGTTTTGGAATGTGAAGGGTTTTCCATTGTTTCTCAACAATAAATAGGCCTTCGAGCCTCATTGTAACACAGTTCAGAGGCATGTAGCCACCACATCTCTTCTTAGAGATAAGCTACCATCGCCCTAGCTAGTTTATTTCCATTACTGTTTGTAAGCATAGTTCAATATTTTACATTAATGAAATGAACTATTATTTTCGCTACATATCTGTGTTTATGGTTATCTCTGTAATTTGTTCCTGTTTAAGTCCGGATCACATACACTAGTTGTAAATTGAAATATGTTAGTATTGTTTCCTTGTGCAACACTTGAATAACTAAGAGTGAATCACCAAACATATGAATATATGATACATTAAACTCTTGGATCAACCTCAAAACTATTTTGAGACATATTTAATTCACAGCAATTATTAGTTCCCAACTTATCTAGGCTTTGAATGAAATGCAATAATTTGAATATATATATAGAATCCCTTCATCCTCCCTTAAGACGAATCTCATGTGAGGCATCATCAAAGCATGCCCATGGGATGCCCTCTTTGATCACCTCATGCACATTGGATGATTTGTAAACTATCATGGATATTCCATTGGACAATTTGTCACAACAAATCTACTAAAATATATTTGAAAAACCGAAATCGACGCTATGAGGATTTATCTCTCCTTAGATTTTTGGATCTGTTAATTATTGTTTATTACATATGCATGCAAATTATAATTATGCAAAAAATATAGAAAAATATTACAATCACACAAACCACAATAACATAAGATATGACCAAAAAATTGCGCTGCTTGCTGAAGGACCTGCGCAGCCCTAGCCAACAAACACAACAAGAAGCACGTAGCAGCATGCAGCTGCCCCTCAGCGGCCTCCTGCTGCTGGGGATTGAGCACCATGAACGCATCAGAGGACGGAGAGCCTCTTTTAGATTAACAACATGAAAATGAAGGAACAACAAAAGCTTTCGTCTCTCTCATTTCTGCAATGGGCCCGACAAAGAACAGACCATCAGTCACTAAGTTTTTTAAAAGATTGGAAGACATTCTTGAAATCTCACTCCCTCCCGCCCTTCCCCGTAAAGTAGCACTTTCTCTGGCAGAGCATGGATTAGTGGGGCAATTTACTGGGTTATGGCCATCGCCCAAAACTGTGAAAAAATGGGTAGAAAGCAACTGGATTGCATCAATAGATGGGAAAATCTCAATCAGGTTCTGTGGAAGAGGTTACTACACCTTTCACTTTGAAACCAAGGAGGATCGAGATCTGATATTTAGGAATGGACCTTATTTTATGGATACAAGGGGATTGTATCTAAACAGATGGACGCCAGATTTCGATCCAGAAATGGATGTACCCAATGTCATCCCCGTTTGGGTCAGATTGCCACACCTTCCCCTTCACTGTTGGGGAGATGATTCAGTCAAAGCCATAGGAAATGCAGTTGGGAAATATATAGACAGGTGCGAGCCAAAGGAAAATATGCATGCATGTGCCAGAATCTGTGTAGAAGTGGATCTTGGGAAAGGGCTACCAGAAGCCATCAAAATCAAAGTGGACCAGTGGACGCACATACAACAGCTGGATTATGAACAAATCCCCTTCAAATGCAAGGTATGTCATGAATATGTTCATTTTGCAAATAGATGTACAAAAAAAAGGAAAATGAAAATGAAAAGAGTGAAGATCTGGAATGCAAATGGGAATTTGGTTAAAAGAAATAAGACAGTCCACAAACAGCGAAATCTCTCTTCCTCGCAGCCCTCGATATCCTCCAATCTCCATCCTCTATCACCAAAAGAAGACAATAATCCTCTTGCTAGCCTTAATCCTTTTGAGCCTCTGGATCCTTCAGCCCCCCCATCCCCTGGACCAAGATCCAGATCCAGATCCCCACAACATACCCCCAACCCCCCTTCATCCCCTCTAGTCTCAAACACTCATACCCCTCCCCCCCCTCAGTAGACAAAATCCTAACACGAAAGTAGTGAAAGGAAGCACCCCAAATGTAGAATATAAAAAAAAAGCAGGAAGAAAGACAAACAAAGAACTTAGGGATGAAGCAGAAGCAAAGGAAATGGCATTAGGAACACAACAACCTATAGAAACCTTCTTAGGAAGGAGTACTGGAAACAACGAAAAAAGCTAGCAAAGAGGGAAAGGGGCCATGCATCACCCAACAAGCAAATAATGATAGTGGTCTCCTGGAATTGTAGAGGAATGGGATCATCCGTCAAAGAAAATGCCACAAGAGACATTCTGGCAAAAGAAAATCTAGACATCCTTATGATTCAGGAGACAAAAACAAATAGCCAAGAAACTGAAAATATCAACAACAAAAAATCAGAAATTATGAAGGGGAAGCAATATAGGCAACAGGAGTGTCAGGAGGTATCTGCACAATATGGAAAAAAGGAACCTGGGAATTAATAAAACACAAAAAATATCAGCACTGGATTCAAACGGATCTAATGCAAATCAGTACAAAAGAGAAGTACAGTGTCATAAATATATACGCCCCAAATCACTACAAGGAAAAAGAGCAATGCTGGGCCACCATAAAAGAAGCACTAAAAGAAATGCAAGCTGGGAAAATAATACTAGGAGGAGATTTAAATTTGGTAAGAAGTATAGAAGAAAAGTTTGGAGGAACATATCACACAGACCCATCCAGGGATGTTCTAGAAGAAATAATGGAATAGCACAATTTAATAGACATCCCACCAAGCAACGGGAAATACACCTGGAGCAATAAAAGAGTGGGAAAAAGCAACATAAAAGAAAGGCTAGATAGGATTCTGATACAAGAAAACATAGCAGCAGTGTACAACTCCATCAAATCAAAATTTTACACACCACAGCATTTGACCATAAATCGATGACAATAGTCATGGGCAAAATGGAAAACCAGGGACCGCTCCCATTTAGATACAGCTCAATTTGGGACATCAACATAGAAATCAGCGAATTAGTCAAGGAAGCATGGGAGCCAAGAGTAACAAGATCACCACAGTATATTTGGGAAACAAAATTAAAAACTGCAAGAACCAAGCTAAAGAAATGGGCAAGAGCAAAAAAAAAAAGAAAAGATTTACAACAGAAAATGGACAACAGGAAAATTGAAAAAGAAAGCAAAGAAGAAGGCAAGCAAGATTATCTAAGAAAGAAGGAAATATTTTGGGAAATATATAGGGAAAACATGAAAGAAGAAGAAGAGGCAAGATTGAAATCCAGAAGTTTGTGGCTTGAGGCAGGGGACAAAAACACATCATTTTTCCACAACACAATGAAGATTAGAAGAGTAAGAAACCAAATAGAAAAAATACAATTTGAAAGCGAAGAGGTCAAAGGTGCAGAGGAACTAAAAAAAAGCAGCTCATCAGCACTTTAAAAGCTTACTTTCAGCAAATGAAGAAATGGTTGAAAGTGAAGATTTCTTAAAGCACACAATTTTTTTTTAAAAAAGATCAAAATGTAGAAATGTGCAAGGATCCCACAGAAGAAGAGGTGGTGGCGGCCATATGGAGCCTACATCCGGACAAAGCCCTAGGGCCAGATGGTTTCACAATAGCATTCTACAGATTTCATTGGTATACCATCAGAAAGGATTTCTTAAGAATGGTTAAGAATGTCTTCAAAAAAAATAAATAGGAGGCAACACAAAATCCTCCTACCTTGCTCTAATTCCAAAGGAAGCAAACCCCTCCACTTTCAACAGGTTTCACCCTATCTCTCTTTGCAATTCATCTTATAAGATAATAACAAAAATAATTGCAAATAGAATCAAGGAAGTGCTTCCAATAATCATATCTGAAAATCAAGGAGGATTCGTGCCCAACAGGGAAATCATAGATAACGTAATTATTGTACAGGAAGTTGTACACTCTAGTATTATAAGGAAAGAAAAAGGCCTCATAATCAAACTAGATATGGAAAATGCATTTGACAGGGTTAGCCATCCATATCTAATGGATCTCCTCCAAAAACTTGGGTTCTCAAGAGAAATAATGGAAGTCATACAGGCATGCATTTCTACTCCATGGATTGCCCCCCTCATAAATGGAAGGTCCAGTAACTTTTTTCAAAGCACAAGAGGCCTTAGGAAAGGATGTCCTCTCTCCCCCTTCCTATATATTATAATGGCGGAAACATTAAGCAAGGCTCTGGAAAAACAAAGAAAGGGAAGAAACATCACAGGGATCAGAATAGCAAAAGGAGTAAAAACAATAAATCACTCACTCTTTGCTGATGACACATTGCTGCTGGGAGGGGCATCAACAATAATAGCAAGGAGGTTCAAAAAAGTTCTGGATGATTTTTTATAGGTTTCAGGTGGGCTATTAAACAATACAAAATGCAAGATATATGGATGGAATACCCCTCCCAGAACTATGCAAAGTATCTCACAAATCTTAGACATCCCTGTACAGGAAAAATGGACACAGTTCTTTTACCTGGGACTTCCAATCTCAAAAGAAAACATGAAGGCAGAAATATGGACTAAACAAATTGAAAAAATGAAAACAAAATACAAAGCTGGGGTATGATGTGGCTGAATATGGCAGGAAGGGTAATATTAATCAAAGCACTCCTTGCAGCACTACCTATCTACCAATATGCAATAATCATGGCTCCAACAAGTGCCCACAAACAAATGGAGTTAATCTTAAGAAGCTTTTTGTGGCAGGGGGGAAGCAAGAAAACAAAAAATTTAGCCTGGTTAGGTGGGAGCAAGTAGTACTACCTTATGAACAAGGAGGCCTATCAATACGGATACCTGGGCTCATGAATGCAGCCCTGGGAATGAAAATAGTATGGAGACTAATTACAGGAAAAGAGAGCTGGTGGAAAAAGACTCTTATATCAAAATACATGGATGGCTCCAGGAAAAGACTGCTTAATGGAAATATCCCAATAAGACAATGTACCCAAGCATGGAAGCTAGTTAAAAAAACAATTCCTTTAATGAGTAGATACATCTCTAAACTCCGAGGCAATGGAAAAACAATTTCAATTTGGGAGGACAGAATCATGGGAAAAGAACCACTACAGACTCATCCAGAAATTGAAGACATACAAGAGTAAATGAAAGGTAAAGGTTTCAATACTTTACACTCAATCTCTCTATGGAACGAAAAGGAGTGGCAAGACTGGAAAATCTCAGCAATTCCGGTAGATCTGGAAGGGCAATGGCGCAAAATCAGGCAGCTCCTAAAAGGGGCAGTGCCAATCCATCATGATGAGGAAGATGATTATCTTTGGGACCTAAGCGGTGGACACTACACAATTAGGATTGGATATAAAATCCTTCAAGAACAACCAAATCAACAAGATTGGGATTCTTGGAAAATAGCATGGAAATTAGAAAATCTGCCTAAGATCAAAATGTTCATTTGGACTCTTTTAAAAGGGAGAATATTGACCAGTGAAAACTTAAAAAAAAAGGCTTTCAAGGTCCAACACGATGCCCATTATGCATGCAGGATGAAGAAAATATACAACATTTATTCCAAGAATGCACTTTTGCCAAAGAATGTTGGCAACAACTGATAAGTCCATTGGAAATAAGAATAAATTTTGAAAAGCCCTTGCCGGATTTTCTTTAGACCTTTAAGAAGGCCTATCCATACACAACAAAGAAAAAAGTCACAATTCAGAGAATATGGAAGTGCATTCCAGTGGTTCTATGTTGGAAAATTTGGTTGACATGAAACAAGTGCATTTTCAAAAATCAAATTCCAAGGATAGGGAAGACCCTCTCAAAAACATGGGGATTAACTTCTGAAATCCTCAACGTCAAAGGAACAACACCAACAGATTATAACACTCTTCAACAAGAAGAGCGAGATTGGCTCAACAAAGCCATAATAAATAATAATGGGCAAAAAGGACAGAGGAAGATAAACTCAGGAAATATATGGAAAATAAGAATGAGTGAAGAGGAACTGGCAAATTCGAGGAAAAATCAGAATTGATAATGTCTATACTTTGATGGGGCCTCAAAGCATAATCTGGGATACGCAGAATAGATATATAAATATTTTATTAATAAGATGAAATTACAGATGATGATTGATTACAATGGGGTTTCTGGCTTATATACCGCCATGGCACCCTTTGGGAAAGGGCATGATCTTATGATCGTGCCCTTTCGTCTAACTAAACCTAAAATTAACTAATTTTTTACATAACATTGCCTTCCTCTCGAAAGAATGCTTTGTCCTCAATGCATGCGCAACGACGGATGTTGTTGACAAAATGCTTCATTCTACCAAGAAGCGTCTTCTTCAGTAAGTCCTTCCACTTGATTATATATTCCAAGATGATCAAGGTCCCACACTTTAAAAGGTCTTGGATTAATCTCTCAATTTTCGTTTTTTGGTGATGTGAATATCGGTATGGCTTGATGTTGACAGGGTCTGATCTTGCCTTGACTTCTATTGTATGCTCAATTTCTCTATTAGGCGGCATCTTCATAGGTAGGTCTTGAAATAATTTTTCATGCTTCCGAATCAGATCTTGTATCTCTGGTGACTCTTCTCGACTCAGCTTCATCATCTGAGATGATGATACAACTTGATTTTCTGGTGCTTGGAATCCGTGTAGCTTGTACTTCTGACCTCCCCATTTGAATTTTATAAATTGTACTTGATGGTTGGCGGCATAAGTACCTAAAGTTCGTAACCATTGGATACCTAAGACTACATCTACTCCTCCTAACGGTACTGTGAAGAATGGAGACTCTAGATTAAAGTCTTGAATCTGCAAATTGACCTTATGGCATTTCCCTACCTTTTCAATCTTCTTACCATTAGCTACCATCCCTTTCATGTTTGGTAAGGGAAATGAAAAGATATTGAGTCTCTTTGCCACGGTTGCATCTAAAAAATTGTGTGTGCTTCCAGAGTCGATGAGAACCACTACGTTGTTCTTCTTTATGTGTCCTTTTAACATTAAAGTCTGAGGTTGTGATATACCTGTCATAGCTAATAATGACACTTGCGGAATACTTCCGTCATCTAATTCTGGTGAGAATTCTGGGGCGTCTTCTGTGTCTTCTATGTCATAATATTCACTGTTTGAATCATTGGTTGCTTCACAATTATATAGGTTCTTTGGTTCTTTTCCTTTAGCACATCTATGTTTGGGGTCCCATTTCTCACCACAGCGTTTACATTTACCCTCTTTTATTCTTTGCATTTCCACATTAGATTTTTCATCTTCACGACGATGCGCTAGAACATATCTTGTATTATTTGAGTCCACATACTGGGGTATCCTTCATCTTGCATAAGTTTTTTCCGCTTTTGACCAAAATATTGGTTCGGATTTCTTTTCGGCTGTTTTTGCTTTTCGTCTTGCTACGTCTATAGATGTAATGTCATGCATCTCAAGTTCTACTTGTAAATGGGTTTTGAGTCCCGAGATGTATGACTGAATTAGACGAGATTCTGATAACCCAGGTACTCGTGTTACTAAGGTCTCCCATTCTTGAGTGTATTCGTCCACACTTCCTTTTTGTCGTAACTTGATGAGTTTTGAAAAGAACTTTTCTTCCTTTACACCTTGGAATCTTTTGAAGAATGCATCTTTAAATTTCCTCCAGCTAATGACGTGTGTTGTCTTTTTCCACCACATATACCAGTTATATGCTTCTCCCTCCATTTTCATGGATGCATGCCTGAGCTTTTCGTCATCGTCATTGATGTCATATATCTCAAAGTATTCTTCTGCTTTATTTATCCATGCAACATTGTTTTTTTCGTTTCCATCGAATTTAGGCATCTCAGCTTTGGCCCTTCGCTGGTATGTTGCTAATAGTTGAGCGAAAAAAGGGTGTTGATTGGTAAAGTTATCCCAGAGTTGCTTGTTTGTAAAAGCTGTGTTACTCGCTTCTTGGTGGGGTGTCGCTGATTTTTTTGGGGATTCAACTTTTTCATGAGAGTCTGTTGACTTTGTTGAATCTGACGAGATGTGTTCTTGATTCTCTTCACCTTCTTTTAGTAGTTGTTCGGGTGTACAATTTGACCTTTTACACAAAATTTTCAGCATTGTTAAGACCTCTCTGATGCCTGCTTATGTCTGAACATGGTAATTTTCCATCTTTATTTCTATTCGATTTGTCGTATCGTGAAGATTTTTGATTTTATCAGCTTGCTCCCCAAGCTTGATCTAGAATTTATTTAATCTTTTATTGACCTCATCGTGGTTTCTATTTATCTTATGCTCTGCATCCAACATTTTTTTTGGAAATCCGCCATTGTCATTGTCGACATTGAGCGGGTTTGTGGGGGCGTGTATTTATTTGCCAGCGAAAATATTTTTCTTCTTTTTTTTTTATTAGCTAAAATAAATTTTATACATATAAATTTTAATTAATTAAAATAAATTTAATTAATTAAATTAACATACATATATATATATAAAACCTTATAATTAATTAAATTATGTATTATATATAACATAATATATATATATATATATATATTAACGTGTTTATATATAAAATATATATATATATATATATATATATATATATATATATATATATATGTTATATATAATATATATAAATTAACGTTATAATAAATGTTTAATAAACGGTTTGGTATGAAAAGTCACGTTCGAATGTATGAACAGTGACGTCAATTAAAGACACGTTATTGTTGACCGCACGACCATCGACCTTGTGCGGATATCAATGCAGAGCCCACCGTAATGGAAAAGAACTTACGGACTTCACCGATGGTTCAGTGTATTACCGTAGAGCCTACGCAATGGAACCGCAGGTTAAGAAAAAAAAACAACGCAGACCTCACCCTTCGCAGTCTTCTGCTGATGTATCAGCGTATCACCCAGGCAAAATACACACAGCCACCGCACTGCTGTTTTATGGAAAGCCCGTGGGGCCTGATGCCCAGCAGAACAATAGAGCCGAGGAGCGAATGTGCTCTGATACCAGATGAAGCAGAAAACTTTGATACGCAGAATATATATATAAATATTTTATTAATAAGATGAAATTACAGTTGATGTTTGATTACAATGGGGTTTCTGGCTTATATACCGCCATGGCACCCTTTGGGAAAGGGCATGATCTTATGATCGTGCCCTTTCGTCTAACTAAACCTAAAATTAAACAATAAACCTAAAATTAACTAATTTTTTACATAACACAGGGGGAATAATACTCGATCCTAATGGGAAAGAAAATGTCACATATGAATAGCGATTGGGACAAATCTCAAATAATAAGGCCGAAGCATACAACTTGTTGATGGGAACAAGAACAATAAAAAAAAGAGAAATTCAAAATCCTATAATAATAGGAGACTTAGCCATAATAATAGAGGCAATGGCAAGAAACAAAACTCTAAGCAATCAGTTCATGAACAAAATTTTTAGAAGAATCAGGAAGAACTTGGAAGGTTCTAGCGATGTAATCTTCAGACATGTCTTGAGAATTCACAATCAACAGGTGGATTATTTCGCAAACCAAGCAGTGGAAAAAAATGAAGGGAATGTTCGTGAAAACCAAGAGGAATATCACAACTCTGTTCCATAATAATCAGCAAACAAAAAACCACAAGTATGAAGCTCACCAAAATCAAGGGAAAAATCACAATGATAAAAGCAATAAATCAAAAAACAACAGTCAAAAATCAACAAAGGACACATCACTGCAGTGAAAGCCAGAAAATCACGAGAATGCAAAGGAAAAATCATGAAACTTCAGAATCTTGCATGAGCAACAGCAGGCAGGACGATCGCAATCCTAGTCACAAGAACCAAGTTGCAATCTATCCCATCAAAGGCAGGTCTCGAGCTGCGCTAAATCACTATAAGAATAGAGGGTGCATTAACAAAAATCGTAACAGCAATCTCAGCGAAGAAATCTCCATTTCCCATGTTAGCATAGTGTTACTTTTGTTTCAAAGCCCCTCCCTGTCTTCTCTAATAGCCCGCAACGTTTCCTCTGTTCAGCGTGCAGACTTCCCCTTAAGCCCCCACCCTCCTTCTTACCCAGCTCGCTCACCCTGCATCCCTTCACTCCCTTCACTCCCTCCACTCAGCGATCCATTGCAGCGCAAAGCCTTTCTGAGCACCCTCGCCCTCCATCTGCCCCTCCCATTATCTCAACCCTCCTCCCTGACTGTTATAAACATATTTTGGCCATCTTTCAATTCTGTTATTCACAGGGACAAAGCTACAACAGGTAGGAAAGTAGAGGACAAAAGGAAAGCAGTCAACATCAGCAGAAGAAGAAGTACCTCAGGCAATACAAAATCAAGGAAGCACAACAAAACAAGGAGTAGTAAGCAGAGCAATAGGAAGAACAAGCAAACAAATCAAATGGAATTCAACCCCATTGAAAAGGCAGCAAGGAATGATGCATGCCCAGCATGCAAAGCAAATAAATTCATGATTCAACGCCTGCAAGAGTCACTCAAGGATGTCAGAAACGAAATGAGAATGGAGTATAGTTTCTAGAAAATAAACATGGCAATGCAGAAAGAAGAAATCATGGCACTAAAAACTAAATGCAAACATTTAGAAGAAGCAGTGGCATATTACAAAAACAACACTATGAGCGATAAAGGAGAGAACTCGGTCAATTATGACAAGAAGAACCAGCCAACTCAGGAGCAATCAGTCTACAAGCCATGAAAAAGTGTCAGAGAATCCATGACATGTAAATTTCTTTTCCTAGTAGGTCAGTTTGTTAGGCAGTACACTAGAATACTCATAAAAATACATGAAGTTTTGAACACAAGCTTAGGAGAAGAGACTGCGTTCCTATGTCATGGCTTATATGTTTATCATGCTACAGTTGATTGTAATAGGAGCTTGCTCCATCAAAGCTTTTGGTAATATATCAACTACCCGACCTTGTTAAAAAAAAAATAACACAAGATATGACCAGGGAATTTTTTTTTGAAAGAAAACCCAATTGGAAGGTGAGGTTGCTCCGTTGATCAGGGGCCCAAAATTATGCTAAAAAATCAAAGTGTCAGAATTTTTTAAAACTTAGCTTCAAATCGAAGAGCTTGTCATTTTGAATCCAACGGTGTGAACGTCACTCAAATCCGAGCTCATATGCAGAAGTTAGAGCAAGTCAAAGTTCATGTTTGACTTGTCCATATGGCAGGATTGGGTGACATGGTGAAGCCCTTCAACGAATGAGGATGCGCAAAGTGGCAGGCCGGCATTGGCCCCCACATCTTGCAAATCGCAAAAGATAGGAGGAAAGGTGTTAGCGAATCAACCCTAAGCAAAGAAGGATGTGATGTGATAAATCGCAATTAGAGATCGGCGAGGGGAGGACAGTTTTAGTAATCGGCCTGGAGTTTGCGATGCGATGGATCAGGCGGGGTTGCGACGTGATGGATCGCAGATCGCAATCACAACTCGCAGGAAATACAAAGACCCGCAATAAGTTATCTGCCAATTGCAAAATGTGAAAGGGATCCCAAATGCGATTAGATTATAGGCTTCAATTAATACTCTCGTTGGGTCCACGCACATCGTAATAACACATCGTCGTCATGTTTACAGACCTTAAGCCCGCAAAACTTTGCTTATTACAATTTGCGATTCGGGCGACAGATTATGGCCCGTCGTGTGGTGAAATTTTCACCCAGTTAGCAGATTTTAAGCCGAATTTGATGGTTAGTGGTCAGAAAAGGGGAATTTGTTGAGCAAATTGTGGGAGAAGTGGGAGAGGTCATAAATTATTTATATCTTATCCAATTAGGTGCAAAAAGAGTCAATTCTAGCAGTTTTGGCAATTATGAAATCATAGAGACAATTTTCAGAGGCATTTGAGCATTGTAAACACACTTTTGTTGTAATTTTGAGCATAATAGAGAGGCCCAAGCATTAGAAGCAAGACCAAGGAGACGTAGCCTAGGAGGGGTGAACTCCTCATCAAATCTCTATGTTTTGTGTTTTATTTTGATGTTCTTTGTTGTTATTTTTCTATTGTTCAGCATATGTTAAATTGTTTAAAAAAAATAACATAAGAAAATCTCATGGGAATCAGTTAATTAAGCAAAAATGGTGAATCCTTAAGCACTTGATAAGAAAATGATAAGTATCTTAGGTTTTATTCTAAATGGGGAATTAGCATAGGATTACTAATCTGGTCAATTTCACATAGTAGGTATCAGAGCATTAGTTTTTGCTTTCTAGATTTGCTTGTGCAAAGAAGGAGTATTGTTTGCTAGTTTTGTGTCATGCTAACAAGATTAAAACTCAAAAGAGGAGAAGGGAAGTTGGTTGAAAGCCCTGTAGTTGGCTCAAGTGGAAGAAGAGAAAGGTTTCCAAAGTATTCTACACCAATACATCCTCAAGTTGCAGTTGAGACTCCAAAGATCATGTCTCATGAAGGAGAACCTACAAACATGACAGAAGATGAGAAGACCTTCAGAAAGGATTTATTTGATATGGCAAAGATGGTGAGGGTCCTATATGAAGAGAGGAATAGCAGGTTTCAAGGAGAAAGTTCCAAACTTCCTAAAGGAGAAGGCTCTTTAGGGGGAGGTAATGGTAATGGCGACAAACCTTCACCATCTCCACCATCTTCTTCATCTTCTTCTTCTCAAGCAACTTCACATCCTTCCACTAATACAACCCTTACTCATACTCATCATCATTATTCAAAAGGAGTTGGAAAATCACCTCTACTTAAACTAGATGTTAAATTCGAGTTGCCCATGTATAATGGTGAAGTGAATGCAGAGAAGCTTGATAATTCGATTCGTTAGTTGGAGGTGTATTGTAGAATTCAGAACCTTCAAGAGGATGATATCAAAATTCAGTTGGCTTCATTGAGAATGGAGGGTGCAACACTCATTTGGTGGGAAGAAAGGACTCAAGACAAGAACCAAAAACAAGGTAAGATATCTATTACTTGATCTGATTTCACTTCTGCTATAAAAAGACAATTATACCCTTTAGCTCATATGCAAAAACCTATCATGAATTGGCGAAATTTCATACAGTTAAAACGTCAAAATGTGAAAGAGTATACCCAAGAGTTTAGGAGAAGAGCTCTTATGCTAGGAGTAGACTTACAGTCACAAGATACTTTGCTGAAATACATAGGAGGTTTGCATAGCTATCTTCGACACACCATTCTTATGTTTAATCCTACAAATATTGATGAGGTATGTGTTCAAGCTACACACCTTGAAGCAAGAGGGAAAAATGTACAAGAAGAAAGTAAGAAGAAGCCATTCCAGAGTGGTGAAAAAGGAAAGTAGAAGAAAAATGCTTTTGTTAAGAAATAAGGGGAGAAACCCGTGTGCAAGAATTGTTCCAAAGAGGACCATGATGAAGCGCATTGCTGGAAGCTTCATCATGAATTAAGACCGAAGAAATTTAACAATAAAGGGAAACATAAGACAAATGTTGTTGTACAACAAGAGTTGGGTTCCGACTCATGTAATGAAACAAAGATTGCATCCACAGTCACTAAAGGAAAAGTCGTGGCAAAAACAAGCAAATAGGAAGTCGTGGCAAGCACCAGCGCATCAAATAACTCCAACAATGCTTCAAATGAAGAAAACATAATTGAGTTGTTCCATATCAGAGTTATTTCCAAACACACCAAGATTGATACGCTATTTGAGAGTGGATCCCAGGAAAATTTAATTTCTATAGACTTGGTCAAGAAGTTGAATCTGGAAACCATGCCTCATCATAAACCGTATCTGTTGGGTTGGATAACCAAGGATGCAAATCTTTAGGTCACAAGGAAATGTGTTTTCAGGTTTGCTATTACTGCCAATTTCATTGATGAAGTCAAATTAGATGTAGTGGCACTGGATATTTCTAGAATTATGTTGGGAAGCTTGTATTTGGATGACCGGAAAGTCGTTTTCCATAGATTTGAGAACAAATATCATTTTTTCAAAGATGGAGTGGAGTATATTGTGAGAGCCCATCGTAGAAAGCTTAATATGTCTTTAGCAAGTGTAGGGCAAATGAAGTGACTGGTCAATTCCAGCAATAATCTCATGCTGCTTATGATCAAGCAGAAGTATGAGATGGAGCATGAATCCTTTGTAGGCTGTGATGTGAAGTTGAAAGCCGAATTGGTTGATGTGGTCAATCAATATGGAGAGATTTTTAAAGAACCAAAGGGATTGCCACCAAAAAGGGGTATTCAACACGAAATTCAGCTACAACAAGACTGTCCACTCCCAAATATCGGTATGTATCAAATGTCAATTATGGAAAGTTTAGAAATTAAGAAACAAGTCCAGGAACTGTTAGATAAAGGTGTAATTCATCCCTCTACTTCACCATGTGGTTCACCAGTTGTTTTGGTACCTAAGAAAGATGGAATCTGGTGCATGTGTGTAGATTATCGAGCTTTGAATCCAATTACCATAAAGAATCGATACCCACTGCCCAGAATAGATGATTTTCTAGATCAGTTGAAGAATGAAAAATATTTCACTAAATTAGACTTGAGAAGTGGATATCATCAAGTTAGAATAGTTGAGGAGGATATTTGGAAGACTGCTTTTAAAATCAAACAAGGATTGTTTGAGTGACTGGTTATGCCTTTCGGTCTTTGCAACGCTTTAGCTACATTCATGAGAGTTATGAATGTTGTTTTAAGATCCTTTCTTTACAAGTTTGTAATTGTCTATTTAGATAATATTTTGATATTCAACAAATCATGAGAAGAGCATGTCAAGCATGTGAGGAAAGTGTTGGATGTCTTGAAAAAAGAACAATTATTTTTGAAGATGTCTAAATGTGAATTCAAGAAAACTTCCTTAGTATATTTGGGATACATAGTTGGAGGAGGTGAACTAAAGATTGACCCCTCTAAAGTTTTGGTCATTGTGAATTGGCCGATACCTAAATCAGTTACAGAAGTAAGGAGTTTTCTGGGACTAGCGCAGTACTAGCGGAAGTTCATTTCCAATTTCTCTTCCATAACAACTCCACTACATGCTTTGACTAGCGTGAAGGTTGTTTTCCACTGGGGAGGCAAAAAGCAAAAATCATTTGATGCTTTAAAACAAAAGATCATTTTAGCCCTAGTTTTAGCATTGCCGGATTTGAAACAACCATTTGAAATACAAACAAATGCAAGTGACTATGCCATGGGTGCAATTCTTTTACAACAATGTAAGCCCATTTCATTTCATTATGAGATTTTTAATGGTGTTGTTATTAACTATCCTACATATGATAAAGAGCTTTACGCATTGGTGCAAAGCATGAAGAAATGGAAGCATCACTTAATGGGAAAATAAACCATTATTCACATCGATCATCAACCTTTGCAATATCTTTAATCTCAAACAAAATTGCAGCAATCAAGGCACTTTCGTTGGATGGGATTCTTACAACAATTCCACTGGGTAATCAGGTCAAGAAAGGTATTTAGAACGAAGTTGCTGATATGCTTTCTAGGCCAGTTGTTAATGTAGCCATTTTACTCAAGAATCATTCTGTTTTGCTTGAAAGTTATGTTGAACAATACACACATGATGCCGACTTTCAAGAGGTATATTCAAAACTTGAGTTAAGGCCACCAAATTGAGGAATTAGACTACCATGTAAATGATAATCTGTTGTATCATTTGGGAAAATTTTGTGTTCCACAGGGAGAGAGAGTAAATGTCACAAGGGAAGCGCACGCTTCTCTTATTGCTGGACATTTCGGTGCAATCAATAAACCTAGTAATAGGAAACTAGGATTGTACACAACACTTCCAGTGCCTTCACGTCCATGGGAGAGTGTTTCTATGGATTTTGTAGGAGGTCTTCCTTTATCAAGAAAAGGTCATGATTATTTGTATGTAGTTGTGGATAGGTTCAGCAAGATGTGCATATTAATGCCTTGTAAAAAACAAATTACAGTTGAACAAACAACTCAACTTTTCTTTCAAAATGTATGGGTTCATTTTGGATTACCTACTTCTATTGTAAGTGATCGTGATTCCCGATTTGTTGGGAATTTTTGGTCAAATTTATGGAACTTGATGGACACCAAGTTGAAGAAAAGTACAACCTTCCATCCACAAACAGATGGTCAAACTGAAGTGGTTAATAGGACAATTATTCATTTGCTAAGAGGATATTGCAGCAAACATCCTAAGTTGTGGGATGAACAGTTGCATTATATTCAGCATGCTTACAACTGAGCAAAACACTCTTCTACTCTAACTTCACCTTTTGAGGCATGTCTTGGTTATTTGCCTAAACCGCCTTTGGATTTCATGATCTGGATTTAAACAGGAATGCAACAAACTACAGATATAACCATAAATACAGAGATGCAACATAAATAACACTTCATTTCATTGATGTAAAATACTAAAATATGCTTATAAACAAAAATGGAAATAAACTAGCTTAGGCGATGGTAGCTTATCTCTGAGAAGAGATGTGGTGGCTACATGCCTCTGAACTGTCTTGCAATGAGGTTCGAAGGCCTATTTATTGTTGAGAAACAATGGAAAACCCTAAACATCCAAAAACCTAACCCTAGGAGATGAAGCGCTAAACTATGGGCCCCGTTTGGGTAAATTGGTACATCAACTTCCCGGGGTCGTAACTTTGGCATACGATCTCCGCTTGATGCGCACAATATCTCGTTAGAAAGATCTATCCAAGGAATACAACTTAAGAGTGAGAAACATTAGTACTTGGACCCATGTTGCTCCCAACTTTCCCCAAAAAACGTCATTTAGGGCCTCAAAATGACTCCAGAAGTTCAGGACTTGAAAAACTACCAAAAAGAGTAAATTGTGCTACAAATAAGGAAACTGAAAAACTGAAAGAAACAATGGGGTAGGTCCAAGTGGAATAGGTGGGTGGCCACCAATATCCACCTGGATCATTCACCCCCCCTTAGGAATCAATGGTCGCCATTGCATTGAGTTCCTCCATGAGATGAGGAAACTTTTGCTGAACTTGGTCCCTGGTGAGCCACTTGCCCTCGTGAAGGAGTTGGCCTGCTTTGACAACTCAATATAGTTGGATCCTTTGCTGTCGAGTGTTCTTCTGTGTGTCCATAATCCGATCAGTTGTGGCATGGTCCATGCAATCTAGATTTAACTCTATAGGTGTGAGTTTTTCTGCAATGTCTGATGTGTCTAGCAATGGTTGGAAGTATGGTTAAAGGCGGTCCACATTGAACGCTGGGTGTAGGCCAAGGAATGGGGGAATGCTGAGCTCAATGCATTGTCTTCCACAGCCTTGGTAATGGTGTAAGGACCATATCCGAGTGGTCTGAGTTTCTGATAGGCTCCGGTAAGGCGTTCCTTTTGCAAATGCAACTAGACTTTGTCGCCCACCTGAAACTTGTGTGGTACCCGATGTTGATCATGTTGTTGCTTATACTTGGCATTTGATTTCTCCATAATTTTTTGTACCTACTGGTGGATATGTTGGACGTGCTCAATGAAGTTGTCTGCCTTATCGGTTTCAGACTAGACATGAGCCGAATCTACTTGAGTAGTTGCAAATGGCATGGCCACATCAATGGGACATAGTGGCTGGAATCCCAAGCCCACCTGAAAGGGGTTGTGGCCAGTTGAGCTGTGGAGAGCCCGGTTATAGATGTGTTGGACATAGGGGAGGTTCTCATCCCATGTGCGTGGATGCTTTGAGTTGTACATGCGCAAAATGTGTATGATCATACTGTTGATGACCTCTATCTAGCCATCAGTTTGGGGATGGAAAGTTGTGGACTTAATGAGCTTGGTGTCCAACATCGACTAGATAATAGACCAAAATGCACTAAGGAAGCTATTGTCTCGATCTAAGATGATAGATTGTGGGATCCAAAAATGCACCCACACTCGTTCAAAGAAGAGTTTAACAGTGGCTTCTGCTGTGATATTCTTCTTGCAGGTCGCCATAATGGCCATCTTCGAGAATCTGTTGACGATCACAAAAACACAGTGGTTGCCATGCTTAGTAGAAGGAAGGCCCAACATGTAATCCATGGAGATGGATTCCCAAGGTCGACCAGGGGTAGGCAGCCGAGTATAAAGGCCTTGCTTCTTGATGGTTGGTTTGGCAATGACACATGCAGTACAGGATTTGATGTACTTCCCAACATCCTATTGAAGATTCAGACAATAGAAATACTTCTGCAGTACTACCACCATTTTCTCGACCCCGAAATGGCCAACAGCCTGACTATAGTGCACTTCCCAAATCATCTTGGCACACTCGCTTGAAGGAACACAAAGGTGACCTAGGTGGCATAACAAGGCATCCTGGAGGTGAAAACCTGGAACATGCTGACCCTCCAAGAGCGTATGGTACGTGTGGCCGAATTTTGGGTCGCTTTTGTAGAGAAGTGGCCAATCAGAAGTCTCGTGCCCACAAGAGTTGAGCACGGTGGTTAATGCCATGATCGGTGGTCAGTTGAGGCAATCTGCAACATTGTTGGTGTTGCCCTTCTTATAATTAATATTCAAATGGAACTATTGCAGGTATGTGGACCACTTTTGATGGTTATCATTCTGCAACTTCCCTTGCATTTGTATGAACTGCAGGGGCCAGTGGTCTGTGTGGATGACCGTTTCCTTCCCCAAAATGTAATGCTTCCATTGTCGGCAGGCCCGCACAATGGAATACATCTCTTTGTCATAAGTGGGATACTTCCAGACTGTGTCTGAAAGTGTATCTCTATGATATGCCACTAGATGCCCATGTTGAGTAAGGACTGCCCCAATAACATAGTTAGAGGCATCTGTCTCGAGCTCAGACGGTTGTTGCAAGTCTGGTAATGCAAGCATTTGTGCCGAGCAGAGGCAATGTTTCAACTCTGTGAATGCCTTCTGTTGAGATTCAGACCAAAAGAATTTTGCTTTCACCTCTTCCTTGGTGACTTGACTCAAGGGCCAAGTGATATGAGAGAATCCTAACACAAACTTGTGGTAGAAATTGGCAAGACCCAAAAAGCTGCGAAGCTCTGTCAGAGTGGTTGGAGATGGCCAATCCCGAATGACTTGGATCTTGGCTAGATCCACATGCACCCCAAATTCATCAATAATGTATCGCAGATACTGAACTTGGGTCATGCCAAAAGTCCATTTCTCCAAATTGGCACATAGATTGTGTTGCCGTAGTGTTTGGAGAACCTGTCGGATGTGATGGAGGTGCTCTTCCCAACTCTAGCTGAAGGTCAGGATGTCATGCAAGTATACCACTACAAATGAGTTGGTTAATGGTTGAAAAATTTCATTCATCAGCCTCATGAAGGTTGCAGGAGCATTTGTCAACTCGAAAGGCATAACCAACCATTCGAAAAGGCCCTCCTTGGATTTGAAGGCAGTCTTCCACACATCGGAGGGTTCGATTAGTATTTGGTGATATCCTGACTTCAAGTCGATCTTGCTGAAATATTTTGCCCCCTTCAGTTGGTCCAGAAGGTCATCAATTTGTGGGATCGGGTACCTATTCCGGACAATGATCTTGTTCAATGCCCGATAGTCAATACAGAGTCTCCATGTCCCATCCTTCTTTTGTACCAACATGATCGGGCTCCCACAGGATGATGAACTCGGTCAGATGTGACGTTTATGCAACAGTTCCTAAATCTACCTCTTGATTTCGTCGTTCTCCATAACGGAGCGTCGATAGATTGGTCCATTGGGCAATGGTGCACCTAGGGTCAGATTTATGGAGTGCTTGACCTGGCAGTGCAGAGGCACCCCTACGGGGGAGGTGAAGATGTCCTCGTACTCCTCCACGACCTTGTTCATCTGTTGTTGTCATGCAGAGGGGCCTTGTTTGGAGGTCATGGCCACCGTCTTCTTCTTTCCTTAAGGGCGTATCATTAGGAAAACAAACTTCCTAGTTTTGGAAATGAGCTTACTGTATTGTTTTGAAGTAACCAAAGAGATGGCGATAGGCGGTACAATTTATTTCCCAAAGTAACAATAAAAACACGAGGCCTTGACTCATACACAACATGTCTCTTCCACAAGTATGGTTGGCCTAATAATACGTCACAAACATCAAGGGGAGCAATGTCACACAATACCTCATCCATTGAAGGGCTTGATGTTGTATGGAAGGTGACACCGCTGGTTCACGCGAAGATGCCGTCCTTGTTGAAGCCACCCGATGGTGTACAGTTGTGGATGTGTTGTGGTCGGTAAGCCCAACCGCTTCACAGCCTCTGCCAAAATGAGGTTCTTTTGGCTCTTGCTGTCGATAATGAACTGTAGCGGGGAACCCTTTACCCACATTTAGGAGTGGAAGAGGCATTCATCCTCCTCTAGATCTTCGGGTTCCTCCTTCTGAATATCGTGGTGGCAAAGGAGGCGTTGGGCTCCGCACCAATAATCTTCTTCCCTTTGTCATTCCCCTTGTTAGGTTCTGACTCAGGGTCGGAACATGCATCTGATTCCAAACACTTTAGCTCGGCCACCAGTGACTGCTTGGCTTGACACTCATATGTGTTGTGAGTGGAGCTCTTATGGAACTCACACCACTTTCCCATGTCCTTCTTCGGATTCTTGGTGTTGTTCTTTGCTTGCGGCTTTGATGGGTTGTCCTGGGCCACCCCGCCTTGGCTTTGTCCTTTGTTCAACAGTTTGGGGTCAACTTTCCCTTGCTTTGGATTCGCATATCCAAAGTCTTGCTTCTTCAGTTTAAACTTCTGCTCGATCTTGACAGCGTATCGAAGGGTATTAAAAATATTGGTAAACTTCGACATGTCTTGGTCCCTTCCCTACCGCAGCGTGGTCCACTTTATGTATTTATCCTCATAGCTTTTGACAGGGTAGTACTGCTCCTTGATGGCATTTTGGAATGAATTCCAAGTGGGTGCAGCTGAAAACAGTGAGGTCATACTTTCATCCTTCTGCTCGTAGTAGGTTTCCCACCAGTCCTTGACATGGGGGGTAGGTTTGAGAAGAGCGAAAGTAATCTTTTCCTGGTCAGAAAAATCATGAACAAAAAAATACCCTTCTAGTAGATTTAACCATTTATCTACAACGTCTGCATCTATATAACCCTCAAATATGGGAATGTCAAAGTTAACTTGTATCTTAAAGGGTGTGGCACTTCCAGAGTAGCTGCTGGATGTAGATGTTTCGCCCCTGGGTAGCCGCTGAAGGATCTGGGCAAAGTTGTCCATCATCGCATTCCTTTATTGATCGAGGGCCTCTTCAAGCAAGATTTTGATAGGATCTCCTGCCTCCTCGTCTTTCTTTTCATCCGCCATGGGAGGCCGTCAGGATTTGTGAGGCTAGTCTTGCAAAGGTTCGACCAGTTCAAGCCCTAATTCGTTATATCCCGACCTCATTGGGGACATGCAAAGAAAAACACAGAAAGAGAAGACCGTTCTAATACCACTGATTCAGATTTAAACAGGAATGCAACAAATTACATATATAACCATAAATACTGAGATGCAATAGAAATAACACTTCATTTCATTGATGTAAAATACTCAAATATGCTTACAAAAAGAAATGGAAATAAACTAGCACGGGCGATGGTAGCTTATCTCTGAGAAGAGATGTGGCGGCTACATGCCTCTGAATGGTCTTACAATGAGGCTTAAAGGCCTATTTATTGTTGAGAAACAATGGAAACCCATAAAAATCCGAAAACCTAACCCTAGGAGATGAAGCACCAAACTATGTGCCTCGTTTGGGTAAATTAGTACATCAACTTCCTGGGGTTGTAACTTTGGCATACGATCTTCGTTTGATGCGCACAATACGTCGTTAGAAAAATCTATCCAAGGACTACAAATTTTGAGTGAGAAACATTATTCCATAGACCCATGTTGCTCCCATTTTTCCCAAAAACGTCATTTAGGGCCTCAAAACTGCTCCAGAAGTTCAGGATCCGAAAAATTGCCAAAAATAGCAAATTGTGCTATAATTAAGGAAATTGAAAAACTGAAAGAAACAATGGTGGAGGTCCAAGTGGAATAGGTGGGTGGCCACCAATATCCACCTGGATCATTTCATCTTTGAGAAAGATGTAGTTGTAGATGGACATATCGACATAGGCAGAGCAAAGAAATTCATTGAGCAAATTCAGTTGATTCACCAAACAGTTCAAGAACAACTAGAAAAGAGTCAAGACAAGTATAAGGCAAGGCATGATAAGCATCGTGTGGATCATTAGTTTCAAGTAGGTGATGAAGTTTGGCTTTACATTAGCAAGGAAAGGCTTCAAGGTGAAGGTAAAAAGCTGAAACCAATCTGTTATGGTCCATTTAAAATTCTGGAAAAGATTGGTAATAATGCTTTCAAGCTTGATTTGCCTTCATATATGCAAATTTATTCCATTGTTAATGTTGAAAATTTGAGATTGTATGAGCCTCCTTTGATTGAAGATCAAGGATAAAGTGTACAGATTCCATTAATTGAAGATTTTTCTCCAAAATTTCTTGATGAGCTTCAGCAAAACACCATACTTAACAAAAGAACAATATCATCAAAGAGGAGAAATGTTGATTATCTTTGAGTGGGTCTCAAAGGTACAAATCCATCAAAGGCCAAATGGATTGAAGAGGGGAAGTGAGGGAACAATACCCTCATCTTTTCAATAACTGAATGCAATCTTTTGGGGTCCAAAAGCTTCCAGTGGGGAGGAGTGATTAGTTGCTCAAAAATCAAAGTGTCAGAATTTTGTGAAACTTAGCACCAGATCAAAGAACTTGTCATTCTAAATCCAACGGTGTGAATGCCATTCAAATCCAAGCTCATATGCAGAAGTTAGAGCAAATCAAAGTTCAATTTTGACTTGTCCATATAGCAGGATTGGGTGATGTGGCGAAGCCCTTCAACGAATGAGGAGGCGCCAAGTGTTAGGCCACCATTGGCCCCCACATATTGCAAATCACAAAATATAGGTGAAAAGGTGTTACCACATCAATCCCGAGCAGAGAAGGGATGCGATGCGATAAACCACAATCACAAATCGGCGAGGGGAGGACAGTTTCAGTAATCAGCACGGAGTTGTGATGTGATGGATCGGCTGGGGTTGTGATGCGATGGATCGCAATCGCAACTCAAAGGAAAAATAAAGTCCCACAACAAGTTATCCGTCGATTGTGAAATGTGAAAGGGAATACACATACATTTACAAGTTGGCTATTATCTTCCCTACAACCTCGGAGGTGTGAACCTATTTCATCAACTATATCTGCTCACCTTTATTTTAACCCATTCTGAAGATGGTAGTCAACTACGCTATCACCATAATGTATGTGACTTTGGCTTTGAAACTATTGAAACACCTTCTTGAAGTCCTCATTCTCTGTGCATGCCTCTCTATATGCATAATGGGTGAAAGGCTCCATGCGCAAAAGAGTTTCCAAAGTTGCGATCTTTTATGTGGATGGCCTTGAAAGAATGTTAGCCAACTTGTTGGTGCTTCCCTTCTTATATTTGATCACTAAATGAAATTTTTGTAGAAATCCCATCTGCTTGTAATGCCTGGGCTGTTGTAGGTTACTTTGGGCATGCAAGTACTATAGTTGCTGGTGATTTGTGTGGATTACTTTCTCCTTTCCTCATCAAATAGTGTTTCCACTTCTTCACAACTTTCATCAAGGCATAGAGCTCCTTGTCACATATAGGATATTTGAGAACTACCCCATGAAATGCTTCAAAATGGTAGCATATAAGCCTTCCTCCATGCATCAAGACTACTCCCATAACATACCCACTCACATTTGTCTCCACTTCGAAAGACCGTCACAATTTTGACAATGCTAAAACTCATGCTTGATTGATCTTCTTCTTTAAATCCTCAAAGGTCCTCTACTGACCCTTTCCCCATTAGAAACTCTTTCCACTCATTATTATGGTGTGGTGTGGTGTTGCTATTGTTGAAAATGAGGCTATGAATTTCCTCAAGTATTGTGTAGCTCTAGCAAAACACTTTACCTCATAAACATTAGTAGGCACTAACTACTTCATGATGCTCTCCATCTTGGTAAGATCTATCTTCATCTCCTCTCCACTTATCACATACCCCAGAGACACCAAAGATTTATGTGAAAACTCACACTTCTTGAGATTTTCGTGCAGTTGGTGCTACTTTAATGTATCTAGCAACTACATCAAATGCGGGATGTGCTCCTCTTAGGTAGCATTGTATAGCACTATTTCATCCAAATAGACAATAACAAATGCATCTATAAAAGGTCATAATATATCATTCATTAACCTCATAAACATAGCTAGCACATTACATAGGCCAAACAAGATAACTAATCACTCATACAAACCTTGCCTGGTTTTGAAGGCAATTTTCAAGTTATCTTCTTCTTTGACCTGAACCTAGTGATATCTTGACTTTAAGTCCAACTTGGTGAGGTATTTGGCTTGCTGTAACTGATCCACCAAATCATCTATCATGCGCAAGGGTCACCTGCTCTTGACCATGATTTTGTTTAAAAACCCCATAATCAATACACATCCACCAAGTCACATTTTTTTAGCACAATGGTGATAAATGACCCACATCGTGAGGTACTTGGTAGAATAACACTTTGCTCCAGTAGTCGTTGCAACTACTTCTTCACCTCGCTTGCTTTTATAACATACTGCCAATATAGCCCAATGTTTGGCAATGAGGGAATTTGGCAATAACTAGATATCATGCTCCACTTCCCTCTTTAGGGGTAGCCCTTTAGACTCCTGACACACACCCCTATATGAATGTAGCAACTCTTCTAGTTGTTGTTTATTTTTCCTTAGTACACCTATCCAAGGAAGAATTTTCTCTTATTGACCACTAGATATTGATTTTCTCTTAAAAATAGTAAAACATCTCGCTATGAATAGTTTCTTGGCTTGGTTAATACTTATTAATGGAATTTTGGACTTGCCCTTATGTGTGTTGACGGTGAAGGATTTTCCATCCTTTACGAGGTGGTACTAGTTGGCTCTTTGAATAAAGATTGTGTCTTGCATGTACATATATGGACTTCCAAACACCACTCCACATACATTAGGGGTGTTTGTGTTATGTATCCAAATCAAAATAACACAAAAACATAAGAAAATATAGATTAACAACTAGAAAATAAGTAACTTTGAGGGAGAAACCTCCCTTTATATCACATAAGAGAACAATTCTTGGATGATTCAAATGACAAGACCTCCAAGGTATATATAGGATTCTAAAGGGTTAAAATATAATTAGGGCCTACATAACAATAATAATGCAAGGGCACAATAATAACAATATGGGGGCAACACTAGTATTATAGGGACCTAACATGCCCCTCTCCTTCAAAAAAGTGTTGTCCTCAATGCTTGAGTAGTTCTAGATGATTTTATAGGTTGGCTTATCCCTTCATCTTCCCATGTGGAATCTTCAGCAGGTAAGTTCTTCCACTTAATGAGATACTTTGAAATTGATTGATTTTGTAGCTATTCGATTCTTGTTTCCATGATTTCTTCACACTCCAATGTGATTTTTACTTCTTGGCCAAGTACTGGAATTATAGTGTGAATTGGGGGCTTGTCACCTATAACCTTCTTTAAGCATGAAACATGGAAAACTGATGTAGTTCTGAAGATGCAAGCAACTCCAATTTTTATGCCATTGTACCAATATTTTGCAACACCTTGTAAGGGCCATAGTACTTGGGTGATAATTTCTTATCCTTATTAGCTTGGTTGAGGGATATTTGTTTGTATTGTTGTAGCCATAAAAATACCCAATCGCCCACGTCAAAACTTCTTTCACTGCAAGGCTGATCTAACTGTTGTTTCATTCGTTTTTGCGCCATAGTCAGGTTATCCTTTAAAAGTTGGAGAACTTGTTGTTGATGTTCGATGCGATATTCCACTACTTGAACCTTAAAATTTTCTCTTAAAAGCGACGTGATGGATGGTGGATGATATCTGTAAAGAACCATAAATGGGGTCATTTTTACTGCAATATGGAAGGAAGTGTTATACAACCATTTTACCATAGGTAACCACTTGACCCATTGTGTTTGCTTATAATATACAAAGCAATGAAATTATCCTTCCAAATATTTGTCCATCATATTAGTTTTTCCATAAAATTGAGGATGATAAGATGAGTTATGAGTTAATTGAGTACCAAGACAAGAAAATTAAAAATTCCAAAAATTTCCAGTGAAAATGGGATCTTTGTCACTTACAATAATATTTGGGTTACCATGTATCCTTTGAACTATTTCCATGAACGTAGTAGCAACTATAACGGCTCTGAAAGGATGAGATAGTGCACATAAGTGTGCATACTTGGTAAATCCATCAACTAATACCATGATGACACTCTTTCCTTCGAACTTGGGTAAACTTGATTCGTAAACTGCAACAAATATTCCACTGGACAATTCGTCACAACAAATCTGATAATATTATATTAAAAATATGAGGTTCTACACTATTACAACTTCATTTAATTTCTAGATATGTAAAACTAACTATAATTAGTGCATGCATGTAAAAGTAAAATCAATCAGAGAAGTAGAGAACGGAAAAATAAGCTCTCACACACATAATACACAAGATATGTTCTCTGGGAAACCCTTTCAGGAGAAAACCCAGCTGGAAGGTGAGGCCTCTTCGCTCTCTTTCTCTATCTGGAAATATGGCTACAAACACAAAGAAGTAATGTTTGTGGCCCGTGGGCTGCTATAGTGCATAATACCTCTTTGTGTTCTCTACCTCCTATCTCTCCTGGATATCTTTGCTCAACTATGGAACAAAATGCTCTCAAAAGAATCGAATGTCTCTTCCTCCTCGTGGCTCGGTTGTAACACAACTCGATACCCTACTAGTGGTTAAGTTTGACTACATCAACTCTTAAATAGAGTTAGAAAATAGACTCTTATAGAGTCTTTTACATCACAAACACGTGGCTAGCTCCTTTTCCATGAATAATGGGAGTTGATGCGGCATCCTCTCAAACTATAGGTGTGAAAACAAGAAGGTCAACTTCTGAGTGACATAACTTTTGCATACGGACTCCGATTGATGTGATTCTTGCGTCATTGGAAATATTTATGTGTGTAGAATAACTTGTTAAGGAGATGCCCTAAATAGAAAAATTTTTACCCCCAAAAAGTCTTTTGATGCCTCAAAACGCTTCTGGAAGGTTTTGGACCCCATTTCGCCAAATTGGGTCCCACCGGTAAAAACGGTCCCATGAGCTGATTCCTCCACTTTTTCCACTCCAAATGCATTGAGATGGATGACAAAAAATATAATGATCCAATTCAGATCACACCTCCCCATTTTGGGAGGCTTTTCGTCCCCAAAATCTTGTACTGAATGAGGTGAGGAAATTTTTCCTCCACCTTCTCTCTGGTGTACCATTTAGCTTTGCCTGGAAGTTGTCCCTTCATCCCAATCTGCCAAAGGTATTTTTACCCTTGTCTTGTAGTTTGGACCTCTTTTTCAAAACTGTATCTTTTGTCAGCTCTGCCTAAACTTCTGGTGTCAAATCCTCCACAAAAGGTAGGACATGTTCCTCTTCCTCATCTAGCATGGAAGGTTCGTAGAGTTTCAAAATCTCTACATTCAAAACTGAGTAAATGCACATATATGGTGGTAAACTAAGTTGATAAGCATTATCACCCACCTTTATCAGTATCTCAAAGGGACCATATCTTAGAGCCTTGATTTTCTTACCAGGCCCCTACAGTCTCTCATTGTTCAACCGTAGCCATACTTTGTCTCCCACCTCGAATGATTTCTTTGTTCTTTGTTGATCACGCCTAGTCTTATACTTCACCTACAACTTCTATATTGTTTCCTGTACCTGTTGATGGATCTTCCTAATCTTCTCTATAATTTTTTTAGCCCTCAAAGCATCTCCTGTAATGTCTTCCTTCACTCATCCTTGCTGCCCATATGCAATATCCAAAGGTGAAGGTGGCAAATATCCAAAACAAGTTTCAAATGGGTACTGTCCTGTAGAAGTGTGGACCGATCTGTTATAAGAATGTTGTATATATACCATATTTTCATCCCAGGTCTTCATATGCTTCTGGTTATAACCCCTCAGAAGCTGCACCAAAGTCCTATTAACTACTTTCATCTACCCATATGTTTGTGGATGGAATGTTGTAGATCTCTTCAACTTCGTGTCCATCTTCTCCCATAATGTAGTCTAGAATGCACTGAGAAATCTTGTATCCCTGTCTGAAATGATGCTCCTTGGTATCCCAAAGTGTACCCAGACTTGTACAAAGAACAAGTTTGTTGCTTCTTGTCTGTTGATGGTCCTTTTATAGGGCATCAGAACACACATCTTGCTGAACCTGTCAACTACCACGAACAGGTAGTCATGTCCCTTCCTGGTTGTCGGTAAACCTCCCACAAAGTCCATGGAAATGCTTTTCCAAGGATGAGTAGGTACAGGTAAGGGATGATACAAACCATGTTTCCTGTTGCTAGGCTTGCAGGTACAACAAAGCATGCATCCTCGTATGAACCTATCTACTTATTCTTTCATCTTGGGCCATGTTGATGCCTCGAAAATCGCTGCAACAACAATGGGGGATAACCACCCAGTCCGGACCTTAAAGCAGCTCCTTTTCCGTTTGGTGTGGTGGCTCCGACTGGTTTAACTAGGTCCAGTTACCTTCTCCCTATTGCTATTGGTTTATGATGTATCTTTACCTACCAATAGACAGGGATATCAGATCACTTCTTCTTGCTGATCAGGCAAGAGAATGACCCTTAAGCTGATTTGGGTTCAGCCAAGCCACAACTAAAATTTTGCCTCTTTGAGGAGAGGACTTAAAAGAATGTAGAAATTACTCTAAATGCAAGCTTATTCTATGATGCAAGCAAAAGAAACTAATCTAAATCCTATCTTAATTAGGCAGATATAGATCTAACCCAACTAAGAGCAAGATAATTAAAGTATTGGGATTTAAATATGTCTTGTTTATAATGAATATCAAGTTAATGAAGTAGTTCAATTAACTGATATTATGGTTACCAAAACACATCCTATTGAGACCTATCAACTGAAATAATAAACCAACAACATTCCCGGAAGTAGTTCACAAAAATGATATTGATTATCATATCAGTAAATCCAATAATTAAACAATAATATGTGGAAATAGTTCACAACACATTACCATTCAATAAATCAGTTTTATAAGACAGATTTCTAAGTAAATAGTTACTCAGAAATCAGATTTTAATTCATAAGAACAGAGATACCTAATAACAACATTGAGACAAATTACCCATATTGACAATAGTGTACAAACATGAATAAAATGAGACATTCCTGTTACCATAAAAATGAAACTGATATTCGAAACAATAGTATTAGAAATACCAATTTATTGCATTCATTTCTCTGTCCTTGGTCTCCAATAGTCCTTTACATTGCTTGAACTTCTGCCTTCAAAACTAGAGCCACAATAGTGCAAACTCTGCCTCTCTTACATAATTCAAGATACAAAGGAAAAATCCCCAATAATCCCCAGATCTGAGATTTTCTCTCCTCTCTTCTACAACTCTAAATTCCTATTACAGTAGTGTTTTTAGAAGTCTAGAATTTCAGAGGAGAGCAGCCCATATTACATTCTGCAATCTATTATTTATACTATTTGCAAAGGAATTTTGGAGAGGAGAGTTTGTTGAAGAGAAATATGCTAAATCCAATTTTACTTGCTTAAAATTCTGATCTCCAATTGCTGGAGCATTCTCATTGATTGAGATCTTTTTCTCCGTATTTCTTCCACTGTTTTCGTGCAAAAAGAAATCAAAATAAATTAAGATGCAATCAAAATATCATTTCTGGCAATTAAATCAAATCCAATCTAATTCAATTAAATAAATAATTGAAAATGAAATGTAAGCTTTCTATTGATGCATGTGATGATTTGATTGGCCAAGGATATCATTGACGAGTGAATCTGCAATTAGAAGAGGCTTGGACAAATGAAAATGAAGAAAATAACTCAGAAAATTGATTTTGTTTTAAAATTCGGAGCTTGATCTTCTCCCTGATTTTTGACCCAATAAATGATTAAATCTATTAGTGAAACCTCCTCAAAAATGTTCTCCTTGATTTTCTCTTTCCAATGAGCTGTCCTGGGCCTCATTTGGCCAAGTAAAACTCAATCTATGGGCCTCCAAAGTAGGTGAGTCAATTCTGGCACAATTCTGGAATTTCTGTTGCTGGGCTAAAAATCAAAATTCTAGTTTAAAAATTAAATCCTAAATTAGAATTCTAATTATCTAATAATTAATTCTAATTTAATTGTTAATTATGAACTAAACTAATTAATTAATAAACTATTATTAATTAATCTTAATATAACTAATTAATATAATCTATTTATAAACTAATTAATACTAAATAAAAAATAAATTTTAATTTAATTCAATTTTATATATTAATTAATTTTAATTAATATCATACATTAAATATTAAATATAAAAAATTATATATATATAAAATAACCTACCACTCTACTTGTAACTCATTCGTATGAATGAGTTTTAAAACTAAAAAACACAAGGGTCATGAAACTTTGGCCAGTGCTTTTAAGTTCTGTCGTATTGGCAAATCGGGAGGATATAGCCATCGGGTTTTTTAAACTTTGGTATTGAAAAGCCCCGATGCGATGCCTTTTGACTTTGTTTATCAGCGATCGGGGGTATGGCGATCGAGGGTATGGCTATCGGGCTTTTAAAACTTAATACAATACAAACTCCCCGATCTGATATCGGGGTATGGTGTGTATCGAGATTTTTAAAATATGTTCAATAAAACTTCCGACCCAATCCTCCGATGCGATGAAAATTATTTTATTTATTTATTTATTTTTATTATATTATATATATTAAATTTTAATTAAATTAAATTAATTATATATTAATTTTTTTTTTCTCGGTAAAAAACTAGCTAGTCTATTGTATTATATTTACAGGTAAACTTTACAAACAGTGAGACATGCCTTCCAGGGCCAGCAGTTGCACCTTGGATAGCTTAGCTTTGAAACAAAAAGCTCCCTCGTAGGGGCAGCACCTACAGGACTTCCAAAATCCCTCCAAAAACTTACTGAGGCTGGAGACCAAAATGACATGACTAACATCAGAACCTGGAACCGCATTGAGTTAAACATGAACGTGACGGCCCACGCAGGGGCTTCCATCCAAAACTGACTGTGGACCGTGTCCATCAAAGAACTTACAATGGACCGACATGAACAAGATAGTATTAAAAACTGAGAGTAAACAAGACCGACATAAACAAGACATTATTAAAAACTGCAAGTAAACAGACACAGTGATGACCAGAACCCCAATACCCGCAGAGACTTTTATCCTGGACCCGAGCTGAGAGAGAAAGGCATGTGCCGGTGCGTGCGTCGGAGGCTCAGTCATCGCAGAGACTTTTATCTTCCACGATATAGCTCCACCCTTGGCCCTCAGGGATTCCTTCCCACATGGTGGTCCATGGATCCTTTGCAGTGCCCTGAGGTTCCGGCTCCAGGGGATGTGGGGGGGCGTGCAGAATCTCTTTCCCTGAGGTGCCCGCCTCAATTGGTGGCTGCAAGACAGGGCTCTCCTCACCAGTACCTCCTGGAGGCTGCTCCACCGATCCTGGAGGTTTTCCAACAACATTTCCTTCAGGGACTTTAGTGAAAAGAACTGAAATGTGAGCATTGATACCTGCATTATCCTTTGAGCTGCCCAGAGTGAACACGACTGAGCCAAATGCTGGAAGCACTGGCTCTCCTTCACTTGAGCTGCCAACCTCCGTGAATTGCCCGGCTGGAATTGGTGTGGCTCTTGCCCTCCTATAACAGTAGCAGCAGCAGCAATGGTGGTGCTCATCAGCTGCAGGGGGTCGAGAGGATGAACCACGCCCTGGTCCCCTTCTGCTCGGTTGCCGTTCCCGCAGCTTTGCCATGAACTCCCTGCTGCCTCCTTCGAGTACCTGAAGTGAATTGTAAAAACAAGCACAGTGCTGATTTCGCCCCAAACCACACACAGGCGTGACAACCACTGAGCAAACTTCGCCGGAGGGGGAGATTTCACTCCTCGCATCCAATTGTCCTTGAATGCTCTTGAATTGCCGCTCCCACCTAAGGCAATTCCTTGTGTTGCAGCGGCGGAAAGCCAAGACTGCGTGATGAGGTGGTAAGACATCCACCCACCTCGAATTCCTCTGCGCTCGCACCTTCCCAGCTTCACCATGCCAATGAGTCTGCGTCGCCTCACCTGCCCCTTGATATCGAGCATCATTCCCTCGTTGCGAGCGTCCATTAACTGCATTCTGCAACGCCATCGATTCACTCTGCTCGGCATTGAATGCCCAGAGCTCGGGTAGCGAAACATGAAACTATGACGGCGGTATTCCATTAAACATTAAGGTTAACACGGGGCGTCACATGCTGGGCATGTGGCTCGACCCCCTCTGACGTGCCAACACCCGCATCCGGGGTAATTATATATTAATTTAATTTAGTTAATATTTAATATTATTTTTCTTATTTTGGTTTTATTCTAATGAAATTTGGTTAAGTTGTGAAATTATTGAAACTACAGCCACTTGAAAAATAAATAAAAAAAATAAAAATAAACTACAGCCACTTGAATGTTATGGGTTTTCGAGATTAATAATTGATTTGGAAATTGGAGTAAATTTCTTAAATCCCGATAATTAATGATTTGGCCGCATAACTAAAAATGGAAAAATGTTAGTAAAAACTCGCTATGGGTTAATATTTGAAATGAATGCGTTATTGAACTAATTTATTTACAAAATGCAATATTGTACATTTTATGCATTTTTAACCCAGGCTACATAAATAATCAGATTTTCAAAGGAGTGTCATTTTCAAACCAGTTGACCAAATGAGACGAAACAAGCGTCAATGGGAAGCTTATAAAAAAATCGATTACTAACAAAGCAATCAAAACAAGAATCCAAAGAAAATGAAAAATTTGACCATAGAAAATTTTAGGGGCGAATGTTCGCCCTTTGGCGAAATTAAGGGGTTTTAAATTTTTAGTGGGCAAATATTTTGTATCATAGTACATTTTTACAAATAACTTCAAATAGCCCACCTTATTTTAAGGGAGAAGGTAAAAAAGGTAAATTTAGCCCTTGAAATTAGGAGTTACAACCTTCCATTCGCCCATTTTCAAGAATAGGTTTTATTTAAGTGAATCCATTCGCCCATTTTCAAGAATAGGTTTTATTTAAGTGAATCATATGGGCCAAAGGCCCAAATACCATATTTATAAAAGAGGTATGGTAAATTAATAAAAATATAAATAAATGAGAAGTATGGTAAATAAATAAAACATTTTTTATATTTACTCCATAAGTCAAATAAATAAAACCTCTTTTTATATTTAGTCCATAACCCTCGGAAGGCTCAAGAAAGAGGTTTTATTTAAGTGAATCCTATGGGCCAAATACCATATTTGTAAAAGAGGTATGGTAAATTAATAAAAATATAAATAAACGAGAGGTATGGTAAACAAATAAAACAATTTTTTATATTTACTCCATAAGTCACCTTATATTTACGAACACTAAAAAAATGCGTTATATTTAGGTGAAACCTATGGGCAAAATACTATGGGACAAATACCATGGACTAATACCATGCAAAAAAACATTATTAACCCTAATATTAGTATTAATAAAAATAAAAATGGCACATGGTATTGACCCATGGTATTCACCAAAATGGCACATGGTATTAACCCATGGTATTCACCTGGAATGTAGCCTATTTAAATGGGGGAATTAAACGAGCATAGATCCATCTTTACTTTGGATCTACTAACCCCTGAGAGGTATCAAATATCGTGATATGCAAACTAGCATAGAGTGGAAAAATATTTGATCCGATCAAGAGTAAAAATGGATGTTGTAATTTAATGTATGTTAAAAATCCTAGCTTGGTTAAAATAAAAAAATAAAATAAAAATCAACTATTAATTTTATTAATTTTTATAAATTACTAATAGTAATTTTTAAGCTCCAGGTTTATGATAACCCATGGTATTGACGCATGGTAATACCATGGTATTCATGTGAGCATAGACTATTTAAAGGGGAAATTCTATCAGCTTAGATCCATCTTAATTCTAGGTCTATCAAGTGCTCAGAGGGATAAATAGATTTCATCCCCCTAAGAGTGGTAGATGTGGAGTTAAGATGGATATAGGTTGGGTTTTATGATAATGAAGATATTAAATAGACTTAGGAAATTATATTGTAAAAACATCTTAAGGTGAATGGTTAAAGCATAGACATTGGACAAGTATATTTGTATAGTTTGGTTTTAAACTGAAACAAATCCAGGGCTAAAAGGAATGGATTGATTGCACTAGTCATCCTTCTATAACTTTCCAACATATGCTGGAGTAAACAGATTGTAATTTGGGTAATTTTTCTAATTGCAAAAAGGAACATACTTGTGTATTGGCAGGGGGGCTACGAGGTCCCTAGAAGTGATGAATTTGAATTTTCTTGAATTTTTCTTGGTTTTATATATAGTATTAGGTTTTTTCTCATGCTTTCTGTGAATGGCACGGGTGAATTTTATCCTACACCCACTAGGTTATCGATATGTAATTTCGGTAATTTTAATTTGAAAAGATATCTTAAAGAAATGCAATGATTTCATTTGTGTATTCAATAAACAAAACATTTTATAATTGAGTAAAATATTCGCCATGCCTGGTGAGAGATTCGCCAAAAATTATATATACATATCATATTATTGATAAAATCGCCTTCCATTTTTCCTATATACCATGGAGATTCGCCCATTTATTATACATGTAAATTTGGGGGGGGGGGGTTCTTAAAATTTTCCCTGAATTTGACAAATGCGTAGGGCAATCAACAAAATAAAAGTCCAAAAAGGTGTTTAGCCAATTTTTTTATAGAAAGGGTTCCCATTATTGATGTGTTCACTTCAAAAATGGGGGGGGGGGGTTGTGCTTTTAGCACAACAATGGCGACACACGGGAGAAGAACCAATTATCTCTGTTTGATATGAATAAGATTTTCCTAAAATTAAAGTAAAAATAATTAAGGAAGAGAGAATTATTTTTTGGAATGCTTGACTAAGTTCATTAATCTTAATAAAACAAGAATCATCTAACTGTAATTTTTCTCAAAATTTCTCATAAATTAAAATATTTCAAAACTCTATATCTTTTTTTTTAGACAAAGATCGGGTGCTATATATTAATCTGAAAAAAGAAGGCAGATTGCCATACATAAGATGCTTCAAGAGCGTTTTGAATCCAAGGAATCACAAAACAGTTTCTTTCCTTGATTCTGACTTTAGTTTGACTGCTCCTAGTGCTACTTATACTACTATAGATTTCTATAAAATGGCGACCCCAAAATTTACATCTGCAACACATTACTAATCAATCTTAGTTTGGCTTATCTTCCTCGCTGTTGATCCTTCTGGATCCTGGTCAGTTGCTATCGGCTTTGCGCTGGAGGAGGGTGTCACATCTTTCTTTTCCATCATGTATTTGAGTATTGAGATTCTTTCTTCTGCATGACTACATCTATTGCTCAAATCACTGAACTGCTCATGAAGGGAGTGTACCCTGTGTAAAAAGAGACTCATCTCCGCTCTATATTTGTCGTGGAGGATTTTACATTGGTCTTCAAGCCTGGTTTCTAAGCTACGCACTTGGTCCTCCAACGCTCTCTGTTGAGCTCGAACTTCTTCAAATTCGGCTTGCAGATCCCTGCAGTGAAAACATTGCTCCTCCATTGTGCCCTTTGAGTGGTTGCTGGCACTACGTCTTTGCTTATCTCCGTGCCTCTGAGGATTTATCTTGCTGTTAGTGAGAGCAGCACTGCTCTCAAGGATGCTAAAAGAACTTGGGTGTAGATGCTCGGACTGACAGAGAGTAACACAGATAGCTTGGTGAGACTCAGCTGGGATTCCGCTCTGAAGCCTACGAAAATAAGTTCCAACTGTGGGATGTTGAGGCTGCATACCGGGGATATATAAAGGATTTCCCTGAATGCAGTGATGGGAGGGGGAACTGCGCATCCCAATGTTCCTCTGCACCTTCCGACACATATCTTGATCAAAATCTAGTGTTTGATGGCGAGGACGATTTCCTTCTTTGTGAATCCTGGTTCCCATGCTCTGAGCTGATTGCCTGATCGGGTTTCTGATGCTATTCCTTTCGACCTTATCTATTCTGTCCTCTGCTCTGCTGATTTGCCTGCAGTTGCGGATTCTATTGGTTACGGTGCCCCATGTGCTGACTATGTGCGCGTTCCTCATGGCAGTGGTTGGGTGGACAAGATATCATTGCAGCTGAGTTGGCCTTTGGGGCGTTCACAGGCCTTGTTGGCATATTTATCAGCATCTTTATTGAGTCCCCGTAGGATATGGTAATAACGGGCTTCCTCCAACATGTCGTGTAGTATCTGGTTTCTGCTGTTGATTTGTTGCAATAGAGTATTTGGCGAGCTCTGCCTTTGCACCATGAGCCGAATTATGATTGCGGAGTCGCCAAAGACAATCGCCTTCTTGATTCCCAGCTTGATCAGCTGGGTGAGTCCTTGGAACAAGGCCAGTCCCTCAGCCCTGTTGTTGGAAAGTTCACCCAGCCCCCATTCGAAATGCAAGATAGACTCTCCATTAGCATTGCATATGTGGCCCCCTGCGCCTGCTAGGCCAGGATTTGATTTTGAAGCGCCATCGAAAAATAGGTAGAAACTGTTGCAATTGCTAAGCCAGAGAGCAAATTCTTCTTCTTTGGGCCTCAGTTTCCAAACATTAGTTGGCTCCTTCGACTGCAAATTTTCTTTTCTTGGATCCTGGGCGCTGATAATGCAACCATGTCCATAATTGATCAAATTTCTTTCTTCTACACTGTAGTTGATGACCTCGATTTTGCCTTGGGTGCGGGCTGTAACAGCTTCCACCGCTAAGCTCTTGGCTTTGTGACACATGATTCTAATGTTGTGTCCTTTGTCTTGAAAAACCTTCTTATTTCTGGCTAACCAGATACTCCAAAGAAGAGTTAAAGGTATTGTGTTCCATATCCGCTGTGTTAATTTGCTCTTCCTGCTTTTCCATGGGCAAAGTTTCTTCCAATTGTAGACTGTTTCTACTATAGATGCTTTTGGATCCCATGTGACTTCCCCAACTGAGGCCATATCTTTCCAACAATTTACTGCTACTTTGCAATCTATGAACAAATGTTGCATTGTTTCTTCTGCTTGGCAACAATTTGGGCATCTGGAAGGGCCCAGAATGCCCCTTTTTTTTAAGTTTTCAGCTGTAAGGATCTTACCTTTCAAGAGGAGCCAGAAGAAGAATTTGACTTTCGGGGGGGCTTCCGCCCTCCAGACCAATTTCCAATGACTCCAGATGGCCTGTGGATAGGCTCTTTCACACAGTTGGTGATACCCTGCTTTAGCTGAGTAAGAGGTTCCCGTAGGATCCCAGCGATAACTGTCTTTTTTCCCTCTTTGAATTGGAGCTTTACTGTGCAGATGGTTCTTTAGTGCGAGGACACTTGTTTCTAGATCCCTGGGGTAATCTGGTAGAGTCCAGCCTGTCCAAGCTTGAGAGGGGTTTCCCCATTGCGTAATTTGAGATAGACACCAGATTCCTTTGCTGTTCAGCCAGTTTATGGCTGGAATTGCATCTATGTTGGATCCGATGGGGCGCTGACCTAGAATTCTGTCATTGGAGATGCTTATGCTGTTCCCCCCTCCTGGGACTTTTGAGATGTGTTGGACCATAAAGGGAATGATTTTTTTGCATAATTTCCATATGTTGGAGCTGTCTCTGTTGGGGATATTGGTATCCAATAGCTGAAGCCTGTTGCTGTTCAGATACTTGGCTTCTAGAACTGATTTCCACCAAGCTGTGTCTCCTGAAATTAGCCTCCAAACAATTTTAGCCCCAAGAGCTAGGTTCAGAAGTTTTGGAGACCTTATTCCAAGTCCTCCTTTCTCCTGGGGTTGGATAACATTCTTCCAGTTAACCAAGTTAAACTTTTTCTTTTCCGTTTTTCCTCCTTGCCAGAGAAAGTGTCTAAGGGCTTTTTCCATTTTATGATGGAAGGTCATTGGAGCTTGGATCAAAGAAAAGCGATAAATGGGTAAAGAGATCAGACCTGATTTTAGAAGAACGAGGCGTCCTGCTGGGTTCAGCCACATAGATCCCCACTGCTGAATTTTCCTTTTGATTTTATCCAGGATTTCATTCCAAGAGTTGGCGTTCAGAGGTCCCAAACTCACCGGCATCCCTAGATAGGTGAAGTGGCTCCAGTCTAACTTGTATGAGACCCCTAACGTGTTTGCAATGCTGTGTATGGTGTGATTTGTTGCATTCCATCCATAGATGCAGCTTTTTACTTGGTTAACTTTTCCTCCAGAATAATCCATGAATTGATCTAGAATCTTTTTGAAGCGCCTTGCAATGGTGTTCGAAGCTCCTCCCATCAAGAGGGTGTCATCAGCAAATTGGGAGTGGTTGATATTCTTTGTGCCCTGCTCGAATTGGATGCCTGTTATTAGGCCTATTCTTCGGTTGTAATCCAAGGCTTTGCTAAGGGATTCAGCCATGAGTATAAATAAATAGGGGGACAGGGGGCAGCCTTGTCTGAGGCCTCGGGAGGATTGAAAGGCTGCACAAGGTCTTCCATTCACCAAAGGGGAGATCCAGGGATTCGAGATGCAAGCTTTGATCATGTTAATGAAGGAGGTATTGAATCCCATTTTGTGCAAAACTGCAAACAGAAAGGAGTGTCTGACCCTGTCAAAAGCATTGGCAAGGTCAAGCTTTAGGACAAAACCTTTTTCTTTTCGACTAATACTAGAATGAATGGCCTCTTGTACGAGAAGAATGGAGTCAGAGATGTGTCTGTTGGCTAGGAAGCCTCCCTGGTTTTCTGAGATTAAAGAAGAGAGATGAGGCTTGAGTCTTGTGGACAAAATTTTTGTAATTATTTTGTATGCAGAATTGCATAAGGATATGGGCCGAAATCTAGAGAAGGTAGAGGGCCTGTTCTCTTTTGGGATTAGAGCTAAATAAGTTGAGTTGGTGTAACCCCCCAACTTGCCTTTCCTAAGGACCCAGCGTATCATCTTTAGGAGGTCCTTTTTGATCAGATGCCAATATTCTCTGAAAAAACTAATTGGAAACCCGTCGGGACCTGGGGCTTTGTCCGGGTGGAGACTCCAGATAGCTTTTTGGACCTCTTCCTCTTCAACTTCTTGGGTGAGCTTGCTGTTCATTCCTTGAGTGACTTCTCTAGTCATATATTGGAGTAGGCTTGAGTAGTCTTCCTCACTTTTATCCTCTGTTAGTAGATTTTTGAAATGAGTGGTTGCTGCTGCTTTTATGGTGTCCTGGGTCTCATAGCTGTTCCCTTCACTGTCTTTAATTGTGCTCACTGTATTCCTTGCCTTTCTGACTGTAGCTTGCTTATGAAAGTAAGAAGTATTTTTATCTCCTTCACGCAGCCATATCTGTCTTGACTTTAACCTCCATTTGATCTCCTCATCTCTAACTGTTTGCCGCAGCTGGGCATACAAATTTATCTCATCTTCTTTTGCTTGCTGGGAGAGTCCTACCTCTTCAATATTTTGCTGTATTACCTCAAGATCTTTTTTGATGACCTTTTTTATCAGCTCGGGTTCCTGATAGTTAGCCTTTGCCCATGATTTAAGGGCCTGCCTCGTTTGCTTCAGCTTTGTTTCCCAAATGTATGTTGGGGAGCCTTCCACATGCTGTAACCAGGCTTGCCTCACCACTTCTCGAGCTGCAGAGATTCGGTTCCAAAGGGAGGAATATTTAAAGGGGAGGGGTCCAAGCTGGCTATGACTTTGCAAGGTAAGCGTGATTGGATAATGGTCCGAGGCGGAGATATTGAGAATGTCTGACTGACCGTTGGAGAAGGAGGATAGGAATGCGATGTTAATGAGGAAACGGTCAAGCCTTTCCATAATATTGTCGGCTCCTAAACGCCTGTTGCTCCAAGTGTACCTTCGATTCTTGGGTTTTATATCTACCAGATCTTTCTCCTGCATGATATGCTCTAACCGGTTTCTAAAAGGGTCTGAGCTGAAGTTTCCTCCTCTTTTCTCATTGGAATGCATAACCAAGTTTAGATCCCCTGCTAAGATGATGTTGTTGTCATGGTCTTCGTCTAAGCTTGCTTCCAGGGTATTCCAGCTTACTTCTTTTTCTCTGTAGTGATTCGGTGAATAGACATTGTATATTTTAACCTCTGTTCCATTTTCCCTGCTTTCCAGTTTTACACTTATCCAGTTCTGTTGGATTTTGGTGAAGTTGCAGCTCCACTTGGTGTTGTCCCACATTGTTAGGATGCCTCCCGAGGCTCCTCTTGCTTCACTGGCGCAGCCACAGTATTGCCTTTGTTGATTAATGAGTCTGCTGATTTCGGACTGATCTAGCTTTGTCTCTTGGATAAGGATAATTTCGGGCTTTTCACTTTGGATCAGCTCCTTAAGGGCCGATTTTTTTGAGGGGTGCCCTAATCCCCTGCTGTTCCAAGACAGCATTTTCATCATGATTTACCGGTGTTGTGGAGAGGTGCTCGCCTCTCTTTGCCCTTGTTGTTATTTTCCTTGTCCGAGATTCCAAGGATGTAGGATTCTATAGGCGTCTGTGATCCCATTGCTATATCTTTCTGTGTACTTTCTTCTCTGTGCTGTTTAGCCGACTTCCTACCTGGTCCATGCTTTTTTGGAATGTCGCTGGACGCACCATGGTCCTTTGATGAGCTTCTAGTGATCCTTGTTGATATGGTATCTGGGGAGGGCTGGGAGGAATGAGGGGGTGAGGAATGGAGATGCTGATCAGAAGAGGGAGGGTCCTGCTCGGGCTCATCTTCAGAGAGGGATGCGAAAGGGTTGGAAGAAGGAGGGATGGAGGGATCTGAGGGCCGAGGGGAGGAGGAGGGGAAATGAGGAGGGGGCTGCTGAGAGGACGAGGGGGGTTGTTGGAGGGGTGATTTCAAAACTCTATATCAATCCTTAATTAGTTGTAGAGATAAAGCAGGGGTCACTTTACATCTTAGCTTTTAAAATATACTCATTTTTCACAGGTAGAGCCACTGCTGCCATCAAACATCTATAGTCTTGACAGGGTTACCTTTCAATCATCAATGATTCAGAATCCCATCTATTTAAAAATTATTGATCTAGAAATAAATCCATATATATATGTTTATTTTTTATTTTTGTTATAAATCTTTAAAATCCATTGTCCTGGTTTGGTGGCCAGATAGTTGACAATGCCATTCACTGGTTATAATCGGACCGAACAAGCTGGCTCGTGATGAGACCCCTTGTCTTATAATTGTTTGCAATCATAAGCCATTACCCTGGTTTATTTAGCAGTGTTGGTAATGTCAGCCTATTTTTCCCCTATGATCATGGTAAGCAGGCTCATGATGAGATCTCTTATCTTTTAAGTTTAAATATATTTCTGGATTATACTCTAGAAAAATAAGACTCTTTGGGACATGGAGAATCATTGACTCCTTAAGAGTTAAGAATGACAATTTCAGAGTTAAAGGTGCTTTGCTGTAAAATGTCTTTACTTGGTTATAAATAACTTTTCTTGACTAATAATAAAACTATGAAAGATCTTAATAAAGTTTTGAAATCTCAAAATGATTACAATTTGATGAAAAAGAAATTTTCAGATTTTATGATACTTTGCCAACTTCTCTCGATTGGTAATCTCTTCCTTAAATATGTCTACTTTTATAATAAGAAAATCAAACTTTACTAAGAGATTTAAGAAAACACTAATAGGTAACTATTAACAATTTTTCTCCATGAATGCTGACCATAGTTTGGTAACAAGAAGGCCTTCCATATAAATCACGACAAAGTCACCAAAATCAAAACCGAAAATCAAAAGAAAAGAAGTCTTATGCTAAAGTGAGAAAAGAAATCAGCAAACAAAACAAAAATGAAGAAATTTTAAAAAATGGAAAGGAAAATCCAAGTTTGAAAGATAAACTCAAACAAGAATGTTTATACCAATCTCTTCAACAATATGAAGAAAAAGAAAATAAGCATGTAATCAATCATTCTCATGTCGAGATTTGGGTAAATCATACCTTGCAGGGTTGTGAGTGTTTTAGGCTTTTTGAATAGCAGCGACGATAAAATTCAGCCACAATGAAAACCTTTCTGTCTGATATTATTCTTCTTGTTTCAAAGCATCATCTTGATCATTTTTTAATAACATGAATGCTCAAAGAAATAAACTAAAGGTTCAGAAATTCCCTGGTGTAGCTATTTCGATGAAGATTATCGCTGTTTCTTGAAATTAAGCCAGGAGAAGAGTATGGACTTCGAAAATATGATCTGGCGGAGGGTTGAAAGTTTTTATGAAAAGCTGCAAAATAGATTTATATATCACAAAAACAACACTGAAACTAAAGTAACGAAATGGAAATTAATGAAAGTGGGTACATGAATCTTACCATTAGATAATTTCTTTTGATCTTACCTAAAAGGTATCAGTTTCTCCAAACTGGCTGACTTCTTATTTTAATTAATATTAAAAACATGAAGAAGTCAAACTAACCGAAATCCTGTAACCCAAAATCATTATTTATTTTATTTAAACTAAAGCAAGCAGTAAAATGTAAAAATGGAATGCCTAGTGCTCAAGGGAGTTGAAATTAAAACAAATGCATAAAAAATGAGAATGAGAATTTGCAGTGATGACTGTTTCTCAAAATATTATAAGTTTCATATAAACTCCATGATTTTATAAATTGTCCGGAATCAAGACCGAGTCCAAGATAATAAAATTTAAATATGAAGATAGAGAGGTCTTGAATTCCATTTTTAATTATGGAATTATATATTTAAAATTGAAATGTATGAGAAATCAAAATGGTTTAAATATCCTGCAAATTGGTCATTAACTGCTTTCTTACCATAGTGGTTACCCAAGCTCGCTTTTAAAATAACACATCGCTGTATCGGATGATTCGCATCACATGTCTCTTTATCATGCTTCAAGTTTAATTTGCAAGACTTCACTTTTGTTGCTATGCCATATATCGATTAAATGTTAATGGCTCAAAGGCATGCATTGGAAGCTATCGCATCGAAGATTGCAATGGAAAATTGCCGATAAGAACATGTGCAATGAAATGAAGCGATCGCATTATTAAAGAAATATTATATCGGGGATAGAAGAATATTTACATTGTGCTTTCTGTATCGCAAAACGCATATCGTAGATTCAGAGAAGTGACGTGAGCATAAAAAATGTGATGAAACGATTGCAATATCGGCGATGCGATGGATGAAGTAGCTAATCGGCAATGGGCAAACTTTGGGTACCCGATGTAACACAATATATTTCTTGCAATGCCGATATGTGATGAAGAGCGGACCCGATAAATTTTTATGATGGGATTTCAATAACATATCGGATCCGAGACATCAACCCTTTTAAAGTTCTGCTCCTACCATTATTGCGATTGAGCGAACGCGATATTTTTTATGAATTTGATTTGAATTTCATATCGGGTTCATAATTATGTGTTCATTGCAATATCGGTAAAGTGAATTATCGGAGGTCAGCGATTCATGATAATGGAAGTATACTTCAACTGCAAAGCTCCGATATGCGAAATGAGATACGGCATATGAGTAAGATAATACATCAGAGGTATTTTATGAATGATTTGTTATCAAAAGAAATGCTAAGAACTACTTCCGATGAAATCTTATGATGTGAATGGTCTTATGATATTCCTTGAAATTTCAATTGGGTTTTCTAAGTGAATAAAGCAAAGTTAAAGAATGTGCTTAAATTCTAATGCATCATAAATAAAATTTCCCTGAGCCTGTTGCAAATTTGAAATGGGTTTACTGCTTACTTTATGTTTTGAAAAGAAATAAAAACCTGTAAATAAAATAGAACACGAATCAAAAAATAAACTAAGAAAAAGAGATGAGGACAAACTTGTAAATGCGTACTTGGAAGGAAATTGTCTGCAGATTTTACCTCATAAATCTTCAAATTCTTCCTTTGATTTATCAAAATTTTTCCTTTGTTTAAAATCATCTCATTATTTATTCTAAATCTAAGTGTGCAATCAACCTAAATAAAATCTGTTTATTCATGTTCAGGAAATATAAAATTTACTAGAAATAAATATAAAAATAGACTCCCCTTTTGAATTGAAACAACAATTTATTATCTCTGCCTATTTTGAATAACTTGAGAATATTCCATATTGTTATAGCGACTGTTTAATAATACCTTTAGTAAATGAATATGATGCGTTTTGTAGCATCAAATAATAAACTAAAGATCAGAATGGGATAAAGCCATTAATTGTGGAAAAATATCAAAACAGATTTGAAGGTGTGCACACAGCAGAATGGACATCCTTAACAAATTTCGAGGAATATGAATTTCATATGATTACCGCAAAAGATTAGACTGACTACTAATGATTGAGTCAGAATTAAGCTTATCATAGACAGTCATACATTTCATGGGATAATGAGATCATGAAGCTCTTATATCCTCAACCTTTATCATATAAATTCCAAAAGAAAATCTTAGAAGGAAATCTCGAAATGAAGAAAAGTGGCTTTGAGGCGATTGATGCCAAGTGCAACCTTAATTGAATTTAATCAAGACATTATTCAAAATAAGCAGAGTAGAGGTATTGCTGCAAGAAATTTAAAAAGGAAAGCAAGAATTAAAACTTTCTGATAAGGAGAAAATGTTTCAATGAACATGCATGAGAAGGCTGATTGCTTTGTTTTATTTTTTAATCTACAAAACTATTAAAACAAATTAACTATACAAAACAAACTAACTAAATTAATTCTACTCCTATTCTAACCATATACATGAAAATGACTAGGTATAGTCATATTTCCAGTGTAGCCATTTTCTCATTTTAATTGCTGCATGTATGTACAGTTCAAATGTTAGTAATAAAAATACAAATCTAATTAAACTAAGAAAATTAAATATGAAATCAGAATTTACAGTTATTGTTAGCAAGTTGATTAAAATCTCTTTCTCATGAAATTTCCTTTCCAATTGAATACCAATTGGATCATAGAAATCTGGATGGATTTCCATTAATGATTGGGAAACGTTCAAAAGAGGAGATGACATGCCGAATTGTGGATATGAGTTTTCAAATTCAAAGGCCTGAAAAAAATTGTTAGTGTTATGTACAAATGTTAAGCTATTAACAATCTCATTTGAGAGAAAAATTTCCAAATATTTTTCAAATGAATTAATGAAAAATGGATGGAAATCTTTCAAATGAAATGGAAAATTATTAATTGAATTAGAATACTGGGCAGATTGTAAAAATATATCCTCTAGTTGAGATTGTCTTTGAGGAAATAGAAGCCTTTGATAAGAAATGAACATCAATTGATATTGACATGTTAACAACTTTTGATGTTCATAGTTATAGCATGAAACTTCAATTTCCCAATAAAGTAATTCATCATTTAAGTGTTTGACAGTAAAATGCTCAATATGGCAGCATAAAGTGTTAAAATTCTGAAAAATAAAATCAAAAAATAAATCTAAATTTAAACAAAATAAGTGTGAAAGAAAAACTAAAATCAAATCACTATTTTTACAACTAATGTTACAACACAATTGGGATTGTTTTGAAATGATTTCTTTTTCACAAGGATTGGCCAAAATTATGGAATTTGAGTAATTTCGAATTCCAACTTGTGAACTAGAAAACGAATTATGATTATGAGTAGGAATGAGAGCTTGATTATGATATGAATCATAGATTGGAATGTTTTCTTGAATGGTGAAATCATGAAGATAATTTGCTGCTCTAAAATGAGGATTGGTTGGGATAATTTCTAAATTGAAGCGTTCCCCATTCTCAGATGTTATCCGAAATTTATCATGAGGATTCTCTTGAAAAGAATAGAAATCAACATCCTCAATGTCAGAGTAATTATCATAAATGACTTCACAATATTCTCTACAATTCCCTTCTATCTCATCCAATATATCCAAACAAGGCGGAACAAGAATTTCATGTTCATTAGTGGCAAAAGAATGATCAATAATTGCTTCTCTATCTTGATAAAAACCTAACGGTAATTCATTTAGATCAGCCTCTGTATTTTCTGAAATATCATTAATACCAAGAGGGGAAAAATTACCATCATTAAAAATATCAGGATAAAGGGAAAAATGTGAACCTGAAATAATGTATTTAAAAGTGTCTCTATTTGAGAACTCTTGTGCATTATGCTCATTGTAAATTTCAGATTGCAGATCATTCCTTTGCGTGCTTATGCTTTCTTGAAGAAGGCTGCTTTTTTGCTCATCATGGAAAAATTCAGAAATTTGTACAGCAGTTTGCATTTTATTATTTACTTTGATTGCTGCTTGTACTTGTTGATTCGCGATCTGATTTTCTGAATTGACCGCAGAGTAATTTTCAGATTCCAAGGCAGTTCTTTCTCCAAAATCGTTGTTGTTGTCTCCTTGCATTTGATTAGAACTATTTTCCAAGCTTTGTGAAACCACTTCATCACAATTTATTTGCACATCCAAATTGGGATTCTCATTTATATTGGAAGGGGATGGAACAAAGCTTGAATTAATTTCATATGGATTGGGAATGGGTGGAAGAGAACAAATATATTCAAACCAATCTAGTGATTCTTCTTCCATAGGTTTATCTTCATCTTTAAATCTTAAACAATTCAAGTGAAATCGAATATTAAAATCATTAATAGACTCATTTTCAAACCTTCGTAGATATTCAATTTCATCACATACCTGTTCATAATCATAGCCGTCAAATTTACAAATGAAAATTGTAACAAATTGATCCCAGCTGCGAATTGAGGCAACTGGAAGAGTTTTACACCAGTTTCTGGCTTTTGCCGCAAATGTGAGAGTAAAAATTCTGCATAAGATGCCTTCATCAATTCCTTGAAAATCATAATTTGAAACATTTTGAATAAATTGAAAGACATGGTTAAAAGCAGAAGAATTTCTCTTACCATTGAACTTTACCTGAGACAAGAGTCTTACCACTTCGGGTGGAGTATTGGAAGATGCACGTCCATGGATACAACTCCAAATTGGAAGTTTAAGAGGAGCCATCACAATAAATAAAATATTAAAATTGAAAAGACTCCAACAGACAAAAAGTCTCAGGCCCTCCTTCTAGTGCCAAAAATGTTGATGCCTCGAAAATCGCTGCAACAACAATGGGGGATAACCACCCGGTCCGGACCTTAAAGCAGCTCCTTTTCCGTTTGGTGTGGTGGCTCCGACTGGTTTAACTAGGTCCAGTTACCTTCTCCCTATTGCTATTGGTTTATGATGTATCTTTACCTACCAATAGACAGGGATATCAGATCACTTCTTCTTGCTGATCAGGCAAGAGAATGACCCTTAAGTTGATTTGGGTTCAGCCAAGCCACAACTAAAATTTTGCCTCTTTGAGGAGAGGACTTAAAGAATGTAGAAATTACTCTAAATGCAAGCTTATTCTATGATGCAAGCAAAAGAAACTAATCTAAATTCTATCTTAATTAGGCAGATATAGATCTAACCCAACTAAGAGCAAGATAATTAAAGTATTGGGATTTAAATATGTCTTGTTTATAATGAATATCAAGTTAATGAAGTAGTTCAATTAACTGATATTATGGTTACCAAAACACATCCTATTGAGACCTATCAACTGAAATAATAAACCAACAACATTCCCGGAAGTAGTTCACAAAAATGATATTGATTATCATATCAGTAAATCCAATAATTAAACAATAATATGTGGAAATAGTTCACAACACATTACCATTCAATAAATCAGTTTTATAAGACAGATTTCTAAGTAAATAGTTACTCAGAAATCAGATTTTAATTCATAAGAACAGATATTTCTAATAACAACATTGAGACAAATTACCCATATTGACAATAGTGTACAAACATGAATAAAATGAGACATTCCTGCTACCATAAAAATGAAACTGATATTTGAAACAATAGTATTAGAAATACCAATTTATTGCATTCATTTCTCTGTCCTTGGTCTCCAACAGTCCTTTACATTGCTTGAACTTCTGCCTTCAAAACTAGAGCCACAATAGTGCAAACTCTGCCCCTCTTACATAATTCAAGATACAAAGGAAAAATCCTCAATAATCCCCAGATCTGAGATTTTCTCTCCTCTCTCCTACAACTCTAAATTCCTATTACAGTAGTGCTTTTAGAAGTCTAGAATTGCAGAGGAGAGCAACCCATATTACATTCTGCAATCTATTATTTATACTATTTGCAAAGGAATTTTGGAGAGGAGAGTTTGTTGAAGAGAAATCTGCTAAATCCAATTTTACTTGCTTAAAATTCTGATCTTCAATTGCTGGAGCATTCTCATTGATTGAGATCTTTTTCTCCGTATTTCTTCCACTATTTTCCTGCAAAAAGAAATCAAAATAAATTAAGATGCAATCAAAATATCATTTCTGGCAATTAAATCAAATCCAATCTAATTCAATTAAATAAATAATTGAAAATGAAATGTAAGCTTTCTATTGATGCATGTGATGATTTGATTGGCCAAGGATATCATTGACGAGTGAATCTGCAATTAGAAGAGGCTTGGACAAATGAAAATGAAGAAAATAACTCAGAAAATTGATTTTGTTTTAAAATTCGGAGCTTGATCTTCTCCCTAATTTTTGACCAAATAAATAATTAAATCTATTAGTGAAACCTCCTCAAAAATGTTCTCCTTGATTTTCTCTTTCCAATGAGCTGTCATAGGCCTCATTTGGCCAAGTAAAACTCAATCTATGGGCCTCCAAAGTAGGTGAGTCAATTCTGGAATTTCTGTTGCTGGGCTAAAAATCAAAATTCTAGTTCAAAAATTAAATCCTAAATTAGAATTCTAATTATCTAATAATTAATTCTAATTTTATTGTTAATTATGAACTAAACTAATTAATTAATAAACTATTATTAATTAATCTTAATATAACTAATTAATATAATCTATTTATAAACTAATTAATACTAAATAAAAATTAAATTTTAATTTAATTAAATTAATTAAATTTTATATATTAATTAATTTTAATTAATATCATACATTAAATATTAAATATAAAATATATATATATATATATATATATATATATATATATATATAAAATAACCTATCATTCGTATGAATGAGTTTTAAAACTAAAAAACACATGGGTCATGAAACTTTGGTTATTGCTTTTAAGTTCCTTCGTATCGGCAAATCGGGAGGATATGGCCATCGGGTTTTTTAAACTTTGGCATTGAAAAGCCCCGATGCGATGCCTTTTGACTTTGTTTATCGGCGATTGGGGGTATGGCGATCGGGGGTATGGCTATCGGGCTTTTAAAACTTAATACAATACAAACTCCCCGATCCGATATCGGGGTATGGTGTGTATCGGGATTTTTAAAATATGTTCAATAAAACTTCCAACCCAATCCCCCGATGCGATGAAAATTATTTTATTTATTTATTTATTATATTTTATATATTAAATTTTAATTAAATTAAATTAATTATATATTAATTTAATTTAATTTAATTAATATTTAATATTATTTTTCTTATTTTGGTTTTATTCTAATGAAATTTAGTTAAGTTGTGAAATTATTGAAACTACAGCCACTTGAAAAATAAATAAAAAAATAAAAATAAACTACAACCACTTGAATGTTATGGGTTTTCGAGATTAATAATTGATTTGGAAATTGGAGTAAATTTCTTAAATCCCGATAATTAATGATTTGGCCGCATAACTAAAAATGGAAAAATGTTAGTAAAAACTCGCTATGGGTTAATATTTGAAATGAATGCGTTATTGAACTAATTTATTTACAAAATGCAATATTGTACATTTTATGCATTTTTAACTCAGGCTACATAAATAATCAGACTTTCAAAGGAGTGCAATTTTCAAACCAGTTGACCAAATGAGACGAAACAAGCGTCAATGGGAAGCTTATAAAAAAATCGATTACTAACAAAGCAATCAAAACAAGAATCCAAAGAAAATGAAAAATTTGACAAATACGTAGGGCAATCAACAAAATAAAAATCCAAAAAGGTGTTTAGCCAAAATTTTTATAGAAAGGGTCCCCATTATTGATGTGTTCACTTCAAAAATGGGGAGGGGGGGGGTTGTGTTTTTAGCACAACATGCCAATACACATACCTCTGCAAGTTAGCCATGGTCTTTCTTGCACAAAGGTGCCCTGCAATCTTGGAGGTGCAAGCCTCTCTAATTAACTGCAAACACTCACCTTTAGGAACACATAACTTATCCATCCTGTAGAGTAACCCATCCCGGAGATGGTATTCAACCTTGTTGTCGCCATTGTGCACATGACTTTGACTCTGCAACTGCTGATACACCTCCTAGAAGTCCTCAACTTCTAAATATGCCTCTCTGTATGCACCATGGGTGAATGGCTCCATGTGCACAAGAGTCCCCAATGTTGTACTATTTGATGTGGGTGGCCTTGAAAGCATATCGGCCAACTTGTTTTTGTTGCCCTTCTTATAGTTAATCACCAAATGAAACTGTTGTTGAAACCCCATCCACTTGTAATTCCTGGTCGGTTGTAGCTTATTCTAGGCCTGCAAGTACTCTAACGGCTGGTGATCTGTGAGAATTATTGTCTCCTCTCCCATCAGATAGTGATTCCACTTCTTCACAACTTGCACCATGGCATAAAGCTCCTTGTCATAGGTAGGGTAGTTAAGAATTTCCCCATGAAATACTTCAGAATGGTAGCAAACGAGCCTTCCTCCTTGCATCAAGACAACTCCCATAACATACCCACTCGCATCTGTCTCCACTTTAAAGGGTCGTTGCAAGTTTGGTAATGCCAGAACTGGTGCTTCGCTGATCTTCTTCTTTAACTCATCGAAGGCCTTCTACTGCCCTTTTGCCCACTAGAAACTCTTGCCACTTGCTGTTATGGCATGTAGCGATGCTACTACCACTGAACACAAGGCTATGAATTTCCTCAAGTATTTTGCTGCTCCAATGAAACTCCTAACCTCAGTAAAATTAGTATTTCATGATGGCCTCCATATTAGAAGGATCTATCTTCAATTCTCCTCCACCAATCACATATCCAAAATACACCAAGGACTGTTGCACAAACTCACACTTCTTGATATTTTCTAGTAGTTGGTGCTTCTTTAATGTTTCCAACACCTGCTTCAAATGTGACATATGCTCCTCCTAGGTAGCACTATATACCAGTATATCATCCAAATAGAAAATAACAAATGGCTCTATAAAAGGGTGGAGTACATCATTCATTAATCTCATAAATGTAGTTGGTGCATTACATAGGCCAAATGGCATAACTAACCACTCATACAAACGTTGCTTGGTTTTGAAGGCAGTCTTCCCTGTATCTTCTTCTTTGACTCGAACCTAGTGATATCCAGACTTCAAGTCTAGGTTGGTGAAATACTTTTCTTGCTGCGACTAATCTAGTAGATCATTTATCCTGGGTAGGAGGTATCTGTTCTTGAATGTGACTTTATTCAACACCCTGTAATCTATACGCATCTGCCATGTCCCATCCTTCTTTGGCACAATGAAGATGGGTGACCCACATGGTGATGTACTCGGCTGAATGACACCTTATTCTAGCAACTGCTGCAACTATTTCTTCACCTCATTTTCTTCTATAACAGATTGTCTGTACAACCTAATATCTGGAAATGGGGAATTTGGCAATAGTTGGATATCGTGCTCCAACTCTCTCCTAGGGGGTAACCCTTTAGGCTCTCGGGACATGTCCTTGTATGCTTGTAACAACTCCTCCAATTTCTGTTTTATTTCTTAGTACACCCGTCTAGGGATGCCTTGCCTCTTATTGACTCCTCTGCAGTCTGACCTTCTCTTAAAAACAATAAAATATACTTCTTGTTGGAACTGATCAATTTCTTGGCCTAGTTGGCACTTACCAATGAAATTTTTGACTTGCCTTTGTGCTCATTGATGATGAACAATTTTCCATCCTTGATGAGCTAGTACTTGTTAGCTCTCCTCATTAATATTGCATACACATGTACATGTATGGACTCCTAAGCACGACTCCACATACATCAAGGAGAACCACATCCATATATAATTCATCAATAAAATCAACACTGATAGCAAATCTAATTTTGCACTGTTTTGTTACCTTCAACTTTGCATCCTTATGTACCCATCCCAGTGGATATGGGTTTGGATGATCACGAACTTCCAACCCCAACTGCTTGACCAGATTTGCTGCAATGAGATTTGTCCGCAATCCTGAGTCAAACAGAGCATCAATCTTCGTCTTCTTGACCTGTATCTTTACATCGAAGAGTTTGGTAATTTCTTTCTCTTCTTGTTGCTAAAGGCTACTCAGATTCACCTCCTTCTGCACTGACATACATGCGATCTTCTCATCCACGTCCGAGTTGCTTTCAACTTGGTTTATCAAATTAGTGGCCATGAGATTCTTCCTCTTATTATATTTCTTCTTATTCTTCGGGTCTAGCTCTGGATGCAACTTCCAACACTTATCCTTTGTATGGCCATCAATGTTGTAGTGGTTGCTAGGATCTTCGCATTGGTGTGTTGTGGCTATCGTCTTTTTATCTTTTCCCCCTTTTTGCTTCTTCTTCCCCTCCTTAGAAGAGTCTTGTTTCTCCTTTTGCTTTGATCCGCTCGATTTCGCTCTTTTCAGGTCTATGTTCTCCAGGTATTGTGCCTGTACACAAGTCTCGTCCACTATTTTGGGCTTTAACAACATCAATTGCTCACACAGATGGTGGTGTAGACCCCCAAATACTTGAGGAGTACATCTGGGTTGTTTGGAGAGATACCCAACATTATAGCTATCTTTTTGAATTCTGTGGTGTACTCCTCCATGCTTTGGCCTGACTTTTGCCTGAAGTAATGCTACCGGATCCACTGGTCTTCCACGTACCCATTGGGATAAAATTGTGACTTAATAAGGGTTTTGAAATCCTCCCAGTTAGTCACTGAAGGTTCTCCCTTGATTCTCAGGGTTTCTGTGTGGCTCTCCCACCAAGTCAATGCATGGCCCTCCAATTTCAGCCGTGCGAATGAGATCTTCTGCCCTTCCTCGATCTGATAGACACTTAAATAATATTCCAATTGCTGCAACCAGTTGTTCATCTTCAAAGAATCGATCTTGATGTGGTATGGCTTGATATTAACTTTTGCTTCCAATTTAAACAGGGATTGATTCACGACACTCGAACTGGGTTGATATTTTCTGGGTTCTTTCGTCGGCTGGTTGTCTGCGTCTTCCCGATCTCCTGGTCCCCCTTCTAATTTTTCCTCTGCATTTAAACCCCCTTCTTCTCCAAATATCCCCAACTTATTTCTTAGGGCTGCCGTGAGGAGGTTTACATTGAGGTTCATATATGTGACTTGTTCTTCAAGCCGCGAAAACCTCACCTCTGCAGGATCACGAGGTTCGTTTACAAATTCGTCACCCATGATTAGGGTTTTATGATTTTCAACCTTGTTGATCTAGATCCCTGCAATCTCCACAAAATACACAAAGAAACCTTCTCTTATAACAAATGATCCATAAACTGCCATGGATATTCCACTAGACAATTCATCACAACATATCTGATAATATTATATTAAAAATATGATATTCTACACTATTACAGCTTTATTTAATTTCTAGATCTATACAAATTAACTGTAATTAGTGCATGCATGTAAAAGTAAATCAAGCAGAGAATTAAAGAATGAAAAAATAAGCTCACACACACATAATACACAAGATATGCTCTCTAGGAAACCCTTTTGGGAGAAAACCCATCTGGAAGGTGAGGCCACTTCACTCTCTTTCTTTGTCTGGAAATATGGTTGCAGATACAAAGAAGTAATGTTTGTGGCCTGTGGGCTTCTATAGTGCACATATCCTCTTTGTGTGTTCTACCTCCTATCTCTCCAGGCTATCTTTTCTCAACTATGGAACAAAATGCTCTCGAAAGAATTGAATGCCGCTTCCTCCTAGTGGCCCGGTTATAACATAGCCCGATAGCCTACTAGTGGTTAAGTTTGACTACATAAACTCTTAACTAAAGTTACAAAATATACTCTTATAGAGTCTTTTACATCATAAACACATGGCTAGTCCCTTTTCCATGAGTAATAGGGGCTGACGCGACATCCTCCCGAACTATAGGTGTGAAAACAGGAAGGTCAACTTATGAGTGGCATAAATTTTTCATACAGACTCTGATTGATACGAATTCTTGCGTCGTTGGAAATCTTTGTGTGTGTGGAATAGCACGATAAGGTTCTATGCGTTGGCGACAAAGTGTTAGCCCCAAAAAATGTCGTTTGATGCCTCAAAACGCTCCTGGAAGGTTTCAGACCCTGTTTTTCCAAACTGGGTCCCGCCAGTAAAAAAGGTCTCATGAGTTGATTCCTCCACTTTTTCCACTCCAAATTCTTTGATATGGATGAAAAACAATATAATGATCTAATTCAGATCAAAACCTGTGATAAAATCCATTGAAACCTCCTCCCAACGCTGAATTGGAATGGCTACTAGTTGTAAAAGACTCGGGGTCTTAATTGTTTTAACTTTATTTTGTTGGAAAACCAAACACTCTGCCACAAAATACTGAATATTAGATTTAAGGCCATACGAAAAAAATCCTTCTTGACCTTGTGGTAAGTTTTTAAAAATCCCGAGTGCCCTCCTATAGGATAAGTGTGCAATTCCAAAAGAAGCTTTCATTTGAGTTGGGAGTTCTTACATAGATATAAGTGATCTTTATACCATAGTGAATCATTTTTCCAGATAAATATATTAGATGCGCTAGGATCTTGCTGCAACTTTTGAATGAGTGTCCGCACCTCTTCGTCATTCTTCCACTCATCCCTTACTTTATTTATCCAATCAGGTTGGATAATAGAAATGGCACATAACAATGCTTCCACATACTCATACCTTCTTGAGATTGCATCTACAACAACATTTTGCTTCCCTTTTTTGTAGATGATTTAAAAGTCATAATCCAACATCTTTGTGATCCATTTTTCCTGCTCTTCTGAAGAAAATATTTGCGCCAAAAATATTTAAGACTATCATGATTTTTTTTTACCTTGAAGTGTCTTCCCATTAGGTAAGGGTGCCATTGCTTCAAGGCATGCAGTATTGCCAATATTTCCTTCTCATATATAGGTTTATGTAAATACTTTCCCTTGATTAGACAACTTTCAAAAGCAATGGGTCTTTCATCTCACATTAAAACAACACCAATGCCAATTTATGAGGCATCACATTCCACAATAAAGGTTTTTGTGAAGCCTTTTGTAGCTAAGACCGGAGCTCGACACATTGTCTCTTTAAGACAAAGGCATTAGTTGCTTATGGAATCCAAAAAAATGCATCTTTTTATAGTAATGTTGCTAGAGGTGCTACTATTTTCCTATATTTCTTAACAAACATGTAATAATACCCTTTCAATCAGAGAAATACTCGAATATGCTTTAAGGTTGTGGGGATTTTCCATTCCTTGATGCCTTTCATTTTGTTAGGGTCTACCTTAACACTCTAATGAGATACAATATGACCCAAATATTCCACTTCAAGTACCTAAAAGAAACATTTGGAGGGTTTTTTCATACAATTGTTTCTCCTCTAATAGTTTGAGAACCCTGTCAACATGTTTAACACGATCTTTCCAAGACTTGTTGTAGATTAATATATCATCAAAAAATACTAACACAATTTTTCTAGGGAAGGGTTTGAAAGTGGAATTCATCAAACCTTGAAATGTGGAAGGTGCATTAAAAAGGCCAAAAGGCATGAACAAAAACTCATAATCGCCTTCATGGGTTTTGAATGTTATTTATAAAATGTCTTGTGTCTTCATTCTAATTTGATGATACATGAACGAATATCTAGCTCAGTGAAGTAAATTTCCCCTTGTAGTTCATCCAAAAGTTCATCAATGACAAGAATGGGAAATTTATATTTAATAGTGAGCTTGTTGAGCTCTCTATAATCCAGACACATACACCATGATCCATCCTTCTTATGCACCAATACTACTGGAGAAGAGAAAGAACTTTGGCTAGGTTGAATTATACCTACCCCTAACATTTCTGCAACCATACATTCATTTTCTCTCTCCTAGGCATAGGGATATTTATAAGGTCTGATGTTTGGAGGAACACTTCTTGGAATCAAGTGAATAGCATGATCATAATTGAAAATATCTGGTAAATCTTTGGGGGTCTCAAATACCTTGGAATGATTGCCAAGGACTCTTTAGACATTTGGAGAAATGTATGACTTAGATGTTTGAACATCTAGCGAGCATAATTGTACAATCATCACTTGTTATTCCTTCTTCAAAATATTTGTCATACCATTAGAGCTTATGCTCTTCCTACATTTCCCTGTGATACCCCTTAATTCAATTTCCTTTCCTTCCCAATTTTTTTTCAAGAAAAGTTCTTGAAAATTAAAGGTTATCGTCCCCAAAGATTTTAACCATTGGACTCCTAATACAACATCAACACCACCTATTGGAATGGCAAGCATTGGAAAATTCAATACATATTCCCCCATGGTTAGATTGATATTATGGCACTTCCATGAGTAATTTATAGTTCCTCCATCTGCAACCATCACTTGAAACTTTGGTGTTGGATATAAAAGGAAAATCAAATCCTTGGTTATCTTACAATTATTAAAATTTTAGGTATTATCATAATCAATGAGTATTATTATCTTTTTCTTCTTGATATATCCTTCTCTCTTGAGAGTTTGAGGAATGGTAATTCCTGCCATTCCATTACAAGATATGGTTGGATTCATTTCTTCTTTTTCAACCCATGGGTCTGGTTCTTGGTGTATATATATATATATATATATTTTGTTGGCACACTTATGACATTTAGTGTCTTTGTTATCACAACTATAATAAAGCCCTTTTGCTCTTTTTTCCTCCAATTGTTGTGGTGTCAACCTTGTTGGTTGTGGGATGTTAGGAGCGATAACACTTCCATCTTTATAGTTGCGAGTGGTAGACCTCGTTGTTGCCATAATTTTTCTTTCAACTTTTCTTGCCACCTTGAATGCATTCTCCAATGAAATAAGTTCTGAGAAGTGAACGTCATGTTGGATGTTATCCTTTAAAGTCCCAATGAAGACATCAATTAGATGCTCCTCTAAAATATCATTTACCTTGATATTCAATCTTTAGAAGTCCTCAATGTTATTTGTCATTGAACACTTTTGTTTGAGATTTATCAATTGGATAAAGAAGGTATTGCTATTTTTATCCTCCTAATGTGCGATCAATTCCTCCATAGAAATTGTCCAAGTGACAAGTGATTTACGAGAACAAATCCATCGATACCACACAAACTGATCGGGTTCTAAATATAAAGATGTAATGTGTACCTTTTTTGCGTGTTGCACATCATGTAGATGAAATAATTGCTCCATTTGTAGTATCCATGCTACCAAATCCTTACCTTTAAAATTCATCATATTGATATTTGGAATATGGTTGGTCTTCAACCCAAAATTAGAATCTCTAAAATCATGATACACATTCCTTTTGTTCCCATGATGAGTTTCATGGAATACCTTGTCACCATAAGGAAACATTTCTTGTAGCAACTTTGTCAAACCTTCCATTTATGCTTTTAAAACATCCTTCAAACCTTCCATTTCCACTTTTTTTTTGCTTATAAACCATCCGTCTTAGCTTCCAATTCATTTTGATCGCTCTTTGTGATAGCGGAAATTGTTGCACTCGTTCCTGTAATTTTGATATATCATGTTGCATTTCTTCCTCTTCTTCATGTGTCATAGTAGATATTTTTGACGGTTTAATGGGTATAAAAAAAAATTGTTTTGAAGGAATTTTATAACAAATTAACGATATTTATGCTTCACTATGCCCTTTTAATCACTTCAAATTGTTTTTTCAAACAAAAGTTATGCTTATTTAAAGATACACATCATTTAAGATCTTGATTTTGAGCTTATTGATCAAGCTAAACTTGAAACTATTTTATCTAATTGATTTTAGAATCCCAAGCTTTGCAATTCCATCCTGAGGTAACTCTCTATGTCTTATTTGTAACTCCAACAAGTTAGATTGAGATTGGATTCTTCAAGATAAAGTTATGCCAATTCTCCCATGATGACCTGATTATGGATTGGTTCATTAGAGTGAACTTGTATGGACTGCCACGTGTCACTATTTTAACCTTCGACCCTGAAACCTGTGCCTAAAAAACTATAGTCTGTTCCCTTTCATTCACTTCTTACACATTTCAAATCCGATCCTTGAGGAGAAAGTTATGACGATTTTCCCCGAGACACCTATTTGAACTGAATTCTAAAATATACATAAGACGTAATTTCCTTGGACCATATCTCTGAAAATGTAGTGAAACAAGGTCTGAAATTGTAGCTAGATGTTCATCAAGATTTTGTGTCCCATTGGTAACAATTTCATGTTCTGAAGCTTCACAGGAAAATTTTTTATAGTGAAAGTACCACGATGACCCGTTTGAAGTAGCAAAACCCTAGAATCAAGGGCTTTGATACCAAATGTTATGTATCCATATCAAAATAACGTAGAAACATAAGAAAAGATAGATCAACTACTAGATAATAAGCCACTTAGAGGGGGAAACCTCCCTTTACATCACATAAATGAACAATTCTTGGATGATCCAAATGACGAGACCTCCTTGATATATATATGAGTCTAAAGGGTCAAAATATAATTAGGACCTACATCTATTTTGATCCATTTGATTTCCCTTTCTTCTAGCCTAAGTTCTCTAAGTATTGTGTCTGTACACAAGCCTCATTGATTGATTTGGGTTTGAAAAACATCATTTTCTTCCACAAATGGCTGTTTAGACCCCTCAAATTCTTAAGGAGTTAATCTAGGTTCTTTGGGGAGATATCCAACATTATGGCCATCTTCCTAATTTATGTGGTGTACTCCCATACACTTTTCCCTTGCTTCTGCTTGAAGTAATGCCACCGAATCCACTGTCCTCTATATAACCAATAGGGTAAAATGACTACTATGAGTGTTTTGAAATCCTCCCACTTAGTCATTAGAGGATCTCCCTCCAACCTCAAGGTCCCCATGTGGCTTTCCCACCAGGTTAGGGCATGGCACTCTAATTTCAGTTGAGAAAAAAATTCTAGAAGGAATGTATCATGTAAGAGAGGATAGGTGAGTGTCATTAGTTTCTATGTAAAGGAATATACTTAGCCAAATTAAGATTTTTTTAGATAATCTAGCAAAACAAATTGAATTTGTTAAGTTGTGCATCATAGTTTTATGTAAGACATTTTTAATGTAATTAAAAGGAAGTTAGAGAGATTAGAGAGGGAGAAGATTGGTGAATGATTTGATAATCACCCTATGAGTGACATTAGTTAAATATTTATTGAACAAAGGTATTACATACTCATGTGCTGGTGTGTGTTCTATGTTATTTAAGCAACAGATCAATCAGATTGCAAATACACAGACACTTAAATGGGAATACAACAGAGAAATATAGTAAGCAAATACAAGAACATAAGAAATTAATAAGGAGTTCACCCTATCCTCCAAGGGTACATCTCCGGTCCAGCTCTCAGTGGTGGCCTTATTTTATTATGTTTTAAGCAGAGAATTACAATGCAGGAGCTCAATATGAGTCACCTGAAACATATTTTGCTTGGCAGCGTGGTCCTTGGATTTCCCAAGCCACTGGAGTGCACAGACTCTGTTCCTTGCCAGCTCTGTGACCTTCTGGTCTACAATGGAGAGAGCCCAATGTGGTGCTCAGTCCGGACAGATCCTCTCTAGGATGGCTTGAATCTCTCAAGCTCTTTGGTGCTCGACACTGCCTTTGGTTAGCTCGGCCCTCTGTCTTCTTCTGCTTTTGCTTCACTGTCTTCTTTGCTTCTCTGTGTTCTGTCTTCCTCTCTGTGTTCTAACCTCCTCTCGGGGTTCTCTCTGTCTTCTTTCTTCTATTCATGGCTTTAGATGCATTCGTTCCCATTCTGTTCAGTTCCTCTTCCGCCTCCGTCGAATCGCCTTTTGCAATTGCGCTTGGAGTTCCCTGGCTCGGCGTCATCATCGGCTCACAAGGAGTGGCCACATGTGCTCTTGTAATGTGCTAGCCTGATTCGTCGGTTCAGTTCTTCGGTTACGTCGTGGAATGAGTCTTCCTCCGCCATGGCAGTCAAACAGACTTCAAATTCTTTACAAACTGCAGCTTAATCCCTAACTGATTCCGCTTCTCCATCGGGCACTATCTCAGCCGTTAGATCTGGGGTCTCCAGATCTGACGCCATACACACGTTTCATGTGGTTGACTTTCTCAACCGTTAGCACGCGATGAATGGCAGTTTTCTCTCTCCTTCGCTCGCCATGCATCGATCGCTGAGTGGGATCGCTTCGCTTCCATCCAAAACTGCTTACCGTTTGAGGGTGCTCCGATTAATACCGCCAGTTTTTCGGAGCGGGTCCCGCCTTTAGCTTTTAGCCCTTTTTTCTTTTGCCCTACAGTTCTCTGGCTCCCCACACAACTGAGTTCTCGAGGCTTCCTCATTTCGAGCCTTTTTGCCCAGCGATGCGCTATAATCGCGCATCAAAATCCACCTCTGTTTCCTGATCCGGGCCTCCTAGGGGCTAATTCGGCCTCCCGCGTAGTCTCCATGGGCCTCAATCAGCGCGCTTTGACCGAGGTTCTCGTCGTTCCACACTAGCTGCCACTGCCACTGGTTCAGGGTGTTTTTGATCGCTGTTTTCGAATTCTTGGACGTTCGTCCCGACCTGATACAGTCATGGTTCCTTTGACAATTCTTTATGGATACAATTCAGATCACGACCTTCCCACTAAAAAAGCTTTTGGACCACCAAAAGTTGGTTTTCAAGCATCGACTAAGTGAGCGTATTACTTTCTCACTTGGCCAATCTCAATCCACTTTGCACTGCTTGGCTTCGAACCTTTGAGCCCAATCCTAAGGTACTCCACATCTCCCCTGCGCGTCGTCCTTACCTTCCTATCCAACAATGTGTCTTCCTGCAACTCATTAAGATACTCAAGTAGCAGGTCATCAATAGAAGGCAATTGACTTTGCTCTTCAGGGTCCTCAATCATTGAAGGTTCAAGTAATCTCAAGCAATATGCATTTACGACTAAGTAGATGTGCATGTAAGCTGGTAGATCAAGGCAAAAAGCATTTCCACCAATCTTCTCAAGTATCCTAAAGGGTCCATACCTGATAGGCTTTAGCTTTTTACCTTCACCTTGCATCCTGTCCTTATTGATATACAGCCAGACCTGGTCACCAACTTGAAAACTATGCTCCATCCGATGCTTGTCATGCCTAGCCTTGTATTTGGCTTGGCTCTTTTCCAGCTGTTCCTGTACTGCCTGGTGGATCTCCTGGATCTGTTCAATGAACCTAGTTTCCCTGTCCACGTCAATGTGTCCATCAACCATGGTATCTTTACCAAAGAAAAAATCCAAAGGAGACCTTGGTGTGAAACAAAAACAGGTCTCAAAAGGATATCTTTGTGTAGAAGAGTGTTTTGCTCTGTTGTAAGCATGTTGCACATAACACAAGTATTCATCCCAAAGCTTAGGATGTTTGATGCAATATCCTCTCAGTAACTGGATCACTGTCTTGTTAACTACTTTTGTCTGGCTATCTGTTTGTGGATGAAAACCTGTGATTTTCTTCAGTTTGGTGTCCATCAGTTCCCACAGACTCGACCAAAACTTCTCCACAAATTGGGTGTCTCGATCAGATACAATAGAAGTGGGTAATCCAAAATGAACCCATACATGTTCAAAAAATAATTTTGTAGTCTGTTCAGCTGTAATCTGTTTATTACAAGGTATCAAAATACACATTTTGCTGAACCTGTCCACAACAACATATAGATAATCATGACCTTTCCTAGATTTAGGCAGTCCTCCAACGAAATCCATGGAAACACTTTCCCAAGGGTGAGAAGGTACTGGTAAAGGAGTGTACAAGCCTAGTTTTCTATTGTTGGGCTTGCTTTTAGCACACATAGCACACCCTCTTACATATCTAGAAACTATCTCATTCATTTTCGTCCAATAACAAAATCTTTGCAGCTGTGCAACTGTTTTACTTACCCCAAAGTGCCCTGATATCAGAGAAGTGTGTGCTTCCCTAATTATCTTTACTCTCTCAGTTTGTGAAATGCAAAGTTTCCCACAATGATATAAGAGTCGGTCCTTCACATGATAATCAAATTCTTCTACTCTTTTGCCTTGACTCAAAGTTGCATAGACATCTTTAAAGTCCATATCCTGAGCATATTGTTCAATGTAGCTTTCATGTAGTACAAAATTATGCTTAAGTATGGTAGATACATTTATAATGGGTCTAGATAACATGTCTGCAACCTTGTTATGTATGCCTTTTTTATATCTGATGACTAAATGAAACTGTTGTAGAAAACCCATCCATCTGTAATGTCTTGATTGCTGCAACTTAGTTTGGGAGTGCAAATATTGAAGTGGTTGATGATCAATATGTATTACTATCTCTTTACCCATCAAGTAATGTTTCCACTTTTTCACACTCTGAACTAATGCATACAATTCTTTATCATATGTAGGATAGTTAACTACTGCAAGATTAAAAGTCTCAGAATGATAACATATGGGTTTACTGTGTTGTGTCAACACTGCTCCCATGGCATAGTCACTGGCATCAGTTTGGATCTCAAATGGTCTTTGTAGATCTGGCAGTGCTAATACAGGTGCTATACTAATCTTTTCTTTCAAGGTGTCGAAGGCTTTCTGATGTTTGCCTCCCCACTGAAACACCTTATTCAATCCTGTTAAAGCATGTAAGGGAGCTACAATTGAGGAAAAGTTAGAAATGAACTTCCTCCAATATTGTGCTGCTCCTAAGAAGCTTCTCACTTCTGTAGCAGACCTGGGTTTAGGCCAGTTCACAATGACTGCCACTTTAGAGGGATCTATTTTCAATTCACCTCCCCCTACTATATGAACCAAGTAGTTTAGAGATGTTTTGCCAAATTCACATTTTGAGAGTTTAACATAAAGTTTTTCTCTTTTCAAAATATCTAATGTTTGCTTAACATGCTTTAAATTTTCTTCCCACATTTTACTCAAAATCAGAATGTCATCCAGGTACACAATAACAAAATCATCAAGAAAAGGTCTGAGTACATCATTCATTAATCTCATGAAAGTAGCAGGAGCATTAGTTAAGCCAAAAGGCATAACCAGCCATTCATACAATCCCTGCTTTGTTTTGAAATCAGTCTTCCATGCATCTTGCTTTGCAACCTTGACCTGATGGTATCCACTGTGCAAATCCAGCTTGGTGAAATAAACAACTTCCTTTAATTGATCTAAAAGATCATCTATGCGAGGAAGGGGATAACGATATGATTGTTATCTTATTCAGTGCTCGATAATCAATACACATTCTCCATGAGCCATCTTTTTTCCTCACCAAAACGATTGGTGACCCACATGGTGATGTGCTAGGCTTGATAAACCCTTTCTCAAGCAACTCCTGCACCTGCTTCTTGATTTCAGCATTCTCTAAAGTAGACAACCTGTACATTCCAATGTTAGGCAATGGAACATCTTGCTGCAAAATAATATCATGTACTATTCCCTTTTTGGGTGGAAGACCTTTAGGTTCTTGAAATAAGACATCATACTCTGAAACAACCTTTTCTATATCAGCTTGCTATTCAGCATTACAACCCTCAAATACATTGGTTTTATTAGGTTTCTTTTCCTTTACAACCATCAGTAAGAATTGTTTACATGAATTTATCATCCTTTTCATCTGCCCTGAGTTTATGAGAGTATAATTATTCTTGAGCTTATGAGCTCTTACAAAGTATTCGATTCCATCTTTAACAAGTAGATACTTGTTCTCAGCTCTATAGAAAATAGCCTTTCCATCATACGAGTAAGGACTTCCTAAAACAATTCCACATATATTCAAAGGAATTATGTCTAACTCAACCTCATCTACAAATGCTGACCCAAAAGAAAACTTGAGTTTGCACAATCTAGTCACTTGTAGTTGTGCTTTATCATTCAACCATCCTAATGGGTATGGTTTCTTGTGAGGTGTAGTTGCTAATCCCAGTTTCTTTACAACTGCTTCAGAAATTAGATTTACTTGTGAGCCACTATCAAACAAAGTATCAATCTTTTGATTTTTGGAAATAACTCGAATATGGAAAAGCTCATGTATTTTTCTCTCATTTTCTTCATCAATAATAGATTGAGCAGAATTACTAGTAGATGCTTCAGAATTCTTACCTTTTATACCTGTGGCTACAATAGTTGTTTCATCTCTTGAGTCTGACCCCAAATGTTTCTGAATAGCTGCAGAAGTCTTCTTCTTCTTGCCCTCGGACTTCTTAGGCCTCAGCTCTGGATGCAGAATCCAACAATGCTCATCATCATGCCCATCCTTTTTACAGTGAGTGCATGAAGCTTTTCTTTTCTGTGCAGTGTTAGCCTTCCTTGCTTTCCACTTCTGCTTTCTTTTCTCCTTGCTCTTGCTTACAGTGGGTTGGGATGCTTCCCCAACTTCTGGATTTCCATTCTTTCCTCTAGCTTCTAGATGAGTATCTTGTACAGATACCTCATCTATACTAGTGGGATTAAACATGAGGATGGTATGCCTCATGTCGCTGTGTAGACCACCAATGTACTTCAAAAGAGTCTCTGGTGAGTCTAATGAGACACCCAACATCAACTCTCTCTTTCTAAATTCTTGAGTATACCCTTGCACACTTTTCTCTTTCAACTGTCGAAGAGTTTTCCAACTCATCATGGCTTGTTGCATGTAGGCCAATGGATAGAACTGCTTTTTGATTGTAGAAACAAATTCACTCCAGATAGATATAGTCTTACCATGTCTTTTCATATTAGCTTGGGTTCTGCCTTCCCACCAAACCAAGGCAATGCCTCCTAGGCGTAGGCTTGCCAGTTGAATCTTACTCTTGTGTGAGTCTATGATTTGTACCCTGCAATGCACATCAATTTGTCTAATCCAATTGTCCAACTTTTCAACATTTAGCTCTCCATCATATATATGCAAATCAAACTTAACATCTAGCTTGATCAAAGAAGCTTTCTTATTATGCACAGGGCTATTAGGAGGTGTGAGAAAGCTTTCCTCTTTCCCTTTTCCTTTGGAGTGGTCATGGAAGTGAGACACATCTTCTTCTTTATCTTGTTTAGAACCAGAGGAGTCTTCATTCTTATGCTTTCTAAAGTCCTTATACATTTCTTCTACCATAGACTTTATAGCTGGGAAACTTTCTATGAATTGAGGGTCTGGTCCCATAGAACCTTCCTTTGACATTGTCTTCCGACGATAGACTCTCCCAATTTCAGGATTAGTTTCCACCAACTCTCCTTCTCCTAATTTGAGCTTTGATCTAGTGAAAATTCAACAGCTAAACCAACACAAGATTGTCCAACCTTACAGCCTAAAGCTCTGATACCACTTAATCTGATAATCACCCTATGAGTGACACTAGTTAAAGATTTATTGAACAAAGGTATTACAGACTCATGTGCTGGTGTGTGTTCTGTGTTATTTAAGCAACAGATGAATCAGATTTCAAATACACAGACACTTAAATGGGAAGACAACAGAGAAATATAGTAAGCAAATACAAGAACACAAGAATTTAATAAGGAGTTCACCCTATCCTCTAGGGGTACATCTCCGGTCCAGCTCTCAGCGGTGGCCTTATTTTATTGTGTTTTAAGCAAAGAATTACAATGCAGGAGCTCAATATGAGTCACCTGAAACAGATTTTGCTTGGCAGGGTGGTCCTTGGATTCCCCAAGCCACTAGAGTGCACAAACTCTGTTCCTTGCCAGCTCTATGACCTTCTGGTCTACAATGGAGAGAGCCCAATGTGGTGCTCAGTGCGAACAGATCCTCTCTGGGATGGCTTGAATCTCTCAAGCTCTCTAGTGCTCGACGCTGCCTTTGGTCAGCTCGGCCCTCTGTCTTCTTCTGCTTTTGCTTCACTGTCTTCTTTGCTTCTCTGTCTTCTGTCTTCCTCTCTGTGTTCTGACCTCCTCTCGGGGTTCTCTCTATCTTCTTTCTTCTATTCATGGCTTTAGAGCCATTCGTTCCCATGCATGTTCAGTTCCTCTTCCGCCTCCGTTGAATCGCCTTCTGCAACTGCGCTTGGAGTTCCATGGCTCGGCGTCATCATCGGCTCACAGGGAGTGGCCACATGTCCCCCAGTAACGCGCCAGCCTGCTTCGTTGGTTCAGTTCTTCGGCTACGTCGTGAAATGAGTCTTCCTCCACTGTGGCAGTCAAACGGACCTCAAATTCTTTACAGACTGCGGCTTAATCCCTCATCGATTTTGCTTCTGCATCAGGCACAATCTCAGCCGTTAGATCTGGGGCCTCCAAATCCGACGCCATACGCACGTTTCGCGTAGTTGACTTGCTCGACCGTTAGCGCGTGATGAATGACGGTTTTCTCTCTCCTTCGCTCGCCACGCGTTGATCGCTCCGCTTCCATCCAAAACTTCTTACCGTTTGAGGGCGCTCCGATCAATATCGCTGGTTTTTCAGAGCGGGTCCCACCTTTAGCTTTTAGCCCTTTTGCCTTTTTCCCTACGGTTCTCCGGCTCCCCACGCGACTGAGTGCTTGGGGCTTCCCCATTTCAAGTTTTTTCGCCTAGCGATCGCGCATAAAAATCCACCTCCCGTACAGTCTCCATGGGCCTCGGTCAGCGTGGTTTGGTTGAGGTCCTCGTCGTTCCATGCTGGCTGCCACTGCCACTGGTTCAGGGTGTTTTTGATCGCTATTTTGGAATTCTTTGACATTCGTCCCCATCTAATACAGTCATGGTTCCTTTGACAGTTCTTTATGGATCCAATTCGGATCAGTGCATAAGAATCAGAGTGAAGAGACTGAATCTGACCCGAGGAAGGTTGTACCCAAAATGTAAATTTGTAATCTTATCCTTCAATTTGAATCAACATAATAACATGTTTATTCTTTGTAAGGTTATAATTTCGTATTGTGGCGAGTATAGATCCATATTGGCTTTCGTTACTGGTTATAGGAAGGATTAAAAACGCGGGTTAAATGTTGGGAAACCAATTCTAGTTCAAAATTTTGGGGTTCAAAGGACACCATTTAGTTACAACATAGTTCAATGGTTTTAGACTGGACCAGGCCCAAATTTATTATAGCGTGAATTTTTAACATATCCAGACCTTTTCCTTTTGGTTCATTAGTTGACTAAACATGAAAGTGTTTATCATGGATATCCATCCATTTGAATTATTTTCCAACCACAAGTTTAAGCCAAATCTCGAATAACCAAATTGAAGCACTAATCGTGCTGGAAAAGATATCCGGATCAAAGATATATCTAGATTGGAGGGAAATTTGGGTCATAGATGAGAAAGACTCAACAATCATCTAAATCTCTGGTTCTGTCTCGAGTATAAGGATATTTGGGTCTTCGAATCTCTAGACTGAAAGTTGTTAAAGAGAATATTCGAATCTCTGAATCTCCACATTATGAACCATACTAAAACCATCTAGACCATTGATTTTGGATTGCACCTTCAAATTTGGGGTTTTTTTCCAATTGAGAAAATTGGGCATTAACCAAAAATAGTTTTGGGAGCACAATTGTGGGTGTCCATACATAGATACCACATCATTAGGAGGGAGAGATAGTAGATATCACTCTCTCTAATAATAATAATAATAATAATAAATTTAGATCACCAATGTGAGAATAAAAGGAAGAAGCATCAATAGACTGTCTATTTAGGCATCACAAGTGGTTAGATCTGGTTGGTTAGATATATATTCTCCAACTAGTTAGCTTCTTGCATGAGTGCGTGCTTGAGATATTCTCTCCACTAAGTGAAAATGTATCTAAGATAATCTATCTATCTTGAGACACGATTTTGTTATTTATTATGTATTATTACATTGAGTTAATAAATCACTCAACACAATTTTGTGTGTGCAATAATGTCTATTCTTCCATTCTAACAGTCCTTCATTCTTGCTTCTAGGATTAAAGCTAGTAGGATAATAATTCTACCTAGGTATTTTTGCTATATTTGTGTGGGTGTAATGTCGCTTCTCGAACCAAAGTTGGTAACACAACTATTTCACCATTTTTGTTTAATTATAATACATAGATTATTGTAATCCATGTGGGTTTAGTACGCTATTATTGATTATGTTGCTGAAGCCATTATCACAACAATTCCACCATGTCCATATGACAACATTACATTGAATATTTCACTCTTCGTTGTTGCATCAACCACTAAAGCTAATATCACAACAAATATAAAAAAATAAAGAATCATGACTAATTTATCCATGAATAAATAAGGAATAATATGTAAGCGGAATCTCATCCAATTTAACAATGGTAAAGGAGAATTAAAAATTATAGTGGTGAATTTTGGTGAAGCATATTGACGATTTTTTTTTTTGAATTGAAAAATCTCTATTCGTTTTTTTCCATATTGCATTGAATTTTGATTTGTAGTTGGTAAATATGATGAATATGTGCTAATAATTTATCTATCATAATCAAATGTAGGCATCAAAGAAGGTAAAACAATATGCACTCAATAGCAATGTATTAAATACTATATAAATTGGTATATACACAATTGAATCTAAATATCTTTCAGTAATATATATCTCAAACTTTATGATATTTATTGCAATGTTACAAGATACATATGTTGACCATGACAGAAAGAAAACACTTTTTAAATCTTGACATACTTAAATATAATTTTAAAGTATCTGAATTTAATATGAATGTACATAGGTTTGAAGTATTGACATTAGGGGAATTTTGAGGTAAAGAATGGGTCTCGAAACAAGAAATATACTAATAAACTTAACTTTAAAAGAACTAATAAGATTCAATATGATGATGTGACCTCCACGAGTAAATATTTTTGAGGGAAAAGATGAAAACTAATTTTTTTTAATTGTATTTTCGGCTTATCTCCTTATGGGCTTACTCAAATGTCAAGTGTAGACACCCATTATATGCAGAATTAAAATCCACATTCATCAAGTACTCACTCTGCATACTTTTGAGTAGACCCACATTGAAAAAAATATGAAAATACATGAAAAACATGTTCTAATTTATGAATGTGGAATTTAACTCCGCATCAATTGAGTTTATACACTTGACATTTGCGTAAATCTATAAGGAGATAAGCCAAAAACACAATTAAAAAAATAGTTTTTTTTTTTTTTTTAAATTTTAAATTTTATTTTTTATTATTATTTATTTATAAATCTTATTTTATTATTTTAACTATTATTTTCATTAGTGTTAGGATATTCCGACACATAGGAAATATTTAAGTATAGCTTGGTCTAGTATAGAGTTAGGTAAAGTGTGTTTCTTTACTATGTACATTTTGTAACTTACAATCCGACGGTCATGATATGTAGTGATCCGACGGTTCATTCTCTCCTAGGTATTACCGACACTTGATCCGTGGCTTAACACCCGATTGGTCCATGATCTCTATTTAAAGAGCATGGAGGGTCATTTGTAGGTTAACCGTCCATGAGAGAAGCTTATGTAAATTTTCATTCTTTTATTAATAAATTGCCTGAAGTGGCCGCGTTGGCTCAGGCCGTGGACTGTTTCCCTCTTTGAGGATTTTAACCACGTCAAAAGTACTGGTGTATTGATCTGTGATCTGTCTGTGAGTGGTGTCCTTTGGTGTTCTGTCTGAGGAACTTACCCTGTAAATTCCTACATGGTATTAGAGCTATTTGAGGGCCGCGTCCATTGGTGATCCAAATCTGAAGCCAGTAGAACTGCATCCGACTACCGTTTCCTAGATCTATTGTTTCTGACTGCTTTCAGGCCAAGAGGACTGCTTTGTTGTGTTGGGAGCATCTGTTCTAGTGAGGAACCCCTTTCGTTTCACGCGAAAAGGTTTCCGGTAGCCCTAGCTGCGTCATTTTTAAGATCTGGAGGTATACAGTGTTTATTTGCAGTTTACAGTTATTTTCTCTCTGTTTATTTCGGTTTCGGTTTATTTAGCTTTTTTTTATTACCGGATCTATACCTTTCATTTCTACGTATGCTCTTTTCCCTGCGACTCTGTGCGATCTGGGCAAATCAGAAACAGAAAGGAAAGATTTTTCTCATGCGTATGCTCTTTTCTGCTACGCCTTAGTGTGATCTCGGAAAATCAGAAACATTGAGGAAAATATTTAGTTTCTGGCTAAAGTTAACTTTGAGCTGTAAGGTTCGTTTTTTTTTTGTATGTCCGTGTTGGGTTTTGTAGGGAAAAAGAGCTTTCTCAAAGCAAGCACACAACCCAAAGCTTCAACCCCCCCCTCTCTCTCTCTCAAACTTTTTGTATAGCTCACTTGGTCCAAAGCTAATTTATGAGAGTATAGGTATTGAGTTCAAGTCTCCTTTTTGTGGGGGCGGATTTTTTCATTTCCGCACATTCTCGCACTTCGTCGGCGACTTCATCAAATTTTCTTCAAAAAGCCATAACTTCTTCATCCGGAAGCCGTTTTCAGAACCGTTTTTTTTGAAACAGCCTAATTTTTCGAGATATTTCCATTGCAACACTTAGTTTTAGCATATATAGATTCAGTTTCTGTTAAAATGGAAAGTCCATGCCAAGTTATTATTGACAGCACCAACTACTTCCAATGGTGGTCCTACATTGTGGATTTACTTAGAAGTAAAGGTCTTTACAGAATAGCCTCAGGCCAAGAGACCAAACCGAAAGATGAAGATAAGGCAGTTAATGGGAAAATAACAAGACCAAGCACGTGGGTTGATAGGGATGTCTATTTCTCCAGATTAGATTCCATATTGCAGAACTTGATGCTCCTGATGAAGCAATGAAACAGATTACTAAAGTCTTTGGAATTAAAAATGAACTTAGAGCCCATCAACTTGAAAATGAGTTGCTTACATTGGACCCCAATAATTATTCTTGCATTGAAGATTTTTTGTCCAAGTTCAAGACCCTTAGACTTCTCTTGGAAGGTGTTAAGGTTAAGAAAGAAGATAGTAACCTTATCTAAGAAGATAGTAACCTTATCTATTCCATTCTTACTAAGTTGGGACCAGCCTACTCTGTGTTTGTTTCCACCTTCCATTCTACAAGAGAAGCCTTTATTTCTCAAGGACAAGACTACAAGTCCCCTTCGTTTGATTCTTTTTGTGATTCTTTAATAAGAGAACAAGAAAAACTCTTACACCTTGGTCTTCTTAATCTTGGAAACTCTTCTAAGAAAGCGTTAGCCGCCCAACAGCAACCAAATCCAAAGAATCCTAAGAAGTTGTATCCTAAAAAGAATGGTCCTAAACCAAACAAGGGTCCTAAGCAATTTCAGCCTCAAAATGAAAAATCATTTCAACAAAATGATAAGACAAATAAAAACAACGGGAAGAAGACTGATAGACATTGCAACTTTTGTAATCGAGATGGCCACTTAGAATCCAAATGCTTTAAGAAGATGGAAGCCTTGGAAGCAACAATGAAGAAGCATAACATCCATTTGGAGCACTCTTCAACTTCAACTTCATCTTCAGGAATGACACTTTCTGCATGTGGTTGTCAAGCATCTCGGTCTAGCTATTCACTAAATGTATCTTCTTCTTCTCATTCTCATGAGTGGCTCATTGATTCTGGAGCTTCTTATCACATGGCCAAAAACAAAGCCATGTTTTCTTCTTTAAATGATTGTAACACCAAAAATATATATGTTGGTGATGATAGATCTCTTAGTGTTGTAGGGACTGGAACTGTTCATCTAGACAATGGTTATTTTAATGATGTATTATGTGTTCCAACCTTATCCTGCAACCTTCTATATGTATATCAGATAACTCATTGAGGTGAAGGTAAAATTGTTGAATTTTCACCTCACGATGTTGTAATTAAGGACCTAAGAGATCCTAGACAGATTTTAGCTACTGGCATTGCTGATGATTCTACAAGGTTGTATAAGTTTCACAACTTTGGGTCATCAAATCTTCCCTCAGTATTTGTTGCTCATAATGATGAAGTGAGAAAACTTTGGCATGAGCGATTTGGTCACTTAAACTATCGCTCTCTTCAAAATCTATGTAAAGAAAATATGGTGAAAGGTCTTGCAATGGTATCTTGCAGAGATGGTGTTTGTTTCGGATGTGTACTCGGAAAACATCATCGGGACAGTTTTTAAAAATGTGCCTCTTGGCGCGCCTCAGCCCCTTTACAGCTTGTGCATAGTGATTTATGTGGTCCACTTCCAGTTGTTTCCTTCTCTGGCTACAAGTATTTCCTAACTTTCATTGATGATTTCTCCAGACGCACTTGGGTATACTTCTTAAAACTCAAGAGTGAAGTATTTAACATGCTCTTGGCCTTTAAGGCCTTTGTTGAAAAACAATCTGGACATCAAATTCTTAAGCTAATATCTGATAATGGCGGAGAATATGTTAAAAACAACTTCATCAACTTTTGCACTGAGCATGGAATTCAAATGCAACATACTGTTCCATATACTCCACAACAAAATGGTGTAGCTGAAAGGAAGAATCGCACCTTAAGGGAAATGGCTAATTGTATGCTTCAATCTAAAGGACTTAGTCTTAATTATTGGGCAGAAGCAATTAACTGTGCAAATTACATAATAAATCGCACTCCTAGTAAGGTTTTAAAGAATATCACTCCAGAAGAAGCATGGAGCTCAATTAAACGAGATGTGAGTCACTTTCGTGTTTTTGGAAGTGAAGCATGGGCCCATATTCCAGATGAGAAACATAAAGCTTTAGAACGTAAGAGTGAAAAATGTATTTTTGTTGGATATTCTGAAGATGTCAAAGGATATAGACTTATTACTTAAGTCCAAAAATGTTATCATTAGAAGAGATGTAAAGTTTGCTGAAAATATATCGGCCTACGAGCCTAGTTCGACGGATGTGCCACCTCTCCCTATCTCTTCTACTTTTGAAAATATTTCTTCTTCAGATGATGAAAGCGAGGATGAAAATCCTCCCCCACCTTCTCAGGATCCTCCTTCAACTCCTCAGCTTCCAAAATGGGTCCGTGCTACTCGAGATGCAGCAGGTGATCTTGCCGGTGATCATACAGATCAGCGACATACACGTTCTCAGTTTGATAGAGCCTCTTCTTTACTGGCTCAAGCTTCAATGAATTATGATCCTGACACCTTTGTAGAAGCTTCAGGCCATCCAGATTGGGAAGCAACTATGAATGAAGAATATCATTCATTATTGGCAAATGATACATGGGATCTTGTTCCTCTACCAAAGAGACGAAAACTTGTTAGATGCAAATGGGTTTACAGAACCAAGTATGGACCAGATGGGAAAGTTCATAAACATAAAGCTCGTCTTGTTGCTAAGGGTTTTTCTCAAGTTGAAGGCATTGACTATACTGAAACCTTCTCCCCTGTTGCCAAAATGAACTCTATCCGCCTTGTTCTTTCCCTTGCTGCCTCTTTCAAATGGGAAGTCCATCAGATGGATGTTAAATCTGCCTTCTTGCATGGGGACTTGCATGAAGAAATCTATATGGAACAACCTATTGGCTTTATACAAACAGACTCTAGCCTTGTATGTTGGCTTAAGAAATCCCTTTATGGTCTCAAGCAAGCTCCTCGAGCTTGGTATGCCAAAATGGATAACTTTCTTTTAGAAAATGGCTTTTCTAGGTGTCATTCTGACAATACTGTCTACACCAAGAAAGTGGGCAAGTCTCTTATCATTCTTGTTCTTTATGTTGATGATCTTATCGTGACTGGTAGTGATCCCAACCTTATAAACCATGTGAAGTCTAGCCTTAAAAGGAAGTTTGAAATGACAGACTTAGGACACTTACATTACTTTCTTGGTCTTTAAGTCTTACAATCCAAGGAAGGTATTTCCCTTTCCCAGTCCAAGTATGCCTGTGATATTCTACGCCATTTTCACATGGAAGAATTTAAGCCAGCCCCTTCTCCCTTTGAGTATGGAGTCAAACTTTCAGTCACTTGTACTTGTCCTGAAGTTGATGCTACCTTATACCGTCAACTTGTAGGAAAACTTTTGTATCTAACCCATACTCGTCCTGATCTTTCCTTTGCTGTTGGCCTTGTTGCTCGGTTTATGCAAAACCCACATGAAAGTCATTGGAAAGCAGCTAAAAGGATACTTCGTTATGTTCGAGGAACAGTTCAGTTTGGGATTCATTACAGTGCCGAAGCATCTCCTCTATTGGTTGGTTTCACTGATTCCGATTGGGCTGGTGACCCTGATGATCAGAAGTCTACTGTAGGTTATGTGTTCACTCTTGGTTCAGGACCTATTACATGGGCTTGCAAGAAACAAGGTGTCATTTCTCTTTCTTCAGCAGAAGCAGAGTATCGTGGTGCCGTAGAAGCTAGTAAGGAAGCCTTGTGGCTTTGTCAGATCCTGTCAGAGTTTGGCTTTCAGCAGCAGCATCCGACTACACTTTGGTGTGATAATCAAAGTGCCATTCAGCTATGCAAAGATCCAGTCCAACATCAGCGCAACAAACACATTGAGCTGCACATGCACTTCATCAGAAAGCTCATTCACGATTATGTTCTTGAAGTGCAATATTGTTCAATAGTTGATCAAGTTGCAGACATCTTTACAAAGGCTCTCACAGAGGCGAAGTTCACTAAACTTCGATTTATGGTTGGAGTTCAGGAAGTTGTCACTAAGGGGGGATAGGCTCTAGTGCCTCCTTCCTTCTCCTATTGTGTCATATTTGTAAATCCTTCAATCCTATCCCAAGTTGTTCTTAAGGGGGGATGTTAGGATATTCCGACACATAGGAAATAGTTAAGTATAACTTGGTCTAGTATAGAGTTAGGTAAAGTGTGTTTCTTTACTATGTACATTTTGTAACTTACAATCCGACGGTCACGATATGTAGTGATTCGACGGTTCATTCTCTCCTCGGTATTACCGACACTTGATCCGTGGCTTAACACCCGATTGGTCCATGATCTCTATTTAAAGAGCATGGAGGGTCATTTGTAGGTTAACCGTCCATGAGAGAAGCTTATGTAAATTTTCATTCTTTTATTAATAAATTGCCTGAAGTGGCCGCGTTGGCTCAGGCCGTGGACTGTTTCTCTCTTTGAGGGTTTTAACCACGTCAAAAGTACTCGTGTATTGATCTGTGATCTGTCTGTGAGTGGTGTCCTTTGGTGTTCTGTCTGAGGAACTTACCCTGTAAATTCCTACAATTAGGAGGCCCATCTTAGACTTAAAAATTCCCCTAATGATGCACTAATGTAATACATTGGAATGCAACTAAAAAATTGAAGGGTACATGAAAGGAACTTTAAACAAGGGAGATCGTTACAAGGCAACTATGCCCTACCACTTTGAATAATTAAGCAATTTATAAGTGATTCATTGTCACTATGCAGCCATTATATTGTAAACTTGAACTTGCTTTAGTGATTGAACACATATCCTCTAGCCTTTGTAGTATTAGCTACTATTTTCTAGGACATTACTCAAAATGCCCAAATATTTCTCCATGGAACGAGTTACTATGGTCTCAGAAAACTGAAGGAGAATCCGTACTACAAGTAGTAATCGTTGCTTTAACTGATCTAACAATTTTCCATTATTGGAGCTTTCTCTAATTCCATGGTCTCCTGTAGAGCTAGTTATATTCTAGGCACTAATCCTTCTTCCCTCTTATTGGAACTCACAACCTTAACCTTAATCCATTTTTACTCAACCCAAATAACCTAGAAAGCTTCATTTTGAGCGTCTATATTTCAATTCCATTAATAAATCTGTTTTTTTGGAATAGTTTCTTCTTTATTTTCATTTTTATTTTGTGTGTATATATACGTTGAATTTGCATAGTATTAAATAAAATAAGAGTAATGTCAACATCCTTTAGCATGCTGCTATACAAAAACTAATATTTTTTTGTAATACCAAAAGATTTTTTTTGGGAGCCAATATAATTTGAAATTTGATGCACTAATCCTTCTTCCCTCTTATTGGAACTCACAAACTTAACCTTAATCCATTTTTACTTAACCCAAATAACATAGAAAGCTTGATGCAGGAGCATCCAGCTCAGGCACCATGACCGGGTGTCGGTCTTTGCCAGGTCGAAGAGTTGAGTTAAATTTTTATTTGTCTTTATGTTAGTTGATAGAATAGGAGGTAGGATTTTTATTTTTATTTTAATATCTAAATTAGTCAAGGGTAGGTTTGATCGGTTAGGGTTATTTGTTTGTCTGTTGCTAATAAGTCATGGATTAATAATTGTCCTGTTATTTTAAAAAGAAAAAGACAAATGTGTCTAAAAGGAAAATCTTGTCATAAGGATAGAATCGAATGACTAATAACCATGTAACTGTAAAGTCTATAAATGAAAATAAATTGTACAGTTTCATTAACTGGAACCATAAACATAAAATGTAACAACAAAAGTCATGTACGGGGTTCAGTACCTCTTGCACTCGAATAATAACAATAACAGAGAAACTAAGTTCTGTCCATCTGTATGTTCTACTGTACTCTATTGTGTTTTCCAATTGATGACTATATAAGCACACAACTAACTTTACACAGATTCTTGAAATTAATTCTTTTTGTTTTCCTGAGAAAAAGAACCAGTTCCCATAACGAGACAGAATAATAGATACAATACGAGGGTTTATAGTTCATTTGTAGCAAACAGTGAAGATAGACCAAGAGTGATACAAACAGTTTCAATACAGGCCAAGCACACACGGCCAGACGAAAACTTCCACCATACATATAAATTGACAGTCATACAAAATTCCCAGCATATCTACAACGTTCGTGCACGTTCATATAATCACAAGCAAAACTGAAGAATCATAACTGCAGTTCAGGCCAGGCATTCAGAGTAAACCAAAAGCAAATGTCATTCAAGTAAATAAAAACCAAATCCCATTATATTTTCCTGAAGGATATTTCTTTCAAAATTGCAAAGTCCAGGGTATAAAAGTTACATAACAGTACTGTAAAAACAAAGCCGTAAATGTTCAAACCGTGAACGACAAACCCTAGGTGAGGGTTTCAAACACCTACTCATACAGAGCTATAGACACGTAGACCCTAGAACGACAAACCCTAGCTGAGGGTTTCGAAAGAAAATTGCATCCATATACAGAAGATAGCAATCAACAAAACAGTGGAAGTCTAGACCTCAAAACGATAGAGCATCACTCACAGTGTGAGTCAATTGACAAGCATTGATCCATACGACCAGACAACCTAAATTGAAACCAGACAGAGGATTGAAGAAAATACAAAGACGCAGAGCCTACCGGACAAGACCGAGGCATACAACGCCGAGACCTCCAACTGTAAACCCTCAATACCTTCACAGCGAATGATACACAGGCGTTAGAAAATATATTGTTACCGAAGTGAAAGTACAGAGCCTGGAGAGAACAACCCATGGAAATTGCATCCACTTTACTTGAGAATTTGCAGTGAGAGCCCAAGACAGACATTCCACCCAAAGTTCCGACTAACTGCGGTGACGAAGGAGCAAACCAGATCAGAAGCTATGGAAAGAGAATCACAAATTGAAACAGAGAAGGAAGACTACCTGCATTTTAAGCCGAGGATGAAAGAATGCCATCGAATTGAACCTGGAGACAAGCCAATCACTAAGTTGCCAACTAGAACGAGAAATACTAGCACAAAACTTGAAATACGGCGGCCTGTTGAACCAAAAGCAGAAGGAAAACAAACCACAACAGAAATATCACTTACCCAGGCAGCTACAAGGCAAACCACAACTGCCAACGAATGAAGGTTTAAGAACAACCACATTCACAACAAAGAGCCGTTATAGAAACAACCAGAGGCGCACCCAAGACTCGCAGCAAAGTTTCCCACCAAAACTTGCAGAGCACAGCGGAGCAAACCCTTGACAAGCCAACAACAAATGACCAAAATGAGCGACGAACAAAGGGTTCAGGCATAGGAATGAGCGAGAATACGAAATCCAAGGCAAGTACCCATTCATTATTGTGTAATTGAATGCCACATAATGCAAACCCAAAATATCCGATGGCACATTCCTTCCACGCGTAATCACAACTGAATTATTAAACCAAACATATAATCACTACATTAATCATTTTAATTATGACAGGCTGTAAAGTGTTGGGTTGGTCCCATCAAAGTGGTATCAGAGTAGGTTAAATTGATTGAAGACATGGAAATAGGAAGGCGAGGTCATGGTAGAGGTGCTTGAAGGATAGCAAAGGAAGGACTGAGAGAGGAGATCATAATTCTCGCTGCCCATTTGGAGGCAGTGGAGGCAGGGAGAAGAAGAGACCCGGAGGTAGGCAATGACAGCGAAGAGGAAACTGAAGCAACAACAGATGGACCGGAAGGTGAGACCCCAGAAGTGAGATTGTTGAGGTCTGTTTTAGTGGCAAGCAATAAACCCAAACCAGAACTCCCAACCTATGATGGCAGCCTGTCCATAGAGGTTTTATTGGATTGGATCAGCGAGATGGATAAGCATTTCGAGTGTGAGGAAGTCAGCGAAGACCACAGAGTTAGGTTTGCTGCGACGAAATTGAAGGGACACACAGCCTTGTGGTGGGATAGTGTCCAGAGGGAGAGAAAGAGATTGAACAAGATGCCAATTAAAACCTGGTCAAGGATGGTGGCCAAGTTGAAGGGTTGATTTCTGCCGAAAGATTATCATATTGCACTACAAAGGCAAGTGCAAAATCTGAGACAGAAAGGAATGAAGGTAAGGGAGTACACTGAGGAGTTCTATCGAGTGAACTTACGAGTCGGATATACAGAGGATATCGCGGAAAGGACAGCCAGGTATGTAAATGGGTTAAGATTAGAAATTTTAGATGAAATCAATATTTTATCTCCAAAGAACACTGAAGAAGCGTATCAGAGTGCAATGAAAGCTGAAGAGAAAATTACTAGAAGGCAGAATGCTCGGAGAGGACGAGGAGCCGGCAGGGGAAAAGGCCAATCATATGGAAGAGGCTGACTTCTAGTAGTAATGAGGAAGGCAGCATTTCCAGAACTTCCGGATCAGCAAAAAGAGGTGATAATGCGAGAGGCGGTAGGTCATCCCAACGAGGCAGGGGAAATGGCCGAGGAAGAGGGGCTGGTTATCAATGTTATAGGTGTCATAAATGGGGACACAGATCGTTTGAATGTCCAGAGGCAGATCAAGCTGGACAACGGGGTGCATATGTTGCACAACTAGAAGAAGTAGTGGCACCTCCCCAAGAAGCAGAAAATGCTCCGGAGACAGGGGAAGCCCTGGTGCTGCACAAGGTTTTGTTAAAACTAGTCAAGGAGGTCACCGAACAGACACAACGGAAGGCTTTGTTTAGAAAAGTTTGTAAGTCACGAGGAAAGTGTTGTAAGTTAACTATTGACAGTGGTAGCATTGATAACTTCGTGTCCACAGAGATGGTAGAAAAGTTGGAATTGAAGCGCTTGAAACATCCCAACCCTTACAGAGTCTCATGGCTGCAAAAAGGCCATCCGTTGCTGGTGGATGAACAGTGCGAGGTGGAGTTTCAAATAAGCAGATATAATGATAAACTCGTTTATGACATCATGCCGATGGATGTATGTCACAGACTGCTAGGCAGGCCTTGGCAGTACAACAGGAAAGTTGTACACGATGGATTGATGAACTGTTATAAGTTTGTCAAGGATGGAATCAAGCATACGCTTGTGCCCATCAAAGAAGAAGGGACAATAGGGACAAGTGAACCAAGAGCATTGTTGGTTAGTGGAAAACAGTTTCTGAAACAAGTTGAGGACAGTGAGATGGGTTATGCAGTTGTAAAGAAAGTAAGGACAATGTTGTTGCATACAGAGGTATCAGATTTACCTACAGAAATCCAACAGATGTTGCAGGAATTTACGGATATAGTAGTGGATGACTTGCTAGACAAATTACCCCCCAAAAGGAGTATAAGTCATCATATTGACTTCATACTCGGAGCCAGTTTGCCGAACAAAGCGGCATATCGAATGAGCCCCAAGGATAATGAAGAGATTAGGAAGCAGGTGCAAGAATTGCTAGACAAGGGATTGATAAGGGAAAGTTTGAGCCCTTGCGCAGTCCCAACGGTTCTCGCCCCAAGAAGGGAGGAGAGTGGTGGATGTGCACAGACTCAAGGGCCATCAACAAAATCACCATCTGGTACAGGTTCCCATTGCCACGGATGGATGACATGATGGATTGTTTAAGCGGGGCAGCATATTTCTCTAAGATAGACTTGAAGAGCGGGTACCATCAGATTCAGATACGAGAGGGGGACGAATGGAAGACAACCTTTAAGACGAATGAGGGACTGTATGAATGGCTGGTCATGCCATTTGGACTAAGCAATGCGCCCAGTACATTTATGAGGTTGATGAATGAGATGCTTAAGGAGTACATCAGGAAATTTGTGATAGTGTACCTGGATGACATACTAATTTTCAACAGGATAAGGGAAGAACACCTTCAACATGTACGGAAGGTGTTGGAAAAATTACAGCAGAATAAACTGCTAATAAACTTGAAGAAATGTACCTTTCTGCAGAAGGAATTGATTTATTTGGGCTTTGTAATAGCAGAAAATGAACTGAAGATGGATCCAGAGAAGGTTGCGGCAATAGTTAATTGGCCATCTCCGAAAAATTTATTCGAGGTACGTAGCTTTCATGGACTAGCGAGTTTTTACCGGAAATTCATAAGGAATTTTAGTGAAATTTGTGCACCTATGTTGGACACCATTAAAAAGGCCAGTCAGCCTTTTCGATGGACAGATGCAGTGGAGAGAAGTTTCCAGTTATTAAAGAGAAAGATCACTGAGAGGCCGATCCTGAGATTGCCAGATTTCAAGAAGCTTTTTCAGGTTCGTTGTGATGCTAGCGGTACGGTTATTGGACCTGTACTCGGCCAGGAGGATAAGCCTGTAGTGTTATTCAGCGAGAAGTTAAATGAAAGTTGACAGAAATATTCATCGTATGATAAGGAGTTTTATGCTGTTATACAGACATTAAAACACTGGAGGCATTATCTGCTGGGAAATGAATTTGTGTTGTTTTCAGATAATTCTACACTATAGTATGTAATGCAACAACACAAATTGAACCACAAATGTTATGCTCTTAACCTGCAAAATGATACCCAAATACAGAATATGCGAAGAAAAGATACCCAGAACACAGAATAGTAATGATTTTATTATTTAGAGAGTAATGTTCACTTGCCTCTTCGAGGGGGCAACCTCCAATAGAGCAGAGCTCGATTACAAAATAAGACACGATGCTCCTCGCAGGGAGTCTCTATCCTTTATATATGACTGATACATGCAATACCACGGGCCAATACCGTGGGTTTTATTAATACCGTCTATCTAATACTACGACCCATTTGCAACTAACTGTGGTTCCATCATTAATTGCGGATTAACCACTTACAATTATTAATATGGGCTTTATTGACTCTTGACTATGACGTGATCCCATTACATAAATAAGGGGGTTAGTGTGGGACCCTAACATGCCCTCCCCCTTAAGACTAGCCTTGTCCTCAAGGCTGAAGCTGCGGAAACTACTGAAGAATAGTGGCTGGTTCCCAAGTTGCATTTTCCGGAGAGGTGTCTTTCCATTTGACGAGGACTTCCTTAATCATGCGGCCGCGCAGTTGCTTGTCTCGTGTGTCTAGGACCTGTTTGGGTTGAAGCCAGATGGACCCTTCTTCGTCCAATTCAGGTAGACTGGTCTGAATTCTGCAATTGTTGCTAATCACTTTCTTGAGGCATGAGACATGGAAAACTGGATGGATTTTTGCAGTAGGTGGCAAGGCCAACTTGTAGGCCACTTCTCCAATGCGCTGAAGTACTTGATATGGTCTGTAGAATTTGGGAGAGAGTTTCTGACACCCCTTGTCTTTGAATGATGTTTGCTTATATGGTTGTAGCCGTAAAAAGACCTGATCCCCTTCTTGAAATTGGCACTCTGAGCGATGCTGGTCTACCTGTTGCTTCATGCGGTTCTGAGCTTGATGAAAATTCTCTCGAAGATGGGCGAGCATGGTTGCGCGGTGTTGTAGGAGTTGATCCACTGCTTGTACTTTTGAGCATCCCTTGAGATACGAAGTAGGTGAAGGCGGGAGTTGACCATATACTGCTTCATAGGGAGTCATTTTGGTGGTGGCATGATAGTTGGTGTTATACCACCATTCAGCCAGAGGTAACCACTGTACCCAAAGGTGTTGCTTTTCTGAAGTGAAACACCTAAGGTAGGTTTCTAGACATTTGTTGACGGCTTCGGTTAGACCATCTGTTTGCGGATGATAGGAAGTACTGAGTTTTAGTTGAGTGCCTTGTATTCTGAAGAGTTCCTGCCAAAAATTACTGGTGAAGATCGGGTCGCGGTCGGACACAATAGAAGTGGGCATGCCATGCAATTTGAAGATCTGATCCATGAAAGATTGAGCAACCAAAGTTGGTGTAAACGGGTGGGGTAAGGCGCAGAAATGAGCATACTTCGACAGTCGGTCCACCACCACCATGATGACTGACTTGTTCCCTGACTTTGGAAGACCTGTAATGAAATCCATATGAACCTCCGTCCAAATTGATGTCGGAATGGGCAATGGTTGTAATGTGCCTGGTGTGTTGACGGTTGTTGAGTCTTGAAAATGTCATTCATTTCCATTACACTTTCACTATTATGTCCATTATATCACCTCCATTTCACCTCCATTTCACTACTATGTCACCACATTCATCCCACTTTCATTATCATTGGGCTACCTTTATGTTTTTCCAATATTTATTATTTCTAAGCCTTTTAAGTGAATTTGTGGTTAAACATTAGAAAATAATGTGCATTTGCTTATACCTAACAAATGGGTTGAGTTTGTTGACATGTGTAGGTTGAAAGGAGACTTCTAGAAGACCCTTATGTGGCACTCTAAGGCCAAATTCGAATTTGGTTGGAAAGAATCATGGGATCATGAGGATATGTGTCACATCTCCTAATTGTATTGTAACTCTAAAAGACATGTGTCTTATCAGTTCCTATTTTGATTAGGACTCTAGAGGTAGAGGGAGAGATTCATGGACTATCATTAATGAGATGGCTCTCATCTTTTTGTATAAATAGGAGATCTCTCTCCTTCATTAGTTAGTCTCTTTTAGTCTCTTTTTAGTCTTTCCTTTAGTCTTTTTTTAGTCCTTTTAGCTTGTTAGTCTCATGGCTTTTGAAAGCTTTTGTACTTTGCACTTTTGAAGAAATTGAATAAAGCTTTGATGTTCTCAACATGGAAGGAGATGTGAAGTAGATGTCATGGAGCATATTAGGATGTAAGTAGATTAGATTTCATTTTGTAAATATTGCTTTGTAGAATGTAAAGTAGATTAGATTTTCATTCATGCAATTTTAAGTATGCTTTGATTTCATAGGTAGAAGGGGGTCCCTGCCTTGTACAGTTTGAATTATTGCATTTTATTTTCTCCCGGGATTTGTTTTTATGTTTATGTATTTGCTTTACAAACTAATGGTATTTGAAGTTGACAGGTTCAAGCTGCTGCCTTTGTTTTTATAGCTGATTTTTAATTTTATTTCTCAAAGAGCTGCTAACACATAAATGATCTTCATCATAAATTGTTATATTTTAAGATCAAAATATCACTAACTTGCAGCTGGCTTTGAGTGCTTTTCAGACTGTTCTTTCACTACTTTCTAACCATACTTTGCATAGTACATATGGCTGAAGTAGAGAGTTAGAAAGAGCAAAATATTATTACTAGTCTTTAAAGTAGATTTTTGGTTTTAAGTGCTTCTTAGACTAATCTTTCACTACTTTCTAATCATACTTTGCATAGTACATATGGCTGAAGTAGAGAATTAGAAAGAGCAAAATATTATCATTAGTCTTTAAAGCAGATTTTTCTCACTTTTCTAATTCAACTTAAGCTACTTTCTATCCGTGCTTTACACAGTACATGTGCTTAGAAGCATCGAGTTAGAGAGAGATAATCTTTATCTTTGGTTTTAAAAGTGACTTTCTTTTCTTTTATTTGTAGCAGCATGAATGGTGTCTAGTGCCATTGGAAGTGGTCATTTACTTTCAAGTCATTTCAAGTTCTTTGCTTTCAGTTTCATTTCAAGTTATTTCTTTCAAGCTCTTTCTTTGCAAGTTTAAAGTTTGATTACTTTCTAGACTTATTTCTAACTACTTCTTAATCGTGCTTTACACAGCACATGTGTTTGAAGCAAAGTTTTAGGAAGAGTTTAACATTATAACTGGCTTTAAAGTGGTTTTTCTTACTTGTCACCTTAGAGCTTGATTACTTTTTGGACTTATTTCTGACTACTTCTTAATCGTGCTTTACACAACACATGTGTTTGAAGCAGAGTTTTAGGAAGAGTTGAACATAAACTATAAAACAACGAAGTAAGAGAAAGGTTAACTAAGCACATATAGTGCACCACACTTCATCAGTTTACGATACCCGGATTGATAATTTATGTAGAGCAATTTAAGACGTTAAATTGACTAAACATTTTGGCGCCGTTGCCGGGGAAGTGTAATTAGGAGACCTTATTTCTTACATCTAGAAAAAAAATTAATAATCCTTGAGTATGCTCTCCTCTTGCACTTTGTGTGATCTAGATGATCAGAAAAAGGATTGTTAAGTAAAAAAAAACAAAACAATAATTCTTGAGTATGCTCTCCTCCTGCACTCTGTGTAATCTGGAGGATCAGAAAAAGAATTGTTAAAAAAAAAAATAGGAGACAAAATAAACTTCATCACTTCAATTGATTCAATAAAAAAAAAAATGAAAAAAAATGAAAAAATAAAACTCAAGTGCTTTGATAGATTCAAATTGTCCAAAATTGTCTGGTTATGCTTTGTAGTGGTCTTCAAAACACTGTATCTTGTTCAAATAAGGTTTTGCAACTTAGTTGCAGAAACTGCCCTGATCCCGCAGCTATCTGACAATCCCGCAGCTGTTTCAAGGTTTAACAAGTTACAGGCATCTAATGAAAAAACCGACCACATGGGCATCTCCAGAATTGTCCCGACATGGATCCTATCCTAGTCACCCAGCTCAGATCGATGAAAAACCAGCCTAGGACCTTAGTCAAAGTCTTGTTTTTAACATGTTTTTCTTGAAGTATTTGCTGCCTGAAATTGAAAATCATTAATCCTTTTTATAAAAATTTTACAATTTCAGAGAAGAGAAAAAAAAAGAGAGAGAAAAACAATCTAGGGCTATCTCCATTCTTAGTTTTCACTGTGGCTTAAATAAAAAAATAAAAAAATAATAATAATATGCCTCCCTGTTCAAGCTTTGACCTGTTGATTCCTGTAGGAGGCATTCATCATTCAGTGGCAGATTTCTGAGTTGATTTCACCTTTGGATAGCTACCTTATCAATTAGAAGCAGAGAATTAAACTTACTAATGATGGGCAAGAGCATATGGAAGAGATAGTTGAGCATCTGGTTGTGAAACTTCCCATTGCTTTACTAAATCATCCTTTATTTTCTCAACTGAGACCCTCAACCAAATTGAAGTACTGCAATAATCCCTGTAATCCATTTGGAGAACCGTTTGATGTCAAAGCTTCTGAATGCACAGTGGTCACATCTATCCTTAGAGGGCTAAAGATGCGGACAGCTGCGAGACTGTTTGCATTCTTGAGAAAGTGGAATTTGTGAGAGTCCTTATCAAAGGGGGCGTACAGGAAAACGTCTGTATTATTATACATATTCAGTACATATTTCAGCAGAGAAGGCCCTGTAAGCTCAAACTTCCTCGCTCCACCTACTAAACATACGACAAAACAATAGATCAGATAAGAAAAACGAATGCAAAAAGTGCAGAACAGAAAAAATTAACTCAGAGAAAAAACGCAAATAGCAGAAAAACGTCAAACTTTACATGCTCGATTTGCCCAAATGGTAGCGAATTTCAAAAAAATTAAAACATGGGTTTTTTCCCTAGGTGGGTTAATTAGAAAACCCAGAAAACGTTTGAGAAGATTCGTGGCGGTCTAGGAGAAATCTACGGTTCTTCGGAGTGTGTTTTTGAGTGCCGCGTGAGAAAAAAAAACAGAGTTTTAATTCAATAAACAGCAGTAATTTAATGCAGCAGACAAATCAAATTAGGAGTCATCTATCATACGACCATACATCCACGTATCTTCCAAACCTATCAGTCCTTAGGCATCACGATTTTGGAATTCAATTGTGGCTGTTCTTCGTACTTAGGTGACGTAACCTAATGTACTACGTCTCCACTCACGCAGCCAAGTGTAATTTCGAAGCCGAGATCTAAGGACATAGCCGTTGTTTGTTCATTAACCCTTCTACCCTCTTACGCTCATATCATTTCACTCCCATTTCCACTCGCATGTTTCATTCCATATACGCTGTTACCACACTCTGTTATGCCGTGCTCACTACGCTGCCATTCACCATACTCTGTTTTTCCCTCTCCGCTAATTCGAAACACCAGTAGAGGTCTGTTATGGCTACATTCAAAGTTGAACCCATAATCCTCGGTGCTTAAGGCCGTAAATTCACTGTGTAAGGCCATTTTAAAGCTGTGTTCCAGAACAGAGTTGTGAAAAACCCTTGTTAAAGCCGTGTTCTGAAACCAAAGCCGTGAATTGACTGTTGATATATGTTGGTGCAGCATGTTGAAAAAAAAAAAAAAAAAAAAAAAAACCTATTATGCAGCACAGCGTAGCCTAAGCTCCCATCAATATTTGGTTCAGTCATTACAACAGCACCATACGTTGACTGATAGCATTCATTTAAACTGATGATCAGGAATTCACTCATAGATAATAGGCTATCTGTGTTACTCACTAGGCAGTGATTTTGTGTGCTACATAAGTCTAGTAAACTGAAAAATATGGAGAATATCAGTATGAATGAGCTACATACCATACACCTCACATGCTTTGTTGAAAAATCGTCAAACTCAAGTGATTTATTTGAAGCAAAAGTCAAATCAGTTAATTGCAGCTCAAACAAAGCTTGGCAAAGCTTAACCGTGTTAGTTGTCTTGAAGGGGCACATTTTTTTTTCTCTTCCACGCACACAACCACTCCATTTCACAGTATTTTTTTTTACACTCTGCAATCCCGCAGCCATTTAGCGATCCCGCAGCCATTTAGTGATCCCGCAGCTGTTTTGTTAAACTCTAGGTTGTAGGTGTCATCAGGCAAAACAGGTCACATGGGTAGCTAGGGAAATGTCAGTACATGGATGGTGTCCTATTCATTCGGTCAAATTTGCTGAAAAAGACCCCGGTCAAAGGGAAGTCAAATTGGGTGTTATAACAAAGTCGCCACACTGAGTCGCCACACTAAGTCGCTGCATGTCAAGAAAAAATAATAATTTTGAATCAATGAAATGAACAAGTTATTTTCTCACTTTTCTGAAGGTATTGATTAATTTTGGACTGATAATGAAATTGAATGGCTAACTTTTTATTCAAGATTTTTAGCTACAGAGCTGTTCCTCAATTCCGCAGCCAGAAAAACCTCATTGTTCAAATCAGCCTATCTTTCTCATACAAAATCAGATTTTGATGATTTAAGTACCATTGGAAAGATCTCAACAAGATCTATACAATGAAAAATATATCATTAGAGTTTGAAATGGCAAATAATGAAATAAATTGCTGAAAAGAAGCAACATCAACTTGAGGCACTAATTCCAAAGCAAGTATAAATTCTTTTGATTTTTCCTTTGAGAACTTGTTTCATTAATACAAATTCCTAGTTTTGTGTGTAAATATCATAACTAGAGAGATTGGCCACCTCTCTCCTTTGATAATCTTACATTCCATTGCAGAAGAAGTATTAGTTTTTTTGCAGGTTCCAGGAGGAAGGACAAATGACTACAAGGGAATGATGTCTCTCTAAGAGACCAATTTGTTTCATAAGAGGATGATCAGCAACAAAGAGGAAATATGCTGATGCAAAATCAGATCCAAACACTTGAAAAACTTTCAGATACTATTGTCTCCATCACATCCATCCATCACATCCATACTTCATAATAAACCATTCGCCTCATTCCACTCCATATTTTAAATTTTCATTCACATACACTTTCCATTTCTTTTTGTCCATTCATAACCCACCAATAAAAGCAAAAGGCTCATTCACATGCTTATTGCCATTGTCATTTCTGTTCTCCATTGCCATTTTCCATGTTCACTTTCCATTCCTTGTCATTTTCATTCCGCAAATAAGCCCTGCTTCAATGCAAATTATTGAGTCCATAGTCCTTTGAGTCTAAGTTCTTTGTAAAAACACCTTGAGACTTGCATGCCTTAATGACAAGTCCTCATGCTGACAAACAATGGGAATACATTAATGTCCCTTGTTCGTTAGATCTTCTAGGTGACTCGACATCAGCAAATTCATTCGTACCTAGCAAGATATGTTTGGGCATCTTGACTCTCATTGTCATCAATGGTGAGAGTTCTCGTGTTGACTAGTGGCATCCATTAATGGCCACTAAGCCAACAATTTCCTACTATGTTCGACATCAGAACATCTTTTCACATAGTAGGAATTGTGCCAATGAGTTTTGAAGACATGAAGACTATTATTTTCAGCATTTTGGAGCAGATTCAGCAAGTTTTAGTAGAAGCAATAAAAAGCCATCTTATCTCTCTATCCATGACTCCTCTTGTTCAGCCACTTGAAGAAGAATGTGATCAGAAGTTTTCAGCCACCACACACATACAACTCATCCATTCCAAAGGGTAAGTGAAGGTACGACATTTTCTAACTTTTAACCATAGAATTCCATAAAAAGCTAGAATGATACTTGTTGGAAAAACATTTCTCTTCCTCATTTCATAAAATAGCCAATACTATCAGTTGGGGGGGGAATACATTCATATTCATATCTTTCCATGTCCATAACATATTCAAGAGCTCACATACTTCCAACATATATTAATTATTGCATTGCTATTATGAGCATACAATGGCTTTGGAAAAAGTGCTTAAATGATAAATTGGATACAAACAAAATCATGGTTGTCACACAAGAACCAACCATCATGCAATCCAATAAAGATATACTTTGCAACAATAATCAAAATATCATTATGCAAAGTTCAAAGATCAAAATAGAAGGCAACAAAAAAAAAAATGGTTGTAACACAAGAACCAACCATGTTGCAATTCAAGTAAAACACTTTGCAGAAATATGAAGTTATCAAATGATATCATGCAAAGTTAAGCCAAAGCTCAAGGATCAAAAGAGTCAATGTAATATATGTTGCATGAGGACATGCAATAGCTTCAGTTGGGGGGTATGTTGAGTCTTGAAAATGTCATTCATTTCCATTACACTTTCACTATTATGTCCATTATATCACCTCCATTTCACCTCCATTTCACTACTATGTCACCACATTCATCCCACTTTCATTATCATTGGGCTACCTTTATGTTTTTCCAATATTTATTATTTCTAAGCCTTTTAAGTGAATTTGTGGTTAAACATTAGAAAATAATGTGCATTTGCTTATACCTAACAAATGGGTTGAGTTTGTTGACATGTGTAGGTTGAAAGGAGACTTCTAGAAGACCCTTATGTGGCACTCTAAGGCCAAATTCGAATTTGGTTGGAAAGAATCATGGGATCATGAGGATATGTGTCACATCTCCTAATTGTATTGTAACTCTAAAAGACATGTGTCTTATCAGTTCCTATTTTGATTAGGACTCTAGAGGTAGAGGGAGAGATTCATGGACTATCATTAATGAGATGGCTCTCATCTTTTTGTATAAATAGGAGATCTCTCTCCTTCATTAGTTAGTCTCTTTTTAGTCTCTCTTTAGTCTTTCCTTTAGTCTTTTCTTAGTCCTTTTAGCTTGTTAGTCTCATGGCTTTTGAAAGCTTTTGTACTTTGCACTTTTGAAGAAATTGAATAAAGCTTTGATGTTCTCAACATGGAAGGAGATGTGAAGTAGATGTCATGGAGCATATTAGGATGTAAGTAGATTAGATTTCATTTTGTAAATATTGCTTTGTAGAATGTAAAGTAGATTAGATTTTCATTCATGCAATTTTAAGTATGCTTTGATTTCATAGGTAGAAGGGGGCCACTGCCTTGTACAGTTTGAATTATTGCATTTTATTTTCTCCCGGGATTTGTTTTTATGTTTATGTATTTGCTTTACAAACTAATGGTATTTGAAGTTGACAGGTTCAAGCTGCTGCCTTTGTTTTTATAGCTGATTTTTAATTTTATTTCTCAAAGAGCTGCTAACACATAAATGATCTTCATCATAAATTGTTATATTTTAAGATCAAAATATCACTAACTTGCAGCTGGCTTTGAGTGCTTTTCAGACTGTTCTTTCACTACTTTCTAACCATACTTTGCATAGTACATATGGCTGAAGTAGAGAGTTAGAAAGAGCAAAATATTATTACTAGTCTTTAAAGTAGATTTTTGGTTTTAAGTGCTTCTTAGACTAATCTTTCACTACTTTCTAATCATACTTTGCATAGTACATATGGCTGAAGTAGAGAATTAGAAAGAGCAAAATATTATCATTAGTCTTTAAAGCAGATTTTTCTCACTTTTCTAATTCAACTTAAGCTACTTTCTATCCGTGCTTTACACAGTACATGTGCTTAGAAGCATCGAGTTAGAGAGAGATAATCTTTATCTTTGGTTTTAAAAGTGACTTTATTTTCTTTTATTTGCAGCAGCATGAATGGTGTCTAGTGCCATTGGAAGTGGTCATTTACTTTCAAGTCATTTCAAGTTCTTTGCTTTCAGTTTCATTTCAAGTTATTTCTTTCAAGCTCTTTCTTTGCAAGTTTAAAGTTTGATTACTTTCTAGACTTATTTCTAACTACTTCTTAATCGTGCTTTACACAGCACATGTGTTTGAAGCAGAGTTTTAGGAAGAGTTTAACATTATAACTGGTCTTTAAAGTGGTTTTTCTTACTTGTCACCTTAGAGCTTGATTACTTTTTGGACTTATTTCTGACTACTTCTTAATTGTGCTTTACACAGCACATGTGTTTGAAGCAGAGTTTTAGGAAGAGTTGAACATAAACTATAAAACAACGAAGTAAGAGAAAGGTTAACTAAGCACATATAGTGCACCACACTTCATCAGTTTACGATACCCGGATTGATAATTTATGTAGAGCAATTTAAGACGTTAAATTGACTAAACAACGGTTTCCCCTTTGTGGCGTTGACAAACATCGCATTCTGATACGAAAGTAAGGATGTCCTTTTTCATGCCTGTCCAAAAAAATGATCTTCTGGTGCGAGCATACGTCTTCTGAAAGCCCGAATGTCCTGCAATGGGAGATGAGTGCAATTCTGCCAAAATGTGACTTTTGAGGGTGGATGTTGGTGATATTACGACTCTGTCCTTGTAGCGAAGAATATCATCCTGCCACGAGTAGCCCTTGATAGAATTTGGATCTACCTGCAATTGAGAAATGAGTTGGGAGAGCCCGGGGTGTGAAAACCATTCCCTGCGAGCCTCTTCAATCCATTCTGGAATGGGGAGGGAAATTGCTAGCAGAGTACTTTCCTCCTCAAATTGGCGAGATAATGCATCTGCTACACTATTGTCTTTCCCTTTCTTGTAAATGATCTCATAATCATATCCCAGCATTTTGGCGAGCCATTTATTTTGTTGTGGGGAGGATAGGTGTTGCTCCAAAAAATATTTAATACTGTGATGATCTGTGCGGATTTGGAAACGTCGCCCCAATAAGTAAGGTTGCCAGGTCTCGACTGCATGTAAGATGGCCATCATTTCCTTCTCGCAGGTAGATTGGCCCAGATTCCTCCCACTGAGTTGTTGGCTTGTGAAGGCCAACGGTCGCCCTTCCTGCATTAAAACCGCCCCAATACCTGTACCCGAAGCATCACATTCAATGACAAAAGATTTGGTGAAGTCAGGTAGTGCTAAGACTGGAGTGGAACACATGGCATTTTTTAGAGCTGTAAAGGCCTGTTGTGCTTCCTCATTCCAGAAGAATGAATTTTTCTTTAGGAGTTGGGTGAGGGGCTTCGCTATGCGACCATAGTTGCGGACAAATTTACGATAATAGCCTGTGAGACCCAAAAATCCTCTCAAGCTCTTCAAGGTCTTAGGTTGAGGCCATTCCTGCATTGCCTGGATCTTTTTGGGGTCCACCTTGACACCTTCACGCCCCACAATGTGGCCCAAATACTCTACTTCTGCCATGCCAAATGAACACTTGGACATCTTAACAAATAATTTATGCTTGCGGAGCAGTTGCAAGAGTAGATCTACATGCTGAAGATGTGCGGCCCAAGTGCAACTATAGATGAGGATGTCATCGAAGAAGACAAGGACAAATATCCTGAGATATGGTTTGAGAATGTGGTTCATAAGGCTCTGAAAAGTAGAGGGGGCATTACAAAGACCAAATGGCATGACCAGGAATTCATAATGGCCTTCATGAGTTCTAAAAGCAGTCTTGGGAATGTCGACTTCCTTCATCCGAATTTGGTGGTAGCCTGAGCGAAGATCCAGCTTAGTGAAGAATTGAGCCCCATTGAGTTCATCCAGCAAATCATCAACCACTGGGATGGGAAATTTATCTTTGACTGTCAACTTATTGAGGGCCCTGAAGTTGGGACACATCCGCCACTCCCCATCTTTCTTGAGCACCATGACCACTGGGGATGAATAAGGACTAATGCTGGGACGAATGACACCTGCTTCCAAAAGTTCCTTGATGATTTTTTCTATTTCATTCTTTTGGGTGAACGGATATTTGTATGGGCGCACATTTGGGGGTTGGGCCCCTAGAACCAAGGTGATGCTATGATCATGTTCCCCTCGCAAGGGTGGAAGCTCATGAGGCTTGTCAAAGACTGGCAGATGGTTATTTAAAATCTGTTGCATCTCAGGATGAATTGGCAGAGGCTTGGTTTCGACTGCCTGGATGGCATTAAATTGAGCTACAACTCCATGATTGCCCTTTCTTAACAATTTTTCCATCCTATGCGAGCTGATGATAGAGGGGGCTCCCGCCTAGAGTCCACGGAGGGTATGTGTGTAGTTGTTCTACTTAAAACTCATATATAACTCCTGGAAATCCATTGTGATTGGCCCAAGAGTGCGGAGCCATTAAGCGCCGAGGACAATGTCGCAACCCCCCATGTGTATGGAGAACATGTGGGTTTTCAACTGATAATCCCCCATTTGAAGTTTGACATTTTCACAGCGGCCTTCACATTTCATTGTGCCTCCATCCGCAATTTGAACTTGGAAGTTAGAAACTGCTCGTACAAAACAATGCACTGCTTCTGCGACTTTTTGATGGATGAAATTATGTGTACTTCCACTATCAATCAAGACTACTACTGGGCGATGTTTAATAAAACCTCTGATTTTGAGAGTTTGAGGGGAAGAAATTCCTGCCAAAGCATGCAACGAAATAACTGGTTCGTCAGAGACATTGTCCTTTTGGTTGTCTTCTTCTAGCGGCTCATGTTCCTCCAGTGGTGGATCTTCCTCTGTTGAGCTGTAGTTAGTGGCATCAATTTGAAAAAATTTGGGCTCCTTGCATTTATGACCTCGGGAGTATTTTTCATCATAGTAGTAACATAGGCCTTGCTTTCTTCTTTCGGCCATTTCCGCAGGTGACACCTTTTGGACCTTAAGTGTTTGAGTCGTGTTGTGAGCCTGTGGGGGGCGACCTTTAGCGGAGAAATTTGGGTGACTGTATTGGGCTGCTAATGCACGTTCCACGTTACGAGCTACCTTGCAAACCTCCGCCCATGTGGGAGGGTGGTGCAGTAGGACTTGGGCTTTGATAGCTTCTTTAAGACCGCTGATAAAACATTCCGTGTAGAACACATCTGAGAGACCCCAAGTGCGGAAGGCTAAGGCTTCAAAAGCTGTAATATATTCATCCACTGTACCAGTCTGTCAGAGCTTAGTAAGGTGACCCAAAAAAGATGATTCCTGGTCAAAGCGGTCTTGAAGAGCTTTGGTGAATTTGGTCCAAGTCCTAAAAGGTCCAGTGCAACGTTGATGCCATTCCCACCATTGCCACCTTTCATTGTCCAAGTACATGCTCCCCAACATAAGCTGAGTCTCATCATCGAAGATGTGATTCAGTTTGAAATACTGCTCCATTTGTGCTATCCATGCCGACGGGTGAGAACCGTCAAATTTATGCATATCCAACTTGGGAGGTCGCTTGATCCGGATTTAAACAGGAACGCAACAAATTACAGAGATAACCATATACACAAAGATGCAGCGGAAATAATACTTCATTTCATTAATGGAAAATACTGAAATATGCTTACAACCAGAAATGGAAATAAACCAGCTAGGGCGATGGTAGCTTATCTCTGAGAAGAGATGTGATGGCTACATGCCTCTGAACTATGTTACAATGAGGCTCGAAGGCCTATTTATTGTTGAGAAACAATGGAAAACCCTTAACATTCCAAAACCTAACCCTAGGAGATGAAACGCCAAACTGTGGGCCCCGTTTGGGGTAAATTGGTACATCAACTTCCCTGGGTCGTAACTTTGGCATATGATCTCCGTTTGACGCGTACAATAGCTCATTAGAAAGATCTATCCGAGCACTATCATTGTTGGAACGGGCAACATCGATCCATACCATGGACCCATGTTGCCTCTGGATTCCCCAAAAAACGTCGTTTAGGGCCTCAAAACGGCTCCGGAAGTTCAGGACCCGAAAAACTGCTAAAAATAGTAAGTTGTGCTACAATTAAGGAAACTGAAAATGCTGAGAAAGACAATGGTGGGGGTCCAGGTGGACTTGGCAGGTGGCCACCAATACCCACCTGGATCATTCCTCCCCCCTTAGGAAGCAATGGTCCCCATTCCGTTGAGCTCCTCCATGAGATGAGGAAACTTCTGCTGAACTTGTTCCCTGGTGAGCCACTTGCCCTGCTGAAGGAGTTGGCCTGCTTTGACAACTCGATACAGTTGGATATTCTGTTGGCGAGTGTTCTTGATCTGTGTGTCCATGATCCGATCAGTTGCAGCTTGTTCCATGCAATCTGGATTTAATTCTGTGGGTTTGAGCTGTTCTGCAATGTCGGATGTGTCTAGCAATGGTGGAAAGTATGGCCGAAGGCGGTCCACATTGAACACTGGGTGCAGGCCAAGGAATGGGGGAATGCTGAGCTCAAATGCATTGTCTCCCATTGTCTCTCAATTTCCGATAGGCTCCAGTAAGGCGTTCCTTTTGCAAATGCAACCAGACTTTGTCGCCCACCTGAAACTTGTGTGGCACCCGATGTTGATCATGTCACTGCTTGTACTTGGCATTTGATTTCTCAAGAATGTCATGGACCTGCTGGCGAATATGTTGGATGCGCTCAATGAAGCTGGTGGCCTTATCTGTTTCGGACTGGACATGAGCTGAATTCATATGAGTAGCTGCAAGTGGCATGGCCACATCAATGGGGCATAGTGGCTGGAATCCCAAACCCACCTGAAAAGGGCTATGGCCAGTGGAGCTGTGAAGAGCTCGGTTGTAACTGTGCTGAACATAGGGGAGGCTCTCGTCCCATGTGCGTGGACGCTTTGAGTTATACATGCACAGAATGTGCACAATCATCCTATTGACAACCTCTGTCTGGCCATCAGTTTGAGGATGGAAGGCTGTGGACTTTGTGAGTTTGGTGTCCAGCATTGACTAGAGACTGGACCAAAATGTGCTGAGAAACCGACTGTCCCGATCTGAGATGATAGATTGTGGGATCCCAAAGTGCACCCACACTCGTTCAAAGAAGAGTTTAACGGTGGCTTCTGCTGTGATATTCTTCTTGCAGGCCACCATAATGGCCATCTTCGAGAACCTGTCGACGACCACAAAAAAACAGTCATTTCCATGCTTAGTGGAAGGAAGGCCTGACATGTAGTCCATGGAGATGGATTCCCAAGGTCGACTAGGGGTAGGCAATGGGGTATAGAGGCCGTGCTTCTTAATGGTCGGTTTGGCAATGGCACAGGCAGTACATGATCGGATGTACTTCCCAACATCCTGTCGAAGATTCGGCCAATAGAAATAATTTTGCAGTACTGCCACTGTTTTCTCGACTCCGAAATGCCCAGCAGCCCGACTGTAGTGTGCTTCCCAAATCATCTTGGCACGCTAGCTTGAAGGAACACAAAGGTGACCGAGGTGGCATAATAGGGCATCCTGGAGGTGAAAATCTACAACATGCCGACCCTCCAAGAGTGTCTGGTATGTGTGGCCGAATTCTGGGTCGCTTTTGTAGAGAAGTGGCCAATCAGAAGTCTCGTGCCCACAAGAGTTGAGCACGGTGGTTAGCGCCATGATCGGTGGTCGACTGAGGCAATCTGCAACATTATTGGTGCTGCCCTTTTTATACTTGATATTCAAGTGAAACTGTTGCAGGTATGTAGACCACTTCTGATGGCGATCATTCTGCAATTTCCCTTGGGTCTGGATGAACTGCAGGGGTCGGTGGTCTGTGTGGATGACCGTTTCCTTCCCCAAAATGTAATGCTTCCATTGTCGGCAGGCCTGTATAATGGAATACATCTCTTTATCATAAGTGGGGTACTTCCGGACTGTGTCTGAAAGTGTTTCACTGTGATATGCCACTGGATGTCCATGTTGAGTAAGGACTGCCCCAATAGCATAGTCAGAGGCATCTGTCTCGACCTCAAATGGTTGTTGTAAATCTCTGGTAACGAGCACTGGTGCCGTGCATAGGCGATCCTTCAACTCCCTGAATGCCTTCTATTGAGATTCAAACAAAAGAATTTTGCTTTTGCCCCTCCCTTGGTGACTTGACTCAAGGGCCAAGAAATATGAGAAAACCCCAACACAAACCTGCGGTAGAAGTTGGCAAGACCTAGAAAGCTGCGGAGCTCTGTTAGAGTGGTTGGAGAGGGCCAATCCCGAATGACTTGGATCTTGGCTGGATCGACATGCACCCCCTGTTCATCAATGATGTATCCCAGATACTGAACCTGGGTCATGCCAAAAGTGCATTTCTCCAAATTGGCACATAGCTTGTGTTGCCGCAGTGTTTGGAGAACCTGTCGGATGTGTTGGAGGTGCTCTTCCCAACTCTGGCTGAAGATCAGAATGTCATCCAAGTATACAAAGGAGTTAGTGAATGGCCGCAAGATGTCATCCATTAGCCTCATAAAGGTTGCAGGAGCATTCGTCAATCCGAAAGGCATGACCAACCATTCGAAGAGGCCCTCCTTGGATTTGAAGGCAGTCTTCCACACATCGGAGGGTTCGATTGGTACCTGGTGATATTCTGACTTCAGATCGATCTTGCTGAAATATTTCGCCCCCTTTAGTTGGTCTAGGAGGTCATCAATCCGCGGGATCGGGTACCTATTACGGACAGTGATCTTGTTCAGCGCCCGATAGTCAATACAGAGTCTCCACGTCCCATCCTTCTTCTGTACCAACACGATCGGGCTCCCACAGGGCGATGAACTCGGACGGATGTGACCTTTCTGAAGGAGCTCCTGAATCTGCCTCTTGATTTCATTGTTCTCCAGAATGGAGCGCTGATAAATTGGTCCATTGGGTAGCGGCGCACCTGGGGTCAGATCGATGGAGTGCTTGACTTGACAGTGCAGAGGAACCCCTGCCAGGGAGGTGAAGATGTCCTCGTACTCCTCCACAATCTTGTCCATCTGTAGTTGTCATGCAGAGGGACCCCGTTTGGAGGCCGCGGCTACTGTCTTCTTCTTTCCTTGAGGGCGTATCATCAGGAAAACAAATTTCCTGGTTTTGGAAATGATCTTACTGCATTGTTTTGCAGTAATCAAAGAGATGGCGGCAGGTGGTGCTACCTCTGGTATCCTGAACAACTTATTTCCCAATGTAATAATAACAGCACGAGGCCTTGATTCATACACAGCATGTCGCTTCCACAAGTATGGTTGTCCTATTAATACATCACAAACTTCAAGGGGAGCAATGTCACACAATACCTCATCCGTGAAGGGCTTGATGTTGTATGGAAGGCGACACTGCTGGCTCACGCGAAGATCTCGTCCTTGGTGAAGCCACCCAATGGTGTATGGTTGTGGATGTGCTGTGGTCGGTAAGCCCAACCGCTTCACGACCTCTGCCGAAATGAGGTTCTTTTGACTCCCGCTATCAACAATGAACTGTATCGGGGAGCCCTTTACCCACATCTGGGAGTGGAAGAGACGCTCCTCCTCCTCTGGATCTTCGGGTTTATTTTTCTGGATCTTTGCGGTAGCAACAGTGGCGCTGGGATCCGCATCAATGATCTGCTTCCCTTTTTCATACCCCTTATCGGGTTCTGACTCAGAGTCAGAACATGCATCTGATTCTGAAACCTTTAGCTCAGCCACCAGTGACTGCTTGGCCCGACACTCACTTGTGTTGTGAGTGGAGCTCTTATGGAACTCACACCATTTTCCAGTGTCCTTTCTTGGCTTCGCGGCACTGTTCTTTGCTTGCAGCTTCGACTAGTTGTCTTGGGCTGTCCCGCCTTGGCTTTGTCCTTTGTTCTGTGGTTTAGGGGCACCTTTCCCCTGCTTTGGATCCAAAGTCTCGCTTCTTTTGTTTAAACTTCTGCTCGATCTTGACGGCATATCGGTATGCTGCGCCGAGCGAGGGGATGTTTAGGAATTGTATTTCTTCCTGGATGTACTTGTGCAGGCAGCCACAGTATTTGAGTATCAAATGTTGCTCCGAATCCTTGATACCCAACTTTGTGCGAAGGGTATGGAAAAGATTGGTGAACTCCGGCACGTCTTGGTCCCTTCCCTGCCGCAGCGTGGTCCACTTTATGTATTCATCCTCATAGCTTCCGACAGGGTAGTACTGCTCCTTGATGGCATCCCGGAACAAATCCCAGGTGGGTGCGGCTGAAAATAGTGAGCCAGTACTTTCATCCTTTTGCTCGTAGTAGGCTTCCCACCAGTCCTTGACGTGGGGGGCTGCTTTGAGAAGAGCAAAAACAATCTTTTCTTGACTCGAAAATTCATGAACAGAAAAATAACCCTCTAGCAGATTTAACCATTTATCTACGGCATCTGCGTCTATCTGACCCTCGAATATGGGGATTTCAAAATTAACTTGTACCTTAAAGGGTGTGGCGTTTCCAGAGTAGCTGCTGGAAGCCGATGCGTCGCTTCTGGGTAGCCGCTGAAGGATCTGGGCAACGCTGTCCATCATCGCGTTCCGTTGTCGCTCGAGGGCTTCTTCGAGCAAGATTTTGATGGGATCTCCTGCCCCCTCGTCTTTCTTCTCGTCCGCCATGGGAGGCCGTCGGGATTTGCGAGGCTGGTCTTGCAAAGGTTCAACCAGTTCAAGCCCTAACTCCTTATATCCCGACCTTGTTGGGGACATGCAAAGAAAAACAGAGAAAAAGCAGACCGCTCTGATACCACTGATCTGGATTTAAACAGGAACGCAACAAATTACAGAGATAACCATATACACAAAGATGCAGCGGAAATAATACTTCATTTCATTAATGGAAAATACTGAAATATGCTTACAACCAGAAATGGAAATAAACCAGCTAGGGTGATGGTAGCTTATCTCTGAGAAGAGATGTGATGGCTACATGCCTCTGAACTGTGTTACAATGAGGCTCGAAGGCCTATTTATTGTTGAGAAACAATGGAAAACCCTTAACATTCCAAAACCTAACCCTAGGAGATGAAACGCCAAACTGTGGGCCCCGTTTGGGGTAAATTGGTACATCAACTTCCCTGGGTCGTAACTTTGGCATATGATCTCCGTTTGACGCGTACAATAGCTCATTAGAAAGATCTATCCGAAAAAACGTCGTTTAGGGCCTCAAAACGGCTCCGGAAGTTCAGGACCCGAAAAAATGCTAAAAATAGTAAGTTGTGCTACAGTTAAGGAAACTGAAAATGCTGAGAAAGACAATGGTGGGGGTCTAGGTGGACTTGGCAAGTGGCCACCAATATCCACCTGGATCATCGCTGACTGGGTTGTTGGTGGGTGTGCCAGACGTGAGGAGAGTGGCTAGACTCACCCTCATTGTGTTCATTGCCATTATACGCCTCCTCGTGGGCTTGCTCCTTGCATTTCGGGATTATTTTCTCGACCATGCTACATAGTCTGCTAAGCTGAATGTGGAGGAATTGCACTGATTCTTCAAGTTTGTCCATCCTTTCATTGGCCATCGCTTGAGCTCTAGTTTCTACCATACACCAACCTGATTTTTTTTAAAATTGGGACCGCCTAATTTTTTTTTCACTAAGAAGTGAATGGTACCACCATGCTCAGCTCGTCGTCCTGATTCTGATGGGCTAGATCACCAATAAGCGCCCCGAAAGATCTCAGATTTTTTTTTTTTTTTTTTTGAAAACTCCTAACGGAGTTTTACTCCTTCCTTATCAATACTGCAGTGGCCAAATCCTCAAAATGTCAATGCGGCCAAAAGTCCTGCGAAAATTATACCCCGGTATAGGAACCCTTCACAACGACTCCGATCTGGTGGATCTGAGAGATCTGAATGGCGGATCTGATAGCTCTGGGCGGCGGAACAGACTGCTTCTGCGGATCTGATGGATCTAATAGATCGGAATAGCTGATCTGCGAACTCGAGACTGCGGGACTGATGTCTGCTGCTGCTGCACCCCTTTGCACAAGCGGATCTGGAAGAGATGATGTGTGATCCCCCGATAGAAAAGGGAACTATGGTCTTGAGGAGTGTCAGGTGCTACAGATCGCAATATACATAAGGGTCTGGCAGTAGTACTCGGCCCAATGTTTCAGGGCTCTAACTAAGGAGGATCGACCATACCCTTAGCCGTACAACCCGACTACCCTATCGTACGGGCGAGTAATCTCTCCGAGTGCTGTTCTCGGTGTACTGTAGCCGCAAGATGACCGACGGTTTATCTATGGCGAGGTTTCAAGGGAGCCTAGGGGGCTTCCGATATACCCAGAGGGTACGTGGAAGACAGTCCGTGCGCGGTTCTGTCTAATGCGCTACTACTCGAAGGGGTACCCACAGGGGTTACAAGGGAGTCCAACAGACGTGACCACCTCTTGTATTTCCTGCGTGCATGCCTCCCCAAATCCGCAGGTTTATGTGCTCAACGACAGATCCCGTGGTTTAAAGACGCCGGAACACGTCTCTAGCCAATTTTTTTTTTGTTAAGAAATGGAGATCCCACCGGCCCTGGAAAGTGCTCTGATACCACTTGTTATGCTCTTAACCTACAAAATGATACCCAAATACATAATATGCGAAGAAAAGATACCCAGAACACAGAATAGCAATGATTTTATTATTCAGAGAGTAATGTTCACTTGCCTCTTCGAGGGGGCAACCTCCAATAGAGCAGAGCTCGATTACAAAATAAGACACGATGCTCCTTGCAGAGAGTCTCTATCCTTTATATATGACTCATACATGCAATACCACGGGCCAATACCGTGGGTTTTATTAATACCATCTATCTAATACTACGGCCCATTTGCAACTAACTGTGGTTCCGTCATTAATTGCGAATTAACCACTTACAATTATTAATATGGGCTTTATTGACTCTTGACTATGACGTGATCCCATTACATAAATAAGGGGGTTAGGGTGGGACCCTAACAACAAACACGCCAAATGAGTGGAGTATTTGCAGAGTTTCAACTTCGTATTGAAGCATATTAAAGGGCAGGCCAACAAGGTGGCGGATGCACTAAGTAGGAGAGCTCTACTTCTGCAGGAAAGCATTGTGCAAGTGTTGGGTTTTGAGCACTTAAAAGACTTATACTAGACTGATACAGATTTTAAGGAGGCCTATGAGGCATGTCAGAATCCCTTGGTGAGAGATAACAGTCCATGGTTGGATTACAACCTACAGGAGAAACTGCTGTTTAAGGGAGGACAACTATGCATACCTGACTGCTCGATGAGGGAGAATATTATTTGGGAGAAGCATAGTGAAGGTCTGGCCGAACATTTCGGCATGGAAAAGACACTCTAGAAACTTAGTTATTTCTACTTTTGGCCAAAGATGCGAAGGGATGTGCAGCGATTTGTGGCCAGATGTAAAGTGTGCCAGTTGGCGAAGGGTCACAGTCAAAACATGGGACTGTACACACCGTTACCTGTTCCAGGCAGACCGTGGGACTCAGTCAGCTTGGACTTTGTCTTAGGTCTACCTAAGACACAACGAGGTTACGAATTGGTGATGGTAGTAGTGGACAGATTCTCGAAAATGGCGCATTTCATCCCTTGCAGAAAAACCAGTGATGCCACTCACGTGGCCCACTTGTTTTTCACAGAGATTGTCAGGTTACATGGGTTTCCTAAGTCTATCCTGTCGGACAGGGATGTGAAGTTTACAGGACACTTTTGGCGTACCATGTAGAAGAAAATGGACACACAGTTGAGTTACAGTTCTGCTTATCATCCTCAAACCGATAGACAAACAAAAGTTGTAAACAGGAGTCTAGGAAACCTGCTACGAAGCCTGGTTGGAGAGAATTTGTGGAAGTGGGATCGAGTGCTGGCATAGGCAGAGTTCGCTTATAATGACTCGCCTAACCGTAACACAGTATTCAATCCATTTCAAATCCTGTATGGCATGCATCCTCGCGGAGTGCATGAGTTGCGGGATCTTGGACTGTAAGAAAGGTGAAGCGCAGATGGGGAAGATTTCGCTAACGCGATGAGAGATTTGCATGAGCAGGTAAAAATAAAATTACAGGACAACAACTTAAAGTATAAACAACAAGCAAATTTGAAGAGAAGGGAAGTATAGTTTAATGTGGGAGATGAAGTCCTTGCGCATTTGCGCAAGGAACGCTTCCCTAGGGGTACATACAATAAGTTAAAGTATAAAAAGATAGGACCCTGCAAAGTCCTTCGGAAATTTTCGGCAAATGCCTATGAGATACAGTTGCCACTCGGAATAGGCATTTCACCTATCTTTAATGTAGCAGATCTGTTTCCCTACACGGCTGACCCAGAAGAGAAGGAAGAAGACGGAACCACGCGGCCTACACGAAATACCTAGGATGGAGGAGAAGCTTGGATGAGACAGATGCCTTACGTTCAGCCTCCCGAGATCGAGCGCATTCTCGATACTCAGGTGGCCAAATGAACTCGGCGGAAGGAGTATCTGCAATACCTGGTCAAGTGGAAGAACTGTCCTATCGAGGACAGTTCGTGGCTTGATGCCAGGCAGATTGAGCAGACATGTTCTTCAGTTGAGGAGCTCATGGACCGGAGTCATGATTTTCTTTTGCCCGGGAGCCTGATGCAGGAGCATCTAGCTCAAGCACCATGATTGGGTGTCGGTCTCTGCCAGGTCGAAGAGTTGAGTTAACTTTTTATTTGTCTTTATGTTAGTTGACAAAATAGGAGGTAGGATTTTTATTTTTATTTTAATCTCTAAATTAGTTAAGGGTAGGTTTGATCAGTTAGGGTTATTTGTTTGTCTGTTGCTAATAAGTCATGGATTAATAATTGTCCTGTTCTTTTAAAAAGAAAAAGACAAATGTGTCTAAAATGAAAATCTTGTCATAAGGACAGAAGCGAATGACTAATAACCATGTAACTGTAAATTCTATAAAAGCAACTGTACAATTTCATTAACTAGAACCATAAACATATAAATGTAACAACAAAAGTCATGTACGGGGTTCAGTACCTCTCGCACTCGAATAATAACAATAACAAAGAAACTAAGTTCCGTCCATCTGTATGTTCTATGGTACTCTATTGTGTTTTCCAATTGATGACTATCTGAGAAGACAACTAACATTACACAAATTCTTGAAATTAATTCTTTTTATTTTCCTGAGAAAAAGAACCAGTTCCCATAATGAGACAGAAGAACAGATACAATACGAGGGTTTATAATTCATTTGTAGCAAACAATGAAGATAGACCAAGAGTGATACAAAAAGTTTCGGTACAGGCCAAGCACACACGGCAGGATGAAAACTTCCACCGTACATATAAATTGACATCATACAAAATTACCAGCGTATCTACAACATTCGTGCACGTTCATATAATCACAAGCAAAACTGAAGAATCATAACTGCAGTTCAGGCCAGGCATTTGGAGTAAACCAAAAGCAAATGTCATTCAGGTAAATCAAAACCAAATCCCATTATATTTTCTTAAAGGATTTTTCTTTCAAAATTGCAAATTCCAGTGTATAACAGTAATGTAAAAAAAAGTCGTAAACGTTCAAACCGTGAACGACAAACCCTAGGTGAGGGTTTCAAACACCTACTCATACACTGATATAGACACGCAGACCCTGGACCGACAAACCCTAGGTGAGGGTTTCGAAAGAAAATTTCATCCATATACAGAAGATGGCAGTCAACAAAACAGTGGAAGTCCAAACCTCAAAACGATAGAGCATCACTCACAGCGTGAGTCAATTGACAAGCATTGAGCCATACGACCAGACAACCTAAATTGAAACCAGACCGAGGACTAAAGAAAATACAAAGAAGCAGAGCCTACTGGACAAGACCGAGGCATACAACGCTGAGACCTCCAACTGCAAACCCTCAATACCTGCACAGCTAATGACACACGTGTTAAGAAATATATTGTTGCCAAAGTGAAAGTACAGAGCCTGGAGAGAACAACCCATGGAAATTGCATCCACTTTACCTGAGAATTTTTAGTGAGAGCTGAAGACAGACATTCCACCCAAAGTTCCAACTAACTGCAGCGACGAAGGAGCAAACCAGGTCAGAAGCTGTGGAAATAGAATCACAAATTGAAACAGAGAAGGAAGACCACCTGCGTTTTAAGCCGAGGACGAAAGAATGCCATCGAATTGAGCCTGGAGACAAGCCAATCACTAAGTTGCCAACCAGAACGAGAAATACCAGCACAAAACTTGAAATACGACGGCCTGTTGAACCAACAGCAGAAGGAAAACAAACCACAACAGAAATATCACTTACCCAGGCGGCTACAGGGCAAACCACAACTGCCAACGAACCAAGGTTTAAGAACAACCACATTCACAACAAAGAGCTATTATAGAAACAACCAAAGGCACGCCCAAGACTCGCAGCAAAGCTGCCCACCAAAACTTGCAGAGCACAGCGGAGCAAACCCTCGACAAGCCAGAAGCAAATGACCAAAATGAGCGACGAACAAAGGGTTCATGCATAGGAATGAGCGTGAATACGAAATCCAAGGAAAGTAACCATTCATTATTGTGTAATTGAATGCCACATAATACAAACCCAAAATATCCGATGGCACATTCCTTCCACGCGTAATCACAATCGAATTATTCAACCAAACATATAATCACCACATTGATCATTTTAATTACGACAGACTGTAAAGTGTTGCGTTGGTCCCATCAAAGTGGTATCAGAGCAGGTTAAATTGATTGAAGACGTGGAAATAGGATGGCGAGGTCGTGCTCAAAGGATAGCAGAGGAAGGACTGAGATAGGAGATCAGAATTCTTACTGCCCATTTGGAGGCAGTGGAGGCAGGGAGAAGAAGGGACTCGGAGGTAGGCAATGACAACGAAGAGGAAACCGAAGCAGCAATAGATGGACCGGAAGGTGAGACCCCAGAAGTGATATTGTTGAGGTTTGTTTTAGTGGCAAGCAGTAAACCCAAACTAGAACTCCCAACCTATGATGACAACCTGTCCATAGAGGTTTTATTGGATTAGATCAGCGAGATGGATAAGTATTTTGAGTGTGAGGATGTCAGCGAAGACTGCAAAGTTAGGTTCACTGCGACGAAATTGAAGGGACACACAGCCCTGTGGTCAGATAGTGTCCAGACGGAGAGAAAGAGATTGAAAAAGATGTCGATTAAAACCTGGTCAAGGATGGTCGCCAAGTTGAAGGGCCGATTTCTGCCGAAAGATTATCAGATTGCACTACAAAGGCAAGTGCAGAATCTGAGACAGAAAGGAATGACGGTAAGGGAGTACACGGAGGAGTTCTATCGAGTGAACTTATGAGTCAGATATACAGAGGATACCACGGAAAGAACAACTAGGTATGTAAATGGGTTAAGATTAGAAATTTTAGATGAAATCAGTATTTTATCTCCAAAGAACACTGAAGAAGCGTATCAGAGTGCGATGAAAGCTGAAGAGAAAATTACTAGAAGGCAGAATGCTCAGAGAGGACGAGGAGCCGGCAGGGGAAAAGGCCAGTCATATGGCAGAGGGTGGACTACTAGTAGTAATGAGGAAGGCAGCAGTTCCAAAACTTCTGGATCAATGGAAAGAGGTGATAATGCGAGAGGCGGTAGGTCATCCCAACGAGGCAGGGGAAATGGCCGAGGAAGAGGGGCTGGTTATCAATGTTACAGGTGTCATAAATGGGGACACAGATCGTTTGAATGTCCAGAGGCAGATCAAGCTGGACAGCGGGGTGCATATGTTGCACAACCAGAAGAAGTAGCGACACCTCCCCAAGAAGCAGAAAATGCTCTAGAGGGGAAGCCCTGGTGCTGCACAAGGTGTTGTTAAAACCAGTCAAGGAGGTCACCGAACAGACACAACGGAAGGCTTTGTTTAGAACAATTTGTAAGTCACGTGGTAAGTGTTGTAAGTTAACTATTGACAGCAGTAACATTGATAACTTAGTGTCCACAGAGATGGTAGAAAAGTTGGAATTGAAGCGCTTGAAACATCCCAACCCTTACAGAGTCTCATGGCTGCAAAAAGGCCATCCGTTGCTGGTGGATGAACAGTGCGAGGTGGAGTTTCAAATAGGCAGATATAAGGATAAATTCGTTTGTGACATCATGCTGATGGATGTATGTCACATACTGCTACGCAGGCCTTGGCAGTACGATAGGAAAGTGGTACATGATGGATTGAAGAACTGTTATAAGTTTGTCAAGGATGGAATCAAGCATAGCTTGTGCCCATCAAAGAATAAGGGACAATAGGGACAAGTGAACCAAAAGCATTGTTGGTTGATGGAAAACAGTTTCTGAACAAAGTTGAGGACAGTGAGATGGGTTATGCAGTTGTAAAGAAAGCAAGGACAATGTTGTTGCATACAGAGGTATCATATTTACCTACAGAAATCCAGTAGATGTTGCAGGAATTTACGGATATAGTAGTGGATGACTTGCTAGACAAATTACCCCCCAAAAGGAGTATAAGTCATCATATTGACTTCATACCCAGAGCAAGTTTTCTGAACAAAGCGACATATCGAATGAACCCCAAGGACAATGAAGAGATTAGGAAGCAGGTGAAGAATTACTAGACAAGGGATTGATAAGGGAGAGTTTGAGCCCTTGCACAGTCCCAACGGTTCTTGCCCCCAAGAAGGAAGGAGAGTGGCGGATGTGCACAGACTCAAGGGCCATCAACAAAATCACCATCCGATACAGGTTCCCATTGCCATGGATGGATGACATGATGGATTGTTTAAGCGGGACAACATATTTCTCTAAGATAGACTTGAAGAGCGGGTACCATCAGATTCGGATATGAGAGGGGGACAAATGGAAGACAACGTTTAAGACGAATGAGGGACTATATGAATGGCTGGTCATGCCATTTGGACTGAGCAATGCACCCAGTACATTTATGAGGTTGATGAATGAGATGCTGAAGGAGTACATCGGGAAATTTGTGATAGTGTACCTGGACGACATACTAATTTTCAACAGGACAAGGGAAGAACACCTTCAACATGTATGGAAGGTGCTGGAAAAATTACAGTAGAATAAACTGCTAATAAACTTGAAGAAATGTACCTTTCTGCAGAAGGAATTGATTTATTTGGGCTTTGTAATAGCAGAAAATGAACTGAAGATGGATCCGGAGAAGGTTGTGGCAATAGTTAATTGGCCATCTTCGAAAAATTTATTTGAGGTATGTAGCTTTCATGGACTAGCGAGTTTTTACCGGAAATTCATAAGGAATTTTAGCAAAATTTGTGCACCTATGTTGGACACCATTAAAAAGGCTAGTCAGCCTTTTTGATGGACAGATGCAGCGGAGAGAAGTTTCCAGTTATTAAAGAGAAAGATCACTGAGAGGCCGATCCTGAGATTGCCAGATTTCAAGAAGCTTTTTCAGGTTCGCTATGATGCTAGTAGTACGACTATTGGAGCTGTACTTGTCTAGGAGGATAAGCCTGTAGCATTCTTTAGCGAGAAGTTAAATGAAAGTCGACATAAATATTCATCGTATGATAAGGAGTTTTATGCTGTTATACAGGAATTAAAACACTGGAGGCATTACCTATTGGGAAACGAATTTGTGCTGTTTTCAGATAATTCTGCACTACAGTATGTAATGCAACAACACAAGTTGAACCACAAACACGCCAAATGGGTGGAGTATTTGCAGAGTTTCAACTTCGTATTGAAGCATATTAGCAGGCATGCCAACAAGGTGGCAGATGCACTAAGTAGGAGAGCTCTACTTCAGTAGGAAAGCACTGTGCAAGTGCTAGGTTTTGAGCACTTAAAAGACTTATACCAGATTGATACAGATTTTAAGGAGGCCTATGAGGCATGTCAGAATCCCTTGGTGAGAGATAACAGTCCATGGTTGGATTACAACCTACAGGAGAAACTGTTGTTTAAGGGAGGATACCTGACTGCTCGATGAGGGAGAATATTATTCGGGAGAAGCATAGTGGAGGTCTGGCCGGACATTTCGGCATGGACAAGACACTCGAGCAGCTCAGTCATTTCTACTTTTGGCCAAAGATGCGGAGGGATGTGCAGCGATTTGTGGCCAGATGTAAAGTGTGCCAGTTGGCGAAGGGTCACAGTCAAAACACGGGACTGTACACACCGTTACCTGTTCCAGGCAGACTGTGGGACTCAGTCAGCTTGGACTTTGTCTTAGGTCTACCTAAGACATAGTGAGGTTACAACTTGGTGATGGTAGTAGTGGACATATTCTCGAAAATGGCGCATTTCATCCCTTGCAGAAAAACCAGTGATGCCACTCACGTGGCCCACTTGTTTTTCACAGAGATTGTCAGGTTACATGGGTTGCCTAAGTCTATCCTATCGGACAGGGATGTGAAGTTTACAGGACACTTTTGGCGTACCCTGTGGAAGAAAATGGACACACAGTTGAGTTACAGTTCTGCTTATCATCCGCAAACCGACGGACAAACAAAAGTTGTAAACAGGAGTCTAGGAAACCTGCTATGAAGCTTGGTTGGAGAGAATTCGCGGATGTGGGATCGAGTGCTGGCATAGGCAGAGTTCGCTTATAACGACTCGCCTAACCGCAGCACAGGCTTCAGTCCATTTCAAATCCTGTACGGCATGCATCCTCGCGGAGTGCATGAGTTGCGGGATCTTGGACTGCAAGAAAGGCGAAGCGCAGATGGGGAAGATTTCGCTAACACGATGAGAGATTTGCATGAGCAGGTAAAAATAAAATTACAAGACAACAACCTAAAGTATAAATAACAAGCAGATTTGAAGAGAAGGGAAGTATAGTTTAATGTGGGAGATGAAGTCCTCGTGCATTTGCGCAAGGAACGCTTCCCTAGGGGTACATACAATAAGTTAAAGTATAAAAAGATAGGACCCTGCAAAGTCCTTTGGAAATTTTCGGCAAATGCCTATGAGATACAGTTGCCACCCGGAATAGGCATTTCACCTATATTTAATGTAGCAGATCTATTTCCCTACACAGCTGACCCAGAAGAGAAGGAAGAAGATAGAACCACGCGGCCTACATGGAATACCCAGGATGGAGGAGAAGCTTGGATGAGACAGATGCCTTACGTTCAGCCTCCTGAGCGCATTCTCGATACTCAGGTGGCCAAACAAACTCGGTGGAAGGAGTATCTGCAATACCTGGTCAAGTGGAAGAACCATCCTATCGAGGACAGTTCGTGGCTTGATGTCAGGCAGATTGAGCAGACAGGTTCTTCAGTTGCGGAGCTCATGGACCAGAGTCATGATTTTCTTTTGCCTGGTAGCCTGATGCAGGAGCATCCAGCTCAGGCACCATGATCGGGTGTCGGTCTCTGCCAGGTCAAAGAGTTGAGTTAACTTTTTATTTGTCTTTATGTTAGTTGACAGCATAGGAGGTAGGATTTTTATTTTTATTTTAATCTTTAAATTAGTCAAGGGTAGGTTTGATCGGTTAGGCTTATTTGTTTGTCTGTTGCTAATAAGTCATGGATTAATAATTGTCCTGTTATTTTAAAAATAAAAAGACAAATGTGTCTAAAATGAAAATCTTCTCATAAGGACAAAACTGAATGACTAATAACCATGTAACTGTAAAGTCTATAACTGAAAAGCAACTGTACAGTTTCATTAACTGGAACCATAAACATATAAATGTAACGACAAAAGTCATGTACGGGGTTTAGTACCTCTCGCACTTGAATAATAACAATGACAAAGAAACTAAGTTCTGTCCATCTTTATGTTCTAATGTACTCTATTGTGTTTTCCAATTGATGACTATCTGAGCAGACAACTAACTGTACGCAGATTCTTGAAATTAATTCTTTTTGTTTTCATGAGAAAAAGAACTAGTTCCCATAACGAGATAGAAGAACAGATACAATACGAGGGTTTATAATTCATTTGTAGCAAACAATGAAGATAGACCAAGAGTGATACAAACAGTTTCGGTACAGGCCAAGCACACACGGCCAGACGAAAACTTCCACCATACATATAAATTGACAGTCATACAAAATTACCAGCGTATCTACAGCGTTCGTGCACGTTCATATAATCACAAGCAAAACTGAAGAATCATAACTGCAGTTCAGGCCAGGCATTCGGAGTAAACCAAAAGCAAATGTCATTCAGGTAAATCAAAACCAAATCCCATTATATTTTCCTGAAGGATTTTTCTTTCAAAATTGCAAAGTCCAGTGTATAACAGTTACATAGCAGTACTGTAAAAATAAAGCCGTAAACGTTCAAACCGTGAATGACAAACCCTAGGTGAGGGTTTCAAACACCTACTCATACACAACTATAGACACGTAGACCCTGGAACGACAAACCCTAGGTGAGGGTTTCGAAAGAAAATTGCATCCATATATAGAAGATGGCAGTCAACGAAACAGTGGAAGTCCAGACCTCAAAACGATAGAGCATCACTCACAGCGTGAGTCAATTGACAAGCATTGAGCCATACGACCAGACAGCCTAAATTGAAACCAGACCGAGGACTGAAGAAAATACAAAGAAGCAGAGCCTACCGGACAAGACCGAGGCATACAGTGCCGAGACCTCCAACCGCAAACCCTCAATACCTGCACAGCGAATGACACACAGGTGTTAGAAAATATATTGTTGCCGAAGTGAAAGTACAGAGCCTGGAGAGAACAACCAATGGAAATTGCATCCACTTTACCTGAGAATTTGCAGTGAGAGCCGAAGACAGACATTCCACCCAAAGTTCCGACTAACTGCGGCGACGAAGGAGCAAACCAGGTCAGAAGCTGTGGAAAGAGAATCACAAATTGAAACAGAGAAGGAAGACTACCTGCGTTTTAAGCCGAGGACGAAAGAATGCCATCGAATTGAGCCTGGAGACAAGCCAATCACTAAGTTGCCAACCAGAATGAGAAATACCAGCACAAAACTTGAAATACGGTGGCCTGTTGAACCAACAGCAGAAGGAAAACAAACCACAACAAAAATATCACTTACCTAGGCGGCTACAGGGCAAACCACAACTGCCAACGAACCAAGGTTTAAGAAAAACCACATTCACAGCAAAGAGCCGTTACAGAAACAACCAGAGGCGCGCCAAAGACTCGCAGCAAAGCTGCCCACCAAAACTTGCAGAGCACAGTGGAGCAAACCCTCGACAAGCCAACAACAAATGACCAAAATGAACGATGAACAAAGGGTTCAGGCATAGGAATGAGCGGGAATACGAAATCCGAGGCAAGTACCCATTCATTATTTTGTAATTGAATGCCACATAATAAAAACCCAAAATATCCGATGGCACATTCCTTCCACGCGTAATCACAACCGAATTATTCAACCAAACATATAATCACCACATTAATCATTTTAATTACGACACACTGTAAAGTGTTGGGTTGGTACCATCAAAACTTCATTTTGAGTGCATATGAGAATGGATGGTTATTGATTTCTCTCACTGTGCCATACTTGCATCTATTTAAATGACTAAGGCTAAGCAAATTTCTTTCGTTATTTTGGAACATTATTTCTATGGCCACAAAAATTCCTTTCTCATTCTATACCTTAGCCTATCTCCCACCTACTCGATCTCCACAACAATGATGATAGTTGTATTTCTTTAATTTTTTATTAAAGTGTCACTTTATGATCTTCACCTTTCCAAGAACTCCACAAAGATGAATTTCTATCTATGATCGGTGACCTAAAGCTATCGAATAATTCAATGTGCTCTCCACATATGAGCTTGACAACGAATGACAAGAAAATTAATGAGTTGTGTGTATTCTTGTGGTAAACAAAGAAAAGCAATAGAATTTTATGGCTTACTTTGCAAATTCCATGCTACCACTAGATCGACACTAAACTTTTCGTTGAGCACAACATATAATCTCTAATGATAGCCCATGTTTTTTTGATAATTTGCTTCTAGTTGGTGAGACGAAAAAATAGAAACTCCTATTGATCGAATATAAATATATTGTAAAAATAAAGTGAAGATTTGTTTAGACATAGGGACAAGGATAGTATGTTAAACTTAAAATTACCAATCAATGAATTATGCTATTACGTGGACTTGTGAAAACTTTCTTAGACATAGGGTCAAGGATAGTACATTAAACTTTAAATTGTTAATCAATGAATTTTGCTATGGCTCTGTAGACTAGAGTTGGTGTAAAATTGACTACATGCCCCGATTATAATTAATCCTTACCTAGTCAAGTTGATATAGAAGCTTAGTTATTTTTATGTTCAAATTTGCACTTGTACTATGGATTGTTCATCATATGATCTAGTATATATAGAGAGTTGATCTAGTATATAGAGAGTTGTATGGGCAATACTATCAAGCGTTGCACTGCAATTGGGTAGCAAAAGAGGGCCACACTCAACCTTTAGAAATGCACTTATTATCCCTGTTGCAAGGTAGAGGATACATGTATTCTTTCTTTTTTTTGGTAGGTAAGCACCCACAGGGGATTTGAACTAGTAACCTATCACAAGGAGTGCCTTAACAATGCACCCATTCACCATCAATCCAAAGCCCCATGGGCAAGGAAACAGGTATTCAATTCATGGTCAAAATATGAATTAATAGATTGGTTGAAAAAAATTAAACAACCATTTATAATGTTTAACATTATAAATAAAATTAATTTATTTTTCGGAAATATTTTCAATTTATTTATCTAAACTGTGATTCGTTGAACAACATTGAGTCTTATTGTTTCATGATGATTTGCGTTGCTGATTAGGTTGACAACTCTGAGCGTTTGTACTAGGTTTTACGTTGGTCGTAGTACCCATGTAGATTCAACATCGATTTACTTTAATGTAATCCTCGAAACAGACAAAGATAAATGTGTAATTTCTGTTTTTTTACTGTGTTAGGCTTTTTTTTAACACTTCACTTTGATAAACTGATAAACTATTTACCTTGTTCAGTGGATGTCTACGTTCTTAATGCTCCCCGTGAACATAGTTGAGCAATGACACATGTCCACTATTTTATGGAGAGTATGAGAAGGTTCTCTGTTGTACTCTTTGTTCATATGCTATGGAGTTCACACAAGTCACGACGATCACATTTTTTTTTTTTTGTCTGAAGGTGTCAATACGAAATCAAGATTTGATGCATGATGTGGTGTGATTTTTGGAGTTCACATTGTCACAATTAAATAAGATAAAATAAATAAATTAAGTTTATACATTTTTCCACATTAGCATCTTATTTTGGAAGGTGTCGATATGACATCAAGATTTGATGCATAATGTGGTGTGGTTTTTGAAGTTCACATTGTCACAATTTAAAAACATAAAATAAAAAAATTAAGTGTATACATTTCACTACATTCGCATTGCCTTGGCATTAGAGTTAGATATGATTTTTTTTTTTTAATAATAATAATTATTATTTAGTTATTCATTAAAAATTTTAAATAGTTTTTTTTTTCTTTGTTAAAAATTATTATTAGAATTCTTTTCCTATAACGTTGTTAATACATAAATGAAAAAAGAAATACCTATATAGTGACATAATTGGAGGAATTTATTGCTAATGAATAAGTCGTATGGGATTGGGCCCTTATTGCCACACATGGGACCTGTCCACCAAAACTTTTATGTAGCAGCATGTAGATTCTACATGGAGTTACTTTAATATAATCTTTGAATCGAGCAAAAATAAATCTGTAATTTATGTTTTTAAATAAATTATTTAATGAGGTGGATCAAGTTGTTCTTAAAGGGGTTTTCAATCAAATTTGACAGAAAATGAATTTAAGCCTAATTTGTGTTTTAATCATTGTGTGAAATACCATTGCTTGTTGTATTGTAAATTGCAATTTGGATTCAACTATAAATTCATTGAAGTTAGGTTAATTTATTCTTCTCCTTTGTGTTCACATTCAACAATGTTTAAATGTTTGTCTTTGCATATGTGTAATTAACTAAATACATGTCTTGTGATTAATTAAATGTGCGTCCTGTGGCTTTTACTTATGAGCCACTACCCTCTCTCTGCTTTTGATAACGAAGCACTACGCTCTCTATGCCTAGAGTTTCACTTGTAAGATAGAAAACAAGTTAAGGAGCTCGCAGGAGGAATTGCTTACATGTGGAGTTTTCAAGATACAAGGACTTTGGAGAGCCGCGTGAAATTGAACCAGTGCTAACACTGTGAATAAGGCATGTTTCGTTATTGTAATGTTCCAGTAGTTGCAATAGTCAACTAGTGTTTTTGAAAGTTTTGGTGTTTTTTTGGGAATGCTTCTTTTAGGGTGGCAAATTATAAATTGTCTACATTTTTCCACTTGCTTCAAATTGATTTTTTTTCTTTGGAGAGAAAAATATGTTTTCTCATATTAGTCATCCCTCTTACAATTTGCTCCTTATGGTGGTTCTATTCTCTAAGCAATTTCCTTGTTTTCTAAATACAATGATTCACATGTTCCATTAAAGATATTTTGTATTCGCTTGACCATTTTCACTTTTGTGTGAAATAAAAAATCTTCTAGTGATGGTGGCTTGGTCAAATAGTCCATCTTGAAATTTGTTTTCTTGGCGAATTGAACTTATTTAGCTTCAGGGAAAAGCTGTTCGAGCAAAAATGTTATAAAAATAGAAAAAAACTGTTCGAGCAAAAATGTTATAAAATTAGAAATCCAAGACAGGAGAAAAACTATACAGCTTCAGGGAAAATTGTTCAAGCAAAAAATGTTATAAAAATAGAAGCCACATGTATTGCCCTTTCATACATGTGTGAAAATTGTGTACAAAATTATGAAATTATGGAATCGTTGTATGAACTTATGTTAGAAATATATAAAACAACGATATATTTACAAATAAATCTTGCCAGTTTAGAAAAAAATATTGTGAGCATAGACACTAAAATTATTGATGTAAAGAATTTGATAATAAAATGTTGTGTTGAAGTACTTTGTAGTAAGATAGTTATTTACGAATTCAATGTAAATACAAATTGGAGTGTCTACACCTGATGTTATTAGCTTGCAAATTTATGAACAAAATAATCAACCAAAATAATTTTTTAATAAAACTAAATTTATATAATTTTAAATATAAATATGAGATTTAAAGATAATTTAAAAATCTAAGATAAAAAATCAGCCATTGATGGCCAAGCTCTCCACATTGGCCCCCTTTGGCTTTGAAGTAAGGTGATGATTCTTCAAAGAGTGTGATAAATTTTATTTGATTTGTCTCATATTTTTAGGTGAATTTGGTCTGGAATTATCTTGGAAGTCAACATTCCATTTAGAGAAGAGGTATTTTAACTTATTTTAAATTATTCAAATAATTTATTTTGATAAAACAATACAAATGTAAAACTTTAATTTATAAAAAGAATGAACATCCACATTTCTTTTCATAAATATGGAAAAACTAGACCAGTTTGTAGAGCAAAATTTAGAACATGTGTAAAGAAGTGAAAGGGAAAAACTAATTACACATTCAAGTGACCCCCAAGGGGCATCCTTTGCAGTTGTCACCCATCTTTACCGAAAGTTAAAATTTTATTTCAAATCCATTGAATGATACACAAAATACTCCTGGAAGTAGTTGAAAGGTGCTTTAATGCAACCTTATTTAGTGGCAACTGTACCAAATCCTAAGACACTTGGATATGCAAATATTGCTCAGCAACCAACGCCAACTACTCATCCTTGGATGAATGGATGGAAAAAATGTTGGGATGAAAACTACTATCTTAACATTGAAAACTACGATCAACTACTCAACTATTAAAAAAAACTATTTAAACACCCCTACATTCATATTTTTATTTATTTATTATTTTTTAATTCTTGCTAGATTCTTAGGATGTTGGTTGGAAATTGTGGCCTCCTTTATTTATTTATTATTTTTTAATTCTTACTAGATTCTTAAGATGTTGGTTGGAAATTGTGGCCTCCTTACACAATCCCCTAGTTTTTTTAACATGCAACACTCATTTGGTTCAACCTATCAAGGGAAAATGAGTAGATTTGTTAAAAGTTTTTGTTTTTATGTGAGTATATTTCATTTTTATCAATTTAACCTTATTTGAATTATAAGTTTCAATAGTGTAATGTACAAGAATTTATTGCCAGATTTTTTTTCAATATACTCTATCTATTTATAAAACAATTAAAATTTATAATATAATCCATTATTTTTTATAATTTAAAAATATTAAAATTAATATTTTTGATGATGATGATGATGATGATTAACGTCCGCTGAGACCAAATAATGGTCTATTGGACCTAAAGAAACAAATTATCTATTTTGATTTAATATTTTATTCCTATGCTCAAAAAGCTTGGAGAGAAGCCTCCCGAGCTCACTATAATTTTGACATTGTAAAAGGCTAGGAAGGTCAGTGTTGTAACAAAGATTGTGAAACTGAGATCTAATGTGGTTATACGCATGGCATTCTAAGAGGAAGTGGTTTTCATCCTCGATGTTCCTATTCTCACATATATGGCAAATCCTTTCCGCCCATGGCGTTTTAGGAACTGCCCAACGACCTGTTTCACTATGGAGCTCATGAGAATTCATTCTAATCTTTGCTATATTAATTTTTTTCTTTGAGCTAGTTAAAATAGAGAGATACTTTTGATCTTCTAGGGTGGGGTTGATGACTTTCTTATAATAACTTAATTTTCTTTTAGCCGCTAAGTCTTTCTCACACCACATTTTTTCTTTGAACTTAGAAGTAACAATATCTTTAATGTTATTTATGTTTTGCAATGCATCATTTTCATTGATCTCCCAATAGTTTATAATATGATCCTTTATTTTTTATAATTTAACAAATTAATATTTATAACTTAATAAAAAATTATATTGAAGAAAAAAAAACAAACAAAAAATCTAATAATCAAAATGCTCCCAAAATAATCTTAGTTTATTTTTATTCAGTTTAACAAAGAAATGTTCAACAAAAGGAAATGTAGTTTATTTGTTGAACGTGAACATGTTAATATGATCCATTATTTTTATAATTTAAAAAATATTAAAATTAATATTTTTATAATATGATTCTTTATTTTTTATAATTAAAAAAATTAATATTTATATTTAAAAAAAAATATTTTTATAATATGATTTTTGATTTTTTATAATTTAAAAAATTAATATTTATAATTTAATAAAAAATTATATTGAAGAAAAAAAACCAAACAAAAAATCTAATAGTTAAAATGCTCCCAAAATAATCTTAGTTTATTTTTATTCAATTTAACAAAGAAATGTTCAACAAAAGGAAATGTAGTTTATTTGTTCAACGTGAACATGTTTAAAAAGGCTCTAATCAAATACTATTGGAAGGGAAAAGCTAAGTTGTAATTTTACTTTTGGTTTAAAAAGTATGGAAGCTATAAAACAAAATGGATGTATTTTGGTAAATAAGTATTATATTTATATTTATAATCATATTTATTTTATAATAAAATTTATAAAATTTAAATTTAAATATTAATAATTTTTAATTATTATTAACCGATAGTATGAATTAAATCTTTATAATATTTTTTAATAAATTAAATTTATTTGAAAAGTGATTTTGCTCAAGGGCACAATTTAAACAAATCTCAAGTTTAAATAAGGAAACATGGACATTGAATATATTGTCTAGTGTGATTCTTATTTTCCTTTTTAGAATCCTATTGTGATCCTTCTTGCCTTTCTTGAATCAGTGACACTTGCACTTTGATTCAGTCTTCCACTTCTAATAGAAAAAGAAAAAGAAAAATATTACTGTGTTGACATTTGACTTTATTTTCCTTTTTAGAATCCTATCGTGATCCTTCTGGCCTTTCTTTGAATAGCTGACACTTGTACTTTAATTCAGTCTTCCACTTCTAACAGAAAGAAAAAGAGAAATATTATTGTGTTGACATTTGACCATAGGATTAAATAAAGTCATACTATAATATTATATTCATTGGCACTATTCGACTGTCATTAATTCATCTGCACACGAATTCGTGTTCATTAATCGTAGGCAAGAAGCTTAAGTAGAATATGACCACCAGAAGGGAATATGCTTGAGAGCAAGGGTTGTGATTTCACGGAGCGGTCCCCTCGTTTAAGGTGTCAATTAATAATTTTTTAATTAATTAATGGTTCATAGGCTCGCCTCTTCCATTTTCGTCCACTGGCCTCCTCAAACGCTCGCCTCCCCATCGGCCTCCTCATCGCTCGCCTGGCCTTCCTTGGAATTGTGATGGGTTCTTTGGAATCGATCACATTTGGAATTGTGATGGGTCGTTATCGTTCATTTTTTCAAATGTTAATGTCTCACGAGGACTACTTTTAGTGTTGAGAATTGGCAGGAAATTCATTAATATAAAAAGAGTTATTTAATAGACATAGGGGTTACTTAACACTACCTGGGATTGATTGTCGTTCAAGCCGTTGTTGTGTCATTCTCCTCTTCTCAATGCTGATTCCGTGCCTAACATTTGATTTTCGCCCGATGGAATTATATGTTCATCTCCTTCATCCTTCCGTTCCTATTCTTTGTTATCCTTACTACCTGATGTGCCCCTCTATTCCCCTGCTACTTATGCTTGGACGTGCAATACCAGTATTGCAAAAATGCTAATACATGTGAGAGTACGAATATAATGTATCCTTCCAGTGTAGGAAAGCGTGGATGTAGTCATCCCAACTTTCAGAAAACTGTATGCAACACCAGAAATACACAATTTTACCACCAAATTGGACCACCAATTTGGTTAACGGTGAGTTGGTTGAGACATTATCACAGCACCCTCCGGGAGCGTCGATGATGGAGCATTTGGTTACCAAATTAACCACGCACACTCTCAATTATTTGGATTATCCAAGCTTGTGTTGTATCACGGATTCTTCCATGCGTCGGCTGGTCAACGAGGATAATGCATTGAAAGCCCTCTATTGCAATTAGTTGATCCTCAATTTTTGTTAATTAATTGAATCCCAAAGTTATTTTTCAAATTTGACCCAGCACATTTTTTTTTTTTTTATTGAATTTTTCATTTGGTAAATTAAAGGTTTGTTCAGGTTAGTTCTCTTCAATTGTTCTTTTCATCAGTGTAGGGCTTGTTACAATAATGAAGTTTACGAAGATATTTTGAAATTTAACTTTCAAGACTTATCATTATACATGTACACTCTCACATGCATATAAATGTCCTTCGAGTAGTTAGTAGACTCTTGACCATAAAATCTAATTTAGTAGACTCTTGACGATAAAATCTAATTACTCTTCCACTTGTATTATTAATGAGACCGTGTATGTATAAGAATACAAGTATCCCCTCATTTAGTTTTAAAAATATCTCTCCCATGCAATTTTGCAAATTAGAGAGAAATTAATTATCTTATAATAAAAAAAATGCCTAGTTACTTTTTGTTGTGATTTTCGAGATGGTTATCTATTTCAGTTTATCCTTTGAATGACAAAATGGTTATTTTGTTTTTTGCAGACCCAATTTTTGTTGATTTCATATATATATATATTGAACTATACACGTTCACCAATGTTAACAGTAACTAAGATTGCATTCACCTCCACTGTGCATCACATATATGCTTATACGGTGTGCCCAGTAGACGCAGTGTAAGAATTTGGGTTGTATAGGCTATATTTGTTATAAGTACATATTTTATTTCTAGTATATTGTTGGTTTTCCTTTCTTAGTACAGGCCGAAGAGGAAGCCTTTTCCTCACAACTTTCCTCACAATTTCCTTCAATGAACAAAATTCATTATTCCCTCTTATTTTTGGAAACTATTGACTCAAAGTTGCAAATTTCTTTCTTGATAAGTGAGAGACTCTTCTAATTCACCTTTCTTAAAAATGATATACCCAATATTTTATTAGAAGTTATATAACTTCATATATAGATATTTATAATGATCTAAATAACACTTCCTAGGACGTTATATAACCATATATATGAGTTTATTACATTCACATTAATGTTTTAAGTTTGGGTCACAACCATAAATATTTCTAACTTCACATTGAAATTTGAAAAAATCACCTAAAAAGATGTTTCAACTCTTTCTCAATTTGATTGTGCTATTTTCATATTGACACTACAAAGTTAATCAATTTATGGGTTGAGATTCCACTTCTTATTTTTTTTATTAAATAGTGATATATTCTCCCTGGAAAAGCTAATAATATTGGGATGATGAATACAAATGTAAGTGTCTTTGAAATTATCATAATTTAACAATCTTATCTGTCTCTCTTTGCACCTTTTGAGGCAATTGCTAATTATACACATAGCGAGCCTATTCTGCTTAAGCTTCTTACCTACCATCAATGAAGACGAATTCATGCACGGAAGCAATAAACCTATCATTTAGAACTGTCTCAACATTGAGAACCAACAACCCATTGTTGGATGAAAAAGCGAAATAACCGATCTACCCAATGTTGGAAAGACTCCTTTACAGAGGACCTATCTGCAAAAATGTTACCTTAAGGTATGGGTTCTCCGGCACCTTGCTATTGAAGAATGTTGCGTCGGTCCAGTCAATTAAAAGGAAAACACGACGAATGGTGTAGAGACGCAGCACAAGAGCCCAAACCGACGATGAAAATATAGAGAAACCCATGATGATATTCTCCCTGAGAATTTGAAAAGAGAACAGGCACATATGAAGCATTGCATACCGAACGACATTCGATTATTCAAAAAAATAAATTAAAATTATTTTGAAAAATATAAATAAAAAATTGTTGAAAATTTTATAAATATATATTTTATATTTTATACAACATGAAATATTATTTATTTTAGATATGATAAAATGAAAGATGACTTAGAGCAACTAGTTACATTGATTTGAATAGTGACACATGCAAAAAAAAATATGATGTTTTAATTTTAGTGATGATAAAATGAAAAATGATTTAAAATAATCAAATAATTGTATTGATTTTAATAGCCAATTGTAATTAGTATCATTCTTTTCTTTCAATTAGCATTTTGTATGGAGGAATGTTGAGAATGGTATGTCCCTTTTAGTTTTTCATCCTTGCTTCAAAGAAAGTAAAATTAATATTACTAGCATTTTCACATAAAACAAGGACAACTGGTGTAGCAGTACTGCTCAAGGGTAACTAGCGTAGCGGTAATCCCTGCCCACATGCAATTTCAGTACTATATTGCAGCAATTTGCTTTATGCGACACGTTGGGTTGCAATTTCAATACTATGAAACAATTTATTTTATGTCACTTGTTGGGTTGCAATTTCAGTACTATGAAGCAATTTTCTTTATGTCGTGTGTGTGTTGGGTGATAGGAGATCAAGGTGCTTTATGCCTGACATCATTGGTAAATTTTGTGTGCATACAAAAAACTTATGCACATTACAAAGAGAACTTCAGGTACCTCCTTCTACAAATGAAGTAGAAACTAGAAAACTGATATTAGAAATAACATACAATATCACAATTTCAAAGGATTTCAATGATAGTGCCTCAAATGTACTAATAATGTTGCAGCCTTAGGCTCCATGAACTAGACCATCTATGATAGCTTCAATTTCCTTCCTGCTTTTGCCCAAGATTTGATACAACAATTCCAATAAAACCATAAAATGGCTTTTTGTTATGCTTTGCACTTCCATCGGCCTGTAAAGTTGTAAACCTTTAGAAAGATTTTGTTCGCAAAGATTTTGTATTGTAAATTTGTTATTGATTAATAAAATCTGTTTTATTTATCCTATACATTAAAACACATCTAATTTGCTAACTTTAAAATTCAATAATAAAAAAAAGCCACAGAGGAACACTAGATATGCAACCTTGTTAATTAAATAGTGAGCTTGACATTAATATTTTTACAATCCACCCAAAGGAAAAACTCTAAGGCCTTCTCACACAAACAAAGAATTCGATCACCAATAACCTTAAATGAGATTAAATTTTTATATCACAATTGGTGTTAATAAGCTAAATTGAGTTATTATTGTGTCACAATTGATTTTAATAATAAATATTTCTAAAACTTTGAACCTAAAATGTCATGCACCTAAGTAATTGTGATGGGAGAGAACAATTACATATTTCTCTTGTTTAGAGATACTAACAAATGACTAAGAACATACCACCTGGTTGATTTATTAGGGAATCAATGAAAACAAGTGTTGATTAATAGAAAAAAAAAGGAAAAAAAGTCCTAAGGGTTAGCTCAATTGTTCAAGTCCCTATTGTTAAAGTTGTTAAAGCACCTTTGCTCGATCACGAGTTCAATTCTCGCAACACTCTCGGGGTTAAGCTCTGTGGTTGAGCCAACAAGAAGTAATCCCTTCAGATGAATCTACTTGATACAAATATTATGTGAACATAAAAATTAATTAAAAAAACTGTTAATTTAAAAAAATAAAAAAAATAAATCGATATGATACTAAATTGATCTAAAATCACATGCTCATCTCTATCTCAATCTCATAATTTGTATCTCATAGCCAATATTCCCTTTTTCTTGAATAATCTTAACTAGATTTAATTCTATATAATAAATGCTATTAAATTAAATCAATTTCCATATATTAAGCAATAAACTATTATACTTAAATAAATTCGTATATACTTAATAAATCTACCTAGGTGGGTTTGGTTTTTTTTCGAAAAAAGACAATGACATCGTTTCAAACTTACTAATACACCAAAAGCAAAATTAACCAGAAAAATTCACATCTTTTTCCATATATTAAGCAATAAACTATTATACTTAAATAAATTCGTATATACTTAATAAATCTACCTAGGTGGGTTTGGTTTTTTTTTCGAAAAAAGACAATGACATCGTTTCAAACTTACTAATACACCAAAAGCAAAATTAACCAGAAAAATTCACATCTTTCTAACGTCCGATAAAATTAATAGTAAAATAGTAAATTTGAGCATTTTAGGTGTGAGCTAATCTACTAATGTCATAACATCTAACATATAACCAAATTTCAAGAAGGTCGAGTTAATTAGTACAAATTACGTCTCCGAGCAAACCAGTTATGCAAGTAAAGTCTTACCCAACGTTCTATATCAAACTGAGTGAGACTACAATTGACTGGGAGATTGTTTATTAGGCAATTTAGGGAGAGTAAGATATTGATTTTAAGGAATGGATCCATTGATTAACGACTGCTTTATCAAGCGATGCTAGATTAGTTGGAACTAAGAACATGATAAGGACTCAACAAGAAGCCCATAGTGGATCTTGTGCAGTTTTCAAAGTTGGAATTAAAAACATGATAAGGACTAACAAGCAACCCAAAGTGGATTTTAAAGTGATTATTATTATTTTTTAAAAGTAAGTTTGTTTATGGTTTTTTTAATGGTGGATTATTTTATTTTATTTATTTATTTTTAAATTTGAATTTATAATTGTTTTGAAAGACACTCTATGTGCATGCATAGGAGTAGAATGCATGAGTCAATAAGTTAATATAGGGGAAGTGATATGGTGTTGTTTAAAGTATCTTTTTTATTTGGCTTTGAATTGTAGGCGGGTGTGTAGTAGGAAATGTATGAAATTAAGATAAAAAAATTGGATTGCTAGAATGATAAATTTATTTTGACCATTTTCTAGTTTCTAAAATACGAGCGTTATGAGGCTTGCATGCATAATCAATTTTCAAGATATCTTTAACATATAGGCAAAGGTACCAACAATTAGGAGAAACGTAACAGTGGATGCTATAGTTTGAAATCTGAGATTTAACTGGACATGGGATTGATTAAATAATCACCCAAAGAAATAATTAGACTTAGCTAGAGCCAACATGATGAAAAAAATCTAAAAAAAGAAAGAAAAAGAAAAAGAAAAAGAGATCTGACTTCAACTTTAAAATCTATATGAGTGAGGAAATATGGAATAAATCCACTTGTTAGCAAACCAAATCAATAAATTATGTTTGTGAGTCTAATTTATAATTAATTAATACCTATTTACAAGCTTTATTAACAAACAAAAAATATAGGACACTAAACTTGTGTTTATAGAGTGGGAAATAAATTTTCCAAGAAGAAGATTCACTAGTGGTTTAATTAGTCCTGGAATTGAACTTTAAACTTTAGATGATGTGAATATGTGATACATCCTGAAAAACCCAACTATTAATACAAGTTTAAAAGTTGAAAGAGAATTACATGTGATATTCGTTCTGACAGGGAACACAACAAAGGAAAATGATATAAATCTTAATAATATTCTTAAGGAGCGATCATGGGTTATAGATATTCTTTCTCTTTGCTAGCAATTATATACATTTCCTTGGAAGTCATATTCAAAACGTAGACAAAATCCGAAGTAAGAAGTAAGAAAAGCCATCTTAATGCATGCCAATAATAATTGCTATAAGAAGAAGAGAATAAGTAGTCAAATACAAGTACCATATATATTGAAAGGAAACGAATAAATATCTAGTTCATATTAAACAAGGCGCGCTAGCGGCCTTTAAATACAAAAAATTCAGGAAACTTGGAAACCTTCTATAAATTAATGACTATTATTGCTGTGACGTTGAGCTAGCCAAAACTTAGAAAAAAAATCCCTCAACTATGGCATTTAGCCATAAAACTGTATCACAATTATGGGAAGACTTAACAAAAAAGCGTCTTTGTGAGAAAACCCTATTAGGGTAAGGCCTAAATCCCGTTACATTGACTTAAAATGATTTATATATAAATATCAACAACCATCTTATATCTAGGAGGGATGAACAAAATGTATAAAGGACTAAGCAAGTTGACCAATTAGGATATGAAGTTGGAAAAATGAAGTACGCATTGGGGCTTGTTGAAAATGTAACTAGTTTCGGTCTTCATAATTGTTGTTGTACTCATTTAAATGTATCCTATGTAATAAACAAAAGAAGAAAAGAAAAAGTTATTATTATTAAAGCATGGTTTTCATGCTTCTTATTAATGGTCTTCTAGGTAAAAGCATGTTCTTCATGATTCTAGGGTTTGTTAGGTCTTAAGATTTATTGTCATGAGTCAAAGGAGTCAACATCATGTTTATAAGACCCTTCCGGGAAAAATTTAATTGGAAAATGAATTATTTTTTAGTCTAGAAAGTCCCGGAAACTCCAAAAGTACAAGTCAGCCTAAATGAGGGAATTCAACCCCTTGGAAAGGCCTATATAAAGGAGAAGTTCGACCTCATTTGTCACCCACTCACCAAGAAGTTTGATCTCAAGAAAGAAGTTCAATATAGATGGGAAGCAAGAAGACAAGAAGAGTGAAGGTCTAGAAGAAGAAGATGACTTTTTTTGGGATATCTCTCTCACACATGCGAAATTCTAGGGTTTCTACAATTACTAGGAGGCTGAAATTGCTTATCTGAGTTGCAATAGGATGAAGTGCAATATCTTATTGTTGGAAGGAAGAATATTGTATCTTGACCTTGTTGACCTTAGGAGGAAATGTCTTGCTCAAGGAAGATCTCAAGAGGAAGATGGATTAGGGTTTTTGCATTTTCTACATGGCTGAAGTTGTTGGTCAAAGAAGCAATATTGAAGTTGGTAGGTCGAAATTGCAGTTTGAAGCTAGTTGGTTCTAGATCAAGGAAGGCCTTATTGAAAGGGTTGACTTGGTACTTGGAGGAGGACTTGATCTAGGGTTTGGGTCTTTATTGTCTCATATGAAGAAATTCTATAAGAAGAGAAGAGTTTTTCTAGGTTTTCCCCTTGGAGGGCTTTTGCCCTGTTTGAGAGCCTGATTTTTGTGTCCTTTGTTGCTACTGTTTTTGTTCTTGATGTTTGTTTGATGAAAATATCTAAATAAATAACAAAAGAAGAGTAACCAAGTTCACAAGAAAATATTAAGGTTAAAGAAAATTGGAATTAATAGTTGCCACATTGCATTTTCCAACATGGTATAAGAGCTAAGGTGACAAATAAGGCAACTGAAGGATCATCTTGTGGACACAAAGAAGGGATTGCTTATACAGGGGAATCATTTATGAATAAAAGAAGTATAAGACCTATTAATCTAGAAGGAGGATTTCTACATTGAAGAAGATCAAGACTACATCAAGCTCTCATCAAAGGAAGTCTTGAGAGGAAGACTATAAGAAAGGTTGTCCCTTGAGAGAAGGAGATCTATCTAAAGGCTCATTAACAGAAGGAAGCATGAAAAGAGTCTTGGTATCATTCATTACTCTTAAAAATTGTTGTTGGAGAAATCTTAGGAAACGTATTTAAAGGACAATATTGAAGTTTCTTCAAAGGTCTTGAGGGCATCAAGTAAGGTTGAAGAAATCATAAAGGAAGAGCATAATCTTGGTTATCAAGTGAGTATCTGTTGTCGCTTCTACAACAATCTCCAAAATTTTGGCCTACATCCAATCTCAGAGCATACTTTAACTCTACATGTTTCCATCACTAGTAGTAAGAGTCTTCCCATGTGTTTTCTCTAAGTTTTCTAGTCTCTTTTGACTCAGTTACCGGAGAATCCACAGTATGAACATTTTTATGCCAAAAGTGTCATATTTTGGCGTAACAAGCGTTGCATATCACATAAACATAGTTATGGTTCATTTCAAGGGGAAAATTTGGTGTTAATGAGTCCTATTTATCATATAGACATGTATTATACTCATTCCCAAAGTTTTAAGCACTATCGCACAAGTGTTGTCACCATCGTCGCAAAGTGTACCTTTAGTGTCACACTTGGGGAAAGTTGTCACATTGTCGTCACATTGGGGGTATTATGTTGTTCATGTGTTTTGAGTGATAAATGTTGTGTCATCAATTATTCTAAGTGTGTGATCATGTTTAAGTTTTGTCCTTGTTCACTTTGGCCTTATTGATCCCACACTTAACCAAATCCAGAAAAGTTCCTTCCCGAGCAACTTGACCTCACTCAACCTTCCTAAACTGCACACTACATAGTTTCAGCCCTCAAGCTCAAACCTTGCCTCTTGGAACTGCGCAATGCACAGATTTTGCCTTCGAGAACTGCGCACTGCGCAATCTTAGTGCTCAACCCTGACCCTTGAGCTCCAGAACTATGCAATCCTACCTCCCTACCACCTTCTTCTTTTCACTGCGCAGTCTCAAGCATCAAGCCTCCAAGCTGATCCCTTGAACTGCGCAAGCCCTAGGCCTTTGTGTTTCCACAACTGCATAGTGGGAAACCTCAAGCCTCAAGACTGGCTCCTTGAGCTCCTCAATTATGTAGTCACCTTGCCCTGACCTTCCAAAACTGCACACTACACAGTCTCATGCCTCAGCCCTAACCCCTGACCTCCTAAGCTGTGCAACGGCATAATCTTTGAGCCAGTCTCTCAGCCTAGCACCCAGTTCCTGCTCAATCAATGATTTTCATGGAGAATGTTAGACTAGGGGTTTTGAGACTAATGTCGTATGGTCATGAGTGAATTTCAGTTGCAGGTACTATACTTTGTTATGACAGGATGATGATGAAGGAGATTAAGAGGGAGACCTTATCGGAAGACACCTTCATAGCTGCAAAGACAAGATGTGTTGGAAAATGTGAATATGTTCAGTCTTTATTAATGTACTTGTCAAAAGAACAAAGAAAATATTTATTACTATCATTGTGACTTATTAAAGCATGGGTTTCATGCTTGGGTCACCTTGTTTTCGGTCAAAGTCCCCATTGAGGACTTCAAGGATTTATTTCGAGTCTATAGAGTCATTGTACATTTAAAGAGACCCTTCTTGGGGTTTTGAATCATGTAAAAAGGTTAAGTATTGAGTCAAATATGAATTATGTAACCTCCACACCATGTCAGCCTAAGAGAAGATAAATTCGGCCTAAGGAACCTATTCGACCCCATAAGGAGCCTATAAACTAAATCTCATTAAATTCATTTGGAGCATCATTTTATCTCACACAAGTTTGATCTCTCTTGTAGTTGGGAAGAAGTGTGAAGTTATCTTATAGCTGGGAAAAAGTGTGAAGTTTGTTATAAGGAAGCCAAAGTGAATGTGTGTTTGGGGAAATTTAAGGAGAAAGGAAAAATCGAAATTTTGGTGTCTCTCTCTTTGTGTTTTGTGGTTTGAATTGGGAGATCGAAGTCTCCTAAGTTTCGTTGTTGCTGAAAGCTGCATGTTGCCGAAAGCTGCTGCCTAGTCAAAGTTGCTAGAAGGGGTCGAAAATCTGGGAGGCTGACTTAGTGTGGAGGGAAAATTTGGTCTTGGTCTAGGGTGAAGAGTCTCAAAGAATACTATTGAAAGGAAGAATGATCTTGAATGGGTTTTCCCCTCGAGGGGGTTTTTTCCTTGACATGTTCCTATATCATGTGTCTCTTATTTTGTGATCTTCATACACACATAATATGATAATTTGTTGATGAAAGACAAGATAATAAAGAAGTAAAAGTATCCAACACACTCACAAGTAATTATCAAGAAAGGAGAATTAAACCCTAATATAATATCTTTGATTTTCCAACATGGTATTAGAGGTAAGGCTAGGAAGAGTCGAAGATCACTTTTTTTGCATGGATTCTCCCTCAATGATGAACTACATAAGAATGGGTTTCAACACTATTGGAAGATGGATCAAGAAGGTCATCTACTACTTGTTCAATAAGTTCAAGAGTTAAGGATTCTTGGCTACTCTTACAGGTTCTCTTTCTGATGACTATACTATTAGAGGCCTGTGATCAACATCGTTGAAGCTGGATAAAGGATTTACGCTACATTTTATATGTTCGAGGTTTGAAAAAGGATTTGATTTTATTGTTTAGAAGATAAAAGGGAAATAATTGTTTTTGTTAATGGAAAAGTATTGGTTTGGGAAAAAGACTCTAGTATTGATAATATGAGGGTTGTTTGGGTTTGTGAAACTAATGAAACTAGGTCTAAAGAAATATTAGACCTTTTCCATTCTGATGTGTGTGGTACCATGTCTGACAAATCACTTGGAGGTCATCTCTACTATGTAACATTCATTGATGACCATTCTACAAAGACATGGCTCTACCTCCTCAAGATAAAGATGAAGTATTTGATAGGTTCAAGGAGTTTAGGGATGAAGTGGAAATCTTAACCGAAAGAAATACAAGAACTCTGAGGTATGACAATGGTGGGAAATACACTTCTAAGGAATTGATTGCATATTGTAAGAAAGTTGATATTAAGAGGGAGCTCACTGTTCCCTATTATCCCGAACAAATAAATTGGCCGAAAGGAAGAATAGGGAAATTGAAGAAGGAATTCGAACTATGCTCCTTGATCGAGACCTACCAAAGTTCTTATGGGAAGAAGTAGCGTTGATAATCATATACATTCAAAATAGGAGTCCTCATAAGAGTCTTGATAATACAACACCCGAAGAAGTATCCACATGAAAGAAGCTGAGTGTGGATAACCTCCGAATCTTTGGTAGTCCAACATATATTCATGTTCCATAAGACATATGCTATATTCTCAAGATGTATGAAGGAGAACCTCTTAGGACAAGGTAGGTCAAGGATCAAAGGTATGCTTTAAATACATCGATTTCTTTATATTGAAAGGATTATTCATTTGACAATATATTACTAACAATGTTATGTCTAACTATATTGAATCATAATGATTCTTGTTTTTGGGTGATTCATCTCTTGATAAATCTACCCACCCCCTCTCATATTCTGAACTAATTTTGTAGAACCGTAGACATGTTCTAGAAAACCCTAACCAAAGGGTATGCTAATGTGAATGTCTGAAACCCTAAATTGCTTAGGGATATTGTGAAATGATATTTGAAGTGTGATGATGTCATGATTGGGATTTTGGTATGATCATGAAAACCTAACTTCTTAGGTTTGAATGATAAAGTCTAAAATCTCGAACATTTAAAGTTTTGGTAATGTTTTGTTTGCTATGTTTCTACATTGAAACCCTATCTCATTAGGGTTTGGTGGAATGTGTGAGCAAGACCCTTATATTGACTTAGAAATGATTTCCTTGGTATGTGTGTGTTTTTCTGATCAAACCCTAGTCTAATCTAGTTTGTATATCTAACTCTTATTTGATATTTTTGTGAAGTTGGGTTTGACTAACACATGATATGAAATGTATTTGCATGATGATGAAATCTAGACATATGTAGATATGTCCTTTTGATTGAAACCATAACTTGGTCTAGGTCATATATATTAATGTTATTGGACATATGATATGCTTATGTATGGTTATGAATTCCTAGATATGTGTGTTGACTTAGTCATTGATGGTCATAAGTCTTAGGATTTAATGGAAATCCTTGTTTGAAATTCTAGGATGATGACATATGGAAATCTAGGGTGTTGTAGCTAAACCCTAGTGAAGTTAAATTGTCTAGTATGTGTGATATAACAATCTGAAATCTATTAAATGATTGTTGAAAATGAAAATCTAGGGTTTTGCAGTTAAATCCTAGTAGTAACATTGTCTAGTGTGAAATATAACAATCTGAGATCTATGTATTTAATGATTGTTAAGATTGTGAAAATGGAATTCTAAGGTTTTGGAATTAAACCTTAATCAAATCAAAATCTCTGGAATATGATGATTTGAGATTTGTGTAAGATTGTTGAAACTGGAATTCTATGGTTTTGGAGTTAAACCTTAGTCGAATTAGAAATCTATGATGAATATTGACAATATGATAATTTGAGATTTGAGTTTTGGTTGGATTTGATTGATTGGAAATCTAGGGTTTGCAACTAACCCTAGTGGAAGCTGGTCAGGTTAAGGACTAAGATGTGATTGACTTTGATTAACTCCTTTGTATGAAATATAGGATTTGTATGAATCCATAGCGAGAAGTATAGCATATGAATTTTTGAAAGGTTGTTAGATGTCTTGTAGATCTATGTTTGTGTACACTATTTCTAAGGTTTTCTATATGTTAAAATAAGGTATGTCATACATTTGGAAGAAACATTGAAACCCTAGATGGAATGAAAGGTGTTATGAAGTAGTCTAGGGTTTATGATAAAGTCCCCAACAAGATTTTAAAGAGTATATGTCTCTCATTTGTAATTAATTTTGGGTATCTGATATGAATAAAGATGAAATGGTTTCGTAATTCTGGTATGGCTAACATCATGCTTTTGAAGATTTTGTTGTACTTTCTATCTAAGTTATGCAGGTACACAATATTCAATTTGGTGAAGATGCTCGTTATAAGCATGATGAGGATGATAGTAACTCTGATGAAATGGTTGGAAGACACGGAAGATTCTATGATGACGGAAAGAAGAAGCATAACTCCCTAAGTCAAGAAGGAGTCTAGATGAAATCTCCATAGGTTAAGAGGGAGCTTGAATGGAAAGAATCTCCCTAGAATAAGATGAAGATTAAGAATATTACTTTTATAGGAATGGTTAGATCCTCTCTGTTTAAGAGAGAGTGATAGATACGATTCTCTGCTTCATGTGTCATGTACTAGACTAGGACTATTAGCCATAAGTTTTAGTTAAGGCCATGAGTAGGTGAAGGAAATTGGAGAATGCATTTTGAGGTGCTGCTGAAAGAAGGAAAGCATGATCCGATTGAAGAATACATTGATGCATATGAAGTAGGAAGAATAATGTATGATTGAGGAATATTTTGTGAAATATTCGGTTGATAGTCCTACTATGGAAAGTTGAGAAGCAACATTCGTTGTCTGGTAAACCCCAGGGGTTTGTATTTGAATAGGTACATGTGAAAATATTATTGATTGGCATTGGGTTTGTACAAGTGAATCTCTTGATGGTTTCGATAGCATGCTGGTTATCAATCAATTTAATCAGGAGAGATTTTTGGTCCTTGATCTGCTGGATCAAGGTGTGTTGAGGCTTTGTGAGTGAAGCATTGCCTTGGAGGAAATCTTTCCAACACATTGTGTTGATGTTTAAAAGTTGGAAAAGTGGTGTTAGTTATTGAGCTCTGTGTTGGATACACACCTGGATTTTTGGGTTGATAGTTAGCAAGTAAGCCTAAGTGTACCTAAAGGGGCTGAAAGCTTGAGTCCATCGTAGTCCCACCTAGATAGATTTCCTTGTTCAGGAATCTAGTCCATGGCATTGTGGTGCTCGAATTGTTGAGTGAATGTTTGGATAGATTGCCCTGGTCAGGAATCTAGTCCATGGCATTGCAATGTCTAAAGTTCTTCATGGTTCATATATTTTGAGATCTTCCATTGTATTTGTACATTATGAATACCTTCCTAGTTAAGAGGGAGTGTTGGAAAATGTACCTATGTTCGGTCTTTATTAATGTACTTGAGTCACTATGTCATGTACTTGTCAAAAGAATAAATAAAATTATTATTATTATTGTGACTTATTAAAGCATGGGTTTCATGCTTGGGTCACCTTGTTTTAGGTCAAAGTCCCCATTGAGTACTTCTAGGATTTATTCTGAGTCTATAAAGTCATTGTACATTTAAAGAGACCCTTCTTGGGCTTTTGAATCATGTAAAAAGGTTAAGTATTGAGTCAAATATGAATTATGTAACCTCCACACCATGTCGGGCTAGGAGAAGATCAAGTTGGCCTAAGGAATCTATTCAACGCCACATGGAGCCTGTAAAAGAAAGCTCATCGAATTCTTTTGGAGCATCATTTTCTCTCACACAAGTTCGATCTCTCTTGTAGCTGGGAAGAAGTGTGAAGTTCACTTGCAGCTAGGAAAGAGCGTGAAGTTTGTTGTCGGGAAGCCGAAGTGAATGTGATTTTGGGCAAGTATAAGGAGAAAGGAAAAATCAAAATTTTGGTGCCTCTCTCTCTTTGCTTCGTGGTTTAGATTGGGAGATCAAAGTCTCCTAAGTTTCGTTGTTGCCGAAAGTTTCTTGTTGTCAGAAGTTGCTGCCTAGTCGAAGTTGCTAGAAGGGGTTGAAGATTTGGGAGGCTGACTTGGTGTGGAGGGAAAGTCTGGTCTTGGTCTAGATTGAAGAGTCTCAAAGAATATTATTGAAAGGAATAATTATCTTGACTGGGCTTTCCCCTCGAGGGAGGTTTTGCCCTGACATGCACTTATATCTCGTGCCTCTTGTTTTGTGATCCTCATACACACATAATATAATAATTCCTTGATTAAAGATAAGATAATGAAGAAGTAAAAGAAGCCAAAACACTCACAAGTAATTATCAAGAAAAGAGAATCAAACCCTAATATAATATCTTTGATTTTCCAACAAGCTAAGCATTGAAAAAGAAGAAGAAGGAATACCAGATTTCGACAAAAGCTGGAGATCAAGATCATATTGAAGAATCCCTACCTTCAAGCCTTATGGAGGAGGAAGAGGAAGAACATGCAACATCTTTCAAGAAGACAAAAATATAGCAACAGAAAGAATGTCTTGACATTGTCATATCATCATGTAGTCCATGTCATTAATGTCATGTCATGTCTTGTCAAGGTGTCATGTCAAGATCTAAATGAGTCATCATTTGCCACATCATTTGTGGATTATGTAATTTTCAATATGCGAGAAATGTAATTTAAAGTGGAAGTCCAAGAGTAATATATATAATGTGCAAAGTCATGAAGGAGTCAAAAGGTCATAGAGAAGTCAAACAATCATGAAGGTAGTCCAAGAGTCATAAGGGAGGTGAGTGGTCACCCCATTTGTTATATATACACCCTCATAGCTCATGCAAATGAATTTTCACCATGGCTCCTCCTACCGAGCATTAGAGAGGAAGATAATTCTTTTGGAGGAGCAATTGGTTGCTCTAAAGCTCCACTATTGGAGCTAGTGGTATTCATTGTACTGATGTATCTTGGAACTTTTGCATAATTTTCAAAGCTCGTTGAGCTAGCACACTTTCATGCATATGTCATAAATATTGTAAGACTATTCTTTGACTATTTGCAATATATGTTGTTTTCTTCTGTACTAAGGAAATTGAACTATTTCAGTGGATTTTGTACTTATCTTGTTGAAAGTGTGTTACACATGTTTTAATAATCGTTGCTTCTATGCGAACTATTTCGCTACTTGATCAAAGATTCATACATATGTATATGCTCGTGTGTCTTTACTAGATCTGTACTATTACTATTCTTTTAAAGGCTCACTTTTATCCCCTCTTCGGTAGAAAAACCATGATACATTCTCCAGTCGAACATTCCAGAAGGCATACTCACTTGTTCATCCTAAAGTACATGAACATTTCTCTCTTGTGTTGAAAATTGTAGCCAAGGAAAATCTCTAAGAACATATGGCATTTTGGCCTTATTTCCGGAAGGGATCCCACACCAAACAGTGCAAAGTCTAATTGGGACTTCTTATCAGGGAGACCCGCCTTGCATGTTGGAGGTACCCAACGCCATAAACAATATCATATTATTACTCTATGTATGAATCTACAGGTTATATGGGTTCTTTCTACAAGGAGAGCAATAAGCTCGTTGGAGCATCAAATTACCTAGCATGGAAGAAAAGAATTGACCTGACACTTACAAAACATGAGGTAATGGAATATGTAACTGGGGAAATTACTGAACCTAGCAAATACAAGACTTAAGAACTAGAAAAGTATAAGAAAGGGGAAGTAAGGGCATAAAGAATCATAGTTGAATCCATTAAAGGTCCTCTTGTTCCATTTGTTGCAAATTTGAAAACTTCCAAGGCTATGCATGACAAGCTAGTGAACTTGTACTATGTAAGTGCATCAAGACAAAAGATGTCCTTGCGGAATAAAATATACAATAAAGAAATCAAAGGATTAGGACATGACATCTTTTCTAGTGAAAAAATTTCAATTAAGTGATCACTTACATGGGCTTCAAGAGACAATTTCTGATTCGAAAATGACCATTTGTGTATTGAATCCATTGCCATGAGAATGGAGTAGCTTTGCAACAAGCATCTAATCTATGAAAGATTCAACTCCCTTTGATGAGTCGTGGGATCAATGCATTTTGGAAGAATCCAAAATCAAGGTAAAATATGGCATTGGATTAGGTGAATAGTCTCAATCCTTTCTAGCTCAAGTTAAGAAGTTGAAGAAAGGAGAGTTTGGGAAGTCCAAGAATATTGATTTTGCATAACATCATAAAGAGAATTTTATGCTCTTGACCTGCGAGAAATCAAGAATACCATAAATACGAAGAAATATAGCCGAGAACACTGAATTATCACATGAAATGTGAAAAACTGCAAAGTATTTTATTATTAAGAAACATATTCAATGTTCACTTGCCTCTTCGAGGGGGAAACCTCCAGTAGAGCATAACTCAACTACAATAACACTTGATAATCTTTCCCTTGCTAACTAAGACTATTTATAGCTAGATGACATCCAAAACCCTAACTACTAGTGGTCCCTTGCATAACATGGGCTAAGAACTTTATTTATTAACTATGGCCCATTTACAACTAACTGTGGTCCCTTTTCTCTAATGCGAGTCAACCACTTACAATTATTAATGCTGGCTTTATTGACTCTCTAACTAACTATGACTCTGACTTGACCCATTGGGATTATTACATATATAAAGGTGTTAGGGTTGGACCCTAACATGCCCTCCCCCATGAAAAACAACCTTGTCCTCAAGGCTGAAGTTGTGGAAACTACTAAATAATAGTGGTTGGTTCCCAGGTTGTATCTTCTGGAGAGGTGTCTTTCCACTTGATTGGGACTTCCTTGATCGTGTGACCGCGAAGATTTCTTTCACGAGTATCAAGGGCCTATTTTGGTCAGAGCCAAAGTGAGCCTTCCTCATCCAATTCGGGTAGACTTGTTTGAACTCTGCAATTGTTCCGCACCACTTTCTTGATGCATGATACATGGAAGACCAGATGGATTTTTGAAGTAGGTGGCAATTGTTAGCATATTCCGACACATAGGAAATAATTAAGTATAACTTGGTCTAGTGTAGAGTTAGGTAAAGTGTGTTTCTTTACTATGTACTTTTGTAACTTACAATCCGACGGTCACGATATGTAGTGATCCGACGATTCATTCTCTCCTTGGTATTATTGACACTTGATCCGTGGCTTAGCATCTGATTGGTCCATGATATCTATTTAAAGAGCATGGAGGGTCATTTTTAGGGCAACCGTTCATGAGAGAAGCTTACGTAAATTTTCATTCTTTTATTAATAAATTGCCTGAAGTGGCCACATTGGCTCAGGCCGTGAACTGTTTCCCTCTTTGAGGGTTTTAACCACGTCAACAATATTGGTGTATTGATCTATGATCTATTTGTGAGCAATGTCCTTTGGTGTTTTTTATGAGGAACTTACCCTGTAAATTCCTACATGGTATCAGAGCTATTTGAGGGCCGCATCCGCTGGTGATCCAAATCTGAAGATGGTAGAACTGCATCCGACTGTCGTTTCCTAGATCTACTATTACTGATTGCTTTCTGGCCAAGAGGACTACTCTATTGTGTTAGGAGCATTTGTTTCAGTGAGGAACCACTTTCGTTTGATGCGAAAAGGTTTTCGGTAGCCCTAAATACGTCATTTTTAAGATCTGGAGGTATACAATGCTTATTTGCAGTTTTTAGTTATTTTCTCTTTGCTTATTTCGTTTTATTTAGCTTCTTTTTTTAATTACTGGATCTATACCTTTCATTTTTGCGTATGCTCTTTGCCCCACAACTCTGTGCAATCTAGGCAAATCAGAAACAGAAAGGAAGGATTTTTCTCATGCATATGCTCTTTTCCGCCGCGCCTTAGTGTGATCTCGGAAAATCAGAAACATTGAGGAAAATATTTAGTTTCCGGCTAAAGCTAACTTCAAGCTGTAAGGTTTGTTTTTTTTTATGTTCATGTTCGGTTTTGTGTTTTTGTTTTGTAGGCAAAAAAGAGCTTTCTCAAGTAAGCACACAACCCAAAGCTTCAGTGACTTAACAAAAAAAAAAAAAAAAACTCCTTCCTCTTTTCCAAAAATTACTTACCTTTTAATCTAGCTCACTTGGTCCAAAGCTACTTTATGAGAATAGAGGTCTTGAGTTCAAGTCTTTCTTTTTGTTAAGCTAAGTAGATTAAGTTTGGAAAGGGGGCATATTTTTTTATATATAACATTATCATTCATTTCCACACATTCCCGCACTTCGTCAGCATCTTCAACAACTTTTCTTCAAAAAGCCATAACTTCTTCATCCGAAAGCCGTTTTCAGAGCCGTTTTTTTTAATTAGCCTAATTTTTCAAGATCTTTCCATTGGAACACTTAGTTTCAGCATCTATAGCTTCAGTTTTTGTTAAAATGGAAAGTCCATGCCAAGTTATTCTTGACAGCACCAACTACTTCCAATGGTGGTCCTACATTGTGGATTTACTTAGAAGTAAAAGTCTTTACAAAATAGCCTCAGGCCAAGAAACCAAACCGAAATATGAAGATAAGGCAGCCAAATGGGAAAATAGGCAAGATCAAGCAAGTGGGTTGATAGGGATGTCTATTTCTCCAGACCTTAGATTCCATATCGCAGAACTTGATACTCCTAATGAAGTAATGAAACAGATCACTAAAGTTTTTGGAATTAAAAATGAACTTAGAGCCCATCAACTCGAAAATGATTTGCTTACATTGGACCCCAATAATTTTTCTTCCATTGAATATTTTTTGTTCAAGTTCAAGACCCTTAGACTTCTCTTGGAAGGTGTTAAGGTTAAGAAAGAACATGGTAACCTTATCTATTCCATTCTTACTAAGTTGGGACCAGCCTACTCTGTGTTTGTTTCCACCTTCCATTCTACAAGAGAAGCCTTCATTTCTCAAGGACAAGACTACAAGTCCCCTTCCTTTGATGCCTTTTGTGATTTTTTAATAAGAGAACAATAAAAACTCTTACATCTTGGTCTTCTTAATCTTGGAAACTCTTCTAAGAAAGCCTTAGCGGCCCAACAACAACCAAATTCAAAGAATCCTAAGAAGTCGCATACTAAAAAGAATGGTCCTAAACCAAATAAGGGTCCTAAGCCATTTCAGTCTCAAAATGAAAAATCATTTCAACAAAATGATAAGACAAATAAAAACAAAGGGAAGAAGGCTGATAGACATTGCCACTTTTGTAATCGAGATGGCCACTTAGAATCCAAATGCTTTGAGAAGATGGAAGCCTTGGAAGCAGCAATGGAGAAGCATAACATCCATTTGGATCACTCAACGACTTCAACTTCATCTTCAGGAATAACACTTTCTGCATGTGGTTGTTAAGCATCTCGGTTTGGATATGCACTAAATGTATCTTCTTCTTCTCATTCTCAGGAGTGGCTCATTGATTTTGGAGCTTCTTATCACATGGCCAAAAACAAAGCCATGTTTTCTTCTTTAAATGATTGTAACACCAAAATATATATGTTGGTGATGATAAATCTCTTAGTGTTGTAGGGACTGGAACTGTTCATATAGACAATGGTCAATTCAATGATGTATTATGTGTTCCAACCTTATCCTTCAACCTTCTATCTGTATATCAGATAACTCATTCAGGTGAAGGTAAAATCGTTGAATTTTCACCTCACGATGTTGTAATTAAGGACCTAAGAGATCCTAGATAGATTTTAGCTACTGGCATTGCTAATGATTCTACAAGGTTGTATAAGTTTAACAACTTCGGGTCAACAAATCTTCCCTCGGTATTTGTTGCCCATAATGATGAAGTGAGCAAACTTTGGCATGAGCGATTTGGTCACTTAAACTATCGCTCCCTTCATAATCTATGTAAAGAAAATACGGTGACATGTCTTCCAATGGTATCTTGCAGAGATGGTGTTTGTTCCGTATGTGTACTCTGAAAACATCATCGGGATAGTTTTGAAAAACGTGCTTCTTGGCATGCCTCGACCCCTTTACAACTTGTGCATAGTGATTTATGTGGTCCACTTCCAGTTGTTTCATTCTCTGGCTACAAGTATTTCTTAACCTTCATTGATGATTTCTCCAGACGCACTTGGGTATACTTCTTAAAACTCAAGAGTGAAGTATTTAACATGTTCTTGGCCTTTAAGGCCTTTGTTGAAAAACAACGTGGACATCAAATTCTTAAGCTAAGATCTGATAATGGCGGAGAATATGTTAACAACAAATTCATCAACTTTTGCACTGAGAATGGAATTCAAATGCAACATACTATTCCATATACTCCACAACAAAATGGTGTAGCTGAAAGGAAGAATCGCACCTTAAAGGAAATGGCTAATTGTATGCTTCAATCTAAAGGACTTAGTCTTAATTTTTGGGCAGAAGCAATTAATTGTGCAAATTACATAATAAATTGCACTCCTACTAAGGTTTTAAAGAATATCACTCCAGAAGAAGCATGGAGCTCAATTAAACCAGATGTAAGTCACTTTCGTGTTTTTGGAAGTGAAGCATGGGCCCATTTTCCAGATGAGAAACATAAAGCTTTAGAACCTAAGAGTGCAAAATGTATTTGTGTTGGATATTCTGAAGATGTCAAAGGATATAGACTTATTCCACTTAAGTCCAAAAATGTTATCATTAGAAGAGATGTAAAGTTTGCTGAAAATATATCGGCCTACGAGCCTAGTTCGGTGGATGTGCCACCTCTCTCTATCCCTTCTACTTCTGAAAATATTTCTTCTTCAGATGATGACAACGAGGATGACAATCCTCCCCCACCTTCTCAGGATCCTCCTTCATCTCCTCAACTTCCAAAATGGGTCCATGCTACTCAGGATGCAGTAGGTGCTCTTGCCGGTGATCCTACAGATTAGCGACGTACATGTTCTCAGTTTGATAGAGCCTCTTCTTTACTAGCTCAAGCTTCAGCTAATTATGATCCTGACACCTTTGCAGAAGCTTCAGGCCATCCAAATTGGGACGCAGCTATGAATGAAGAATATCGTTCATTATTGGCAAATGATACATGGGATCTTGTTCCCCTTCCAAAGGGATGAAAACTTGTTAGATGCAAATGGGTTTACAGAACCAAGTATGGACCAGATGGAAAAGTTGATAAACATAAAGCTCGTCTTGTTGCTAAGGGTTTTTCACAAGTTGAAGGCATTGACTATACTGAAACCTTCTCCCTTGTTGCCAAAATGAACTCTATCCGCCTTGTTCTTTCCCTTGCTGCCTCTTTTAAATGGGAAGTCCACCGATGGATGTTAAATCTGCCTTCTTGCATGGGGACTTGCATGAAGAAATCTATATGGAACAACCTACTGGCTTTATTAAAACAGACTCCAACCTTGTATGTCGGCTTAAGAAATCCCTTTATGGTCTCAAGCAAGCCCCTCAGGCTTGGTATGCCAAAATGGATAGATTTCTTTTAGAAACTAGATTTTCTAGGTGTCATTCTGGAAATACTGTCTACACCAAGAAAGTGAGCAAGTCCCTTATCGTTCTTGTTATTTATGTTGATGATCTTATCCTTATTGTTAGTGATCCCAACCTTATAAACCATGTGAAGTCCGGCCTTAAAAAGAAGTTTGAAATGACAGACTTAGGACACTTGCATTATTTTCTTGGTCTTCAAGTCTTGCAATCCAAGGAAGGTATTTCCCTTTCCCAGTGCAAGTATGCATGTGATCTTCCATGCCATTTTCACATGGAAGACTGTAAGCTAGCCCCTTCTCCCTTTCAGTCTGGAGCCAAACTTTCAGTGACTTGTATTTCCCCTGAAGTTGATGCTACCTTATACCGTCAACTTGTAGGAAAACTTTTGTATCTGACCCATACTTTTCCTGACCTTTCCTTTGTTGTTAGCCTTATTGCTCTGTTTATGCAAAACCCACACGAAAGTCATTGGAAGCATCTCCTCTATTGGTTGGTTTCACTGATTCTGATTAGGCTGGTGACCCTGATGATAGGAAGTCTACTGCAGGTTATGTGTTCACTCTTGGTTCAGGATCTATTACATGGGCTTGTAAGAAACAAAGTGTCATTTATCTTTCTTCAGCAGAAGTAGAGTATCATGGTGCCATAGAAGCTAGTAAGGAAGCCTTGTGGCTTCGTCAGATCTTGTCAGAGTTTGGCTTTCAGCAGCAACATCCGACTACACTTTGGTGTGATAATCAAAGTGCCATTCAACTATGCAAAGATCCAGTCCAACATCAATGCAACAAACACATTGAACTGCACATGCACTTCATCAGAAAGCTCATTCACGACCATGTTCTTGAAGTGCAATATTGTTTAACAGATGATCAAGTTGCATACATCTTTACAAAGGCTCTCACAGAGGCGAAGTGTTGAGCTAATTTATGTTCCTAAACTAACACAATTATTTACTATCAATCCGGGTTGTTTATTCTTTGAGGCAAATTCACTATTTGTGAAGATCTAATATAACCAAACTTTGAAAGATAAATGATTAAAAGCTAAAAGAAAATATATCTTAGAACTCTGATTCAATCAGCTCAAAAGAGGAAACATTGAAAGGGTTCTTGAACTCAAGAAGTCCACTTCCACCTCAGTTATTACTTAATGAATTAGAGATTGTAACCAAAAACTCAAGATGCATAAATTATACATGAAAGAGGCTCTTAACTTAAGAGACACTTAAATTTTTCCATCATAACTCATTCATCTCAAGATATAAATCTAAATGGAAACAAACTATTTGCATGTAAACAAAAGAGACTAATTCTGATTCACCATTTCATAGAGGGAATGCCCAACTTGAACACTTGTTTTCCAACTCAATTAGATGATGAATAAACCATTAACAAATGAAATCAATCACTATGAATAACCATAAGGCAATCTGAAATAAGACTTTGAAAAACTAAAGCTACCATCAACCAGATTTGCAATGAAATAAAACTAGTTTAACTTGGAAGTGTACTTAGCTTGGAGTGGGGGCCCTCCACCCTTGCCTTGTACACTTTTGAAGATGATATCAGAAGCTTTATATCAGTCACACATCCATGTATTGAGCAGCAAAAATGAGAGTAACACAAGTCTTCAAATTAAGTCTTCAAACCAAAAATATTACGGCATAAAAGTATCATAAGTCAATATGTTGAGCCATCAAAGTGTGGCTCTTAAATAAGGAGTTTCATGAAACCAACTGATCTACATTTACTCTAACAATATTATCTACTCTAAGCCACCTATCCAAATCGAATCCACTCCTCTCATCCCAAGAAATATGACTAATATCATGGAATCTCAAAACTGCCCTATTTAGATGGGATTTCTGGATGACTAGTCATGATTGACTAGCTCCAAATAGGCATAATAAATCTCGTTCTGTTGGAACCAAGCATAGGTGGCTTGGTCCTAGTTCCCAAGCTTTTCATTCATGTATCCCATTCGTGCTGAAGTGGCCTGCATCCATATCAACCATGAAGTGATTACGGGAATTTCTGAAATTGCCAAAATTGCACTTAAAATCAAACTTTTATAAAAACTTTAGAAATTGACAAATTAAAGCTAAATACCTGATTAGACATCAAATATTCATTAAAATGGAATGGATGGAGTGAAAATGAAGGATAAATGGATGGTTAGGTAAGTTTCTCAAAGCAAAATAAGATCAAAACTGAGGCCCAACATCTCTCCCATGCTTATGATCAAGCATGTCCCCATGCTTGCTTGCTTCTCTTGGACCTTCTGCCCTCTGAAGTGGATGCTGTACCTGTTGCTGTTTCCCTGTTCAAACAATCAAATTCTGATTCCTGCTTTACCTTCAACATTGCTGCTTTAACCTTTTGTTTTTCATATTTAGCTTGCCACATATTTTTGTCCTTTAACCATTTGAATGCCTATTTGGAAAGCAATTCATTTCTCCTTTTCAACCTGCTTATTTCTTCTTGTAACTTTTCATTTGTTTTCATTAGCTTTGCATTGTCCTTTTTCTGTGCCTTATTCTCTGATTTTAATTGCTTTTCCACAATTTTGCTTATTTCTATCTGATCAGTTAAGTCTTGGATTTTGGCCAAATTAATTTCCTTTTCAAAATCCTGGGTGGTTTTCATTAATGATTCTCCTGCATCATTATCATATATGGAATCCCTTTCAAGGGGTTCTTGTGCTATATCCTGTTCTTCTGGTTTTCTAGGAGAATATGCTTCTACTTCTTTTTTCAAAATCAATAGAATTCGTATTCCTAGGAACAGACATAACAGATGTTTCAGTCTCATGCATGGCCATATTTCTAGCTCTTGTTCTTGGATATAGGGGAGAATTCATCATGCTTCTGTTTTCCTGCTCTACTTTGTCCTGTATATCAATAAGCTGTTCAGTAAAATGATTTTTATGCATGAATTCTTTCCATTCTAGGCCCTTTGATTTCACCTGGTGTTCCACTAAGATTTTGATTAACCCCTGATGATATATCTGTGCTGCCCTTGGCCTATGCTCCTGTTTCACTGTTTCAATCATTTTCACAAGACTTTTGTATAGGAAATATGGTAAGTTAATCCTATCATCCCCTTTGAGCAATGCTGTATCCACGATCACAAGTCAAGAATTTTTGAATAACCAAGACCACTTCCCCCCATGGTTCATTAAACCACTCCCTGGGTATCCCTTTAGTTCTATCAAATGTCCCCTTTCGGTTCTTTTCAAGGAAGAAAGTCCACGCTTTCTCCTTGAAATGTAAACCTTTATGATACTTCTCCCCTATCATCGGCAACTCTAAGGCTTTGGACAAGTACTCTTGAGTTACTGGGACAATGATTTCTCCTATTTGAGTTTGGTCTTGGCTGAAATTATTGATGAAATCTTTGGTTATCTGCTCAGAATGGCCATTAAACTTCTGTAGAAATCCTATCATCCCTGACTGATACAGTTTTTCTACAGTTTCTTTTCCCCAACTTTCTATTTGAAATCTTGGTTCTACCCGGTTTGTCATGATTTCTGTGAACCAATCAATATAATCCTCTGTTGTTACTAACTTCATTTTAACAAAAATTATGACTGTTGTTTTTAAATGAAATTGTAGAAGCAACGAGGCTTACCTTCCCCCTCTGACTCAACTTTAATCTGTTTGACTCTGTCTTCTTTAACCTCTGCTATCTTTCCTCTGCACAAGCACTGTTTCAATTCCTTGTTTAAGGCAAACAACACCTGAATATCTTCTATCAATACACTGCTCTCTGTTTGTTTTTGAAAATTAAATACACATGCAGCAATAACCATGTTTTTCTCAGCTCAAAATAACATGAGTTACTGTGTATTTAAACAAAAACTTGAAAAATTTTGCGCTCGGCCTCTCAACAGATCCTCAAAAACATTCTCTGCCTATTCACAAAAAAAAATGACTGTGTAATGCAGCAAATTGCTCTCGGCCTTTCAACAAATTCTCAAGAAAATTGACTGTATAATGTGGCAAATTACTCTCGGCCTCTCAAGAAATATTCCAAAACATTCTCGGCCTAATCCTTTTCATCATTTTTTTCACAAAAATATGACTGTGTAATATAGCAAATACTGCACACAGAGTTATAAGCCTAGAGGACTAATCACATGCGCTCGGCCTCATCATACTCACTGCTTATAACAAATGTCAAACAATTTTTTTTTTTTTAAAAACGCAGACTATAAAAACTCTCGGCCTCAAGACACAGACAATGCAAATTTTGGCATTCAACTAAATTCCGCAGTCAGCATAGCATGTATGCAGGCACTCCTACGCATTTCAATCCTCTGTAAATGGCACAAATATATTAAAATCTTAATACATAGGCGCGTAGTGAAGGCATAAATGCATGTCACTTGTTTTGAATATGCGCAATCTACAGCATTTCTCTGTTTACATTTGACAATCCCACCTCTCTCGGCATATACTAATGCGTTTCTCGGTTTGGCAGCCCATAACACATGCAACAATGCTCAACAATCTGACTTAATGCGTTCAACAACACATATGACAAACACTCTGTGATTTAATGCGTCCTCTGTTCTGGTCAAACCACATATTCACATGCATATGACAGAGACTAGCGCGCAGCAAAAATGAAGGTTAAATGCAACAATGGTTTAACAATCAGCGCTCATATATAAACAACCCTTGGCACTTCGGCATTCAAACTAACTCTCCGCGTTTGATGCATTAGATTCCATATTTAACTCAAAATCCTCTATCGTGTTATGCATGCAATATGTAAACTTTAAATGCTGGATTGTTGACCGCTGTTTCTACACCATAATTTACGCATAAAAATCGGTTTAGTCTATCCATACGTGCTGCAAACTTGGAGTTATCCCGGTTTTAGTGTTACCTGACTGTCACTGGCCGCGTGGGATGCAAACAAGCACTTCAAATCCCTCTGTCTTCGGTCAGTCGAACTGGTGGCAAAACAACAAAATCTGTGAGTTAATGGCGAGGACTCATACATATCTACAGTCGCCGAGCGAAATAAACTCCAGTCTTACCTTACTTGCTTGCAAAACTCGGCTTCCTCCACTCATTCAACTCAGATTTCGTCTTTAAAATCACCTCAATACATTCCTTTCTCCCTTTTACTATGCTGCGGCCCAAACACAATTTTCTGAGCTATGGCAATGAGGATTTGTTGTTTGAACAGCGCAGGGGAGGTTGGTTTATGACCGTTTCTTCACTGTACCCTGCGTTTCATTCATTGGTGTTGTTATGCGTGGTTACATGGCCGTCCTCATTGACTCAGTCGCCCGACTGAGTCATGAGGATGGCCGTATTGTTGTTTCATATGCATATCTTCCGCCGCTCCATCATCCAATAACCATACGCTGCCATAACACCGTGTCAAAATCCGTACCTGCGTGTTGGCCTGCGTGGTATTTGTTTTGTTCATTGCTACGACCCTCGTTGATTATGGCCACCATCGTGTGCCTTCATTGCAACGACACTTACATATTTCATTTCATTACTTGGCCGCAGCACTGCTGTTTGATTATTATCATATGGCTTGTGCATAAATGTGCCAAATACATACCTTATTCTCCATATGATATGCGCCCAAACTTTAATCTCTGCACTTTAAATATCATAGGTCTGCGTTTATATGCCATAATGTTTATTTGAATAACATGCTTCTCCTTATATCATTCCTTGTAACCCATGAACTTCATTATCATAACCCGCGGCCCTTCATTACTATGTTATATGCTATTGGATATGCGCATTTGGTTTATGTATATTCCTTATACCTCCATATTATATGCGCAATACTTTATACCTTAATACATTTGATATATGCGCATACTATATATTCTTTGCAACATATATACCTTATACCTGGCTTTTGCGCATTTGAAAAATAACTTTAGCGCTCATATAACTTATGATATATATGTTCAATGCCTTTATAATTTATAACTTTAGCGCATACCTTTTATAACATAGCTTTATAATTTTAAAATGACCATTGGGGTCATGTTTAAAATTATAATCATTCTAATGCTCTGAGTTTATGTGCAGGTGAAAAGAGTTGTCCTAGCTTGATCTTTTTGCGTTTAAGGAAAATACCTAGGGTTATAAAAAGATGTATAGGAAATGTATGTGAATGAAATGGAATATGAATAGGGAATGTGGGGTATATATTGGGAATGAATATTAATGAATATTTGCAGATACAAAATGGCTATGAATATACTCCCTTGAATGTTGTTTGTACAGGTGGAATGTTGAATGTTGTTTGTACAGGTGGAATGGAATCCAAAATGTTGTGGATAGATGAAAAGTAGACTTTTATTACTGCTCCTTGTTCACTATGCTCCATTTCTTGAATTGTTCAGGTCCCTTTGAATAATGTTTTCCTTTCAGGTCCCTCTGCAATGCTTCTGGTATATTGTGTCGGCTTTGATCTGGTTCTGCTGCAACAAGTTTGCTTCAGGTCCCTCTGCAATACTATTTCATCTCAGGTCCCTCTGCAATGCTTCTGGAATGATTTGATCTGCTGCAACTAATGTTTGCTTCAGGTCCCTTCTGTAATGATGTTTCAACTCAGGTCCCTTCAGGTTCTGCTGCAACAAATTTGCTTCAGGTCCAAAGTGGACAACACAATCCCTTAGCTGTGGCAGCTAAAAGCTTGCTACAAGACTCTCCCTTGCTGAAAGTTTGACTTGTCCTCAAGTCAATTGTGGAAAGGTCCTGCATTGAAATTATGTGAGAATAGTAAAACAAGAATATAGAATTCATAGAGTCCAGGTTTCCCTGGTTTTCCCCTATGAATTCGTGTTTGCTTGGTGCCAGTTGCCTGGTTTTCACCAGCAAACAAATTATTTTTTCTGTTTTTTTTGTTTTTTTTTTCATATATCTTTTCCCTTTTTTTTATGTTTTTTTTTTTACATATATTTTTATTTTTTCATAATTTTTTATTCTTTTGTCGAACTGGAAGATGGCAGAGCCATAATTTCCAGTCCTGTTTCTTCTACCAGTTGTTTCATGAATGTCTCTTTACTAATAGGCTGATGATAAACTTTTAGCCTATGACCATTTACAACAAATGAGGTGGGGTCCTGGTCAATAGTCTTTATCTTTACTGCTCCATTGTCAAAGATTTCCTCAATTTCATATGGCCCTAGCCAGTGTGTTGTAAATTTCGCTTTGAAATCCTTGAATTTGGAGTCAAATAATAAGGCCCAGTCTCCCTTCTGAAATGTCTTTGTTTTAATGTATCTATCATGCCATTTCATTCTCTGTTGCTGTACTAATGCTGTCTGTTCAATTGCTTGTTGACAATGTTCATCCAATTGGTTAAGTTCCATGATCCTCTGTTGTTGTGCTTCAGTCAGGTCCATGCCCAATTCTGCTGCTAGTCTGTAGGTTTGTATCTGAAATTCAATAGGCAATAAGGCTTCTTTCCCATAGACCAACTGGTATGGACTAAAACCAGTTGTGTTTTTCCATGTGATTATGTAAGCCCATAATGCATCCTTTAACTTCTCAGACCAATCTTTCCTGTTCAGTTGCACCGTCTTAGTCATGATATTTTCTAAGACCTTGTTTGTGGATTCTACCTGACCATTTGCTTGAGGGTGATATGGAGTAGACTTCCTATGTTTTATCTTATATTTCTCTGTCAGATCCCGCACTAACTTTGAGGTAAACTGCGTTCCTTGATCTGTCACTATTTGTCTTGGTACTCCATATCTTACAAAAATTTCTTCAAAGAGGAAGGTAACCACTGTGTCCTCTGTCGCTCTGCTCACTGCTTTGGCTTCCACCCATTTGGTCACATAGTCCGTGCACACTAGGATGTATCTTTTTCCATTTGATGGTGGATTAATGGGTCCAACAAAATCAAGTGCCCACTGCTCAAATGGCTCAATGAGGACCTGTGGTTTGAGCGGCATTTCATCTGACATGATGGGTCTCCCTATTCTTTGGCAACTATCACATTGCTTGACATATGCCTTAGAATCCTTGAAGACAGATGGCCAGTAATAGCCCAGTTGCAGCACTTTATATGCTGTTCGTTTGTCTGCAAAATGACCACCACATGGTTCGTCATGACATGCCCTGAGAATATCTAGTATTTCATCTTCACGCACACACTTTCTAATCATTAGATCTGAACCAGTATAAAACAAATCACCATTCACCCAGCTATGCCTAGAACTTTCTCTAACAATTTTCTTTCTTTGCTTGCTAGTGAATTGAGTTGGAAATTTTCCAGATGATAAATAATTAGCAATATCTGCAAACCAAGGTGTTTTAACTGTTATGGCAAACAGATGTTCATCGGGGAAGTTGTCTATCACAGGATTTGGGTCTTCTGGTGATTGGATGCGGGACAGAAAGTCAGCCACCTGGTTTTCTTTGCCTGGCCGGTCTTGGATTGTAATGTTAAATTCTTGCAATAACAGGAGCCATCTTGTAATTCGTCCATTAGTGATGGGTTTATTCATCAAGTACTTTATTGCTGAATGATCTGTGTGGATAAAAACTTGATATCCTGTTATGTAATGCCTGAATTTGTTTACTGCATGTATAACGGCTAACATTTCCTTTTCGGTGACTGTATAGTTTGTTTCTGCAGGTGTCAAATTCTTACTGATAAAGTATATTGCATAGTTGAACAAATTTTCTTTCTGTCCCAAAGAAGCACCTATTGCAGTATCTGATGCGTCAGTGGAAATATGAAATGGCAAAGACCAATTTGGCCCTCGAAGTATGGGTGCCACTGACAGCTTATCTTTTAAAATTTGAAAAGCATTCTGACAGCTATTCGTCCATTGGAATTCAACATCTTTTGCTAATAATTTAAACAGGGGTTGAGCTATTTTGCTAAAGTTTTCTATGAATCGTCTGTAATAGCCCGCATAGCCCAAGAAACTTCTAACCTCCTTTTGAGTTGTAGGTGGCATTAAGTTAACTAGGACTTGAATTTTGGCTGGATCCACCTTAATTTCGGAACCGGAAATATGGTGTCCCAGAACTATACCCTCTGTTAACATCATATAGAATTTTTCATTACTTAATGACAGATTTGTTTCGATACATCTCTTCAAGACTTTCTCAAGATTGTTAAGACAATCATCGTATGTATTTCCATACACTGTGAAGTCATCCATATAAACTTCTACACATTCATGGACTAGATCAGCAAATATCGCAAGCACTGCTCTTTGAAAAGTTGCAGGTGCATTGCATAAACCAAATGGCAAAACATTATATGCATAGGTTCCCCATGGGCAAGTAAATGTAGTTTTGTCTTGGTCTTCTGTTGCTATTCTAATCTGGTTGTACCCACTAAACCCATCCAAGAAAGAGAAGTATTTCTTTCCAGCCAAAGAATCTAGCACCTGGTCAATAAATGGTAAAGGAAAGTGATCTTTTAAGGTAGCTTTGTTTAATTCTCGATAATCTATACATACCCTCCATTTTCCATTTTTCTTTGGTACAACAACCAGTGGTGAAACCCATTGACTATCTGAAATAGGATAGATGAATCCAACATTTAATAGTTTTTGCAGTTCCTCTTTCACTATTTCTTTCATCATAAGATTCATTCTTCTTTGAGGTTGTCTAACAGGTTTAAGTTTATCATATGTATAGATCTGGTGGATACATGTGGTAGGATGGATTCCTTGCATATCAGTATAATCCCAGGCAAATGCTTTTGAGTATTTCTGTAGTAATGCAATTACCTCTTGTTCTTGTTTTGATTGCAGCTGGTTTCCAATATTTAAATGTTTTCCAGGATGTACCTCAATTGTTTTGATTATTGGGTTGCTAATTGTGTTTACAGGAAAGATGTCTCCCAAAGAATTCTGCAAAGTTCGAATAGTACATGTCTCCTGAAAACATTGATTCAGAAGTTCATTTGCAGCTTCATATTGAACTTTCCTAAGCTGCTCTGAAATGCTTGGTTCTGAGATAAAAAGGTCCATCAGATCTTCATTCTCCTCCTCTTCTCTAAAATCAAAGAATTGATTAATACTTAAAACTGCTTTTGTTTGTTGCTTTTCCTGGGTTTCAAGTATTGATTCTAAAGAAGTGGTTTGTTCAGGTGAATAAAGAGTGACATGCTTCCTCTCATCTCCATGTGAAATTATCATACTTCCAGATCTGCATCCTATGAAGGCATCTGCAGTGGCTAACCATGGTCTGCCTAATATCAGAGGATGTCCTCCCAAGTTTGTCTTTGGTTGCAAGATCAAGAAGTCAACAGGATATTCCCATGAATCCAAGGAAACTATGATATCTTCTAACATTCCTTCAGGAACAACCTTAGATCTATTTGCTAATTCCAAGACTGTTGAGGTTGATCTAATGTTGTTTAATTGCAAAGTTTTCATTGTTTCCATTGTCATTACGTTTATAGCTGCTCCCAAGTCTATTAATGTGTTAGGTACAGAGAAATTATTTATTGATATGGTAACCATTAGGATACCAGGATCAATATATTTTTCTATTACAGTTTGAGTAGACATGAGACTTGCTAATTTACCAATGACTTGGATTGTTGCAGGATCCTTTTTCTTTCTTTCTTTCCTAATGCACAATTCCTTTATTGTCTTTGCATATATCGGTATTTCTTTAATGGCTTTTAATAAATGAATCTTAACATATGCATTTTTTAACTCATCTAAGATATCAAATTCAGGAAGGGTTATTTGATTTTGAGTTTGTTGTTCTACCAACCTTTCAGGATAAGGTGGTGTTTGTGTAATATTTTCTCCTTTCTGATTTTGTACCTTAGTTTGTGTTGTTTCAGATGATTCTCCTTGTTCAGCTGGTTCTTCTATAATTGGAGGAGAATCCTTCTTAAGTACTTTTCTAGACCTTAAATGGACATCATCAAGAGGAAGAATTGAATATGCAGGATAATATGCTGTTTCCTCTACTGTATATGCAGATTTGTCCACTTTGTTATTCAGATTAGCCACCGGTTGGGATGGTAATTGTGTTGGTCTGGGTTGATTTGAAGGTAACTGTAATTGCTGTGGTTGTGTTAACAATGGTGGTGGATTCTGCTGTTGGAATGGATATGCAGAATTTTGTTGCAGAAATGGCATGGATGGAGGATATGGCGGATATGAAAATGGCTGTTGGTACTGTTGCTGGTAATGTTGTTGATATTGTTGAGACTGTTGTGGTTGTTGGTTTCCATAACCATATCCTCTCCAACCTTGTGCAGGTTGTTGTGGATATTGTTGTGGAGGCCAAGCTTGCCATGGCATTGGAGGGGTCCAAGGATTATAAGATGGATAAGCATAATTTTGCTGAGGGATTTGTGGCTGGTTTGGTTGAGGCATTCTAGGTGGCCATGGTCTTCTTGGTGCAACGTAATAGAAACCTTCTGCTCCTTGAATTTCTTCTATTGAATTAGTTTGCAAGTCTTTCAATGTTACACAATTTTCTGTGGAGTGATTGCCTGTACAAAGACCACACACTTGAATGCTATCTAAAGGACAGTCTCTCAAAGGATGTTTCTTTTTACATTTTGAACAAAATATTGCTAAGGCTTGTTCTTGTTCTTCTTTCTTTTTGTTTGCCTTTAGCACATCTACTTGTGTCCCTAATGTACTCAAAAGATCTGTTTTGAAATTTTCCAATAGACTTCCTATTTCAGCCCTTGTTATCCCTCCTGCAGCTGACTTTGCCGCTTTAGAACTTACTTCCCTTCTTCTGGTTTTTGATCTTCCTCTAGAATATTTCTGACATAACTCGACAATTTCATCAAATGGAAGATTTGAAATATCTCATTTACCCATTACATTTAAAATGTCAAGGTATTCATCTCTTATACCTTTGAGGAAGATTGTGCGAACAGTTTCTTGATTTAGGGAATGTTGTTTAGACTTCTGAAGATTATATGCAAACCGTTCTAAATATTCTTCTAGATTTTCATCTTCTTGCTGTGTCATTCTAAACACATCTTCCTTTGAATCTCTAGATCTACAATAAGGCTGATATTTCTTAAGGAAGACAGTTCGCATATCATCCCAGGAGGCTATTGTTTGTTCTCCTAAACCCATAAACCATTTTAAAGCTGCTACCTTTAATGTTGCAGGAAAAAGACGAAGCTTATGAACATCATCAGTATAACCATATGTTCTACATAAGATATCGAATTCAAACATGAATGAATCCGGATCTTTTGTAGACATTCCATAGAAGTTTGGCAACACAGAAGGTGGAATGTTTTTCATCTTTACTTCTTCTCCTAGTATTGCACTTGTATCTATTATTGGGAAACCAAAAGTTGATTCTTGGTCAAGTCCATCTTCTTGTCTTTTCCTGTCATTTTCTAACTTCCTATCATTTTCGTGTTTCCTTTCTTCCTCTCTCTTCCTTCTCCATTCTCTTTATTGTCTTTCATTTTCAGCTCTTTGTTCTTCAGGAGTAAGATGAATGGATCCATGTCCCTCTTCTTCTGCCATTGGTTGAGTTGTTTCAATTTCAGGTGGAGGTTCAAGTTGTGGGAAGATAGGAGGATCGATGGATGGAAAAACAATTTGTTTTCCTTTCTCTTTTGGTTTTCCGGAAGTTGAGAATTTTTGCTTTGCTTCCCAAGCTGACAAAGTTTGCCTTTCAATCAAGGTTAATCTTTGGCCACTTCTTTGTTTTTCAATCAGATCTTCAATGATTGGATTACCAGTAACAGGTGTATGTGATGATCCTATTTCTACTTGTGGGGGGTTTTTGATAAATCTACCTTGAGGATCTCTAACTCTAGGCATAAAGAAACATAATTAAAGAAATGAAATGTAACTAATGTTTTTGTGTATTTTGGATTTTATCTCTCTATTGACTATGCCGATATTTGCCTCCCCGGCAACGGCGCCAAAATGTTGAGCTAATTTATGTTCCTAAACTAACACAATTATTTACTATCAATCCGGGTTGTTTATTCTTTGAGGCAAATTCACTATTTGTGAAGATCTAATATAACCAAACTTTGAAAGATAAATGATTAAAAGCTAAAAGAAAATATATCTTAGAACTCTGATTCAATCAGCTCAAAAGAGGAAACATTGAAAGGGTTCTTGAACTCAAGAAGTCCACTTCCACCTCAGTTATTACTTAATGAATTAGAGATTGTAACCAAAAACTCAAGATGCATAAATTATACATGAAAGAGGCTCTTAACTTAAGAGACACTTAAAGTTTTCCATCATAACTCATTCATCTCAAGATATAAATCTAAATGGAAACAAACTATTTGCATGTAAACAAAAGAGACTAATTCTGATTCACCATTTCATAGAGGGAATGCCCAACTTGAACACTTGTTTTCCAACTCAATTAGATGATGAATAAACCATTAACAAATGAAATCAATCACTATGAATAACCATAAGGCAATCTGAAATAAGACTTTGAAAAACTAAAGCTACCATCAACCAGATTTGCAATGAAATAAAACTAGTTTAACTTGGAAGTGTACTTAGCTTGGAGTGGGGGCCCTCCACCCTTGCCTTGCACACTTTTGAAGATGATATTAGAAGCTTTATATCAGTCACACATCCATGTATTGAGCAGCAAAAATGAGAGTAACACAAGTCTTCAAACCAAAAATATTACAGCATAAAAGTATCATAAGTCAATATGTTGAGCCATCAAAGTGTGGCTCTTAAATAAGGAGTTTCATGAAACCAACTGATCTACATTTACTCTAACAATCTTATCTACTCTAAGCCACCTATCCAAGTCGAATCCACTCCTCTCATCCCAAGAAATATGACTAATATCATGGAATCTCAAAACTGCCCTATTTAGATGGGATTTCTGGATGACTAGTCATGATTGACTAGCTCCAAATAGGCATAATAAAGCTCGTTCTGTTGGAACCAAGCATAGGTGGCTTGGTCCTAGTTCCCAAGCTTTTCATTCATGTATCCCATTCGTGTTGAAGTGGCATGCATCCATATCAACCATGAAGTGATTACGGGAATTTCTGAAATTGCCAAAATTGCACTTAAAATCAAACTTTTATAAAAACTTTAGAAATTGACAAATTAAAGCTAAATACCTGATTAGACATCAAATATTCATTAAAATGGAATGGATGGAGTGAAAATGAAGGATAAATGGATGGTTAGGTAAGTTTCTCAAAGCAAAATAAGATCAAAACTGAGGCCCAACACGAAGTTTACTAAACTTCGATTTATGGTTGGAGTTTAGGAAGTTTTCACTAAGGGGGGATAGGCTCTAATGCCTCCTTCCTTCCCCTATTGTGTCATATTTGTACATCCTTCAATCTTATCCCAAGTTGTTCTTAAGGGGGGATGTTAGCATATTCCAACACATAGGAAATAGTTAAGTATAACTTGGTCTAATGTAGAGTTAGGTAAAGTGTGTTTCTTTACTCTATACTTATGTAACTTACAATCTCACGGTCATGATATGTAGTGATACGGCGATTCATTCTCTCCTCGGTATTACCGACACTTGATCCGTGGCTTAACACCTGATTGGTCCATGATCTCTATTTAAAGAACATGTAGGGTCATTTGTAGGGTAACCGTTCATGAGAGAAGCTTATGTAAGTTTTCATTCTTTTATTAATAAATTGCGTGAAGTGGCAGCGTTGGCTCAGGCTGTGGATTGTTTCCCTCTTTGAGGGTTTAACCACGTCAACAATACTGGTGTATTGATCTGTGAACTATTTGTGAGCGGTGTCCTTTGGTGTTTTGTTTGAGGAACTTAACCTGTAAATTCCTAGGCTAGTTTGTAAGCCACTGCTCCTATGCACTGAAGTATCTGATAAGGTCCATAGAATTTTGGTGCTAGTTTCTAGAAGCCATTTTCTTTGAGATATGTTTGCTTATATGGTTGGAGTTGCAGGAATACATGATCCCCTTCTTGAAATGAGCACTTGAAACGATGTTGGTATGCCTGTTGCTTCATTCGATTCTGAGCTTAATGTAGATTATCTTTGAGATGAGCTATCACGGTAGCACAGTTTTGTAGGAGTTGATCAACTATCTGTACTTTAGAACATCTAGGGATATAAGAAATAGGTGAAGGTGGGAGTTGGCCATACATTGCCTCATATAGAATCATTTAGGTGGCTTCATGATAGTTAGTATTATATCAACATTCAACTAAAGGTAGCTATTGTACCCATTGATGTTGCTTTTCTGAAGTGAAGAGCCTCATATATGTGTCCAAACATTTGTTGATTGCTTCTGTTGACCGTCGGTTTGGAGATGATAGGCGGTACTTAGTTGGAGTTGTGTGCCTTTTAGATTGTAAAGTTCCTGCCAAAATTTGCTGGTGAAAGTGTGGTTGCGATCAGACACAATGGAAGTCGACAGGCCATGCAATCTTAAGATCTGGTCCAAGAAAAATTTAGCCACCAAAGTGGGGGTAAATGGGTGTCATAAAGCGCAAAAATGAGCATATTTAGAAAGTTTGTCCACAACCACCATGATGACTGATTTGTTGCCTGACTTTGGGAGACCAATGATGAAATCCATGGAAACATCCGTCCAGACAGAGGCAGGGAGTGGAAATGGTTGTATGGTTCCCAGTAACTTGACTATTACCCCTTTGTTGCGTTGGAAAACATCACATTCAAATACAAAAGTAAGAATGTCATTTTTCATGCCAGTCCAAAAGAAAGAACAACATGTGCGAGCATAAGTCTCCTGAAAGCCTGAATGTCCTACAATTGGAGATGAGTGAAACTCATACAAGATTATGGTTTTGTGGGTGGACGCCGATGATAAAACTACTCTACCCTTGTAGCAAAGAATCTCATCCTTCCAAGAGTAGGCTACTGAGGAATTATGATCTTTTCTTAAGTTATTAATTAGTTGGGAAAGAGAGGGGTGGTATAACCATTCCTTGTGGGCCTCTTCAATCCAATCTGGTATGGGTAGAGAGATTGATAGCAGGGTGCTCTCATCATCAAATTGGTGCGATAAAGCATCAACCACTACTTTGTGACACCCTTTCTTGTAAATTATGTCATAATCATATCCCAGCATTTTGGCAAGCCATTTATTTTGCTATGGCGATGATAAACACTGCTCCAGAAAAATATTTTAGGCTTTGATGGTCTGTGCAGATTTGGAAATGTCGCCCCAACAAGTATGGTTCCTAGGTGTCTACTCCATGTAAGATGGCCATAATTTCTTTCTCATAAGTAGATTGACCCAGATGTTTGCCACTAATTTGTTGGCTAGTGAAAGCCAATGGTCTACCTTCCTGCATTAATACAATGCCAATACCAATATCGAAAGCATCACATTCAATCACAAAAGATTTGGTGAAGTCTGGTAGGGCCAATACGAGAGTGGAGCACATGGCCTGTTTGAGAGCCAAGAAGGCATGCTGAGCTGCATTAGTCCAAAGAAATGAATTTTTCTTGAGAAGATTAGTGAGGGGTATAGAAATGCGACCATAATTGCAGACAAATTTGCAATAGTAGCCAGTGAGACCCAAGAATCCCCTCAAACTCTTCAAGGTTTTTGGTTGGGGCCAATCTTGCATTGCCTGAATCTTTTTCGAATCAACCCTCACTCCTTCACGACCCACAATGTGTCCCAAATACTCGACTTCTTCCATGCCAAAAGAGAACTTGGATAATTTGACAAATAATTTGTGATCTCGGAGCAGTTGCAATATCTGGTCTACATGCTAAAGATGTTTGTCCCAAGTTATGCTGTAGATGAGAATGTCATCGAAGAAGACCAGGAAAATTTTTTAGAGATATGGTTTCAACAGGTGGTTCATGAGGCTTTGAAAAGTAGATGGAGCATTACAAAGACCAAATGGCATGACCAGGAATTCATAATGGCCTTCATGAGTTCAGAAGGAAGTCTTGGGAATGTCTACTTCCTTCATGCGTATTTGGTGATAGTTCGAGTGGAGGTCTAGCTTGGTAAAGAATTGAGCACCATGTAGTTCATCAAGTAGATCATCAACAATCATAATAGGAAATTTGTCCTTGATAGTGAGCTTTTTGAGGGCTCGAAAGTCAGACACATGTGCCATTCTCCATATTTATTTAGAACCATGACCACTGGAGATGAATAAGGGTTGATGCTGGGATAGATAACACCGACTTCGAGGAGTTCCTTGATGATTTTTTCAATTTCATTCTTTTGGGAAAAAGGATATCAATATGGGTGGACATTAGGCAGCTGGGCACCCGAGACCAAAGGGATGTTATGATCATGTTCACCCCTAGAGGGGGGATCTATTTAGGTTTATCAAAGACCCACTAGTGGTGATCTAATACATGTTGCATCTCAGGATGAATATGAGGAGCAGTGGATTCAATGGCCTGAATGGCATTAAATTGGGCGATTACTCCATGATGGCCCTTTTTTAAAAGCGTCTCCATTTAATGCGAGCTGATAATAGTAGAAGCACCTGCTTGGAGTCCCCTTAATGTACGAATGTGGCTGTTCTACTTAAAGCTCATATATAACTCCTGGAAATCCATTGTGATAGGGCCCAGTGTGTGAATCCATTCAACACCTAGGACAATGTCACAACCACCCATTTCAATGGAAAACATGTGGGTCTTTAGGTGGTAGTCTCCCATCTGAAGCTTAATATTTTCACAATAACCTTCACATTTCATGGTCCCCCCATCAACAATAAGGACTTGGAAATTAGATACCACCTGCACAAAGCAATGAACAACTTCTACGACTCTCTTATGGACAAAGTTATAAGTGTTGCCATTGTAAATCAATACCACTATTGGTTAATGTTTAATAAAGCCTCAGATTTTGAGAGTCTGAGGTGAAGAAATGTCAACTAAGGCATGTAGTGATATAACCGGCTCATCTGGTGTAGCTGTGAGATCATTGTCAGTTTGGGTTTCCCCTGCTTCTTCCTCGAGCACCTCAAGGGATGGAGCTTCATCTGTTGAGCTATTATCAATAGCATCAATTTGAAATAATTTTGGTTCCTTGCATTTATGTCCAAGGGAGTACTTGTTATCACAATAGTAGCACAATCCTCGTTTTCTTCTTTCAGACATTTCTGTTGGTGACACCTTTTGAACCTTAAGTGTTTGGGTGGGGCCCCTGAGTTTGGGTGGGACGTGCCTTGGCGACGAAAACTTGACGATTGGATTGGGCATGTAAGGCGATATCCACATCAAAGGCCTTGCAGCATGCGTCCAACCAAGTAACTGGGTGGTGCATTTGGACATGGTCTTGGATGGCTTATTTTAGGCCACTGATGAAACATTCCAAGTAGAAGTCATCTCCTAGACTATCAGTTCTCATGGCCAATTGCTCAAAGGATGCAATGTAGTCCTTTAGTGTACCTGTTTGCTAGAGCTTTGTGAGACAATCCAAAATATTAGATTCCCGATCAAAGTAATCACATATGGCTTTTGAGAACATGTTCCAAGTTGCTCTCCCTGGATAACATTTTTGATGCCACTTCCACCATTGCCATCTCTCTTGGTCCAAGTAAAGGGATCCCACATGTAGTTTAGTTTCATCTTCACATATATCATTAAGGGAGAAATATTGTTCCATTTGTGCTACCCATACTATAGGGTTAGAGCCATCAAATTTGTACATGTCTAGCTTGGGTGTCCAGTGGTTGGAAGAGTGGTGATTTCCATGGAAGTGAATGTGATGGCTGGATTCTCCTTCTATGTGTGCATCAACACTAGGCTCCTCCATATGAGGCATTCTTATAAGGGCTGCTATTTCTGAGAGCTTGTTGGTAATCTCGGCCTCGAATGCCTCGAATCTTTCTTCAAGGTTGACGACCCTCTCGATTTCCTTTTCCACAGCCATAACTTGAGATCTAGTACCCAACATACACCAATCCCAGTCATTCTTTTTAGCTTACTTAAGAGTAGTTTGCATGGAAAGAGGGAAATCTTGAGAGTCTAATGATGTGGGTCACTTGAAGTCGCGCCGAGAAAATATTAGGTACCGCTAAAAAATTGGGGGCTACAAGTGAATGGTACCTTTGCGACCAGTTCGTCGTCTTGGATATTATGGGCTAAATATCTTGCAAGTGTCCCAGGATGGTCTCTAACTCTTTTTATTTTTATTTTTTTTCTACTCCGAAAGGAGTTTTACTCCTCGCTGATCAATACTGCAGTGGTCGAATTCCAGAAAGCTTGATACTGCCTAGTGTCCTGCGAAAATCGGGCCTGGACTGTAGTAATAGAAACCATAAGGTATTGGTCCTGTTGAACGTGCTGCAACAATGTGATTTGGACTATGGCAGCCAAAACCATCACTTCACAAACAATCGAATATGTATTGTGAAAACCCCAACTGCAGAATCTGAGTTCTACGGTGGTGGCAAAACCCCAACTGTTGGATCTAATATAGAAGATAAGGTAGATGGAGATCTTCAAATAGCAGAGGGAACTATGTTCACAAAGGAGTGTCAGGTGCTAGAGATTGCAATATACGCAAGGGTCCAACAATAGTACTCTGCTCAATCTTTCAGGGCCCTAACTAAGGAGGATCGATTGTACCCTTAGCCGTACTACCCGACTACCCTATTGTGAATGCGAGTAATCTCCCCAAGTGTTGTTTTCAATGTAATGTAGTAGCAAGATGACCGAGTTGTTCTCAATCTACTGTAGTAGCAAGAAGACCGATGACTTATCTAAGGTTAGGTTTCAGGTGATATTAGGGGGCTTTCAATATACCCAAGGGTACGTGGAAGTGCAGTCTGTGCGTGGTTATGTATAATGCGCTACTACTTGAAGGGGTACCCACAGGGGTTACAAGGGAGTCCAACAAGCATGACCACCTCTTGTAGTTCTTGTGTGCATGCCTCCCCAAAACCACATGTTTGTGCACTCAATGATAGATGCCATGATTTAATGACACCGGAACACATCTCTAGCCTAATTTTTTTTTGCGAAAATTGGAGGTACAACTAGCCCTAGAAAGTGCTATGATACCACTTGTTATGCTCTTGACTTGTGAGAAATCCAGAATACCATAAACACGAAGAAATATAGCCCAGAACATCGAATTATCACATGAAATGAGAAAAACTTATTATTCAGAAACATATTCAATGTTCACTTGCATCTTTGAGGGGGCAACCTCCAACATAGAAGAGCTCAATTACAATAAGGCTTGATAATATTTCCCTTACTAACTAAGACTATTTATAGCTAAATGACATCCAAAACCCTAACTACTAGTGGTCCCTTGCATAATACTTGTTAACCACTTTATTTATTAACTATGGCTCGTTTACAAATAAATGTGGTCCCTTTTCCCTAATGTGGGTCAACCACTTACAATTATTAATGTGGGTTTTATTGACTCTATAACTAACTATGACTCTAATTCGACCCATTGGGCTTATTACATAAATAAAGGGGTTAGGGTTGGACCCTAATAGAGAAGCATGTAATAGTAGCATATATAGAGTCTACTTGGTTAAGATGCTTTATAGAAATCATCTAGTATTTAAAAGTAGATAGATATACCATTTTACATATTGTTCATCTAGGTATTATCTTAGAGGCTATCATCTTGCTTACATGTATTATCATGATCGTATAAGAAACATCATTTTGGAGGTTATTGGGAGAATAATTGTGCAAAATGTTAGTATACATTCCATGTAATATGGGAAAAATATTGTTAAAGGGATGAAGGAATGCAATGGGTCAGGATGCAGGCTCATTATGAGACATATAACTAGATGATGGTATAAGATGCATACTCATTGGAAGTGACTCTTGGTTAAAGATTAATGCATGTAGAATCTTGTAATGATTGTATGATGTTTAAAAGGAAGAATTTGACTTACTTAAGGATGTATAAATTATTAAACGTTTTCCATAATATGTAAAATAATGATTAAACATCGAGTATAGTCTTCGAAAGGAAAAAGTTGTAACTTGGTAATCAAGTTCGATCCTTGGGTACTATGATGCATGAAGGAAAATTCATATCGACCATGAGGATGTTGATTGGATGAGGTCCTATGGATGAGGTGAGTCTATTTGTTTTATTGTTGGTTATCTTGTTAACATATTATTTTTGTTACCTCGAGGAATGTTGCACGAATACATGATGACAAGTTGAGGAAACATCAACTATATGATGTAAAATGTATGAAGAATGTCAAGGAAAGCTCAATATCTAGTGCCAGGGAACTGTGAATTCAATATGTGTCCATCTTGGGATTGAAAGGTAGCAGTACGAGAAGATAACCTGAAGGTCAAAGGAGATAACTTTCATGAGGAAGTTGTGATCAACTTGAAGTTTGGGAAGGCTCAATGCAATATAATGTCAAAGATGAAAGTTATGAGAAAGAAAAATGACTTGGATCATGTCACAAGATTGAAGAGTGAAGATGGCTCCATGATACCTCGAAAGGAAGCAAGCTTGATACAATGAGATGTGGAAAAAAGAGGGGTCCATGCAGCTATGGAGGATTGGTAGCTGATACTCATGAAGACAAGCTATAAGGCTTGTGGTGTTGACTTCCCAAATAAAAGGGAGGTTTGGAATCTTCTCTAGTTTTGAGAAGAAGCAAAGGAGTCTCCTTAAAATAGGAGCAAGGATCTATTCCCTGGGTAAGAGGGAATAGGGATATCCTCTCTGGTTGAGAGGGAGTGATGTTGGACATTGTTACACACAATTTTGTGGATGATATCCCTAGGAGATTTTTTTTTCTCCAAGATGGTCCTCAGCTGACAGCAGCCCCTTGCAACCACCAGCTAGCTCATTGTGGTATTTCTCTGCCACCTGATCCAGCCATGTAGTCTCTTGCCCATCTGCCATGATCGTATGTTTGAAGGTGGGCCTCCCGAACCTAAAGGTATGCCTTGTCATTTGGTACTTGAGTATTGCAATCTGCTTATCATGGACACTTTTGGGCATGGATTAATGGGGGGATTCGATAGAAAGAATAGGTTAGGTTTGTGCCCTTGTCCCCTAGACCCCTTTTGAATATTAACCTTGCATTCTAGTCCCGTGGGATCTCTCTTACTAACCATTTGGATCTAGGGATGGTATTTGATGGGAAACCCCGATTTTGGTTGTGTGGTCCTACTCCTTTATCCAATTATATTACCCTCTTTCCACTCATTATTACCCCATTCATCATTTCTCCTACTTGGGTCCACATTCGTCCACTGGGTCCACATACGGTTAGCTTGCCCCTTCCCCTTGTCCGCACCTTGGGTCATGGCCGGAATGATTCCCAAAGTTTGATGCAGCTAAGAAAAATAAATATAAAAGCATATTTGGCCACATTTAACAGGAAAACGTACCACAAAAGGACAAACACATTTAGCATGTGGGCAAAAGCCAATACATGAGATCTACCCCATCATCATGGCCATCACACTGGTTCCTATAGGTTCTATGAATCTCCTTCATCATATAGGAACCCATGATTGTCCCAACCCCTGATGGGAAATGAACCGCCCTACCTTAAAAGGGGGTATTCTTTGCTATATCTTATACATAATGCTCTTACCCCTTGAGCCCTGAGTAGTTAATTAAAGAAAATCATAAAAATTCAAAAGGCATATAAAGAAGGGTGGAAAAATCAAGTCCGAGGCACCTCATGTACCACAATTGCTCCCTCCTATACATTATAAATCGAAGTGTGGGCTTCCATCTTATTATCTACCCTTGTACCCCAGCATGTGACCTAGGGCTTCCCCTTCTCATCCCCTACTTCATTCACCTATCTGTCACATGCCACCACCTTTTGAAGGATGTACCTTGAATATATTATTCTCTTTAGAAGTAGAAACCAACTAATAGGGTTCTTGGTTAACCGCATTTGGAGTATAGGAGACACTGGCACATACCAAAGCCCATTACGGAAGGGGAAACCATTATGAAGTCCCCACCTACGGTCCATGATTGGTAATCTCATTTAATCGATTTTTCTAATGACTTGTTGTACTGGAAGGCTAGGGGACACATAGGATCTTATGCAGGATTGCAAATGGTCTCCATCTTGGGTTTGGTCTCCCTATACGAGGTCCTAATCCTCCAAAGGGATACATTGGCACATGTAGGGTGTGAATTGAGAGCCATGGGCCTCCACAACAATAGAAAACACTCCATGGATTCCCACAACCATTTCAAGATTGCTTTTGGTTCACTTATTGGACGAGGAAGATGCACCTGATCCATCATGCCCAGCTGGCCCCAGATTTGCACAATACACTTGGAAGATGATTCAGGACATGCAAGATGATCTAGCATCACCTACACCATCATTCTACCCCTTGCAAGTGATCTACATGCATCTTCGATTTGTTTGGATATCCATGAGGACACTTGTGTGCCCCCACATGTCACTTGGAGCACCACGGGTTATTAAAAGGGGCCAATCCCTTGTACGTTTCGTTTGAGTGTCCTACTCTTCATTATGGCACCCTCAACCTCATTATGCCTCTTAGAGGGCCCTATAACATGCATAGATTATTATTTGACCTCTTGAGAGGCTTATTCTTTCATTTATGAGCTAGTTTGGTGGGCTTGTCACCAAAAGTTGGATTATTAGAACATTATTTTATCTTTGGGGCTTATGTATGTCAAGGAGGCTAATTTGAACTCCTCATTAGTGTAGAAATACAAGTGAGATGAGTTCATTTGCTCATCATCACTTTGGATTGAATCTATTATCTCTCTTGAGAATTTCACACTTTTTCTTAGTGGATGAATTTGAGCTTTATGGATAAATTTTGATGTGTGGATTTGGTTTATCTTGAATTGGAGCTTCTCTATTGTCAAATTTTTTATGGTTGGATATACTCTACTACATGTAAGTACACGATTTTAATTCTGTTCTTGTTTTACTTTGTCATATAAATTGGACCGAGATTTTCGCTATTTTTAGGGCTAATTGTTGCATGCATTTACTACTTAAATTGTGGAATTTTGTCTCTATATAACATCTCTCAATGCCCAGATCCTCACACATATTTATCATAGAATCTATTCTCCGAGGACTAAGGCACTGATCTACCAAAAGGGGGTCACCTTAAACCAAGTTCTTTAACCTTTTCCTGTGTCTAGCCAAGTTGGGTCACCTAGGGAATCATTTTCCTGTTGAACTAGCCCTCCAAAAAGTTTGATCTCATAGCCCCTCCTGCATTGGTGTTTCCTCAAGACATCCTCCAAATTTGAGGCCATTCTCATGGTGGAGTTATGAGAAAAGTCAAGCCCTAGCTCCGAGATCAAACTTTTCCCTAGCATCCCAAAAGGATAGTACCTTATTGGATCAATTCAATACCTTTAAGTGAATATTCTTTCTTTTACCCTTTCCCATACCTTGTGTAGGCTAAGGACACCATCGATTGCTAAACTCCTTCCTCTCGACCTAGACTGGGTCCATTTGGTCCCGTGTGGTCCCGTTCCTAAAAAAGACAATTCTTTAAGAACCATCTGGGATACCAATTTCAACAAGGATTTTAGGGATTAGGAAACTCCTTCACAAGTCATATACCATAAACCTAACCCTCAAATCCTCCCCTCCTCCTCCTAGAGGACATTGTACCTTTCTTAGAAAGTAAGCAAGCTCTATCCTTATAATTCTTCTGGGAAAGGGATTATTTGGATCACTCCACATCCTTTCATTGACTTATCCTTCATTTGTGACTCCATAATATACCAGGTCTCCTCCCATCGGTGAAATTCCATAAATAGAAGGGAGCCTTAGCTAAGGTGATAGTGGGCTAAGTATCCATTTGTTTCCCTTTGTCTAACATTTTTCCTTTAGGGATCCCCCTTAGGTCCCCTGCTAGTTTGAGCGGTAACAAACATCACATGTGAATTCTCTTCTTCAAGTGATGAAAAGAGAATGGTGGAGGATTGGATAAGCATCTGTGGTTTCCTTAAGGATATATAATCCAAGAAAGGAAAGGTACTGACACTCTTTGAGGATAGGACAAGTATCCAAGAGAAGAGTGGTTGAAGAGGACTAATATTATTTGATGACTCAAGGATTGGAGATCTAGGATAAGAATAGTCCTAAAAGGACAAACCTTGTGAACATTTAGATGGGGTATGTGCCTTGTAGAGGTAGTGTTGTATCACACATAAAACCTCCTAGCATAATGCTCTTGAATGAAGTAGAGATTGTCTAGTTAGTCCTCAGAGATAGTGCCAGATATAGTGATGATTCTTATAGTTGGCTTATAAATCCAACTCTTCTTATGAGAACTCTTAAGTTTGAGAATGATGTTGTATTGGTTGTACAATTATGAATACATCCCTAGTTAAGAGGGAATGGTGAAAATATAACTAGTCTCAGTCTTCATAATTGTTTTTGTACTCATTTCAATATGTATCTTATGTAACAAACAAAAAAATAAAAGAAAAAATTAATTTTATTAAAGCATGGGTTTCATGCTTCTTATTGATGGTATTATAGATAAAGCAAGTTCTTCATGCTTTTTATTGATGGTCTTCTAGGTAAAAGCATGTTCTTCATGCTTATAGGATTTGTTAGGTCTTAAGATTTAATGTCATGAGTCAAAGGAGTCAACATCATGTTTATGAGACCCTTTCGAGCAAAATGTAATTGTAAAAATATTCTTTTTTAGTCTAGAAAATCTTGGAAACTTCAAAAGTACAAGTCGAACCTGACAACTTCAACTCTGCCTAAAGGGCATAATTCAACCCCTTGGAAAGGCTATATAAAGGAGCAGTTCAACCTGATTTGTCACTCACTCATTAAGAAGTTCGATCTCAAGGAAAGAGTTCAACCTATAACTAGGAAGCAAGAAGAAAATAAGAGGAAAGGTCTAGATGAACAAGGAGACTTGTTTTTGGGCTATCTCTCTCTCACACATCAGCAAGTCTAGGGTTTTTGCAGCTACTAGGAGGCATAAATTGGAGATCCAAGTTGTAGTCAAACGAAGTGCAATCTCTTATTGCTAGAAGGAAGATAAATATGTCTTGACCTCATTGAACTTGGGAGGAAATGTCTTTCTCAAGGAAGGTCTCAAGAGGAAGATGTATTAGGGTTTTAGGAGCTACTACAGGGTTGGAGTTGCAGGTCGAAGAAGCAGTATTGAAGTTGGTAGGTCAAAGTTGCAATTTGAAGTTTGTTGGTGCTCGATCAAGGAAGAGCTTTTTGAAAGTACTTGGAGGAGGAATTGGTTGTATTTGGGTATTTATTGTCTCATTTGAAGCAAATTCTATAAGACAATAGTTTTTCTGGGTTTTCCCCTTAGAGGGGTTTTTCCCTCGTTGAGAGCCTAATTTATGTGTCCTTTGTTGCTATTGTTTTTGTTCTTAATATTCGTTTGATTAAAAGATCTAAATAGATAACAAAAGAAGAGTAATAAAGTTAACAAGGAAATATTTAAGGTTAAGGAAAATTGGAATTAATAGTTGCCACATTGCATTTTCCAACAGGGCTCAGGGTTTCTAGCTTCGCTCTACACTCTGTCGTCGTCGAGGGTCTATGGCCACGACTGTGGGCCGATATTTCATCGCGGAGGTACTGCTATGCACGTATTTTAACCTTGGAATTGTTCATGTTGGCATTATGATACATGTGTTGTCCTTGATGGCAACTCACTCAGATGAAAGATCATAGTACAATAGGTTAACAACAAAGAATTACAGATCAGACTACACAGAATGAAGAAAGAGAGGTATACACAGGTTCACCTTGACCAAGCTGCGTATACATGCAGGTTCACTGACCACAAGTAGCGTATACGTACACACGCACTTTCATAGAAGGAGAAGCACATATACCTTGGAAAACTAAGTTTTTGGTCTGGAGTATTTGGTCCATGGTATTTTGATCCATGGTATTGGTCCAAGGTATTGACCCTATGTATTTGGTCCAAGGTATTGGTCCTAAGTGGTTTTTGTCCATGGTATTGAGAAAGGCCTAAAACTATAAAAGGAGGAGAAAATCATTAGGCCAAGTGTACAAGTATCGAATATCTAATGAAGTGTGAGATCTAGTATGTAGGTTATTGGCTTATGGTGATGTGCTTGATCTGAACCAGGGATGAACCTTAGTGGTTGATGAAGGATAAGATCTAATGATGGATTAGGATCTTAAGGCTTAAAATGAATTATCATTATGTGGTTTGATCATGTATTGTCTAGATCTAAATACTAACGCATGTGTTATTCTGTAAATATTATGATCTGGGTATAACTGAAGTCTGGAATAGCTGGCAGAATTATAAATTAATATTTGCAGATGTATATGCTGGTTGGCTTTGAGAAAAGCACATATACACGCAGGTTTGACACATGGAAGTAGCGTATACCTTATAAAGTATGTTTCAGTTGTTTCTATTTGTTGTTGCAGAGTTTCGGGTTTTGGTTTGGGTTTTGGTTACTGTATTCTGGTGACAGTATTCTGAATGATCAGATTGATTGTGATTTAACGATGGGTTGTCAAAGTGATTGATTGATTCGGTTGTGGTTGGTGATGATTGAGTCTCATTGATTGGTTGATGCAGATGTATTTGATGATTGAATTGCAATTTTGATGTTGTTGATGGATCCAGTCTGAAAATTTATGAAACGTGGTCCTTGGAGGATGAAAGAAGGTCGTAGCCTTTTGTAGGTCACTGCCTACGTACTAGTAAACATATTGGCTAGTTCAAGAGTTAGGGGATTGTAGCTCCCTTCCAGTAGAAGCTGGAGAATGAGAGAAGGTTGTAACATTCTGCTGGTAGAAGCCTGCGTAATGGTATAAGTCTGCACCAGTGCAAGATTGTAATTAGATTTTCTTATTATCAAAAGAAGACAGCGATGACAGCAGCAGGTGGTTTTCACCCACATTGGGTTTCCACCTTATATCATGGTGTTCATGTGTGTTGCTTATGTGTGATGCTTTATTCTACTTTTACAACACTGTCTAATAAATCTCTAATATATTGGTTAATTTTTAATGCATGATAAATTGGGTAAATCAAAAGTTCTCTGCATATATTCTGGTTGCCTTAAGTACAGTCACGTATACACGCTAGTTCACTTAACTGAAGTAGCGTATACAAATATGTTTGGGAAATTAAAATATTGATCCGATAATACTGATTCAGCCCCCCTCTCAGTATTATTTCCAACAATTGGTATTAGAGCAGGTCATTAAGAAGAAGCTTGATCGCTTGAAGGGAGATCCATCATCATGAGTAATAAAGAAAGCATGGGATGCATCAGACCGCCAATCTTTGATGGGAGCAAATTTGTCTATTGGAAGATAAGAACCATAGCCTATCTACAATCACTCGGAACGGATGTCTGGGAAATCGTGGAAGGAGGATATACATTTCCATCAACAATTCCTACAGATATGGCAGGTAAAAAGCAATATGAGACCAATGCCAGGGCTGTCAATACATTATTGGGAAGTCTGTCACAATCAGATTTTGTCAAAGTTATGCAGCTCAAATCAGCCAAAGAAATATGGGACAAAATCGTCCTAAGCTACGAAGGAGACTCTCAGGTAAAACATGCTAAACTGTAAACTCTCAGAATTCAATATGAAACTCTTAAGATGCACAATGATGAAAGTATAGCTAGTTACTTCTTACTTATAGATGAGGTTGTTAATTGCATGAAGAATCTGGGTGAAGAAATAAAGGAAGGTACCTTAGTTGAGAAAGTTTTAAGATCCTTGTTTGCTAAATTTGAATCAAAAGTATCTGCCATAGAAGAAAAATAGGATCTACAAACTATCACTATGACACAGCTTCACGAAATCTTAACTGCCTTTAAGATGAGAAAAGGAGGCCCATCAGATATGAGAGAAGCCGCATTTAAAGCTTCAGCAAAAGGAAAGGAAGAACTTAATGAATCAAGACATGTTTCAAAATAAGAAATGAAGTAAACTTTGTCAAGAAGCTTCAACGGGGTTCCAAAAGATTTAGAGGTAAACTACCCTTCAAATGTTTTGCCCGTGGTAGAGTCGGTCATTATGCTGCCAAATGTCCTCATAAAGATAAATATGATAAAGGGAAGGAATCTGAAAAATGGAATAGAAAACAAAGTGTAAGTAAAAAGAGTTACTATACTCATGAAGATAGCGATGGTTTGTCAAATAGTGATGAAGATGAAAATAGTAATGACTATAGACTTCTAATGGCTTATGAAAATGATAATTTTTGGGATGCTTTAGAAGAAGATGACCTTCATGAAGAAATCTCTAAACTCAAAATCTGTTTATAAGAAAAGAATATGATTATAGATACCTTGACATACCAACTTGCTGAAAGAGAAAAACACAATGAAAAACTAGAATGTGAAATTATGGGTCTAAGAAAGGATCTTGTGAAAACAAAATCTCTCAATCTTAGATTTGCTAAAGGATCAGAAACCTTAAATGAAATTATCAAAGTGCCGTGTTCTCCTTTGATAAAGACAGGTCTTGAATATACTGAAGAAGCATCTCAATCACAGAAGTCGTCAACCTCCACTAAAAGCTATCTTGATGCAACAAAGAACAATGAACAGTATGACAATCGTCAGCAAAGGCATAAAGCAGATCACCGGGTAAATCAGGCTCAATTTGCTTCAAGGATGAACAGAAGCCACAACCAACTTCAGGTAAATCATACTCAATTTGCTTCAAAGATGAATATCAATAGAAACTACAATCACCAGGTTAATAGATTTGATAATCGCAGGAACTTCTTTAATGGTGAATGTTTCTCATGTCATAATTTTGGACACAATGCTACTCAATGTGTTGCTTACAAAACCATCATGACTAGACAAGCACGAAATCAAAGGAATGTGACAGGGATCAAGAAAATTTCCTATAATAACGTTTCTCTTCTTGAAAATGAAATAGAATGCTCAATCTGTAACAACTTTGGCCATGAAGAATCTAAATGCAGGAGAAAATTTTGGCAAACATATCAAAAGGAGCAAACTCCATTAAATCCCAAAATATGGGGAAGGAAAAAACCTCAAACAGAAAGATGTGGTATAGCCTCGTATGTAGAAGGACAAGAAAATCAGTGGTACATCGACAGTGGATGCTCAAAACAAATCACAGGTGACAAAGAAAAACTTCACTCATATAATGCTTTAAAAAATAAAAAGAATGTCTCATTTGGAAACGACACTCCTGCTGTCATAAAAGGTAAAGGATCTGTTTTCTTGAAAGAAAAGGTTAAAGCTGGGAATGTTATGTATGTAGACGGTCTAAAGCATAACTTGTTTAGTGTCAGTCAAATGTGTGATCAAGAAAATGAAGTGGTGTTTCAATCAAACAAAGGTGTTGTTCATGAGCTTGATATAGGAGAAACCGTGATCAAAGGTACAAGAACTCCAAACAACTTATACATACTCAAGGGAGGACAACAATAGTGCTACCTAAGCAAAAATGATGAAAACTGGCTATGGCATGAAGATTGGGACATCTAACCTTTTCTCAAATAAGAAAAGCATACAGATTCCAGGCTGTCCGTGATCTTCCAGATATCAGCATTCCTGAAAATACAATATGCAAACCATGTCAATTTGGTAAGCAAACCATATCTCACTTCATTGAAAAAGAAGAGTTAGCTAGTAAGCCTCTTGAACTTGTTCATACTGATTTATGTGGACCATCAAGGAAAAAGTCACCTCGTGGAAAAGAATACTTTATTTTGTTCATTGATGATTTTTCCAGAATGTGTTCGATAGGTCTTCTAAAGCATAAAGATGAAGCATTTGAAAATTTCAAAGCCTTCAAAGCTTTGGTTGAAAATGAATCAAATCACAAAATCAAATGCCTCAGATCTGATCAAGGAGGGGAATTTACCTCAGATGAATTCTTTGACTTTTGTGAACAACATGGAATAAAAAGGCAGTTCTCCACCACAAGGACTCCTCAGCAAAATGGAGTGGTAGAAAGAATGAACAGAACTGTTCAACAAATGGCTCGAGCTATGCTAGATGAATCTGGAACTCCTGCAACCTTTTGGGGTGAAGCTGCATTTGCCGCCGTAACTATTCTCAACCAAGCAAATGTTCGGGTAAACAACACTCAAACTCCACATGAACTTTGGTATGGTAAGACTCCTATGGTAAAATACTTTAAAGTTTTTGGAAGCAAATGTTATATCAAAAGGACTAATGAAAAAATTGGTAAGTTTGAGCCTAGAGCAGATGAAGGTATTCTTCTTGGTTACTCTTCCCGAAGTAAAGGATATAAATGTTATAATAAAATACTTGGGAAAATTGTTGAAAGTATTGATGTTGTAGTTGATGAAGCATGCAAAAATAAAAAACAGATAAAAACCAAAGATTATAACAATGAAGAAGATGGGGATTATTTTCCCACATCAAATCACAATGATTTTGAAGAAGAAACCAATGAGGCACTAGAAGAAGAGATAACGGTAGAAGAAAAGACTCCATCTAGGTATGTTCAGAAAAATCATCCAGAAACTCAAATTTTAGGGGAAAGAGAGGCAAGTGTACAGACAAGAAGAACTATTAGAGAAACCTCAAGCTATCTAGCATTACTATCCTCCACCGAACCTCAAAATGTAAACGAAGCATGCAAAGATGAATGTTGGGTCAAGGCCATGAATGAAGAACTTGAGCAAATTGAAAAGAATAATACTTGGGAATTAGTTCCTAGATCTCATGATAAAAATATCATAGGAACTAAATGGATATTCAAAAACAAGCTGAATGAAAATGGAGAAGTTATTAGAAACAAGGCCAGACTTGTTTGTAAAGGGTATGCTCAACAAGAAGGTATAGATTTTGAAGTAACTTTTGCACCTATTGCTAGACTTGAAGCCATAAGGATGTTTCTTGCTCTTTCTAGCTTTCAGAAATTCAAAGTATACCAAATGGATATAAAATTTGCTTTCCTTAATGGAGATTTAGAAGAAGAAGTCTATATTGAAAAACCAGAGGGATTCATTCTTGGAAATGATGAAAAACTTGTATGCAGACTCAGAAAGGCTCTTTATGTTCTAAAACAGGGTCCAAGGGCCTGGTATTACCGCCTTGACAAATATCTACACCAATAGGGTTTTTCAAAAGGGTCAGCAGATAGCAATCTATATACAGAGATTGACGCTGATAAATTGCTAATAATTGTTGTTTATGTTGATTATATCATTTTTGGTAGCAATGAAGAATCCATGAGTCAGAATTTTGCTTCAGTAATGCAACAATAATTTGAAATGTCCTTGCTTGGTGAACTTACCTATTTTCTTGGTCTATAAGTTCAACAAAATAAAGATGGTATTTTTCTTTCACAAACCAAATATCTCAAACAGATCTTGAAAAAGTACGACATGGAAGGTTCTAAACCGGTATGTACCCCAATGGTAATAGGATGCAGTCTCAGCTCAAATGATGAATCAACAACAATACATCAACCAAATTACAGATCCATGATTGGCAGTCTTCTTTATCTAACAGGTACCCGACCTGACATCATGCATGCAGTAGGAATAGTTGGAAGATTCCAAGAAAATCCAAAGGAATCACACCTTCAGGCGGTCAAAAGGATTTTCAAATATCTTCAAGGAACACAGAACTTTGGTTTATGGTATCCTAGAGATACAGATCTTACTCTTCATGCATATACAGATGCAGATTGGGCAGGAAGTGTTGATGACATAAAAAGCACTAGTGGTGGTGCATTCTATATGGGTTCCAGGTTAGTGGCTTGGTTCAGCAAGAAACAAAGTTCAATTGCGTTATCTATAGCTGAAGTAGAATATGTGGCTGCTGCATCTTGCTGCACACAACTACTTTGGATGATGCAAACATTGCAAGACATTTAGATCACATGCACTCCACCCATCTCCATTCTATGTGATAATACAAGTACCATCAGTATCTCAAAGAATCCAATCATTGAACAAGTGCTTGAACAAAAGGTCAAATTAGAATATGTTCCCTCCAAAGAACATGTTGCTGATATATTCACTAAACCACTGCCCAAAGAGACATTTGAATATATCAGACAAAAGCTGGGAGTAGTTGCCGCATCATCCTACTGTTAAATTAATTTTTTCAGAAAAAAGGTGATTATACGCGTGTTTCCTAAAGTGAAGTCGCGTACACACGCGGGTTTCTGTGGGTCAAGGAGCGTATATGTTTTTTTAGGTAGCACCGGTTTAGGGGGAGCATTAACCTTCACATACATTCAACATTGTTGGCATTATGGTTGTTGAGTCCAACTATGGCTTCAAATATTTATACCATTGGCTACTCAAGTCATGTAAAAGTCTAGGGTGTGATATGTCTTCTCATACATTTGAATGGGTCCTCTTGGACAAATGATGTAATTTGTATCCCCACTTTTCATGGGATGGATGATGTAATATTTCTTGTTTTTGTCATGTATAAACAATTGGTATATCCCCACTTGGTTGGGTGGATGAGTCAAATTTGGTATATCCCCACTTGGTTGGGAGATGGATGTATGTATGAGTCATTGGTGATATATGTATAGAGTCATGTTATTCTTTTAAAAAATCTTTTTGCAGACTTTGCTTGTGCTCAAGGGGAGCATGGACTCAATCATGGGAGCTCAATCAATACATTTCAGTATATCAGAGAATTCAGAATGTACTCAGGGGGAGCATGTCAGCATAATGTATGTCAAAGGCGGAGCATGACCCTTTGACCTTGATGTCAAAGGGGGAGAGTGACTTGGTGTTGTTGTTGCCATCAAGTACAAAAGGGGGAGATTGTTGGCATTATGATACAGGTGTTTTCCTTGATGGCAACTCACTCAGATGAAAGATCACAGTACAACAGGTTAACAACAAAGAATTACAGATCAGACTACACAGAATGAAGAAAGAGAGGTATACGTAGGTTCACCTTGACCAAGCTACATATACACGCAGGTTCACTGAACACAAGTAGCGTATACGTACACATGCACTTTCACAAAAGGAAAAACGCGCATACCTTGGAAAACTAAATTTTTGGTCCTAAGTATTTGGTCCATGGTATTTTGAACCTAGGTATTTGGTCCAAGGTATTGGTCCATGGTATTGAGAAAGGCCTAAAACTATAAAAGGAGGAGAAAATCATTAGGCCAAGTGTACAAGTATCGAATATCTGATGAAGTGTGAGATCTAGTATGTAGGTTATTGGCTTATGGTGATGTGCTTGATCTGAACCAGGGATGAATCTTAGCGGTTGATGAAGGATAAGATCTAATGATGGATCGAGATCTTAAGGCTTAAAATGAATTATCATTATGTGGTTTGATCATGTATATTATAGATCTAAATACTGAAGCATGTGTTATTTTGTAAATATTATGATCTAGGTATAACTGAAGTCTGGAATAGCTGTAGAATTATGAATTAATATTTGCAGATGTATACGCTGGTTGGCTTTGAGAAAAGCGCGTATACACGCAGGTTCGACACATGGAAGTAGCATATACCTTATAAAGTATGTTTCAGTTGTTTCTGTTCGCTGTTGCAAAGTTTTGGGTTCTGGTTTTGGTTTTGGTTACTGTATTTTAGTGAAAGTATTCTGAATGATCAGATTGATTGTGATTTAACTATGGGTTGTCAAAGTGATTGATTGATTCGGTTGTGGTTGGTGATGATTGAGTCTCAGTGATTGGTTGATGCAGATGTATTTGATGATTGAATTGCAGTTATGATGTTGTTGATGAATCCAGTCTGAAAATTTATGAAACGTGGTCCTTGGAGGAAGAAAGAAGGTCGTAGCCTTCTGTAGGTCGCCGCCTATGTACTAGTAAACATATTGGCTAGTACAAGAGTGAGGGGGTTGTAGCTCCTTCCAGTAGAAGCTAGAGAACGAGAGAAGGTTGTAACCTTCTACAGGTAGAAGCCTGCATATTGGTATAATTCTGCACTAGTACAAGATTGTAATCAAATTTTCTTATTATTAAAAGAAGACAGAGACGACAATAGCAGGTGGTTTTCACCCACATTGGGTTTCCACCTTATATCATGGTGTTCATGTGTGATGCTTTATTCTGCTTTTACTGCACTGTCTAATAAATCTCTGATATACTGGTTAAATTTTAATGCATGATAAATTGGGTAAATCAAAAGTTCTCTGCATATACGCTGGTTGCCTTAAGTACAGTCGCATATACATGCTAGTTCACTTAGCTGAAGTAGCGTATACAAATCTATTTGGGAAATTAAATTATTGATCTGATAATACTGATTCATCCCCCCCCCCCCCCAGTATTATTTCCAACAGTTCAGTGGGCCTTACATGATCTAGCAAGAGGAATAAAATATGATTTCCTTAAGCCCTTCGGTACTGGTTTAGAATGTCAATCCAAGGTACTATAATTTTATGTATTACAAGAAGGGGTCATTGTTATTTCCTTTATCGAGCGTCATTGTCGTTTGGAGGGAACCCAACTAGATTGATGGGTTTTTTATAGGCGCTTTCTTTACCATATTTGGAGAGAGAGCCCTCTGGGGCTAAACCATTTATGTTAGTGTCAGTACATTGTGGTATTGCGTGTGTTTTCTTTGTGTATGTAGGGGTTGATTTTGGCCAACCGATATGTTCCCAGAGTGATTTTATCACCAGAGTTTGGGGACGAAGACACTATATGGTTAGCACGTTCAAAACCACAAATAGGGGGAGAACTAAATATATATCATATTTTATAAAAAAACATGCTCGGGGAATCTTCCCTATATGGGATCATAGCCACAAACTTTGTTATTTTTCTAGAATAGAGTATTAAATCTGAGTGGGGCATCCAGACATAGTATCAATGTCTCATATATGGGGGGAGGATGCTCTAGGGCTGTGAAGAAATCAAATACTATGGGATCACCAGGAATTCATCCCTTATCTTGGATTTTTGATTATGTGGAGGAGAACTCAACTCCAAGACACAAAATGGATCAGTTTCCTATAAGGATGCAACAATAGGGAAGGCCCTAGTCTCAACTGTACAATGGAAGGCTACTGCACCTACATAATTGAACCAAAATATTCCAGGACCCTACATTATGGACAAAATGGAGCAAGCTCCATCCATGGAGATCAAAAACCTAGAGGTAACTGCCATTTTTTCACTTCTTTAGTCCAAAGCCATTACCTGCAGATTCAATGGCTACTGGCCAAAACCAGATGAATTTTTTTAGTGGGTTTTCACCACTTGGACAATAATTTGTGATATTTTTCTATGCTCTAAAGGATTTTTTATAGTCCAATTTGAAACACAAAAGGATTTGGATTATGTTCAAAATGAAGGACCATGGTTTTGAGGTAGAGCTAGTTTATCTATCACCCCATGGTTCCTTGATTTTGACGCCACAACTATGGTGGTCACAACCATGTCAGTATGGGTTAAGCTTCCAAACCTCCCACTTCCTTTCTGGCATCACAAAATTTTTGAAGACATAGGAAATACATTGGGAAAATTTAAAAAAATGAATTAGGAGAGAACATAGAATGGCCTCTTCACATTCACCAAAATTTGTGTGGAGATAAACCTTAGTAAAGGGCTACCTGATCACATAACATTGAAACATGAGGACTTACACTAGTCCCAAGTTCTTGATTATGAGAACACAACATTTTAATGTTGAGTATGTTTTCAAACAGGTCACTTGCGGAACACATGTCCATTGGCTAAGAATATAACGAAAAAAGAAAAATGGATAGCTAAATAGACCAAAATGATGACATTTCCCATAACTTCCTCCTCCAGATGCTGAAGAGGAAGAAAAAAAAGAAATACCAAAAGATCAATAAAATGCCAATATGGATGGGGATATCATGACACAATTTGGGTTTGACTCGCTTATTCCAAAGGTTTCGGTACTAGATTGTCCTTAGGTCCCTTTAGGTCAATAGACAATTGTGACAAGCAAAGAGGATGGCACGATGGGCACAAAACATGTCCATATATCAGATAGCTCATATTATGACAAAGAGCATCCTTTCGAGGTTGTTGTGAATGACTTGGCTCTGGTTCCAATGGTTCACAATGCTAGGGAATGGCTCCAAGTCCATAAAAAGAAAGGAAAGAAGAGGAAGTCAAGTGTCTCCATTACTTGATTCTTCCCCCTTGTATATATTAACTTTTCTTTTTTTCTTTTCTAGTTTTTTTGCTTTTAGTTTCTTTTCATGGATTTTGGCCGCACTTTCTGAATGCTTTTATGCATATTAGTTGACAATTTTTGCCACAAAATGATTTGAGTAGATCTTTGTGAATGCACACGTCTTAGTGTGTACATACAAAATGTATTTTATTTTCAATTAGGAATAAAAATGCAAGTGTTTTTCAAGGAAAAAAGAGTTGACAAATTAAGACAATGGCGACAGACTTGTGAAGGTTGCAACCAAATTTAGTCACTGTCAATATAAGACCGTGAAGAGAACCTAATGCAGTTATTGAACCAAAATCCAAGAGTTTAGCGTACTTGGAACAATGAAATCAAGCGTCAGTCAGAAAATATTTCACTAACATACATAACTGCAAAAATTAATCTAAACAGACAATGGAAAAATACAATAAATTTTAGGGCAAACAGAGCTAGAAAATTATATTGCTGAATTCCGCTAGCCTCAAGAATCCATACCGCCTCTACATATAAGAGGAAAAAATAGTTATGAGATGGTTAACCGGTCAAACCATTAATCAAAATTGGGAGAAATTGACCAAGTAAACCTTTAAACGAATAATTAATTTCATTAACGGATTTTGCCACAGATTCCATACTATGGCCTGGCCAAAGGCTTGGCCACAACAATACAATTTCCATAGTAGGCGTCAATGTTATGAAACCAGCTCAAGAAAAGATATAAAAGATAGATCAACGCCTTAGAATTCAGCCTCTTCGAGGGGGCAACCTCCGTTACATTACATAAATGAACAATTCTTGGATGATACAAATGACAAAACCTCCTTTCTATATATAGGAGTCTAAAGAGTCACAATGTAATCCAGCAGACCTAACAATAATAATATAAAGCCACAAAAATAACAATAAAGGGATTCTATGGGGCACAGAAATAACAACATGGGGGTAATAGGGGCACAACAATATAAATAAGGGGTATAACTACAATAGTAATGGGGTAATCACTAGTATTATAGGGACCCAACATGCCCCTCTCCTTCAAAAAAGTGTTGTCCTCAACGCTTGAGTAGTTCTGGATAGTTCTGCATAAAATTCTCATCCTCCCATGTGGAATCTTCAGCGGATAAGTTCTTCACTTGATAAGATATTGTGAAATTGATCGATTTCGTATCTGTCGAGTTCTTGTTTCTGTGACTGCTTCCGGTTCCAATATAGTTTTTCCTTCCTCGTTAAGTTCTGGCAATATTGTTTGAACTAGGAGCTTGTCGCCTATAACCTTATTTAAACATGAAACATGGAAAATTGGGTGTAATCGAGAAGCTGCAGGAAGCTCCAATTTGTATGCCATAGTACCTATCTTTTGCAACACCTTGTTCGAACCATAATACTTTGGTGATAATTTATTACCCTTTTTAACTTGCTTTAGGGACATTTGCTTATATGGTTGTAGCCGTAGGAATACCCAATCACCTACATCAAAACTTCTTTCACTGCGATGTTGATCCGCTTGTTGTTTCATTCTATTTTGCGCCAACACGAGGTTATCCTTTAAGAGTTGGAGGACTTCTTGTTGATGTTCGATGTGATGTTCCACTCCCTGAACCTTAGAATTTTCTCTTAAATATGATGTGATGGATGGTGGTTGATACCCATAAAGTGCCATAAATGGGGTCATTTTTGTTTCTGTATGGAAGGAAGTGTTATACCACCATTCAGCCAGAGGCAACCATTTGACCCATTGTGTCGGTTTATCAGATACAAAGCAACGAAGATATCCTTCCAAACATTTGTTTACTATCTCAGTTTGCCCATCAGATTGAGGATGATAAGATGAGCTATGAGCTAACTGAGTACCAAGAAAAAAAAAAAATTCTGTCCAAAAATTCCCAGTGAAAATGGGATCTCTGTCACTTACAATAATCTTTGGGTTTCCATGTAGCTTTTGAGTTGTTTACATAAATGCAGTAGAAATTGTACTGGCTTTAAATGGATGTGATAATGCACAAAAGTGTGCATACTTGGTAAGTCTGTCAACTACCACCATGATGACACTCTTTCCCTCAGACTTGGGTAAACCTGTGATAAAATCCATTGAAACCTCCTCCCAACATTGGCTTGGAATGGATAAAGGTTGTAATAGACTCGGTGTCTTAATTGTTTCAACTTTATTTTGTTGGCAAACCAAACATTCCGCCACAAACTTTTGAATATTTGATTTAAGGCCATCCCAAAAAAATTCCTTCTTAACCCTGTGGTAAGTTTTTAAAAATCCTGAGTGCCCTCCTAAGGGAGAAGTGTGCAATTCCATAAGAATCTTTTGTTTTAGCTGGGAATTCTTACAGAGGTATAAGCGATCTTTGTACCATAATGAATCATTTTGCCAGCTAAATGTATTAGACGTACTGGAATCTTGTTGTAGCTTTCGAATAAGTGCCCACACTTCTTCATCATTCTTCCATTCCTCCCTTGCTTCGTTTATCCAATCTGGTTGGATAATAGAAATGGCACACAACAATGCTTCCACATCCTCATCCTTTCTTGAAAGTGCATCTGCCACCACATTTTGCTTCCCTTTTTTGTAGATGATTTCAAAGTCATAACCCAACATCTTTGTGACCCACTTTTGTTGCTCTTCCGAGGATAATCTTTGTTCTAAAGAGTATTTAAGGCTATCATGATCCATTTTTACCTTTAAGTGTCTTCCCATTAGGTAGGGTCGCCATTTCTTAAGTGCATGGAGCATTGCCAACATTTCCTTCTCATAAATAGCTTTGCTTAAAAACTTTCCCTTGATTGAACGACTTTCAAAAGCAATGGGTCTTTCATCTTGCATTAGAACAGCACCAATTCCATTTCCTGAAGCATCACATTCCACAATAAAGGTTTTTGTGAAGTCCGGTGTAGCTAAGACCGGTGCTTGGCACATTGCCTCTTTAAGATGTTCAAAGGCCTTTGTTGCTTCCGGAGTCCATGAAAATGCATCTTTCTTCAATAATGTTGTTAGAGGTGCTGCTATTCTCCCATAATTCTTAACAAACTTGCGATAATACCCTGTCAACCCAAGAAATCCTCGCAGATGCTTTATGGATGTGGGAATTTTCCATTCCTTAATGGCTTTAATTTTGCTAGGGTCTACCTTAACTCCTTCATGAGATACAATATGACCCAAATATTCCACCTCCTGGACTCCAAAGAAACATTTGGATCTTTTTGCATATAATTGTTTCTCCTCCAATAGTTGTAGCACCATGTCAACATGTTCAACATGATCCTTCCAAGACTTGCTGTAGATTAGTATATCATCAAAAAATACTAACACAAATTTTCTAAGGAACGGTTTGAAAATTGAATTCATCAAACCTTGAAATGTTGAAGGTGCATTAGTAAGGCCAAAAGGCATGACCAAAAATTCATAATGACCCTCATGAGTTCTAAATGCCGTTTTCGGAATGTCTTCAATCTTCATTCTAATTTGATGATATCCCGAACGAAGATCCAACTTGGTGAAGTAAATTGATCCATGCAATTCATCCAGTAATTCATCAATGACAGGAATGGGGAACTTATCTTTAGAGCTTGTTGAGCTCCCTATAATCCAGACACATGTGCCATGATCCATCCTTCTTGTGCACCAATACTACTGGAGCAAAGAAAGAACTTTGACTAGTTGAATTATACCAGCCTCTAGCATTTCTGCAACCATACGTTCAATTTCACTTTTTTGGACATAGGGATATCTGTACGACCTGATGTTTGGAGGAACACTTCCTGGAATCAGATGAATAGCATGATCATGATCGCGCATAGGTGGGAGACCTTTGGGAGTCTCAAATACCTTGGAATGATTGTCCAGGACTTTTGGAGATCTGGAGAAATAGATGATTCCGATGTGGATACATCTAGGGAACATAATTGTGCAATTACACCTCTTTGCTCCTTTTTTAGAAGCTTTGTCATACCATTAGAGCTGATTATCTTTCCTGGTTTTCCTGCAATACCCCTTAATTCAACTTCCTTTCATTCCGTAGAAAATTTGATGAAAAGTTCTTGAAAATTAAACCAAGGATTGTAGCCATTGGACTCCTAGTACAACATCAGCACCTCCCATTGGAATGGAAAGCATTGGGCTAGTCAATACATATTCTCCCATGGATAGCTTGATATTATGGCACCTTTTTTTACAAAGGATTTTTCGGAGAAGATCACATGAGACATCATTTGTCGACGCGTTTCAAACCATCCAGTGTGGTTCATCGTCAGGACAAGTTGAAGAAACAGATCCAGCTTAGCAGGTTAAATAGACAAAGCAAAGCCTCCAACGGCTAAAACGATAACAGCTACTTTTGACTAGGTCCAGGGATCAAAAACACTATTATTAACCTGGGGGGGCTAGACCATTAAATAAAATAATAATATGATAAAAATATTAATAAATAATCAAAATAATAAAAATAATTAAACAGTTATGTACGATTAGTACCTAAAAATAATTCCTAATAATAGTTAGTTAAAGATAAATAATAAAAATTATATCTTAGGAAAAATAAATAAATAAAAAATAAATTAATTAATTAATTAATAAATAAATAAAAATTAATCTAGAGAGGGACCAATCCCTTAAAAATAATGTTATGATAATAGTTAAATACCAATATTAATGAATAATTAAAATTTTAATAAATAATTAAAAAGCAAATAGGTCCCATTAGTAACTAAAATTAATTCAGAATTAAAATTCTATTCAATTATTAATTATAATTAAAATTATATTAAGTTATATTAAAATTAAAATATAATCAAAATTATATTTAAAATAATATTTATATTAAAATTATATTATCCTAGGGGGACCAACCCCTAAAAAGATTTAAAGATAATATTAATAATAATAATAATAATAATAAATTAAAAAAATAAATAAATAAATAAAAATAAATAAATAAAAATAAATAAATAAATAGATAAATAAATAAAAATAAAATAGATAAAAATAAATAAATAAATAAAATAAAATAAAATAATACTAATGATAATAATAATAAAACAATTCAGAATAATAATAGGTAATAAATACGTAATTTTAAAAAAAAAGAAAAAGAGAGGAGACTAGGACGAGAGTGCTGGGACCCAACACCGACTGATTTTCCAGCCATCATCTCTATTGAGATTACTCGGCCTCTTTTCAATCTCAAGCGCCTCCCTAAATTTCCGATGATGGAAGTGCGAAACCTTCGCAATAACACTAGCTTCCTCAATACAAACATGATGCTTGGTTTTCTCGGCGTGCTCAGCTAAAGCGGAAGACTTAGTACGCCTATGCTTGAGATCTGCTACATGCTCACTAATCCGTTGATTAATGGAGCGACCAGTTTCCCCAATGTAGGGGGTCCCACAGGAACAGGGGATCAAGTACACACCTTTCATATCTTTAGGGTCGATAGGATCCTTCGCTGATCTGAGGGACATGCGAATAGTGTTCAGGGGCCTAAAGGTCACAAGGACATCATGTGACCTGAGAATCCTACCAATCTTATCAGTAGTCCCTTGAACATACGGAAGAAGGACGCCAGGAACTCGCTCCTTAGGTTCACGATGAGACAGTGAATTCTTCGAAGCTTTAAGGAAAGCCCTCTAACCCAGGAATCTACTATAACCATTCTCAACAAAGACATCAAGGAGATGGGATTTCTCCTTCTCCAAACTCTCCTTATCCGAGATCCTTAGGGCCCGCGTAGCTAGGGTATTGAGAACACCCATCTTTTGAGCCGGGAAATGATGGGAACTGGCATGAAGATACTGCTCAGTATGCGTTTTCTTCCGAAAAACTTGGTGGCCGAGGGAACCATCACTATTCTTAGAAATCAGAATATCGAGGAACGGAAGGCAACCATCGACCTCCTGCTCCATGGTGAACTTAATGGCAGAGGATTGATTATTGAGATGATTGAAGAAGAGATCTAATTCCTCTTGGCCGTGAGGCCAGATAACATTGGTGTCATCCACATATCTTCTCCAAAGCTTTGGCAGGAGCCTGGAAGAGTTTAGAGCCTTGGACTCAAAATCTTCCATGAAAAGATTAGCAACAACAGGGGAAAGGGGTGAGCCCATGGCAACCCCGCAGGTTTGCTCAAAGAACTCTCCCTCAAAACAGAAAAACGTAGAAGTGAGACAGATCTCCACTAACTTAGCAGTGTCAGGATCTGTTAGGCGGTTGATCACCTCCATGGCCTCACCAATAGGGATGCAAGTGAAGAGGGAAACAACATCAAAACTAACAAGAATGTCCCCAGGGTCGAGCTTAATGTCCTTGAGCTCCTTAATGTAGGAAGCAGAGTCCTTTACGAAGGACTCAGTACGACCAACCAAGGGCTTAAGCTTTAACGCAAGGAACTTAGCAAGGAGGTAGGTAGGACCACCAATGGTGTTGACAATGGGCCTCAGGGGAGCCCCCTCCTTGTGAATCTTGGGGAGACCATAGATTCTAGGCGTGATTGGGTTGCTCTCAATGAGTTTATGGTGAAGGGAACTCAATGAGCTAATGGATTTAATGGCAAGCGCCACCTTCCTAGCAACCTTCTTTAACGGATTCTTAGGAAGCTTTTTGTAGCTACCACTATTATGAAGATGATCCAACATCTTGCTGCGGTAATCAGCCTTGTTAAGAATGACGGCAGCACCACCCTTGTCCGCCTTTAAAACAATGATATCCTTGTTCTGGTTTAAGGATCTGAGAGCGACAGATTCTTCCTTGCTAAGGTTGCTCCTAGGGGGCTTAGCCTTTCTCAAGACAACCGCACAATCTTGCCTGATGGTGTCCTTGACCCTATCAGGTAAATTTCTGATCCCAAACTCAATGTCACAAATAATATCATCTACCGGGATTTTCTTTGGAGCCACGGCAAAATTTAAACCTTTGCCTAAAACTTTAAAAACAGAAGGGGGAAAGGAGAAACTGGAAAGGTTTAAAACCCTATTAGAATGAGAAGAAAGGCAATTAAAAGTCTCATTCTTATTGTTCTCCATACTAAACATATTAGCATTAGAACCAGAAAACCTATTAATCGAATTTTTATTATTAATGAATTTATTACTATAATATTTATTATTAAATTGATTATTATTAATATTAATATTTTTATTATAAATTTTAATATTATTAATATTCTTATTATAAAAATTAATACTATTAATATAATTACCACAGATATTACTGCTACTATTATTATTAATCGTATCAATGTTATTATAAATACTATCATTCATATCAAAATTATTTTTCATTGGGAAGTTTAAAAAAATGGATTAGGAGAGAACATAGAATGGCCTCTTCACATTCACCAAAATTTGTTTGGAGATAGACCTTACTAAGGGGCTACTCGATCAAATAGCATTGAAACATGAGGACTTACATTGGTCCCAAGTTCTTGATTATGAGAACACGATATTTCAATGTTGAGTATGTTTTCAAACAGGTCACTTGCGGAACACATGTCCATTGGCTAAGAAGATAACCAAAAAAGAAAAACGTATAGCTAAATAGACCAAAATGATGGCATTTCCCATAACTTCATCCTTCAGATGCAGAAAAGGAAAAAAACAAAGAAATATCAAGAGATCAATCAGATGCCAATATGGATGGGGATATTGTGACACAATTTGGGTTTGACTCACTTATTCCAAAGGTTTCGGTACTAGATTGTCCTCAGGTCCCTTTAGGTCTACAGACAACTGTGATAAGCAAAGAGGATGGCACAGTGGGCACAAAACGTGTCCATATATCGAATAGCTCATATTATGACTAAGAGCATCATTTCGATGCTGTTGTGAATGACTTGGCTCTGGTTCCAATGGTTCACAATGATAGGGAATGCCTCCAAGTCCATAAAAAGAAAGGAAAGAAGAGGAAGTCAAGTGTCTCCATTACTTGATTCTTCCCCCTTGTATATATTAACTTTTCTTTTTTTCTTTTCTGGTTTTTTGGCTTTTAGTTTCTTTTCATGGATTTTGGCCGTACTTTTTGAATGCTTTTATGCATATTGAATGACAATTTTTGCCACAAAAGGATATGAGTAGATCCTTGTGAATGCACACATCTTAGCGTGTATATACAAAATGTGTTTTATTTTCAATTATGAATAAAAACATGAGTTTTTTCAAGGAAAAAAAAGTTAACCAATTAACACAAGTGCGCCCAACTTCTGAAGGTTCCAACCAAATTTAGTCACTGACAATATAAGAGCTTGAAGAGAACCTGATGCAATTATTGAACCAAGATCCAAGAATTTAGCGTACTTGGAACAATGAAATCAAGCGTCAATTAGAAAATATTTCACTGACACACACAACTGCAAAAATTAATCAAAACAGAGAATGGAAAAATACATTAAATTTTAGGGCAAACAGAGCTAGAAAATTATATACCTGAAGTCCCCTAGCCTAAAGAATCCATACCGCCTCTACATATAAGAGGAACAAATAGTTATGAGATGGTTAACCGGTCAAACCATTAATCAAAATTGGGAGAAATTGACCAAGTAAACCTTTAAACGAAGAATTAATTTCATTAACGGATTTTGCCACAGATTCCATAATATGGCCTGGCCACAACAATACAACCAAAACATGGCCAAAATCGTGACCACACAATTTCCATAGCAGACGTCATACACAACACTCATCCTTAAGCTGGACAAAAATGGGGAACAAATCCCCAATAACCTTGAGGGTTTTTACAGAAGAACATTTACCTGAATGACTAACCCTTACTCTGAACACGTCCAACGAACATAGCCCATTCATTCTCGCACAACACCTAGACATGAATGTAAATGTGTTAATAAATTCTTGGTAATCCTGCTGAGTGAAAGAAGATATTTGAAAAAAAAAACATGAAATGGGTACGCCGGAGAACATTACCTGACATTATAACCAGTTATGACACCTAATACTAGATGACCTCAGTTTGACATAGGAACCGGGAAAAAATATCAAAATTTTTGTGTATGACCTCCATCGTAAGCTATATGTCACTGCTATAAACATTATTACACTTTTTAACAAATTCTATGGATAGATGAGTTCACATGTAGTACGTCATCCTCAATGAAACTTTTCAATAAATAATAAATTGTTTCAATGTTGTTACTGATACTTTTCCATAAATAATAAATCACTTCATTGTTGTTAATGATAATCTTGAGATTCACTTTATTGAAAAATGTAAAAATGATAAATTAAAAAAAAAAATTAAAAAAGTTTTTAGAAAATAATGATTTTGGATTTATTGGGTTGAAAAAGGCATTCTACAACTTAGTATGATTTTATCCATTTTCATTGTGGAGTTGATATGCATTCCTCTTCAAATAAAAATAAAATATTCCTAGAATAGAAAAGCAATTATAAAAAACAAAAATGAATATGTATGTTTAGTTAGTTTTATTTAAAAGCATTATAAATCATCAATAATCTCAATCTCCCTATGGTTGATTGATTTGTTGTTGATATTACAACCCCATGTGTTAAAAATATTTCTCTTACTCTTAATCATAGATAAAACATTTTAATGTCCACATGATGTAATATAATTTTATACAACTTTAAAAAGAGATAAAATAATTAGAAGTAAAAAGGTGTGACTAAGATGTTTCAACCTTATATTTTTCAAAAATATTTCAACATGAGATTTAAATAAACTATTTGAAGATCTTTTTTTTCAGAGGAAAAAAACAATATAGATTATATTAAGATGATATAATGATCAGTATTACAGGTATCTCGATGGAGATATAAGTTTCAGATAGATAGGAGAAATTTAAAAAACATATAGTGTCCTCATATAAGCTGGACCGAGAATATGACATGAGATGGACCGAGGAGGCCGCAAAAAAGAAATACTTGGATCATCATTGGTCCGAGAGATCTTTTTAGAGTGACAAAAATGCCAGATAATGAAGCATATAAGAGTCCAGATTAGACTGTAGAAAAAATACATGAGATGGGCCGAGGAGGCCGCAATATCTATGTTAACTAATTTATGTCAATATCAATTTCATATATATCTATATACATAAAGAAAATGTTAAAATAAAATATTTTGTGTTGTATATAATAAAATCTTCAATGTCCAAAGACAAAAATAATTGAAAGTTAAAAAATAAAATAAAAAATATCAAATACTTTCTAATAAGAATAATAAGATGTGTAATTTATTCAATTCTTAATATAAAATTAATATGTGACATTTTTTTTGTCAAGTTGTCTGTAATCCTTCAAGTTTGGCCTCTGGCTTGAGGAGCCGCAACCCAGGGGCATCTAATCCGTCAAAGTCACCCGAGGATCGCACCCGGCCTAGGCCACACCAACCCTAAGCTAATTGGATTTTTTAGCATGTCTCCTCCCCCTAGCACATGGCACAAAAACCCCCCGTGAGGCTTGATCCTGGGTCGCCTTCCTAACGAAGCCCATCCTCAACCGATTGTGATAGTGAAACTTGACAAATTAATATGTGACATTTAAAAATATTCCCAATAATAAAAAAATTCAATATGGGTTATCGACAAAATATTTTAATATGTAGGATTAAGTAATATTCATGTATACTTAATGATATATTATTAAAAAAACCATTTTAATCTAGACAATGTAGACCATAGATAAAATGTCTCAATGCACATGCTATGTAAAATATTTTAATTTCAATTATTTGTATATTATATATTGTTTAAAAATAATTATGCATATCTCAAATAGAGCAATTGAAAAAATTAAATGTTTGAACTAGTCTCACCATTTTACATTTTGATCATTTATATATATATATTTTCTTTGTTTATTTTCCTTTAAATTCAACAAGTTTTTTTGGGACTTACAAGTTTAAGTTATGTATTCTATATAGAATTCAAAAATGCAATTATAAATGGAAAATTAGAAAGAAAACATAATTACACACCATACAAAAATTATGTATATTATGTTTCAAAACCAAAATATGTCACTAATATAGTGCATATGAGATCCCACAAATTCTAGATTATGAAATTGTTGTTGAGAGAATATCTCAATAACCTCCAACAAATCCAAACCAAATATACTATTGCAAACATTATTTCTAATACTCTCCCTTAATGCTTGCATTACAAAGATCAATAAAAAAATCACAAATAACAAATTACAATACCGAAATTACAACACAAATATCTGTCTGATCTGGTCATCATTAGCACTTACACCCACTCTAGAATCTCCCGAGCTACGCTCTTTCTCCACCACAACTTTGAGCTTACCACTTGACCCATTTATGATGCAACTGCCTCCAACCATCATTGACATATTTATGAGACTAATGCTTCTTAACACATTTTCTTCCAAACACCTCGTCAGAGAAGCAATCTCAATACTAAACCATTCTATTGACAAAGAGCATGTTGTGTTTGCCAATTATCTAAGAAAGTCATTTGAATATTGAATGTTTCCAACAATCAATCTTACAAAGTGATCTTTCTAACACAAAGGTTCCCATACTATAACCAATAGTCGTTGTTCTTGAATTTTCGAGTTCCAAGAACCACAAACCATAACAAAATGCAGACATAATCAAACTAATGAAGTGTTCAAGGATTTCTAAGCACCAAGAAAAACCAATTTAAATTATGTTACATTGTTCAATGATTGGTTCTGCATTATAAAATATGCATACACAATATACATAACTAAATATGATGAAATCCATACATCACACTATAAATATCAGGAATGCACAGTGGGATTAATGTATTATCAAAATGCGCAATAAATTGTTGTTCTGGAAAACATTAGAGGGACAACTATGGGAGAGAATTCAAGTGCAATGGTATTACTGATGACGACGACGATGGATATTGATGATTTTTACAATCATCTGCTTTGACTCTTGCATTATATAGAGACTTTGCATTTGCATTCAACATGTCCCTATGCTTATCAAGAAATCACTGAAGCGAATGATTCCTCATTAGTGGAAGACCTGCTTACTTCTTGTAATTAGTAGGTTTGTGGTGGATTCATGACCCCTCAAATAACTTAATACAAGGAAGATATGTTTTTAGTTCAGTGACTTGCAATTCATGACCCTTCTGAAAACTGGAATAATTGGATAACTTGAATAATTTCCACTGCCAACAATTAACATTACAACTTGGGTCTTATATGCAGGAATATTGTCATAAACTTTCACTGTTCTTGTAATGCCCCACCCCACATTTACCCTCTTTTACAATCTCTCCAAGATAAACATGATCTGAGTGCTACTATGTCACGACTCGACCTCCAAGTTCCAGTTATGGAAGTGGGGCCTATAATTCGAAAGTTTATTAATACCTCTTAGGTGCAATAGATCACCCAAGAAGTCAGTCCACAACCTTTGATGAATAGATCCTTAGTTGGAATTACTTTTCCACAAGCCTAACACCCCAACTGCACCCACAACACAACATGCATGCGGCTATGAGGCTCCAACAACACCCATAACCTTGTCTCCATGCGAATATGACCCAAATCTTCCAATTCTGTTCATGCAGTTCCGGGATTTGTGCCACATTTTCAAGCTAGCCTCCAGACCACTGCCCATAACTGCTTGTAACTTTCCATAATCATGATTAAGATGATAATAATGTCAAACGTTCAAACTTGAACAAGATCTTGACCTAGACATGCTTAGTACACAATAGACATTTCGTGAAACATATGGTAAACTTGTAAGTTATTGGTAATGAATGCATATTTGATCATAAACCTTTGAACTTCATTTGAGAATCATCAAGAAGGTATAATACCCCCTCAAGTAGTTGCAACAACACTTGTTAGCCCATGCATTCATCAACCATTCAAATACTTATCAAATCATGAACAAAAGTCATAACTAGAGCACATCATATAACCATGATTATAACCAACATATAACCATGACAAATCAACCATCAAATCAACACAATAATAAGTACAAGTGTTCATAGATCACAATAGGAAAATAACTCTTATTAACATATGCAAAAGCTAACCAAATCAGAGATTTCCATGTACCGCCAATCATAGATTGGATTGAACCAAATCTTTCATTCAACCAATCACCCCCGTGCCATATTCCAAGTATGAATGTGGGATCTCATGGTATAAACCAAGACAAATCAAACAATGAATTTAGAGGTTAAACCACCTCCACCCTCAAGATATCGTGAACGCACCTAAACTAATTTCGAGATCACAAAACCAAACCAATCTTAGATGCCTCAGAATTTATTCACCATATCTTGAGGAATTTGCATGTCTCCACCCACATGTCGAGGGCTTCCCGGAGAAAAACATCTCCACCCACCTATCGAGGGCTTCCTAGAGAAAAACATCTCCATCCCCAACCCTTGGGAATTTTCCTGAGACCACCTTACCCATTTCCAAAACCTTTCGGAAATCCAAAGCTCAACCAAAAATAAATCCCATCACACCATGACTATCCAAGAAATGACAAGGAAATATTGAAACCATTGTCAAACAAGGAAAAACCTATGCTAATGACAACAAATAAACCAAATAAACAAACACATGTACCATTCATTCATACCTCAATTAGGAAATCACACTTGCTGCCTATTACCTGCAAAATCCTCTTGTTGAAGCTGTTGATCCAACCTCCTCCTTGCTTTCCTTTGCTTGTCCTTTCCCTTCCTTTGCTTGCTTGTCCAAGTGTTTGTTCTATTTCCTTTGCTACACTTGCTCCAAAGATGGGCAAAATTTGTATATTGTTTCTCTAATGTCTTTTCATCATTGATGTCTCCTTTTTCTTCCTTTTCTTTCATTTTCCATCTAATTTCCTTAGCATGCAAATTTGTGTCTCTTCACCTTCCTATTTTGCTATTTTTCTTTATTTTCATAATTAAATGCCAATTATTGCCTCTTTTGTTATGAAACCAGCTCACAAAAAGATAGAAAAGAGAGATCCACGCCTTAGAATCCAGCCTCTTCGAGGGGGCAACCTCCTTTACATTACATAAATGAACAATTCTTGGATGATACAAATGAAAAAACCTCCTTTCTATATATAGGAGTCTAAGGAGTCACAATATAATCCAGCCGACCTAACAATAATAATATAAAGCCACAAAAATAACAATAGAGGGATTCTATGGGGCACAGTAATAACAATATGGGGGCAATAGGGGCACAACAATATTAATAAGGGGTATAACTACAATAGTAATGGGGTAATCACTAGTATTATAGGGACCCAACATGCCCCTCTCCTTCAAAAAAGTGTTGTCCTCAACGCTTGAGTAGTTCTGGATACTTCTGCATAAAATTCTCATCCTCCCATGTGGAATCTTCAGCGGATAAGTTCTTCCACTTGATAAGATACTCTGAAATTGATCGATTTCGTAGCTGTCGAGTTCTTGTTTCTGTGACTGCTTCTGGTTCCAATATAATTTTTCCTTCCTCGTCAAGTTCTGGCAATATTGTTTGAATTGGGAGCTTGTCGCCTATAACCTTCTTTAAACATGAAACATGGAAAACTGGGTGCAATCGAGAAGCTGCAGGAAGCTCCAATTTGTATGCCATAGTACCAATCTTTTGCAACACCTTGTACGGACCATAATACTTTGGTGATAATTTATTATCCTTCTTAGCTTGCTTGAGGGACATTTGCTTATATGGTTGTAGCCGTAGGAATACCCAATCACCTACATCAAAACTTCTTTCACTGCGATGTTGATCTGCCTGTTGTTTCATTCTATTCTGTGCCAACACGAGGTTATCCTTTAAGAGTTGGAGGACTTGTTGTTGATGTTCGATGTGATGTTCCACTGCCTGAACCTTAGAATTTTCTCTTAAATATGATGTGATGGATGGTGGTTGATACCCATAAAGTGCCATAAATGGGGTCATTTTTGTTGCTGTATGGAAGGAAGTGTTATACCACCATTCAGCCAGAGGCAACCATTTGACCCATTGTGTCTGTTTATCAGATACAAAGCAACGAAGATATCCTTCCAAACATTTGTTTACTATCTCAGTTTGCCCATCAGATTGAGGATGATAAGATGAGCTATGAGCTAACTGAGTACCAAGACAAGAAAATAATTCTGTCCAAAAATTTCCAGTGAAAATGGGATCTCTGTCACTTACAATAATCTTTGGGTTTCCATGTAGCTTTTGAATTGTTTCCATAAATGCAGTAGAAACTGTACTGGCTTTAAATGGATGTGATAATGCACAAAAGTGTGCATACTTGGTAAGTCTGTCAACTACCACCATGATGACACTCTTTCCCTCAGACTTGGGTAAACCTGTGATAAAATCCATTGAAACCTCCTCCCAACGTTGGCTTGGAATGGATAAAGGTTGTAATAGACCTGGTGTCTTAATTGTTTCAACTTTATTTTGTTGGCAAACCAAACATTCCGCCACAAACTTTTGAATATCTGATTTAAGGCCATCCCAAAAAAATTCCTTCTTAACCCTGTGGTAAGTTTTTAAAAATCCTGAGTGCCCTCCTAAGGGAGAAGTGTGCAATTCCATAAGAATCTTTTGTTTTAGCTGGGAATTCTTACAGAGGTATAAGCGATCTTTGTACCATAACGAATCATTTTGCCAGCTAAATGTATCAGACATACTGGAATCTTGTTGTAACTTTCGAATAAGTGCCCACACTTCTTCGTCATTCTTCCATTCCTCCCTTGCTTCGTTTATCCAATCTGGTTGGATAATAGAAATGGCGCACAACAATGCTTCCACATCCTCATCCTTTCTTGAGAGTGCATCTGCCACCACATTTTGCTTCCCTTTTTTGTAGATGATTTCAAAGTCATAACCCAACATCTTTGTGACCCACTTTTGTTGCTCTTCAGAGGATAATCTTTGTTCTAAAAAGTATTTAAGGCTATCATGATCCGTTTTTACCTTGAAGTGTCTTCCCATTAGGTAGGGTCGCCATTTCTTAAGTGCATGGAGTATTGCCAACATTTCCTTCTCATAAATAGCTTTGTTAAAAACTTTCCCTTGATTGGACGACTTTCAAAAGCAATGGGTCTTTCATCTTGCATTAAACAGCACCAATTCCATTTCCTGAAGCATCACATTCCACAATAAAGGTTTTTGTGAAGTCCGGTGTAGCTAAGACCGGTGCTTGGCACATTGCCTCTTTAAGATGTTCAAAGGCCTTTGTTGCTTCTGGAGTCCATGAAAATGCATCTTTCTTCAATAATGTTGTTAGAGGTGCTGCTATTCTCCCATAATTCTTAACAAACTTGCGATAATACCCTGTCAACCCAAGAAATCCTCGCAGATGCTTTATGGATGTGGGGATTTTCCATTCCTTAATGGCTTTAATTTTGCTAGGGTCTACCTTAACTCCTTCATGAGATACAATATGACCCAAATATTCCACCTCCTGGACTCCAAAGAAACATTTGGATCTTTTTGCATATAATTGTTTCTCCTCCAATAGTTGTAGCACCCTGTCAACATGTTCAACATGATCCTTCCAAGACTTGCTGTAGATTAGTATATCATCAAAAAATACTAACACAAATTTTCTAAGGAATGGTTTGAAAATTGAATTCATCAAACCTTGAAATGTTGAAGGTGCATTGGTAAGGCCAAAAGGCATGACCAAAAATTCATAATGACCCTCATGAGTTCTAAATGTTGTTTTCGGAATGTCTTCAATCTTCATTCTGATTTGATGATATCCCGAACGAAGATCCAACTTGGTGAAGTAAATTGATCCATGCAATTCATCCAGTAATTCATCAATGACAGGAATGGGAAACTTATCTTTAATAGTGAGCTTGTTGAGCTCCCTATAATCCGGACACATGCGCCATGATCCATCCTTCTTGTGCACCAATACTACTGGAGCAGAGAAAGAACTTTGACTCGGTTGAATTATACCAGCCTCTAGCATTTCTGCAACCATACGTTCAATTTCACTCTTTTGGACATAGGGATATCTGTACGGCCTGATGTTTGGAGGAACACTTCCTGGAATCAGATGAATAGCATGATCATGATCACGCATAGGTGGGAGACCTTTGGGAGTCTCAAATACCTTGGAATGATTGTCCAAGACTTTTTGGAGATCTGGAGAAATAGATGATTCCAATGTGGAAACATCTAGCGAACATAATTGTGCAATTACACCTCTTTGCTCCTTTTTTAGAAGCTTTGTCATACCATTAGAGCTGATTATCTTTCCTGGTTTCCCTGCAATACCCCTTAATTCAACTTCCTTTCCTTCCACAGAAAATTTCATGAAAAGTTCTTGAAAATTAAAAGCTATTGTACCCAAGGATTGTAGCCATTGGACTCCTAGTACAACATCAGCACCTCCCATTGGAATGGAAAGCATTGGGCTAGTCAATACATATTCTCCCATGGATAGCTTGATATTATGGCACTTTCCAGAGCAATTTATTGTTCCTCCATTTGCAATCATCACTTGACACTCTGGTGCTGGATATAGGAAGCAATTCAATTCTTTTGCTACCTTACAATGAATAAAATTGTGGGTGCTTCCTGAATCAATCAACACTATTACCTTTTTCTTCTTGATTTGTCCTTCTATCTTGATGGTTTGAGGAGTGGTAATTCCCGCCAATGCATTACAAGATATGGTCGGATTTATTTGTTCTTCATCTAGGCTTTGTTCCTGGAGTATATCCTCTTCTTTTGACCTTTCTTGCTCCTTTTCTTCTTCCTCTTCACAATCTATGTAGAATAATTTCTTCTCAGCACACTTATGACCTTTAGTGTATTTGCTATCACAACTGTAACAAAGCCCTTTTGCTCTTTTTTCTTCCAATTGTTGTGGTGTCAACCTTATAGGTTGTGGAAGACTAGGGCAACAACACTTCCGTCTTTATAGTTGTGAGTGGTATGCTTCCTGGTTGCCATAATTTTGCTTTCCATTTTTCTTGCTAACCTGAATGCCTTCTCTAATGAATCAGGTTCCCAAAGGCGAACATCATGTTGGATATTATCCTTTAAAGACCCTATGAACACATCAATCCTATGCTCCTCTGGAATATCTTTTACCCTTATGTTCAATTTTTGGAACTCCTCAATGTGCTCCATTATTGAACCCTTTTGTTTGAGACTTATCAATTGGCTAAAAAAAGTGTTGCTTTTTGTATCCTCATAATGTGCTATCAATTCTTCCGTAAAAATTGCCCAAGTGATAAATTGTTTACGAGAGCAAAGCCATTGATACCATACAAACTGATTTGGTTCCAAATATAAAGTTGCCATACGTACCTTTTGTGTGTTTTGCACATTATTGAGATCGAAGAATTGCTCCATCTGTAATATCCATGTGGCGGGATCCTTGCCATCAAACTTCCTCATATCGATTTTTGGAATATGGTGAGTCTTCGATCCAACATTAGAGTCTATGGAATCATGATTAACATTTCTTTTGTTCTCATCATGAGTTTCCTTTAGTACCCTTTCACCATTAGTGACCATTTCTTGTAGCAACTTATTCATAATTATCTTCAATTCTTCCATCTTATCATCCATGCCATCAATTTTAGCGTCCATGCCGCTCACCTTAGCTTCCATGCCATCCATCTTAGCTTCTACGCCTTTCTTTAAACAATCCATCTTAGCTTCTACACCCTTCTTTAAACCATCCATCTTAGCTTCTACATCTTTCCTTAAACCATCCATCTTAGATTCTGTTGCTTTTTGTGCAAGTGACACTTGTTGCACTTGTTCTTGTAATTTTGATATATCATGTAGCATTTCTTCTTCTTCTTCATGAGTCATGCTAGAGCTTTCAGGTTCCTTACTAGGTGTTTGCATTTTCTTTCCTCGGGGCATCAGTTACCGATAATAATTCTCTACTATGCCCTTTGAATTCCTTCAAAATAAATTTTCAAACCAAGCTTAAGCAAAATTAAAGAAAATCTACACACCTTTTTTCGCTTTGTAGAAGCTCGATATTGCCTCTAATGTATCTCTATACTTTCTGATTATTTAGTTCTGAATTTGTGACCTGTAGTAGCCCTCTGTGTCCTCTTTCCAATGCCACAAGTCTGACTCAAATTGGATTCTCCAAGGAAGAGTTATGCGAAATCTCCCACAGTGACTTGATTATAGACTAGTTCAGTAGAGCGAACTTGTACGACGTGCCACGAGTCACTGTTTGAACCTTTGGATCTGAAAAACACCCACAAGAAACTACAGTCCGTCCTCTTTCTGTACCTTCTTATGAAATTTCAATCCGATCCCCAGAGAGAAAGTTATGACGATTTTCCCCAGGTCACCTGTTTTGAATGTAATTCAGGAGTCTGCAAAAAGACCAACTTCCTCAGATCATATCTCCGCAAATATCGCGCGAAAAGCTCTGAAATTCGGACCCAAGGTTCAGTGTGATTTCTTCTCAAATGGGTTTTTTTTCGACTTCTGAAACTTCACAGAAAAAAAAGTTATAGCGAAAATGCCACGATGACCTGTTTGGAGCAGCGAAACCCTAGAATCCAAAGCTCTGATACCAAATGTTATGAAACCAGCTCACAAAAAGATAGAAAAGAGAGATCCACGCCTTAGAATTCAGCCTCTTCGAGGGGGCAACCTCCTTTACATTACATAAATGAACAATTCTTGGATGATACAAATGAAAAAACCTCCTTTCTATATATAGGAGTCTAAGGAGTCACAATATAATCCAGCCGACCTAACAATAATAATATAAAGCCACAAAAATAACAATAGAGGGATTCTATGGGGCACAGTAATAACAATATGGGGGCAATAGGGGCACAACAATATTAATAAGGGGTATAACTACAATAGTAATGGGGTAATCACTAGTATTATAGGGACCCAACATCTTTGCCTTTGCCAATTTCCATAGTCATTAATAAACTACAAGTGATGCCTACTATGATGTTTTTCCCACCATTCAACTTGGAATGCATGTCCAATGACCTTGGTCTTATTTTGCCTTTATTATCCTTTATTACATGAAACTTTAACCCGGGGTTGTTACAAACCCCTCCCCCTTGAGGGAACGTCATCGGTGTTCTATGGAACCTATAACCAACAAACCGTTGAAAACAAAACATAATTTCTATGGAGCTTTATAACACATATCGCTGCAATATTTACAATGACCACTGCTAAAAACATATTACTGGAGCTTTATAACACAACTCATTATGATATTTACAATAACAACTACATATACTCATGCACGTTTACTTCAACCAACAAACATAAATATTGTTTATGGAGCTTTATAAATCTAGTTCGATAAAATATTCACAATAATATACACATACGTACATATGTACATTTGATTTAACTAACAAATAAAAGGATATGATGCTTGCATCAACAACAAGGGAATCCATAGGCTCACACGTCCACCCTCAAAGTAATATCAGGATTCATCTCCTTCCTAGGAAGTCTAGACTCTACTTCCAAAGTCAAACCTGCATCCAATGTCCAATGCTATGATCCTTGCGCTACCTGTTCCTTCAGTGAACAATTACTCGCTCATTTTTCCAAGGCACACTTCCAAGGTGCTTCTGATTCCATTTGGAAATGCTAATGACAAAAAAAAATCATTCCTCGGCCTTCTCTTCTATACTACACAATCCCTCAAGCAATCCGGTCACCCCCTTCTGTGTAGTCACTCACCTTCCAAGTTCCTCGACATCCCCTTTATGCTACATAGTCCCTCAGGCGATCCATCCCCTCTTGGCAAGGTTTCTTCACATCAGAAGGTCCAAAAACCAAGGCATATCCCTGCCTCAAAAACATCATACTGGTCATATCATGCTCATGGTAATCAATGGACACTATTAGGTACAAGTGTCCCACAATGACCTTGCTCCTGAATGCTTTTTCAACATATTGATACCTATTCCAGTTCCATTTTTGCTGCTGCTATTAATTCTCTTGCAGCTATTTCCAACACCCCAAACCATACATTTTCCATGCGTTCTTGTACCAAGTACATAATTTCCATTAGACTAAAAAAGGTATTAAAATAAATTCAAATCATATCTCATTGGTGGCCTATCAATAAGGTACACTTGCAATTATGTTTACTTCCTGTCACAACAAGTCAAACTAGCTCTTCGATTAAATCATCGTGTATAAACATGTCACATCTAGTTAGCTCAAAACTCAACTACCATAAATTAGAATCATAGATCATGTGCATAATTAAAAACTAAAATAAAATACCAATACTTATCTTTCAAATGGTTATTTGCTTTTGCCTTTGTTCTTTTTCCTTTCCATACACACACTGAATTGGTTGCCAAGCCTGACAAAGACCCAGTTCCTTATCTTCTCTTTGATCGCATAGACACACTAGATTGATTGCCAAACCCAACAAGCACCCAATTCCTTATCTTCTCTTCTCTTCCAAAGCAACAAGGGAATCCAGAGACTATACCGCCTCCTCTATCAATATCAGCAACAAGGGAATTTAGAGACTAAACCACCTTTACCCTAAGTATAACACCTCAAGATTGGTCTCTTTCCCAAGCTGTCCAGTGCTCTAGGAACTAGTATCTCAACCCACAACCTCTAGGGAACCCAAGTTTTTTCAGGTCTCTAGAGCATTTGTCCCAACCCGTAGGCTCTAGGGACTAGTAACTCAATCCACAACCTCCAGGGAACCCAAGTTGTTCCAGGACTCCAGAGAATTTATTCTGACTCACAACCATAAGGAACCTGAGAACCAATCCCCTTCACAACACATACACCTACACCCAGTGTACAACACCACACATACACCTACACTCAGTGTGCAACACCATACATATACCTACACCCGGTGTACAACACAACACATACACCTACACCCAGTGTACAACACCACACATACACCCACACCCAATGTACAATCACAACATATACGTACACACAGTATAATACAACGAATACACGTGTCACAATACAACGACTACAAATACTCATGACATAGTACCACATGTACATAACACAACATGTACAACATATACACAACAATAGTACTACACATCGAGAGACCACACTTTCTATACCAAGAAACCTTGCCTCTAGTGTCTTTCCCACACTTTACTGTTTGATCCACAACCCAAGTCCCAGGTTTGTGGCTCTTTCCACTATTTGTTCTTGTCCCAACATGTTGCATATCACACTGCTTTCATTCCACCGATGCATCCTTCAACATTGCCTGCCATAACATAAATAGAGGCATAGCTATAAGCACATAATATCGAATCATATCCACATGATACTAACATGATAGATCATCAGTGCCTCATTTTCCAACTTGATTCCTCATAAACTAGGAACCTTTTCATGCCATTCACCTGCATAAACAATCATTCTTCCACAAGGATGATCCTTGACGATGCTATCAGAAAATGACACACAAACACACACACAGACACACATAAACATTAGCATAATCATGATCACAACACAATTATCAGCGCTAATAAGTTCAAGGTTAATAGAACTTCCTTTATTCGTGCACAACATGCAAAACATTGAGAAGTTACAACAATTCCCAACATAGACAAGGCATCTGATGCCTCAAATCCATTTACTTTACCTTTCCTCTTACCCTTCTCATAGTTATCCTGCCTCCGTCTATTTATCCCCATGGACCTAACCAACCCAACTGACTATCATATTCTTGCCTTCAGCTACCCTTATATATGCACCAAGCTTCATTTGGGTCTTACATTACCTGTTGGGTTTCATTTAGCTCTCCCCGTGCTCCATTAACTTTCCTCTTCCCTCAACCAATTCCCAAGACCCTCAAAACATAAAAGGCAAGAACAAGAAGCAAACAAGAAGAAAACCATGAAAAACCAATAACAATACAACACCACAAATAAAGTGGCATGGTCATGCACCAGACATAATCAAAACCGCAAATCAAGTGCAAACAAATCACAAAACACTGAAAGCACAAAACTTTCAACAAACACCATGAATCAACCCCCATGGTTCCCAATGCTTCCAAGGAAATCTCAACCCAAGCCTACTTCAATATTTCATGGCAGTCTCTTTTGCCATGTAATTCCCTGCATCATACTGCCATAAACACATAATTTTCAATGCATAAATGAATATAACAATATACCAGATACCTTACCTTGTTGTCCCTAGCACATTGCCCTATGACTGGACTCATGCACATACCATCTCTCAAGGGACTCCAATTCCCTTGATGAATCTAGTCATAACTGAAAACCAACTATATGCTTGCATTTGATCAACCGTCTACCATGTAGCTTCCTCGACACCATAGTGCTTCCACGCATTTTAACTTGCTCTATTACTCAATTTCGGAGCAAGAGATCTTTCTGCTATAGGATGTATCAAAGCTCTACCTAGAATTCTCCCTTTAGTTCCACCATCCATCTTGATAATGAATTCCTGATGATCTGCCTGCCTATGTGCTATCCACTGCTACATAGATATGGGGAGTGCTTTGACCTACATCCCCAACTGTCTGCGCCTCCTGCGCACTGTAGACCTGAGGCATGCCATGATCCTGCACCACTTTGATACAAGGGGCATTCCCTCCTGCAATGATCTCCATCACAGGTTCAACACCGCAATGGTCCTACATCTTAAAACATCAAACTCATCCCAAATCCGCTCCTCATCTTTGATGCCTCTGACACACTTAACACCTTCCCACTAGATGTTTGTTTTTCCTTTGAGATTGAAGGTAGTTATCTTTGCTTTCATATACTCTACTAGAATATATCCCTTCTCATTACTCCTATAAGGATGACGGTGATAATGGTGATGATGTCTCTTGGAACCAGAGCTAAAATGAAATCCATAAACACTACCTCTCATGTCAGGTGTATCCAAAGATCTGCCACCTCTGACTATGTCATTCTTGTCCAACCTGTATCTAGATCGAGACTTGCTACCATATGCCCCATTAGTTTTCTCCTCTTGTCCATCACTGATCCTCAACTGTACCTTCTTCTGCAAATCTGAAAGACTCTGAAGGATGACTTCATTGACTTCTGCTTGCTTTTCCTGAGCTATGGCAAGCCTTTCCCATGTCTCAATCAACTTGTCATTGTTTGTGAAAATTCCTAATCCAAGGAACCCTACTACAACAAAAACTGAATTTACTTCTCCTACTTGATTTTAATATACATTATAAAGTTATTTTTGAATAGCACAGTAAATTACTTCTGCAACCTACACCAATTTAATTTGATTACATGAAACAAGAAACTGAGCAAAGAACAAGATACATAGGACACAATTATTTTTGGACAAATAGTCCCCGAAAAAACCCAATGCGGGAAAACTAGTGCAACAACTCTGAGGGTTTTCTATTATTAAGTAGTAATTCTGAATACAATTTTGGATGCCCTCTCGACAATCTAGTGACAGAGAAAATATAATGGCGGAAAACTGGGTGAGTTTTACCTCACTTCACCCAGAATATTCTGGCTGATTCGATAACAGAACTGGCTAACCCCAACTATCTCTGCATTGACCATGTGTTAGCTTTTGCATTGTCTCTTCTTCTTGTGGAACTTCTGTGTCAACCTCTCCCGATAGCTCCTCGACAATTTCTGACTTTCTATGTGAGGGTAACCTCACTTCTGTGCTGACTCTTCTAGCTCTGCGTCAGGCCTGCGTGGGCCTAGATTGGCCCAACATCAGTCCTTCTAGATGCCACGTTGCCTCCACTAGTGTCTCTCCGCATCTTTGTTCAGTATTCTGGAACTATCGCTGCCCCTCTATTGTAGAATGATCGCTCAATTCGAATTCTTAGCTTTGCAGCCCCAGAAATTGAACTCCAGATCAATTCATTCTCTCCATCTGTGTTTCTAAATGAATCCCAAGCCTCATTCTTATACTTTTCTCATTAAGACTTCAACAACCAAGATTGAGTCTCTAATCAACGACTAATATTAAAACTTGACTTGATCCGCCTTTTAGATCATTCTCAACCATATTTTGGTTAATACCCATTAATACTTTATTTTTCCTAGGTTTAGACTTAGGAACCCCATTAAAAATATTAATTATTTTAATAAAATACAATCCGGGTGGAATTTCACCAAACTGTTTCTGGGTTCTTTAGAACTCATGTGCCTTAGTCTCTCCACCAATTTTCATGGATAGAGCACGTCCAGTGTTACCAAAAAATAACACTCCCTCTTAGTGCGGAATGTGTGCCTTAGTCTCTCCACCAATTTTCATGGATAGAGCACGTCCAATGTTACCCAAAACTAACACTCCCTCTTAGCGAGGAATGTGCTCTAGCAACAATGTCCAACTACATGTTGCTTTGTTTCTAAAGCATCTCCTTTCTGCACTTTTGCTGCCACCAACATTGTGTTGTTGTTGCTACTGTATTACTTCCCATGACACTGCCACTGCCACTGTTGCATCTGTACTACAACTCCCTCTGCATCTGCTGCTAACACTGCCACTGCTAGCTCTGCACTGCGTCATTTTCCAATTGTTGTTGCTCAACAACGGAAAAGCATCTGAAATTTATGAACTAACTATGTTCAGTGTAATACCATGTGAATGTTGGAATCTGACTGCTACTAGTCTCTGACCCTCTGAATCTTCTATGTTGTTGCTGAATTATGCACTGCTGCCAACCTTGCTTTGTGACTGATCAGTCTCTGGTCTCAAGTTGTTGCATTTGTCTCTCCGATCAACCCACTGCATCATCTGACACTAAGTCCAACCTTGCTTTGTGACTTATCAGTCTCTGGTCTCAAGTTGTTGCATTTGTCTCTCTGATCAACCCACTGCATCATCTGACACTAAGTCCATCTCGCTACTGCTAATTCTCGAGCTCCCGTAGCAAGGAATTGATCTAAGAGATGGAATCCTCAAGGATCCTTCCCACATGTAGTCCTCCCGACTACAACTCAATATCACCCCATTTCCCTCTTGGAGATGCGTGGGCACTCATGGAAAACTCATCTTCATCAATTTTTGCTGGAGCAGCGTTAGGATCATGTTTCTCATCCTTATCCTTTTGCTTCAAAGGACATTGGGATGCAAAGTGGCCCAACTCGCTACATCTGAAATATTTCACCTTTGAAATGTCCTTCTTCCGCTTCTGCTTCTGTTGTCCCTTTGATGCTAGAGTTGCATTCTCCTCTTCCTCCTTGGTTTCCCCACCACTCCCACTGCTGTCATTGAGGTTGACCTTAACCAGATCCCTCCTTAATTCTTCCTATTGAAGAGTTGCCCACATCTCCTCCCATGAAGGTAGTCTTTCCCTGCCCAATATACTTTGGACGAAGACTTGCCATTCATCCAAGACTCCATTCAGGGTCGTCCTTACCATCGTGGTAGACTGAGGAGTAGACCCCACTGCAGCAAGCTGGTCTTTGGTGTCTTGAAGACGTTGAAGATAGGATTTAACTCCTTCTCCCTTCTGCATCAATGCCCGTTGCAACTTTTGCTCTAGGTACATCTTCCGCCGTTTGGAAGAACCTTCATACAACGAAGACAAAAATTCCCACATCTCTCAGGCTGTATCTTTTCCCTGCAAGTGTGATACCACATGATCTCGAACTCCATCGAGTATGAACCTCTTTTTCTTCCCCTGCTCAACCTTGTACTTCTTCTTTTGATCATTGTCTGCGGGAGCAACCACAACACTGTTGGCGTAAGCTTCGAGATTGTACTCTTGCAAACAACTAAGATTCTGGTCTTCCATATGACATAGTTGGAAGCTCCTTCCAACCTGTCCTAATCTCTGAGCCCATGTGATGCCATCTCACCCAAACTGTTGAACTGACTCCTCTAGTCACTGCTCAACACCAGTCAATTGCCTAGCAAGTGAGAAATTCGAACTTTTTGGTGAAAAAAGTCCTCTGATGAGAAAATTCCCCTTTAATGGGTCTACGTTCCTTTCCGACAGATTTCTAATGCGATAAAAATTGTGCCCTTCAAGCACTGGCTGAGGCTCTGCGTCACTCCCTCTTCTTCTACAAACTCACGAACTGGAAATCATACCTCTTTGTCGACTCTCTCAGAGAGAGATTTCCTCGGAATATCTGCTTCCCAGCAAGGTCATTGTAATCCCTTCAAGGGGATTCAAATTGCTGCTAAATGCAACTATTGGCCTCTCTGCTCAGTGCTGGATCTACTCTTCCTGTTTCAAAATCAACATTCGAATACCATGTGAAAATTCCTACTCCAAGGAACCCTACTGCAACAAAAACTGAATTTACTTCTCCTACTTGATTTTAATATACATTATCAAGTTATTTCTAAATAATGCTGAAGTAAATTACTTCTGCAACCTACACCAATTTAATTTGATTATGAAACAAGAAACTGAGCAAAGAACAAGATACATAGGACAATTAGTTTTGGACAAAATAGTCCCCGGAAAAACCCAATGCGGGAAAACCGGTGCAACAACTCTGAGGGTTTTCTATTATTAAGTAGTAATTATGTATATAATGTTGGATGCCCTCCCGACAATCCAGTGATAGAAAATATAATGGCCAAAAACTGAGTGAGTTTTCCCTCACTTCACCTCGTTGATTCGACAACAGAACTGGCTAACCCCGACTATCTCTGCGCATGCCCTGTGTCAGCTTCTACACTATCCCTTCTACCTCTGGAACTTCTACGTCAACCTCTCCCAGCCATTCCAACAGCTCCCCAACAGTTTCCGGCTTTCTGCGTGAGGGCAACCTCACTTTTGTGATGACCCTTATAGCTCTGCGTCAGGCCTATGTGGGCCCAGATTGGCCCACCGTTAGTCCTTCTAGCTACTGCGCTGCCCCCACTAGTGTCTCTCTACCTCTATCTAGTATTCCCAAACTATCCCTGCCCCTCTACTGCATAATGATAACTCAGTTCAAATTCTCAGCTTCCTAGCCCTAGAAATCAAACTCCAGATCAATTCGTTCTCTCCATGTGTGTTTCTAAATGAACCCCAAGCCTCCTTCTTATACTTTTCTCGTTGAGACTTCAACGATCAAGATTAAGTCTCTAATCAACGACTAAGATTAAAAGTTGAATTGATTCACCTTCTAGATCATTCTCATCCATATTTTGATTAACACCCATTAATACTTTAATTTTCCTAAGTTTAGACCTAGGAACCCCATTAAAATTATTAATTGTTTTAATAAAATACAATCCAGGTGGAATTTCACAAAAAAAATTATGGGTTCTTTAGAACTCATGTGCCTTAGCCTCTCCACCAATTTTCATGGCTAGATCACATCGGATGCTACCAAAAAATAACATTGTTTTCCTTACAACTTTTAATATCTGCCCTCATAATCCTTAGTGTATCGGCTAGATCAGGAGAATACTATTCTTCTTGCTACTCAACTGACCTTTCCCATTCCATAGAATTCATATCAGGTGTGTAAGGGGAGTCATGTGAAATGTAATCCACCATTCTACTCTTTATCTCTTATTTTCTATCATCCTGCAACATACCATGTTAGATAAACCAAATAGAAGACATAATAAAAATCATACCTCATGGTGGGCTCCAGTATTGTAGCAATAATGCTACAACTCCTGGAGCTTCCTATCTCTAATTTTATCAACCCGGTAGTTCGTAACAAACTTGGAAGCGACGGTGCTGTATGCACAAGTACTAGCTCTTGTCGCAGCTGTCACTTGGTCAGCTGGCACAAGTCCGCTAGGGCTCAAGCCAACTTCTATATGTTCTCAGAAGAAGCTTTCTAAATGATGAACGAAGACTATCTCAAAGGAAATTAACCTACTTTGCAAGAATGAACTGAAAGCCAACCAAACATGGAAACCCTAGTAAACCCTAATCTGACTAGCTTAATCCTTACAATGCAACGATGGGAATGTAACTCCTAAAAATGATGCCATTACTTCTAGTGATATGAGATGCATGAATTTAAACTACTTCCATTGAAAAGAACATTGTTTTTATATTTTTGTTTAAGTGGTTGGAGTTATTATGACTTGGTTTCTTATTAGGGTTTGACTGTGCAGGGGTAGTTGGAGGGAAGGAAGGCTTGGAAAAGGTCAGGAGGGCTAGGAGAGGTTCCAGGGGATCCCTAACATCATTCCACAGGAGTCCACAACGTTCAGGTGCTTGGAAACCGAGTTTGCAGGCTTCTACAGGATGTCTGCAGAGGATCCTACAGGAAACTCGGGATTTCTACTGGAAGTCTGCTAACTTCTACAGGATGTTCTGCGGTTGGAGTTTTTGGTGATGGAGGAGTGAAGGAGCGGTATGGGTTGATAGGTAGGATGAAAAGGGAGCTAGTGATGGCTCAGGGACAGAGAGATAAGATGGAGAAAGAGTGCATGCAGTTGGTTGGTGGATAGAAGGGTGGAAGCAATGAAAAGTCAAAAAGATGGAGCTACGTGAACAGTAGAAGGGTTGGAAGGCAAACGAGCTGAACAGAGGATGAGTAGGCGACTTGGGCACGGTTGAGAAGAAGAAGAAGATAATAGAACAATGTTGCGCAGTGTAAATGAAACAAATCCTCTATGTCTTGCATAAAACCGAGAATTCATCCACCTATTCTAACTGTGTTATTAAACCAACGAACAACAATGTAAACTTTGGAGAGAAATCGTGCATGGTGTTGGAACGAAGAAGTATTGCTCAAGATCAGAATGCATGGATGGATCTACAATTGAAATGACTGAAATGATGGTGTTGCAGCTTGCATGAACGTATAAGACTGCGTTTTTGGTGGTTGGTACGGTCTACACCCCCAATCTCTAAACAGAGATGGCAGTGAGTGCACTGTCAACCTTTTCTTGGAGCTCTAATGAATGCTAATCCTCCTACTCTAATCTAAGCTACTGAAAGCACTTTAACCATAAACTAATCCTAATCAATCACATTAAATAAATTAAATCAGCAGACTGTGTTTTTCAAATGCATGTCAAAGCAAAGAAATGAAGTGCTGAAAGGAAAGACAAGTAACAATACAAGGAAAAGGAGGTCTATTGCTCTCAGGTTGGGCCCTAACCTGAGAGCTGTAGCTCCCTTAAGAACTCAGAATTGAATCCAAATCTGTTGCCTTTATTAAATAATCATAACCATGAGTCTAACATCATGTCAAAACTGGCTTACAAAAAGCAAAAACCGAGCTGTAGCTCGTGCTTAGAAATTGCCACAGTAGTTCAAAAGTTCAAAAAGCTCCTATCAAAGGCTACGGCCTCAATATTTATACATGATGAGGATCAAGCTGGCTTCCTCAATTAGTGGAGCTCGGCTGTCCAACTAAAAGTAACCTGTTGTTCCTGTAGAATCCGTTGGCTGCCTTTTAGCTCGGTGGGGATAGCTGTTGGAGCTCGGAGTTGGGGTGGAGATCACGAGGGAGGTCATTCAAGACTGTGGACAACCTCCCTATAAACCTGCAATGCCACCTTTTTTGTCTCCTTGTCTCCTCTTGCGTGGTCTTTGCTCCATTTAATGTCAAAAAAACCTGAAATCATCATGTATTAGTCACATAGGAATAATGCCTGCCCTTCTTCCTACAAATAACACGAATATACTAAGAAATGATGCATAAGTGATAAAAGATGAAGGGTTGAGCAAGGTAAGTAGGCCAAATGAGCCCAAATTGTTACCAAAAATTGGGGCTCATCATCACCCCCCAGCTCATCCTTGAGCAACTAGTCCAACTCTTCATCCTTCATTGCTTTTACTGCTACCCTTACATCCCAAGCCTCTGTGGTAGTGTCCTCCTTGCTCATATGAAACCCAGCTTTCTTGTTCACCTCTTCCCATTGTTCACTGTCATCCTCCTCTGTGCTACCTTCAATCAATCCTAGCAGCAGTGGTGGACTGAGTTTAAGGCCAATCCAGCTGGCCTGGAGGTTTTGCATGGATTTCTTGTAAAGGGCTACCCTTACCAGAGCTTCCCTCATCCGAGTTGGGGTATGGTACTCTCGGATTTTCAAACTGTGTGCCAATGTATTCCATCTGCGTGTGCATGCTTGGACAGCATTTTCTCCTAACAGTCTCTCCATGTCTTCAAAATGAGCTATGGCTTGGGCCTGTTGATCCATATATCTTAGTGAAGCTGTAGGATCAGCAGACAAGTGTTGGTGTGCTGAGATGAGTGCAACTGGATCCTCTGGTTCTGCCCGAATGAGCAATGGCTCGTTCAATTCTCGGTTCATGACCGATTTTGCTTCTGCTGCTCTTTGATCCTCATGGTTCAACCATGAAGCGAACGCCATTAATTGCATATCTCCCAAGGCAGTATTGGGATCCCAGGAAACTACATTAGGCAAGGCCAAATTATGGAGGTAAAACTCCGCTAATTTGGCTTTATCCTCTGACGAACTAGTACTGCACAACTCAGAAAATTGTTGTGGGTCTTGGATCTGAGAAATACCTCTTTGTGCCAAGGTATTTATTTGGAACTGCAGCCATTGGTCTTTCAAGTACAAACCATAGGACTTGGCAGGTTGTCTGCACTGTATTGCCTCCATGGCCCAACTGGCCATGCAGGCCAATTGTGCCTCTTTTTGCTGCAGCTGTTCTTTTAGAGCTTGCACTTCAATTTGTGCTTGCTGTTCTGCTTCCTGTAGAAGTGTCATTGGCTCCCCAAGACCGGTGGTCAGTTCCTTTTTGCCTTGTTGTTCTTCTGTGGTGTCCTTGGAGGATGTACCTGTCCCTACCCTCAGCTCTTGTAGCTACAATCTTAGCTTCTGGTTTTCTTCCTGTAGGTACACTCTTTGGCAATTGGCCACATGTTTAGCCATGGCTAATTCACTCCTAGCCTCCTTGAGTTGCTCTTGTAAAGGACCTATGTCCGCCACACCCTTTGACTTGGCGATCTTCATCCACGTGTGTGTACGGACTCTTTCTTCCTCTAATGCAAAAAACAGGGGCACAGTAAATTTCTGCGGTATGATTTTTCCCACCTCTAAAAAGGTGTAGTATGAACTCGAACTAGGCTGAGGGCTGGGCTCTGGTATATGTTCTTTTTCAGCCTCTTTAGGTGGCTCTACCTCGCCCTCCCTTGGTGGTGATGAGGGTCCTTCTCCTTCCATCTTCTCTGTTTCCTGTAGCCGGGCCAGAGTTTCCTGTAGAACATTTTCAGCCTCCTGTAGCCGAGCTTTTTCAGTCAGCAGGTCTAACTTTTCTTGCCACGTAGTTTTCTTTGGGATCCCCCTCTCATAGGTGACGGATATCCTCGAGGGGGACGTTTCCTTGGGCGATGTAGGGGCATCTTCAATAATAATCGGGCTGTTGGACGGAGGCTGTGGCTTGCCCGTCTTTATCCTAACACTTCTTCGAGCTTTAAAGTATAGAGGGGTCTCCCTCTTTCTCTTCTCTTTTGGCTTAGGTGGTGTGCTGAGGCCAGCCAGCACAGCTGCTGCCTCCCTTTCACGAATATCAGCTTTCTTCTCCTTGGGTTTCACTTTTTCAGGGCTTCCTGTAGAAGACCCTGTTTTAGTCAATTTCGGGCTTCCTGTAGAAGACCCTGTTTTAGTAATTTTCGGGCTTCCTGTAGAAGACCCTTTTTCAATAATTTTCGGGCTTCCTGTAGAAGCCTGTTTCTGCTTTCCTGTAGACACAGGTGTCACCACCTTGGCTTGCTTTGCTGCATGAGTTTTGCTTTTTGGTTTGGTTGCGGGTGCTGATGAGGTACTTTTGCTGATGTGGACCTTCTCAGCTTTGTCTGTTCTGCCTTGCAACCTTTTCTCTCTTGCTGTCAAGATGGGTGTGTCATCTTTTTCTTTGTCATCCTTTTTCTCATGCTTCTTCTTTTGCTCTTTCTTCTGCACTGTGGTCGGGGTCTTCTGGCCTGTTTCTTTCTTTCCCGCGGCCACTGATTCTTTTTCCTCACTGCTGGAGGAACCACTTTCTTCGGCCAACATCCTTATGTCTCCATCTCTTGTCAAGTTTCTGAATGCTTCCCTGGGGAACCCTGTATGAATGAAGCACATCCTTCACGAGAAGTTTGATCAATCCATGGTGGGCTACTTGGTCTGGTATGCCTTCTTTTAACTTTGTGGCACACTCAATTAGAGACTGTAGCAGGAAATAGGGGATGCTCAGTTTATTTTCTACAGGAAGATCAATCTGGTGCCTCAATTCAGTGAGCAACCTAAAGTGATACCCGTACACAATGCTAAAACGGCCTTCACAGGTTATATACTTCATGATCTGCAGGCTAACTTCATTCCATGGTGGCAGCAAACTGGTTCTACGCACCCCATTTTTGTCCTTCGAGAATTCCCCCTCAGGTGGAAAGAATTCTTTTTTGGCCTGTTGGCTCAACTTCCTTTCTTCCTTATCCCATGGCAAACCCATTGGAAGTTCAGTAATTCGGCTGATATATTGCGGGGTGAGCTTGAGGCTTAGGCCCCTGAAGTTCACGGTGGCCAATGTTTTGGATTTCGGCCTCAGAGCCTGCAAAAATTATTCTGCCACTTCGTCGTCATAACCCTGCAATTTGTCACAGAAGGATATCCATTGTGCTCGTGTGAAGAGCTCCACCATCTCCTGGTTTTCTCTTAACTTTGTTGAATCAGTGGGTTCTCTTCTAATGAACCCACGCGGCATGATAAAAATTGTTGCTTTAGCTAGAGGTGGCGAACGCGGAAGAAGTTTGGTCTATTGAGACAGAGCGTAGAATTACGCTTCTGTCATGCATATAATACACGAAGCTTATCTCTGAGGACCTTAACACAGCTTAATTACACTGAAATCCTGTAGAACGACAGTTTATGCACAGCAGACAATAATTGCAACAATTTCCTACGACTAGACTGTGGACGACGATTCTGCCACCTTCAAAAGCCAATTGCATGGAGAGTTCAGGTTTACCTTTTTATCTGCCACCTTTTGACGTGAGGAACCCGCCTTCCTGTAGAAACAGCTTTCCTGTAGGAGCAGCGCGCGATTTCTGGGAAAGACTGCAGTTGGTCTGCGCTCTCGGTGTTGCTTCACAGGCGTTCTGATAGCCAAAGGCTCGGCGTATCGAACTGCAGAGGGATCCAGATGATCACTCGCGTTCCAAACGGTGAATGATAAATGCATGGGGCGATCTAGCCGATTAGATTTGAATCGGCGGAATCCGTGGCGCGGGGGTGAGCTGTCCCTGCCGGACCGTTGGATGACGTCGTCCCATCATTTGTCTGTGAGTTCACTTACTGCCGCATCATCCCCCCGCAGATCCGCCGCCATCTCTTCTGCTAAATACGTTTTTCCCAACGGGATTGCTCTCACGTGTGTGCTGCCCATTCCTTTTTCCATGGCCGCCACCCAAATATCCGACTAGACCATTAACTGGTCGACATGGCCAGTCAAATGGCCATACAGCCGCTCAACCCATTCACTTCACACTTTGCAAACAATTCAAAGTAAAATTCATGCAATCTAACGGAAGAAAGGGTCGAGACACTTACCTGTGTGACCGCAACATGATTTTTCGGTTTTTGGACGATGATGAGTGGATTCGTTTGCCGCTGATGAATTTGCACAGGCCCGGAGGTTCATGTTTACAGGCTGCCGACGATGGATTGGATGCTGTGGCTGCATGCGCCCGCGTTTTCATTGCATATGGCCAGCGCTGTGATTGGTGTACACTCTAGCGGGCTTAACTGTTACAGGACTCCCGCGGGATGTCTTGTAACAGTTCTTCCTCCTCGGGTGCATGCTGCACGACGAAGGATTTGGCCTCACGATCACGCTCCCTGAGCTCATGGATGGCTGGGATGGATATGGTATGACATCTCAGCATTTTTTTATCTTAAAAATTGCTTTTTCTTTGATAACTCAACGATCTGCTTTGCTGGTGCAGGTAACTTCATTGCATGTCGACAAGGATGGTAGAACGAGGTGACAACAGTGTGCAAGGGTGACAACAATAGCTTGCATGCGTCCAAACCGATCCTTAGTCGTTAAATCTCCTCATAGAATGAATTCTGGGCCGTCCCGAACTTCTACAGGAAGTTTCCTGTAGAAATACAGAGCTTCCTGTAGAAAGTTTGTGTTTCCTGTAAAAAGTCTGCACCTTCCTGTAGAAAATCTGCATCTTCCTGTAGAAGACTCAAGCCGTGATAAAATTGTGCACATACCTTGGAGAAAAGGAGTATTCTTGGAGGAGGTGCTGGTGAGGTCTCCTGACGGCATGATAAGGATCCTTGGCCTTGAGTTGAGAGGCTTCCTCTCCTCCATAGAACACCTGCAATCTGCAATATCACATTATAAACTTGTTGTCCTTGTCTTTTTTTGCTTATTGTTTTTTTCTTTTTTCTTTTTCTCATTTTTTTTGAAAGATAACAGGGGCGCCTCAATGAGGTTTTCGCCCTTGCCATCTGCCTTAAGCGCCTCAGAGAGGTTTTCACTCAAGGATCTTTTTCAAATCTCTTTTTTCTTGAAAGACAATAGGGGCGCCTCAATGAGGTTTTCACCCCTACCACTTGCCTTGGGCGCCTCAGAAAGGTTTTCACCCAAGGATCTTTATTATTATTATTATTATTATTATTATTATTATTTTAAATCTTTCAGGGTATGCCCAAAGCAGAGGCAGAACCCTTCTCTATGACCATCACTGATTTCTCCATAGTTTTGATGAACTCTTGTCTTGAGAGAGGCTTCCTGTAGATCTTCAAGCGATGCCCATTGACAAGCATGGGGATGGCTTCCTCATCAATGGTTCGAATAAGAACAGATCCATTGTCATGGCATTTTTCCACTGCATATGGTCCTAGCCATCTGGTTCTCAGCTTCCCCTTGAAATCTTTGTATCTGGAGTCATACAACAGTGCCCAATCTCCTGGCTGGAATTGCTTGTCATTGAGATGTTGGTCATGCCACACCTTTCTCTGAAGTTGAACCACTTCTGAGTGAAAGAGGGCCTGCATCCGATGCTCGTCCAGTCCATTCAGCTGCAATAACCTTTCTTGTTGTGCATGGCTGAGATCTAGATCTAGCTGAGCTGCCATCCTCAAAGTGTTGTACTAGAACTCAATGGACAGCAAAGCTTTCTTCCCATAGACCAGCTCATAAGGTGTGAAGCCGGTGGTGGTCTTCCAGGCTGTGTTGTAAGCCCACGTGGCCTCAACTAGGCGATCTGCCCAGTCCTTTCTGCTGCTGCTCACCACCTTAGTCAAGATACCTTCTAATGCTCTATTGGTGACTTCCACCTGCCCATTTGCTTGAGGGTGATAGGGGGTGGAAGTCCTATGCTTGATCTTGTGATGAGCTAGTAGATCTTCAACTAGGTTGGATGTAAACTGGGCTCCCTTGATCGGTGACCAGCTCTCTTGGGTAGCCAAACTTGTAGAAGATGTTTTCTCTTAAGAACTCGGCCACCTTCTCTTCTGTTGCTGCTTTGATTGCTTTAGTCTCTGCCCACTTTGTCAGGTAGTCGGTACACACAATGATGTAAGACCTTTGCCTCGAAGGAGGGTTGATTGGACCCACAAAGTCCATACCCCACTTCTCAAATGGCTCAAGAGTCACTTGAGGTTGGAGAGGCATCTCATCCCTTTGAGTCGGTTTCCCCATTATTTGGCATTGGTCACATTGGCTGATATATCTTCTGACATCTTGATGAAGTGTGGGCCAATAGTAGCCTGCCTGCAGGATTTTGAAGGCAGTCCTCTTTGCTGCAAAATGTCCTCCACAAGGCCCATCATGACAGGTGAGGAAGATATCAAAGACTTCCTCCTCCCTTACACAACGCCTTAAGATCTGATCGGGGCCAAGCTTGAACAGATTGCCCCCGATCCAAGTAAATGAGGCACTTTTTCTGATGATTCTGCTCTTCTCTCTTGAAGATAGGTGCGGAGGGAACTGTGCTGAAACAAGGTAGTTTGCTATATCAGCAAACCATGGAGAGAGTGCTGAGATAGAAAACATATGTTCATCGGGCATCTGGTCATCCACTGTCCCATCCTCATCTGCAGACAAATCCAATCTAGATAAAAAGTCAGCCACAACATTTTCTTTACCTGGTTTGTCAACAATGGTCAAATCAAACTGCTGCAACAAAAGTAACCATCTAATAATACGAGCATTCACATCTGGTTTATTCATTAAATATCTAATTGCAGCGTGATCTGTATGTACAAATGTTTGGTATCCAGTAATATAATGTCGGAACTTGTTCAGTGCATGGACCACAGCCAAGAACTCTTTCTCGGTTACAGTGTAATTCAGCTCGACTTTGGACAAGTTTTTGCTAACAAAGTAAATGGCATATGGAAGTTTTTGTTCAACTTGTCCTAAAGCTACACCTATGGCTTTGTTCGAGGCATCAGTGTGGATGTGGAAAGGTAGGGCCCAGTTTGGACCTCTCAAGATTGGGGCTGACACCAACTTGTCTTTCAATTCATTCAAAGCCCTCTGACAATCGTCAGTCCATTTAAACTCCACATCTTTTGCCAACAGGCCAAACAATGGTGAGGCTAGCTTGCTGAAGTCTTTAATGAATCTCCGGTAATACCCTGCTAACCCTAAGAAACTCCGAACATCCCTTACCTTTTGAGGAGGTGGAACCTTCTTGATAAGAGCAATTTTGTTAGGATCCACCTGTAACCCTTGGCAAGAAATGGTATGGCCTAGCACGGTCCCTTCAGTCATCAAGAATTCGCATTTTTCAGGACTAAGGGACAGGTTCATCTCAATGCATTTGGTTAGGACCTTTCCCAGATTGGACAATGCTTCCTGGAAGTTGGACCCATAAGGAGTGAAGTCATCCATATATATTTCCACCGCATCATGGACCAACTCCGAGAAGATGCTTAAGACAGCTCTCTGGAAGGTAGCAAGAGCATTGCATAGTCCAAAGGGAAGAACTCGGTAGGCAAAGGTACCCCAAGGACAAGTGAAGGTGGTCTTATCTTGGTCTTCCGGGCTGATTTGGATCTGGTTGTACCCGCTAAACCCATCCAGGAAAGAGAAGAACTTCTTTCCTGCCAGTCCATCCAACACTTGATCTATGAAAGGTAGAGGGAAATGGTCTTTCTTGGTAGCTTTGTTCAGTTCTCGATAGTCCACACAGATTCTCCACTTCCCATTTTTCTTGGGATCCAACACCAGAGGGGACACCCATTCACTATCTGAGATGGGGTAAATGAATCCAACATCCAACAGTTTTTGCAATTCTTCCTTGACAATGTCCTTAAGGGCTGGGTTCATTCTCCTCTGAGGTTGCCTAACCGGTTTACAATCCTCCTTGATGTATATGTGATGGGTACAGACCGAGGGATGGACTCCTTTCCTCTCCTTATAGCTCCAAGAAAAAGCATCTAGGTGACTGGCCAACAGGCTACACAGCTCCTTTTCCTGGGAAGGAGATAGGGAGGAGCTGATCTTTAACGTTCTCTCAGGGCCGAACTCCACATTTTTTACTCTGGGAGTGACAGGGTTGGTTGTACAAAGATCCACTAAGGTACTGGCTTGGGCATCCTCCACCAATTTCTCTAAGGATAGCGCACTGGAAGGTGGATTCTGGATCAAAGTCTCAATCAAGTCATCCTCGGTTGGGGGGTCTCTTCTAGTGGTATCTAGGGTGCAAAGAGGTGCTGAGTACACTTCATCCTCTTCTCCTTCCTCCAACCAAAGTGGTAAGTCATGCTCTAAGGAAGGTTGGGCAGGAGGGTATAGGACTAGCTGCTTGGACATAGGACCGTTTTTGATGGTCATATTTCCTGCACGACAACTTATGTAAGCATCTGCAGTGGCTAACCAAGGCCTTCCCAAAATAAGAGGATATCCAGTAAGCTTTGCCTTGGGTTGCAGAACCAAGAAATCTGCAGGGTATTCCCAAGAGTCGACAGAGACCAAGACATCCTCCACAATCCCTTCGGGAGTCACAGTGGAGCGATCTGCTAGTTGCAGTACTGTCGAGGTCTTCCTCAAGGAACCCTGAAGATTGAGTTTGAGCATGGTATCCCTGGTCATCACATTAATGGCAGCCCCCAAATCAATCAAGGTGTGAGGTATGATGGTGCCATTGATGTGGACATCTACTACAGGACTCCCAGGATCTAGATACTTTGGGCAGATGACTTGTCCTAACATAAGGTCAGACAGTTGTCCTAAGACATTGATGGTTGAAGCATCTCTCTTTCGCCTGCCTGGGTGTTTGAAACACTTTTCCTTAACCAGTTTGTTGTATATAGGCACATCCTTGATGGCTTGGAGAAGTGGTATTTTCACACACAACTGCTTGAGCTCTCCCAAAAGCTCATCCTCTTCTGGGTTGGGTTGTGTGGTGGCTGTTAGTCTCTCAGGAAAGGGTGGAATAGCCTTTGGTTCACTTTCCTGTTTATCTTCCTCATCCTCTGGGGAAGGAGGTTGGCGATCCGGAAGAGTCTTTCCAGATCGAAGATTGATCTCCTGGATCTCCACAGCATAAGTAAGGCATGATGTTTCCCCAGTGTATACCTGCTGGGCCTGTCTATTGTTGGGGTTCGGGTTCGGTTGAGCAGGTATTTGAGGTTGCCTTGGAGGAGAAGGAGGTAATGGCTGAGGTTGAACTGGTGGTGGAGGCAAGATGGCGGGAGGAGTGTTGTACTGGGGCCTCCACCCCGACTGAGGTGCATTCCACTGAGGCTGTGGCTGGGCATGTGAGTGATAGGAATGAGTAGTGGGTTGAGTAGGGTACTGAGGTGGGTAAGACCATGGAGGAGGCATAGACCAGGAAGGATGAGCAGGGGGACCCCAGGAAGGCATAGGAGTCGATTGGTTGGGGCTGTAATAAGCTTGAGGTGCCCCTTGCATCCCCTGCTGGTAAGGTCTAGGTCCTTGTGGCCTCCTTTGGTTGAGGTAATAGAGAGGTTCAGTGGGAGCTTCTGTCCCTTGGTACATAGCTTTAAACCTAGGTAAGGTTGGACATTGATTTGTGGGATGGTCCTCCTCACAAACGAAGCACACTTCAACCGAATGCAATGGGCATCGTTCTTAGGGTGTCTCCTTGTACATCTAGGGCAGAAGATAGCCAAGGCCCTCTCAGCTTCTTCCTTCTTCTGCTGGATCCTGAATGTGTCTAGTTGCATGGAAATGGTCTGTCTCACCTCACTCTTAAGATCTTCTAATTGATTTGCAAACTCATGCTTGGAGAAAGGAATACTAGCTGAGAGAGGGTTTCCTCTACCTCGTTTCCGGGCTGCCCTAAAGTGGTTTCTGAACACAGTCTTTATGTCCTCATAAGGCAGCTGGTAAATATCTCCCCCAGCTAACATGTGAAGGGTATCTAAAAGGTCTTCAGGGACTCCTCGGAGCAGGACCAACTTGAGGGATTCAGGGTCAAGTGTGCACCTGGCCCGCTTATAGCTAAGTTGGAACCTCTCCTCATAATCCTCTAAGGACTCATCATTTCCCATGGTCATCCGAAAGATTTCTCCCTTGGTTTCCTTAGACCTACAGTAGTCCCGGTACTTGGTATTGAAAGCTTGCTGCATCTGAGCCCAAGTGGTGATACTATTCCCAGGTAAGCCCATGAACCAGCGTAATGTTGCATCCTTAAGAGTGGAAGGGAAGAGTTTCAGCTTCTGCTCATCTTCAGTATAGTCATAGGTTCTACAAAGGACAGCAAACTCAAACAGGAAGGTATCAGGATCTTCAGTAGTCAGTCCATGGAAGTGAGGTAAAGCGGAGGGGCTAATGTTCTTCATTTTCATCTTTTCATTGGTCTCTCGGATGGGAAAGGCACCTTCTATTCTCTCATCTTCTCTTCTATTGTCAGCCATAGCTTCAGATGGGATGGTCTCTAATTCTTCTTCTGCTATAGGATCTTCGTATATCTCAGGAGGTTCACCTATAGGTTCTTCTGGATCACTATCACCGAAGAAGAGAGAAGGGTGACTCAGTGATGTGGTGGGGGTGTTGGGTAGGAATTTTCCTGTTTTATCTCGATTCCTACGAGGCATGAAATGGAAAGACTTTTTTTGATTGCTTTTGTTTTTCTTTGGTACCTGCAAAACTGAAACAGATTGATCTACAACTAACTATCTTACTGAAATAAAGATGCAGAATTAAATTGAAAGCAGGAAAGAACTAATCTACTTTGCTCAAATGAAATTGCAGGAATGGAAATGCTAGTCTACACTTGCAGAATTGAAAGGCTAATCTACGCTTGCAGAAATGAAATTGCAGAATTGAAATGCTAATCTATGAAAGCGAGAAATGCTAATCTATGAAAGCAGGAAATGTCTATGCTACTTTTGCAGAATGGAAATGAAATAAACTACTTGGCAGAAGGCAAGAGTAAGAAAATAGAAGAAAAGCAACAATTACTAATACTCTGACGCTTCCCTGGCAACGGCGCCAAAAAGATGGTGGGCTCCAGTATTGTAGCAATAATGCTACAACTCCTGGAGCTTCCTATCTCTAATTTTATCAACCCGGTAGTTCGTAACAAACTTGGAAGCGACGGTGCTGTATGCACAAGTACTAGCTCTTGTCGCAGCTGTCACTTGGTCAGCTGGCACAAGTCCGCTAGGGCTCAAGCCAACTTCTATATGTTCTCAGAAGAAGCTTTCTAAATGATGAACGAAGACTATCTCAAAGGAAATTAACCTACTTTGCAAGAATGAACTGAAAGCCAACCAAACATGGAAACCCTAGTAAACCCTAATCTGACTAGCTTAATCCTTACAATGCAACGATGGGAATGTAACTCCTAAAAATGATGCCATTACTTCTAGTGATATGAGATGCATGAATTTAAACTACTTCCATTGAAAAGAACATTGTTTTTATATTTTTGTTTAAGTGGTTGGAGTTATTATGACTTGGTTTCTTATTAGGGTTTGACTGTGCAGGGGTAGTTGGAGGGAAGGAAGGCTTGGAAAAGGTCAGGAGGGCTAGGAGAGGTTCCAGGGGATCCCTAACATCATTCCACAAGAGTCCACAATGTTCAGGTGCTTGGAAACCGAGTTTGCAGGCTTCTACAGGATGTCTGCAGGGGATCCTACAGGAAACTCGGGATTTCTACAGGAAGTCTGCTAACTTCTACAGGATGTTCTGCGGTTGGAGTTTTTGGTGATGGAGGAGTGAAGGAGCGGTATGGGTGGATAGGTAGGATGAAAAGGGAGCTAGTGATGGCTCAGGGATAGAGAGATAAGATGGAGAAAGAGTGCATGCAGTTGGTTGGTGGATAAAAGGGTGGAAGCAATGAAAAGTCAAAAAGATGGAGCTACGTGAACAGTAGAAGGGTTGGAAGGCAAACGAGCTGAACAGAGGATGAGTAGGCGACTTGGGCACGGTTGAGAAGAAGAAGAAGATAATAGAACAATGTTGCGCAGTGTAAATGAAACAAATCCTCTATGTCTTGCATAAAACCGAGAATTCATCCACCTATTCTAACTGTGTTATTAAACCAACGAACAACAATGTAAACTTTGGAGAGAAATCGTGCATGGTGTTGGAACGAAGAAGTATTGCTCAAGATCAGAATGCATGGATGGATCTACAATTGAAATGACTGAAATGATGGTGTTGCAGCTTGCATGAACGTACAAGACTGCGTTTTTGGTGGTTGGTACGGTCTACACCCCCAATCTCTAAACAGAGATGGCAATGAGTGCACTGTCAACCTTTTCTTGGAGCTCTAATGAATGCTAATCCTCCTACTCTAATCTAAGCTACTGAAAGCACTTTAACAATAAACTAATCCTACTCAATCACATTAAAGAAATTAAATCAGCAGACTGTGTTTTTCAAATGCATGTCAAAGCAAAGAAATGAAGTGCTGAAAGGAAAGACAAGTAACAATACAAGGAAAAGGAGGTCTATTGCTCTCAGGTTGGGCCCTAACCTGAGAGCTATAGCTCCCTTAAGAACTTAGAATTGAATCCAAATCTGCCTGCCTTTATTAAATAATCATAACCATGAGTTTAACATCATGCCAAAACTGGCTTACAAAAGGCAAAAACCGAGCTGTAGCTCGTGCTTAGAAATTGCCACAGTAGTTCAAAAGTTCAAAAAGCTCCTATCAAAGGCTACGGCCTCAATATTTATACATGATGAGGATCAAGCTGGCTTCCTCAATTAGTGGAGCTCGGCTATCCAACTAAAAGTAACCTGCTGTTCCTGTAGAATCCGTTGGCTGCCTTTTAGCTCGGTGGGGATAGCTGTTGGAGCTTGGAGTTGGGGTGGAGATCATGAGGGAGGTCATTCAAGACTGTGGACAACCTCCCTATAAACCTGCAATGCCACCTTTGATGTCTCCTTGTCTCCTCCTGCGTGGTCTTTGCTCCATTTAATGTAAAAAAAAAACCTGAAATCATCATGTATTAGTCACATAGGAATAATGCCTGCCCTTCTTCCTACAAATAACACGAATATACTAAGAAATGATGCATAAGTGATAAAAGATGAAGGGTTGAGCAAGGTAAGTAGGCAAAATGAGCCCAAATTGTTACCAAAAATTGGGGCTCATCACCTCAGTGTATCTCAGGGGAGGCTATCACACCTGCACAAGTCAATCTAGATTAGCACGTTACATAATAACATCAAGAACTTAACTATCATGCAAGCAACCTCCATGACAATAATCCTCATGCATACGACCACACCGCATATAATAACAAGTTACTATCATGCATGACTAATTGATGCATGTGCATATGACCACACTAATCAACTAGCATCTACCATGCATGTAACCACAACAACAATAGAATGACATGCATGCATATATCTTGATGAATATAACAACCATTAACCATCATACCTAGATGCCAACATATAATACCTGTATGATGATATGTTTTTACCTCGAGTTCTAGTGCTGCAACCTCGCTATGATACCACTCTGTAACACACCACCCCAATTTTACCCGATTTTACAAGCTCTCTAGGTTAAACATGAGTTGAGCGCTACTATGACCCAATCTCCAAGTTCCAGTTATGGCAGTGGGGTCTACAATCTGAAAACTTTTTGATACCTTTCAGGCGCACTAGATCACCTTGAAGTTAGTCCACACCCTATGATGATCAAATTCTAAGTTGGGACTGCTTTTCCACAAGCCTAACACCCCAATCGCACCCACAACATAGCATGCATGCGGTTACGAGGCTCCAATCACACCTATAATCCTGTCTCCATGCAATTATGACCCAAATATTCCAATTCTGTACATGTGGTTCTAGGATCTATGCCACCTTTTTAGGCTAACCTCTGACCACTGCCGAGAGGTGTCTGTAACTTTCCAGAATCATGATTAATATGATAAAAATGCCAAACATTCAAACTTGAACAAGATCTTGACCTAGACATGCCTAGTACACAATAGACATTTCGTGAAGCATATGGTAAAATTGTAAGCTACAGGTCATGAATACATATATGATCATAAACCTTTGAACTTCATCTGTGCAATCACCAAGAAGGTTTATTTCCCTCTTAAGTAGTTGCATCAACACTTCTTAGCCCATGCATTCATCAACCATTCAAATACTTATCAAATCATGAACAAGAGCCATAACTAGAGTACATCATAGAACCATGCTTATAACCAACATATAACCAAAATATTAACCATGACAAATCAACCATAAAATCAACATAATAACAAGTACAAGTGCTCATAGATCACAATAGGAAAACAACTCTTATTAACATATGAAAAAGCCAGCCAACTCAGGGACTTCCACGTACCACCTGACCATAGATTGGGTTGAACCAAATCTTTCTTTTAGCCAATCACCCCCGTGCCATATTCCAAGCATGAATGTGGGATCTCATGGGATAAACCAAGACAAAATCAAACAAGGAATTCAGATGTTAAACCACCTCCACCCTCAAGCTACCATGATCTCATCTAAACTGGCCCTGAGATCACAAAACCAAAACAAGCTTGGATGCCTCATAATTTCCTCACCATACTTTCAGGAATTTGCTTGTCTCCACCCACCGGTAGAGAGCTTATCAGAGAAAACCATCTCCACCCCCAACCCTTGGGAATTTTCCTAAGACCACCTCACCCGGTTCCAAAAACTTCCAATAATTCAAAGCTCAACCAAGAATGAATCCCGTCACGCCATGGCTATCCAGGAAATGGCAAGGTAAGGTTGAAACCACCATCAAACCAGGCAAAACCCATGTCAATGACAACAAATAAACCAAATAAACAAATGCATGTATCATGCATTCACACCTTAGCTAGGAAATCACATATGCAACCTGTTACCTATAAAATCCTCTTGTTGAAGCTTGTTGATCCAACCTTCTCCTTGCTTTCCTTCACTTTCCTTTGCTTGTCCTTTTCCTTCCTTTGCTTGCTTGTCCAAGTGCTTATTCTCTTTCCTTTGCTACATCTGCTCCAAAGATGGGCAAAAGCTGTGTACTACATCTCTGATGCCTTTTTATCATTGATGTCTCATTTTTATTCATTTTCCCTCTAATTTCCTTAACATGCAAATTTGTCTCTCTTCACCTTCCTTTTCTCCTATTTTCCTTTATTTTCATAATTAAATGCCAATTATCGCCTCTTTTCCTTTGCCAATTTCCACAACCATTGATAAACCACAAGTGATGCCCACTATGATGGTTTACCCACCATTGAACTTGGAATATATGTCCCATGACCTTGGTCTTATTTTGCCTTTGTTATCCTTTATTACATGAAATTTTAACCCTGGCAGTTATAGTTCCACTGTAGAAAATTATAATTGTGCACGAGATTGCCTGCTTGGAATCATGGATGCAGTTGGCCTAAAACTCGTCACAAGCCTAGAATATCACCCTCTCACGACGTTTGTGGTCAAATCCCCCTCTTGACTATTATTGGGAATCCAAAGCTAGACTGTTTTGGGGATAAATTAATCAAACTTTACAACTGAGCGCTTAGCAACTCCATTAACAATCTTAATCCAAGAATGGAACCTTAAGAATAACACCTAAAGGGAAGTCGAACCTTTGTTGAGATTGGCCATGTTGTAGGATTTGTTGATCCAACTCCACAAAATCCTTGAAACAACAAACCTTGCTGTCGATGACTCGTTGGGGTCAATCCAATTCATGGGAGTGCTAAGTCTATTCAACATCTACCAAAGAAGCAGAAACAATGGCTCTTCCAGTTCCTTTACTATGAATTTTGACTATTTTGAGATCGATTAGAATGATGACCGGTCATGTAAAATAGGTGGAGCTGAAATTCATACTCACGATAATTCCCCCACCCCACAAAAACATATGTTTCCAGAGGTAGTAAGAATGATGAAAAATGTTCCTACATTGTTTACATCAATGTTCTCAAAACCGAAATCACACTCTGTCGAAGCTTGACAAAGCTCGTTGAATGGTACCCAAGGAAGCACTAATGCTTTCTTGCAAAGACTGCCCCACAAAGGTTCTTCTTCCATGCCTTTTATGCTAAAATCACCTGACATAACCTTTGCCACAAATCAAGATAGCTAAAGTTGATTTCTACACACAGTTGAGTTCTAGTTGACAATTTTGATAGCCAGTGTCACACAACTCTCTACAATCCACAGACAAATCAAATATTCACACAAACATATTGCTATAACAAATTACTGTAACATTTCTCTCATACTCTTGGGTCGTCTTGTAAGGGAGTTAAGCCCAAAAGGGCTATGATACCTAGAAAGAAAACAAAATTGCACATCACACAAAAATGATTCGTATATCATGTTTCAAAACCAAAATACATCGCACTAATATAGTGCATATGATACCATAACTCCTAAATTATAAGATTTTTGTTAAGAGAGTATCTCAACAATCTCCAATAAACCTAAACCAAATATACTTTGTCAGCCTTAATTCTAACCAAATTACACATTGTGTATATAGAGAGAGAGTCGCTATCAAGGAGTGAGGTAGATGCAATTTGTTTCTCAAATTTTGCACTCTAAAAGAACTTCACACTTGAATAAATTTGATCCTTTAATCCCTCTTGGCGTATGCTAGATCCATGCTTAAGATAAATCTATACTGGTAAATTATAAATTTAGTGTTATGATATATTTTCACCTTTAATATTATATAGATAAACCATAGTTTAAAAAAAAGTTCATGATAGTTTTGAAAAACTTAGCATACATACTTGGTTTGCAGCTGCAAGGTGCTTTCTTCATGTCCCTCATTAAAACACACATGCTTGTGATATTAAGTCACAAACCCTATGCTCATCATTATCTTTAGAATCCCTACCCATTGCATGCCTGTGTTCATCTATGATTAGTCTTTTGTACTCTTCCATAAGCTTTATAGTAAACTATGTGGACACTAAGATCCTAGGCTCTTAGGCCATGTTTCTCTTTTGTATTTCAAACGGTTGGTAGAGAGCACACACACATTTGACAATATGAAGTGAAGCTGATTAGTTAAGAATGGGAGTACGTGGAGCTTCTGGTGGTAATGGTGATATTAAGAAAGCCAAAGATACAATTGAAAGTAGAGGCAAAAAGAAGTGTTGGGTCAGTATCAATCGACACATGGTGCTGAAATATTTGATGTGCTACAAAGTCATTGCTACATGTTTGAGAAGTAAGGAGGAATATTAACCATCTAGCACAATATTAAAATGATAAGGAAACAACATTGTCTAACTGTGATACTTGTAGGAGTTTTTGGTTGGAATTGAATGATTTTTTGTTGTTGTTGTTGGTGAAATCTTTATTTTTGTTGTTTAAAATGGGTATTTGACTGCATATATGAATTCAACAGGCTGAAAAGCCCCTAGGGTACTCAAAGTGAGGAGAGTTCCCAACTGGAACTTGTGATTTCAGTAAATGACTACTAGATTCTGGGCAATTTTAACTAGAAAAGTTGTTGGAGAATCCTCCAAAAAGTCTAATAGATAACCTACGCTTAAGGGAACACGTTAGTGAAAAAACTTGGCAGATAAATCAACATAAAACAAGGGGGGCACACATTCTCTCATGCAAGACTCATCTTTATTGAATAGTCTTCTTCTATGTTGCCTTTCCATTTTCAAATTTGTTGCCTACGAGGGAGTCAAGTCTTTTGTCCAAGGGTAAGGCCACACTTTAATTTGTGCATGGACTTCATGAAACCAAATGACTTAGTGGTGGTAATAGATGATTTTTTACCTATGTTACTTGGTTATCATGCTTAGTTTCTAATTCTATGTTTATTGATGGTTGGCTTATATTTGTAATGTGTTGCACCTAAATAATATATTTAGGCAATGATCTTTGTTAGAGAATCAAGAAATCAATCTTCTCCATTCCCAATCATCTCCCAATGAAAACCAAGTTCTTAGAGCTGGATTTTTTTTTTTGGAGGAAGATAAGTTGTTTTAGAGCAGTAACGAAGGATGTGTTTATCTATGCTCGAGGTCAGGTGCAGTAGGGGGGATAAAACCAATTAGTTAGTTAAAGAGATGAGCCCATACCGAGAGAAAGGGTTTGTAACAACGATGTAGACAAAATCACACAAAGGCATGCTTTTTAGTAAGATCCAACCAATCCTTCCAATTCTGTGTGCATGTTCCACAAATGAAGTGTGAAACAAATCTTACAAATCTTGCTTTTTTGTTGAATCTTATGTTTTACCTATGTCTTCTCTCTAATTTTGTTTATCTTTGGTCTTCTCCAAATTTTTTTGCATACTAATGTATCATGTATCATGTCCATCGCTACTACCAAAACAGATACAATAAATATAAGATCTCTATCTATCATTGATGGTGTTTACCCCTATACCTTTGGAATTATTTTTCCCACTACCTCCTTTTACTCCGACTTCCTCTCGGGGAATCATGTACGATTCTTTTCTTCCTAAGCAAGACACTATTTCTTCGCGAGCTTCCCCATGCATTGCAAGTTTGCGAAGCGGAAATTGCATTTTTATACAATGGAGGAGGGTCTCCTTGAATCGAATCATAAGGCTAAAAAGTCAGCACGTAGGTAGGGTTCAATTTTAAATTTAAATTATTAATATCGAAAAAGTTATTTAAATTATATATAAAATTAAGAATGTCTAAACAATTAAACTTTATATAAAACTAATTGATTAATATATATATATATATATATATATATATAATTTTATTATAAATTTATAATCTTTGTTATAAAACTATTTCAAAATTTCCTATTATAAAAACAAAATACTTAAAAAAAAACTGATTTTTCATAACCAAAATACAAAATATAAATATATATATATATATATCATAACCAAAACGCACGTTAAAATTAATCTAAATAGTGATAATGCTAGGAAGCAAAGCAAAGATAGGTGATACCTTGTTGTTTCTTGGTTCACTGTTGGCAAATAAGTAGTGCGACCTAACAGCTGAACAATTTTCTACAGACCGCACAGATTATGGCCGATTCACAGTCCCCAAAATGGGAGCGTTAGCTTAGTATCCAAAAGGGTACAGTTAATTGGCCATGAGTTCTATCCTCTCGGCTGCGTGGCAGCCCCCGTTTCTTCGGCTCTGACAACACCACTGTGCCCATCTACATCTCTCATGTGACCACCCCCCTGGCACGGGCTTATTATGTATCTGCTCTGTGAAAACCAGGGGAAGAATGATAAAGAAGAGCTGAGCAACATAAGAAGCTTACTATGAAATCAAGCGAAGCGAGGTGGGTGTTAGCGTTATAGCGAACGAGTACTGTGCTCGTTCTGTTTCTCGGATTCAATCGTGAAGAATGCATTTGTCAATCGTTATGAATGACTTTGCTGGTACCAACAAATTTTGCCAATCGTCTTGAATGAATATGTTGTCTTGAGAGATGAGATTATGTACATGTATGCCTAACGGCTCAACTGCATTGCCACGCTACCTTTCTATATACACCAGCCATTCAAAACTTCAACGTTCTATCGGGGCAAAGAAAAAATAAATATTGCAGTTTTATGATGAGAGAACCCGCTACAAAAGAGTTCGAACACATTGAGTGTGAACGAAATTCGAATTTAGATCAGAACAGATTGAGTGAATGAAATTAAAATTTAAATAAATAAGTATGAAATATAAGTAAAGTATATATGTTTTTATAGATATTAATAGTCAAATTGTTACAAGGAGGTAGGTCTCTTGTCTCACAAATAAGGGGTCTTATACACTAATTTGGTGTTTGGCATGACAAGTGATCTTAAAATTGGATTATTATTATTATTAAGTTGACCATCTATTTTTTTTGGGGACATGATAGTATGGGAATAAGTGGACATGTCATGGGGCGTGATAGTACCAAAATCAGTGTACATGTCATTTATCACCAAGGAGGTTTAAGATGAGTTAGAATGACTGCTTTTTATACTCTAAAGTTTAACACAATTGTTTAGAAACCATGTTAGGTGAGTTAATCGAATTATGAACCTAGGCGAGGCCTTGATATTAGTTAACAAATACTTTCCAATGCAAAATGTCTACCATTCAACCTAACCTAATGAACTAACTGACCATGTATACTAAATAAACTTTTCTTTTATAGAATAATACATGACCTTTATTTTCATGACCCTTTTACTCCTCACAAGGGTTAACTTATTATATCCCCCTCCAGAGAAACAATGATCACTTAGGGGTATTATTTTGTCCATCCAAACATTATCCTTCAAAAGGGCTGAATCTTCTTATAAATGAAATAAGTTTGTATATTGTTTTCATGCCTTAGGATATTGGTCACTAATGTTTTTTTCAGTTTCAAATATAACTTCAAATATGAGGTTCATATTAGAATACGATTTAGATTAATAGGAGATACAATGATAATGCAATGAAAGATGAAAAATAAGAGAAACTTAAAGAAGATATGCTTAATGATTTAGTTGTTGTTGTTGTTGTTGTTTTTTTTTTTTGAGTGGTTCAGGGGCACTGTAGATTGTGGTTGCTACGTCCACGAAAACTATCCAGTCAGATCCACTTGAAGGGATCACTTCTTGCCGACTCATTAGCAAAGCCTAGCCCCAAGATCGTTGAGGAGAATTTACCCTGTGACCTCCCATTAGCAAGCTACTTTAACAATGGGAACTCGACCAATTAAGCTAACTCTTGGGGCTAGATTTCACTTATTAATACAACAACATTTATCACTTTTATAGAGATTGTAGTTCGTTTCAAGATCTAACTAATTTGTATTAGATAGGAAGTGGTTGAGTGATTATCTCAACCATCCTCATTAAACTTTATGCCTAACAATTTGACATTATTACATAAGTAAACATATAATGTAGAATCCCATCTTAAGGCTTATACCATAAAAATAAAAATAAATAACTCACCGAACACAAACATAAGCTTCATCTTTTAAGACATTGCTTCAACTAGTAAGACTCCTTCAAATTGTTCTCTATTCCACTAAAAGGTATAGCCTCCTAGTTATAATCTAGGTTTCCTAGCAACATTAGACATTATTAGCACTTTAAAAAGTCTCATAACCCTCATAATGTTATGATTATGAACTTCCATATCCCATATCTCCCCTAAACTATTGGACAACAATCCCCACATATATGTCTCATAAGCTAATGAGGTATAGTTTCTCGATCCATAAGCATCCTAAACTATTGAAAAGTTATTTGTCTTCCTTGACATCCCTTGTTATCTTCAAAGTGTGGTCCTTCTTAAAATGTCAATTCTCTAGTAAAGTCTTCCCCATTATATGCATCCAATGGATCTTCAGTAGGAGCTACATTTTTTGATTCTTTAAGCTTCCCTTTGAGAAGCCTCACTAGCATGGATTTTACAATTCATTGTTGTATGATCCATTTTCCATAATGGTAACATTTATTTCCCTCTTGTCCTTACTTACTATGTTACGATTGTTTCTTGAGTAGAATGTCATCTTAGGTTGTATTGTCAAGATTATACTGATGGGGGTGAATCTATATAATGGTAATTTTAAACAGTTAAAAACAATTTAAACCATATAAACATCAATAATAGAATCAACACATGAAAACACAAGATGTACATGGAAACCCTTGAAGGGAGAAAACCACAAATCTTATTAGTTGGAGTATTCTCGTAGGCACTAAACTAATATTACATCAATTTTATTGGTACCAACTAGACGAAGACACCAATCACCTTAATTACAGGCACCAACCTAAAGGAGACACCAATCCCCTAATTTGTAATAATTTTGTGTTTTGTTTTGCTTTGTTCACAATCCTTGTACACTGCTCTTCTACTCTGCACACCACTCCCTACTATATATTTCTTAGATTTGCACACAATATCAATTTTGATCTTAACAATACTACAAATTGACTTATGCTATGTTCTTCTTTACTATGCATCACATACTACTTCATGCCTCCAAATTTACACTTTTTTGTGCTTAGATTTTCCGACAGCCTATATGTTCCCTAGATATCCTCCTCAGACTTCATCCTTAAACTTTTGTGTGATGTCCTCTTCTTTTATTAGTTCCATGAATCACCACCTATGCTTACCCAAACCATTTTGGCTTGAATTATTTATATCATATTTCCAAATCCGAGCTTGATCAAGGCCAACATAACATAAGAATAATTTGATCAGAATCGACATGCCTTCTTAGACCTAATCTAAATGAATTGGATTACTTTTCGATTTTTTGTGGTTGTTTTCCCTCCCAAGGGTTAAACCATCAAACACGTGATCTCGTGTCATGACAATGTTCTTAAAGAGTTTTTCCAATAGATTTTGGATTTGGGTCCACCTTTGTATAATGAATATAGAGATATTCAGATGAATTTCCTACCTTGATTACTCAACACTAACTTCAACTCGAAGTACTCAACTTATTAATCCGACATTACCTTGTTTCGAGACCACATTCTTAAATGAATAATTCTAATATATTTGGAATCTAAGCCCTCATCAATGAAGACACTTTGAAAATGCCCATACAATTGGATGCCTAAATTTCTCTTTCTTTTTTGTTTTAGGTCTGAGTGCTAAACATTAGCCTTTCATGACCTAAAGTTGGAAACACGGTCTTAAGTTACTCCATTAATGTATCTAGAGTTCAGTCAATTTGATAATCAACAACACTCAGCTCACATCCGAATTACTGAATTCTCGAATGACTTTCATTTTGTCTAGCTCCAAGTGTTAAATACAAGTCCTTCATGACTTAGGGCTATAACCACGGTCTTAAGTCACCTCTTTAATGTACCTGGATTCTAGGATGCTTGTTAACAACAAGTCTTGGTTCACATATGGATAGATGCCCATATTCCTTTTCATTTACCTTTCACTGCAAAACATTGAGAACACTTGGAACTTTGCTTTAACTAGCTTCACTGGATTCAAAATATGGGTCGAACAACCAAACACTTTAACTTAGTACACTCCCATATGGTTGGATAGCCAGATTACTTCAAAAACCATTAGCTCTGAAATGAGACCCACAATTTGTCACATCACTTTCTAGATCACCTGCCATTTCATTTACCGAGTCACCTTTTGCAATAAACTTGAGCCTGCCACGTGTCTTCATGATGACCTGTACCTTCCACGTGTCACCTACCACTTATCCAGTGGGTTGGACAAAAATTCCATTTTTTCCTACTACATATCATACATTGTTTCTTCCACATCATCACCTCTATCACCTATTTTCCACATCACTTCCAAATGTCATCCATGTCATACTACCACCTATCTGCTATCTGGGTCCACCCCCTAGTCAAGACAATAATTTGGAATCCGGGTACTTTGTTAAGGGCCTACTTTAGTGTACTACTAGATGATCGAAAGCCTGGATGAGAAAATAAATTGGATTGAATCCAATATTCTCTTCACTTGATTAATTGTTAACTTTATGCATGATCGGATAGTCAGATGACTGGATGCTAGAAAACATGTGAAGTCCAAAATCTAGTTGAGTGCATATCTCACCTATCGAGTTTACTAATCATTGTTTGATTAATGTTAATGATGGATTAGTGGCCTAGATTAAGAAATGCCACGTTTGTGGAAAAAAACCAAATTTTGTTCAAGGAAGAACACACAAGTTTATTCATGGCCTTTATTGAGAACCGCCCCCCCCTACTTTGATAGTCATATGTCCACTGGGAACTCCCCCTAAACTTGACATCAATGACAACACATTCAACATCTATATGATCTTTTATATCTATTGCAATGGCTCTCTAATGTTAAACTAAGAGTGCATTGACAACTGGCTTAGAGTTAAAATAACATTGTTTTATTTAGATGATAAAGTGTTTAACTTGATGGCTTTGACATCCTCCACATCTACCACAACCTTGACTTATGCTCATTGTATGACAATAGATAAAAAGTAGTTTATGTGGTTAGACATAGTGACTCCAATTGGCATATTAAAATGAATACATATAGCCATAAATAAATCTTTGCACGCATCACTTGTGCTCCAAACATTGCATTCAATGTACCACAAATTCCATTGGATGATTTCTCTAGATCTATATGATATGACTATAAATCTGAGAGACCAAGGCCAATGATAGATTTGGATTATTGGTTTTAAACATGTTAAGTAAACAATGCATATAGATATTAAAGTAAAAACATAAAGTAAAGAATGGCATTCACACACAATACACAAATATTTTTTACCTTAGAAACTCAAATAGGAAAATCAACATTCTTAGAGCTTCTCCACCCCTTTTTTAATTATATTTTCAACCATGCACAATAATATATATACATATATATATATATATATATATATATATTCTCTCCAACCTTTGATACCCCAATTCCTTGATCTAAATTACATTACATTGGACAAAAACCATTTGTCAATAATAACCATTAGCCAAAAAACCATTGACTAAAAAGCCATTGGCCTAAAGCCATTAACCAAAAACCACTGGCTGAAAATCATCGCCCAAAAACATTGATTCAAAATCTACCCTGATACTACAAAGAATATAACAAATTTATAACTTATCCGATTTGTTGTTTTCTTTGTATATATGGGGGTACATTATTTTATCATGTCAATAACCTAGGGCACAAATTCCCAATGGCTCTCTACACAATATTTTTTTCTTAGTGCTCATAGAGTTTGTCAATGAACCTGCAACAATTTGCAATGTGTATGAACCTTCTCCAATAATACCTTCTTACTTTCAACCATGTCTCTCACAAACTGGTATTACACATCAATATGGTTCATTTTGGAGTGATAAGTAATCAATGTTCCCTAAGTGTTGTCACCTAACCCTTAGAAGCGCTTAGGTTATCTAGTCCATGGTTAGGCGATCTCATGACTTGTTGTGATCTGTATTTAAACAGGAACGCAACAAATTATAGATATAACCATAAATACAAAGATGTAGTAGAAATAACACTTCATTCATTAATATCAAATACTGAAATATACTTACAAACATAATGGAAATAAGACTAGCTCGGGCGATGGTAGCTTATCTTTGAGAAGAGATGTGGCAGCTACATGCCTTTGAACTGTGTTACAATGAGGCTCAAGGGCATTTTTATTATTGAACAATAAGAGCAAACCCTAAACAACCAAAACCCTAACCCGAGGAGATGTAACACCAGGAGTTTATGGGTTGTGTTGGGGTGAGTTGGACAATCAACTTCCCAGGGTCGTGACTTGGTCATATTATCTCCATTTGACGCGCATGATAACCCATTAGAAAGATATCTCCAATGACTACAATGGAAAAGATGATTTTAGACAAAAAATCATTGGTGGTAGATTACCAAAAAAACATCATTTAGGGCCTCAAAATGGCTTCGAAAGTTTAGGACCCGAAAAACTGCTAAAAATAGTAAACTGTGCTGCAATCAAGGAAACTGAAAAACTAAAAGAAACAATGGTGGGGGTCCAAGTGGAATTGGTGGTTGGCCACCAATATCCACCTGTATCATTCCTCCCCCCTCAGGAATCAATGGTCCCCATTGCGTTGAGTTCCTCCATGAGATGAGGAAACTTCTGCTGAACTTGGTCCCTGGTGAGCCACTTGCCCTGGTGAAGGAGTTAGCCTGCTTTGACAACTCGATACAGTTGGATCTTCTGCTGGTGAGTGTTCTTGATCTGCATGTCCATGATCCGAAAGTTGTGGCTTGCTCCCTGTAATTTGGATTTTAACTTTGTAGGTGTGAGTTGTTCTATAATGTCTGAAGTGTCTAACAATGGTGGGAAGTATGGTTGAAGGCTGTCCACATTGAACACTGGGTGCAAGCCAAAGAATGGGGGAATGTTGAGCTCAAACGCATTGCTTCCCACAACCTCGGTAATGGTGTAAGGACCATATCATAGTGGTCTAAGTTTACGATAGGCTCTAGTAAGACGTTCCTTCTGCAAATGCAACCAAACTTTGTCAACCACCCAAAACTTGTGTGGCACCCGATGTTGATCATGTCGCTGCTTGTACTTCATTTGATTTCTCCAGAATGTCATGGACCTGATGGCGGATTTGTTGGATGTGCTCAATGAAGTTGTTTGCCTTATCGGCTTCCGATTGGACATGAGTCGAATTTGCTTGAGTAGCTGCAAATTGTATGGCCACATCAATGGGACATAATGGCTGGAATCCCAAGCCCACCTGAAAAGGGTTGTGGCCAGTCGAGCCGTGGAGAGCCCGATTATAGCTGTACTAGACATAGGGAAGGATCTCGTCCCATGTGCGTGGATGCTTTGAGTTGTACATGCGCAGAATGTGTACGATCATCCAGTTGACGACCTCTGTCTGGCCATTAATTTGGGGATGGAAAGTTGTGGACTTAGTAAGCTTGGTGTCCAGCATCAACCAGAGACTAGACCAAAATGTACTAACGAACATACTATCCCGATCTGAGATGATAGACTGTGGGATTCCAAAGTGTACCCACACTCATTCAAAGAAGAGTTTAGCAGTAGCTTCTACTATGATATTCTTCTTGCAGGCTGCTAGAATGGCCATCTTCGAGAATTTATCGACGACCACAAAAACACAGTCATTTTCATGCTTAGTAGAAGAAAGGCCCGACATGTAATCCATGGAGATGGATTCCCAAATTCGAATAGGGGTAGGCAACAGAGTACACAGGCCTTTCTTCTTGATGGTCAGTTTGGCAATGACATAGGCAGTGTAGGATCTGGTGTACTTCCTGACATCCTGTCGAAGATTCAACCAGTAGAAATACTTTTGCAGTACTGCTACTATTTTCTCGATCCCGAATGCCCAGCGGCCAGACTGTAGTGTGCTTCCCAAATCATCTTGGCTCGCTTGGTTGAAGGAACACAAAGGTGTCCCAGGTGGCATAGTAGGGCATCCTAGAGGTGAAAATTTGGAACTTTCTGACCCTCCAAGAACATATGGTATGTGTGGCTGAACTCTGGGACGCTTTTTTAGGAAACTGGCCAATCATAAGTCTCGTACCCACAAGAGTTGAGCACGGTGGTTAACGCTATGATCGGTGGTCGGCTGAGGCAGTCTGCAGCATTATTGGTGCTACCCTTCTTATACTTGATATTCAAATGGAACTGCTGCAAGTATGTGGAACACTTTTGATGGCGATCATTCTGCAACTTCCCTTGTGTCTATATGAACTACGGGGGTCGTGGTCTGTGTGTATGACTGTCTCCTTCCCCGTAATGTAATGCTTCCATTGTTAGCAAGCCTGCACAATGGAATACATCTCTTTCTCATAAGTGGGATACTTCCGGACTGTGTTTGAAAGTGTCTCACTGTGATATGCCACTGGATGCCTGTGTTGAGTAAGCACTGCCCCAATAGCATAGTTAGAGGCATCTGTCTCGACCTCAAATGGTTGTTGCAAGTCTGGTAATGGGAGCACTGGCGCCAAGCAGAGGTGATCTTTCAACTCTGTGAATGCTTTCTGTTTAGATTCAGACCAAAAGAATTTTTCTTTCGCTCCTCCCTTGGTGACTTGACTCAAGGGCCAAGTGATATGAGAAAATCCCAACACAAACCTGCGGTAGAAGTTGGCAAGACCTAGAAAGTTGCGGAGCTCTGTCAGAGTGGTTGGAGATGGCCAATACCGAATGACTTGGATCTTGGCTGGATCCACATGCACCCCTCATTCATCAATAATGTATCCCAGATACTGAACCTAGGTCATGCCAAAAGTGCATTTCTCCAAATTGGCACATAACTTGTGTTGTCGTTGTGTTTGGAGAACCTGTCAGATGTGGTGGAGGTGCTCTTCCCAACTCTAGCTGAAGATCAGGATGTCATCCAAGTATACCACTACAAATGAGTTGGTGAATGTCTGCAAGATGTCATCCATTAGCCTCATGAAGGTTGCAGGAGCATTCTTCAACCCAAAAGGCATAACGAACCATTCAAGAAGGCCCTCGTTGGCTTTGAAGGTAGTCTTCCACAAATTAGAGGGTTCAATTGGTACCTAGTGATAGCTGGACTTCAAGTCTTTTTTGTTGAAATATTTTGCCACATTCAGTTGGTCCAGAAGGTCATCAATCTGTGGTATCGGGTACCTATTTCAGACAGTGATCTTGTTTAGCGCTCGGTAGTCAATACGTAGTCTCCAAGTCCCATCCTTCTTCTGTACCAACATGATTAAGCTCCCACAGGGTGATGAAATCAGACAGATGTGACCCTTCTGCAGCAGCTCCTGAATCTGCCTCTTGATTTCGTTGTTCTTCAAAACAGAGCGCCGATAGATTGGTCCATTGGGAAGCGACACACTTAGGATCAGATCAATGGAGTGCTTGACCTGACAATGCAGAGGCACCCCTGTGGGGGAGGTGAAGATGTCCTCGTACTCCTCCACGACCTTTTCCATCTGTTGTTGTTGTGCGAAGGGGCCTTGTCTGGAGGTCGTGACACTGTCTTCTTCTTTCCCTGAGGGCGTATCATCAGGAAAACAAATTTCCCAATTTTGGAAATGAGCTTACTACATTGTTTTGCAGTAACCAAAGAGATGGAGGTAGGTGTTGCTACCTCCCTTATGCTGTACAACTTATTTCCCAAAGTAACAATAACAGCACGAGGCCTTGACTCATACAAAATATGTCACTTCCATAAGTATGGTTGGCCTAATAATACATCACAAACATCAATGGGAGCAATGCCACATAATACCTCATTCTTGAAGGGCTTGATCTTTTATGGAAGGTGACACTGCTGGTTGACACGAAGATCCCATCCTTAGTGAAGTCACCTGATGGTGTATGGTTGTGGATGTGCTGTGGTCGGTAAGCCCAGCCGCTTCATGACCTCTGCCGAAATGAGGTTCTTTTGGCTCTCGCTGTCGATAATGAACTGTAGCGGGGAACCCTTTACCCACATCTGGGAGTGGAAGAGGCGCTTCTCCTCCTTTGGATATTCGAGTTTCTCCTTTTGGATCTTCATGGTGGTAATGCTGGCGTTGGGATCCGCATCGATAATCTACTTCCCTTTGTCATTCCCATTGTCGGGTTCTGACTATGAGTCATAACATGCATCTAATTCCGAAGCCTTTAGCTCAGCCACGAGTGACTGCTTGACCCAACACTCACTTGTGTTGTGAGTGGAGCTCTTATGGAACTCACACCACTTTCCTGTGTCCTTCTTCGGCTTCATGACGTTGTTCTTTGCTTGCGGCTTTGGGGGGTTGTCCTAGGCTGCCCTGCCTTGAATTTTTCCTTTGTTCTGCAGTTTGGGGGCACCTTTCCCTTGCTTCAGATTCGCAGATCCAAAGTCTCGCTTCTTTTATTTAAACTTTTGCTCGATCTTGACAGCCAATCGGTATGTCGTGTCAAGCGAGGAGATGTCCAGGAATTCCATCTCATCCTGGATGTACTTATGCAGGTAGCAGAGGTACTTGAGAACCAAATGCTTCTCGAAATCCTTGATACCCAACTTCGTGGGAAGGGTATGAAAAATATTAGTAAATTCCGACACATCTTGGTCCCTTCCCTGTCGCAGCGTTGTCCACTTTATGTATTTATCCTCATAGCTCTTGACAAGGTAGTACTGCTCCCTGATGGCATCTCGGAACGGGTTCCTTAAAATGGGAGCATTAGCTTAGTATCCAAAGTGGTATAGTTAACTGGCCATGATCTGTACCTTCTCTAGAAATTCATCCTCCTAAATAATCCTGTATGAGTTCTATCCTCTCGGCTACATGGTAGCCCCCATTTCTTCAGCTCTGATAACACCACTGTGCCCATCTACATCTCTCATGTGACCACCCACCCTAGAAGGGGCTTATTATGTACGTGCTTTGTGAAAACTAGGCAAAGAATGATAAAGAAGAGCTGAGTAACATAAGAAGCTGACTATGAAATCAAGCGAAGTGAGGTGGGTGTTAGGGTTATAGCAAACGAGTATGTGTATGCTTAACGGTTCAACTGCATTGCCACGCTAGCTTCCTATATACACTAGCCATTAAAAACTTCAACATTGTAGAAAGGTCGAAGAAAAAAACAAGTTTTCTAGTTTTAAGATAAGAGAACCCGCTACAAATTAAAGGCACAATCTGCTTGCTGAAGGAGATACACAGCCCTAGCTAGCGAATGTCGCAAGAAGCTCACAGCTGCCCCTCAACGACCTCCTGCTGCTGGGGTTTGAGCACATGGATGCATCAGAGGATGGAGAGCCTCTCTCATATCAACAACAAGAAAATGAAGGAACAACAAAAGCTTTTGCCTCTCTCATCTCTGCAATGGGCCCGGCAAAGAACAGACCATCAGTCACCAAGTTTGTTAAAAGATTGGAAGACATTCTTGAAATCTCACTTCCTCCTGCCCTTCCCTGTCGAGCAACACTTTCTTTAGCGGAGCGTGGACTAGTGGGGCAGTTTACGGGGTTATGGCCATCGCCCAAAATTGTGCAAAAATGGGTAGAAATTGGACCGCGTCAATAGATGGAAAAATCTCAATGAGGTTTTGTGGAAGAGGTTACAATATCTTTCATTTTGAAACCAAGGAGGATCGAGATATGATTTTTAGGAATGGACCTTACTTTATGGATACAAGGGGATTGTATCTAAACAGATGGACGCCAAATTTCAACCCAGAAATGGATGTTCCCAATGCTGTCCCCATCTGGGTTAGATTGCCACACCTTCCCCTTCACTATTGGGGGGATGATTCATTCAAAGCCATAGGAAACGTAGTTAGGAAATATATAGACAGATGCGAGCCAAAGGAAAATATGCATGCATGCCCCCGAATCTGTGTAGAAGTGGATCTTGGGAAAGGGCTACCAGAAGCTATCAAAATCAAAGTGGACTAGTGGACGCACATACAACAGCTGGATTACTAACAAATCCCCTTCAAATGCAAGGTATGTCTCGAATATGGTCATTTTGCAAATAGATGTACAAAAAAGAAAGAAAATGAAAATGAAAAGAGTGAAGATCTGGAAAACAAATGGGAACAGGTTAAAAGAAAGAAGACAATCCATAAACAAGCAAATCTATCTTCCTCGCAGCCCTCCACATGCTCTAATCTCCATCCCTCATCACCCAAACAAGATAATAATCCTCTTGCTAGCCTTAATCCTTTTGATCCTCTAGATCTTAAGCTCCCCCATCCCCTGGACCAAGATCCAGATCCAGATCTAGATCCAAATCTAGATCCCCACAACATACCCCCAACCCCCCTTCGTCCCCTATGGTACCAAACTCTCACACCCCCCCCCCTGTCAATAGAAAAAATTCTAACCAGAAAACAATCAAAGGAAGCACCCCCAAATGTAGAATATAAAAAAAAAAAAAAAGCAAGAAGAAAGACAAACAAAGAAATTAGGGATGAAGCAGTAGCAAAGGAAATGGCATTACGAACACAGCAACCTATGGAAACCTTCTTAGGAAGGAGCACAGGAAACAACGAAAAGAGCCAACAAAGAGGGAAAGGAGCCATGCACCACCCAACAAGTAAATAATGATAGTGGTCTCCTGGAATTGCAGAGGAATGGGATCATCTGTCAAAGAAAATGCCACAAGAGACATTCTGGGAAAAGAAAACCCAAATATCCTTATGATTCAGGGGACAAAAACAAACAACCAAGAAACTAAAAATATATAAAAAAAAATCAGAAATTATGAAGGGGAAGCAATACAGGCAACATGAGCGTTTGGAGGTATTTGCACAATATGGAAAAAAGGAACCTGGGAGTTAATAAAATACAAAAAAGACCAGCATTGGATCCAAATGGATCTAATGCAAATCAGCACAAAAGAGAGGTACAATGTTATAAATATATATGCCCCAAATCACTACAAAGAAAAAGAGCAATGCTGGGCCACCATAAAAGAAGCACTAAAAGAAATACAAGTTGGGAAAATAATTCTAGGAGGAGATTTAAATTTGGTAAGAAGTATAGAAGAAAAGTTTGGAGGAACATACCACACTGACCCATCTAGGGATATTATAGAAGAAATAATGGAACAACACAATTTAATAGACATTTCGCCAAGCAATGAGAAATACACTTGGAGCAATAAAAGAGTGGGCAAAAGTAACATAAAAGAAAGGCTGGATAGAATTCTGATACAAGAAAACATAGTAGCAATGCATAGCTCCATAAAATCAAAAATCTTACACACCATCGCATCTGACCATAAACCGGTGACAATAGTCATGGGCAAAATGGAAAACCAGGGTCCGCTCCCGTTTAGATACAGCTCAATTTGGGACAGCAACACAGAAATCAACGAACTAGTCAAGGAAGCATGGGAGCCAAGAGTAACAAGATCACCTCAGTATATTTGGGAAACAAAACTAAAAACTACAAGAACCAAATTAAAGGAATGGGCAAGAGAAAATGAAATAAAAAAAAATAAAAGCAAAAAGAGTTACAACAGAAAATGGAAAGCATGCAAACTGAAAAAGAAAATAGAGAAGAAGGCAAGCAAGATTACCTAAGAGAGAAGGAAATATTCTAGGAAATATATAGGGAAAACAGGAAAGAAGAAGAAGAGGCAAGATTGAAATCCAGAAGTTTGTGGCTCAAGGCAGGGGACAAAAACACATCCTTCTTCCACAACACAATGAAAATAAGACGGGCAAGAAACCAAATAGAAAAAATTCAAGACGAAAGCCAAGAGGTCAGAGGTGTAGAGGAACTAAAAAAAGCAACCTATCAACACTTTAAAAACTTACTCTTAGCCAATGGAGAAACGGCTGAGAGTGAAGGTTTCTTAAAACGCACAAAAAAATAAATTTAAAAAAGAACAAAATGTTGCAATGTGCAAGGATCCCACATAAGAAGAGGTAGTGGCGGCCATATGGATCCTACATCCAGACAAAGCCCCAGGGCCAGATGGTTTCACAATAGCATTCTACAGATCTCATTGGTATACCATCAAAATTATTTCTTAAGAATGGTGAAGAATGTCTTCAAAAAAAAAAATAGGAGGCAAAACAAAATCTTCCTGTCTTGCTCTAATCCCAAAGGAAGCAAACCCCTCAACTTTCAATAGGGTTCCCCCTATCTCTCTTTGCAATTCTTCTTATAAGACAATAAAAAAAAAAAATGAAAATGGAATCAAGGAAGTACTTCCAATAATCATATCTGAAAACCAAGGAGGTATTATCACCCAAAGAAACTCACCTAAGTTGTATATCAGTGATGGTCGGGAACATTACAAATTCAACAAAAATGTTGGATAAATGGTCGATGAATGAAACAAATGCTGCATATTCAAGCCAGATAACCACTTCTACTATGATTGACCCTAGACATGGGTTAACACCCCCAGACTACAAGGCTTTAGACCACCAATTACTCACAGTTTGAGGCTAAGGTGATGATGGAGAATACTGACCACACCAGCAGATGCACAGGACCCTATGATGGCCGGCTACAACCAGTTAAAAGGTCTGTAAATCTGTTTCCTAATACACAGACAGGATGACAGCTCTCTGGTATTAAAACAACAGAAACCTGCAAACAAATTCAATGATACATGCTAAATCCTAACACAGAGGTGGGATGACAGCCCCTCTAATGCTAAACATTAACAGCACATGAATAAATGTAAAATAGGCACAACCTGGAACAAGAAGGAGAAGTGGACAATGAGCAATTAACAGAAAAAGAAGCTTGCATTAGCTGAAAATGAAGACCAGACGATGCATGTGTCATAGCAGTTACAATCTCCAGAAGTTGAACCTTGCAACAAAATAATACTGATCCAACACTTATCAACCTATTACATTTTGTCTTCTAAATATATATAGAGGTTGGTTACAAAATATCTTTGCTACTATGCGTGGAGGTGTCAATAAATGACCACCAACCACATTTACAACATGAAATGGGCCTCTGTTGCAATTCTCAGAGCCTTAATGGACAAATCGGCCTTTTCTGATATTTTGAATTCCTTCTCTGGCAGCTGGAATGAATAATGGATCAAACTCCATGCTTGATAAATTCTCTTCACTGCTCGAGGTCGTCCGCTTGTCCTTCGGGTGTATTGTCTCTTGAATGCAGCAGATGAAGAATTAAGTGCAGAATGCCGGTGAACAATTATCTTCATCCGTTGAAAGTGCGGGACAGGCCAAGACAGGGAAATTGCATGAAAAATGAACGAAGGGCTGAGAAATAATATTGACCATTGGATGAAATGGATGGAAGACCGAGATTTCATGGAGGGAGGCGATGGGAATACGTGGGGAAGAGCAAACATAAACTGTCGGATGACAAAAATCAACAGCACGGACTAGTTTATGGAGTCTATTGGGAGATGGGCGATCGGGGTTAACGAGGGTCATTGGATCACCATCGGGCAAATCCGATGGTGATTGGGGGCAGAAGCTGCACGCTGATTAACTGCTGGGAGTCATACAGAAAGGCGGAAAGCGGTTTTATCGCACCGCTTATGGTGCTGCGGTGGTAATCGTACCGCGGGTAGCGATGAAATGGAATGGAGACACGTGTCTGACGGCATGGCGGGGAAAGCACTTTCCTTGGGAACTATCGCATGATTAGTTTATGGGGAAAGGGCTTGCGAATATCGTTGGATCAAGAAGCGGATGATCGGGCGGTCAACAGGTTAAAGCACATGTTTGGAGCGATGTGACAGGTGAAAGCGCAGGCCCGGGCTTTATTAAAGCGTAGGTCTATGGTTTATTATATGTGCGGCAACAATGGATTAAAGCGTTAGGGCTGTAGTTAGAATGAAAAGAAAGATTAATGCGGGGTTTAAAGGTTTTAAACCAAAAGAACCCCGGGAGCTCGAGAAAGGGGTTATGAGGGGTTTATAAAGTTAACATGGGGTTTTTAAGGAAAACAACAATAATGAGGATAGGGAGAATAAAGAGAGTGGGAGGTAAGGAGGAAAGGGTTAACGAAGTAAAAGGGAATAAGGCAAATGAAGGGGAATGATAAAGTAAATTGCTGCAAACTCTAAGTTGCAACCCAAAGCAGCACTGTTTGACCTGATTTAATCCATCAACTGACGCAAACTGTAGCAGAGCTAACACTGGCTCCTTCTGGGATGAGATCCTCCCTGTGATGTCTCAAGAACCTGCAGACCAATGCCTTCGTACAAAATCATCTCTAAATATATTTCCTAGTATCCATTGGGCATGGAGTCAAACCAAGTCTATACTAAAAACTGAACAGGAAACTGTTTACAATCATTAAAGCCTGAGAACTCAAAACTTCAAAAACTTCCCATCTCCTAGGCCACCAAAATTGTTGTCTGTCATCTGGTTCATCATAGATCTGCAAGACAAGATTTATCTGATCCTCCACCTCAAACAGTTTAAGACTTTTGAGCTTCACAGGCAGATATGGATCAAATTTCATTTCCCTTCTGTACATTTTCCTCTTTGGATGCTCTTTACAGGAGCCTTTGTACACCTGCTAAATAATCATGGTTGCGTACATGTCTGTGTCTTTTGTAGCCTGCACTACTAATATGAAAGAGGCACCATTTAATTTTTGTGCAGGGGACACAGAAACAACATATGCTCCTGAATCTTTCTTTGAACAATCCTCACCCAAGGAGGAGTCCCATGACTATAAATTTTATTCCTTTGTCATCTGTAAAGCTACCCTTTCATTCTGTGTGGAAGCCATCTGAGCAGATTTTAGGATATCAAAACTGAGGTGATCAGTCTCAGCTTTGAACATTGAGTTGTTTCCTACCTCAGTGTTTAAGTGGCAGCTTTGAGGGAATTTTACTTGAGAAGACAGAGAAGCAAAAGATGATGGGGAGCTTTCCTCTCCCTTTTCAATCACTGGACTGGGAATAAAAGCAGGTAGATGAATTTGCAGATCTGCATAGCCATGCAAAGATGTGCTGGCCTCAAGCTCAGATTCTTGGAGGAAGGGATCTGCAGCTGGATGCCCTTGCTGGTCAACTTGTTGTTTTGCAGCTACAACAAATTGGCAAACAGTGCCTTTGGACATAGCTTTCTCATAAGCAGCCCTTGTTAGGAAAGGATCACCTTCCAAAACATGGACCTCCTCCTCATGCAGCTCTTCTTCCATGACTATATTTTGACAAAGAGTTTTCACCCTTTGATCTTCGTTTGCATCCCTGTTTCTCTGCAAAATCTGCAACTGCTCCTGTGTTTCTCTATGTGGGTTTGGAGTTGAAAAAGACAAGTCACAAGGAGCTCCTACTTCTTCAGAATACTGCTCAGCTTTTAGTTTGGAAACTTCAGAGGTTAAAAATTCAATCATCCTAGCTAATTCATCTATTTCAGAATCATAAGATGAAGAAGATTCACCTCCCTGTCTTCTGCACTCGGCATCATCTTCAAGTCTCTCTGCAGAAATGATATTTTCTTCTACTTCAAAGGCTGCAGCTTGCATATCAGCCAAAGAAGTACATCTTCGTTCTCTTAACAGTAGGCAGAACTGAGAATCAAAGGCATTAGCATAAGTAATCATAGCAGAAGCAGGGGTAGGTCTTATTTCAGCTGTCATTCTGCTGTACATATGATTAAATCTAAGGTTAAATTCAGACAACAACTCACCATCTTCTCTCTACAAGTTCCAAAATTCATCATGATAGAAGAGCAAATCTTTATTGTTCCCCAGTGCTTTAAAAATACATCATCTAGAGCATCAATGTCTGCAATAGACCTAGGGGGTAAATTCGTAAACCATTTTCTAGCTTCCCCATCTAGGCTCTGAACAAAAACCCTCATCCAGACATCCTTCTCATTGATATCCAAGTTATCAGCATAACAATAAAATGCCTCTAAATGCTCTTCAACTGATACTTCTTCTGCACCAGTAAACTTAGGCATAAACTCTTGATAATCTCCTGCAGGCATGGCATTCAAAGGGGAAGGCAAGACCAAGGGTCCATACCTAGCAGCAACTATTCTTTCTATCTTTGTAAGAGCTTGCTGGCCTGCCATGACTGAGATATACAAAAAGGATACTGGTGGACTGAGTGAAATGAATCAATGAAAAGGATAATGGAGACATAGGAATATGATGGAAAACATGGTGCTTCTTTCTGTGAACTTAGGCCCAAAAGGGAAATGAATAACAAGGAGCTGCATGAATCTTTGAAGGTGACCCTGATGCTCCTTACTTCGATATTTTCTTCTACTAAACGATCTTCCCAGGATCAGGCACTAGTTCAGCTGATGATTTCTGAAGGTAACTCTGAACATGCCTCACCAACTTCACCAGAACTGCAATGTGGAGTCGCCAAAAGATGGTCTTCCACCAGTGGAGTCGCCAGACAGATGATTACGACCAGAAATTGTGTTCAAACCTTGTCTGTCATCAAAGTTTGAAGCTGTGTCGTTCTCCCAGGGAAGCTGAGCTTCAATTCTCCTCTCCCCGGCAACGGCACCAATTCATGTTATCACCCCAAGAAACTCACCTAGGTTGTATATCGGTGATGCTCGGGAACATTACAAATTCAACAAAAATGTTGGATAAATGGTCGATGAATGAAACAAATGCTGCATATTCAAGCCAGATAACCACTTCTACTATGATTGACCCCAGACATGGGTGAACACCCCCAGACTACAAGGCTTTAGACCACCAATTACTCAAAGTTTGAGGCTAAGGTGATGATGGAGAAGACTGACCACACTAGCAGATGCATAGGACCCTATGATGGTCGGGTGCAACCAGTTAAAAGGTCTGTAAATCTGTTTCCTAATACACAGACAGGATGACAGCTCTCTGGTATTAAAACAGCAGAAACCTGCAAACGAATTCAATGATACATTCTAAATCCTAACACAGAGGTGGGCTGACAGCCCCTCTAATGCTAAACATTAACAACACATGAATAAATGTAAAATAGGCACAGCCTGGAACAAGAAGGAGAAGTGGACAATGAGCAATTAACAACAAAAGAAGCTTGCATTAGCTGAAAATGAAGACCAGACGCTGTAGGTGTCACAGCAGTTACAATCTCCAGAAGTTGAACCTTGCAGCAAAATAACATTGATCCAACACTCATCAACCTATTACATTCTGTCTTCTAAATATATATAGAGTTTGGTGACAAAATATCTCTGCTACTATGCATGGAGGTGTCAATAAATGACCACCAACCACATTTACAACATGAAATGGGCCTCTGCTGCAATTCTCAGAACCTTAATGGACAAATCGGCCTTTTCTGATATTCTAAAGTCCTTCTCTGGCAGCTGGAATGAATAATGGATCAAACTCCATGCCTGATAAATGCTCTTCACTGCTCGAGGTCGTCCGCTTGTCCTTCGGGTGTACTGTCTCTTGAATGTATCAAACGAAGAATTAAGTGCAGAATGTTGGTGAACAATTACCTTCATCCGTTGAAAGTGCGGGACAGGCCAAGAACAGGGAAATTGCATGAAAAATGAACGAAGGGCTGAGAAATAATATTGACCATTGGATGAAATGGATGGACGACCAAGATTTCATGGAGGGAGGCAATGGGAATGCGCGGGAAAGAGCAAACATAAACCGTCGGATGAAAAAAATCAATGACACGGACTAGTTTATGGAGTCTATCGGGAGATGGGCGATCGGGGTTAACGAGGGCCGTTGGATCACCATCGGGCAGATCCGACGGTGATCGGGGGCAGAAGCTGCACACTGATTAACTGTCGGGAGTCATACAGAAGGCGAAAAGCGGTTTTATCGCACCGCTTATCGTGTTGTGGTGGTAATCGTATCGCAGGAAGCGATGCAATGGAATGGAGACGCGTGTCTGACGGGACGGCGGGGAAACCGCTTTCCCCAGGAGCTATCGCACGATCGGTTAATGGGGAAAGGGCTTGCGAATATCGTTGGATCAAGAAGCAGATGATCGGACGGTCAACAGGTTAACGCACATGTTTGGAGCGTTGTGACAGGTAAAAGTCATGGGCCTGGGCTTTATTAAAGTGTAGGTCTATGGTTTATTATATGTGTGGCAACAACGGATTAAAGAGTTAGGGCTGGAGTTAGAATGAAAAGAAAGATTAATGCGGGGTTTAAAGGTTTTAAACCAAAAGAATCCCGGGAGCTCGAGAAAGGGGTTATGAGGGGTTTATAAAGTTAACATGGGGTTTTTAAGGCAAACAACAATAATGAGGATAGGGAGAATAAAGAGAGTGGAAGGTAAGGAGGAAAGGGTTAACGAAGTAAAAGGGAATAAGGCAAATGAAGGGGAATGATAAAGTAAACTGTTGCAAACTCTTTGCAACCCAAATCAGCACTGTTTGACCTGATTTAATCCATCAACTGATGCAAACTATAACAGAGCTAACAGGAGGATTCGTTCCCAACAATCAAATCATAGATAATGTAATTATTGTATAGGAAGTTGTACACTCTAGTATGCTAAGGCAAGAGAAAGGCCTCATAATCTTGCTAGATATGGCTAATGCATTTGACAGGGCCAGCCATCCATATCTAATGGCTGTCCTCCAGAAACTTGGCTTCTCAAGAGATATAATGGAAGTCATACATGCATGCATTTCTACTCCTTGGATTGCCCCCCTCATAAATTGAAGGCCTAGTGACTTCTTTGAAAGCACAAGAGGCCTTAGGCAAGGTTGTCCTCTCTCTCCCTTCCTATATATTATAATGGCGGGAACTTTAAGTAGGGCTTTGGAAAATCAAAGAAAGGAAAGAAACATCACAGGGATCAGAATAGCAAAAGGAGTTAAAACAATAAACCACTCACTATTTTCTGATGATACATTGCTGCTGGGAGGGGATTCAACAATAATAGCAAGGAGGTTCAAAAAAGTTCTGGATGAATTTTTATAAGTTTCAGGTGGGCTATTAAACAATGTAAAATGTAGGATATATGGATGGAATACCCCCCCCCAAGAAATATGCAAAGGATCTCACAAATCTTAGACATCCCTGGATGGGGAAAATGGACACACTTCTTCTATCTGGGACTTCCAATTTCGAAAGAGAACATGAAGACAGAAATATGGACTAAACAAAATGAAAAAATGAAAAGCAAAATACAAAGTTGGGGTATGATGTGGCTGAACATGGCAGGAAGGGTAATACTAATCAAAGCACTCCTTGCAGCACTACCTATCTACCAATATGCAATAATCATGGCTCTAGCAAGTGCCCACAAACAAATGGAGTTAATCTTAAGAAGTTTCTTGTGGCGGGGGGGGAAGCAAGAAAAGAAAAAATATAGCCTGGTTAGGTGGGAGCAAGTAGTTCTCCCTTATGAACAAGGAGGACTCAATTCAGATACCTGGGCTCATGAATGCAGCACTGGGAATGAAAATAGTATGAGATTAATAACAGGAAAAAAGAGCTGGTGGAAAAAGTCTCTTTTATTAAAATATATGGATGGCACCAGGGAAAGATTGCTTAATGGAAATATTCCAATAAGACAATGTACCCAAGCTTGGAAGCTTTTTAAAAAAACAATTCCATTAATGAGTAGATACATTTCTAAAATCCCAGGCAATGGAAAAACAATTTTAATCTGGGAGGACAAAATCATGGGAAAAGAACCACTTTAGACTCATCCAGAAATTGAAGACATATAAGAGTGGATGAAAGGCAAAGGTTTCAATAATTTACACTCAATCTCTATATGGAATCAAAAGGAGTGGTAAGACTAGAAAATCTCAGCAATTCTGGTAGACCTGGAAGGGCAATTGAGCAAAATCAGGCAGCTCTTAAAAGGGGCAGCACCAATCCAACATAATGAGGAAGATGAATATCTCTCGGACCCAAGCGATGGACATTATACAGTTAAGACTGGATATAAAATCCTTCAAGAGAAACCAAATCAACAAGAGTGGGATTCTTGGAAAATAGCATGGAAATTTGAAAGTTTGCCTAAGATAAAAAATTTCATCTAGACTCTTTTAAAAGGGAGAATATTGACCAGTGAAAACTTAAGAAAAAAAGGCTTTCGAGGTCCAACACGATGCCCATTATGCATGCAGGCTAAAGAAAATATTCAGCATCTTTTCCAAGAATGTATCTTCGCCAAATAATGCTGGCAGCAGCTGATAAGTCCTTTGGAAATAAGAATAATTAAAAACAATCCCTTGCCGGATTTTCTTTAGACCTTTGAGAAAGCCTATCCATACACAACAAAGAAAAAAGCCACAATTCAGAGGATATGGAAATGCATTCCAGTGGTTCTATGTTGGAAAATTTGGTTGACAAGAAACAAGTGCATCTTCAAAAATCAAATTCCAAGGATAGGGAATACCCTTTCAAAAACATGGGGTCTCACTTCTGAAATACTCAATGTCAAAGGAACAGCTCCAACAGACTATCAAATTCTTCAACAGGAAGAGCGAGATTGGCTCAACAAAGCCATAATAAATAATAATGGGCAAAGAGGACAGAGGAAGACAAGCACAGGAGTTATATGGAAAATAAGAATGAGGGCAGAGGAACTGAAAAACTGGAGGAAAAATAAGAATAGATACTATCTATACTCTGATGGGGCTTCAAAGCATAACCCGGGAAAGGCAGGGGCAGGGGGAATAATCCTAGATCCTGATGGGAAAGAAAATGTCACTTATGAATGGGGCTTGGGACAAATCTCAAATAATAAGGCAGAAGCATACAACTTGTTGATGGGAACAAGAATAATAAAAAAAATAGAAATCCAAAATCCCATCATAATAGGAGACTCAACCATAATAATAGAGGCAATGGCAAGAAACAAAAAACCAAGCAATGAGCACATGAACAAAATCTTTAGAAGAATCAGGAAGAACTTCGAAGGCTCTGGCGATGTAATCTACAGACATGTCCTGAGAATTCACAATCAATAGGCATATTACTTTGCAAACTAAGCAGTGAAAAAAATGAAGGGCGTGTTTGTGAAAATCAGGAGGAATACCATAGCCCAGTTCCTTAATAACCAGCAAAAACCACAAGCTTCAAGCTAACCAATTCCAAAGGAAAAATCAAAATGAGAAAAGCAATAAATAAAAAAACAACAGTTATAAACCAACAAAGGACACAACACTGCAGCAACAACCAAGAAAACATGGGAAAGCAAAGGAAAAAGCATGAAACTTCAGACTCTTGTATGAGCAACAACAGGAATGAAGACAAGAACTACGTTGCAATCTATCTCATCGAAGGCAGGTTTCGGGCTGAGATAAATCACTATAAGAATAGAGGGCACATTCACAAAAATTGCAGCAACAATTTCAGTGAGGAAATCTCCATTTTCCAGGTTATTATAGTTATTCTCTGGTGTCAAAGATCCTCCCTGACCTCTCTAATAGCTAGCAGTGTTTACCCTGTTCAGCGTGCATACTTCATCTTAAGCCCCCACCCTTCTGTTTACCCAACTTGCTCACTTTGTACCTCTTTTCTCCCTTCTCTCCCTCCTCTCAAGGAGCGCAAAACCCTTGTGAGCACCCACGCTCTCCATCCTCCTTCCTGACTGATATATCCAGAAGTTGGCCCCCCTTCAAATTTGTCGTTCGCAGGGACTTCAGCTCTATCGGTTTACAAGGGAAAAACCCACCCGTGTGCCTTATCCAGATTTCAAAAAATCTTTCATTTGAATCTATTATTATCGTCGGGCCCGCACTCCAAAACCTTTTCCGTAGCGCTGCTCCCTCCTCTCTCCAATCTCTGATCAATTCAGGACCGTTGATCGGGCGCTTGATTCGATGGTCGCTGATTAGCCTAACCTTTCAAATCTGCGTGAACCATCCCCATCGTCGATCTGTACACATAGGATCGGATGGCTTACACCGATTTCAGGTGGACAACAAGCACGAAGATTACCTGCCCGAAAAGCGGTTTTATCTCTCTCCTCCGATGCTACGTGTCGCTCAGTCAAAGGAATCAAGTGACCCCTCTCATTTACGACTTATGGTTTATAACCTGCACGATATACCATCTCCACTTTTAATCCCACCTTTCTTCTCGGTTAACATGCGGACTTGTTCGCTCCCGATGACCATAGATCTCAACCATCGTCAGTTGTGACGGCTCCTCCAGTCTCCTCTTGTGCCTCTGGTTAATCCCCATAGTACATCCCCTGATCCCAATCTTTGTGAACTAATCTTGGCTGCTAATCTCCTGACAACCTCATCCGTTGACACATCCAACGGTTCTCGTTTATGCCAAAAGGAAAGTGGACAACAACAGCAAAAGAAGAAGCACCGCAGGAAACACAAAATCAAAGATGCACAACGAAATTCGGAGTAGAAAGCAGAGACAAAGGAATAACAAGCAAATAAATCACATGGAATTCAACCCAATGAAGGAGAGAACTCTTTGAGCAACGAAGGATAGAACTTGGACAATTATGACAAGAAGAACTAGTCAAATCAGGAGCAATCAGGCTACAAGCCTTGAAAAGCTGTCAGAGAGCTCATGACATGCAAATTTTTCTTTTTAGTAGGTCAGTTTGTTAAGCAGTACACTAGAATCCACATAAAAATTCTTGAAGTCCTGAACACAAGCCTAGGAGAAGAGACTGCGTTCCTATCTCATGGCTTAGAGATTTTTCATGGTACAATGTTTTGTAATAGGAGCTTGCTCCATCAAAGCTTTTGGTAATATATAAACTACCCGACCTTGTTAAAAAAAAAAGAGAACCCACTACAAAACAGTTCAAACACATTGAGTGTGGATGAAATTAAAATTTAAATAATAATGAAATTTAAATTTAAATAAATAAACTTGACACATTAGTAGAGTATGTATGTTTTTATAAATTTTAGTAGTCAAATCATTGCGTGGAGGTGGGTCCATTGTCTCACAAACAAGGGGTCTCATACACCAGGCTTGGCCAAAGTCTTAAAATTGGATTATTATTATCATTAAGTTGACCATTTCTTTTTTGGCACATGATAGTAGAGGAATAAGTAGACATGTCATGGGGCGTGATACTACCCGAATAAGTGGATATATCATTTATCATCGAGGAGGTTTAAGATGAGTTAAAGGGACTGTTTCTATACTCTTAAGTTTAACACAACTATTTAGAAGCCATGTTAGGCAAGTTAATCGAATTCTGAATCAGTGGACATGTCATTTATCATCAAGGAGGTTTAAGATGAATTAGAGGGTCTGTTTCTATACAAGTTTAACATGACTATTTAGAAGCCATGTTAGGCAAGTTAATCGAATTCTGAACCTAGGTGAGGCCTTGATATTGGTTAACAAATACTTTCTGATGCACCTAGCCTAATGAACTAACTGACCATGTATACTAGATAAATTTTAAATTTATAGAATAATACATGACCTTTATTTTCATGGCCCTTTTACTCCTCACAAGGGTTAACTTATTATGTCCCCCTCTAGAGAAACAATGATCACTTTGGGGTATTATTTTGTCCATCCAAACATTTATCCTGTAGCCAAAGTATGAATAGGGATGAATCTTCTTATAAATGAAATTAGTTTGTATATTGTTTTCATGCCTTAGGATATTGGTCACTAATGTTTTTTTCAAGCTCAAATATGAGGTTCATATGAGAATAAGATTTAGATTAATAGGAGATATAATGATAATGCAATGAAAGATGAAAAATAAGAGAAACTCAAAGAAGATATTCAATATTAGATTTAGTTTATTAATTATATTTTTTTATGTGTGGTTCACGGGCACCGTAGATTGGTGGCCACTACATTCACGAAAACTATCCAAGAAGATCCACCTGAAGGGATCACTTCCTGCCAACTCATTAGAAAAGCCTAACCCCAAGATCGTCGGGGAGAATTGACCCTATGACCTCCCATTAGCAAGGTACTTTAACAATGAGAACTCGAACAATTAAGCTAACTCTTGGGGCTAGATTAATACAAAAACCTTTATCTGTTTTATAGAGATTGTAGCTCGTTTCAAGATCTAACTAATTTGTATTAGATAGGAAGTGGTTGAGTGATTATCTCAACCATCCTCATTAAACTTTATGCCTTACAATTTGACATTATTACATAAGTAAGCATATAATGTAGCACCCCATCTTAAGGCTTATACCATAAAAATAAAAATAAATAAATAACTCACTGAACACAAACATAAGCTTCATATTTTAAGACATTGCTTCAACTAGTAAGACTCCTTCAAATTTTTCTCTATTCCACTAAAAGGTATAGCCTCCTAGTTATAATCTAGGTTTCCTAGCAACATTAGACATTATTAGCACTTTAAATGTCTCATAACCCTCATAATATTATGATTATGAACTTCCATATCCCATATCTCCCCTAAATTATTGGACAACAATCCCCATATATGTGTCTCATAAGCCAATGAGGTATAGTTTCTCGATCCATAAACATCCTAAACTATTGAAAAGTTATCTGTCTTCCATGACATCCCTTGTTATCTTCAAAGTGTGGGCCTTCTTAAAACATGAGTTCTCTAGTAAAGTATTCCCCATTATATGTATCCAATGGATCTTCAGTGAGAGCTACATTTGTTGATTCTTTAAGCTTCCCTTTGAGAAGCCTCACTAGCATGGATTTTAGAATTCATTGTTGTATGATCCATTTTCCATAATGGTAACATTTATTGTCCTCTTGTCCTTACTTACTATGTTACGATTGTTTCTTGAGTAGAATGTCATCTTAGATTATATTTTTGGGATTATACAGACAGGGGTGAATCTATATAATGGTAATTTAAACAATTAAGAACAATTTAATCCATATAAACATCAATCATAGAATCAACACATGAAAACACAAGATGTACATGGAAACTCTTGAAGGGAGAAAACCAAAAATCTTATTAGTTTTAATATTCTTGTAGGCACCAACCGACTATTACATCAATTTTATTGGTGCTAACCAGAGGAAGACACCAATCATGTTAATTACAGGCACCAACCTTAAGGAGACACCAATCCCCTAACTTATAGACACCAACCTAAAGGAGACACCAATCCCCTAGTTTGTAATACTTTTGTGTTTTGTTTTTCTTTGTTCACAATCCTTGTACACTGCTCTTCTACTCTGCACACCACTCCCTACTATATATTTCTTAGCTTTGCACACAATATCAATTTTGACCTTCACAATACTGCAAATTGACTTATGCTCTGTTCTTCTTTACTATGCACCACATATTACGTCATGCCTCCAAAGTTACACTTTTTTGTGCTCAAATTTTCTGACAGCCTATCTGTTCCCTAGAAATCCTCCTCAAATTTCATCCTTAAACTTCTGTTGATGTCCTCTTCTTTAATTAGTTCCATGAATCACCACCTTGTGCTTACCCAAACCATTTTGGCTTGAATAATTTATATCATATTTCCAAATCCGAGCTTGATCAAGGCCAACATAACATAAGAATAATTTGATCAGAATCGACATGCCTTCTTAGACATGATCTAAATGAATTAGATTACTTTTAGATTTTTTATGGTTGTTTGCCCCCCCAAGGGTTAAACCATTAAACACGTGATCTCATGTCATGACCATGTTCTTAAAGAGTTGTTCCGATAGATTTTGGATTTGGGTCCACTATTGTATTATGAATATAGAGATATTCAGATGAATTTCCTACCTTGATTACTCAACGCTAACTTCAACTCCAAGTAATCAACTTATTAATCCCACATTACCTTGTATTGAGACCACATTCTTAAATGAATAATTCTAATATATTTGGAATCTAGGTCCTCATCAATGAAGACACTTTGAAAATGCCCATACTATTAGATGCTTGAATTTCTCTTTCTTTTTCCTTTTAGCTTTGAGTGCTAAACATTAGCCTTTCATGACCTAGAGCTGGAAACATGGTCTTAAGTTACTCCATTAATGTATCTAGATTTCAGTCGATTTGATAATCAACAACACTCAGTTCACATCCGAATTACTGAATTCTAGAATGGCTTTCATTTCATCTAGCTCTAGGTGCTAAATACAAGTCCTTCATGACTTAGGGCTATAAGCTTTATTTGTGAAGATCCGCCTGTTGCGTTCTTTCAAAACATTCCAAATAACAAAGCTTGGTACTAGCATCCAAGCTTTGTTGATGATCTCATTCTTTGAGAAGTTCTTCCTCTAGTTTTTCAGAGTGTTGGATATGTTGAGATTGTCCCTGTCGGTTTGTCGGAAGCTTTATGCCACTCAGTCCCATACCTTAGCAGAAAAAGAGCAGAGGTTGAGCAGGTGTTCAATCGTTTCCTCATGTGAGCCACATAGGTGACATTTGAAAGGGCCAATGAAACCTTTCTTTAGGAGATTTTCCCAAGTTAGGATCTTTCTTTGATGCACAAGTCAGATAAATAGCTTTATTTTCATCCAGTGAGGAGTTTACTAAAGTTCCTTCCAAACTTTATGAGCATTTACAAAGTTGAATCCTATGATTGCTTGTTTGCCTCTTTGAGGTTAAAGTTACCTTCGTTATTCTTCCCCCATCTCAATTGGTCGTGTGAGGAGGAAACCAGAATCCGTCTGTGCTTTAAGTCCATGGTGAGAGCCTCTTCCATGGCCTTCAAAGGATTCTCATCATTGTAACTTAGTTCCTTCCACTTCCTCCATTTTTCATTATTCCTTCCCTGGTCCTAGAAATATTTTACCATTAATAGGCATTTGCTATCTGTGTCTCTCTTGAGGTCTGCTAGGTCAATCCTGTTGAGGATGGGTTCCTGTTGCCAGCTGTCCTCCCAAAATCGAGCTTGGTCCCCTACTCAGATTTCCCAAAATCATTGTTGCTGAACAATGCTTTTGTTCTCCCAAGCAAGGTTCCATATGTGTGATCCTCTGATTTGTCCTGTCATTCTAATAAGATCCTTTTCCTGCTAGTGCTTGGTGTACTTTTGTTTCCAAATCTTGGCCCAGGGGTCATTCGGTTCCTTGATCCATTGCCACCAAAGCTTAGCTCTCGAAACTTTACTGAGAGTTTCCGGATCATGCAGCCCCAAGCCACCATGGCTTTTGGGCTTGCAGATCTTGTCCCAGGCAACTAAGGCCCACTTTTTTTTCTCTTCCCCTCTACCCCATAGAAATTCCCTTTGAATGTTCCTTATCTGCTGCTTAATACCTTGAGGAGTAGGGATAGCTGCAAACATGAAAATGGGAATGGCTTGCAAGACCGCCTATGTGAGCACAAGTCGCCCTGCTAAGTTTAAAGATCTGCATGTCCATTTTCTGATTTTGTCCTGAAGTTTATTTAAAATTGGTTCCCATATTTTCTTGCTGAGAGGTTTATCAGTAAGAGGAATACTAAGATATTTGGAAGGCAACTGATCCCTTTGAAGACCCATAATTCTGGTAATGTTTCTTTGTATAGCAATATTTCTGTTAAAGAAAAAAACTTTGGACTTATTTTGGCTTACCTTTGTGCTTGCTACCATAGCAAAGTCGTTTAAGATATCTTTGATTGCCATTGCTTCCCTGACTATGGGTATGCCCTGAAGCATAGTATCATCCACAAATTGTTGATGAGTATTAGCCTCTCCATCTGAGGTGAGCTTGATCCCCTGAATTCGACCTTCAACATTTGCCATTCTGATTGCCCTGCCTAGCCCTTCCATCATGAGGACAAAGAGGAAAGGGGAGAGCGGATCGCCTTGTCTAAGTCCTCTGGAAGGTGTGAATGTATTTGAAGGGGCTCCATTAAGAAGAATGGAAAAGCTGGTCGTGGTGACTAATGCCATAACCCATCTTATCCAATTTTGATCAAAGCCATATGCTTTCAAAGTAGCTCTGATATAAGACTAGCTGAGTTTGTCATAGGCTTTCGCAATGTCCAACTGAATAATCATGCCTGCTTGCTTTTTGCTTTTGAGAGAGTGTACCACCTCATGTGCTTGGATGATGTTGTTGAGAATTTGTTGTCCTTCCACATAGCCTGTTTTCTCTTCCGAGATGAGGGAAGGTAGTAGGGGCTTGAGTCTATTGGTTACCACCTTGGAGATGATTTTATACACCACATTACATAAGGCTATGGGTCTAAATCCATCTGGAGTCATAGCATTTTCCTTTTTGGGGATTAAAGCTATGAAGGAAGCATTCAGTGCTTTCAGAACCTTTTTGTATTTTCTAGAGTCTTCCACAACTTCGATGATATCTTGTTTGACTATATCCCAGCAGGATTTGAAGAAATCAACATTGAATCCATCCGAGCCTGGTGCTTTTCCACTTTGCATTTCCTTGATCACCTCACTGACCTCCTCTTCCAAGACTGGCCTATTGAGATTGTGGTTGTCCTCTCTAGTGACCAGCTTGGGGATATACTGGGTGAACTGATTAATGAACCTAGATCTATCCTCCATTGGCTCCTTTGCAATATTAGAGAAGTGTTGTACTAGATTTGATTCCATGTCCTTGTGGGAGACAATCTCAACACCCTAAGAATCCTTAATCTTTGTGATTCTATTATGTGCCCTATGGGCCATAGTAGATTTGTGGAAGAACTTAGTATTTCTTTCTCCCTCTTTGATCCATTAAATCCTAGATTTTTGTCTCCAGAAAGTTTCCTCTTGTAAGCATCGATCCTCCCATTCTTCGTGCAAATAATTAGTTAGCTTTTGCCTCTCTTCATTGAAGCCCTATGTGATATTGATCTAATTGATTTCCTGGAGTTTTTGTTTAGTCTTAATTCTAACCTTGAGGATATTTCCAAATTCCTTTTTGTTCTGAGCTTTAAGTTTGTATTTAATATATTTCAGTATTTGCTGGAGCATGTACATTTTAGTGCCCTGAATATTCAGATCCTCTTTCCACCATTTGTCAATGTTACTGGTGAATTTGGGGTGTGAGAGCCAGGCGTTATCGAATCTGAAGGGCTTGTTCCTCGGAGTGCCCATAAAGGTAGCTTCTAGCTGAATTGGCCAATGATCTGAACCTCCAAAGGGCAGAATGGACACTGTGATGGCAGGTTTTGTGAGGAGGAGATCCTCAGAGACGATAAATCTATCAAGTTTTGAAGCCACTTGAGAAGCCCCTCCCCTTTTGTTGTTCCACATGAAGGTTCCATTTATTGTCTCAGTGTCCACTAGTCCCATGTTCATGATGAAATCTTGGAAGGTTTCAGAATCTCTGCCTAGCTGTCTAGTGCCTCATTTTTTTTTCTTAAAGAGATCTTATCATATTGAAATGACCTGCAAATATCCAAGGTATATTGGGATATCGTGCTCTTAGATGTTCCAGGGAAGTAAGAAGCTTGAGTTTATCTACTTGCTTCTGAGGTCCATAAACATATGTTATCATATATGTTTCCTTATCACCTACTGGACTGCACACCAAAGATAGATAGTTCCTAGATGCTTCAACATCAAGGATTCCAAATTTCTGTGGATCCCACACTGTAAGAATCCCACCTGCCGAGTTATTTTCCTTGACCTCTAAATACTCATACTTGATTAACCATTTATTATGAATTTCTCTTATTGTCTCCATTGAACATTTGGTCTCCTGAATAAATACCATGTCTGGTTTATCTTTTTTAATTCTGTTACTCAGATTCCTTTGTTTCCTTCTACTACCTAAACCTCTAATGTTTCATGTTGTAAGCTTCATTAAAAAAGGTTAGTAAAGGAATATCTGGTAAGATCTTTCATCTTACCTGATTTAACCAGAAATTTTCCACATTCGTTTAACAGTTCATTCTGTCTTTTCCTTCCTCTTTTCCATCTTGAGTTCTTTGGAGATTGTGCCTGTGAGTTCTCCATAGTTTTGACCCCACTTTGCTCCTGGATTTCATGGTTTCTCTTGACACCAGTTCCCTTCGATTGTGCCCTCCATAGAAAGAGTTGTTGAACTCGATCATAGTCTTCTTTTGGCAAGGAGTCCACTCCTTTGTTCCTGCCTTGTTCCAGAAATAGTTCTAGATCCAGATTTTCCCTGTCTAGAATCTCCTGTAGTTCATGGTCCTCTGTTCCTACCTCACTTGGAGTCATCTCATAGTCTTTATTGATCTCCATGCAGCTTGGTAGATCCTCCTTCTGCTGGTTGTTTACTGTGATATCCTCCATTTCAGCTTCTGTTTCCTGCTCCTTGGATGTGTTCTCCCTGTCCTGGACTGTCTCCACGTTCTCCTCTACTTCCTTTAGGATTTTGAAACTATTGTGTCTTGCATTTCTGTCTTCACTGATTTTCTTGTGTGGTCGTTTACCCCCTTTCCGTTTGGCCCCAACCTCGGTAAAACCCTCGTGATCTCTATCCAAAGGTGTTTTCCCATTGCCTTCCATATTGTTTGTTGGGCAATCTCTAAATAGATGGTCGTGTTCATGACATTTGCGGCACCTGAAAGGTATGTGCTCATAGTCCACCATTTGCACCCAATCTTCATCATATACCTCTAAAATTATTGCTTCCGGAAGGGCTCCAGATAGATCCATTTCCACACATATTCGAGTAAGGGAGGTATATTTACCTTTGAGAGTTGCCTTTGATATCTTCAGAAAATGCCCCAGCTTGTTGCCTATGGTTTTCAAAGATTCTGGGAGCCAATAATCCAGAGGTAGTGAGTATATTCTGATCCAAACCGGTACAGATGTAAATGTTTCACATTCCGAGACAAATTTCATCATCCATGGCCGCATGTAGAGTCCTGCCGCAGCATAGAAATAAGGCCCCCCTTCAAACACTCTATCTTTGTCCTCTAGGTTCGCGAACACCACCGTGAAGAAGCCCTTAGAACCCAGATGTAAATGTGTTTCTCCCTTTGGCTTCCAATGGTTCCTAATCCAGATGTGTAAAGCCCTCTCCGTTGGCCATAGCCCCATGAACTTGCAGATGATCGCATGGTCTTTCATATGGTCCTTGTGCGCTTGAATCACAGGATCACTCAATACGACCTGGGGAATGGTGCTTGATTTGGGTTTGCAAACTCCCGTAGTTCTTGTGGAAGTTGTTTTTCCGCTACTGCCTCCCTTCTTCTTTTCTTTACTTGTTTCCTGTTGATTCCCTTCCTGATCCTGGGATTTTTTTCTGTTAGCTTTGCTACAGATTCAGTGTTGAGGGTTAAAATCAGGTTGGAAAATGCTGGCTTTGGTTGCTAAGGAGTTCATAGCAGTTCATTTCACCCTTCCCCTTTTCATTTTTCCCTACTCTCCCTTAACCCCATTGTGCCATTTTCCTCTATTATCCTTATAAACTCGTTATAATTCTATTTCCAGGGCTCCTAGGCTTCTTTTGTTTAAAACCCTTTAAACCCTATTACCCTTTAAAAAAGCCCCGATAACCCTTAAAGCCTTGCTTAAGTCCTTTTTCGGGCCCCTGAGTATTTTGTGTTTTAACTATTAAACCCTGAAAACCCTTTAAACTTCATATTAATCTATTTCTTTGTTTTATCCCGGGTCACTTAAGTCCTAACGCTCTTAACCCTGCACATATAATATAATTCATAACCCTTAGTTTTAATAGAGCCTGGGCCCGCAACTTTACATGTCACATCACCTGTCATATCTACCAAAATGCATGTTAAATCTCTGCCATCCGATCGCGCCCGCTTCGTCATCCGGCGATAGTCACATTCCCCGCTCCGCAGACCTGCACACCCATTAGTTCCCGGGGAAAGTGGTTTCCCCGCCATCGCATCCGCCACACGTCTTCATTTCATTGCATCGCACTGCCTTGTACATATACCGCCTTTGCCCAAAGAGCGGTGCGGGGAAATTGTTTACTGCCATTCAGTACGGTCCCCGCCCGCTAACTTTCTCGCATCTTCGCCGCCCGTCAATCGTCAGATCGGCCCAACCATGATCTAACGGTCCACGTTCTTCTCATACATATGTCTCCCGATAGCCTCCATATGTTAATCTCCGTCGCTCGTTTGTTGAATCCAGCGGCTGCTATTGATTCCCATTGTGCCGCATGTCTTCCATTGCCTCCCGCTAGCAGATCACGATCGTTCGTGTAACCCATCCAACAGCCAGTGTTTCATCTCGGCTCCTCATCGTTTTCAATGGATTTTTTCAGTGTTTCGGCCTGTTTTGTGCGCGCAAAGAAGGAAGAGATCGATCCAGTGACCTACGCATTTAAACCTTCATCTACCTGCATTCAAGAACAACACGATCAAGGACGAGAAAGTATTGCCTTGAGTAGTTCAATTTGTTCAGCAGTTATGAACATTTATGCAGGAAACATTCCACCTGTTCAAGGAGTACACCAAAGTACCAGGGAATGTCTAATTTGCTAATTAAAACAGTCAGAATGTATCAGAGGCCCATAATAGTTTGTAAATGTGGTTGGTGGTCAGTTATGACCCCTCCACGCATAGGCTAGTTGAGATTTTTTGTAAAAAAACTCTATATATACTCAGAAAAAAGATGTAATGGGGTTAATGAATGTTAGATGAGTGTTATTCTATTGCTAGCTTCAACTTCTGGAGACTGTAACTACTGTGTAACCTGCGGCATCTGGTCTTCATTTCCAACTAATACAAGCTTATTTTGTTGTCAATTGCTCATTTTTCACTTCTTCTATGTTCCAGGTTGTGCCTGTCATGCATTATTCAATGTGCTGTTAATTTTTAGCAGCAGAGGGGCTGTCATCCCACCTATGTGTTAGGATTTAGCATCTATCATTGAAATTGTTTGCAGGTTCCTGTTGTTTTAATGCATAGAGAGCTGTCATCCTGTCTGTGTATTAGAAAACAGATTTACAGGCCTTTTAACTGGTTGCAGCTGGCCAGCACAGGGTCATGTGCATTTGCTGGTGTGGTCAGTTGTCTCCATCATCACCTTAGCCTCAACTGTGAGTAATTGGTGGTCTAAAGCCTTGTAGTTTGGGGGTGTTCACCCATGTCTAGGGTCAATCATAGTAGAAGTGGTTATATGGCTTGAATATGCAGAATTTGTTTCATTCATCCACCCCTTATCCAACATTTTTGTTGAGTTTGTAATGTTCCCGAGCATCACTGATATACAACCTAGGTGAGTTTCTTGGGGTGACTGGCGAGAGGAGAATTGAAGCTCAGCTTCCCTGGGAGAACGACACAGCTTCAAGCTTTGATGACAGACAAGGTTTGAACACAGTTTATGGTTGTAATCATCTGTCTGGCGACTCCATTGGTGGAAGACCAACATTTGGCGACTCCACACTGAAGTTCTGGCTTAGTTTATGAGACACACTCGAAGAAATCCTCAGAAATCTCCAACTGAACCAGTGCCTGAACCTGAGAGGGCCATTAAATTGAGGAAATCTTCACAGAAATGGGGATCAGGATTAGGTAAGCCTAAGAAATTTTACTCATCTCTGAAAGATAAAGTCATTGCTGAAGATTTACAGTTTGAAGATTTAGAACACAACACTGTTAATAAGGAAAAATCTTTAGAGATTGGTTCAGCCCCTTATACAGTTAGTTCCTCCTTGAATCTCAGTCCAAAGAAAGCTTCCCATTCAGTCCAAAACATCCCTTTATCTTTGCCACCCATCACATTACTCCCTACCATTCAATATGCTAGTATTATTCCAAATACCCCAATCATGGCAGGACAGCAAGTACCTACAAGGATAGAAAGGATTGTAGTTGCCAGATATTGATCCAGGTGGATGTTGGTGGCCACCCACCTATCCCATTTGGACCCCCACAATTGTCCCTTTCAGTCTTTTCAATTTCCTAAATTGTAGCACAGTTTACTATTTTTAGCAGTTTTTCGGGTCCTGAACTTCCGGAGCCGTTTTGAGGCCCTAAACGACGTTTTTTTTGGGAATCTGGGGCAACATGGGTCCACGGACCCATGTTGCCTCCCAAAGTGGTAGTACTCGGATAGATCTTTCTAACGAGCTATCGTACGCGTCAAACGGAGATCGTATGCCAAAGTTACGACCCCGGGAAATTGATGTACCAATTTACCCAAACGGGGCCCACAATTTGGCGTTTCATCTTCTAGGGTTAGGTTTTGGGATGTGAAGGGTTTTCCATTGTTTCTCAACAATAAATAGGCCTTCGAGCCTCATTGTAACACAGTTCCGAACAGTTCAGAGGCATGTAGCCACCACATCTCTTCTCAGAGATAAGCTACCATCGCCCTAGTTGGTTTATTTCCATTTCTGGTTGTAAGCATATTTCAGTATTTTCCATTAATGAAATGAAGTATTATTTCCGCTGCATCTCTGTATTTATGGTTATCGCATCTCTGTATTTATGGTTATCTCTGTAATCTATTGCGTTCCTATTTAAATCCGGATCAGTGGTATCAGAGCGGTCTGCTTTTTCTCTGTTTTTCTTTGCATGTCCCCAACGAGGTCTGGATATAAGGAGTTAGGGCTTGAACTGGTCGAACCTTTGCAAGACCAGCCTCGCAAATCCCGACGGCCTCCCATGGCGGAGGAGAAGAAAGACGAGGGGGCAGGAGATCCTATCAAAATCTTGCTCGAAGAAGCGCTCGAGCGGCAAAGGAACGCGATGATGGATAGCTTTGCGCAAATCCTTCAGCGACTACCCAGAGGCGACGCATCGGCTTCCAACAGCGACTCTGGAAACGCCACACCATTTAAGGTATAAGTTAATTTTGAAATCCCCATCTTCGAGGGTCGAATAGATGCAGATGCCGTAGATAAATGGTTAAATCTGCTAGATGGGTATTTTTCTGTTCATGAATTTTCAAGTCGGGAAAAGATTGTTTTCGCTCTTCTCAAAGCAGCCCCCCACGTCAAGGACTGGTGGGAAACCTACTGCGAGCAGAAGGATGAAAGTACAGGCTCACTATTTTCAGCCGCACCCATTTGGAATGACTTTCGGGATGCCATCAAGGAGCAGTACTACCCTGTCGGAAGCTATGAGGACAAATACATCAAATGGACCACACTACGGCAGGGACGAGACCAAGATGTGCCAGAGTTCACAAACATTTTTCATACCCTTCGCACACAGTTGGGTATCAAATATTCTGAGCTGCATCTGGTACTCAAATACCGTGGCTGCCTGCACAAATACATCCAGGAAGAGATGGTGTTCTTGAACATCTCCTCACTCGGCACGGCGTACCGATACGCTGTCAAAATTGAGCAAAAGTTCAAACAGAAGAAGCGAGACTTTGGATCTGCAAATCCGAAGCCCAAAGGACAAAGCCAAGGCGGGGTGACCCAAGACAACCCGTCGAAGCCACAAGAAAAGAACAACACCATGAAGCCGAAGAAGGACACAGGGAAGTGGTGTGAGTTCCACAAGAGTCCCACTCATAACACAAGTGAGTGTCGGACCAAGCAGTCGCTGGTGGCTGAGTTGAAGGCTTCTGAATCAGATGCATGTTCTGACCCTGAGCCAGAACCCGACAAGGGTAATGGCAAAGGGAAGCAGATCATTGATGCGGATCCCAGCGCCACTGTTGCCACCGCCAAGATCCAGAAAGATGAGCCCGAAAATCCAAAGGAAGGGGAGCGTCTTTTCCACTCACAGATGTGGGTGAAGGGTTCGCCGCTGCAATTCATTGTCGACAGTGGCAGCCCAAAGAACCTCATTTCAGCAGAGGTCGTGAAGCGATTGGGCCTACCGACTACACCACACCCACAGCCGTACAGTATCGGGTGGCTTCATGAAGGACGAGATCTCAAAGTTCGCCAGCAGTGCTGCCTTCCCTACAGCATCAAGCCCTTCACAAACGAGGTATTGTGTGATGTTACACCTCTGGATGTTTGTGATGTATTATTAGGCCAACCATACTTGTGGAGGCGACATGCTGTGTATGACTCCAGGCCTCGTGTTGTCATTATTTCTTTGAATAATTCATTATACAGGATACCGGAGGTAGCCCCACCTACCTCCACATCTTTGATCATTACCAAGAAAGGCAGCAAGCTCATATCACAGACCAGGAAATTCATCTGTCTGGTTCACTCCCAAAGTAAGGGGAAGATTGTTGCTACATCCATGACCCCTGCAAAGGGTTCCTCTACGCAGCAACAGCAGCAAGGGAATACGGTCATGACAGAACACAGGAACAACTTCTCACGCACAGGGGTACCACACAAGCTTCAAGTGGGCGACAAAGTCTGGTTGCATATGCAGAGAGAACGCCTTACCAGAACCCATCAGAAACTCAGACCACTCCGACATGGTCCTTACACCGGTACCAAGGCTACAGGAAATAATGCTTTCAAGCACAGCATTCCTCCATTCCTTCACTTGCACCGAGTGTTCAATGTGGACCATTGTCGACCATGCTTCCCACCATTTCTGGACACATCAGAGATTGCAGAACAACTCACCAGAGACCCAGCTCAGCAGAAGTTTCCTCATCTCATGGAGGAGCTCAACGCAATGGGGACCATTGCTTCCTAAGGGGGGAGGAATGATCCAGGTGGATGTTGGTGGCCACCCACCTATCCCATTTGGACCCCCACAATTGTCCCTTTCAGTGTTTTCAGTTTCCTAAATTGTAGCACAGTTTACTATTTTTAGCAGTTTTTCGGGTCCTGAACTTCCGGAGCCGTTTTGAGGCCCTAAACGATGTTTTTTTTGGGAATCTGGGGCAACATGGGTCCATGGATCGATGTTGCCTCCCAAAGTGGTAGTACTCGGATAGATCTTTCTAACGAGCTATCGTACGCGTCAAACGGAGATCGTATGCCAAAGTTACGACCCCGGGAAATTGATGTACCAATTTACCCAAACGGGGCCCACAATTTGGCGTTTCATCTTCTAGGGTTAGGTTTTGGGATGTGAAGGGTTTTCCATTGTTTCTCAACAATAAATAGGCCTTCGAGCCTCATTGTAACACAGTTCCGAACAGTTCAGAGGCATGTAGCCACCACATCTCTTCTCAGAGATAAGCTACCATCGCCCTAGCTGGTTTATTTCCATTTCTGGTTGTAAGCATATTTCAGTATTTTCCATTAATGAAATGAAGTATCATTTCCGCTGCATCTCTGTATTTATGGTTATCACATCTCTGTATTTATGGTTATCGCATCTCTGTATTTATGTTTATCTCTGTAATCTATTGCGTTCCTATTTAAATCCAGATCAGATATGGACCATTGGTGTTGCATGTGCCTTTAAATCCTATGCCTGTGGGAGAATATCAAAATATATGCCTAAATTCACTGGCACAGAGGGAGTAACAGCAAAAGAACATCTTGAAGCTTTTTACAATTATGCTGATAATCTAGATATAAGTGAAAATGATGTGTGGATGAGAGTTTTTGTCCAGAGCCTTGATGGAGAGGCTAGGATGTGGTTTAGAGAGTTACCCCAGAGATCCATAATAGATATTGAAGCATTAGATGATGCATTTTTGAAGCAATGGGGAGATAAAAAGGACTTGTTGTATTATCATACTGAGTTTGGTAATCTGAAGAGGGAAAATGGTGAATCAATACCCGATTTCAATAAAAGATTCAATAGAATGTATAGTAAGATACCAGCTGAGGTAAAGCCTACTCCCACCTCTGCCAAACTCACTTATGCCAATGCTTTTGACTCTGATTTCTACCTGTTATTGAGAGAGGAGGTGTGCTACACTGGCAGATATGCAAGATGCAGCCCTAGAAGTAGAGTCTAATATCATCGCTGTAGAAAAACTAAAAGGCCAAGCTAACAGAAGGAGGCAGAGAAATCAGGCTTCTACTTCCTCTGCATCATCTTCAGACCCCAAATTTGATAAAATGACTAAAATGATAGAGTCATTGGTTGCTAAGATATCTAAGCTGGAGGTTGAGTAGTACTCAGGAAAAGCAAGGCAGCAGAACACATTTGCTCCAAGAAATCCAAATCCATTCAGAAGAGCAAATGAGCAGTTACAAATAATGCAGAGGGGTGAAGAATCAAAAGAGGATCAAAAAGTTAAAGCTCCTTTCCAAAATGTAGTCATGGAGGAGGAACAATTTGAAGAAGATGAGGATGAAATCCACTGCCTGGAAGATAAAGGCAGTGCTGCATTTTTTACAGTAGCTGGGTATGAACAATCATTGCTGCAAGAACAAAGCAATCAAGATTGGGATAGAGGAGTTGTTCTACAATCTAGTGAACAAAAACAGAGATATAATCTAAGATCCAATGCAAAGAATGTCAAAGAAAATCCTACACAAAGAGCTGTTGTCCAAACAAAACCTTAGAATAGCAAGAAAAGAAGACCAACAGCTGATCCAGTCATCCTCAAAGCTCCAGTTCAAGAGGTAAAAAGTTCTGATAAGTCACTTTCCTCTTTCAGCTTTGAGTCAGAGGTCCAAAAATTTATTATATCTGTGCCTTTGGTTGAGTTGGTGAAGAGTGAACTATTTAGAAAGCTTGTCCTTGAAGCCCTTGAGCTAGAAACCAAACAAACCTCCACTGACTCTGTTAATTTGCAAGATGACAAGCCTGCCATTGTGCTCAGCCCTATGATTGAACCTGCTGATAATAATTCTCCATCTTTTTATGTCTCACTGACCATTCATGAATAAATCCTCCACAATTGCCTACTAGACACAGGGGCCAGCCACAATTTGATGCCTAAAGCTGTCATGGAAGAGTTGGGCCTTGATATCGCTAGACCCTATCATGATTTATTTTTTTGATTCAAGGAAGGTCAAATGTATTGGATTGATTAAAGATCTGGCCATTACCTTAACTCAGTTGCCCATGAAGAGCATGATGATGGATATTGTGGTAGGAGATGTCCCTCCTAAGTTTGGCATGCTGCTGTCTAGAGGTTGGATTAAGAGACTAGGTGGGACACTACAGAATGATTTATCTTATGCCATCGTCCCAGTGTTTGGAGGAGAAAGCAAGAGATTGTACAGAGAAGCACAGTTAGCATACATAATTAGTGATGAGAAGAATCCTACACATCATCCCATTTATGCAGTGGACACGGATTTTGGAGCATGTATTCTCCAAATAAAAGAATCTCAGAAGGCCGATATGCAGCTCAGGAAACCAACTGTTCAGGCCAAGCAAGAGCAAGGTGGTCAGGTTTGGGAGATGTTCTTTGATGGGGCATGTTCCAAGGAGACTGCAGGAGCAGGGTGGTGCTAGTATCTCCACAACAAGAAAGCATTCAGTTGTCTTTTAAGTTGATATTTCAAGTGACAAATAACATAGCAGAATATGAAACTTTGTTGTTAGGCCTTAATACAGCAAAAGACAGAGGAATCAAGAATCTGAAGGTGTTTGGAGATGCTGATTTGATAATTCAACAAATAAATAAAACGTTTCAGGCAAAGCACCCAAGGCTGAAAGTGTACAGAGATGAGGTATGGAGAGTCAGAGATTCTTTTGATTTTTTTTGTATTTCACACATTCCTAGAGCCCAAAATCAGCTTGTTGATTCCCTTGTTGTGTCTGCTAGTCTGTTTATATCTCCCATGCCTCCTAGACTACTTTATGAAGTCCAAATGAAATACAGACCGTCCTTGCCTTACAATGTCCACCATTAGAAAGTTTTTGATGATGATGATGAGATAAATAGGTTCTTGCAAGTCATTGATGAATTTTCTGAGATGCAAATTGACTGAGAAAATGATGCCTTGTCAGAAAAACCCCAGTCCCAGCTTAGAAATAAGATTAGCAAAAACAGCATAGTACAGCTTCCTAGTAATCATATTCCCAAGGGCCTAATTCCTCTTCAAAGATTGTTTGACCAAAATGATGTGCCTTACAAGGCTGCCCAAAAAGAAGACCAATCTGCAATCTGTAAGCATGATATAGGAAGTCTAGGTCAACCTAAGTATGTGAATTTTTCCACTCATTTGTCTATTGATCAAAGTGCTGAATACTGTAATTTAATGAGGCAATTTGTTGATGTGTTTGCCTGGGAGTATAATGATTTGAAAACATTTGACAAGAATATAATTCAACATAAAATCCCTCTGGAAAAAGATAGTGTTCATTTCAAACAGAAGCTAAGACCAATAAATCCCATGCTTCTTCCACTGATAGAGAAAGAAATTAAAAAGTTGATGGCTGCCAAGATCATTGTTCCTCTCAGATATTCAAAGTGGGTTGCCAATATAGTGGTGGTAAGGAAGAAGAGTGGTGAAATCAAACTATGTGTTGATTTCAGAAATTTGAACAAATGCTCCAAGAAAGACAACTATCCTCTGCCCAAGATGGAGCACTTGTTGCAAAAGGTCTCAGGAGCTAAAGTGATGTCATTTGTGGATAGATTTTCAGGCTTATTGTTTTGCACCCAGATGATCAAGAAAAGACTGCTTTCACCACTCCTTGGGGCACTTTTATGTATGCTAAAATGCCATTTGGATTGATGAATGCTGGAGCCACCTTTCAGAGAGCTATGGACATAGCATTTGTAGGAGAGAAGGACAAATTTGTGCTTATCTACCTTGATGATATAACAGTTTACTCCAGCAGCCATCAAAATCATTTGCAACATTTAAAAAAAGTATTCTTGAAGTGCAGGAGGTTTGGAATCTCAGTCAATCCCAGAGAATCACAATTTTCTTTACATGAAGGCAAGCTATTAGGACATATTGTATATGCTACAGGCGTTCAGATTGACCCAGAAAGAGTAAAATCCATACTGACTTTGTCTGTCCCAAGATCAAAGAAGGATATTCAATCTTTTCTGGGCAAAATTAATTTTGTAAGGAGGTTTATTCCAAATTTTGCAGAATTGGTTAAGCATGTGACTTCCATGTTGAAAAAAGGGTCAGAGGTGAGATGGACTAATACAGCAAGACAATCATTTGATTCCATCAAAAAAGCTATTATGGAGGCTCCCACATTAATAAGTCCAGACTACAGCAAGGAGTTTCATATTTTTTCTTTTGCCTCTGAAGACACCATTGCAGTAGTTTTATTGCAGCAAGATGAAGAAGGTTCAGAGCATCCAGTGGCATTTTTCAGCAAGAATTTGAGGGATGCTGAACTGAGGTATGATATTATAGAAAAACAGGCATATGCTCTTATTAAATCCTTAAAGGCTTTCAGAGTTTATATCTTGCATTAAAAAATAATTGCATATGTGCCCTCTGCTGCAATAAAAGATGTCCTAACTCAACCTGATGCTGATGGAAGAAGGGCAAAATGGATTGCTAAAATGATAGAATTTAATATAGAGCTCAAGCCCACCAAGTTGGTCAGAGGTCAGGGTCTTTCCAAGCTATTGGCTGAGGAAAATTGCAGGTCTTTGGACATTGATTTCCTATATGCAAATGCTAAAGATGGTCAGGCAGAAGAAGAGGAAACAGATGAAATCTGAAAAAACAGTCAGTGGCCGAGAATCTAGCTTCATGTAACTGGTATGCTGAAATAATTAATTTCTTGTTAAAGCTAGAAATCCCTTCAGAATTTACTCAAAGTCAGGCCAAAACTTTAAAACTTAGAGCAGCAAAATATTGCATCAATGAAGATCTTCTACATTGAAGGGATCCATCTGGAATATTTTTAAGGTGTCTGGACAAAGAACAGTCAAGAGAAGTTATGCAGCAGTTTCATAACAGCATGTGTGGAGGGCACCTTTATTGGAAGACTACAGCCCATAAGATTCTCAGAGCTGGGTACTATTGGCCCACCTTATTTTCTGATGTGTTTGCTTTTGTTAAATCTTGTGACAGGTGCCAAAGATTTGAAGGAAAACAGCAGTTGAAATCTCTTCCCCTAAAACCAATTCAGGCAAAAGGACCTTTTCAGCAGTGGGGTCTGGATTTCATTGGAGAAATCAATCCACATTCCAGTGGCCAGCACAGGTGGATATTAGTAGCCACTGATTATTTCACTAAGTGGATTGAAGCAGTCCCTACAAGGAAAGTTGATCATAATGTGGTCATCAAGTTTTTAACAGAGAATATCTTCAGCAAATTTGGTTGTCCACATAAACTAATCACAGATAATGCAACAGCCTTCAGGGAAAAAGAGTTGGTGGAAATGTGTGCTTCAATGGGTATCAAACTGGTTCATTCCACCTCATATTATCCGCAAGGAAATGGTCTAGCAGAATCCTCTAATAAAAGTCTGATCAGGATAATTAAGAAACTGTTAGAGGACAACAAAAAGAATTGGGATTCAAAGCTCAAGTATGCACTGTGGGCTGACAAAGTGACCATTAAAAAATCCACAGGCAGTTCTCCATTCAAGTTGGTATATGGCACTGAGGCTGTATTTCCAATTCAGCTAACTCTCACTGTGGCAAAATTCCTTCAAGAAGAGCAGGATGAGGAAGAAGATATGGCAAAGAGAATCACTGATTTGGCAGAAATACATTAGATTAGAGAACAGCTGGTTGAGAAGGCTACATCACATCAGAGAAAGATCGAGGAAGCCTTTGACAAGAAGGCAAAAACAAATAATTTTCAGATGGGTGACTTGGTTTTGAAATGGGATGCATTAAAGGAAAAGAAAGGCAATCATGGGAAATTTGATGTTTTATGGACAAGACCTTTTATCATTTCATAGGTTCAAGGGAACAACACCTTCATGCTGAAAAGTATGGGAGGAGAGACAGTTTTTGATGGCCCAGTCAATGGGCGGTTTTTGAAAGTTTATGTTGTTTAAGGTCCTTTGGCCTTAAAGGCTGTAAATATTTTGTTTTATCAGTTTTGTGCAGGCAAAGTAGACTCCATGCCCAATGGAACACTAGGAATTTTGATTAATTGGTTTTTAGCTGAAAAGGCATTGGTCTGCAGGTTCTTGAGACCTCACAGGGAGGCTCTCATCCCAGAAGGAGCCAGTGTTAGCTCTGCTACAGATTCAGTTTTGAAGGGTTAAAATCAGGTTGGAAAATGTTGGCTTTGGTTGCTAAGGAGTTCATGGCAGTTCATTTCACCCTTCCCCTTTTCATTTTTCCCTACTCTCCCTTAACCCCGTTGTGCCATTTTCCTCTATTATCCTTATAAACTCGTTATAATTCTATTTCTGGGGCTCCCGGGCTTCTTTTGTTTAAAACCCTTTAAACCCCGTTACCCTTTAAAAAATGCCCCGATAACCCTTAAAGCCTTGCATAAGTCTGTTTTCGAGCCCCCAAGTATTTTGTGTTTTAACGATTAAACCCTGAAAACCCTTTAAACTTCATATTAATCTATTTCTTTGTTTTATCCCGGGTCACTTAAGTCCTAACGCTCTTAACCCTGTGGATATAATATAATTCATAACCCTTAGTTTTAATAGAGCCCGGGCCCGCAGCTTTACATGCCACATCACCTGTCATATCAGCCAAAACGCATGTTAAATCTCCGTCGTCCGATCACGCCCGCTTCGTCATTCGGCGATAGTCGCATTCCTTGCTCTGTAGACCTGCACACCCATTAGTTCCCGGGGAAAGTGGTTTCCCCGCCATCGCATCCGCCACACGTCTTCATTTCATTACATCACACTGCCTTGTACGTATACCGCCTTTTCCAAAAGAGCGGTGCGGGGGAACCGTTTACCGCCATCCAGTACGGTCCCCGCCCGCTAACTTTCTCGCATCTTCGCCGCCCGTCAACCGTCAAATCGGCCTAACTATGATCCAATGGTCCACGTTCTTCTCATACATATGTCTCCCGATAGCCTCCATACGTTAATCTCCGCCGCTCGTTTGTTGAATCCAGCGGCTGCTATTGATTCCCATTGCACCGCATGTCTTCCATTGCCTCCCGCTAGCAGATCACGATCGTTCGCGTAACCCATCCAACGACCAGTGTTTCATCTCGGCTCCTCATCGTTTTCAATGGATTTTTCAGTGTTTCGGCCCATTTTGTGCGCGCAAAGAAGGAAGAGATCGATCCAGTGACCTGCGCATTTAAACCTTCATCTACCTGCATTCAAGAACAACACGATCAAGGACGAGAAAGTACTGCCTTGAGCAGTTCAATTTGTTCAGCAGTTATGAACATTTATGCAGGAAACATTCCACCTGTTCAAGGAGTACACCAAAGTACCAAGGAATGTCTAATTTGCTAATTAAAACAGTCAGAATGTATCAGAGGCCCATAATAGTTTGTAAATGCAGTTGGTGGTCAGTTATGACCCCTCCACGCATAGGCTAGTTGAGATTTTTTGTAAAAAAACTCTATATACACTCACAAAAAAGATGTAATGAGGTTGATGAGTGTTATTTTGTTGCTAGCTTCAACCTCTGGAGACTGTAACTACTGTGTAACCTGCAGCATGTGGTCTTCATTTCCAACTAATACAAGCTTCTTTTACTGTCAATTGCTCATTTTTCACTTCTTCTATGTTCCAGGTTATGCCTGTCATGCATTATTTCATGTGCTGTTAATTTTTAGCAGCAGAGGGGCTGTCATCCCACCTATGTGTTAGGATTTAGCATCTATCATTGAAATTGTTTGCAGGTTCCTGTTGTTTTAATGCATAGAGAGCTGTCATCCTGTCTGTGTATTAGAAAACAGATTTACAGACCTTTTAACTGGTTGTAGCTGGCCAGCACAAGGTCTTGCGCATCTCCTGGTGTGGTCAGTGTTCTCCATTATCACCTTAGCCTCAACTGTGAGTAATTGGTGGTCTAAAGCCTTGTAGTCTGGGAGTGTTCACCCATGTCTGGGGTCAATCATAGTAGAAGTGGTTATCTGGCTTGAATATGTAGCATTTGTTTCATTCATCCACCCTTTATCCAACATTTTTGTTGAGTTTGTAATGTTCCCGAGCATCATTGATATACAACCTAGGTGAGTTTCTTGGGGTGATAACAGTTTCTTCCAACTGTCTCCTTGTCTCTTGCTTTTGAAATCTTTCCCGATGGTTTTTTGAAATGCTTCCCTCCTGCTTCCTTGCCTCCTTTTGTGACTACCTGACTGTAGGAGGGAGCGGCGCTGCCCCCTACGCGTCTAGCCATGGAACCCTAATGCAAAACCCTATCATCAACTTCGATCCTCGTTCAAGTTGCAGACATGCAAACTTGCCTAGACTCGAAAAAATCGTTTTTTATGTATATATAAAAATAATTTAAACTGCTTTTTAATAAATATTTATTATTAATCATACATCATTATTGTTAATAATAAATACTATTATTAATAAATAAATATTTATTTATTAATAATAAATATTATTAATAATAAATATTTATTTATTTATTAATAATAAATATTTACTATTTAGTAATAAATAAATATTCTTATTATTAAATTATTATCATTAATTAATTAATTATTAATTATTATTATTAAAAAAAAGTATTTATAATAATTAAATAAGTATTAAAAATAGGGGTGTTGGACACTTGGAACCCTATGCCACGTGAAGGATGACACTCGACATATGGTATGAGAGGAGGAGGGCATGCATTAAGCCCTCCCATTAGGTTGTGGTTAATTACTATGCATTTGAATGTGTGAAACGTCACCCATTACCTGCTTGTGAAGGAATAGTATTGTCTCGAGGATTTATGGCATCGACGTCATAGAGGTTAAGTCGTGTGGAGCATGCAACAGTTTGAGTGTTATTTGGCTCTTTAAGGGATTCAAACTTTCCTGTGTTCAAACTTATTTGGGTCGTGTGGGTATGGTGGCGGTCTTCTGTTTATTGCTCCTCCTGTGGGCTTAATAAGGTAACAACTCCCTCCCTTCTGTTCTCGGTGAAACTTCCTTTCCATTCCTTGGGTAGAGGGTGTGCTGGTGGAGGAACTGGATGGTATTGGTTGTTGGTGTCTTGGGCCTAGATGGTTTCTTGTTTCGACATTCTAGGTGGTGGTGCTTTGTTTACTTGTGTAGGGTGTTTGTCACTATTGCAAGTGGTGCCAAGGTTTCTGGTGGTGGAGGTTTTACCCGGGGTGAGGCTTTGGTGTTGGATTTGTTTTGGTCCTTTGGGTTAGGCATTACCTGGCTTTTCCTTCCTCGAGTTGTTGGTCGAAGAGTTTCCTTCAGTGAAGCCCAACGACTTGGGTATCGGTCGGTTTTTTGGGAGTCTGATGTAACAACCAAAAGTCGTATAGGCAGCATAAATATTAAAATACCTCATAGACAAATACATCCATAGTATAATAAAATTGTAAATTGTATATTGTATCAATTAATTGATGTAGGATGATTACAAATTAGAACGAGGCTCCTATATATATAGCCAAGTAAGTAGCCTTTCACGAACAAGCATGTCTGTAGAGACATGCCTCTTTGTTTAACTAATTATTATTTAATTACACACTATTATGATTATCATTTATTATCTATTTTTATTTATTTTTACATAATTTGTGTTCATAACATTGCCTCCCCCTTCAAAAAGCTTTGTCCTCAAAGCTTGTTGATGAAAGGACTTGATCTATTTTCCTTCTATGAGGTTATTCTCATCTTGGAAGAGTCATCTTTGTCGATACAAGTTGATATGATCCTTGACGTGATATATAAAATTGTCGTACTAAGAACGGATCAAACCATCCTAGATTAATCTTTTGGGGAATCTTTTGATCCTTGGAGATGTTTGGTGAATAGTTATCGTATCACTGGATTGAGCTCACTTCAATATTCTTCGGAACATAAGTTTGTTGTTTATGTTCTGGGTGATATAGATTTGTAGATTAATTAAGGTGTCTACTCTTGTGATTCAGATGTAGATAAGGAGTTTTTCTTGTTTGAACTTCCTTTAACGTTTTTATGGCAGTTTCCCGATTTCCTTCTAGCATTGTTGTTGTTTAATTGATTACTGAATCCTCATTTGGGGTGTTTTTCATTTGAACAACAACCTCTTAGTACGTCTTTACTTCAGTAGGATTTGGATTGGCATGAACTGTGAGATTAGTGGAATCGATGTTTGTTTCTTCAACTTGGACTGTTACTTCTAGAGATTTTGATGCTTCCTTTGCGTCAAGTTCTTCGAATCTATTCTTCAATGATTTCTTATCGGTCTTAAGTTTTTTAATATAGTTAAGCAGATATTGGTAATGATTTTTTAGACATAAAAGTTCTTCTTTATTTTAGTTGTTGACATTGTCATTATTATCCTTTTCTTGATCTTTTAATTTTTTAATTTGTTCTAATAACCTTTGATTCAGGGTCCTTAAATGTAAATTTTCTTCTTTTTTCTTTGATAGATTCTTGTTAAATTCCTCCTTAGAACTTTCATCTTCTTTCTTTAATTTGTGTTTCTTAACCTTGGATTTTTTAATCTGTGAAAGTAATTTCCCATTATGGTTTCCTAGATGCCAAATTTCTTTGTTGCATTCTGTTGATTTTGCATGAAACCGATCTATGAGATCTTTATATCTCTTCGTTCAGGCTTTTCTCTTTTTTTGAAGTTTCGTTATCTCTTCCTTTAACAGTTTTATTTGCATCTGCTCATTGTCTTGATGTTCTTCTGCATTAAATAGTCTTCCACACCTTGGACATTTTAAATTGCAATTTTTTTGAATATATGTATATCCCATTACATTTAGAGAAGATGGACATTTAGTCCAAAATAGTGATTCTTGTGTGGAACTCATTTTGACTTCTTTCTTGCTTTTCGAGATAAACTTAGGGTTTATGTAATCGCCTTCTTTTTTCTCTTTGATTGTCTCTCTTAATATAACTTTTTTTTTCATTGTAATTTTTTTCCTCTACTCTTTTTTTTTAAAAGGGCCAAAGCCCTGATGGAGAGACAAAGAAACTCCCATTGTAGGGAAACGCTTGAATCCTGACAACAACAATGTTGATGAAATCTTGATGGCCAAGTGCCTATATCAGACGTGGCTCTGATAGCAATGTAATGACCAAAAGTCATATACGCAGCGGAAATATTAAAATACTTCGTAGACAAAGACATCCATCGCAGGATAGAATTGTAAATTGTATATTGTATTAAATAATTGATGTGGGATGATTACAAATGAGAATGAGGGTTCTGTATATATAGCTAGGTAAGTACCCTTTCACGAATAGGCATCTCTGTAGAGACATGCCTCTTGGTTTAACTAATTATTATTTAATTACACATTATTATGGTTATTATTATTATTTTTACATAACTTATGTTCATAACATTGCCTTCCCCTTCAAAAATCTTTGTCCTCAAAGCTTGTTGATGAAAGGACTTGATCTCTTTTTCTTCTATGAAGTTCTTCTAGTCTTAGGAGAGTCATGTTTGTCGATACAATTTGATATGATTCTTGGAGTGATATATAAAATTGTCATACTGAGAACGAATCAGACCATCCCAGATTAATCTTTTGGGGAATCTTCTGATCCTTGGAGATGTGGGGTGAATAGTTATCGTATGACTGGATTGAGCTCACTTCAGTATTCTTCAAAACATAAGTTTGTTATTTATGTTCTGAGTGATATAGATTTGTAGATTGATTAAGGTGTCTACTCTTGTGATTCAGATGTAGATAAGGAGTTTTTCTTGTTTGAACTTACTTTAACATTTTTATGGCAGTTTCTGTATTTTCTTTAGGCATTGTTGTTGTTGAATTGATTATTGAATCCTCAATTGGGGTGTCCGTCATTTGAACAACAACCTCTGAGTACGTCTTTACTTCAGTAGGATTTGGATTGGCATGAACTGTGAGATTAGTGGAATCGATGTTTGTTTCTTCAGCTTGGACTGTTACTTCTAGAGATTTTGATGCTTCCTTTGCGTCAAGTTCTTCGAATCAATTCTTCAATGATTTCTTATCGGTCTTAAGTTTTTTAATCTGGTTAAGTAGTTTTTGGTTATTATTTTTTAGATGTAAAAGTTCTTTTTCTGAATTATTGACATTGTCATTATTATCCTTTTCTTGATCTTTTAATTTTTTAATTTGTTATAATAACCTTTGATTCAGGGTCCTTTAATGTAATTTTTCTTCTCCTTTGTTTGATAGATTCTTGTTAAATTCCTCCTTAGAACTTTCATTTTCTTTCTTTAATTTTTGTTTCTTAACCTTGGATTTTTTAATCTGTGAAAGTAATTTCTCATTGTGGTTTCTTAGATGCCAAATTTCTTCGTTGCATTCTGTTGATTTTGCATGAAACCGATCTGTGAGGTCTTTATATCTCTTCGCTGAGGCTTTGCTCTTTTGTTGAAGTTTCGTGAACTCTTCCTTTAATAGTTTTATTTGCATTTGCTCATTGTCTTGATGTTCTTTTGTATTAAATAGTCTTCCACACCTTGGACATTTTAAATTCCATTTCTTTTTAATATATGTATATCTAATTACGTTTAGACAAGATGGACATTTAGTCCAAAATAGTGATTATTGTGTGGAATTCATTTTGACTTCTTTCCTGCTTTGTTGAGATGAAATTAGGGTTTATGTAATCGCCTTCTTTTTTCTCTTCAATTATCTCTCTTAATATAACTGTTTTTTTTCCTTCCAATTTTTTTCCTCTGCTCTTTTTTATTTCTTATTTTTAAAGGGCCAAAGACCTAATGGAGAGATGGATAAACTCCCAATTGTAGAGAAACACTTGAATCCCGATGGCAAAAATGTTGACAAAATCTTGATGGGCAAGGGCCTGTATCCACATGGCTCTGATACCAATGTAATGACCAAAAGTCGTATATGCAATGGAAATATTAAAATACTTCGTAGATAAAGACATCCATCATAGGATAGAATTGTAAATTATATATTGTATTAAAGAATTGATGTAGGATGGTTACAAATGAGAATGAGGGTCCTGTATATATACCTAGGTTAGTACCCTTTCACTAACAGGCATGTCTGTAGAGACATGCCCCTTTGTTTAACTAATTATTATTCTTTAATGTTCATAACATTGTATTCCCCTTCAAAAAGTTTTGTCCTCAAAGCTTGTTGATGAAAGGACTTGATCTCTTTTTCTTCTATGCGGTTCTTCTCATCTCGAGACAGTCATCTTTGTCGATACAAGTTGATATGATCCTTAGAGTGATATATAAAATTGTTGTACTGAGAACAGATGAGACCATCCTAGATTAATCTTTTGGGGAATATTTTGATCCTTGGAGATGTGTGGTGAATACTTATCGTATCACTGGATTGAGCTCACTTCAGTATTCTTTGGAACATAATTTTGTTGTTTATGCTCTGAGTGATATAGATTTGTAGATTGATTAAGGTGTCTACTCTTATGATTCGGATGTAGATAAGGAGTTTTTCCTGTTTGAACTTCCTTTAATGTTTTTATGGCAGTTTCTTGATTTCCTCCAGGCATTTTTGTCGTTGAATTGATTACCGAATCCTCATTTGGGGTGTCTGTCATTTGAACAACAACCTCTGAGTACGTATTTACTTCAGTAGGATTTGGATTGGCACGAACTGTGAGATTAGTGGAATCGATGTTTGTTTCTTCAGCTTGGACTGTTACTTCTAAAGATTTTGATGTTTCCTTTGCGTCAAGTTCTTCGAATCTATTCTTCAATGATTTCTTATCGGTCTTGAGTTTTTTAATCTGGTTAAGCAGATATTGGTTATGATTTTCAGACGTAAAAGTTCTTCTTTTTCTAAATTGTTGACCTTGTCATTATTATCCTTTTCTTGATCTTTTAATTTTTTAATTTGTTCTAATAACCTTTGATTCAGGGCCCTCAAATGTAAATTTTCTTCCTCCTTCTTTGATAGATTCTCATTAATTTTTGTTTCTTAACCTTGGATTTTTTAATCTATGAAAGTAGTTTCTCATTGTGGTTTCTTAGATGCCAAATTTATTCATTGCATTCTGTTGATTTTGTATGAAACCGATATGTGAGGTCTTTATATCTCTTCATTGAGGCTTCACTCTTTCATTGAAGTTTCATGATCTCTTCCTTTAATAGTTTTATTTGCATCTTCTAATTGTTTTGATGTTCTTCTGTATTAAATAGTGTTCCACACCTTGGACATTTTAAATTGCAATTTTTTGAATATATGTATATCCAATTTCGTTTAGACAAGATGGAAAATTAGTCCAAAATAGTGATTCTTGTGTGGAACTCATTTTGACTTCTTTATTTCTTTGTCGAGATGAAATTAGGGTTTATGTAATCGCCTTCTTTTTTCTCTTCAATTGTCTCTCTTAATATAACTTTTTTTTTCCTTGTAATATTTTTCTACTTATCTTTTTTTTTTTTTTGAAGGGCATGTTGATGGTGTTGGACCTGCCAACATGTCAAGGGGATCTCCCCAGTAAGAAGTCCCAATTAGACCTCAGACCGTTTGGTGTAGGAGTCCCAGCAGTGGGTCGTAAGGTAATGCCTTGACCGTGATCTCACACAGAGGCAAGTAAGATAACTGTGTCAGTAGCAAGGGTGTGACTGATGCAGTGAGTCAAGGAAGGTGTATGAGAGGTTCCAACACTTCGAAAGGGGAAGGAGGTGAAGGTGAGTTCTAGGTTAAAAGGGATCAGTCCCAACTCGACTAGGAACACACAACACAAAGGACATGCACAACTTCCAGTGGAGCAGTCCACTCGGATGCGGCAGTCACATCATACAAGGTAAGATAACACATACAACACTCATGGATCAGTTCGAGATGAGTGTGACAATTTTTATAGCAAGGTTCAAGTGAAAGGTCTGTCTGATGTCCGACAGAGCAGTCAACACAGACGATGACAACATTAACAACATATGCAACACATTAACAACAAGATTTATATAATTGCATGTGAATCAATTCATACACAAGTACATAAGTTAAACAACACATATCATTAAAGAACCCGGAGCAGTCCAACTACAATAACAACATATGCATGAAAATGTGTTGTCTCTTATTATATAAAGCAGTGTAAGTCACAATCATACAATACATACATGTAAACCTACTAGCCCCAACAGTGGAACGTTGCAGCCACATCTACCTGCTCCTCCAAAGAGATGTACTAGCTCCGTGCAGTGGAGAAGCCAAGGCGCATTATAATACTGTCCAGGCCTTCTTCAAAATAGTCTTAGTAGAAGCTTGACTGACCAAAATCCCATACAATGAGTTATGAGGGGTTGTTTATAGCAAAGGTGGGGTGACCCTTGACATTCCCCTTTGTGACATTTCAACTACCCTCATGACTCTTCATTTACTCTATGACTGTTACATCCAACTATTGACACTTGACTTACACTTGACATGACTCAACATTACAATGCACATGCACTCATGCGAGACAACATGGCTTGAGAAAGCCTCACAAGACATCACTGACACTCGGTCCGTTGTGGTGAGACCAACTCTTTGAGATGCTTGTGATGGTGAAGCTGGTGAGCTGATGCCAAGCTTGGTCATTCGTGATGGTGTGCATGCACCTCATGGTGACATCTTGCTGAAGCGAACCCTTGCTTTCATTGCAACCGGTGCATTGGTTTGACCCCTTCATGCAACTCGTATGCTAACATGCGTATGGTCTTCTTGGGTGCGGCTGAACTAACATCACACCAATGCATAGTGTCCCTGCTGATCTTCAAGTGTGTGTTGGTGGCCATGCACATCAACTTGCCGAAGTACCTGTTCGGGTCTAGCTAGACTTACTTCTTATCTTCGTCTTGGTGAGTGTGTTGAATGGGTTGGATTGCATGCGTGCACACAACGACATGCATGCTGTTGAATCCCTTGCATGTGATCAATGACACCGCTCACCATGTCTACTCCGTGTTAGTTGCTGGGATGGATCTTTAACTTGTCCGAGTGCAGTTTCATCCATGAGCACACGTTGCGCCCACTGTTGTTCCTGATCCTGCTGCAACTCATTCAACTATCTGCACAACTTCATGTTCTTCTTAAGTTGCTGCTTCAACACATGCAACTCCTTCTTTGTTACATCTTCTACCTTCGCGTGATCTTCATGTCGCGCCATCACTTCATAGCCTGAGTCTCCAAAGTCGCTTTCATTATCAGTGGATCTGCTTGATCTTACAACTTTGCTCCACCTCTATGTTGTCAAACACCTCCCTCTTGCATTCGTTGTGTTCACTGCATTTGGTATGATGCCTTCAGTTGTTGTTCATGATGTTTCTCGCTGTGAGGCTACTGCTTGATGTCTTTTTCCATGAACAACTTGATGTCTTCATGAGAAGGCAAGCTCATAGACACTTGATCGACTGCATCCCCAAGCGTGCTTTGAACAATGTCTTCGTCTCTGCTCTCCTGGAAACCATTGTACCTGTACTAATGAGAGGCAGATGAACACCTGCGATACCTGGAGACATGGAAACACTCATGGCAAGCAATATGTCAGTTGAAAACCAAAATGAACGTGAGAGCTAACTTGTAACATACCTAGGTGAATGATCATGAAAGTTGTGCAATTTCGGCCGGGAGGTTGGGAGACCGACTGCCAAGACTGCACAAGGCACAATCCAGGCTACTGGAAGACTGACTGACTGTTGGAACTACGCAATGCACAGTCCAGTTTGGCTGCTGACTATTGGGATTGTCTAATGCGCAATTCTAGCAGAGAAGGACTGCTGGCCCAAGGACAGATTTGTGCAATTTCTTAGGCCAAGGGGCCACAGTCCTCCAGAAGTGCACAAAACATTCCTAGAAGCCAGTGTTGGGTAGGAATGTGCAAATATGGAGAGGAAGGTGAGCCTTCCTTTCCCAGATTGCGCAATGCAGCTTTAGTGAAGGCAGAGCCCGGGCCAAGGTGAGCCCGGGCCAAGGTTGGCCCAACTCGCCGACGAGCAACTAAAAGCAAGTAAGTCAATGAATGCATGGCGACACTAAGTGATAGCAAAAGTGATTAACAGTGCATGAAAAACATGAATGAAATATTCAACAAACAAATCAACATGCATGTGGGTGAGGCAGTTCATTGGTTGGGCGAACGTCTGCGCAAAACAGTTTCATGCATGCGACAGCGGTGAGATAGCAATGAAAATTGAAACAGAGCTAGGACAAGCTAGAATACATGTAAACAACAACAGGCATTCAAAGAAATCAAGCAAACAGTACTCCCACAAGCGAAAACAGAAAAAAGCGACCGAAATGCAGCACAAGGCATACGAAGCGAGATTACCCCAAAACAGTTAAGCTGAATGTGCCAAATGCTCCTAGATATGATGTGGGATGTCAGATCCGCAAGGTTGATGTGAGGAATGAGCTCTACACTTTCAGTTGATGAGTTTTGATAGCATCGAGGTTGTGACGCACATGCCACAAATCTAGGGCAAGCGACACTTGGTGGGAGGTTTCTGAATTGCTCCTTGCATGTAACTTCCAACTGATAAACATTGATCCCTCAAACAAGGGATGCCTTTGCATGCTACCTTGGGAGAAGCAGCCCATGCATGTAAGTCTATTTTGCTCAATCCCGAAGGGAGCCGGTCAACTCAGGTGCACATGCAAGAGACTGCTTGATTGCAGGAGAAAAATGTGCATTTCTGGTTGGGAGTTGGGCTAATTGCTTAGGAGGTTTGCGCAATTTATGGGCAGAGTAGTTAACTGATGCCAAAATTTGTGCAAATCTAGGTTGAATAGCCTGTTGCTGGGAAAATTTGCACAAATCCTGTTGGGAGGGTTGGCTGGCAGGATTACGCAATCCTAGAGCCCAGCAGGCTGTCAGAGAGGATTGCACAATTCCTGGAGGGAAGACTGGATTCCCTCTAGGAATGTGCAATTTTCAAGGGGAAGCTGCTCAGCCTGCAACTGGACCAAGTCCTAGTGAGTAGCCTGTGAAAGGAATGGATGAACTGTGATCGATAGGCTACCTTTGTGCGAGGAAAACTCATGAAGCTTGAGTACTTGATGAAGCAAGACAAAGTGTTGTGCAAGGTTCATAGGGAGGCTACAAAACAGGCTAAGGAAAAATTATGGAGGGTGTTTTAGCCGCTACAACACTTAGTGACACACTTGTAGAACTCCAACTCTCTGAATGGACCTTGTTTGTGAAAAGCAAGTCTAACACCTCCGGAAGTATTGTTCAACTCTCAGCTCATCTTGGCTTCACACTAGCTTGATGTAAGGTGTAGCATCCGCCCGACTCTTGGTCGATTGACATACATTCCAAGCCAAGGAAACACAGGTGTTTAGATTGGGGTTGAGGGATATATAGGTGCACAAGTAGTATAGTCGTCAGAGTCTTAGTTTCATCCCTGGTGTTGCTCCACTGCCAGCAGGCCTGGACTGTACCCTGATGAAGTCACATAGGAACACAAGCATGGCTCCGCTGCCAGCGAGCCTGGTCAGTACCCCGACGGAGTTACTTGCATCACCTCCCTACGCAGGAAGCCTTTCTCTTCTTTCGCCTTATTCATTTTTCATTTTGAATTTTTTGACTTTTCATTTTTTTCATTTTTCACTGTGAATAGCACTTATTCATTTCAAATGCAGAAGAGGGATCCCAACTTATTGAGAGCAGAAGAGGTTGTTCCACCAGAGAAGTAGTTTATTATATCTCTGACGTGCTTGTAAAGGTTTCCCCCCTCACCTTACTCTACTTGACTGAGCTAATAAGGGTTAACCCAAAAACAATCGACTAGAGAAGGTGACACTAGTTAGCGCGCAAGCATTGTGTTTTCACCAAGGTTCACTTCGAATGGTACGTATTTTCCTTCGACGTATCATGGACTAAAAGTAACAAGCTCATCATACAGAGGCAAGACGATAGATAACCAAGTAGTGATAATTTTACAAGCCCTTTTGCACTTTACCTAGCTTATTTCATGAGTCACACATACTTTCATGTGAACTAACCTACAAACGAAACAAGCGAACGAACTAACAATCAACAAAGCAAAGCAAGAGCATAAGCAAAAATGAAAGCGAAGCAAGTAAACAAACAAGTAAGCAAACAAACAAAAAAATGAAGCATGTAAGCAAACAAGCATGCAAGCAAACAACTGAAAGCAAACGCTACTCCTACTCCTACACTAATGGTGCATGGGACTGATCACGTGAAGTGATACTTCCAATGCAACCACCGGCGCATTGGTAGTCCCATGTTAGTGAAGGCTTGGTCCGTGGGCAACCCAGTTCTCAGGACCAGCAACCAAAAAGATATAATAATGAAGACAACCACACTTTGTGTTTCAATGTGTCGACGGGACATAAGTGAGTGCATGTGTATGACAGGAAATCCGTGGACTTATCGTGGTGTTGTGTGACACTACGTGCAACTTTGAAGCATAAGCACACTCTTGACTGAGACATGCAAGCAAATGAAAGAAACAAAGATAACTTGCATCACGCACGAGTGCTCGCAATGTAAGACTCCTCCAATACATGAGCAATGGGATGATCTAAAAATGGGGCACTATAGGCTTCTTGTCTAGCTTACAAGAACCTCTCCCACTCCAGAGCTTATATATTCCCAAAACCTTATGATTAACCAAATGCGGAATTAATAAGTGCTTCAAAATAGGTGTATGCTGGTGTTTGTTTTTAAACTGTTTATGTGCTTTAAGTTTATTTGTTTGAACTAATATAAAACATATAACAACAATTAAATCAGCAAATATAATGCAGCAACAAGCAATCACACATAACAACAATATAATATGGAGTTCACCCAAAACTCTTGGGCTACGTCTCCTTGAGCTCTAGTCAACTCGAATAGGCTCTCTGGGATTATGGCATAAGTCCTTTTACAAGCTCCATGCTCAAATTCATTGGTTTACATAGAACACAATGGGCTTAGAAGACCATCTTATCCCTGGCTCTGAAGCTCTCCAGCTTTCTGGCTCTGTATATCGCTCTGGCTCTTGGCCCTGGCTCTGGCTCCAGCTCTGGCTCTTGGCTCTGGCTCGTGGCTTTAGCTCTGGCTCTGGCTCTGGCTCTCATCTCTGGCTCTGGCTCTGGCTCTTGGCTCTCAGCTCTGGCTCTAGCTCTGGCTCTTGGCTCTCAGCTCTTGGCTTTGGCTCTATGAGCTATCAGCAGTTCGCTCGACCTCCAAGCGACTGTCTCAGCAACTTTCAGCTCTCTGGTTTTTCGCTCGACCTCCAAGCAACTCCAAAAACTCCCTCAGCTGCCTACGCTTCCTGCTACCTTGTCAATTAAGCTCTCTGGTTTTCTTGAGGAATCCTTTCGGCTCTTTGGCTTCCCCAACCGTTTCTCTGCGTGTAATCATTCCTCTACGGCTCTGCGGCTTCTTTTTCTCCTTGTCTCTTCGACTGGCCATCTGGCTCTATGGATCTGTGGCTCTCTTTGCGTTACAAATGCATAATTATCTATAAAATGCCTGCTTGCAACATGGCACAATGATCAGGGGTAGTTACAAAAGAATCGGGGCCTTCCTTCAGGCAAAACCCGAAAATGGAACAAAATTCTAATACACAGAGTTTTACCGGAAATACACTATCGGGCGCAAAATCTGGACTTCAAACATTATGAAATCGCCCCTATAAACCCTATTAGGTCCACCTTTCATCGGCATATCACAATCGCATAGGTGGGAGGTCTAAAAACCTCAATACACGAGAATACATAGAAATCCCAAAAAACCAGATTTCAAATTTTATGCAATCAGGTCTTTAAATCCCATCGAGTCCACGCTTTATCGCTTATTGCAATCGCAATCGCATTAGCCCTGGCATCGAGGATCACCGATCAAATCCTGAACATTGATCTGCTCCTTGATCAAATATTCGATATCGCATCGCATGTCGCTATCGTAATGACCCTTTATATCGGGGATCACCAATCCCCTGTTGGAAATACTGAGAGGGGGGTGAATCAATATTTCTTTTTCTCACTATTGTTTTACTAGTTAAAACATATATGTTCAGAACACAAAATGAACAGCAGCAATAAATGCTTTTATTAATATAACTGTGCAGAAAAATAAATACAATAAACAGATTGTCACAATTGGTTGCCAAGCTCCAACTTGGACTTTGGTGAGGCTCCAACCTCCTGAGCACCAACTCTATTTTGCCAAGACACCAATCTTGGACTTAGGAGCACCAACTCCCAAAGACTTCAATCATGTTCAATTCTGAGGCTCCAACCTCTTTGCTATACATTGGTGTGCTGCTGCGCTCTTTTCAGCTTCCACTGCTTCTGCTGCCCCCTTTTCTTCTGCTGCTTTCACTATCTCATGCTCAGGTTATACCGTTCACGAACAACCACTACAGTTCTCTGTTTTTGCTGCTTTTATATGCTCCATGCCCCTGTCCATTCGTTTCCTCTTACATGCTGGCTCTTTGGCTTCCTCCTCACTTGATTGCTTGACACTTCGGCTTCCATTCCTTTGCTTCTTCTGTCTATACAAGTGTTCCAAAATCTGAGTAGAAAAACCCAAACTCCCATTTCTTAAATAAAACTCGGCCCTTGACCTGTGGTTAATACCTTACAGGCTTTATCGGAGGCGTTTAATCACCCATCGGAAGTCACCACCCGAGCGTTTTATCAACCATCGAAAGCCACCAACCGAGCCTTTAATCAACCATCACCGAGCGCTTTAATCAACCATCGCATAGGTTTTAATATATACCTTAACCCCGCGGCCATGTATCATATAATACACGGAAAACATTATAAACCCCTGCTCTAATTCAAATGTTGGACTTCAATTATTATGCACCCGCCTTTACAATTATCGGCGGGTCCGGATTTCGGCGGTCGCAATAACTCTTAAGCCCAGACCTCCGACGAGGTGCGAACCCGATATGGCTTTAGACTCCCTTTAATATTGTTTCAAGTCGGATGAACATCGGCGTTCGCTATAAACAATAGACCCATTCCTCCGATGTAACGCGGACCCGATGCCTCCTTACATTTCTTCCTAAACTGAATTCAGATCCGTCATATCGGCGGATTCCTTATCGGCGAGTATTGATGGGTTGCGGACCCGATCTCCTTTAGGCTGCTCCAAATATAATTTCGGCTCCGGATGATTTCGGCGATCGCTACCTCCGCTGCTCCGATGCAATACAAGAGTTCTGCGGACCCGATATGATTTTACACTTCACTTGATAATAGTTTCGGCTCCGGATTTCGCTGATGTGATATATATATACTCCTCAGTACTCCCGATAGTTCTTCCTTTGGCATTGTTGTTTGTAATATGTGCCCGCCGATAGTGTTAAGGCATATATATATATATGGGTTTTCTCCTCCGATGGCCCTATTTGCTTGTAATATATATATGGCTCCTCTTGCTCCATCTGCTCCTCTTGGTCCACTCTGTTTGCTCCTCTTGCTCCTCTTGCTCTGACACTCCTTCGATATGGCTCCTCTTGCTCTGGCACTCCTCCGATATATGTGGCTCCTCTGGCTTGGTCCGCTCCTCTTGGCTCCTTTTGCTCCTCTTGGCTCCGATATGCTCTATTTCCTCCTCTTGAATATTGCCATATTGACATCAATGACAATCTGTGTCCAACATCTCCCGATTGCCAATTGAATCTAGACAGTTGATCTGCGCACCCAATCCAACGGTCAATATCGCATCTTGACATATCGCATTGGCATATCACATTCGCTACGGCCTAGGGGTTCTTCCCTTATACCATGGCATACGCCGACACTGATCTGCTGACGGCAATATCGCAATCGCTCCATCGCATATCGCCCAGTCGCATGTCGTTATGCCTGGGGTCCCGATATCAGGTGAAGGCCTACCTTCGATGCGATAAGTTGGGGGTTCCTTCCACCCTTGCCTTAAGTCCCCCGCTTAACCCTTCCAATGTGATTTTCCTTTATAAGGCCTTTAGCTCATTTTTAGAAGAAATGCCTCCTTTTTCAAAGGACAAAGGCAACATTCTTTCTGCGATAACTTCTTCACCCGAAGTCCATTTTAGCCCATTCAAATTGTAGTAGATTCAGAATGAAAAGATCTACGCAATGGGACTATTTCCAGGAGCAGCCCTTGACTTTAATTTTCCTCTATGAAGAACACTTTAGACTTAGAAGTCTATCCAAGATCCATTTTAGATCACACCTTCCCACTAAAAGAACTTTTGGTCTCCAAAAGACTGACATACTGATCTGAATAGTAAATGAGAGTAACAGAACCCTCTTCTTTTAGCCTCCATACACTTGCCTTGCATAGTGCCTCTGAACCAAAGCCTTTGACCACTTTCCTTCCTGGATTTGCTGGTCTTCCTGGGAAGAACTGTTTTCCTCCTTGACTTCATGCAAAACTCCTATTGAGACGGTCACATAAGGTAGTTTGAACTTCTCTTCCTTGATCATTGATCCAAGGTAGCTCAAACCAATATGAAGTTACATCTTCTTCACAATATTTTCATTTGTATCTGTTTGACAAGTTGTCAACAACAACTGTTAACAACAATAAAAATACAGACAACAACTGGATGGCCTAAATTCCTGCTTCAACAAAAGAAACATATTTTCACATCTTGTGAATACTTCCATGTCTTACATCTCCATACAAATGATGGACTAGATACCAAGCCCACAAAACATGCCTTTAAAACAAATGACCCTTCAAGTCAAGCATGTAGAAAAAGACCTATAGGACTCTTTTTCAAAAGATGAAACACTTCATCATCGTCTCCATCTTGGAGACCAAATCAACTTTTTTCAATTCAATATTGCATTACATGCATGCCAAAGCAATCAACCCTTCAAGTTAATTACACATAAATGTTCAAATACAAGGAAATCATCAACATCCCTGTGTTCATGCATATCAAGCTTATGTATGCATTTCATCTTTCAACTTTCGCTTAAGCACATTGTACTTTCGAAGCTAAAATGAAATATAATGTTGCAGCAATAAAGTGAGTCTCCTACTCAACTTTTTTTCCATTCACCATCTTGGTAAAAACCTACAACTTGCATTCCATTAGCAAAGAAATGAAAATAGATGCATCAATAGACATGCAATCTTAATTGGATAAGAACTTTAACCATTTCTTACCAATCCATTTCAAAGGTCTTTCCTTTGTCTGCACATCAGCATCAACATGTGAATCATCATGAAACACATCATCCATGGAAACTTCCTTTCCATTTCTGCCATCTTCTCTTTCCACCTTCTTCAGCTTTCATGGAAGCAGTGTTGGATTCAAAGTCCAACATTTTGCAGCAAGATGTCCTTGCTTATGGCAGTAGGTGCAACACATGTGCATCCTCTTGACAACATGACTTGCCTTGTCCAATGGACCTTTGGCTTCTTGCTTCCTTTCCTTCAAAAGTTTCATGTATGTGGCCATTCTCTTCCAACATCTAGAAACATGATGGTTATCCAAACCACAAAAGGAACATGCAACTCTTTTCCAATGCTTACATGGAAATTTATCATGTTGAACATAATCAAAAGGAATATGGTTAGAACCAGATTTATACCTTTCTCTTTCATCTTTATTGCCTTCATGAGGAGGTGAATCAAATGAAGAGGTGGCTCCTTTGGAACACCATCAATCTCTTCAAGGCTATTAGAGTTTCCACAACTCTCCGGTTCAAGTGTGTGCTTCTGAACAGCTGCATCCTGCAAATTTTCAAGCTATTGCATTCCTCCTGAATACAATCTTCACACTCTTGAGGTAGAAGACCTGAAATGAAACTCCTTCTTGGAACTGTTTCAATGGCCTTCATGGCAGCTTTGGAACTTCCTCCATAAGACTGTCCATAGCCAAGACCCAAATACTTAGGCCTTTCCTCAACCATTATTGGTTCAACAATACCTTGTGCATGTTTACCCAAGCCTTTTCCTTCATAGCCCATCTTGGACATTAGCTTGGAACCTATGCCTCTGGTATGTTTTTCAAAAGAACCAATATAAGAATTCTTAGAAGAATTTGAAGACAAACAAGAACTATTTACCTCTTCTTCAAGCTGATACTTGACTAAGGCTTCTTTGGCAACAAAGAGTTGTGTCTCCAACTCATGCATCCTTTTCAGGTTCATATTTGAAATATGAAGTTGCCGCTCCATTTCCTGCGATTTGTCAGAAAGCAATTGCTTCTCTTCCTCCACAAAATTCAACTGCTCTCTAAGTATGCTGCTCTTCCTTCCATCCTCATACATTTCTCTCACCATATCCATCATGGTGGACAAGTCTTACTTCATGTCTTCATCAAAGACTCTTGTGAAGAAAGAAGAATTTGAGGACTCACTTGTAGAAGTTGTCATTATTCCAATGAACAAAAGAACTTCAAACAAGATTAACAAAGAGCTTATCCAAGCAACCTTTTGCAACAAACCTCTTGTGCTTCAAGGATTGCTTTGAGGTCCTTTGGGATAAGAAGAATGCCTTCAACCCTTCTTCCTTCTTGTCCTCTCCTGGACTTAGCTAACAATAGCTTTCCCTTCACCTCTGCAAACTCACACAATAGTTAGTTTGCAAATAAGCATACAATCAACCTTTGACTGTTTAAACACCTTTCAGACAAGCAATCTTTGCTCTGTCAATCAAGCATTCTGATATAACCTTATTTGAAGGTGGGGTTAATCAAACTTAAGCTCTGATACCACCTGATCTGAAAATGGGGCACTAAAGGCTTCTTGTCTAGCTTACAAAAACCTCTCCCACTATAGAGCTTATATATTCCCAAGATCTTATGATTAACCAAATGCGGAACTAATAAGTGCTTGAAAATAGGTGTATGCTGGTGTTTGTTTTTAAACTGTTTATGTGCTTTAAGTTTATTGGCTTGAACTGATATAAAACATATAACAACAATTAAAGTAGCAAATACAATGCAGTAACAAGCAATCACACATAACAACAATATAATATGGAGTTCACCCAAAACTCTTGGGCTACGTCTCCTTGAGCTCTAGTCAACTTGACTAGGCTCTCTGGGATTATGGCATAAGTCCTTTTACAAGCTCCACACTCAACTCCATTGGTTTACACAGAACACAATGGGCTTAGAACACCATCTTATCCCTGGCTCTGAAGCTCTCCGACTTTCTGGCTCTGGCTCGTGGCTCTGGCTTTAGCTCTGGCTCTAGCTCTGGCTCTCGACTCTGTCTTTGGCTCTGGCTCTGGCTCTAGCTCTGGCTCTTGGCTCTTGGCTCTTGGATTTGGCTCTATGAGCTATCAGCAGTTCGCTCGACCTCCAAGCGTGTTATGAAACCAGCTCAAGAAAAGATAGAAAATATAGATCAACGCCTTAGAATTCAGCCTCTTCGAGGGGGCAACCTCCTTTACATTACATAAATGAACAATTCTTGGATGATACAAATAAAAAGACCTCCTTTCTATATATAGGAGTCTAAGGGGTCATAACATAATCAGAGCCGACATAACAATAATAATGTAAGGGCACAATAATAACAATAGTGGGCTTCTATGGGGCAGAATAGTAACAATATGGGCACTACATGGGTAAATCAATATAATAAGTGGGTTGTACTAATGACAATAAGGGGTTACACTAGTAGTATAGGGGCCTAACATGCCCCTCTCCTTCAAAAAGCGTTGTCCTCAACGCTTGAGTAGTTCTTGATGCTTCTGTATGAAATTCTTGTCCTTCCCATGTGGAATCTTCAGCGGGTAAGTTCTTCCACTTGATGAGATACTCTGAAATTGATCGATTTCGTAGCTGTCGGGTTCTTGTTTCTGCGACTGCTCCAAGTTTCGATATGATTTTTCCTTCCTCTTCAATTTCACAGCAATATTGTTTGAATTGGGATCTTTTGCAACTTTTGAATAAGTGGCCATACTTCTTCATCCTTCTTCCATTCATCCCTTGCTTCGTTTATCCAATCTGGTTGGATAATAGAAATAGCACAAAACAATGCTTCCACATCCTCATCCTTGAAGAGTCTTCCCATTCAGTAAGGTCACCATTTTTTAAGTGCATGTAGTATTGCCAACATTTCCTTCTCATAAATAGCTTGCTTGGGATGTATTAGTAAAAATACCCAATCACCTACATCAAAACATTTTTCAGTATGATGTTGATCTACCTGTTGTTTCGTTTGATTTTGCACCAAAGTCGCATTATCCTTTAAAATTTGGAGAACTTGTTGTTGATGCTCGATGTGATCGTTCACTGCTTGAACCTTTTTCTTCTTGATATGTCCTTCTATCTCTAGAGTTTGAGGAGTGGTAATTTCTTCCAATCCTTTACAGGATATGGTCAAATTCATTTCTTGATGCTCAATGTGAACTTTCACTTCTTGAACATTTTTCTTCTTGATATGTCCTTCTATCTTGATAGTTTGAGGAGTGGTAATTTCGACCAATGAATTACAAGATATGGTTGGATTCATTTCTTCTTTCTCGATGTGATCTTTCACTTCTTACACCTTTTTCTTCTTGATATGTCCTTCTATCTTGAGAGTTTGAGGAGTGGTAATTCTTGCCAATGCTTTACAAGATATGGTATGATTCATTTATTCTTTCTCTAGGGTGGGGTCCTGGCGTATGTCTTCTTCTTTTGATGTTTCTTGATCCTTTTGTTCCTCCTCTTCATATTCTATGTAAAATAATTTCTTCTCAGCACACTTATGACCTTTAGTGCATTTGCTATCACAATTGTAACAAAGCCCTTTTTCTCTTTTTTCTTCCAATTGTTGTGGTGTAACCCTTGTAGGTTGTGGAAGGCTAGGGGAAACAACACTTCCATCTTTATAGTTGTAAGGGCTATGCTTCCTGGTTTCCATAATTTTGCTTTCCACTATGTCACAAAGCCCTTTTACTCTTTCCAATTGTTGTGGTGTTGCTGTAAAGAAGGTGTTGCTCTTTGTATCCTCATAATGTGCTATTATTTCCTCCGTGAAAATTGACCACGTAATAAGTTATTTACGAGAACAAAGCCCTTCATACCATAAAAATTGATCTGGTTCTAAATATGAATATGCAATACATACCTTTTGTAACAGCGGTACACCATGTAGATCAAAATATTGTTCCATCTGAAGTATCCAATTTATTGGATCCTTGCCATTAAACTTCCTCATCTTGCTTTTTCTTGATTTTAGGAGCTCGATCTTGAAACGACTGTCACTTTGTACTTTCAGATCTTTAAGTTCTGAAATTGTGACCTGTAGTAGCCCTCTATGTCCTCTTTCCAATGCCACTAATCTGATCCAAATTGGATTCTCCAAGAAAGTGTTATGCACAATCTCCCAAGATGACCTCATTATAGACCTTTCCAGAAGAGCAAACTTTTATGAAGTGCCACATGTCACTGTTTCGACCTTTGGCTCTAAAAACTATCTACAGGAAACTACAGTCCGTTCTCTTTCTGTACCTTCTTACAAAATTTCAATCCGATGCTCAGAGAGAAAGTTATGGCGATTTTCCCCAGGTGACCTGTTTGGAATGTAATTCAGGAGTCTGCAAAAAGACCAAGTTCCTCAGATCATATCTCCACAAATATAGCGCGAAAAGCTTTGAAATTCGAGTCCAAGGTTCATTGCGATTTCTTCTCAAATGGGTTTCTTTTTAGCTTCTGAAACATCGCAAAAATAAAAATAAAAAATAAAAATAAAAAAAAATAAAAGAGAAAGTTATAGCGAAAATTCTACGATGACCTATTTGGAGCAATGAAGCCCTAGAATCCAAACCTCTGATACCAAATGTTGTGAAACCAGCTCAAGAAAAGATAGAAAAGATATATCAACGCCTTAGAATTCAGCCTCTTCGAGGGGGAAACCTCCTTTACATTACATAAATGAACAATTCTTGGATGATACAAATGAAAAGACCTCCTTTCTATATATAGGAGTCTAAGGGGTCATAACATAATCAGAGCCGACATAACAATAATAATGTAAGGGCACAATAATAACAATAGTGGGCTTCTATGGGGCACAATAGTAACAATATGGGCACTACATGGGTACATCAATATAATAAGTGGGTTGTACTAATAACAATAAGGGGTTACACTAGTAGTATAGGGGCCTAACAAAGCGACTGTCTCAACAACTTTCAGTGCTCTGGTTTTTCACTCGACCTCCAAGCAACTCCAAAAAATTCATCAGCTGCCTGCGCTTCCTGCTACCTCATCAGTTGAGCTCTTTGGCTTTCTTGAGGCATCCTTCTGGCTCTGCGGCTTCCCCAACTGTTTCTCTGCGTGTAATCATTCCTTTGCGGCTTCTTTTTCTCCTTGTCTCTTCGACTGGCCATCTGGCTCTGTGGCTCTCTCTGTGTTACAAACACATCATTGTCTATAAAATTCCCACTTGCAGCATGGCACAATGATCAGGGGTAGTTACAAATGAATTAGGGCCCTCCATTAGGCAAAACCCGAAAATGGAACAAAATTCCAATACACAGAGTTTTACCGGAAATACACTATCGGGCGCAAAATCCGGACTTCAAACATTATGAAATCGCCCCTATAAACCCTATCGAGTCCGACTTTCATTGGCATATCACAATCGCATAAGAGGGAGGTCTAAAAACCTCAATACACGAGAATACACAGAAATCCTGAAAAACCAGATTTCAAATTTTATGCAATCGGGTCTTTAAATCCCATCGGGGCTGTGCTTTATTGCTTATCGCAATCGCATTGGCCTTGGCATCGGGGATCGCCGATCACCGATTGTCGATCAAATCCTAACCGTTGATATGCTCCTTGATCGAACGGTCGATATTGCATCGCATGTCGCTATCGCAACGACCCTTTGTATCGAGGACACCAATCTCCCAACATCGATTGAATCTGGACCGTTGATCTGCACACCCGATCCAACGGTCGATTTCGCATCTTGACATATCGCATCGGCATATCGCATTCGATATGGCCCAGGGGTTCTTCCCTTATACCATGGCATATGATGGCGCCGATATCGCAATTGCTCCATCGCATATCGCATATCGCCCAGTCGTATGTCGCTATGCCTGGGGTGCCGATATCGGGGGAAGGCCTACCTCCGATGCAATAAGTCGGAGGTCACAGTTAAGGGTTCCTTCCGATGTGATTTTCAATTATAAGGCCTTTAGCCCATTTTTAGAAGAAATGCCTCCTTTTTAAATGGACAAAGGTAACCTTCTTTATGCGATAACTTCTTCACTCGAAGTCCATTTTAGCCCATTCAAATTGCAGTAGATTCAAAATGAAAAGATCTACGTAATGGGACTATTTCTAGGAGCAGCCCTTGACTTTCATTTTCCTCTGTGAGGAACACTTTAGACTTAGAAGTCTATCCAAGATCCATTTTGGATTAGTGCAGTTCGAGTGGAGGAAGTGTGATCGGTGTGTGAGATGGATCTTCAATGCATACATATGAGTGATGAGGAGCCTTGGGTGATTGAACAATTTCCGGATCGGGAGCGAAACCAACCTTAAGACAGTGAGGGCCTGACATAACCATTAGCTCGGGTTGAAGTGTCTCGATGGTCTGTGGGGTTTCAACTTCGTTGACAGATGGATCTTTGTAGACTAGTGGCTTAGACGGATTAAAAACGAGTGAATCGACATCATGATCGGATGATGAGGTGAAGAGATCATGACAACCAAGATCAGAAAATTCAGGATGTTGGTCGGCATCCTCATGATTTGATGAATCACACAGAGGGGTAGATGATAAGGAAGGATGTTCACCCTCTGCATTTCCGGAAAGAGCTAATGAAGGATCAAGTGGATTTTCAATGAATGATTGGTCCTCTCCGTTGTTGGATGATGGGCTAACATACAATGTGTCCTACGAAAGATCAACAATGGTTGCATTTGTAGATGAAGACACACATGCAAAATCAAGGATGGCAGGTTCACCGACAATGTTAGGAAAGAACGGAGGGGGATCGGATGGAAGGGAGTCATCCTTTGTCGAGTGTTGATGCTCAAGCTCCCACTCATACTCTTCATGAATGACAGTGCATGTTGGTTATGCAACACCAACTCCGTCAATGGGTTGTTCCTCATTCACAACAAGTGAAGAGTCTGGAATGGATGAACACAAGACAACATCATCTGGAGGAACACCCGGGTGCAAAGACGAAGGTCATAGAAAAGAAAGCCTATGAGAACTCGAAGGACTCACAACCAAATCTGTGTGAAAATTGAGTGGAGTGATGTTGGGAGAGTGTGAAGGTTGAACAGGTGTACAAGCATGATCCTCAACATCACTAGGAAATGGTGGAGCTGTTGAATGAGAGGGAGGCAGACAGTCAGTTGAGACAGTGCCCACTCCCACATGAGATTGCGCATCTACATCAATGAAGAAGGTTAAGCGAGGTTTGATCTCAAACTTTCTCTTTGGATAGGCAGATTTCTTAAGACAATAATTGAACTGGTCCCAAAGATAAGCAAATTTCATTTGGCTCCTAGGAGCTTGAAACTGTAAGTCACGGAAGCGCTACCAAAAACAAATAACGTATTCATGCAGAGCCCTCCGTCACTGTAACAGTTTCTAGTCAAGATGGTTCGGATCAAAATGATAGAACGTGTCTCCAATAAGATCACAGAAGTTCTCACATGAGTGCACGGTGTTAGCCGGTAGGCTGAGCACCTAACTAAATGGAGATTCATGAAGTGTGTGTGCAAGCATCAAACCAGCCTGTTCATCAATAAACTCATCTTCCTCATAAATCATGGAAAGAAAGTTACATAAGTGCTCAGGCCAGGCCACTTCACCATCATACATGTGAGTGGACAAGAGATTGAAAAGCTTCCCCGAGATGGAAACATCTTCACGGTTCAAAAAACACCTCGGGGGAAGAAGAGTGCAAGAATCCATGAAAGATATGCAAAGGTTCAAAACTGGATAAGAGGACACAGCTTGTCATTAGGCCCTCCTTCTAGCGCCAGAAATGTTGACTGTGCTGGACTCGCCAACATGTCAAGGGAATCTCCCTGGTAAGAAGTTGCAATTAGACCTCAGACCATTGGCGTAGGAGGCCCAATAGTGGGTCATAAGGTAATGCCTTGACCGCGATGTCACACAGAGGCAAGTAAGATAACTTTGGTAGTAGCAAGGGTGTGACTGATGCAATGAGTCAAGGAAGGTGTATGAGAGATTCCAACACTTCGAAAGGGGAAGGAGGTGAAGGTGAGTTCTAGGTTGAAAGGGATCAATCCAAACTCGGTTAGGAACACACAACACAAAGGACATGCACAGTCCACTTGGATGCGGCAGTCAAATCATACAAGGTAAGATAACACATACAACATTCACGAATGAGTCCGAGACGAGTGTGATGGTTGTTATAGCAAGGTTCAAGTGAAAGGTCTGTCTGATGTCCGGCAGAGCAGTCGACACAGACGGTGACAACATTAACAACATATGCAACACATTAACAACAAGATTCATATAATTGCATGTGAATCAGTTCATACACAAGTACGTAAGTTAAACAAAACATATCATTAAGGCAACTAGAGCAGTCTAACTACAATAACAACATATGCATGAAAATGTGTTGGCTCTTATTGTATAAAGAAGTGTAAGTCGCAATCATACAATACATCCATGTAAACCTGCTAGCCCCAACAATGGAACGTTACACTCACATTCGCTTGCTCCTCCAAAGAGATGTACTAGCTCCGTGTAGTGGAGAAGCCAAGGTGCATTACAATATTGTCCAAGCCTTCTTCAAAATAGTCTTAGTAGAATCTTGGTTGACAAAAAGCCCATACAATGAGTTATGAGGGACTATTTATAGCAAAGGGTGGGGTGACCTTTGACATTCCCCTTTGTGACAGTTCAAATACCCTCATGACTCTTCACCTACTCTATGACTGTTACATCCAACTGTTGACACTTGACTTACACTTGACATGACTCAACATTACAATGCACATGTACTCATGTGAGACAACATGGCTTGAGAAAGCCTTGCAAGACATCACTGACACTCGGTCCGTTGTGGTGAGACCAACTCTTTGACATGATTGTGACGGTGAAGCTGGTGACCCGATACCAAGCTTGGTCATCCATGTTGGTGTGCATGCACCTCATGGTGACATCTTGCTGAAGCGAACTCTTGTTTTCATTGCAACCATTGCATTGATTCAGCCCCTTCATCCAACTCATATGCTAACATGCGCATGGTCTTCTTGGGTGCGGCTGAACCGACGTCACACTGATGCATAGTGTTTGTGTTGATCTTCAAGTGTGTGCTGGTGGTCATGCGCATCAACTTGCTGAAGTACTCGTTCGAGTCCAGTTGGACTTGCTTCTTGTCTTCGCCTTGGTGAGTGTGTTGAATGGGTTGGATTGCATGTGTGTGCACAATGACATGCATGCTGCTGAATCCCTTGAATGAGATCAACCACACTACTCACCATGTCTACTCTCTGTTAGCTGCTGGGATGGATCTTTAACTTGTTCGGGCATAGTTTCATCCATGAGCGCACGTTGTGCCCACTGCTGTTCCTGATCCTGCTGCAGCTGATTTGTTTGTCTACATAGCTTCATGTTCTTCCTGAGTTTCTGCTTCAACACATGCAACTCCTTTTTAACATCTTCTGCCTTCGCGCGATCTTCATGTCGTGCTGTCACTTCATAGCCCGAGTCTCCAAAGTTGCTTTCATTATCAGTGGATCTGCTTGATCTTGCAACTTTGCTCTACCTCTATGTTGTCAAACACCTTCCTCTTGCATTCGCTACGTTCATTACATTCTATATGCTACCTTCAGTTGTTGTTCATGATGCTTCTCACTGTGAGGCTACTACTTGATGTCCATGTCGACGAACAACTTGATGTCTTTATGAGAAGGCAAGCTCATAGACACTTGATCAACTGCATCCTCAAGCATGCTTTGAACGGTGTCTTCTTCTTTGCTCTCCTGGAAACCATTGTACCTATACTGCTGAGAGGCAAATAAACACCTAGGATACTTGGAGTCATGGAAACACTCATGGAAAGCAATCTATCATTTCAAAACCAAAATGAACGTGAGAACTGACTTGTAACATACCTGGGTGAATGATCATGAACTTTGTGCAATTTCGGCTGGGAGGTCGGGAGCCCGACTGCCAAGACTGCACAAGGCATAGTCCGGGCTGCTGGAAGACTGACTGACTGTTGGAACTGCGCAATGCATAGTCCAGTCTAGCTGCTGACTACTGGAATTGCGCAATGCACAATTCCATCTAAGAAAGACTATTGGCCTAGGGACAGATTTGTGAAATTTCTTGGGCCAAGCAGCCAATGTACTCCAGAATTGCACAAAACAGTCCTGGAGGTTAGTGCTGGGCAAGAATGCACAAATATGGAGAGGAAGGTGAGCCTTCCTTTGCTAGATTGCGCAATGCAGCCTTGGTGAAGGCAAAGCCTGAACCAAGGTTAGCCCGACTTGCCGATGGGCAACTGAAAGCAAGTAAGTCAATGAATTCATGGTGACACTAAGTGATAGCAGAAGTGATTAACAGTGCATGCAAAACATGAATGGAAGATTTGCCGAACAAATCAACATGCATGTGGGTGAGGGAGTTCGCTGGTTGGGCGAACGTCTACGCAAAACAATTTCATGCATGCGACAGCAGTGAGATAGCAATGAAAACTAGAACAGAGCTAGGACAAGCTAGAATACATGTAAACGACAACAAGCATTCAAAGAAATCAAGCAAACAGTACTCCCACAAGCGAAAACAGAAAAAGCAACAAAAATGCAGCAAAAGGCATGCGAAGCGAGATTACCCCAAAACAGCTAAGTTGAATGTGCCAACTGCTCCTAGATGTGATGTGGGATGTCATAGCTGCAAGGTTGATGTGAGGAATGAGCTCTACACTTCTGATTGATGAGTTTTGATGTGCATGCCACAAATCTAGGGCAAGCGACACTCAGTGGGAGGTTTCTGAATTGCTCCTTGCATGTAGCTTCCAACTGCTAAACATTGATCCCTGAAACAAGGGATGCCTTTTCATGTTGCCTTGGGAGAAGCAACCAATGCATGCAAGTCTGTTTTGCTCAGTCCCGAAGGGAGACGGTCAACTTTGCTGCACATGTAAGAGACTGCTCGACTGCTGGAGAAAAATGCGCATTTCTAGCTGGGAGTTGGGCTGACTAAGGGTTGCACAATTTTTGGGCAGACCAGTTGACTACTACCCAAATTTGTGCAAATCTTGAGCTGAACAGCCTGTTGCTGGGAAAATTTTTGCAAATCCTGCTTGAAGGGTTGGTTGGGAGGATTGCACAATCTTGGAGCCCAACAGGTTGTCAAAGAGGATTGCACAATTCCTGGAGGGAAGGCTGGTTTCCCTCTAGGAATGCGCAATTTTCAAGGGGAAGCTAATCAGCCTGCAGCTGGACCAAGTCCTAGTGAGCAACCTGTGAGGGGAATGGATCAACTGTGATCGATAGGCTGCCTTTTTGCAAGGAAAACTTATGAAGCTTGATTACTTGACGAAACAAGACAAAGTGTTGTGCAAGGTTGGTAGGGAGGCTCCAAAACAGGTTAAGGCAAAATTTTAGAGGGTGTTGTAGCCACTACAATAGGGCCAAAGGCCTGATGGAGAGACAGAGAAACTACCAATTGTAGCGAAACGTTTGAATCCTGATGGCAACAATGTTGACGAAACCTTGATGGCCAAGGGCATGTATTAGACGTGGCTCTGATACCAATGTAACAACCAAAAGTTGTATACGCAACGAAAATATTAAAATACTTCATAGACAAAGACATACATCGTAGGATAGAATAGTAAATTGTATATTTTATTAAAGAATTGACGTAGGATGATTACAAATGAGAATGAGGGTCCTATATATATAGCTAGGTAAGTACCCTTTCACGAACAAGCATGTATGTAGAGACATGCCTCTTTGTTTAACTAATTATTTAATTACACATTATTATGATTATTATTTATTATCTACTTTTATTTATTTTTACATAATTTATGTTCATAACATTGCCTTCCCCTTCAAAAAGCTTTGTACTCAAAGCTTGTTGATGAAAGGACTTGATCTCTTTTTCTTCTATGAGGTTCTTGTCGTCTCAGGACAATCATCTTTGTCAATACAAGTTGATATGATCCTTGGAGTGATATATAAAATTGTCGTACTCAGAATGGATCAGACCATCCTAGATTAATCTTATGGGGAATCTTTTGATCCTTGGAGATGTGTGGTTAATAGTTATCGTATGACTGGATTGAGCTCACTTCAATATTCTTCGGAACATAAGTTTGTTGTTTGTGTACTGAGTGATATAGATTTGTAGATTGATTAAGGTGTCTACTCTTGTGATTTAGATGTAGATAAGGAGTTTTTCTTGTTTGAACTTCCTTTAACGTTTTTATGGCAATTTCTTGATTTCCTTCAGGCATTGTTGTTGTTGAATTGATTACTGAATCGTCATTTGGGGTGTCCGTTGTTTGAAAAACAACCTCTGAGTATGTCTTTACTTCAGTAGGATTTGGATTGGCAAGAACTATGAGTTTAGTGGAATCGATGTTTGGTTCTTCAGCTTGGATTGTTACTTCTAGAGATTTTGATGCTTCTTTTGCGTCAAGTTCTTCGAATCTATTCTTCAATGATTTCTTATTGGTCTTAAGTTTTTTAATCTGGTTAAACAAATTTTAGTTATGATTTTTTAGACGTAAAAGTTCTTCTTCTTATGAATTGTTGACCTTGTCATTATTATCCTTTTCTTGATCTTTTAATTTTTTTATTTGTTCTAATAACCTTTGATTCAGGGTCCTTAAACATAAATTTTCTTCTTCCTTCTTTGATAGATTCTCATTAAATTCCTCCTTAGAACTTTCATTTTCTTTCTTTAATTTTTGTTTCTTAACCTTGGATTTTTTAATCTGTGAAAGTAATTCTCATTGTGGTTTCTTAGATGCCAAATTTCTTCATTGTGTTTCGTTGATTTTGCATGAAACTGATCTACAAGGTCTTTATGTCTCTTCGCTGAGGCTTCTCTCTTTTGTTGAAGTTTCATGATCTCTTCCTTCAATAGTTTTATTTGCATATGCTCATTGTTTTGATGTTCTTCTGTATTAAATAGTCTTCCACACCTTGGACATTTTAAATTGCAACTTTTTTGAATATATGTATATCCAATTACGTTTAGACAAGATGGACATTTAGTCCAAAATATTGATTCTTGTGTGGAACTCATTTTGACTTCTTTCTTGCTTTGTCGAGAAGAAATTAGGTTTTATGTAATCATCTTCTTTTTTCTCTTCTATTGTCTCTCTTAATATAACCTTTTTTTCCTTGTACTCTTTTTCCTCTGCTCTTTTTTTTTAAAGGGCCAAAGGGTTGATGGAGAGATGAAGAAACTACCAATTGTAGCGAAACGTTTGAATCTTGATGGCAACAATGTTGACGAAACCTTGATGGCCAAGGGCCTGTATCAGATGTGGCTCTGATACCAATGTAATGACCAAAAGTCGTATACACAACAAAAATATTAAAATACTTTGTAGACAAAAACATCCATGGCAGGATAGAATTATAAATTGTATATTTTATTAAAGAATTGATGTAGGATGATTACAAATGAGAATGAGGGTCTTGTATATATAGCCAGGTAAGTATCGTTTCACGAACATGCATGTCTGTAGAGACTTGCCTCTTTGTTTAACTATTTATTCAATTACACATTATTATGATTATTATTTATTATCTTTTTTTTTACATAATTTATGTTCATAACATTTGAATGTATAGTTTTTCTTGTGCATTGCTGGGAGGTCTTCCTTTGGCCATTCCAGGTGAGGGGATGTTTGGAAGTGCTAGCCTGGATTTATGATTGTTTCATGGTGAAATCAGGTTTAGGTGTCCAGCAGAGTTGGGTTCTCTGGCTGTTATAGCTCCAAAACTCACTCTTATGGTTTGTGATGCTGCACTCATGGCCTAGGGAAACCCCTCCTTCCAGACATGGTCCTAAAATTTAAAAAACGGTGTTTTATCCCTTATACGCGACATTGCCCTGAGTTAAACGCGTGTATACGCAGGTAGGCATATACCCAACCCACGTATATGTATTAAAACACTTAAAAAAATATAAAACTCCTTAATTTCGGGCGGAGATCGCGGGTTTTACCTGCTGATCACCTGTTAGTGCCCGTGGCCCAACTGTTCCCAACCAACTCCCAACTAAAAAACTACTTTGGGAGAGGTATAAAAAGACCTCAATGGGAAGGCCTAAGGGAGGAGAGAAGAGAGAGAAAGGTTATTATGCTGATATTTTTCCCCTGATCAGGTCTGAAGACCCTTGTGCCTTCTGCATTTCCCCCATTTGTACAAGAAACCCTTGTTTCCTTGTGTGTTGATGTTCATCCATTACTTGTGACATCATGGAGAAAGTCATGGAAGGAGTTTGTTAAAGGCTTGAGGCTGGACGAATCCGGAAGGAAGCTTTGCTTGGAGCCTGCGGAAGGTGACTTAGGTGAAATTATTCCTTTTTTTACTTTATTTGTCTATAATAAAAGAAACACATGTCTTGGTTATTGATACGAACCTTCTTTATGTTTATGATATTCATGTTAGAATTCATATGTGAATGGTTGTTTATATTTCATAACTAACTACCTTTCTTTATAACGTGAAGATGGTTTCTTTATAAGTTTTTGTCCATATTCTGTTGTGTTCTTTGGAATTGGTTGTTTTGCAGGACAAAGGAGCAAGAGGAACTTGAAGAAGGGTTTAGACCCTTGAGGACCTTCTCAGACATAGGACCTAAGGTACGTTCCCTTATCATAGAATTTGCTTATAATAGCATAATGGTTGTCTGAATGTGTGTTTCTCTGTATAGACAACTTTCAGTCTGCTAGGGTTTCAACCCAAAAGCCCTAGGGGAACATTTCCCTCAACAGAATTGGTGACTCCGCTGGGGACAACACTCTTGTTGTTCCTGGTTTGGGTGTTTTCAAGCCAATCAGGGCTCAGCTGCCTGTTTGCTTGCTGTTGCTGTGTGGTCTGTTCTTGAATTCTAAGTTTTGCTAGTTTCTTCAGTTTGTTTTTTATTTTTCTTGAAACCTTTTATATACGCTGTTTTTCTTAGTTACAGAGGCATATATACGCATGTTTCCTTAAGTGAACCCGCGTATACGCAGGTTTCCTTAGTTACAGTCGCATATACACGCAGTCTGTACATCAGTACAGTCGCGTATATATAGCAATTTTCAAGATTTTTAAATCTTTTTATCTCTGAAGGTCTGTCTGGTAGTTTGATTCAGTCTGAAACAGTCATTTTCCAGTATCAGTTGTTTGTTTTACAGCAAGCATCTTGTTCCAAATTCTCTCTGATTGTAAGGGGTATTGGTCTTGTTTTTGTTATTGCAAGCGTCATCGTTTTTGCTAAAGCACGCAAGATTTCTTGCTAGGAATCTTGGCTACTCTGGTTCATCAGGGCAGGAAGATTGATCTCAATCTTTGTGTTAAATCTTGCTTTTGGTGATTTTTTGTTTGCTTGACAAAACCGCTTTTTGTGACCACCCACTTCTTTGTTTCATGAAAGTTGTTGATTGACACTTTCTTGAAATTTGTCTTTTTGATCTTTTTGGTCTTTGTTGCCAAAGCTTTCATTGCTGCTTTTGATTGTTAAGAGCATCCTTAAACACATTTCTTTTTGTTGAGTTTTCATCCATTGTGTGGTGTCAACTTGCGAAAGTGTTTGTTGCCTATTCTTCAGCCACAAAGTTTCAGTCTTGTTGAGAGCATTGTTGAAAAGACTTTTTTGTTGTTGTTTTTGAAGAAAACTTTTTGAAAAACTTAGTTTTGCTTTCTTGAACTTTTTTTCATTTGGTTTCCTTTTAGTGAATGAAAGTGCTTTATGTTTGTCTTGGAACTTGTTTTTAGTTTTTAGACGAAATGAATGGTAGCATATCATATTCCATCTAGACATTTTAAGTGGAAAAATAAAAATTGATAAGCAAGCAACTTTCATTTCTTGTTTTTAGAGTAGTTTTGAATCTTGCATCAACATATATTTGTTGCATTAGGATAGATTTGCATATATTTTTAGGCATACATAGCTTTGTTAACTTTTGTGAGTGTGAAGCGTGAATTAACGAAAAGAAAAGAAAATTTTGTTTTATTAGAAGTTCCTCTGAACCCTGTAGAAATTGCTTTTCATCGAAAAATGAAAACAAGTGCATGTGCATGTAGTTAGGTTTTTATTAATTTCTTTTGCGTCAAAAACACCACTAGTTTCACTTCCGTTATCCCGTGACTTAAAGAACAACCTATTTTAAAATCAAGCGCTAATTAAAATTCACTAAAACTTTTTTTTAAGTTAGATACACCAACAAGTTTTAGGATTTTAGGGCCTTGGATTAGGCGAGTGGAGAGTTAACTCTCCAAGGCCATTTAAACGTCAAATGTAGGAGTCTGAATAGCGAGTGAAAATCCAATAGCGTTAGGAAGACCAGGAAAGCTCCGGATCTAGGAGTTAAGCACGAGGGTCTGTGAAGATAGGGAAGAGAGATACCACCTCTCCTACTTGTCCGAACTTACCTCACGACTGTTCCGCCTGGCTTCTGCGACGGGTTGGTATCCATAGTTGCTGCTCCTAGGGATCTACACAGGTGGCTGCGGAGGGGAATCTCGTGGCACCTGAGGTCGACGTTGCATCACTCTTAACGGTACTACTGGAGGGCACCCTTGCGAAGCTTGGGGGCTTGCACTGGCGCAGGCTGTTGTTAGGAGGTCAGCGTAACTTCCTCTGTTACCTTCGCTGATAGGACTGGACCCTCATCATCCCAGACTATCTTCAGAAGGCCCCTTAATTCACTTTCTTGTATTTTGGTGTCCGATCTTAATCACCCGGAGCGGAAATACTTGGAAGTTGTTTGACTGGCTGATATCTTCAGGGACTTTATAGTGTGTGCTCTGTGCTCTTAGTTGGCCTACCTTTCAATTTTTTGAGTCTTTAGTTAGATCTTAACAAAAAATTCAAAGTGGTTGACCGATCACCTAGACGGTCTCAAAGACTTCGTGGCCTTTCACCACCAAGTTTAGAGCCTTCTCCTAGAAGACGCAGAGGTAATACTGCTGATGGGTTTCGTGCCACGACAGTTGATGTATCAGGGATTGATCCTCCTCTCGGGGGCATTAGTGTTCAAGCAAGGCCTGACACTTCCGCAGAACAAGAGAGGAACACTCCAGTTCTTTCTCGAGTTCTCTTTCAAGCAGAGAATAACATAGAGGTAGAAGAACTCTCAGAGTCGTTAGCGGCTCTGAATTCTCACCTACCATCTAGTCATTCAGACGTATTACAATACGTTGGGACTCCGACGCATAGACCGTCAAGTCCAGGTTACACTACGCGCTTGCCATCGATGACCACTACTGGAAGCATGGCTTCTAATACAAGTGCTACAACTATGCAGACTCCAACATCGGTGCAAGGGGGAGGAACGATTTCCATCTCCTCTGCTTCTTTGTTTGGATCTTTTACTAGCACATCTTTAGTTGGGTCTACCTCCATTTTGTCCACGAGTGGAAATGCCCAAACCAATGCTTTTGGTTTTGGATTCTTCCCATTTGGCACCCATTCACAGGGTATTCCATTAGTTCCATTCAGTTCTGCCACGTCCATGATGGGTGGATCGGCTTCATTCCAGGGTTTTCCTTTCGGAAGTGGTCATATACCACATTCCAACCCGATGATAGGATCCATGCCTTTTTCTTCTGTAGGACAAAGCAGTAATCCTTTCCAAGGTTGGACTAACCCTGGGGTTAGTAGCGCGGGAACTGGGAATCCATTTATCGTCCAACAAGGGAATAGGCCGTACTCCACAGTTAGTTCGTTTCAAAGTATTCCTCCCTTAGCTTTGGCTTGGAATCCATATCAGGGGTTATCAACTCCTTATAATCCTTTAGGAGGAAACTTTGATGGTTATGGAGGCTTTGCGGCCGGAGTTGGTCAAACTCCGAATTTTGCTGGATCACAAGGCTTGCCTTTTGGTTCAGCTGATTCTGCTGGTTACTTCGGGCAACCTGGTGCCTTCCAAAATCCAGGCCAATCTTTTCAGAACTTTGGGAGCTCCGCCCAGTCTGGGTGGAATCCCCAAGGTCCTCCTAGGCTTCCGTTTCTGGCAACTTTGAACTTGCCAGACCTCACTAAGTTAACAAACGATCCAATCAAGTACAATCCAGCCTGGCCTCCGGTCCCAACCAAACTCCCTTCGGACATTCCAAAATTCGAAGGGAAGAGCGGTGAAGACCCAGGCGACCATGTAACCACATTCCATTTGTGGTGCTCATCTAACTCCCTTATCGATGACTCGATTAGGTTGAGACTGTTTCAACGCACCTTGACTGGTAATGCGGCCAAATGGTATATAGAGTTGCCAGGGGGCAGCTTTACATCTTTCGCTGACTTAGCCAATATTTTCTTAAATCATTTCCAGTTGCCTGTCCGTTATGATGCCGGAACTGAACTTCTGGCCACTTTCGACAGGATAAGGCAACTCACATTTCTGACCATATTCAGGAATGGAGACGGAGAAAGAGGCTCATTAAAGCCGAAATCTCTCCGGAGTACCGTCTTGAATGGTTTTTGAAATCTTTACAACCCGAGATCTCTAAGGATGTCTCCATGTCTGGAGTCTATTCTGAGGAGCAAGCTATTTTTAGGGCCTAGCAATTAGAATTTATCTACTCTCAGTCTGGGATCCTACAAAAATACTTGCCAGATGCTCCTGGGTCTAAGGTTGACATAGCTAAGTCGAAGCCAGGTCCCCACGCGGATGGTATCGTTGGGTCAGTAGACACGAATGCGGTGAACTTGTTGAACCAATTGCAGCAGTTGTCTTTACAAACTGCTTCTAACAACCAAGTCACATCGTCTAACCCTCCGGCTTCCCAAACCTCTTCGATTAATGCCGTCCAATCTAATAACCCCAAAGGAAACCAAAATTCCAATGGGAAAAAGAAAGGACGAGGTAAGAAAAAGAATCAGGATGGGAAGGCTGACGCAAATAAATCTGGCACTAATGTTGGTGGTGGTAGAAATGAGTCTAGAAAGAAAGTCAAGTTTCCATGCAAGTTGTGCAGTGGATACCATTTAACTCACCTCTGCCCCAAGATTGAAGACGCTCAGTGCTTGTTAGGGCAGCACGGGACTTCTAGTTCTCAAGCTGTGTTAACCAACCCTTTTCCCCAAGGGTAGCAAATGCTTGCTGGCGCGAGTTCAAACCCTGGAACCTCCGCAGGGGGCAACCAGGAAGGGGACAAGTCATCAAATGTTTTCATGATGGGTTCTCACGCTAATGTGGCCACACGGTCACGCGATTATGGTGAAGGTGAAAATTCCAAGGGTAAATCAGTTCCCGAAACTAACAACCCACTTCATATTGAGCGACCTTTTATTGAGACTATACCACGGATACCGAAAGGTTCCGCTAAACGCGCGACTATTAATCCTAATGCTAGGGCCGCCCAGAATTACTCCATTGTTGAGGATCTGGCTCAGAGTCCATGTGCTATGTCCGCTTTAGAGGTTCTCCAGTCATGTCCTGCTCAAAGAAGTGCCTTGCTATCGGCAATGGGGGCAGTGGATCCAAGTAATTCCTTAGCTCTCACTTTTGATATGAATAATGTCAAAAAGAGACTTCCTCATCACATGGCTTTCCAGATAAAGTCTACCTACCAGAAAACGAATATTTTTCGGATGGTTATAGATGAGGGAGCTTCCACGTGTGTCATGTCTATGTCATGCTGGAAGGCCATTGGATCACCATCGGTTGTTCCTTCACCTACCCTCTTGACAACGTTTGATGGTCATTCTCATAGGCCATATGGGATTATCCCAGCCTTTCCTATATGTGTTGGAGGGAAGGTCGTTATTATTGAAGTAGAAATCATATATGCTAACCTAGACTACAATCTCCTCTTTGGAAGGAACTGGATATACGAAATGAAAGCCGTTGTTTTGACTCTGTTTCATGTCGTTTTCTTTCCTCATGAAGGGAAAATCGTTAAGGTTGATCAATTGGACTATTCTCTACTCGATCCTCGAGCAACTTCGGACTCTACTATTCCCTTAGTGGATAACCCCCGTCCGCCTACTGAGAATTTAGGAGTCGGGATGTACTCTTCATTAATGGGTACGTTTGATCTTCCCCCTCCTATGGCTAGAATAGATACAATTTCATCCTCCAGGGACTCTTTACGGAGAGATTTTGTTCAAACTCCTTATTCCTCGAATCCTGGAACCTTAGCTTCATTTGTGACCACATCAGATGACGACAAGGCGGGTGGAATAGAATCTCTTATGTTTGCAGTAGAGCTTAGATGTGAATCTATCGATAACTCTGCAGATAACCATTCTACTACTTCTATGGGAAAGAGATAGATGTTGATGTGGCTCATGCTCGGACCCTTGATTCCACTTCTGTGTTGGATTGCTCGATATTGTTTTTCCATATGATGAAGTGATATTCAAAGCAATGACGGTTGTAGATCAACCTTTTGAAGATCTACATCGTTGGTCATGTTTTCATTCCCCTTCACATGAAGTCGAATCTAGGTCCTCCAGTCTGACTAACGATGTTTGTACGGCTCCTTTGGCTCCAACACAGTTATTCACCGAAGGAAGTATATTGATTGGTTCGATCATGGTACCTATAAACATCCCTTGGTGCAAGTCAGCGGAGCCCCCTGACGGGCTCTACCTCAGGAAGTACTTTGCTTAGTTTTGGCCAAGCAATGGCTTCTTTGTATTTTATGTATATTTGTACATATATCGTCGAGAGTTTTTTTTATATCAACACTTTTTGGTCTGCTGTGGCAGGTGTTGATGGATGACTTGGTCTATTTTGGGTTCACCGATGGTGCTAGTCGGCACACTCGGAATCTCGCTTCCGCAGCTTGGGTACTTTATTATCCAACTGGTCAATTGATGGTATCAAGAGGCGTATGCATCGATCCTGCTTCAAACAATATGGCTGAGTATACTGTCGTTATTAATTTATTATCCGAGGCAATCTCTCATGGGATCGACTCGTTGGTAGTGTATCTTGATTCTCAATTGATAGTGTCACAATTAAACAACATTTATCGGGTAAGGGATCCATGTTTATATCGCCAGTATTTAAGGGTGAGGTTGTTGCAAAGATCATTTACTTATATTAATTATTTGCACATTCCAAGATCTCATAATTGGTTAGCTGATTCTATCGCTAATCAAGCATTAGACTGGCACATCAATCATTCATCACAATAAAATCAAGCATCAAAAAGTCGAACTGTATATATATATATATATATATATCATAAAGCGTCTCGAGTGTACATATGTTTGTCCAAAAATATACAAAATTGGGACTCAAATGCCCATAATCATGTCCGGCATATCTAATGCCCCGGCTCAGGATGAGCGGCTAAGTAGGTAACTATCGCATTGGCCACACGCCGAAAAGTGCGAACCCAGTCACGTGGCATGCCAACCACATGACGCTGCATATCCTCAGGAAGGTCCTCTATGGCAGCCATCGGTACTCAGCAGCTCAGTCTCGCCAAGTGTCGCTGGACGTTATGTAGAGTCCGCTTTGTATCAGCAGCCGCCTCTTCGGCTCCTCGGCTGCGCTGTCCATGCCGCGGGAACCCATCTGGTCGTACCGGCCCAATGTCTGGAACATGATCATCATATCAGTCATTTGAATCTCATCAAAAATATTTTTCAAAATGCATCATTATATTTGAAAAATCCAAAAAAATCATAAAATCAAAAATTCTTACCAATCTCGCCCCATGCTGCATTCGGTGGTAATGCTAGATCAGGATCTCCTCGGAAATCCAGCCCAGCATAGGGGTAGTCATCTACGGCGATGATCTGCTGATCCCACTAGGTGAAGAAGTCATCATCAAAGGCAGTCCTTGGGACCTCCCCACCCCCCAGATGTTTCATCAGATCAGCCCACCGGCCCATGCGTGGATCTCGTGGGGTGCTGATGGAAACTGCTACCCTGGGGCGGAGTGCGAGAACCTTCTCGAAAAATAAAGTACACAGGATAGTCCATATCCAAAATTTTTGCTATGTCCCCTCTTGATAGAAGTGAGCTGGCTCTTCATGTTGGCCAGAAGAGGAGTACACCAGTTGAACACAGTAGTAAGACAGTCAACTGCCACGCTCATGGTTAGCTGTGATGCCTGATGCAAAGAGGATGATCCGTTCACTCGAGCTATGGTGAACAGGATTATCCTCAGTGATAAACTCATCACATGTGTGATGGAAATCTGGCTCCCAACCTTCTTGGGATGTCTTGGGCAATATATCTATACGTAGTCCTCTATTGTGAGACTGCTCCGTGTCCTGCCCCGGGAATGTACTACCTCTCCCCTTCGGGAAAGGCCCGTGATGAAATAGATATCCTCCACTTCTACCCTGAGTGGCATCTGGTCAATCATAAAGGCTTCCTCCTCGACATCCCAATAATCAATGAGCATCTCAAGCAGGCGTGTGTTTGCTTTCATATTCAACAGTTTAAAGAATTTAAGCAAACCGCATCCCTGTAGGGCTTCCAAAGCATTAGGATCGTTCATGAATTCATTATCCACCGCTGCATGCTCCCTTTCTCGCCACGTGACCGGCATTCTGAGCAAAAAATGATTTTCAACCGTTAGTTTTTGGTTAAAAAATGTTCGCGGCGTATACGTGGGTCCCTGTGCACACAGTCGCGTATAGGGCCCACGTGTACGTGGGTTTCATATTACCAACCCGTGTATACGCCGCGGTGAAATTTTTGACACAAAATTCAACAGTGAAACATTAATTAAGAATCTTAAAACCAGTCACAATCAATTGCAAGCTAAGTATAAGAGTTACCTAGAGGTTTTTGAAGAATTTGAACGGTTGAATCTGGCTATGGGAAGTTTGCTCCAAATCTTTTGCTCTCAAACTCAAATGGTGAAAATGGTGAGTCCAAAATCTCTTTTATAGGTTTTGAAAATGTAAAATTTTTTCAAAATTTTATTTTGTTTGGCCTCATGTGGCTTTTAACTTGGGAGCTTGGAATGTCGAGAATGGTTTGATTTTCAGGACATTTTGGACGTTTTTCGACAGTTTCGAGATGGTTCCATGACTGCTGACCCGTCATGGCAGGTATTGTTTTCTCACTGGCATATAGGTTAGGGACACCATTTTTCCGTTGCATTATGCATACTAGCCTCCATTTGCCGATACATCTGCCATTGGGTCGATCCCATCGTGTTATGGTTCGTAAGCCATATTCACTCGCCGATTTTTTAATCATGACACGATGGTAGAGCCATCCTTTACATGGGCATCGTAGTTAGCACCTCACTGACATTTGTTGCCCATGCTGCTCCGATTTGAGTAGGCTCGGGAGTCCTCTATAGTCCCGCCATGACTTATGCGTTGAAGACTCATTCCTCTTAGCTTCTTCGCTTTGTTCTGGCCTTATACATGAGTTGTACTACTACATTGCATGTTGACCACTTGCACCTTTTGGCCTAGAGCCGACTTCACTTGGACTCGTGTTTAATACAACTTTTGACCATGACAACTGCAAAATCAACCTTGCATACCTTTGACTTCTGTAGCTTGACACACCTTGATCCATGGAAGGAACACACCTTTGAGTGTCACTGACCAGTTTTCACCTCCCTGCATTGAGCATAGGAACGTTCCATTCTCAGGAACTAGATCATCTATTTCACCGACACTCGTTCTTTCCACTATACCATAGCATTCTTTTATTATTTTTCAAGCTTAACAGAAAAAGACAAAAAATTAAATATTCCAAAAAAGAGCGGGAACGGGATAGTATTTCCATTTATTGTTGGTAGCTAGAGTCAATCGTGTTGCCCTTGAACAAAGCACTCAAAGCAAAGTCTCCTCCGTTTGGGCGGGATTTAGTTTGACTTAAGTATGCCTTAACATTGTTATTGAGTCAGTTCTCCCCCGATTGGTTATCTCTTCCAATCATATGGAGGGTTCGTTCGTGCCTCCTGCATGACGAACTTATACAGAGTCATCATATGCTGCCACATAGTCACATTGAGTCGTGCTTTTGTTCAAGGGAAGTTAGCCTGCGTCGGCCTCTCTGCGGTGTCTCTTGACTCATTTTTCAGTCTGCCATCCCTAGTTGTCAGTGTCATGTCTATCATCACATCAGCTATATTGGTCCTTTACTCATGCCGGTTTGAGAAGGTCCCCATTGACTTCTTGCTGGCGGGTCTTGTCCTTATCGACGACGACATCTTGCTCTGAGGACAAGCCTAGAGCTGCACCTTGGCCCTATTTTCATTATTGATAGGTCACCTTGTGCTCAACATCAATCAGTATCATGGGTCTTTGACTGAGTGGTTTCCCTTGTGTTCGACATCAGCTTACATTATCACACATTGGGATTCATGCAGTACCTTGGTTTCCATTTGACCCTATTGGTGGATACCTCGCCTCTGTGTTAGCTTCCATTATTGGTTGGTTCAGAGGGTTTCTGTCGTGCGCTAGCCACATCTTGTGTACGCCGAAAACGTACTTCGGTTGGGTTACTACATCTCTTTCGTCTGATTCCTTCCACATTATTGGCCTACGGGTTACACTCGCGCTAGATTGATGAAGGATGCCTTAATGCCTTCCTTCTAGCGGATCTTTCCCTATCGACTCCAACTCATTGCTCTGGGGCAAAGATCTAGAGTCCATTTGGCAGTACCTTGGGGTTTGCAGTCATTAGTGGCAGATCCTTCGCTATCGACAGTGGGAAACCATCATTGTCTCCTGATTGATAGATTCTTACAGGTGTTCGACTCCAGCTCATCTATTCACACTTGTTAGATTGTACTGGGTACCTTGACGCTCATTATCATTATCGGTGAGTAGTCTCGCGTTTGTTAACGGTATACATCAATGATCGGTAATCAAACGATTTCTCACATGGTCGACTTCAGATCATTTATTCCCATGGTGTAGAAATGTACCATGACGGTCGGTGAAGACCTCAGGTTGTATCAGCATTCATTGGTTCACTTGACAGTTGCTCTTGTTGCTGCTAGTTGATACCACTCCATGTTGCAGTCAGTCATGGCGACATTCTATATGCTGGCACCTGAGTTTGCAGTGTAGTACCATCCTATTCCATCATGTTCAGTTGGTACCTTTTGGGATCAATCTTTGATATCAGTGATCTGTTGCATCTTTCAACATCATTGACAGTCTTATATGTGATATTCAGACATGTACTTGTTCGATCATGATCAGATGATCCATTATGTATTTTCCAGTCATTTATACTTGTATACTTAGTGGATCCGCTTGTACTTGATATGTGGACATGCTTTACTTTTTCTGAGCATGGGTATGCCCGCCTCAGACAGTGTTTCTTTCTGATCTCCTTTTGTGGCTTGGGAAGCTGAATTCTGGTGAAGTCCTCCTCGGTTTTTGACATATTTCCTTTCCATGTACTTGCATAATACATTTCGGCCATCATGTACCCCTTCTGACCTCATATATTAGGGGGCATCTTTTATAGCTCCAAATCTCACTCTTATGGTTTGTGATGCTGCACTCATGGCCTAGGGCAACCCCTCCTTCCAGACCTGGTCCTAAAATTTAAAAAACAATGTTTTATCCCTTATACGCGACATTGCCCTGAGTTAAACGCGTGTATACGCGGGTAGGCATATACCCAACCCGCGTATATGTATTAAAACACTTAAAAATATATAAAACTCCTTAATTTCGGGCGGAGATCGCAGGTTTTACCTGCTGATCACCTGTTAGTGCCCGTGGCCCAACTGTTCCCAACCAACTCCCAACTAAAAAACTACTTTGGGAGAGGTATAAAAAGACCTCAATGGTGTTAAGAAATTTACTAGAGAACACAAATTAATTATAGAGAATTACTGAGAGAAACAAATATACAAATAACCAGCAACAACCATAAACATATAAACACACATGTTTATTTGGGAAAACCCCAAATCTGGGGAAAAACCCAATCATACTGAAATTTCATTATCCTGGCCAAAACCCTGGCCAATCCAGCCAAGTGAGCCTTCACCGCTCACCTTCGGGCCATTGCATTACAATGAAGTCATTCTAGCTTTTTATAGGCTCAATTACATATAATACCACGGGCAGAATACCATGGGTGCATAATACCATGTGCCCCAAAACCATCACTGTTTAACCTCTTTTGACTTTATCTCGAGTCAAGTTTACTTAACAAATGGGAAGGCCTAAGGGAGGAGAGAAGAGAGAGAAAGGTTCTTATGCCCTGACCAGGTCTGAAGACCTTGTGCCTTTTGCACTTCCCCCATTTGTACAGGAAACCCTTGTTTCCTTGTGTGTTGATGTTCATCCATTACTTGTGACATCATGGAGAAAGTCATGGAAGGAGTTTGTTAAAGGCTTGAGGTTGGACGAATCCGGAAGGAAGCTTTGCTTGGAGCCTGCAGAAGGTGACTCAGGTGAAATTATTCCCTTTTTTACTTTATTTGTCTATAATAAAAGAAACACATGTCTTGGTTCCTGATATGAATCTTCTTTATTAGATATCATTTTTGGGATTCAACTGCGTTAAGTAAGTCATTCAAACGTATGACCATTTCCATGAGAGGTAGTCGTAACTGACTAATTTCTCATGATTTTTGAATAGTTCACTTAGCACTCATTGCATCGGGTGATAACATGAAGATGGTTTCTTTATAAGTTTTTGTCCATATACTGCTGTGTTCTTTGGAATTTGTTGTTTTGCAGGACAAAGGAGCAAGAGGAACTTGAAGAAGGGTTTGGACCCTTGAGGACCTTCTCAGACGTAGGACCTAAGGTACGTTCCCTTATCATAGAATTTGCTTATAATAGCATAATGGTTGTGTGAATGTGTGTTTCTCTGTATAGACAACTTTCAGTTTGCTAGGGTTTCAACCCAAAAGCCCTAGGGGAACATTTCCCTCAACACTAGCCTTCTCAGATTGTGTTGTGGAGTGCTAGGTTTCTGGAGGAGGTCTAGGGATTTATAGAGTGTGCCGTAATTGGGAGTGTGGTTTTGGGCATATTTGGGTGGACCTTGGTGCTGAATTGGGTTAGTCATGAGAGTCTGGTTTATGACACGACCACCAGTATGAAGGTGAGTTTGCATTCCTCTCGCGCCCATGTGCAGGTGAAGGTGGAAGTGTCCCACCTCAGGGAGGGGTCAATTGTGCCGAATGGAGGTTGGGGTGGCAGTGTGAGAGGAAATGTTGATAGCCACAGTGAGGGTGTCGGGACTATGTAAGGCATCATGTGTGGGGATTGTGGCGCATGTGGTGAGAAAAGTTATTTTGTTAGTGTTTTGGATGGTGGGGGAAGCAGGTTCCGGCCTCAAGGTGGCCATGGAGTAGGTAGTAGGCGCAAGGCGTGGTTGAGTTTCGAGCACTCGGGGGTGGGGGGGGGGACAGATTGGGTAGCAAGGGGTCTGTTGGTCATGCTTCATCTGGACCAACCGAGAGATCTACAACGCATCAGGTGATGTTCCAATCTATCATGGACATGCTAAAATCTCAGGATAGGGTCTGGAGGGAAGAACACAAGGCTATTATGGCTAAGCTGGAGCAAATCCATTACTTCCAATGCCATGTCCGTGAAAGAAATGTGGTGGTTTGGTGTGGTCATAATCTGTTGACCGAGAAGATCGAAAAGCTGGAAGCTTGGCTTGCCCACTTTGAGCAACATGTCAACTACCTTTACCCTCCTCCTCCTCCAAGAACAGGTCCAAATAATCATGCTTCAATCACTTCTGATGACTAATTATGGTAACCAATCTTTCTATTTATTTTTGTTTTTTGGTATGTAAGGCCTATAAGGCTGCGGATCTCTCCGCTGGTTATATTGTTGTTTGTTTATAGCATGGTAATAACATTGGTCAACAAACCTGGTCGAGGTGATACCACATGCATTTTGACATCTTTGTGTCTACCTTTTGAGTAATGAAAAAACCTCGACTTACAAAAAAATTAATTATTATTTATTAATAATAATATTTATTTATTAATATTTCTTTAATATTTTGAAACACTTTAGGTAGAAATCACATTAGGAATGTTTGTTCGACGCTTTTCGAACCATCCAGTGTGGTTCATCTCGTCTTGAAGATGAACCACACTGGATGGTTCAAAATGCGTCGACCAAACATTCCTAATGTCATTTCCATCGAAAGTGTTTCATAATATTTAAGATATGAATCACAAAAGCCTGAATTTGAATAATATTTCTTTATTAAATAATATTTATTTTTAATAATAATAATAATTAATAAATAACTAAATAATAATAAATAATTTAAATAGTTAGATAATAATAAATAATTTAAATAATAATATTAAAAATTAAATAATTTCTTAAAAATAAATCATGAATATTATAAACCCTATAATAAACATGGCTGACCATGGTCGATTTTCAAAATGAGACAATCTTTCTCACAATGCAACATTGGACCATGGTTGACCATGACTGACGATGGTTGTCACAATGTGACGTTAGACCAAGGGATTTGAACGCTTCCATTGATAAACCCAAAGGATTGATAGTATAAACCGAAGGGATTAATTCTAAAACCTCAAGGTACTATAAAACCAAGGGAATAATATTAAACCCAAGGTATATAAACCCTAAGATAAATCTTATAAACCCAAATGATTAATATTAAAAACCCAAGGGAATAATATTAAACCCAAGGGATAAATGTTATAGACCCAAGGTATATAAACCCTAAGATAAATATTATAAACCCTAAAATAAACATGGTTAACCATGGTTGAGTACGAAATATTTTCATATTGACACAATCTTTGTCACAATGCGACATTGGATAATGGTTGGTCATGCTTGACCATCGTTGATTTTCAAATTGAGACAATCTTTGTCACAATGTGACGCTGCACCATGGTTGACCATGGATGACCATGATTATCACAATGTGACGTTGTACCAAGAGACAATCTTTGTCACAATGTGACCATGGTTGACCATGATTGATTGTAATGTCGAGACAATCTTTGTCACAATGTGACATTGGACCATGGTTGATCATGACTGATTTTCATATTAGAACATTCTTTATCACAATGCGACGTTAGACCATGGTTGATTTTCATATTGAAACAATATGACCATGGTTGACAATGGTTGACCATGATTGATTTTCATATTGAGAAAAGCCTATTATAAACCCAAGGTATATAAACCCTAAGATAAATATTATAAACCCTAAAATAAACATGGTTGTCCATGGTTGACCATAGATGATTTTCATATTGACACAATCTTTGTCACAATGCAATGTTGGACTATGGTTAACCATGATTGATTTTCATATTGAGACAACCTTCGACACAATGTGATGTTGGACAATGGTTGACCATGGATGACCATGGTTGATTTTCATATTGAGAAAATCTTTGTCACAATGTGACATTGGACCATGGCGACGTTGGACCAAGTGACAATCTTTGTCACAATGTGATTATAAACTCTATAATAAATATGGTTGACCATGGTTGATTTTCATATTGAGACAATCCTTCTCGCAATGCGTAGTTGGACCATGGTTGACCATGGATGGTCATGGTTGTCACGAAGTGACGTTGGACCAAGGGATTGATAAACCCAAGGGAATAATATTAAACCTAAGGGACTAATATTATAAACCCAAGGTATATAAACCCTAAAATAAATATTATAAACCAAAGGGAATAATATTAAACCCAAGGGATAAATATTATAAACCCAAGGTATATAAACCCTAATATAAATATTATAAACCCTAAAATAAGCATGGTTGACCACAAATGATTTTCGTATTGACACAATCTTTGTCATAATGTGATGTTAGACTATGGTTGACCATGATTGATTTTCATATTGAGACAACCTTGAGCACAATGCAACATTGGACAATGGTTGATTTTCATATTGAGACAATCTTTGTCACAATGAGACGTTGGACCATGGTTCTCAGAATGTGAAGTTGGACCAAGAGACAATCTTTGTCACAATATGACCACGATTACTGACCATGGTTGACCATGATTGATTGTAATGTCGAGACAATCTTTGTCACAATCCGACATTGGACCATGGTTGATCATGCTTGATTTTCATATTAAAATAATCTTTGTCACAATGCGATATTAGACCATGGTTGATTTTCATATTAAAAAAGCTATTATAAACCCAAGGCATATAAACCCTAAAATAAATATTATTAACCCTTTTATATTAAATTAAAAGACACCTATAAACACAATTAAAAATTATTAAAAGATATAAAACAATTTTATAATAAATATTTAATTTCAATATAGAAAATAATAATATTTTTAAAACACTATTTTAAATTAAATTATACTTATAACCCATATTTAAAATATATTCAAAACAAATTCAACTACATTATAAAAAATTATATCCCAATATAATATCTTACTTCATTGTAAAAAAATAAAAAAAATTATAATTTTTATAAATATATAAAACAAATTCAAATACAGCAAGACAAAATTTAAATACACTAACACAATTATATCCCAAAATTCAAATATACTCAGACAATTATATCCCATCAACAAATTAAAAAAAATAATATAAAAAATTATAATTCTTATAAATATATGAAACAAATTCAAATACAGCAAGACAAAATTCAAATAAACTAACAAAATTATATGCCAAAATTCAAATACACTAGGACAATTATATCCCATCACTATCTTGTTTCATTAAAATATAATATATATTTATAATTTCAAATATTAAGACAATAATATTCCATCACAATATCTTGTTTCATTAAAATATAAAATAAAATTTCAAAAGTTTCAAAAATAGATTTTGTTGTATACAGTAAAATTAATATATAATTTTCCCATAATTGTAAAATGTTTCGAAATAAATTAATCCAAAAACATTTCAATGTTATCGATCAGTAAAATAGCTGCTTTGATATTCAACAAAAATGACAACATTTGATGACAATTTCACTGAACCTTCGAAATTTCAAGGATGCGATGTCACACTCAGTGCTTTTAATATTGTGACCATCGAACGGGACATTAAAGTTAATGGTCACAGGGTACTGTAATCGTGAGTGTACGTGTGTCCAGAAAAAGTCTAAAGAGGTAAGGTGCGTGATTCGTGTTGTTCATTGGTGCGTATGCTATCATTTTAAAATTTGAGTAAAACAAAAAGTTTTATTCAGTCGTTCCGTTCACGCAATGCAGCACAGGAGGTTTGAATGGTCGGTGGAGATGGTGGTGGGGGCGATGCAGTCCAATTGTCAGACAGACGAAGCGAACTATATATTTTATCTTCATTCATGAGAATCGATTGTGAGAAACGTAATAATATGCTTCCTACCATTTCACTCATGAGAATCGATTGTGAGAAACGTAATAATATGCTTCCTACCATTTCACTGCAAGGCCAACAGCCAGTGTTCATCCAGAACATTAGTCTTCGGCGAACCGAGTCCTTCCATTCCACAGGAGAAAACGGATTCGATTTGCTGTAAGATTTCGTCTGATCAGCTTTTGTTTGTCGAAGTTGGGCGATATGGGGGGAATGGTGCTGCTGATGCTACTCGGCTCTTTCTTATTACTTTGGTAAGTTGAAGTTCCCTGTTTTTTGTTTGAGCTTATTCATAATTAGCCCTGGGTGATCACATGGAGGACTTGGGTGAGTGCAGTGATGGTGTCAGAGCTGAGCAATTGCGGGCGAGCACACCGCCGAGAGGATGGAATTCATACGATTCGTTCTCTTGGATTATCGCGGAGGATGAATTTATGGATAACGCACAGATCATGGCCGATGAATTGCTCCGCTTCGGATACCAGGTAACCACAAACCCTTCCTTATGGCGGGCGGGCGGGTAGTCATTTATTTGGTGTTGAAAAAGGCGGGTGGAAGCTAACAGGGAAGCGGCTGCAGTATGCGGTGGTGGATTTCTTGTGGTACAGGAAACGGGAAAAGGGAGCGTCGGTGAGTTCTCCGGGGCATGATTTGATAGATGAATGGGGACGCCCTGTTCCAGACCCTGCACGGTGGCCCTCCACTTCTGGTGGCCGAGGCTTCAAGCCCATTGCCGATTCTATCCATCAGATGGGGCTCAAGTTCGGTATCCACGTCATGCGCGGCATCAGTACCCAGGCCGTAAAAGCCAACACCCCCATTCTGGGACCTCTGGTTGGTTTCTCTCCCCTATTTAACTTTATTACTTTCTGGGAGCTTCTGCAGTTAAATATATCAAATGTCACGTTTGGGCTGGGCTTATCTGCAGAGAGTAAGTATAACACATTACACATACCCATCCTGCTGATCAGTGCTCATGGGATATGACCCTTATTGGTCATTCTCACTAATATTCATGGTATCTGTCATTCTGATGAATGCTGATGAAACATGACCTGTATCAGTCATTCTGTACTAATCCTTATAGGATAGGGACCGTGTATTAATGACATACACTATTCAGCCAATCCGGAAAATGAGATTTCTTAATTACTTTATTTGTTTCTAAGTTGCTTCAAGAAACATGCTTCAATGTCAGAGGCTGCACTACATTACACAGGCATCATTAGGTTCAGGTGCCAGGTCTGACTGGTATTTATTTCACCAGATTCACCTTGCACTTGTACCCAGCCCACCTTATCCCTTAGACCACAGGGAGAATGCCACTCTTGTGGATGGTTTAATAGTACGTCAGCCTAACCCAGGTCCTGTTGGTGACTTTCTTTCAATTAAGTTTACTTCTCGTGTTTGTTTTCTTCGACATGAAATGGAAGAGTGAAGAAGGAATTGCAATTAATGAAATAATTGATGTGCAGGGGATGCCATATGAAGAGAATGGACGGACTTTTAGAGCGAGAGACATAGCATTGACTAGGGACAAATGCGGGTGGATGCCCGCTTGCTTCGTGAGCGTCAACACCAACATGGGTGCAGGAAGAGCTTTCCTCCGCTCCCTCTATACCCAGTATGCTGACTGGGGTGTCGATTTTGGTACCTTATCTTCTTTTGCATTGTTTAACAAACATCTAATCTGCTCTAGCCTAGTTGTAATTTCTGTCTTCTGAGAGCTAATAGATATGGTGTATAGGGCAATGTAACGAGGCTAGTAGTGAACACAATTTCTTGCTTTCTTTCTACAGTAAAGCACGATTGCATTTTTGGAGATGATCTGAATGTAAACGAGATCACCACAGTCTCTGAGGTACTCAGTTCCATTATATTTTTAATTTTATCATATTTTTAAAATTTATGCATAAACCTCTTTATGCAAAGAGCACTATGTATATCCATAATTGGATTTATCTTTCAATATTAAGACTCTTCCAGTCCTTCACTAACAGAGCATCCCAGCATGCATACTCTGTCCAAAAACAAAACAGAATTACATATATTTGCATAATTGTCTACTAGTTTTGCATATATAAGCTTCGAACAAAAACCTAGGAAAAAGAAAGCATCTCTTAAACTGTGGCAGCTGAGAAACATACTGAACTTGCAATTCATGGCTTCAGAGCTGTCTTGTTCTCTGTTGATGGAAACACTTCGTCTTCCACATACACAGGAGGATGAGACTTGAGAACTTCATTCATGATGACTTCCAGGCAGCAAGGAAATATCCTTTTGAAAGTATCTTCATTGCTGTTTTCCTTCCCAGAAACTAGGCATGATGCCGTGGAGCATAAATCCTGCAGAATTATTTCTTAAAGCAAGCACACTGATGGGCATTTTGCTCCTCTTTGTTCCTCATATGTGCTTCAAAACCAGTTAGAACTTTCTTTCATTTGAGATTTTGTTCATCTTTTGGCTTCTTTGAATTGGAGCCAGAGGAGCTGACATCTGGCTGAGCATTTGGTATACCTTGCTGAGACATGAATTTCACAAACCATTCATGCGTTTTGAAGGGACTTGGGGCCTGCTCCTTTCCTCTCTTTGTAGGCACTTTGAGACACGTGGCTTCCAAAACAACTCTTCTTGATGACCTAACTTCACTTCTGCAACTCGGCTTCACTGCAACAATATGTTCCCTAATTCCTTCACACGTGTGGAGAGAAGTAGCCCAAAAACAAATCCAAAATAGCTCGACTTTTCCTCCTTCCTTTGTCTTCCTCTTCTTTGCACTTCTTCTTGTCCTTATGATCGAACTTGTGTGTGTGAATGAAGTGTCTCCAAATGAGGCCGAGTGCCCTATATATATGCTTCCTTGAGCCTCCTATTAGGCCGACTTGATGCTTGCATGTTTGACATGGTCTTGGGGGGTCTTTTGACTGTAATTTGGCTCAAATAATTCTTTTACAATATGTAACATGCCCAAGAAGGGTTATTCATACATGACAATGACTCTTTTGACTTTATAGACTCAATGACAAATCCTAGAAGCTCTCAATGGGAGCTTGACCTAAAATAAATTTCCCTTGAGCATGAAACCCATGCCTCAAGAACAATAATAATAAATTTATTTTTCTCTTTTCATTGAATACATAAAATCAGCATTACACATGTCATTATGAAGACCGAACCTAGGTACATATTTCAACAAAAGACAACATATTTCATCAAAGTTATTTTTGAATTTTGTATAGAAATGTGGCCCATAATATAAATGCATAAGGACGAAAGTTGTTTTTAGCATCATTTCTCTCTAAAGTAGCCTTAAAGCACCTTGAAGAGCCAAACTTGAGGGGCTAAGCAATAAGCCCCTTTGCCAAAATTCCATTCTTCATCTTTGCACTTCCTTCTCATCATTCTCATCTCCTTTGTTTTCTGCGTCACTAGCTAGTTGAACAGTGGGTAAATGTATAAATGCTATAGGCGTATGACTCCTATACAAGTAATGATTCATGGAGATACCCATCAATTCAATTCCCCAAAACTTGACGTCCTTTGCTCCTAAGAGCTCTATTTCCAAGATGATTTCTATTTAGACTTCCTAAATTTGCATGACTTTCCCATTCCACTTCTCTTATTAGTTCAAATCCTTTCTATAATTATGATTTAGCTTTCAATCAAAGGTTGGCTTAACCTCATCGATCTTTGATAATTGATTTTTAATCTATGGTTCTGAAAAATTCACCCTCAACCTTGTTGATTGTTAATTAAATTTAGAGATGGAAGGGTTCTACTAAATTTAGCAGTGCACTATATTTGGCAGAAGAACCCACATGTGAAGTTAAGGCACAGTCTTACTTTCTCTTAGTGTTGACTTAGGAAAATTCTCTAATTTTCCTATAGTCAAAAATAGTAAATCAAACTGAGCATGCATGGAGATTTTATCTCAGTTCGACTTCAGTTCAGTGAGGCAGTTTGACTTGAGTTCAAAAGGCCAATTCACTTGAGTTCTAGATGTTAGTTAGACTTGAGTTCAGTGAGGCAGTTCGACTTGGGTTCAAGGAGCTAGTTCACTTGAGTTGAAGAGCAGTTCGATCCTATAAAGAGAGGAGCCCGGACTGGGTCTATCATATCATTATGCACTAGTGAAAATTTGTGTTTTGAGCTCAGGAAAATAGTTCCAGATCAATGCGTGAGGTCAGGGAGAGCGCATCACTTAAGGAGGCCGAGATAGCTTGCACAAGGAGGTAGTTCAGCTTATATAGTTGGTACAACTGTGCAAGAGAGAGGCTAAATTGGTCTAGGATGTGCAAGATATTGTGTTGAGGAACAAAGAGTAAGAAGAAAAATTTTTCCAAGTAATTTGTAATTAATTACTAATATTTTTCTAAGCAGATCAATAAAAACACAAATTAGTAGGCTTTCTCCTGTTGGGGTTGTTACCCACCATTTTGTGGGTGATATCCCTTGGAGATTTTTTTCTCCAAAATGGTCTTCAGCTAGCAGCCAACAGCCCCTTGTAGCCACCAGCTAGCTCATTGTGCCATTTCTCCGCCACCCAAGCTAGCCATGTGGTCCCTCGCCCATCTGCCATGATCGTATGTTTGAAGGTGGGCCTCCCAAACCTAAAGTTATGCCTTGTCAGTTGGTAATAGAGTATTGCAGTTTGCTTATCATGAACACTTCTAGGCATGGATTAATGGGGTGATTCGACGGAAAGAATGGGCAAGGTCTATGCTCTTGTCCCCTAGACTCATTTTGGATATTAACCTTGGATTCTAGTCCCGTGGGATCTCTTTTACTGACCATTTGGCTTTAAGGATGGTATTTCACGGGAAACCTTGATTTTGGTTGTGTGGTCCCGCTCCCTTATCCGCATATATTACCCCTTTCCACTCATTATTACCCCATTCATCATTTCTCCCACCTAGGTTCACATTCCTCCACTGGGTCCACATAGGGCTGGTTCACCCTTTCCCCTTGCCCACAACTTGGGTCAAGCCTAGAATGGTGCCTTGGAGGTTGATGGAGCTAAAAAGAAAGATAAAGCATATTTGGCCACATTCAACAGGAAAATGTACCACAAAATGCAAAAGATGGTCAGGACAAACACATTTAGCACGTGGGCAAAAGCCAATACATGAGCTCTATCCCATCATCATGGCCATCACCTTGGTTCCTACAGGTTCTATGAGCCTCCTTCATCATATAGGAACCCATGATTGTCCCAACCCTTGGTGGGCAATGAATTGCCCTACCTTTAAAAGGGGGTATTCACAACTATATCTTATGCATCATGCTCTTAGCCCTTTGAGCCCCGAGCAGTTAATTAAAAAAAAATCATAAAAAGGCAAAAGACATATAAAGAACGCTGGAAAAATCAAGACCGGGGCACCTCATGTACCACGATTGCTCCCTCCTATACGTTATAAACCCAAGTGTGGGCTTCTCTCTTATTAAATACCCTTGTACCCCAACATGTGACCCATGGCTGCCCCTTCTTACCCCCTTACTTCATTCACATATTTGTCACATGCCACCACCTTTTGAAGGATGTACCTTGAACATATTATCACCTTTAGAAGTAGAAAGTTAGAAACCACCTAATAGGATACTTGGTTAACCCCATTTGAAGTTTAGGAGACATTGGCACATCCTGAAGCCCATTATGGAAGGGCGGGTCATTATGAAGTCCCCACCTATGGTCCATGGTTGGTAAGCTCATTTACTCGATTTCCCTAATGACTTGTTGTATTGGAAGGCTAGGGGACGCATTGGATCTTATGCAGGATTGCAGATGGTCTCCATCTTGGGTTTGGTCTCCCTATACGAGGTCCTAATTCTCCAGAGGGCTAGATTGGCACATGTAGGGTGTGTGTTGAGAGCCATGGGCCTCCACAACCGTAAACAACACTCCATGGATCCCTGAGGATGATCAGAGATGCACAAGATACTCCCATTGGACGAGGATGATGCACTTGGTTCACCTTTGCCCAGCCGACCCCACATATGTACCACGCACTTGTCACGTGACCCAAGACTTGTAGGATGATGTGGCATCCCCTACATCATCATCAGAGCCCTTGTAGACGATCTACAGCAATCCTCGACTCATTTGGAGACCCATGAGGTTATTTTTGTGCCCCCACACCCATTGAGAGCACCACACAGTTTATTGTTTGGAGAACAAGGGGCCAACCCCTTGTCCATCACTTTTGAGGGCCTTACTCTTCATTATGGCACCCATGGACCTCATTAGGCCTCTTAGAGGGCCCTACGATATGCATAGATTATTATTTGACCCCTTGAGAGACTTATTTCTTTCATTTGTGAGCTAGTTTGGTGGGCTTGTCGCCAAAAGTTAGATTATTAGAACATTATTTTATTTTTGGGGCTTATGTAGGCCAAGGAGGCTAATTCGAACTCCTCATTAGTGTATAAATACAAGTGAGAGTGAGATGGTTGGATTGGATCTCTTCTCTCTCTTGAGAATTTCACACTTATTCTTGGAGCATGAATTGGAGCTTTAAGGATGAATTTTGATGTGTGGATTTGGCTTATCTTGTTTTGGAGCTTCTCTATTGTCAATTGTTGATGGTTGGATATACTCTATTGCATGTAAGCATATGATTTTAATGCTATTCTTGTTTTACTTTGTCATATACATTGTATTGGGATTTTCGTTTTTTTAGGGCTAATTGCTACATGCATTTATTGCTTAAATTGTGGAATTTTGGCTCTATATAACATTTCTCAATGTATGGGCCATGTAATGTGAATGAAATCTCCCAGGGGTAATACTATCAACGAATTTATCTTGATAAGCCATCATCTTTTGCACATCGAAGTATAAAAGCTGCAAGATTGCTTTGTAATAGCCCAAAGTAAATATAAAATTAATTTCCTAATTAAAATCAGAATCAACAAATAAGTACATGCCTATATTACCTGTGATCGATGTTTGCCAGATGACAACAAGGTTTTGGGGACGACTCTCCACCCAACCATAGGCTCAATTGCGCAAGGCTTTGCTACAACTGGCCACCCCCGAGCCCTCAATCAACGTATTACTGCCAATGACTCCTAAGTCTTAGTACACCATTCTCCCAAGAGAATGAAAGATAGACTCTCGGAATGATGGAATGCAGGAATGCCTCTCATCTTCCTCACCATCTATTAAATAGAACAACATTGGAAGGGGAACCACATGCACACACTCCATGTGTCTACATGCAACTTTCTTTTGATTTTTAGCTTTCTTGTTTTATTTCTTTACTTTTCTTTTGATTTTTAGCTTTCTTGTTTTATTTCCTTCTTTTTGATAGTTTTCTTGTTTTATTTCTATTTATTCTTATTTAGAGTTTTAGTATGGTTATTACTATTTTTATTTTTATTATTTTTATTTATTTTCTTGTATATATTTTTAATATCATTTATTATTTAACATTTATGATTTATTATCTTTATTATTTATTATTAAGTGATTTATTTATTATTATTAATTATTAATTATTATTTATTATTAAGGGGAGGGATATTACATACTCTCCCACTTTAAGGAATTTCGTCCCGAAGTTAAGTTGAATTATTTATTATTTATTATTTATTATCTTCATGTTGCCAATACCCTCTGCTGAACTAGTATAACCAGCAGGCATCGAAAGTCCCCAACACCCTGGGAAATCTCAAGGAATCTCTGTCCTTTTTCCCACTTTCGGCACCAAGCTAAGCCTGACCCGGTCTGTATCCTAGTCCAAGGCTGGCCCCAAGGCTCACGCCTGACTCAGACCTCATCTGCCCCAAGGCAGGCATCCGGTCTGGTACTCAATGACCCCGGGCATCTCGCAAGGCTGGCCCACTCCCTCCACAACTACTAAGGCGCACTGCCCCAGGCATCGAATTCCTTTACAACCCTTCCAGACTTCAGCATCCCAATCCAACAACAGGCACCTAGCCTAGAACATCAGGCACTTGGCCTCCTCAAGATGGTCTCATAGCTCTTCAAGAGCTATCCATCAAGAGCTATACACAAGACAAAGGAACCACTGGCATATGTAGTGTTGATTGAGTTTTGTCCCCAGCCCATATGGTGTTACGTATTCTCCCTCGTGTGTATGGGCTCACACGAGATCATCAAATAAACCGGCTCTCTCGGCCCATTTATGGAGTCCTGTGAATCATCACATCTCAACATGCATCCAATGCATTAACCATACCATCATAGTATCATAGGAAATAATCCACATGCCAACTCTTGCATGTCACCATGAGAATGTTCATCTTTTTTAAGCGCAACATTATCACTAATAACGAACTGCATGCTCATGCATATCATAAATTTGTAGGCAATTATTGCATACTTCACCTTATGAATACCCTCGTAAGTTAGATCATCAACGTATTTGCATCAAAGACATATCATAACTTCACATAAATGAATCACATGTCAATAAGCCTCATAGCATCATAACTCTTAAGCCACATTGTGTACCCTAGTTGGTAGTAGACGTGTTTGTTGTAGTCGAGGTCGTGGATTCAAAACTAGTCATTCAACAAGTTAGAAAAGGCTTTTCAATAATCAGTTCGACTTCTTTCTACTAGGTAGTTGACCATTTACACCAATGGTATAATCATCTAAGTACATCGTTAAATTTCATATGAGTCTCATCATCTTGAGTCTTAATCTCTCGTCATATATTCTTCCTTCCACAAGGAAATTTTGGTGAAATTCATTGTTAAGATATTACTAGTGATACCATCCTTATTAAATCATCTATTTCAAAATTAAAATCCTTTGATTTTACATCCATTTACCCTTTGGTTTGCTGATTCCAATACCGTTGTAAACATTTTTTTCATCATGATTTGATTTTATATCATGCTTAATTTGCTTGCATAAGGATTTGTTGATCCATGTTGACTTATTTAACAATTAGCACTTCATCCACAGAAATATTTTCTTATCTCGTCGAGTTCATAAAGTTCGTAGCTCAATACCACTTGATTGCTTTATCATAAATTCAGTTTCCTCAAGTTGGGCAAAAGACTCTTTCTTATTAAATAGTATCATTATTTTAAATTTTGAAATAGTTGGAAACACTACTACCATCATTGTCCATTTAACTGTGAGGTGTTATGTGGAAACAACCTCTTTTAACTTTATGGGAAGTCCTACTCATGAAACGATGAGTGAAAATTAGTCAAGTACAACCTCTATTAATTGACTTTCACTTCTTTTATCACTATGTACACAATCCTTCGCAAGGTATCCTTATAAAATTTCTAGCAACATTCCTTCCTATCTTCCTTGTTTATTATCGCTTGGTCATCATGGAACTTTACACCTTCACATTTTTAAAATATGTAGATCATCATTATGACCATTACCCATCATGTTTCTCGCTCCACTCATCAATACCTTTATTCTTGATAGAACATCCCTTCATTTCCTCCTACCAGATATTATTATATATTTTTCTCCTAGTCTTCCATGTCTATTAGCTTAAAATGGAAATTTCTTTACTTTATTCTATTTTGACTTTAATTTCTCACCTCCAGTCATTGTGGTTTCTTTTCTTCCTCTTTTAAACATAGCACCGATATACCTTGGAAATGTTGTTACTATTTCCCAACTTGGGTAATCCTTGATAAATAAATTCATTAAGATGGCTACCAAATTTAACCCTGTTTTAAGACATCCACTTAATAAAATTGCCTGATCCTTCATCTTGTTATCCATAATTTATTCATATAGTTAGTCACCTATGGAAAACTTATAATGCGGCTCTCCCATTGTTATAGATGTTGTTATGCACACAACTTATCTTCTCCAATCATTCTATTTTATCATACCTTCCAGGTTCCTTAAAATGACCTTCATTATTACCATGATTTTTCAACTTCCCTGGTTGATTGCCAATATTTTCTTCTTTAGATATACCTTATAGTGATACCTTTAGAGTACCAAGTGATGATTATACCAAACTCTTTCATTATGTTCTAAAATAGGTTGTCTCTTCTTACTGATTTCTTACTCTTGTTGTGATACTTCTTTGCTACCACTGTAATTATCTGATCCAAGCAGTGTTTTACAACCCGCCCGTTTCGAATCCGAATCGGCCGTTTCGAACCGAGCCAACACCAAAATCTTTGACCCGGCCAGCAACCCGGCTCGGTTGACCGAGTCACATATGACTCGGCCGAGTCATATGTAACTCGGTCAACCCGGCCGGGTCCGTTATGACTCGGCCGAGTCAATGAACCTACGGCTGGGCAGCGTAAAAGATGAAAAAAATTCACTTTTTATGTGATTTTTGAAAAAGTTAAATGCAGTTAATGGATTCTAAAGGGTAATGCAGTTTGAAGTGGTTTGATTTGAGGTATCTTTGAAGTATAAGACAGTGCCCTTGGCTTTAAGATTGGTCTTGTACATTTGTTCCCTGCATATTGGTAACTATCTTGCATAAGGGTAGACAAATTTTCTTTGACAGCAATCTAATACACAGTCCCTCGTTGCAGAATTTTCAACACATATCAGATCTGAATATCAATAAAATTGAGCCCTAGGAGCAGTGCAGAGAGTGGATCTTATGATAGTTTGCTCTTTTCTCATCATTCTTGTCACGGATTAAGCTACAGTAGTCTAATACTTGGTGACAGTGAGTTGTTTGAGGCATTTGGAGAACCTTTGAATATTGCATAAGTTCTCTCTGGCCTGGATAGCTTTGTTTTAGTTGCATCTCATTGGTCACTTGTTTCTAACTGTTAAATCATAAGTGGAAAGCTTCCCAAATAAGTGCATAACTAAAGCATTTGCTCTCTTTGTCTCAACTGTCATTATTTCATTAAACAGTTCTGAAGTGCTTCATTGGTTAATATTGATTGGTTGGGCATTTCCCACACTGAAGTACCTTGGCAGTTTGCATAATAAAGGTTCAATCTATTGTGTCATCTCATTGTACTAACATTTTCCTTACAGCAGTTACCCATCTTATGACTTGGCATTTTACTTACAAGTGTTTCTAATTTATAACTTGGGCATTGTTATTGAAGGCACTGGTATCTTAACTGTTAAATGAAAATCTTGAAGTGTCTAATCTAATCAAGATCTCTAATACATTGCTCATTAATCACACTTGCGAACTAATCATAATCAAGTTCATAAGATAGCTAAGTGTATCTCCTAGAACTTGTTGGTCCCCAACAAGTCTCCTAGTTCATGAGCCTACTTTGATCATAATACATATGTTGTCTTCCATCTATATTATAATGCTGTGTGTTTGGAAACATGAATGAAAATCTTTAAAATTATGTTTAAAATATTTAAAATTATGTTTTTTTATAAAAAAAATAAATATTTAATGTATTTTTTACAACGACTGAGTCATTGAAATCGAGCCGGCCGAGTCATTACCGAGTCGGAGTCGGAGTCGGAGTCGATCCTCGGCCGAATCGGAGTCGGAGTCGGAGTTGTAAAACACTGGATCCAAGTTAGCCATAATCACATGAATTATCATTAGTTATCATCCCAAAAATTTGCAAGTTTCTCCTTTCCATTTCTCCTTAGACAACTTTGACCATTATATGCAATTAACCTTGAATCACTAACCTCATGTAACATTATACTCAACTTCTGAACTTTAATCCAAATTTATACGATTTGCCACTGAGACTAAAAGATACCCTCCTGTGGTTTATATATATACTGCAAAACCCAACTGATTCACTCAAGAATGAAGGGAACTTCAATGGTAGCTTGATGATGTTTAGTAAATGAGCAGATACATGTAATCTGAATGGCAATTGCAATGCAAAATTAAATTTATTAGAAGATCATATTGAGAGAGTTGTGTTCTTGCAATAATATACCCAAGAAATGCCAAGCAACTGCTATCGCTAAAGGAAATGAGAACAACAATCCAACCCAATTAGTGAATAGCAGTGTTTTAAAAACCGGCCTTTTCGAAACCGAAACGGCCGAGTTGATCCGAGTTGCAGCTGGAGGGAGTGACCCGGCCTTGGAAATGGTCCGGTTGGCCGAGTCACCCATGACTCGGCCGAGTCATGGGTGACTCGGCCAACCCGGCTGGTTCCGATATGACTCGGCCGAGTCACAAGGGAACGGCCAGGCACACGTAAACCGCATTAAAATATTCATTTTTTTGGGTGAATTGTTTAATGATTGTTATGGATTCCAAACTGTTATAATAATATGCTAAATGTTTTTTGGGGTCCATTTCCCCCTCCCAAACCCTATTTAACACACCCAAATGCTCTCATTCACTCACAGCAGTCTTATGCATTTGAGTGAGAGTCTTCTTTGAGAATTAGTGAGCAGTTCTTGAGCTTGTTTTGGATCAGCAGTGAGGAGTCTTGGAGGAGCATTGTAGCTGGAGTGAGGAGCTTCTTGGGCAGCCATTTGGAGCAGCATTGAGGAGCTGATTCTTGGAGCAAGTTTGAGGAGGCAGTTTGTGCCTGGAGGTATTTTTTTCCACCTCTATAAATCTGTTTTTGCTTAGTAAATTTTAGGTGCATATCAAGAAAGCTTAGAGAGTGTTTTTTGTCAAATAAATGAACATTGAATCAAATTTATTATTATTATTATTATTATTATATATATATATATATATATATATATATTTTTTTTTTTTTATTTTTTTTTTTGTTTCTTTCAGATTGTTTTCCTAGTCAAAAAATGGCACCTAGAGCAAGAGATCCTGCTTGGGCATATGTTGAAATGGTTGATAGTCAAATGCATTGCAAATTTTGCCATAGGAAAATTAAGGAAGGTCCTGGGGGCATTAATAGGTTGAAACAACACTTGGCAGGGATTAGAGGCCAAATTACCCCATGTACCTCACCAGAAATTGGGGAGATTAGAAAGAATTTGTTGGCAAGCTTTGAGAAATTTAAAGAAGATAAGGCTAGGCAAAAAGAGATACAGGCTGAAATTGGGAGGAAGAGGGAGATACAAAAAATGATGGCTACCAACCCCCCACTATGATTTTGAGGGTTCTTCCTCTATCCCTCAAACTGAGACATCCAAACCTTTCTGATATGTTCCTCCCTCTTTTGGTTCTGTTCAAGATAAGGGAAAGGGTAGAATGAATTTGAAAAAGGGTGATGTGACTATCAAAAGTTATTTCACTCCCTCCTCTCCATCAGATGCACATGGTCCTGAAGTTAGTAAAGGTCAAATTCAGCCCACTTTAGATGACCATTGGAAGAAAGAATTGAGGGAGACTGCTTGTGAGTACATAGCTAGATGGTGGTATGATGCTGATATCCCCTTCAATGCTGCTTGTTCACCATATTATGAGCCTATGTTTGATGCCATACATGCTGCTGGAAAAGGCTTCAAAGGCCCTACTATGCATGAGCTAAGGGGGTTTCGTTTGCAGAAAGAAATTCAATCCATTAATGAGTATTTGCAAGAGTTCAGGGACTCATGGGCAAGAACAGGGTGTACCATCATGTCAGATGGATGGACTGATCAAAGAAACCGTACCATCATAAACTTTCTTGTCTTCTGCCCACAGGGAACCATGTTTTTAAAATCAGTTGATGCATCTGATAAGGTAAAAGATGGCCACTTGTTGTTTCAGCTATTGGATCAGGTTGTTCAGGAGGTGGGGGTGGCTAATGTTGTTCAAATCATCACAGATAATGCCTCTAACTATGTTCTTGCTGGTAAACTGTTAGAGGAAAAACACAAGACCATCTTTTGGACCCCATGCGCTGCACATTGCATAGACCTCATGCTTGAGGATATTGGAAAATTAGATTGGGTCAAAAACACTGTAGATCATGCCAAAAGCATAACAAAATCTATCTACAATCATACACTCGTTTTGAGTCTCATGAGGAAACACACTAGAGGCAAGGATATTATTAGGCCTGCCATCACTAGATTTGCTACACATTTTTTGACATTGCAATCTATGCTTTCCCAACATAGAAACTTGCAAAAGATGTTTTTCAGTGATGAATGGAATCAAAGCAATTGGTCTAACAAACCAGAAGGCAAAGAATTGAAAAGGAAAGTCCATGAAGAAACTTTTTGGAGAAAGGCAGCAGAGATTGTGAAGCTTGCTGAGCCACTAGTTAAGGTGTTGCAGTTGGTGGATGGGGAAAGGTTGGCTATGGGCTTCATTTATGAGGCTATGGATCAAGCAAAGGAGCAAATAAAGACAACATACAAGGATAGAGTGGCAAAGTATGGGCCCATTTGGGCAATCATTGATGAAAGATGGAACAATCAACTCCATCGCCCTATACATGCAGCTGGGTATTTTTTGAACCCGCGGTATCATTATAAAGCTAAGGAGTCAGGAGCTTTGAGGGGGGAGGTCAGAGATGGACTGGTTGATTGCATTGAACGCATGATCCCATTGGAGTCTGATCAGTTGGAGATACATCGACAGGTCACATCCTTCAGCAATGCATCAGGTACCTTTGGGAAGAACCTAGCAAAGATTGCAAGAGAAGCAGATGAGCCAGGTAAACAAAAATTTCAATTTTCAATTTCTTAATGGTTTTACTTTTTTTATTAAAGTTTGTTAAATCATTTATAATTTGAAAGTTAGATATAATTTGTAATTTTGTTGAGCTTCAGCCTTCATCTAACTCATAATTCATTACACTCCTATGTTTTTTGCAGCACAATGGTGGGAGGCCTTTGGTGGCCAGTGCCCTGAATTGCAAAGGTTTGCAATTCGTATTTTGAGTCAAACTTGCAGTGCATCTGGGTGTGAGCGCAATTGGTCTGTCTTTGAGAGGATTCACACAAAGAAGAGAAACCGTTTGGATCAAAAACGGTTGAATGATCTAGTTTATGTCCAATACAACCTTCGGCTCAGACGAAACCAATTGCTGAACAAAAGACCTGATTCAGATCCCATTGTGTTGGAAGACATTGATCCAACATCAGATTGGGTAGTGGAGAGTCGTCCACCAGAGTTTGATCCTGATGAGGATCTTGATGTAGATATAGATATGGAGACATCAGTTGAACTTGAACATGTTGTTCAACTTCAGCCTGTTCAGTTGAATGCAGATCCCAATCCACCAGCCTCAGTCTCACAGCCAGCAAGGAGTAGGACTCCAGTTGTAGGTGCTTCCTCTGCTCAGCCACGACAGAAGCGCAGCCGCATATCTACTCTATCTCAGCTTGCATCTGCTGCACAGCCTGCTAGTGGTACTGGTACCACTTCTACAGTTGCAGTTGGAGACGATGATGATGAGGAGGAGCCATGGGGCCCCTTGTCTGACTCTGATGATGATGATCCAGAGATTGGTCGAGATGATCTTGGCTCCTCTGGCAGTAGCTACTAGCCAGTAGTAGTGTAGCTGCTAGCAGTGCTGCAGTAGTACTAGTATTGGAGTCTGGTCACCATCATAGTTTACTTTTGTTGTAGAAGCCATTTCTAGCCTCCTTGGTTATTTGTATTTTGTTTTGAGTCTTTGATCATGTATGACAGTTGACTATGTATTGCCATTGGGTACCATTTTGATATAGTGGATTGGTTCATGAGCCTACTTTGATCATATGTTGTCTTCCATCTATATTATAATGCTGTGTGTTTGGATTCTGGAAACATGAATGAAAATCTTTAAAATTATGTTTAAAATATTTAAAATTATGTTTTTTAATAAAAAAAATAAATATTTAATGTATTTTTTACAACGACCGAGTCATTGAAATCGAGTCGGCCAAGTCATTACCGTTTCGGAGTCGGAGTCGGAGTCGATCCTCGGCCGAGTCGGAGTCGGAGTCGGAGTCTTAAAACATTGGTGAATAGTATGATCAACATTCAAGGAATGTTATCTCTATGTTTTTAGATCAAATTTGAAGAGTAAAATAATGAATAGATTGCTAGTGAACCATGATCATCTAAAGAGACTAAGATATCAGAGTTTATCCATTGTAAATTGGAACAGATTTCACTATTTTAGAGCACTTTAATTGGTGACAAATTTCAACTTCAATTATCCAAATACTTCAAAAACTGTGTTGTAAAATGAACTAGTGGTGAGTGGTTACACTAGCATTAAAAATTTGTTACAAAAAAACATGCCAGCAATTATACATCGTTAATTATGGGTAGATTATCACCATCCAAGATTACAAGATTATATATTGTTTCCAATTAATCAATGAGTCATAACAAAACTATATACTTTTAATTAGGTGAGTCATTTAGAATACTTAGATTATTGTTGTGATAATTATGCAGTGAATTTTTAACCAGATATGTATTAACCATGCCAAATTTATTCAACAAAGTTTTGAAGATTCTTGATTCATTTCCATTTACTGTTTTGTATATTTTTCCCCTACTGCACGGCATGCAATCAGACCATTGCCAAATTTGAAACTGTGTGATTGATCATGAAAATTATCAATAATTACTAATTTTGTAGTATTAAAACTTAGAGAATTGTCTCAACATAAAATCAAAATTCCAATGAGTAAAGCTTAAGAATATTAGTGGCAGTATTGTTTTAAGAAGGTACTTGAATTCTGAAAGAAAATTCACCATGACTTTTGAAATTATATGTCACACCAATATTAAGTCTATAGATTCATGACCTTATGTGCTAAGATAAATTGAAATTATGTGCTGTAGAGTGAAATATTTTGAGTATCTGTTTAAGCAATCATAACTTATGTTAGAAGAATTAAATGGACTGCAAAATAAATCGTTTAAACAAATTTATTGAATGTATCTTGAGATTCTTATGGCTATTAAATGATTACTCTAAGGAAATTTAAGAAATCAAATAACCAAAGAAATATTCCACACCATAAAGAAGAGACACCGCCACCCGACCCAGAACCGGATCGGATGACTGGGAAGGTTATCCCTCCCCAACACAAAATAAAATCATTTTATTAATTATATGGCCTGCCTGCAAGCGCACCTGTGAAGGCAACACCATCCCTCAAATTAAAATACATTTTAGCCATAATAATTTCTCGGATAAGACATAAAATTGCCTGCATAAGACATAAGACATAAGATTGTAAGCTTGCGGCCATGGCTATGCGTGTTCCTGCAAATTCCATTGTTCTTTTCGACAACAATGTCGAGAAATCTGCACACACTATAAGGTCAATAGTACCATTTTCTCATGCAAGGAATAATAATAGCCCGATCACATAATCTCCACCCACTCAAATAGCCAATTGCATACTTGGTGGCTCTCCAGCTTACAAATGCAAAAGTTGTTGGCGCTTGGACCACGGTGTTTAACAACTAGCAGCAATCATTGCAGAAGGGCGAGCAATTATTTTCGTTCATATCAGAAGGAATGCAAATAGATTAGCGGACCTCCTTGCCAATAAAGGGGTGGAAGATAATCTGGCTTTGTCTTAGCTCACACAGAGTTCTCTCTCAACTGTCACCTGGTTCTCTCAATGTCATACCCTCATCTCTCAAGTAGCAAAGACTAATATAAAACAACCAAATGGGAAAAGGGGAAGATAAACACCTGACATAGATTGTTCTCAGGAGCCCATGACACTTTCTTAACAGTTCGCCGATTAGGTTTGGCACTTGCAGCTTATATGTTTGAACTTCTTTTCTTACTAATCATTAGAAATCCTATATTTCCTTACCTAATTTTATTTTATGTAATACTAATATAAATTATAAATATAATTATTTAAAAAATTAATTACATTATAAAATAATTATACATTTTCTATAATAATTAAATAATAAAATTTTCAATAAATAACATGAAGACATATAAATATATAGATTCTACAACCAACCTAGTTACTTTATCATAATAAATAATATATCAATCCTAAAACTTCAATCTTGTTAATATATATTAATGTTAAAACTTGAACCGTGATGCTAAGTGTTATTTTAAAAAAATCATCCCTATGCCGTAATAAAATCCTTTAAATATAATTATAAACATTTATGTTAATTTTAACAAATAGTCATCGGATAAGTCCTGTCTAAGCATTAAAGCAGTTTTTCAATTTGTTTGCATCTGAGAATAAATTTGATAATACGAAGTACATTGTAAGGTTTTCCGTTATTTTTTTGAAACTAGCAGAGTATAATAAGGGCAATTTGCCTGAACTTCTTATCCATAAATGAGAAGAATACAAGCTTAATCTCGAGGAGGATTTGCAGCGATTACTTCAAAATTTTAACCTTTAAACGAAGAAGAGAATAAGGAATTCCAAGATAAATCTTCACGCTTAATTTTTCGTCATAATTTCAATAATTATAGCCTTAAACCGAGAAATACAGAAAAAAATTCAAAACTGAGTCTCATTTCAATATTTTAGCCTTACTCCGAAAACATGTGAAAAGGAATTCCAAGCTAAATATTGGAATCTTGGCAGGAGCTTGCAGTAATAATCACGCTGGACTAAATTTCAAAGCGAACTTTCCATAACAATCTCAAAATTGTAGGCTTAAGTGAGTGTGACTGGTTAAGCTTTAACTTATTAGGTAAAAAAAATAACCACACATAAACACTGGATAGTAAATAGTTAAATGATGAGACTTGGGATAAAATCCATGAATTATTTTATTAAAATAATTTAATAATTCCATGTTATACATGCGTTTTTCTTACTTTTTCATAAGTATTGCAAATGGGACAACATTATCACAATAAAGACATCAACTATAAAACCATTTTAATGTCTAACTCACTCCGCTCTTTTAAAAAGCCAGTACCTCTTTTTGCATGTCTATCAACGTTTATAGAATGACTTTGCATGTCTATGAGCAGTACTTGCATGCGATTTTTTTATTTCTTTTAATTTAACAGTTTCTTTAAATTAAATTGGAAAATACGATTGGTTGTTCCGTGTACTTGAGGCGGATTAATGACTCAAGTGGTCATGGGTTTGAGAGACACAATTATATATATATATATATAAACACGTGTGGACACCAAAACCAAACTGCAATCAATAGATGCAACCACGTCTTGCCTTGCTCTATAATTTTCAAATTTGGGCATGCCCAAGTCTATGGAAAGTAATTTTCAGATTTGGGCATGCGCAGGTTTATGGAAAGTAATTTTCATTGTTGGGCATTCGCAGGTCTATGGTCAAAATGAAATCCTAAAATAACATTCAAATTTCCCAAAATATTCGTGGTAGAAAACAGGAAGCGTAACGAAAGAGAAGAGACTTATTTTAAAAATAGTTATCTTAACCAGAACTAGAAGCCACGAGAATGGAACTCTTAACCTTCACACACTCGGAATTTGGGCTTTATTTCTCATGATTTTTTTTTTTATGCTAAATTAGAAAAATAAACTTCGTCCATTCAAACATGCACGCTTTGATTTTGAGTATATATAGTTATTTATTTATATATGTTACAACCCAAAAAATTAAAATATGTACCTTCTGATAGCGATTCGCACTTAGTGCTCTACCCTTGACGCTCGTTCATCCTTTTGAATGGAGATTGCTGGCTTTGTTTCACCAAAACACCTATGTTTCAGAAATTATATCCACTCTGTTTTGCACTGGCTCGCTCTAGGTTGTTAATTTCATAAACAAACTACATATAAAAACAGCAAAGAGACAGCACAAACATGCAAGAAATCCGCATACTCAACGAAGAACAAACACACAGACAAAACAAAGGGAGCGTTCCACATATTCAATCAGAACACACCATTGGATCCTAACATATATATACATTGCTCCATCCCATCTTTTCCCTCTCGATTTTACCTTTAGACAACGGTCATGTTTTACTAATTCTGGATCTTGGAGATTAGATTCTTGAAATTTGACATGAAAAACCGATTCCAGCCAATGAAAACAAAAATCTGCTAATATTGGAAATTACTCATAAGAATGACTTTAAAAATGAACACCATCAAAATATAACTACGCAGTTAGCATGTACTGAATAAAAAAAATTCGTGTATAGGGAGGGTTTGTAGAACATGGTGCTTTCCTGGAAGTAACCATCTTGTAACTTTCAAAACAAGTCAAGTTAAAAGTCCCAAAAATAATATTATTATTATTATTTTTTTTCTCTAAGATGCCCATAGGCCCTAAGGGTTGAGCCAAAGCTTTGATACCATATGTAATAGCCCAAAGTAAATATAAAATTAATTTCCTAATTAAAATCAGAATCAACAAATAAGTACATACCTATATTACTTGTGATCGATGTTTGCCAGATGACAACAAGGTTTTGGGGACGACTCTCCACCCAACCGTAGGCTCAATTGCGCAAGGCTTTGCTACAACTGGCCACCCCCGAGCCCTCAATCAACGTACTACTGCCAGTGACTCCTAAGTCTTAGTACACCATTCTCCCAAGAGAATGAAAGATAGACTCTCGGAATGATGGAATGCAGGAATGCCTCTCATCTTCCTCACCATCTATTAAATAGAACAACATTGGAAGGGGAACCACATGCACACACTCCATGTGTCTACATGCAACTTTCTTTTGATTTTTAGCTTTCTTGTTTTATTTCTTTACTTTTCTTTTGATTTTTAGCTTTCTTGTTTTATTTCCTTCTTTTTGATAGTTTTCTTGTTTTATTTCTATTTATTCTTATTTAGAGTTTTAGTATGGTTATTACTATTTTTATTTTTATTATTTTTATTTATTTTCTTGTATATATTTTTAATATCATTTATTATTTAATATTTATGATTTATTATCTTTATTATTTATTATTAAGTGATTTATTTATTATTATTAATTATTATTTTTGCATTATTTATTATTTATTATTATATTATTATATTATTATTTATTATTTATTATTAAGGGGAGGATATTACATGCTTCTCTTTTAATTAAAGGGCTAGTGAAATAGTCTTTAGGCCTCCTTGACTGGGAATCAAAGGTCCTTACTCATATTCATCATAGAATCCATTCTCTCAAGACTAAGGCACTGATCTACCAAGAGGTGGTCACCTAAAATCATATCCTTTTCACCTTTTTCCAGGTTTAGCCAAATTGGGTCACCTAGGGCCTCATTTTCTTGGCAAACTTTCCCTCCAAAAAGTTTGATCTCCTAGACTCTCCTGCGTTGTTGTCTCATTAAGACCTCCTCCAAATTTGAAGCCATTCTGATGGTGGAGTTGTGAGAAAAGCCAACCCCTAGCTTCGAGATCAAACTTTGCCCTAACAACCCTAAGGCTAGTGCCTCATAGGGTCAATTCAATACCTTTAAGTGGAAATTCTTTCTTTGATCCTTTCCTCCACCTTGTTCAAGGTAAGAACATCATTTGTTGCCATACTCTTTCCTCCTACCCTAGATCAGGTTCCACTTGGTCCCGTTCTTTAAAAGGACAATTCTTCAAGAACCATCTGGGATACCAATTTCAATAAAGATTTTAAGGATTGGGAAACTCTTTCACGAATCATATCCCCTAAGACTAACCCTCAAATCCTCTCATTCCTCTCCTAGAAGTCATTATACCTTGATTAGAAAGCAAGCAAGCTCTATCCTTCAACCTCTTCTGGAAAGGGAATTATTTGGGTCACTCCACATCCATTCATTGATTTATCCTTCATTGGTGACTCCATAATATACCGGGTCTCCTCCCATTGGTGAAAGTCTGTAAATAGAAGGGAGCTTTAGTTGAGGTGACAGTGGGCTAAGTCTCCATTTGTTGCCCTTGGTCTAACATTTTCCCTTTAGGTCCCCTGCTAGTTTGAGCAGTAACATTTTGGCGTTGTTGTCAGGGACACGAAACGTGTGCTTTGTTCCCCATACGACATTATTGATATATCATTTGGCGACTCCATTGGAGGAACGAAGTCCTAGTTCCTCATTGAACTTCAAAGTCAATGCTTGTAGGGTGAAGCAGGCATTTGTGAAGGCATTTTAATTCACCCTGGCAACTCCATTTTCGCATTATATGCAAGATCATGAAAAATGGTTAAAGAAAGTATCCATGACATTAGCCCCGAAGAAGAACAAGACCTATGGGAAGATTGGATTCGTGGTCTGAGCTTTGTGATCATCTAATAGAGCACGAGAACGAGGACTTCATACTCAATTTTTATAATAGGAACAGGTCAAACCTCGACAACATAAGGAAGGAGTATGAAGAAGGGCCCACAAATTATCTCTTCTTGGAGCTTGCCTATTATACTGGTGCATTTAATTCCTTGTCTCACAAGATCAAAGAAAAATATGGCTCATTACCAGATGAGGATTTGGATGACCAGGATGACCAAGAAAATGAGGATGATGAGCAAATACCAGTTATGGAATTGGGTGCCAATAACAGTGAAGTGAAAGACATCTCCTCTGAGGATGACGAAGAGTTGGATCCTGAAAGCCTCCAAATCACGCAAGAAAGAATGGATGAATATAGTAGGTCATGCAGGGGTTAGTAAGGGAATGTAATTCTAATGAAGTATTCTCCCGTTTATATGATGAAGAGGTGAAGCTTCATAAGATGAAATGTGAATATAAAGAGAACCTTAGTAATGCTCTCCTCCTAGAAACATATTACCAAAATCATGTAACAAATACCTTAGCCATTGTTCTTCAAGAGAAAAGAGAAGAAGGGAGGTCTCAATTGTCAACCAACCAAGATGAAGATGACCTTGAGGACCTCGAAGATGAGCCCTCGTTGGGGCCGAAAGATGGATATTGAGAATACATATGTTGAGGAGAATGAGGCTATGGAAAGTAAGGTCGAGACTGACCTCACCTTTCTCAAGGGTATCACTCCTGATGACTCTCCTTTTGAGAACCTCGAGGAAGGTGATCCCATGAGCTTCTTGGAAGATGACATTGGAGATTATTTCCGCATTGAAAAGGAGAAATGGGAGATTGTTGGGCCTCAATTTGATTGTGCTCCCATTTATGATACTGATAAAGAAGATGAGATTGAGAATGGTTTTTGCTTTATCCTGGGCATTACTTTCGATGACATCTCCATTGATACCCTTAGGAAGGAGAATTATTTTTTTCCCTTGCATGAAGAAGGACAATTTTTTATGGAAGTGACTGACTCTCCTTTTAATGAAAGCCCAATCTGTGACTCTCCTTTCAATGAAAGCCCAATCTTTGATGCTTATAATGAGGAAAGCAAAGAGGCTCCTACCTACCCACCTTATGATTATGTATTCAAATTGCTTGAGCCTTTAGATTGTTGGGAAGGAAAACTTGTTGAATATGACACTTCACCCTCCCCTTTTCCTTTCCCTCTTGTTCATCACCTTGAGTCTTCCTCAAGTAAGTCCCTCATCCCTTTTGGTATAACCTTGAGTGACCATGCCACTTTTCCCCTTTCTGAATATGGTGTCAAGGAAGAACCCTTCATTGAATATACTTTATCCCCTTTGACCCATCCTTAGGATTATGATCATTCCGCGACCTCCCCTCTCCGATGTGACCATCACATTGGGCGACCTATTTGTTGCACTCCTTCTCTCTCACCCTTTGTTCCCCTCTCATCACAACCATGTGACATCTTCAAAGCATGATATTACAAACAGTGATTGTGATGAGGAGTTCTTGAGAGTGATCTTTCATTCCACCATTGTGTACTTAGAAGGAAATTCCAGGACCTCTAGATTAACCTATGTTGTTAGTATTTCCCTTTACCTCGGATGGAGATCATGTTTTCCACCTCCCACCTGCTTCATCCACCATGTGACTATGTCCACATTCGATTTGGGAGTTGTTACATGAGTAATCATACTGGCAGGCATATGTATATTGATGTGATGATATGTTGGTTGCACTAGCTTTATGATTACACTTAGTATTAGCCTTACTATAAGCATGTTAGGATAGGATGCATTGCATGCTCATTTTCTCATTAGAACTAACATCATATGATATTTCTCATGGTAGATTAGATGCATCTAAACTGAAATTTGCATATTTTATTTTTCTGTTGATTTATGGCCTAACATTAGCATGCACGATCATGAGACGCTGCGAAAGCATGCTGCCTTGTGTTTTTCATCCATTATATGTGCAAGTGACAGGTCTACGGTAACCAAGAGATTGCTGGAGTTTTCATGACCTCTCGTTCGAGTAGCTTCGTCCACTTCTTTGAGAGATCATGTCCCAGTTGGAGCCAGATGTTACCCACCATTTTGTGGGTGATATCCTTGGGAATTTTTTTTTCTCCAAAATGGTCCTCAGTCGACAACCAATAGCGACTAGCTAGCTCATTGTGCCATTTCTCCGCTACCTGAGCCAACCATGTGGTCCCTCGTCCATCTGCCATGATCGTATGTTTGAAGGTGGGCCTACTAAACCTAAAGTTATGCCTTGTCAGTTGGTAATAGAGTATTGCAGTTTGCTTATCATGGACACTTCTGGGCATGGATTAATGGGGGTATTCGGCAGAAAGAATGGGTTAGGTTTGTGTTGTTGACCCCTAGACTCCTTTTGGATGTTAACCTTGGATTCTAGTCTCGTGGGATCTCTTTTATTGACCATTTGGCTTTAGGGATGGTATCTCACGGGAAACCCTGATTTTGGTTGCGTGGTCCCGCTCCCTTATCCGCATATATTACCCCTTTCCACTCATTATTACCCCATTCATCATTTCTCCCACCTAATGACTTGTTGTCTTGGAGCTTGCCTATTATACTGGTGCATTTAATTCCTTGTCTCACAAGATAAAAAAAGAATATGGATCATTACCAGATGAGGATTTGGATGACTAGGATGACCAAGAAAATGAGGATGATGAGCAAATACGTTGCCCTAGCATCCCCAAGGCTAGTGCCTCATAGGGTCAATTCAATACCTTTAAGTGGAAATTCTTTCTTTGATCCTTTCCTCCACCTTGTTCAAGGTAAGAACATCATTTGTTGCCATACTCTTTCCTCCTACCCTAGATCAGGTTCCACTTGGTCCCGTTCTTTAAAAGGACAATTCTTCAAGAACCATCTGGGATACCAATTTCAATAAAGATTTTAAGGATTGGAAAACTCTTTCACGGATCATATCCCCTAAGACTAACCCTCAAATCCTCCCATTTCCTCTCCTAGAAGTCATTATACCTTGATTAGAAAGCAAGCAAGCTCTATCCTTCAACCTCTTCTGGAAAGGGAATTATTTGGGTCACTCCACATCCATTCATTGATTTATCCTTCATTGGTGACTCCATAATATACCGGGTCTCCTCCCATTGGTGAAAGTCTGTAAATAGAAGGGAGCTTTAGTCGAGTTGACAGTGGGCTAAGTCTCCATTTGTTGCTCTTGGTCTAACATTTTCCCTTTAGGTCCCCTGCTAGTTTGAGCAGTAACATTTTGGCGTTGTTGTTAGGGACACGAAACGTGTGCTTTGTTCCCCATACGACATTATTGATATATCATTTAGCGGCTCCATTGAAGGAACGAAGTCTTAGTTCCTCATTGAACTTCAAAGTCAATGCTTGTAAGGTGAAGCAGGCATTTGTGAAGGCATTTTAATTCACCCTGGCAACTCTATTTTCGCATTATATGCAAGATCATGAAAAATGGTTAAAGAAAGTATCCATGACATTAGCCCGAAGAAGAACAAGACCTATGGGAAAGATTAGATTCGTGGTCTGAGCTTTGTGATCATCTAATAGAGCACGAGAAGGAGGACTTTATACTCGATTTTTATAATAAGAGCATGTCGAACCTCGACAACATAAGGAAGGAGTATGAAAAAGGGCCCACAAGTTATCTCTTCTTGGAGCTTGCCTATTATACTAGTGCATTTAATTCCTTGTCTCACAAGATCAAAGAAAAATATGGCTCATTACCAGATGAGGATTTGGATGACCAGGATGACCAAGAAAATGAGGATGATGAGCAAATACCAGTTATGGAATTGGGTGCCAATAACAGTGAAGTGAAAGACATCTCCTCTGAGGATGACGAAGAGTTGGATCCTGAAAGCCTCCAAATCACGCAAGAAAGAATGGATGAATATAGTAGGTCATGCAGGGGGTTAGTAAGGGAATGTAATTCTAATGAAGTATTCTCCCGTTTATATGATGAAGAGGTGAAGCTTCATAAGATGAAATGTGAATATAAAGAGAACCCTACTAATGCTCTCCTCCTAGAAGCATATTACCAAAATCATGTAACAAATACCTTAGCCATTGTTCTTCAAGAGAAAAGAGAAGAAGGGAGGTCTCAATTGTCAACCAACCAAGATGAAGATGACCTTGAGGACCTCGAAGATGAGCCCTCGTTGGGGCCGAAAGATGGATAGGATGATTTTGAGAATACATATGTTGAGGAGAATGAGGCTATGGAAAGTAAGGTCGAGACTGACCTTACCTTTCTCAAGGGTATCACTCCTGATGACTCTCCTTTTGAGAACCTTGAGGAAGGTGATCCCATGAGCTCCTTGGAAGATGACATTGGAGATTATTTCCGCATTGAAAAGGAGAAATGGGAGATTGTTGGGCCTCAATTTGATTGTGCTCCCATTTATGATACTGATAAAGAAGATGAGATTGAGATTGGTTTTTCCTTTATCCTGGGCATTACTTTCGATGACATCTCCATTGATACCCTTAGGAAGGAGAATTATTTTTTTCCCTTGCATGAAGAAGGACAATTTTTTATGGAAGTGACTGACTCTCCTTTTAATGAAAGCCCAATCTGTGACTCTCCTTTTAATGAAAGCCCAATCTTTGATGCTTATAATGAGGAAAGCAAAGAGGCTCCTACCTACCCACCTTATGATTATGTATTCAAATTGCTTGAGCCTTTAGATTGTTGGGAAGGAAAACTTGTTGAATATGACACTTCACCCTCCCCTTTTCCTTTCCCTCTTGTTCATCACCTTGAGTCTTCCTCAAGTAAGTCCCTCATCCCTTTTGGTATAACCTTGAGTGACCATGCCCCTTTTCCCCTTTCTGAATATGGTGTCAAGGAAGAACCCTTCATTGAATATACTTTATCCCCTTTGACCCATCCTTAGGATTATGATCACTCCGCGACCTCCCCTCTCCGATGTGACCATCACATTGGGCGACCTATTTGTTGCACTCCTTCTCTCTCACCCTTTGTTCCCCTCTCATCACAACCATGTGACATCTTCAAAGCATGATATTACAAACAGTGATTGTGATGAGGAGTTCTTGAGAGTGATCTTTCATTCCACCATTGTTTACTTAGAAGGAAAATCCAGGACCTCTAGATTAACTTATGTTGTTAGTATTTCCCTTTAACTCGGATGGAGATCATGTTTTCCACCTCCCACCTGCTTCATCCACCATGTGACTATGTCCACATTCGATTTGGGAGTTGTTACATGAGTAATCATACTGGCAGACATATGTATATTGATGTGATGTTATGTTGGTTGCACTAGCTTTATGATTACACTTCGTATTAGCCTTACTACAAGCCTGTTAGGATAGGATGCATTGCATGCTCATTTTCTCATTAGAACTAACATCATATCATATTTCTCATGGTAGATTAGATGAATCTAAACTGAAATTTGCATATTTTATTTTTCTGTTGATTTATGGCCTAACATTAGCATGCACGATCATGAGACGCTGCGAAAGCATGCTGCCTTGTGTTTTTCATCCATTATATGTGCAAGTGACAGGTCTACGGTAACCAAGAGATTGCTGGAGTTTTCATGACCTCTCGTTCGAGTAGCTTCGTCCACTTCTTTGAGAGATCATGTCCCAGTTGGAGCCAGATGTTACCCACCATTTTGTGGGTGATATCCTTGGGAATTTTTTTTCTCCAAAATGGTCCTCAGTCGACAACCAATAGCGACTAGCTAGCTCATTGTGCCATTTCTCCGCTACCTGAGCCAACCATGTGGTCCCTCGTCCATCTGCCATGATCGTATGTTTGAAGGTGGGCCTACTAAACCTAAAGTTATGCCTTGTCAGTTGGTAATAGAGTATTGCAGTTTGCTTATCATGGACACTTTTGGGCATGGATTAATGGGGGTATTCGGCAGAAAGAATGGGTTAGGTTTGTGTTGTTGACCCCTAGACTCCTTTTGGATGTTAACCTTGGATTCTAGTCTCGTGGGATCTCTTTTATTGACCATTTGGCTTTAGGGATGGTATCTCACGGGAAACCCTGATTTTGGTTGCGTGGTCCCGCTCCCTTATCCGCATATATTACCCCTTTCCACTCATTATTACCCCATTCATCATTTCTCCCACCTAATGACTTGTTGTCTTGGAGCTTGCCTATTATACTGGTGCATTTAATTCCTTGTCTCACAAGATAAAAAAAGAATATGGATCATTACCAGATGAGGATTTGGATGACTAGGATGACCAAGAAAATGAGGATGATGAGCAAATACGTTGCCCTAGCATCCCCAAGGCTAGTGCCTCATAGGGTCAATTCAATACCTTTAAGTGGAAATTCTTTCTCTGATCCTTTCCCCCACCTTGTTCAGGGTAAGAATGTCATTGGTTGCCATACTCTTTCCTCCTACCCTAGACCAGGGTTCACTTGGTCCCGCATGGTCCCGTTCCTTAAAAGGACAATTCTTCAAAAACCATATGGGATACCAATTTCAATAAGGATTTTAAGGATTGGGAAACTCTTTCACAAATCATATCTCTTAAGCCTAACCCTCAAATCCTCTCATTCCTCTCTTAGAAGTCATTGTACCTTGCTTAGAAAGCAAGCAAACTCTATCCTTCAACCTCTTCTGGAAAGGGAATTATTTGGTTCACTCCACATCCATTCATTGATTTATCCTTCATCGGTGACTCCATAATATATCGGGTCTCCTCCCATTTGTGAAAGTCGATAAATAGAAAGGAGCATTAGTTGAGGTGACAGTGGACTAAGTCTCCATTTGTTGCCCTTGGTCTAGCATTTGCCCTTTAGGTCCCCTGCTAGTTTGAGCGATAACATGGGTTTCTTGGGTATTTTTGGTGTTTTGTTAATTGTATGCTTGTGTCTTTATGAATTTATTTTCCATTGCAAATTCATTAGAATACACATTATATTTGATCAGTGAATTTCACAGCTCAATGTCTAGTTCTTGCATCTCATAATATTATTCAAATTCGCTGTTGGGTATTAGAAATCTAACATCGATATGATCCGATGGCAACTGGATTGCAATATATTCTATCCTATCAATGAGCTTATTATTTGGTATTATCACATGTCAAAAATTGATGTTTTTAGACTGTTTCCACAATTTTGGATTTAAGTGCCAAGTTACAGTTTCATAGTTTTAGAGGTCACATGGTTTGTCAAAAGTTTAAAGTTCCTTTTTATTAGTACCCTAGACAATGTTAACTTTATCACTACCTTCACACTGTTGATCTTTGTAGCTCAGAAGGTACTTCTAGTCTTGTCTCACAGTGTTGTGAACATCTCGATAACATCCCAATTTTATCTCGAAATCACGATTTTTTGGCCTAGATGATGTTTGTCGATTTTTACTGAGATTTTGATGGTATCTTGATTTTGTTGATGTTTGCCAATTTTTACCGATTTTTTCCTGATTTTTATGATTTTTTGGTTTTTTGGACCCTTGCTGATTTTTCCCTGATGCTGATGTTCACAACATTGTTGTCTCATGATTAGAAGAACCTTGATTTGCTTCGTTAGGAGCTTGCATTCGAAATGCAGTGTGTGCAAGTGAGTTGCCTGCATGTTCCTTTGGTGTGCATGTAAGGCAAGCTAAATTTATGACTTGTACTTGAGTTAAAGTAGAGAAAGCTAAAGATAGGATAGTTAACTAAAGTAATGTCACTTATCTTCAATTAACTTGACGGGCTAATTTTGGCCGTCAATCTTAGCTTAGGAAGTTATAAATTGAGCCTAAAGTGAAGTGCTAAGACACATAACATTAACACAAGATTGAGAGAGGTTTCTCAGTGAGCATGTGCTGGGTCCGAGAGAATGTTGTAAGGCTGGTGATCAGTGTTGTATTTTCTTAGCTTGACCATTATCCCTGGTACAGGAGCCCAATTAAGTTCCGTGATTAATTTGTTAATGAAGAACTGGTTATTGGGCAGAAATTTGTTTACGTGTGTGTGTGATTTCGATCGAGTAATTTTTTGCTTCCGCCATATTTTTATGAGTTAAGAATCTGGCCATGTATTTGTTCTGCTTATTAATTGCTGGGAACAGAATACCGGGTGCTAGGTTCTGAAAGTCTAACACACACAGGTAATGAGGCCTCATGCTTCCTCTAGATTGTTGAGCATTTTCCTATGTTATATTGTAAAAGTACACCCTTTCTGCTTTGTATTTCCTAAATAAATCTCCACGTCTATTCCTACCAAGGTCGTTCTTAGCTGCATTGTTGAATTTTATCTCGATTCATATTTTGGAAGAGACTGGTTTACTTTCAAACCTTTTAGAGGTCTTCTAGTTTGACCATTAATTTGATAAATGTTAGTGGAAGATGTTGTACTCCATTATCACTACTATTCCTCCCAAGGTAATTTTTTATTGCACTATTGAGTTTTATCATTAGAGTCATCTTGTGATAGGGACCAACTTTCTTTTTGTTAACTGAAACAGAACACTATATATTAAATAAAAAGGGGCTGTGATGTAGCTAGCAGCTCTGTACATTCCTCTCTATCAATAGTTTGCCTCCAGACTATACATTAATCAGAGCATACAACCAATATTTTCAGTGTCATGACAAAACAAAAATTCCAGGTTGACTTACGGGTGGCAAGCCTTGTATAGATAGCCAAAAAACAACAAACCTGATGACACATTTTACATATGGCAGTCAAAAGTAAAACACTTTCTTCAGCCTTTTGTCCCTCATCAGAAAGGGGAGGTTTAGGGCCTTAGCTCGCTATGTTGAAAGACTGATTCTTCTTCCTTATGGGCTCCATAAGCCTAATTTTCTGATCATTGGTTGTTGGAAGCCATTGAGAGATTTTCCACAAGCGGAGTAGCAGTTAAATTGTCTATTTTGTTAATTTCCAGCTCCAAGAAATATTTTTTCTGCTTCTGGAGCAAGAGAATGCTCGTGATATCGATATTATGGGAACAACATACCTGTTCCAAAACTGAAATCTTTGAGGTTATCATCAGCAATGCACTGCAATTAGCCTGAAAGACCTCCTCATGTCTACGGAGAACTCCCCTAAATTCTTTGACTGTCTTATCATTCATTATTGAGTAGAAAAGGTACTCGGAGTGACCCCAAGAAAATGAATTATACCCAGATGACTGCATAGTGACAATGGTTCTTGCCTGGAAGGAAAACAATTGGAAGCTAGTGAGAGCAGAAGAATGTTGGTGTGTCTGGTTTATTACTCAGGGAATTGGCATGCTTCAAATGGTCAGAACAACTTGCCATGTCAAACTCCTTGCCTTGGAAAGAAAAGCTCAGAAAATTTGGGTTTTTCACTTTGAATTCTCTAAAAGGTGACTCAGCCCTTTTGATAACTATCTTCTTGCAACTAGACCAGGACTTTTCTTTGAGTATTTAGGAAAATTAGTGAATGAAGTACCAGTGTGTGAATATGATTTTCCTGGTCTGTCTTTTGGTTCTCTGGTTTACAGTTCTGTAAATAGATCAAATCTAGATCTACACTATTGGAATTTTTTAACCAAATAAAGCAGGGGAAAAACCTAGAAGAGCAACAAAAGCAGGGAAAAAAGGCAGATCTCGTGCTTGCCCAAATTTTCTTCTCTTCAACATTAGTTTGTCATTCAAATAAATTTTAAACTCACAAGAGCTCCCATAATCGGAAAATGGCTCTAGGAAAAAAAATATAAATGAAACCCAGAAAACCTGAATTTCGAGCTCTTGGAAATCTTCCCCCAATCACATCTATGCTGGACCATATGTTCTATATGCCTTGCAAATTAATGGCTGCCCTCTCCTTCACTGTTGCTGCAATTCTTCTCCTTGCCCAGAAAATTAAAAGGTCCTCCTTTTGATTTTCTCTCTCTTTCTCAAAATCCTTGAGAAAAATTAATGTGTCCTCCTTTCACTTGGCTTCCTTTTATAATTTTGAGTTGGGCCAAATCCCTAATCTCAACGGTAAAGGTTATATTTAATTTTGAGTTGAGATCACTAGTGCAAAATTCAACTTAAATCACTAGTACCCAAACTTAGGCACTTTATTAAATTAAACTCACTTTATAAAAAGACATTCACTTTATTAATTGATTGATTATTAAAATGAACTCTTTAGTCTAAGAGTCATTTAATAACAATTCCTGCAACTTGGACACTTTGCTTTTGTGGAAATACGTGTCAGAGTTACAATCATCAACACTCCCTCTTAGCAAGGAAGGTAATCTCTGCCATTCCAAGATTATCTCAAAAGAAGATAAATTTTCCTTTTACCGAAGGTTTGGTGAGTATGTTTGCAACCTGCTAATTTGTCAGAATATACAGGAGCTTGACTGCTCCCTTTAGGACCCTGTCTTTGATGAAATGGTATCCGATCTCAATGTGCTTCAACTTATCATGAAATACTAGATTCTCTAGGAGTTTCGTGTAACTCTGATTGTCACAATGAATCACCATAGGCTCCAGCTCTTGATCAAACAATCCTATAAGTAGCTTGCAAAGCCAATTTGCTTCACAACTAGCCAAACTAGTTGCCATATACTCAACTTTTACCAAACTGAGTGCCACTGAAGTTTGCTTCCTACTAAACTAGGAAATCACTACAAACCCCAAAGTGAAACAACACCCTGAGGTGTTCTTCTAATCTGTATTACTCCCTGCCTAGTCTGAATCTGAATAACCCTACAACTTCACTCCATCTCCACCAAGGTACCTCAAGCCATACTCCACTATGCCTTGCAAGTATCTGAGAACATGTTTTGTTGCGATCCAACACACCCGCCTTAGCTCCACCATATACTGACTCAAGGTGTTCACAACATAACAAATGTCTGGTCGAGTGTTGACCAGACGCATCAATGAGACAATCGATTCCTTGTAATGCCTGGGATCTGCAAATTTTGACTCTGAAGAATCCACCTTCTTCAAGTTGGTCACGATCAGAGTAGCCATAGATCTATTGTCTTCCATCTCGAATCTCTTCAGGATCTCCATTGTATACTTCCCCTGTCTAAGGAAGATCACTCTCAATCTTTGTCAAACCTCAAGCCCCAAAAAGTAATGCATTAGCCTAATGTCTTTCATCTCAAATTTTGTTGCCAAGTATGACTTGCACTGAGAAATCAACTTCTCTACTCTAGTAAGAATCAAATCATTCACATAGAGCACCAAGATGAGGAGATCAAATCCAACCAGTATGAAGTATAGGTTGGATACTGCCTCACTCTTGGTGAAACCCATGCTCTGCAAATAATTGTCTATTTGGGAGTACCATGCCCTTAGCGCTTGTTTGAGTCCATACAAGGCTTTCTTAAGCCTGCATACTTGTGACTCTCTATCATGTACCTCAAACCCCTATGGTTGCTTTACATATGCCTCTTCCTTAATAACATTGTTGAGGAATGTTGTCATCACATCCATCTAGTGAATTTTCCACCCCATCTTTGAAGCAATAGATATCATTGCTCAGATAGAACTTAGAAGAGTATTTGACAACAAGAAAAGTCTTCTCATAGTCTACTCCCTCTTTCTGAGAGAATCCTCAGGCCACAAATATTGCCTTATACTTCTCCATGTTGCCATCTGTTGCATGCTTGATTTTGAACAATCATCTAGAAGTCACCATTGACTTCCTTACTAGTCTTCACACAATCTCCTAGACATCATTCTTCATGATGGAGTTGTACTCCTCCAACATGGCATCTCTCCATACTTGTTGGCTAGTTGCTTACTCAAAGCTAGGAGACCCTGAGTCTATGATGTTGGTCATCAAAGCCATATATGTCAGAAACTTCTATGGAGGCTTGCTCCCTGAATGTGGTTCTGAGAGCCTCCACATGATCTTAGGCATCTCTCAAGGTTTGCTCAAAGCATTTGGGCGTCCTATTTGACTTGGAAGGGGCTAGCTGCCACTCCTCCCCTGAAGATTGGTCCCATGCACTAGAAGTCTGTGAACTCTGCTCACCCTTTGGATCCACCTACTGCGTATCCTCTGCAACTATAGGTAGATCATGACATTTCTTAGAGGCCATGTTCTGATTCAACTTGACATCTCTGCTCACAATTTCCTTTTGTTGTGATGGTATAAATATCTTGAATGCCTTCGTCTCCTCATTATATCCAACCATAATGCCCTTCTCACCCGAGGGCTCAACCTTTGTCCTCTTCTCCACTGGCACATGGATATACACTAGACAATAAAAAAACTTGAGATGCCCTCTTTAGGTCTCACCCCTGTGAATATCTCCTCTAGGGTCTTGTCCTCCAAAATTTTGTGAAAATTATAGTTTTACGAGTACACAACTATGTTGCATGTTTCTACCCATCGAAACATTGGCGAACTTTGGTTATGGGTCATGGCCTTCACATATCTGATGATGGATTTGTTCTTCCTGACAATGCTTTGAAAGTTTTTTTCTTGGATTGAAGTGATTCTATGGTGATTTATGCAACTTTAATGCAAGTAATCTTCTTCCATTTTGCAATTGTTGTAGAATTAGGGTTTCACTAAAAAATTTATCTTAATGTATTGAATCTTTTATGGCTCTAACATATTCTTTTGCAAAATTTTCACCAAGTATCCATCGAGGAACCTTAGTATAGCTTTCTTGACCTTAAATCTCCAATTCATTTAAAGGGAGCGCACCCACATTTGCTTCACACCTCTATCATTGAGCATTTGTAAGCATTTGGAGTTTTGGAGCAGTGTTGAAGAGCAGTGATTTGTCCTAGTCAGGTATACCATATACCCTGTGTTAAATGATAAGCATGTCCCTATGTTTTCCTCATTAAATTGTGGATCTGAAATTGATCTTTAAAGTTCTATAATTTCAACGTTCTACTAGTTTGAACTTTGAAGTATGAAATTTGCATATTAAGAATTTAAGATGGGTATTGCTTCTTTCAATGTTGCATATTTGAATTTTCAGAGTAGAATTTCACCATGGTTGTTGCCCTAAGAGTCAAAGATCCTGAATGAATCCATGCTCATCTTGTTGATGAAGAGATTTATTGCAAATATTGCAAGAAGTGCATAGAGCGGGAATTTGTAGGTTGAAAGAACACTTGGAAAGGAGATGATTGTATCATTGTAGCATGTTATTTATACTCTAAAGCCTAGAGGCCATTTAGAGCCTCACTGATTATGTGTTTTGTTGCTAATATGTATTGCACTTAATGCCATTTTTAAACTTTTTTATATATTCACCTTTACATGGTATATGCATGTGCCAAGAGCAGACTTCGCATATTTTGTCTCTTGTGGTGTGGAATCATGGTTTGGAATCTTTAAAATATACATAGGCCTGATTCCATCCAAGTCCAAGTTGACCCTTGACTGATTTTGAGTCTGAGTCTAATTTCTAAAACTCGGTGTATATTTCACACCAATGTATATCCATATTCACGAAGGATCTTTTAAGCACAAGGAAATTTGTCTCTCAATTGTTTTTTATGAAGAGTTAAGGTGGATCTTGCAAAATATTCAAATGTTTTCTCTTTAACATTTCATTGGTAAATTGCATTTTCTGCAACTTTTATATGCATTTACAACAAATATATAATTGAACAATGAGCTGGTGAATTGAACAATGAGATTGGATTCACAATCTATGATCACGACCTTTAGCATGATATAATTATGAATGATTAATATATAGTCGGTCGTTATGACCATAATTATTCCAAAAAATATCATAATTATATATTTGAAGGATATGTGGCACTTTGAGTTTCCATCCATCGTTATGGAAGTGTGTTTAGCACTACAACTTAGTTTTCATTGACCTATTTATTTATCTGTTGTCGTTGTGACAAACACCTTTTAAAATTTTGCCTACACTTGAATTTTGGAGCGTACTTGTGATCCTACAATCTATTCTTCCAAGTTAATCATTGTTGCTTCATGATTGGTTGATGTTTTGCTAAGTGCTTAAGTCTTCTTCTGAGGTTCTAAATATCGAAACCACTTGCTTACATATGCATAGTTCTTGATGTATTCATAAGTGCACCTTTCCTATGCAAGCTCAACAATCAATGTCTATCTTCGATAACAAGCATTGTGCAGTCCTTAAGGATAATGTTTGCGCAGTTCTTGGAATTAGTGTCTGCTCAATCTTTGAAAACAATGCTTGCGTAGTCTCTGGAAACAATGATTGTGCAATTCTTAGAGATACTGATTAAGCAGTTCTCAGTGGTAGGCATTGCACAGCTCCTGGGCATTGCACAGTTTCTGATGATAGTGTTTGTGCAATTGATAAGAATAGTAACTGTTCAATCCATGTCTATAGTCAATGCACAACCTCGATTGACATTCTCTCTCACTCCTAATTGCAACTATATCATCATTCCAGTGAGTTTCTCAATTGTCGCTTTTGGGTACCTTTGCTTTCACAAGTGTCAATTTCACTTTCGTGACTGTTGTTTCTACTTGCTTTCACTTTAACAAGTGTCGCTTTTGATTGTTTTCACTCATACATGTGTTGCATCTTAGTGCACCACTAGAGGTAGCTCTAGCGTACTCTTTTGCATTTACTGATCATATATATCATAAGGATATGTTCTAGATACTCTCCCACAACTTAGCGCACTTTCTAGTTGCAATCGACACTTGTATCGTAACTTGTATTCTAAGTGTCGCAAAGCTACGTTTCAACTATCGCACTTAGAAATAAGTGTCACTTTGTTGTCGTTTCAAGGTATGCTTGTTAATTTTGGGTACGAGCATTCTTTTGGCATGTGTTGATGTTATTTGAGTGTGATATCACTGTTTCAGGACTTGTTTGCATGTTTTTCTCTCTTGTCTGACTGATCCCACAATTAGTCATTTTCGGAGCATTCACTATGTTTGCAACTTGTTAACTCTCTCTTGGAATTGCGCACTGCACAGTCTCAAGTCACAGTGAAGCATATTTGCCTCTTGGAACTGTGCACTACGCAATCACTGCCTCCAAGGATTGCGCATTGCGTAATGACAATGCTCAGACTCTGCCTCTTGCCCCTGAAAATTGTGCAATCTCTCCCCCAAACAATCTTCCACTGCACATTGTGCAGTCTCAACCAATAGTCAGGTCTCATTGCCTCCCTGACCTACACAACTTGAGCAATCCTTTGGCTCAGTCTTCCCTGAACTGTGCATTGCGTAATCACAATGAGCAAGCCTGCCTCACTGCATCACTGTCTCCCTCAATTGTGCAGTTTTGTCTTCCAATCCCTCAACCATTGCGCGTTGTGCAGTCATAGTGGCTAGACCTTCATCACTGCCTTTTGGAACTGAGCATTGCGCAATCCCTAAGCCTCCTCCTTAGTCTTGCACTTTGTCCCGAGTTCAATCAATGAATTGCATGAAGTTAGACTAGGAGATTTCCGAACTGAGGTCATATTGTCATGAGTGAATTTCATCTACATGTATTGTATCTTGACATGACAGGATGATGCTCGAGGAGGATGCTAAGGAGATCATGCAAGAACACACTTGTGAAGCTGAAGAGACAAAGAGACTATCAAGCAAGAAGATGAAGGGACACTAGATCATGATGGAAGATTGAAGATCAAAATCACAAGGAAGACTCCATATCATCCAAGCTTTGGGAGGATGAAGATGAAACACATGCAAGACTTATCATGCAAGGGAGGTCATCAAGAAGAGGCTACAAGAGAACACTTGCGGAGAAGAAGCACTGGAAGAACCATCATGAAGACATGAAGAAATCTTGGACCATGACAAAATGGTGGCAACTCATGTTGACTTGGAAGGCTTTAACATTCATCTAGACCCTTTGGAGGGTGAAGATAAAGAACAAGCAAAGATCCATCATGAAGAAGATACAAAGATGGTAGCTAGGAGAAAGACTTGGCCCGGACACATCACAATGAATTTCTATATCATCAATGCCAAGTCATGGCTTGTCCAAGTGTCATCACAAAGTCATATGTGTCCATGTATCTTCCCACAACATTTGTGGAATGTAATTTTTGTATTTTCAAAAAAGAGAGAAAATGTAAAATGTGCAGAAGACCAAGGGTCCCACATGGAATGTGAAAAGTCACTAGAAAGTTCTAGAGTCATTAGAAGTTCAAAGGTCACATAGGAATTTGAAGCTCAAGAGCCATGAGGGAGGTCAAAAGTCACATGGGAGGTGAAGAGTCACCTCATTTGTTATAAATACACCCTCATAGCTTAAGAGAAGGGGACTTGGGACTTGGACTTTGGACTTTTCACCGTGGCTTCTCTAGTTTGGCATAGGAGAGATCTTTCTTTGGAGGAGCAAGTGATGATTTATTGTTCTACTATTGGGACTAGTGTGGCAGCATAGTAATTGTGTATCTTGGGACTTTCACTTAATTTATAAAGCTCTCAGAGACGACGCACTTTCATGCATATGTCATGAATGATTGTGAGACTATTCTTTCATTGTTTACAATGTATGTTTATGTTAACACATGCTAGTGAAAATGAACTATTTCGTTGGCTTTGGTATGTATTTTATTGAATGTGCATTGTTACTAGCTTTTATGATCGTTGTTATCTTGTGAACTAATTTGTAGGTTAACTAACTATTCTTTCATGCTCTTGTGTGCCCCTTTGAGGATAGTACTATTACTTTTCTTCTAGAGGCGCACTCTCTCTTTTCCCTTTTGTGAAAGTACCTCATATACATTGCAATTGTATGCATCACATTTCTTCTAGAGGCGCACTCTCTCTTTTCCCTTTTGTGAAAGTACCTCATATACATTGCAATTGTATGCCTCACAGTGTCAACTTATTTGTTTGTTTCAAAGATTGTTTGCATAATCTCTTATGCTGATAATTGCAGCCAAGGAAAATTCCTAAAAATAATGGCAACCGGCTATATTTCCTGTTGGGGTTCCTACTCCAAATGGTGTGAAGTTTAATTGGGACTTCATACCGAGAAGACCCCCTTGGTTGATAGATTTCTAGCACCGTCAACATTATCATTTATCCATTTATTTATCCTAGATTGATGATAATGGTGATTGTTTTAGTAGTGAAGAATTGAGTCATTGACGCACTATTTAACTACTTGTAAGACTGTCTCAAAACTAAAGTCAGAAGACAAACTTGATATGGGATATTCAAACATCTAGATATGTGTCAAGCAGACAAGAATTCCTTCTATATTCGAATCCCAGTTTATTAGTTATGTAAATAAAAAGTTTTAGTGAAGTTTTCTCTTAAACTATAGTTTTCGTAGCATTCCCAAATGTTTCATTCTCATTCAGCTCCCACCCGTAGAAAGTGTGTAGTAGTCAATTATTCACAAGTTCTTTAAATTCAATATCATTTTGTTGGTTTTCTTGCTTTGTTTCATAGAGAATGAGTATGCATTAAAATAGAGGTAAAGAGGTAAGAACAAATGATTTTAAAGAAAACTGATAGATTGTTTTGTTCCTTTAGATTCTTAAAGAGCTCGAACGTCCAATTTTATACTCCCTTTCACCAGGAACGCATGCGACACCAAATATGGCTAGGAAGATTAATGGCCTAGTTAACATGTATAGAGTGACTGCAGATGATTGGGACTCATGGAGAGATGTAAAATCACACTTTGATGTGTCAAGGTGACAACTGGATTCTTTATATTTTGTAATCTCTAAAAGTGCATGAAAAGGCAATTTGATTTTTAGATTTACATTCTCCAAATATTTGAGATTTTGAATTCCTTTAACTTATAAGTTCTTTTTGTTGTTTTTTGTGAATGTAGGGATTTTGCAGCAGGTGGTTTAATAGGAGCAGAAGGATTATTTGGACAATCATGGCCAGACTTGGACATGCTTCCATTGGGGTGGTTAACTGATCCAGGTAGACGTTATCTCGACATAAGAGAATGTTTGCTCTTGCTCCCAGTAATCTTATTTTGATTATTTGCATTTAATTTTCATAGAAGTTCCACAGTACTCTCCAAACCTAACTTGTTTTGCATGCTAAACGCTTTATCTAGCATAGTTTAACCTGGATTTTATCTTGTTAGGTGTAAATCAAGGTCCCCATCGCTCTTGTGCTCTTACTATTGAGGAGCAAAGATCTCAGGTTAATCGTTATAAACAATTTTCAATCAGTGATACACATAGTCTGAGTGACTTTCATAAAAATAAACAGTTTTTTCCGATTCAATGTCTCTGTTGCAGATGACGTTATGGGCTATGGCAAAATCTCCTCTTATGTTTGGTGGTGACTTGAGGAACATTGATGATGTAACAACGAGTCTTATCACACATCCTACCTTGTTGGCTATAAATGCCTATGGCACTAATAATAAAGAGGTATGTTTAACATTATTAATGTTGTTTTGCATTTGGATTATAATTATGACACATAGTTAGGCTTCCTAAATTAAGGACAAGTTATTAGGTTATGTAAATCATTCTTTACATCTTTATGTAATCGTATTAACAACATTTCTTTTCAGTTTTCGGGCATCAGTTTCATTCGAGGGAGTGCTCACACTGAAGTAAAGGCAAGTCAGGGTTCCTTTAAACCCATCTCTGAACAGCTAGTAAGGCTTTCAAACTGCCAGAGGGAGAATACAAAGAATTGGACCATTGAAACTAAGAATAGAAATATGAATAAGGTTTGTTGGAATGATGGCTGGGCTATGACATCCCAGCCGCGAATGTGCCTACATTGGAGAGTTCAACCCAATGCATCATTGTAAGCCATAGTCATTAAGGGTTGTTTTAATGGTAGTTTTGATTTTGTTCTTGCTTTACAATCTTTCACTTTGAACATGTTCTTAGATTTTGTATCTATATCTTAAACCTTATGAATATTGCATTTGAACATGAATAATCTATAAACTTATGATTTAATATGGGCATAATCATTAATTTATAATGCGCAACTTAGGGATTGGAACATTATAAGGTATGGAGAGCATAATGTGAGACAAAAGGACAAGGAGAATAATGATGGACAATCTTATGTATTAGCATCTCTCATGGAGGAAGTATGTTTAGATTCTTCTCCAAATAAGGCATTGACATTTGGCCGAGTAAAAAGTAATTACTTTGCTCCATGTAATTACCACGAGAGCCAGGTATTGTTTGAAAACTTCATTGGAAAAGCTTTAGTAATGTCACTGTATTTTACATCTTACTTTTAATGTTAATCATCTTCAGATTTCATGACAGGAGTGGGAATTGACACCCGACGGAGCCCTCCTTAATAGTTATAGTGGCCTTTGTGCACGTGTTTCTAAAGTGGAAGGTGATTTCTCTATAACAATGAATAGGAACAAAAGTTACTCTGTGATTGCTTTTCACCAAAATAAATGCTAACATTGCATCTTGAAATTTGTGTCATGAAGCCACGAATGAAGTAGACGAGGCACGTGCTTGGGTAGCAAATGGTTCAACAGGTTTGTTGCACATGCCTTTGTATTGTTGTGCTTTTATCCTCGCGGCATGATTATATATCCCGGTATCATCTTGCATTCCTAAAAACGAATATAGGAAAAACTCATTAACAGTGGTTAATTTGAGTTCAAATGCATTTATTTGCATTATTAGATTCATGTAACTATTGACAGGACTTTTCAATTGCGTAGCTATTGGTAGAAAGCTTGTCAAGATGTAATAATATTTACATTTTAGAAATGCCTGGACGATATTTGAAACACTAAACCTATTTTTGTTTGTTTCACTTGAAATACTTGCAGGAGAAATTTACATTGCCTTCTTTAATTTGGGTCCCAACAGACTTACAATATCTACAGAGTTGAAGGATGTCCTAAACATGTCACACATAAGAGATAAGATGGGCAAGGATGAAGTAATAGACAATGAACATCAGCTTGAAAGTAAATGTTCAGGTTTTGATGTTTGGAACAATCAAGATCTTGGAGTAGTAACTGATAAACTAGTTTCAGATGTTCAAAGCCATGGTTGTGCTTTATTCATTTTAACATGTACTTAATTTTATAATTATTCTTACACATTCAATTTGTATGCCATTCAGAGAGTTGTATTAGATAGAATCATACCTCTAAACTGTAAATAAAGTTGGCATGATTATTTGGAAACTTTCAGCATTACTAATATTGCAAAATTACAAAATTTAGTATGTAGAAGCAGATTTCTCCATTGTACCTTTCTCATCTTATGTGTTTGCTTAATTTTCATCGCAGACTATTGATATAACACATTAACACCAGTAGTTTACCTTTGCTTCCAGCCATTCTAAGCATGTATCCAATGAGGCTTCCATTTCGCTACTTCTCTTTGGTATGGGTGTAATCAAAACTTTTGAATATTTTTATTTTCATTTTCTGTAGGTGCAGTTTACAATTTTATTTTTCTCCCTCCTAAATTTGAGGAATATAACATTACGGAAATTCACCGTGGATCGACTAGCGTTCCACACTTATCTATCTCAGCTTCAGCGTTGTAGTCAAGTTAATTTCTCCTGGCCCTCTATGCAGTCTACTACATGTGTAGGATTCTCCTGTTTACAGCTACCTCCAGTCACCACATTTGTTGGAGGCTGTTCATTCAATAGTAAATGACCTTCGTCATGAATGAAAGTTCCTTGAATTTGCTTCACTTGTGCAATCACCTAGGATTACATTGATCCGTTACACGAGATTTCGCTAATTTTCAGAGCATGGATAATGATTGAATCCCTGCTCCCACTCATGGCCATCCCATCCCCCTTTTGAAATTAATAAGCAATAACCATGGTTAAATCTTCTCAAGTTCCTTAGCATTTCTTTAGAAAATTTTAACGTAATGACAATCTGGTACAAAGAATCATTGACTGTGTAATGGAATCATTCATTATAATGAGTTGAATGTTTCTCATCATTGAATGGGTAATGTAGTCATTCATTATAATGAGTTCATTATTTTCTCATCATTGGTTCATGATAATAACTGAAGAAATATACTTTGTGTTCATGCCTGAAACGAAAATATCCACCATTGACACTGAATCTTAGTGCGAAGATGTATTAAGTGGGTGTTTGTTTATATATATATATATATATAAACGCTTTTAAATAGGATTGTAGATTTAAAATGATAAGAACATGTAAAAACTCCAAATTTTATGTGTATATATATTTATATCATTTTATAAACGTATTAGAGGATATCCAAGGATGCTTCCCATATTATATGGTATTTTTAAATTTTGTTTGTTTAAATTAGAGCACCTCACTCAACGGGGTGGGTTCAATCCGTTACTTTGTGGCACGGAACTAATCTAATGCCGAATAACACATTTTAACTACTTAGGTTATATGGTTATATATAATTTGTGCAATATGTAAAATTAATTGTAAATGTAAAAAAGAAGAAGAAGTTATTTACAAGTTTTTACAAAGATAACATAATAGAAGAGGAATTTTAGAGAAAATATATTAATAAACTTAAAATAAAACCATAAAAGTTTGGATCATGAAGCGAATTATAAAGGCTACCCCATATCCCAAAGTAAATTACTTCATAGAACACGTTTTTAGGATAGATCTAAAGTAAACTTATACTAAATTTTCGCCATGAAACAAATTATAAATGCTACCCCATATAACAAAGCAAATTACAATGCTACCTGATATATCAAAGCAAATTACTTGATAGAAATCTAAGTAGCAAAATCCAAAGCAAATTACTTGATAGAAATCTAAGTAGCAAAATCCTTGTGATCTTGGCCAAGCAAATGACAATGCTACCCGATATATCAAAGCAAATTACTTGATAGAAATCTAAGTAGCAAAATCCTTGTGATTTTGGCCTAGGGTGACACCTTTATGCGTCAAACTTCTAGATAAAAGAATCCAATGAAAGTGCCACCTAAGGATGATGCGTAGGTCCTACAATTAAAGGAAATTCAATTTTGTTATTCACTAAAACACATTTGGGGACCACTTAAACCTTGGATCAACAAGGCTCTTTGTTGTAGTAGATAAGTCCTTGTAGGCTCCTTTTCATATACTAAATAATTGTTCATGTATTAATTAATTAAAGTTATGACTTGTTGAGCACTATGAATGGATGATCCACTATTAATATCGAACTTCTTATTAATAGTTAAAGATGGACCCCTTTGATGTGTGTATATGTAAGTCATGCGGGCTAATTTGCTTGATATGTGCATGTTCCTTGCTGATCTTCCCAAGGCCTTCCATTTCTACTTGATATGTGCATGTTTAATATTAATAATCGTTAAAGACTACTTGCTAAGGACTATGAGAAGGGCTTAACTTATGTTAGTAAGGTTACTTATCAGATAATAGCACCTTACTTATAAGATAATAGCGTGAAGCAACCTTGAACTATACATAAGGTATTACATGACATTGGTTTGTAAGATTTATCAGAGTTTTGGAACCATTCCATGATTCCAAACAATACCTAGGAACTTGCCCCTTTTTAAAAAGGAAGAAAACTTGTCAAATGTAAATGGGTGTATAGAACTAAGTATGCATCAAACGAAAGTGTTAAAAGACACAAGGCTTGATTAGTTGCTAAAGGATTCTCTCAAGTTGAAGGAATTGACTACAATGAAACCTTTGCCTCGGTTTCCAAAATGAATTCAATCTGCCATGTTCTAGCCCTTACTGCCTCACATGGATCGAAGGTCCATCAGATGGATGTTTAATTCTTCTTCTTGTATGGGGATTTACAACAAGAAATCTACATGGAACAACCTCTTGGCTATGTTCAAAGTGACACCAACCTTGTTTGTCACCTTAAGGAATATCTCTATGGTCTTAAACAAACTTTGCAAGCTTGATATGCAAGAATAAATAACTTTCCTCAACATCAACTTTTCTAGATGTCAGTTTGACCCCAATGTCTACACCAAGAAAATAATACTTCATCACCTAATCCTTGTTCTTTATGTTGACGACCTTATCCTCACTAGTAGTGGCCCTAAACTTTTAACTCATGTGAACTCAAGCATTTATAAGAAGTTTGAAACGATAGACTTAGGATATTTGCATTATTTCCTTGGCCTCACGTATAAAAACCAAGCAAGGAATTTATTCTTCTCAATCTAAGTATGCATGTGACCTCCTTCATTGCTTTCACATGGAAGATTGTAAACCAACCCTTTCTTACTTTTAGTATGAAGTCAAACTTGCTGCCAATTGCACTACACTTGAAGTTGATGCCACTTTGTACCATCAGTGAATTGGTAGCCTCTTATATTTGACTCATACCTATCTTGATATTTCCTTTGTTGCTGGTCTTGTTACCCAATATAGGAAAATACCCATGAAAATCATTGGCAAACAACAAAAATGATAGCATTTTATACCCAAGGTATTGTTCAGTTTGAGATACATCACAGTGCAGAGGAGACTCGTTTTTTTTGTTGGTTTCACTGATTCAAATTGGCCCGACAACGTTGATGATTGGAAGTCTACTGTAGGTTGTGTTTTCAGTCTTGGTTCTATAACATTCCCTTCCACTACTTAGCATGGTCTCATTATGGAAATGGGGTTATAAAATTTATTCTTCTCCAAAGCTTGCAGAATTAACTTTGGAATGCACCACTATACTTAGTTGGTCGAGTGCTTTTGTTCAACATGACAAGACCAGTGGAGATAACCTCTAACTCCTCAACTTAGCACAACTAGTCAACTTATCACAAATAGTCGACATGGCACGACTAGACAGGACCAATTGAACAAGACCCAACCAATCGACTTATCACGACTAGACAAAACTAGTTGAAATGACCCACTTAGTCGACTTACCTCTACCACACGAGATCAGTTGAAACGACCCAACTAGTCGACATACCTTGACTAAGCAAGACTAGCCGACTCGACCCAACCAGTTGACATACCTCAACTAAACAAGATCAATCAAAACAACCCAACCGATGGACTTACCTCGACCAGACAAGACCCTAATCTAGGACGATGAAAACTTAATGTTACCAACTAGGCGAAATCTTTGTCTAGTAAGACAAAAACGAATATGTCCCATTTTCTTCAGGGGCCTTTGCCCTATGCAGAGAATATTGTACACATAAGTAATGATCAAGCCACTACCTTATCAGTGAGTAACCCTCAGATGAATTGGCTGCCCCAACATACAGGTCCTCCTGAAATGGCCCCATGCTAGTCACTGAGTGCTCATCATGGAAATTCGACACATTTCCAACTATACACAAGGCAAAACTCGTCGACTTGACTCAAGCCTCAATGGACCGTAGAATTCGAGTACCCTTTGGTCGACTCACGATGAAGCCACGTTGGCCTTCCCCACCATCGACTTGTGCTTTAGCCTATTTCCACTAAGCGTTTGACAATGTATCAACCACCCTCTTAACCAAACCTCGACTTGGCCTTCTCGTTGACCAGACTAATAGCCAATGAAATTCATATACTGTAACAATTTAGTTGACCGCATTCCTTAGTGACATGGGACCATTCGAACAACTTTGTGCTCTCATGAACGTATTAGCTTAACACAAAGGCCTTCAAGCCCCTAATAAATGTGAGAATTACACACACACACATATAAAGCATCTCATCATAGACATATAGGAATAAATTATTCCTCCATTTACAGTACTTGTACATGTATGTATCACATACCAACAATCTTCATCTTATCAACACATTAAGTATACAAGTAAGCTACTCATCTTATTATCTTCAAATGACTAGTAATTGAGAGTGAGACTTCAACTCTCCACCCAACAGTAGGCCCACTGTACTACAATCTTCTTGAAGTCGACGACCCCCGAGTCAGATACAGAGTCTAAGGAGGTAATTGCTTAGGAGTTCTCTCACCAACAACGAGTCAACCATGTAAAAGGCAGAGTTTGTTTTTTAGGTGATTTCTCAACAACCCCCAACTGCAACACCATAGGAAATCTCAAATAAATGAAACAACAACTACAGGGGTTCAACCAATGCACATAGAGTCTCAGCTCAGTTTCGGAGAAGGATTGTAGCACAATGGGAGGTTTATTAGCTGGATTAGCTACTGCAGGAGTAATGAGCCCACTGTCCAGGTGGGTTTATTAGCCTACTTAGTAAGCACACAAGTGTTTTATTAGGCTATTGAGTAAGCACACAAGTGGTTTATCAGCCCCAAGGAAATCACTTGGTGGTTTATCAACTCCTTTCAACAAACACCTAGGTGTCTCATCCTAGTAGTAGCTTATCAAGCCAACAAGTTCTTTGTGGTTTATCAACCTCGAGGCAAGCCACTGCTCAGGGGGTTTATCAGTGAGCAAGCCCTTATGGGTTTATTGACACATCAAGCACATGAGTATCACAACTCAACCAAACATTCTATCTGGCAACACAATACACGACATATGCCTAAGTCTCAGTAAAGCAACACACACGCACAACGCAGGGCTTAGTGAACACACAAGGAATCCATCCCATGAGCACATAACACAGATTCTGAGAGAAATCGAGCCTTTTAGGCAGACCACAGCAATTGCCAAACTCCACTTTGTGTCCCCTACTCCTCCTTCACACTTCGTCCCCCGATGTCCTCGGTTATGCTGAATGAAAATTCTCCCATGCTCTTAATGATCAACAGTTGATACCTTCTCATCTACCAACCAAGATTTTCTTCCCCAAATTTTCTCTTGTGTGTTGACCTTGTCAACACGATTCATGATAGCAAGTTTGTCGACTCATCCTCCACCCAAGAGTTTTGTCTCCTCCATTCAATGACCACACAAAAATGTCATTAAACCAACATGGATTTAGGTGATGGAATAAATGCAAGGATTGGGTTTACAAGCAACTCCACCTCCTACAAACCTTTGAATTCGTGTCCGATCTTAACCAGTCAACGTGTTGCAATTCCAATTAATTTTCATGATTTACAATTCATAATGATATTTGCAAGAGGGCTAGATATAGGTGTTGTCACAATCCCCACCCACTCAGGGGAACACCATCCTCGGTGTTCTATACCCGAACACAGAATTTACAAGAGCTTTATATACACATCTCTTTACATTCATTTATATTTTACATTTACAGTTGCTCAACCAAAAAAAAACGGGTGTGATACCCTGATCTGTTCAGCCATCTCCTAGTTGGCTTCATCTAGTCCAAAGTGCCTCCACTGCACCTCGGCCTGTTTGATGACTCGATTCTAGAGTGTGATTTGCCTCCTATCCAGTGTTTTTAAAATTGGAAACTAGGGAAAATTTCCATCTTAGGACAACTCATATGATGGAGATGCTTATTGCATTGGACCTCTTTTCGAGAGGTTTTCCAATTTTGGTATAAATATCATCCCATTCTGACAAGCAGAAATAGAATTTTGAATTTATTCTCTCTCATGCACAAATTGTCAAGGCCGGCCTTAGTCAAATGTAGGCTCATGAAGCCCAATAAATGTGTCTCCTCACCCTCAACAAAGTGTATAAATAGGAGTGACCTCTCTCTCATTTGGACATCACTCATCTCATCGGATATCTCTCTCTCTCCTCTCTTGATTGGTTCATACAGCTTGGAGGCAGCCTTCCCTACTTCACACATGTGAAAGGAGGACGAATTTCACGACTGTTTTGGAGGCCAAAAGTTTAAGGAAATAGGGCAGCGTTGACCAACGTTGACTTGGGTGATTTTGACCAGCTTTGAATTTGTTCTAGTGGGCAAAATTTTGATTTTTGAAGGGCGCATTGATTGATAGAGTTTTCAAGGTGATTGGGACAATTTGACTAGTTTGACTTCAGAGTTGACTTCAACCTTTCACCGCATAAATTACAACATTGTTTCACTGGATTGACCAAACTGTTTTTGGGTTGACTTTGACCCTCTTGGAAAGCCAAATTTATCTATTATTGACCGAGTTGATTGGAGGACATTTTGGAGCTACTTGACCACTGTTGAATTTCTAGTTAGGGCTGCAGTTGACTATTGTTGACTCTTGATTTGTCAAGACTATTTTGGATAAGTTAATTTGATATTTGTACTCTCTCTCTCTCTCTCTCTCTGCCGAACTATTGAAGAATAATAAGAATATTTGATCAAAGGGTTTCCCCACATTGGGGTTTGTCCTTGGCATTTGCAATATCTTGTGTTCTCTTGTCTTGGCTTATTTTTTGCACATGTTTTTATGTTCTATTTGCATTTACTGTCAATGTGTTTAAGTTAATGCGATTGCTACTAAATATAATTGGAAATTGTCATTGCACTGATAAGGAACATTGAAGTAAATTGTGCTAAAGCATATAACATACTATTGTTATCTAATATTAATATGGGATCAGATCTCAGGTGAAGACAAAGCCCAAGCAAGAGTGAAGCAAAGCAATCACTAAGGGAATTTGTTGGACAAGGACTTGGATGTAGTCCCAATGACGACTACATCTTACTTCAAATCCGAGGACAAGCTTAAGGAAAAATCTGACTATCATGCATGGACGATGTCTCTAGATTTGACATTGGAAGAAAATGATGTCGTGGTCTATGTCAAAGAAAGAGTAGTGGATCCTCCTTCAAATGCATTCGCAACTGCACAAACAAAGTACAAGAAAGGTGAGGTTAAAGCTAAGAAAATTATTGTTGATTCTATTCACAAGCCTTTAGTTTCTTATATTTCTGATTTGGAAACATCTAAGGAGATGTATGACAAGTTGGTTGGGATGTTCAAAGTAAATAATGAAAATCAAGTTCTCTTTCTTAAGAACAAGTTGAAAGACATCAAGATGGATAGAGGAGAATCCATCCAATCCTACTTCATGAGGATTACCAAGATCAAGAATGATCTCCTATCTATTGGAGAAGTAATGGGCAACATGGAACTCACTCTTATTGCACTTGGTTCCTTTACAAGAGAATGGGACGTGTTCAACACTACCATCCTCAACACTGACAGGATTCCGGGATTTGATGAATTATTGGCTAGATGCACTCAAGAAGAAATGAGGATGCTGGAAAGAGATAATCCCTCAAATGGAAACAATCCTACTCCTTCTCCACTCATTCTAAGAGGAAGAACAACGCCGGTCCAAGAAATCAAGGTCAAGGGTTCAAGCCGAGATTCAAAGAAGGAAGAAAAGGAAGATGTTTCAATTGTAACAGGTTTGGCCACTTCGCTAGAGAGTGTCCCCACAAGAAGGATACTCCAAGAGATGATGACAACAATAACAACAACTTCAAGGGAAATGCCAACCAAAGAAACAACAAGTGCAATAACAAAGGAAAGAGAAATGCTCCCGCTACTTGAAATGGAAATGGTCATTCTCCCAAGAAGTCGAGAAACTCTGGGTATGAATAAGTTAATGTTGTAAAGCAAAAGGAATTTTATCTTATTTTTGCGCTCACCACCACCTCTCCTTCGGATACATTGGATCATTGGTTGATTGATAGTGGTGTCTTAAGGCACTTCACTGGGTAAAAAGAAGCTCTCTCAAAATTGATTGAAAATAAGATGAATATGAAGATTATACTTGGGGATAATGCCATTTATATCACAAAAGGAATTGTGACTATTACTCTTCCCTTAAATCAAGGTCAAACCCTCCACTTACAAGAAATACTATATGTACATGATTTGAAAAAGAACTTGGTCTCTATTTATACTATGGAAGACAAAGGTTTCAAGGTGACATTCATTGATGGGAAAGTTCGTGTTTGGAAAAGGAACCCAAGAGATGCATTCACTCTTGGATTCAAGGTTGAAGGTCTCTATCAGGTTGGAGGAAGTTTGTTGGGAGCAATAACTTGTGATACTTCTCTTCAGTTCAAATTATGGCACCGAAGATTTGCCCACCTTCATTTCAAAGCCTTACCTGATGTAAGGAATATGGTCACAGGTATGCCCGAATTCAACTTAAATCATGAAGGTGTTTGTTAGGGATGTGAAGTTGGAAAACATACAAGGGGACCATTCCCCTCAAGTGAAACTCAAACCACTGATATTCTTCATTGGTCCATTCTGATCTATTAGGTATGTTGCTCGTGACATCTTTGGGTGGATATTTATAATTTGTTATTTTTGTGGATGAAATCTTTCGCAAAACATGGATTTATTTCTTAAAGAAGAAGTATGAAGTATTCAAATGGTTCCGCTCTTTCAAAGCCTTGGTCGAGAATCAAACAGGGAAAAAGATCAAAATATTGAGGACCGATAATGGTACCGAATATGAGTAAAATGAATTCAAAGACTATTGTAGAGAAGCTAACATTAAGAGGGAGACCACTACTGCTTATACTCCTGAACAAAATGGTGTTTCCGAAAGGAAGAATCGTACTATCATAGACGCCACCCGTGCCACGCTTCATGACCAAGGTCTACTAAAGTTCTTATGGGGAGAAGCTGCCAACACTGTTGTGTATGTTCAAAATAGATGCCCACATCAAGCTTTGGACTTCAAGATACTCGAAGAAGTTTTCACTGGTAAGAAACTTGATGTTTCTCATTTTAGACTTTTGGGTTGTCCCGTATATTTTCATGTGCCGAAAGAGAAAAGAAACAAACTAGATGCATCTGGGAAGAAAGGAATGTTTGTGGGCTATAGTGAAACTTCAACGGCATATAGAATCTATGTGCCTGGTCAAAGGGAAGTGGAATCAAGTCATGATGTCACTTTCGATGAAGATTTTGCTCTTAGAAAGATCTGAGATCTTCCTAACCCTAGGAACGACAATGATGATGCTAATGTAGAAAAGCAGGATGAACCTTTGTATGATGAACCGATGCTCGATCTTGAAACTCTGATGGGTCCCATTGGTCCACCTCCTAGTGAGCCCTCTTCTTCAAGAAAAAGGCCTTTATGGCTCAAATATACTCTTAAATATGCTGAGAAACACATTGCGCCGAGGGGGAGATTTCATGAAAACAAGAAGCCAAATAGGTACCAAGGGTACTTAGCTGCCATGAGTACCATTGTACAATCTGAGCCTTGCACCTTCGAAGAAGCCGTGAAGCAACAAGTTTGGAAGGATGCGATGAATGATGAGTATGAGTCGATCATGAAGAATGATGTTTGGGATGTGGTTCCTAGACCCAAGGACAAGTTAATGGTCACTTCAAAGTCGCTCTACATGATCAAACATGGAGCTAATGGGAGTGCTGAAAAGTTCAAGGCCAGATTTGTTGCTCGAGGCTTCTCTCAAAAGGAAGGAGTAAACTATGATGAGATATTTGCATCAGTTCCCTATATACCACCATTTGTTTGATCATAGCCCTTGCTACTTTGCAAGGTTGGAGCCTACACCAGATGGATGTCAAAACTGCCTTCTTGCATGGTTTGCTTAAGGAGGAAGTCTATGTGGAACTACATGAGGGATTCGAGGTTCAATATCGTGAGACACATGTATGTAGGTTGAAGAAAGCCCTCTATGGCTTGAAGCAAGCCCCTAGGGATTAGTATGAGATGATCGATAGCTATCTCATGAAGCTGGGATTCACAAGGAGCGATCTTGACCCGAACCTATACTTCAAGGTTGAAAAGGACATACTTCTCATATTGGTCCTTTATGTGGATGATCTCTTTTTGACAGGTGATGACCCCTTCGTTCATCAATGCAAGAGGGAGTTGGTTTCCGAGTTTGAGATGAAGGACCTAGGATTGAAGCATTTATTCCTAGGGCTGAAGGTTTGGAAAAAGCCAGGTAAGATTTTCCTTTCTCATGGAAAATACATTGTGAAGCTACTTGAGAGATGTGGGATGGTGGATTTCAAGTCTGTGACTACTCCAATGGAACTCAATTTTAAGAAGCTATGTGGAAGTGCTGCTAGGCCAGGATTAGCGAACCTTTCCGAGTATCGTCAACTTGTGGGGGCCCTGATGTTCTTGTTCAACTCCTGTCCTGACATATGCTTCGACGTGAACACATTGAGTCAATTTATGGTCGAGCCTCATCACATTCATTAGATTGTTGCTAAGAATCTCTTGAGATATCTCCAGGGCACAATCCACTATGGATTGAGATACAATGTCGGGAACTTGAGGCTACATGGATATTCAGATGCTGATTGCGCTGGTGGTGTGGTGGATCGTAAGAGCATGTCTGGGTGTTTCTTCTCTTTGGGGTCTGCTTCAATATCTTGGATGAGCAGGAAGCATAAATCGGTTGCACTAAGCACTGCCGAGGCTGAATAAATTGCTATGAGTATGGCCTATTGTGAAACAATTTGGTTGAGGAAGCTCTTCAGTGAGCTATTTGAGCACGTGTTGGATACCACGTTAATCTTCTGCAACAACCAGAGTGGGATTCGCCTATCAGAGAATCTCATGTTCCATGACCGCTCCAAGCACATTGATATTAGGTACCACTTTATCCGAGATATGGTACAACAGGGAGCAATAAGGCTCCAACACATCAAGATGGATGAGTAGGTCGTAGACATTCTCACGAAGCCTTTGGGGAAAATCAAATTCATAACATTTTGGGAGAGACTTGGAGTCATGGAATGACCCTCCTATGAGGGTCCTGTATGAGTTGAACACCGAGCTTTAGGAGCTCCTTGGGGCTTGGAGTACTTCTTTGATAAGGCCTTCAACCGGTTACTCTCCCCGCAACCCTTCCTATCAAACCCTTTTGACGTCCCCACTTACGTAATGCATACCACATTGATGAATTTGTTTTTTGTGGGCAATTTATCTAATAAGGCATTAGAGTCCTCACGTGCCCCCCAAGCCCCATCTTTCCCTACTGACATTGCATAGGGAGAGATATCATGAGATTGACGAGCATGGTTTCCCCTAAATTACGTTAAGGCTTAGGTAGGTGTGATTTTCTCACACACTTGTTAAACCCTAAATGATCTTGTAATGCCTCATCCTCGAAGATGCTTTTCACTAAGCACATGTAAGCGTTGGTTCCAAGTCATTCAGGTCTGCAAAATCATGAACCCACCAAATGTTTTGAATATGATGATTCCAAAGGTCTTAGGGACACTCACAGTGCTTACATATTCTATTAAGAATACACATTTGCATTATTGGACATCTAAGGTTTAAATATTTGACTGACAAAATCATTGCCTTATTTAGTGTAAGTGGCTTAATTTTGTTATTTATTAATGTGCAGGGTTTTTGGAGCAATGATATCATATATAACCCTACACATATACAACAATGCACATGCTTTGGAAAAGAAGGTTTCCAAGGAGGCAAAGAATGAAGCCCATCAGGTTGGCATATATGGCATACAATTATGGAAAGCCAATGCGATGACAGTGTCCATGGAATGCATGCCATTATCATTACACCTAAAGTGCCAGCGAATTCGAACTTCACACCTACGTGACAACAAATTAAGCATTGAAAGTTTGTGGTTGCAATGTGGCAGTTGAAGGTTACATAAGCTAGTGTCATTACAATTTCCTGTGTTGGTCAGGAATTATTATAATATGTGACCAACATAAGTGAAAGACAAATTTCATCGTAGTTCTTTCAGCTACAAAGAAGCTCCTTGACAATCGCATTATCATGATAGAAATCTCAATGCAAATTTCAGTTTTGATTCTTTATCCCAACAACTGCTTCGCTAGCCAAATTGTCCTGGTTGCGACCTACTCATTTGCTTGACCTAGTGTTGCCTTCAGTCATCCACGAAGACATGTTCCAGGCCATAATAAAAGGAACAAAATGCGCTGCCATAAATCACATTAAATACATTAAGGGGTCTTCGAAAGGGGAGATGTTGTCAAAACAAGCAACAAGGCACCGTAGAAGAAGCCCATACACCCATATGCACAAAAGTTCTCCACATAGTTCCCAGGTGCCAACAATGCACACAAAAGGTAGTGATGAGGCCGTAGTCCAAGCGGTTAAGGGATCATATCGACACTGTCCTCACGCACCAAGCATTGAGTTTGAATGCGCTGCATTAAGACAATATAAAGGCTCACATTTCAAAGGCAAAAGGTTTATCCAATAAGTGGTCGGAAATCCGCAAAGGGAAAGAAGATGTGTTCCCCATATGAGGAAAGCACGATGCCAAATATCAGTGATGCCTCTAGTTATCGACATGTTTTGTAAGTTGTGCGTTTCAATATGGGATGTGCTGCCCATTTCTCTCAGCTAGAGCGGCTACACCAAAAGATGAGCCCTATACGCATAATCGCACTAATGATCGACGATGTAGAGCATTCTCCTGAAATATTAAGCGATGGTCCATGCATTTGATACAACAATGAAATCTCCCCATTCACGCTGGCAGAGGAGCATTTGGAGATTACACGTTCTATTTGTAAACAAAGGTTTAAAGTTGTTGAGCCAAAGGGTTTTGTGACACTGGTTTATTTCAAGAGACATGCAGTAGTCGACTTTGCGTTCATCAAGTTGGCCATGCCAATGAATTGATAATAGGCATGGGACATATGAATCGGGAAGTTGCAGGACATAAACGGAGGGATGTAGCTCCATAGTGCGACCTGCCTAGAGTGTGACCACGAGACATCCTTATGAGTTACAAGGTCGCATCTTGGAGCCTCAAGGGAACAACTAGAAAATGCAACCAACATCGTGACATGAGATGCGACCTGCATGGTTGCAATTACTAAAATTCGTGGAACACTAAATTAATCGATCCTTTCCACAAGGCCAGTCTATAGTCTCGACCTTCTAAATGCGCAAAGTGTTCTGCAGTCAACGGAGTCCCAGAATGAAGGAACTTTTTCCAACAACTATGACGCAACTCTCAAATGTATCTACCATCAAGTCGCAGTTCCTTCCTAGGTCGCATGATCGCAGTTTAGACTCCAACTCAGGAATGCAACCCACAGAGCATTGTGATTATGCGACCTTCACCAAAGTCACTTCATTTCTGTGCCATCCCTCTCCAGGTCGTAGAGTCACGTTGTAGAGCCTCGACAAATGACCGAGATATGCAACCTATAGGATGACTGCAATTATGCGACCTTCCTGCTAGTCGCATCCTTTGTTGCCAGTCCCTTGACCAAGATATGCGACCTATAGGATGACTACGAGTATGCAACCTTCCTGCTAGTCACATCCTTTGCTACCAGTCCCTAGCTCGCATACCTACCTTGCGACTTTGCAGGCTGAGAAGTTGTTTTACTTAACGCCAAGATTAATATGGAGTTCCCATTGGGACTGTGCGAACTCAGTGAGGTTTGACTAAAATAATATGTGTAATCACATTAGAAATAATAACGGCACGCTGTATCTCTCCAATAGTTCCTCGGCAGAGGAGAGAGTTATACACGACTCTCTGCTACAATCATGAGAATATCCTCACTTAAAGATTTGATTAACAGTTGGCATGGCAGGGGTTTCTGTTCCACAGAGTTATTTACCAAACGAGCGACCTAAAATGATGGCATGCTCTTAAAGTTAATAATTGATCCCATAAATATGAACGATGTTCGGCGCCTTTGTGAGGATTTAGCAATACTGCGTAGTTGCGTAGCCACCTTGAGAGTAATGGGGGTTGCGAGTCAGAAATCGCAGGAGTAATGATTCCAATGCCAAAATATAAGTGGAAAAATTATCCTTCATTTATCCTCCGGTTTCTTCAGAAGGCCCAACTATTTGAGGCCTCAAGATGAAGGTATTGAAGTCGTTCGACACAAATTGTGCATGTTCGGTTTTTATGGAGACACCAAGGCAGACCTTTGTCTCCTGTCTCAAGTTGTTGGAATGGAAAGTGATTAAATAAGTGGATTATTCTTATACCTAATTGGGAAACTTAGACGTAATATGCCCCTTGGCTTCGCAAAGCAGTGGAGCTACATTCAACCCTCATTCCATCGTAGGTCCATGGACAAAACATTGATTGAAGAGGCGCGAGGAGACCCTATAAAAGCCACCCCACAAGGCCACATGCATTGATAAGACTGTGGTCCAAAGATTGACCACACAGGGGTCTAAATTAATTTTTTATTAATGCCATCCTTTCAATCAATTAATTGTATTTCTAGTATCGTTCTTTGTTATAAATGCGCTTGACCAATGTTATTTTCTTACAGCATGGAGAGGGATGAGAATGCTAGTCTATGCGAAGAAGTCAAGAAATCTTAGACATTGTGCCAATCTCAATGGAAGATCACAGGGAAAATCACGAATGTTGACCTAGAAAAGGAATCTAGGATTTCTACAGAACCCACACAAATAGGGCTTCAACGAAGAACACAACAACAAGAGGTGGTCAGGTGTGGGCAAGGCACAACAACAGGCACTTCAACGATTCATGTCTTCATGGTTTCTTAACAATGTCAACAATGAGACCCAACACTAGGGTTTCCTTTCAGCAAGCCAGATGCCCCCTTCTAGTTTCCAATAACCTTTCAATAAACTTGAAGGTGCATCACCAAAAGATCGATGAATGTGAGCGAAGCATAGTGGTAAGAAAACAGGCTAGCTCCAGGACCAATCATTCACATCGTTGCGACATATGGGCAACAAGCACACTAGGGTTTCAAATAACCCTCCACCCCTTTCTCTCTATCTCTTTCATCGTGACATAAATATTGCCCACCATTATATCAGCCACTATGTTAAGTCTGATCTGGGCATTGTAACAATCATTTTGGCCTGAGAAAGAAGTGGGTAATCTCAAAAGTCATGAGGGTAGCCGAAAGGTCATGATGGAAGGCCAAAGGTCATGGTAGGTGAATAGTCACCTCATCTCTATAAATGTTCCCTTAGGCCTCATTTATGGTGGACTTTAGCACTTGAGTTGAGGCCAATATAGATAGCTCATTTACGCTTGAGATCTAGGGCGACTCAACTCTTGGTAATTAGAAGGGTGGATTTGCATCGGGTAATGGTATGAACAGCCCATGTTCCACTATTGGGTATTGACCAATTGCATGATATGTATTTGAAGTTGCAGCATATTAATAAGATGTTTTCTTTTATATTTGGCACTGATTCCCATGCTTACTCATGGTGGTTGTATTAGCTGTCTGGTACCTCACCATATTTGTATGTGTGCTTTCATATACACAAGATGTTATGTACTAATACATAGTGGTTGCATGTATGTTTTGCTTTCGAATCTGTGTTTACTTGTTCCTTGCCATGTCGATGACCTATTGTGAACTACTTCGCAATTGACCTCTGGCATGTTCCTGTTTATTATGTCTGATGGGGTTTTAGCTCACTAATCCTCTCATCGTTTATCTCTTCTTATCGTTGTTGTGACTTGTTTGCACCTCTTTCTGCAATTTGTCAATCTTGGGTTGATTTTGTTTCACTACCCAAGCATTTCATTCTTTCCTCACTAGGGCACCTTCTCATTTGATAACCAAGAGCAGAAAACATTCATGGTGGTAGCCGGGCCCACATACCGGATGGGGCTCCTACCCCAAACGGTGTGAGGTCTAATTGGGACTTCACACCGAAGAGACCCCATAGTTGTTAGAGGTACATTTTGGCCCGTCAATAAGACCATAAAGGGCTTTATTAAGCCGACATACAAGGTTGAAGTCTATTTGTATAAAGCTAGGAGGATGTTCCATATAGATTTCTTCGTGCAAATCCCCATGCAAGAAGGCAGATTTAACATCCATCTGATGGTCTTCCCATTTGAAAGAGACAGCAAGGGAAATAACAAGGCGGATGGAGTTCATTTTGGCAATAGGGGAGAATGTTTTAGTATAATCAATGCCTTCAACTTGTAAAAAACCCTTAGCAACAAGACGAGCTTTATGTTTATCAACTTTTCCATCTGGTCCAAACTTGGTTCTGTAAACCCATTTGCATCTAACAATTTTTCGTCCCTTTGGAAGAGGAACAAGATCCCATTTATCATTTGCCAATAATGAATGATATTCTTCATTCATAGTTGCATCCCAATCTAGATGGCCTGAAGCTTCTGCAAAGGTGTCAGGATCATAATTCACTAAAGCTTGAGCTAGTAAAGAAGAGGCTCTATCGAACTGAGAACGTGTACCTTGTTGATATGTAGGATCACCTATAAGAACACCTGCTACATCCCAAGTAGCACAAACCCATTTTGGAAGCTGAGAAGCTGAAGGAAGATCCCGAGAAGATGGGGGAGGATTGTCATCCTCGCTGCCATCATCTGAAGAAGAAATATTTTTCAGAAGTAGAAGGGATAGAGAGAGGTGGCACATTCACCGAACTAGGCTCGTAGGCTGATATATTTTCAGCAAACTTTAAATCTCTTCTAATGATAACATTTTTGGATTTAGGTGGAAGAAGTCTATATCCTTTTACATCTTCAGAATATCCAACAAAAATACATTTTTTCACTCTTAGGTTCTAAGGCTTTATGTTTCTCATCAGGAATATGGGTCCATGCTTCACTTCCAAAAACACGAAAGTGACTTACATATGGTTTAATTGACTCCATGCTTCTTCTGGAGTGATATTCTTTAAAACCTTAGTAGGAGTGCGATTTACTATGTAATTTGCATAGTTAATTGCTTCTGCCCAAAAATTAAGACTAAGCCCTTTAGATTGAAACATATAATTAACCATTTCCTTTAAGGTGTGATTCTTCCTTTCAGCTACACCATTTTGCTGTGGAGTATATGGAACCGTATGTTGCAATTGAATTCCATGCTCAGTGCAAAATTTGATCAATTTGTTGTTAACATATTCTCTGTCATTATCAGATCTTAGCTTAAGAATTTGATGTCCAGATTGTTTCTCAACAAAGGCTTTAAAGGCCAAGAACATGTTAAAGACTTCACTATTGAGTTTTAAGAAGTATACCCAAGTGCATCTGGAGAAACCATCAATGAAAGTTAAGAAATACTTGTAGCTGGAGAATGAAACAACTGGAAGTGGACCACAAAAATCATTATGCACAAGCTGTAAAGGGGTTGAGGCGTGCCAAGAGGCATGTTTTTCAAAACTATATCAATGATGTTTTTTGAGTACACATCCAAAACAAACACCATCTCTGCAAGATACCATAGGAAGACCTGTCACCATATTTTCTTTACTATATTTTCAAGGGAGAGATAATTTAAGTTGCCAAATCACTCATGCCAAAGTTTGCTCACTTCATCATTATGAGAAACAAATACCGAGGGAAGAGTTGATGACCCAAAGTTGTTAAACTTATACAACCTTGTAGAATCATAAGCAATTGCAGTAGCTCAAATCTATCTAGGATCTCTTAGGTCCTTTATTACAGCACCATGAGGTGAAAATTCAACGATTTTACCTTCACTTGAATGAATTATCCGATATATAGATAGAAGGTTGCATGATAAGGTAGGAACACATAATACATCATTAAATTGACCATTGTCTAGATGAATAGTTCCAGTCCTTACAACACTAAGAGATCTATCATCACCAACATATATATTTTTGATGTTACAATCATTTAAAGAAGAAAACATGGATTTGTTTTTAGCCATGTGATAAGAAGTTCCAGAATCAATGAGTCACTCATGAGAATGAGAAGAAGAAGATACATTTAGTGCATAACTTGACTGAGATGCTTGACAACCACATGCAGAAAGTGTTATTCATGAAGATGAAGTTGAAATTGAAGAGTACTCCAAATGGATGGTATGCTTCTTCATTACTGCTTCGAAGGCTTCCATCTTCTTAAAGCATTTGGATTCTAAGTGGCCATCTCGATTACAAAAGTTGCAATGTCTATCAGTGTTCTTCCCTTTGCTTTTATTTGCCTTATCATTTTGTTGAATTGATTTTTCATTTTGAGACTGAAATTGCTTATGACCCTTGTTTGGTTTAGGACCATTCTCTTTAGGATAATGCTTCTTAGGATTCTTTGAATTTGGTTACTGCGGGGCTACTAAGGCTTTCTTAGAAGAGTTTCCAGTATTAAGAAGACCAAGATGTAAGAGTTTTTCTGTTCTCTTATTAAAGAATCACAAAAGACATCAAAATAAGGGGACTTGTAGGCTTGTCCTTGAGAAATAAAGGCTTCTCTAGTATAATGGAAGGTGGAAACAAACACTTAGTAGACTGATCATAACTTAGTAAGAATGAAATAGATAAGGCTACCATCTTCTTTCTTAACCTTAACACCTTCCAAGAGAAGTCTAAGGATCTTGAACTTGGACAAAAAATCTTAAATGGAAGAAAAACTATTGGGGTTCAACATAAGCAACTCATTTTCGAGTTGATGGGCTCTAATTTCATTTTTAATTCCAAAAACTTTATTGAGCTGTTTAATTGCCTCATGAGGGGTATCAAGTTCTGCAATATGGAATCCAAGGTCTGGAGAAATAGACATCCCTATCAACCCACGTGCTTGATCTTGCTTATTTTCCCATTTGATTGCTTTAATTTCATCTTCAGGTTAGATTCTTGGCCTGAGGCTATTCTATAAAGACCTTACTTCTAAGTAAATCCACAATGTAGGACCACCATTGGAAGTAGTTGGTTCTGTCAAGAATAACTTGGCATGAAATTTCCATTTTAACATAACTGAAGTTGTAGATGTTGAAACTAAGTGTTCTAATAGAAAGATCTCAAATAATTAGGTGGATTAAAAAAAACAGCTCTGAAAACGGCTTCCGATGAAAAAGTTATGACTTTTTGAAGAAAAGTTGTTGAAGATTTCGACGAAGCACATGAATGTGCGGAAGTGAATGATAATGTTATATTTAAAAAAAAAAATTCCCCTCTTTCCAAACTTAATCTAATTAATCCACTTTAAAAGAAAAATATGTGACACACTTTTATAAATAAGTTAAAGTCACTTTTACAATGGTACTTTATGAGCTACCCACTAAATTGTAACTTTAATAAAAGATAAAGAGACTTTAGAATTATAAGTGACTAACTTTTTATAATGGGTGAGAACACTTTTACATAACCTAATTTTAACACATAAGTTACATGTGTTTTTTGAAAAAATAACTCAACAAAAAAAAGACTTGAACCCAACACCTCTATTCTCATAAAGTAACTTTGGACCAAGTGAGCTAGTTTAAAAGGTCATTAATTTTTGGAAAAGAGGAAGGTTTTGCTTTTTTAGTCACTGAAGCTTTGGAGTGTGTGCTTACTTGAGAAAGCCATTTTTGCTTACAAAACACAAAACCACACAACCCAAAACGGACATGCAAAAAAAAACCTAACCCTATGGCTTGAAGTTAGATTTTGTCGGAAACTAAATATTTTCCTCAATGTTTCTGATTTTCCAAAATCACAGTAAGGCACAATGGTCAAGTGCATACGCATAAGAAAAATCCTTCCTTTATGTTTCTGATTTGCCTATATCGCACAGATTCGCAGGACAAAGAGCATACACAAAAACAAAAGGTACGGATCCAGTAATAAAAAACAAAGAGATAAATAAACCTAAATAAACCAAAATAAACAGAGAGATAAATAACTAAAACCGCAAATAAAATTTTTATACCTCCAGATCTTAAAAATGAAGTAGCTAGGGCTACCGGAAACTTTTTCACGTGAAACGAAAGGGGTTCCTCACTGAAACAGATGCTACTAATACACACAGGGGCTTCACTCAATGAACCTCTGACATATCACGTGCGTTCATGGCATATTAAACAATACCCTTAATTTGACTACATATTGAAAAATACCTCTAAAAATCACATTATTTAACCCCCTACCAATATAAACCCAATACACCTTCCCAATTTAAAAACCCCTACTTTCACTAGATATTGTATGTATCCATTTTTTTGTTAACATTTTTTATACCCCTTTATATTTTTTCATTAACTTTGGACTCCATTTTTTATACTTACTAATATAAAAACCCTCTCCCCCCTATATATCCCCTGATATATTATGTCATTTTTTCCTCAATAAATATCCCCCAATATGAACCCATGTGGTATGTTATTGGTCCCCAAGTGAAGCCCCGTGCTAACACAATAGAGTAGACCTTTCAGCCCGAAAGCGGTCAGAAATAATAGATCTAAAAAACGACAGTCAGATGCAGTTGTATCGGCTTTGGATTTGGATCACCAACGGATGCGGCCCTCAAATAGCTCTGATACCATGTAGGAATTTACATGGTAAGTTCCTCAAATAGAACACCAAAAGACACCGCTCACAAATAGATCACAGATCAATACACCAGTATTCTTGGCGTGGTTAAAACCCTCAAAAAGGGAAACAATCCACGACCTGAGCCAACGCAACCACTTAAGGCAATTTATTAAAGTAAAAGAAAGAAAATTTACATAAGCTTCTCTCATGAACGGTCACCCTACAAATGACCCTCCATGCTCTTTAAATAGAGATCATTGACCAATCGGGTGTTAAGCCACGGATCAAGTGTCGGTGATACTAAGGAGAGAATGAACCGTCGGATCACTTCATGTCTAGAACATATCGTGACTGTCGGATTTGAAGTTACAAAAAATATATGCTAAAGAAACACACTTTACCTAACTATACACTAAACCAAGTTATACTTAACTATTTCCTATGTGTGAGAATATCCTAACAACAACTCTATTCGTCAAGTCTAAAGTTTGCAAACGATTGTCTATCTTGTGGTATATGTAGATGATCTATTGCTAACAAGGAACAATGAAAACCATATTGCATTCATAAACATAGAGTTGAAGAAAGGATTTGAGATGACAAATTTGGGACACCTTCACTACTATTTGGGTATTGAAGTGTGGTGGCCTAGGTGCAGGCGATATGGACAACCTCTCAAATCTGGCTATAATTTATTCTAATTCTAACTGACTCTCTCTTTCTGCTTCTGGTTGCATATCAGTCATCTAACAGTGAAACTGACAACCACATGGGTTTTTCCTCAATCACCCCTACCTTGGTTATTGTTCACAATTAACAAACTGGCCTTTGTTCCTTTCGGAACTGTAAATCCATAGGATTTACACAAAAACATTATCGGCGGTTTTTTAGTATGGAGTTCATGCAATACACTATCGGTGTTTTTTTAAAACATTGTCATGGCTTCAAATAGTCTTGGTGTAATTCCAAAGGAATTACACTATTGGCGCTTTAATTCCAAGACTTCACATTAACCATAAATAACACTATCAGCGCTTTGATATTCAAAGTCCTATGTTATACGCAATATACACTATCAGCCCCTTTCAACGCTCCTTCTCCAATGCGATAACATGTGGTGTTATCGGAGATCACAATCGGTGACTCCATTGTCCCCAAAAGCCTGGCTCTCCCTGCTCCGACCTTGCGATGCGATAACAATGGCGGATCCGATAACTTATTAAAGCCTCCCTATAATGTTTCACCTCCGGTAGTGTTGTGCTATCAAAGTTCAACATTTTCAATGGTCTTCCACTCCCCTTGAGGTTTTGCGACGCGATATTGGTTTGGACCCGATATGGGTATGAATCAAATCTAATAGAATTTTAGTTCCGGAACTATGCTTCGGCTAAGTGATTTTTTCGATTTCTCTGTGTAAAACAGAATTTGGCCGCGAACTCTAGAAAATGATTCAAGGAGCCTACGATCGCCGATCTGAAGGAAAATTACCCAATAGGCCTATGCTTAAGTGTTAATTGGAAAACAACAGTTGAATCACCATTAATAAACGCGGGAAAAACATAAGCAAAACTGATACATGCATAAAATACCAATTAACAGAGAGTCATTAATTCCGATGAACAGAGAGAGATTTTTTCAAAAGATAATGCTTCCGGGCTCCACTCACTCTGAGAGTCCCGTTGTTTCTTATTTATAAATAGTAGATAAGTCCTCTTGGTCCTTATCCATACAAAAACATGCCTTTTACATAGAGTGATTTAAAGCTATAAAGCTACTACAGCTTATCATAAAGCAACTATTACAACACGATTTTATTCTTAATTCTATCTTTATCCTAAACTAGGAAAGCATGAAACTTGCTGGCTAAAGGACCCCAATCCCTTGCCTGTAGATTTTTTTGGATTTTTGGAATATGGTTGAAGGCTTTTTTCCTCCAAGTCACATGCTCCTGCATCAGACTCCTGAGGAAAAAATTCTTCATGGGCTCCTGTCCACGAGTTCATCTACAGAACTGCCCAGTTTCTGTAGCATGTCTTCTGAAACCCAAGTAGCCTCGGCGGTTGGCAGATCCTTCCATTTCACCAAATACTGGAAGTACTCTCGTCCCCTTGTCTTCTTAAACACCTTCTTGTCCAGAATTCTTTCTGGCTGCAAATTCTTTGGATCTCTTGATCTTGTGTTGTATCATCTACATTTTCACCTTCATACTTGTACAGGTCTGCAACATTAAAAATTAGTGATATTCTAACATCAGGGGGTAACTCAATCTCATAGGCATTTGCAGAAAATTTCCGTAATACTCTGCACGATCCAATTTTTTTGAACTTCAGTTTGTTACACTCCCTTTTTGGAAACCTCTCCTTTCCAAGATGTGCTAAAACCATATCTCCAACTTCAAAGTTCACCTCTCTTCTTTTCATGTCTGCTCTGGTTTTATACTTGATGTTGCTATCTTGCAGCTGCTGCTTCACTTGTTCATGTATTGCCTACATTTCTGAAGCAAAGTCTTCACCCTCTGCACTTCTCATCTCTTCTTTTCCCAAGTTTCTTAACTCAGCTACTCCTCTTGGATGCATTCCATAAACAATATGGAATGGACTCTGTCCTATACTTGTGTTAGGTGAGTCATTATATGCATATTCAGGTTGTGCCAATACTTGATCCCATTGCTTTGGATGTTCTACAGTAAGGCTCCTTAAAAGATTTCCTAAACTCTTGTTCACCACTTCAGTTTTTCCATCAGTTTGTGGATGATAGGCATAACTGAAACTTAATTTAGTTCCCAGCTTCTTCCATAGTGTCCTCCAAAAATGTCCAATAAATTTGGAATCCCTTTCTGAGACAATACTTTTGGGCAACCCATGCAATCTTACAACCTCCTTAAAAAACAAATTAGCAATGTGAGAAGCATCACTAGTTTTATAACATGGAATAAAGTGTGCCATTTTTGAAAATCTGTCCACTACAACAAAAATTGAATCATTACCTCTTTGAGTCTTTGGTAAGCCCAACACAAAATCCATACTTACCATATCCCAAGGCTTATCCAGAATTGGTAATGGAATATACAAACCTGTGTTTTGGCTCCTTCCCTTTGCATATTGACAGATTTTGCAAGTTCTCACATACTTCTCCACTTCAGATTTCATTTTCGGCCAGAAATAAAATCTGTTTAGCTGCTCATAAGTCTTCTCTATGCCAAAATGTCCTGCAAGTCCTCCACTATGTTTTTCTTTGATTAAATTCTCCCTCATTGAACAGTTTGGTATGCACAACTGATTTTTCTTAAACAACAACCCATCTTGTAAGAAGTAATCCAACCATTTACTCCTATCCATCAAAACAGGATTTTTACAAGCCTCAAATGCCTCTTTAAAATCTGAATCGGTCTCATATAATTCCTTAAGAAAATCAAAACCCAACACTTGGATTTGACTCTCTTGAAGCAATACATTTCTCCTACTTAAGGCATCTGCAACTTTATTTGATTGGCCATTTATATGTTTCAAAACAAAATGGAAACCTTGAAGATATTCTACCCATTTAGCATGTTTCTGGCTGAGCTTTGGCTATTGCATTATAAACTGTAGTGCATGGTTATCTGAATAAAGAATGAATTCCTTTGACATTAGATAATGCCTCCATTTCTTCAATGACTGCACAACTGCGTAGAACTCCTTATCATAAGAAGAATACTTCTTTTTAGAATCATTTAGCTTTTCACTAAAATAAGCTATTGGTCGGTCTTCCTGACTTAAAACACCTCCAATTGCTTCTCCGTTGGCATCACACTTCACTTGAAAAAGTTTGTTAAAATCAGGCAGAACCAAAATAGGCTTTTCAATGATTTTTTTTCTTTAACAGCTGCAAATTCTTTTCTACTTCAGCAGTCCATCTAAATGGTTGTATGTCCTTCTTTATGGTTTCAATAATTGGTGCATTAATCTTACTAAAATTCTTAATGAATTTTCTATAAAAGCTAGCAAGACCATGAAAACTTCTTACCTCAAAAACACTTTTGGGTGAAGACCATTCCATGATTGCCTTGATCTTCTCCAGATCCATCTTCAGCCCTTCAACAGAAATAACAAAACCAAAGTACACTAGTTCTTCTTTCATGAATGAACACTTCTTCAAATTCAACAATAATTTTTCCTGCCGCAGCCTTTGTGAGACATAGTTCAAATGCCTCATATGCTCCTCCTTAGACCTGCTGTAAACTAATATATCGTCCAAATATACTATTACAAACTTACCAATGAAATCTTTAAAAACTTCATTCATGAGTCTCATAAATTTACTTGGTGCATTTGACAATCCAAAAGGCATTACTCTCCACTCATACAGTCCCTCATTTGTCTTAAAAGTGGTTTTCCACTCATCCCCTTCTCTTATTCTTATCCGATGATACCCACTTTTAAGACCTAGTTTTGAAAAATACTTTGCTCCACTCAAGCAATCCATTAAATCTTCAATTCTAGGCAAAGGAAATCTGTACCTGATTGTGATTTTATTGATGGCCCTTGAATCTGTACACATTCTCCAGCCTCCATCTTTCTTTGGACTCAACACTATTGGTACTGCGCAAGGACTCAAGCTCTCCCTGATTAGCCCTTTGTCAAGCAATTCTTGCACCTGCTTTCTAACTTCTTCATTTTCTGTAGGAGTCATTCTGTAAGTTGCTTTGTTAGGTAGACTTGCTCCAGGTATCAAATCTATATGATGGCTAATTCTTCTAATGGGTGGCAAGTCATTTGGCAAATCATCAACAATAATATCACAATATTTCTCCAACATTTCTTGAATTTCAATGGGTAAATCAGAAATTTTAGTAAAAGTCATTATTACCTTGGGCTTGTAAATCACAACAAAATTTACCTCATTCTCTTCAATCTGCTTCAAGTATTCCTTTCCTCCAAGTAACAGAGTTTTTGGATCAGTCTTCTTTCCTGGTACATCTTCTTCTTGTAGAGGCAACAACGTATGATTGACACCATCCTTTCCAAACTTGTAGGTGTTTCTTTTTCCATCATGCATGGCTCCTCTATCATATTGCCAAGGTCTTCCAAGCAATATGTGACACACATCCATTGGCATCACATCACAAATAATTTTATCTTTGTACTTGCCCACCTGAAATTCCACTTCACACTGTTCATTTATGAACAGTTGATGTCCCTTTTGCAACCATGACACCTTGTAAGGTGTTGGATGTTTCATTGTTTTCAGCTTCAATTTCTCCACGACTTTTGTAGAGACCAAATTATCAGTGCTGCCACTATCAATGATCATTTGGCAACATTTCCCTTGGACTTTACACACTGTCCTGAATAAAGTTTTTCTTTGTGATGGTTCAACCACCTCCTTTGCTAGCTTGAGCAAAACTTTATTAATTACCAAAGATTCTCCTCTCTCTGGTATATTTTCTTCTTCTGTCACTATTGTTGTTGGTGCTTCTCCCTCAACTTGAGCAACAATGGCATTCCTTTGATTTGTTTCTGCATTCTCTGGGCACTCAAAAGCTCTGTGTCCCAGTTTGTTACATCTGTAACATCTTATTTCTCTGCCTCCTATTCCTCTAGAAAAACTCCCTTTGCCTCTTGCATCACCTCCTGTGGGTGCATGCTGGGTTGAGCTGCTGCTAGCTCCATCTTTAGGTGTTGTAGATCTCCCTCTTCCACCTTGACTTCCCCTTCGTCGGAAAGTACCTCTCCCTTTGGCAGATTGCTTCCTCATGAGTTTTTCTTCAGCGTTCAGTGCTATCTGATAAGCTTCCTCTACTGTTTTAGGAGACAGTAGACTTATCTCATCTTGAATGTCCATCCTGAGACCATTCATATATCTAGCCACCTTCTCATCTGTATCCTGGGCTTCTCCAGCTCTTATGCTTACCTTGTAGAATTCCTCTGTGTATTCTTTTACTATCAAAGACCTCTGTCTAAGATTTTGCATCTGTCTGAACAAGGTTTGCTGATAATTACTTGGAAAAAACTTACTTCTTAGCTTTGCTACCATCTTGCTCCAATTCTTGATTGGTTGCTTGCCAAGTCTCTTCCTTTCTGCCTGCACACCATCCCACCAAAGTGCTGCATGGCCTTTTAGCTTGGTGACAACAAACTTCACTTTCTTCTCATCTTCTGTTTCTTCATAGTCGAAGAATTTCTCCATGCCATTAATCCAATCTATTAATTCTTCTGGATTCAATCTTCCTTCATATATTGGAACCTTGGTCTTTGGCCTAACTGTGGATCTCAATATTGACTGAAAGAACCTCATCTTAGGAGTAACTGCTACATCTTCCTCCTCTACAGCTTCAACCTCAGGTTCTCTAACATCTCCGTCATTTATGTTTCTGCCTATTGTTAATGCATCCAATCTAGCTTGCATCTGTTGCACAACTTCCATTACTTCAGTGTTTGCAACAAGCCTTCCTCTTCCACCACATCCACGTCCTCGTCCTGTTCCAACTCTGAAAGCCATATTAACTTTCCTTCTCGTGCTTATGAGATTCAATTCAGTATCAAAAGGGGGCTCTGATACCACTAATGATGCCCTGGGTGCAAGCGATATGGACAGCCTCTCAAATCTGGCTATAAGTTCTCTTAATTTTGACTGACTCTCTCTTTCTGCTTCTGGTTGTGTATAAGTCATCTAACGGTGAAACTGACAACCACATGGGTTTTTCCTCAATCACCCCTACCTTGGTTATTGTTCACAATTAACAAACCGGCCTCTGTTCCTATCAGAACTGTAAATCCATAGGATTTACACAAAAACACTATCGACGACTTTTTAGTATGGAGTTCATGCAATACACTATTGGCGTTTTTTTTAAAACACTATCACAGCTTCAAATAGTCTTGGTGTAATTCCAAAGGAATTACACTATCGACGCTTTAATTCCAAGACTTCGCATTAACCATAAATAACACTATCGGCGCTTTAATATTCAAAGTCCTGTGTTATATGCAATATACACTATCGGCCCCTTTCAACGCTCCTTCTCCGATGCGATAACATGTGGTGTTATTGGAGATCGCAATCAGCGACTCCACTGTCCCCAAAAGCCTGGCTCTCCCTGCTCCAACCTTGCGATGCGATAACAATTACGGACCCAATAACTTATTAAAGCCTCCCTATAATGTTTCGGCTCCGGTAGTGTCGCGCTATCAGAGTTCGGCGTTTTCAATGGTCTTCCGCTCCACTTGAGGTTCTGCGATGCGATATTGGTTCGGACCCGATATGGGTATGAACCAAATCTAATAGAATTTCAGTTCTGGAACTATGCTCCGACTAAGTGATTTTTTCGATTTCTCTGTGTAAAATAGAGTTTGGCCGCGAACTCTATAAAACGATTCAAGGAGCCTGTGATCGCCGATATGAAGGAAAACTACCCAACAGGCCTACGCTTAAGTGTTAATTGGAAAACAACAATTGAATCACCATTAATAAACATGGAAAACAATAGAACCATAACTGATACATGCATAAAATACCAATTAACAGAGAGTCATTAATTCCGATGAACAGAGAGAGATTTTTTCAAAAGATAATGCTTCCGGGCTCTACTCACTCTGAGAGTCCCATTGTTTCTTATTTATAAATAGTAGATAAGCCCTCTCGGTCCTTATCCATACAAAAGCATGCCTTTTACATAGAGTGATTTAAAGCTACAAAGCTACTACAACTTATCATAAAGCTACTATTACAGCATGGTTTTATTCTTAATTCTATCTTTATCTTAAACTAGGAAAGCATGAAACTTGCTGGCTAAAGGACCCCACTCCCTTGCCTGTAGATTTTTTTGGATTTTTGGAATATGTTTGAAGGCTTTTTTCCTCTAAGTCACATGCTCTTGCATCAAAGTGACCCAACATCTAAGGTACATATTCCTCTCTCAAAGGAGCTACATTGTAGAATTGTTAAACATGTTTAGCATGACTGAATGCAATCCTTTGTCCACTCCAATGGAACAAAATTTGAAGCTCACATCTAAAGAAGGAAATGAAGTTAAGGATGCAACTAGCACAAACAACTTATGGGAAGTCTTATCTACCTCACCACTACTAGACCATATATTTTATTTGTTGTTGGAATCCTTTCCAAGTTTATGCAAAAGCCTTGTGAAGGACATTGACCTGCTAGAAAAATAGTTGTAAAGTACTTGAAAGGAACTCAAGACTTTAGACTCAAATATTCATAGGTAGATGAATTCATCTAGATTAGATATTATGATTTCAAACTTTGATGGAGATGAGGAAAATTGAGTGTCTACTTCAACCTATGTTATGCGTCTTGGATCAAGCGTTGTCTCTTGGAGGTCACACAAACAACTAATTCTAGGAAATTCCACAGCAAGACATAACATGTGGTAGTACTTTTGCAATTAAATTGGCCAAGAACCCCAATTCCATGATCTAACCAAACAAATCAACATAAAGTATCATTTGATTCGATATCATGTAAAGGCCAATACAATTTATCTACGACATTGTTTTGCAAATAAACAAATTACAGACATCTTCACCAAAACACTCGGAAAAAAAAGTTTGAAAAATTCCAAATAATGAGTAAACTCATAAACACCCCTTCACATTAAGGGAGAAAATGTTAGACACCTAATCCTCAAAAATTAAATTCACAAATTATAAATATATAAATAAAAAAATAAAAAAATTACTCAAAAATATAAATCCCAAAATTTAAATGCAAATAAATAATTTCCAAAAGTAAGCTTGTAAATGCAAATAAATAATTTCCAAAGTAAGCTTTCTGACATAACACACATGATATCTCCCAATGAAAAACATAATTTATTATGCGAAATATTAATTTAATACTTCTGCCCCATGATTTGTTAGGTAAAATATTAATTTAATACTTCTAATGGCATTGTATTAAAAAATTAAACAATTCAAGGTTCGGCTTCGGTTGGTCCAAGAGGTTTAACTCCCCCGTTCCGTCAAAATTGAATCCACCCCACCATCGCCACATCACATTATACATGAGCAAATAATAAGCCACCTGTATTTTGAAACGACAATGATAATTTTTTTTTATTATCAAAAATCAAAGAACCGCTTATCGAGCCTTCCAGAAGATTTCAGTCCTACGCTTTTTAAATACACAATCAAAAAAGCCTCTGTCGGCTGAAAGCGAAAATCAACAAACACACGGAAGCAAAAAATTAGTCAGACTAAGAAAGTTCTAGGAAAAGTATAAATGACATTGCTCAATCACAAATAATTGTCGGGGGCGATGCTGCATGCATTTATTGACTAAACGAATGAATCGCTCACACTCTCAGAGAAGAGAAAGATGATGCGAAGAATTGGGTATTGGCTGGGACGAGAAGTCTCCCATGTCCAGAAAGCGCTGACAATCCATCCCAATTGCCATTTCCAATCCCGGGCAGGGCAAATTTGTTTTTCGACATCATCGCCAGCTCTGGCAATCAGGCCTCAAGCATGGCAGGCGAGGGGCTGGATGCTGCAGCAAGGTGTACAGGCGAGGGGCTGGATGCAGCAGGGTGGACAGGCATGGAGAAACATGGCCACGGTCCGTCGGATGGCCCCTGGGGGGAGCGTGAACGCCCGAGGAATCGACATCGGAGCGCGGGCGAGGCGTAACCAGAATCGGAGACTCTGGACGTATGCCCTCTCGTTCAGCTGCATAGCGGGGTTTATTATCATAGTTCTCAGCAGCTTCCAGGATTCCTTGGTCTTCTATGTCACCCCCACCGACGCCCTCGACAAATTCAGGAGCGATCCGTCCAAGAACAAATTCCGCCTCGGTGGCCTCGTTCTAGAAGGGAGCGTGGTGCAGCCAGCCTCGACTACGGAGATGGAGTTCGTTGTCACGAATCTGGTCACCGACGTTCTGGTACGCCACAAGGGGCCAGTGCCCGATCTCTTCAGAGAAGGCCACTCCGTTGTCGTCGAGGGCTTTCTCCGCCCCATTTCTACTTCTTCATCGTCGGAAAACAGCGGCACTGAATCCTTCCGTCCCCTGTCGGCCGGTCATGTTGCGTCGGAAAAGGCGAGAAGCAACAACTGCTATTTTTCTGCCATCGATGTCCTTGCAAAGCACGACGAGAAATACATGCCCAAAGAAGTTGCTGCTGCCATTGAGAAAAACCGGGCTGCAATTGAAGCCGCTCATGCCAAGCCTCAGCCTCAGCTTCAGAATTCACAGCTCCAAGAGTCCGAGCAAGTTCATTCTTGACCTATTTTTTATATAATAAATCTCCTCCTTTTAGTGCACGGGATAATTCAAATGAGCTTCCCTTTGATGAATAGATGCGGTGTATCGCTCTAGTTTCCATCATATCTCTTTTTGACATTTTCTGCTGCTGCAGATGAGGGGAAATTTTTGTGGTTTTTAGTTACTGATTAAATATTCAATAAGAGATTTTTTTTTTTTGGGTACGGATTTAGCCAAATTTGTTTACATGTAGACCCATTTTTAACAATACTCGCTGAAATTCTTGGCAAATACCCTAGCAACAAGTGTATGAGCCTTTTTTTCTGCAGGAATTTCATTTATGAATGCCATGACATAATGTTTGTTTTCAAATCATCAATTGCAAAAGCCGTGGGATCTGTTAAGCTTTTGTTAAGAGTCCTTGCTTCGTTCTTGGTTAGCATGTTATGAATCTATTCTATTCTTAATATTTAGATTAAAGTTATATGTTGCATTCATTTATGATATTCATTGTCCTGAAGAAGACTCCATTTCCATCGTCATTGAGATTTAGGGAGACTTTTTTTCCAAAGAAAAAGAAAATCCCAGGATTACATGCAAATCTTTTCTTTTTACGTACCATCCAGTTAATAGGAAGACTTCCTAGATGGAAATGACTTTTCATATACGGATAACTTAATCAGCATTTAGAAAGAGAGTGTTTACATACTATAAAAACGAAGAGCACAGGAGGAGCATTAGGGCTGCTTTGTTTCCATCGTAGGGGGATCTACAAATTTTTCTACCCTTGAATCATTGAATCAAGTCTGAGTTAAGTAGAGTTCTAAGCATTCCATACCTCATTGAAGAGGCTTATGAATACCCAAAGAGTAGAGCATGCCCCACTCATCAGATAGCATTAGGGCTGCTTTGTTTCCATGGTAGGGGGGTCTACAATTTTTTCTACCCTTGAATCATTGAATCAAGTCTGAGTTAAGTAGAGTTCTAAGCATTCCATACCTCATTGAAGAGGCTTATGAATACCCAAAGAGTAGAGCATGCCTCACTCATCAGATAGGGCTGCTTTGTTTCCATGGTAGGGGGATCTACAAATTTTTCTACCCTTGAATCATTGAATCAAGTCTGAGTTAAGTAGAGTTCTAAGCATTCCATACCTCATTGAAAAGGCTTATGAATACCCAAAGAGTAGAGCATGCCCCACTCATAAGATACGCTGACAGTGAGCCAGTGCCCACTTTGCCCCTCTCACCCTCGGCCATCAGACTTAGGACACCTTTACATCATCGGCCCCATCATCTGATCTCCCTCTCTCACTCTTTTCTCTTTACAGGTTCTTGTGTTGTTGCCCACCTTTCTTGTCCTGGACAAACTCACTTAGTGTTTTATATCACCACTATACCTCTGTCACGGCTTTATACATATATGTAGGTTTCTTACATTGTATTATTTTTGGCATTTTCAGGAGTCAGTTGGGCACTCCCAAATTGTATTCATATTGGTTGTACTCATTAGTCTCATTGACCTACTTTTGTGGTCATTTGTCGGACATTGATAAAATTATGCTATCTTATCTTATTGTAATGAAGGGAATGAGCCAAGCACAAAGAATCCAAGATTCATCCTATTCAAGCACTTTCTTAGGAACGTCGATAACATCAGGAGATAGTAGTCATGCACCCAAATGTTATCTTTATCAGGGCTGATCAATTTCAATACCTTGTCTGCAAGGATCTTAATAGCGTATACATATGCCTGCCAAAATGATCTATCAAAATAAATTTCCATGATCTGGAGAAAGTGGCAACATGATCTGATATTCACCCTATGAGTGCCATCAGTTAAAGATTTATTAAACTAAAGGTATTACAGACTCGTGCTGGTGTGTGTTCTGTGTTATTGAAACAACAGATCGATCAGATTGCCAATACACAGACAATAAAATGGAGAGATAGCAGAGAAATACAGTAAGCAACACAAAGACACAAACAATTTTAATAAGGAGTTCACCCTATTCTCCAGGGCTACGTCTTCGGTCCAGCTTCAGTGGTGGCCTTGTTTTATTGTGTCTTTCAGCAAAGAAATTACAATACAGGGACTCAATATGAGTTCTCCTGAAGTAGATTTTGCTTGGCAGGGTGGTTCTTGGATTCCCCAAGCCACTTAGAGTACACAGACTCTTCTTCTTCCTACCAGCTTTGTGACCTCTTGGTCTACAGTGGAAAGAGCCAAATGTGATGCTCAGTCTGGACAGATTCCTCTATGGGAAGGCTTGAATCTTCAAGCTCTCTGGTGCTCGACGCTGCTTGTGGTCAGCTCGGCCCTCTGTCTCTTCTGCTTGGCTTTACTGTTCTCTGTGTTTAGTCCTCCTCTCAGGGTTCACTGTTCACTGTCTCTCTTGGTCGCTTGGACTCTTCTCAATTCTGACTCCAAATCAACTCTAACTGATTCGATTGTCTCTGTTCATGGCTTTAGCCATTCGATCCCTATGCCTGTTCGGTTCCTCTTCCGCCTGTGTCGATTCACCTTCTGCAGCTGCGCTTGGAGTTCCTTGCGTTCGGCGTCATCATGAACGCTTAGGGAGTGGCCACTTGTCCTCCTCTAAATGGCGCCAGCATGCTTCGTCGGTTCGTTTCTTCAGTTACGCCGTGGATGCGTTCTTCCTCCACCGTGGCGGTCAAACGGATTCCAAATCCCTTTAGAACGCGACTTAATTCCTTGTCGATTCCGCTTCTTTCCATCGGGTGCAATCTCAACCGTCCAATCTGGGCCCTCCAGATCCAACGCCAGATGCACGTTTCGCGCGGTTGACTTGCTCGACCAATAACGCGCGATCAACGACAGTTTTCTCTCACCTCTGCCTGCCACGCGTCAATCGGTGTATGGAATCGCTCCGCTCCTGTCCAAAACCTCTTATCGTTCAAGGGCACCCCGATCAATACTGCCGATTTTCTGGCGCGCGGGTCCTGCTTTCGTACGTTAGCGTTTTTCGCTTTTTCCACCCGCGGTTTCCTGGCTCCCGATGTGACCGAGTGCTCGGGCTCCCCCTTCAGGGCCCTGCTAAGCGCTAATCGCACATCAAAAACCTCTTCCTTTTCCCATTCTGGGGCTCCCAGGGGCTACTTTGGCCTCCTGCGCGGTCTCCATGGGCCTCGGTCAGCACGCTTTGACCGAGGTCCTCGTCGTTCCACATCGGCTGCCATTGCCACTGGTTTAGGGTGTTTTTGATACTGTTTTGGATTTCCTTAGAGATTTGTTCGACTTGATTCAGTCATGGTTCTTGACAGTCTTTCTATGGATCCAATTCGGATCACGACCTCCCTACTGAAAAACTTTTGGACCACCAAAAGTTGGTTTTCAAGCATCGACTAAGTGAGGACACTGTTTCCTCACATGTCCAATCTCAATCCACTTTGCGCTGCTCGGCTTTGAACCTTTGAGCCCAATCTTGAGGTACTCGACATCTCCCCTGCGCGTTGTCCTCACCTTCCTGTCCAACACGGTGTCTTCCTGCAACTTATTGAGGTATTCAGGTAGCAGGTCATCAATAGAAGGCAATTGACCTTGCTCTTCAGGGTCCTCCATCATTGAAGGTTCAAACAATCTCAAACAATCTGCATTTACGACTGAGTAGATGTGCATGTAAGCTGGTAGATCAGGACGAAAAGAATTTTCACCAATTTTCTCAAGTATTCTAAAAGGCCCATACTTGATAGGCTTTAGCTTTTTACCTTCACCTTGCATCTTGTCCTTGTTGATATACAACCAGACTTGGTCTCCAACTTGAAAACTATGCTCCATCCGATGCTTATCATGCCTAACCTTGTACTTGGCCTGGCTCTTTTCCAACTGTTCCTGTATTGCTTGATGGATCTCCTGGATTTGTTCAATGAACCTGGTTGCCTTGTCCACATCACTATGTCCATCAACCATGGTGTCTTTACCAAAGACAAAATCCAAAGGAGACCTTGGTGTGAAACCAAAGCAGGTCTCAAAAGGAGATCTCTGTGTAGAAGAGTGTTTGGCTCTGTTGTAAGCATGCTGCACATAACACAAGTGTTCATCCCAAAGCTTAGGATGTTTACTGCAATAACCTCTCAGTAACTGGATCACAGTCTTGTTTACTACTTCTGTCTGGCCATCTGTTTGTGGATGAAAAGTTGTGCTTTTCTTTAACTTGGTGTCCATCAGTTCCCACAGACTAGACCAAAACTTCCCCACAAATCGGGTGTCTCGATTAGATACAATGGAAGTGGGTAATCCAAAATGAACCCATACATGTTCAAAGAACAATTTTGCAGTCTGTTCAGCTGTGATCTATTTACTACAAGGTATCAAAATACACATTTTGCTGAACCTATCCACAACAACATATAGATAGTCATGACCTTTCCTAGATTTAGGCAGTCCTCCAACAAAATCCATGGAAACACTTTCCCAAGGGTGAGAAGGAACTGGCAATGGAGTGTACAAGCCTAGTTTTCTATTGCTGTGCTTGCTTTTAGCACACATGGCACACCCTTTTACATATCTAGAAATTGTCTCATTCATTTTCGGCCAATAGCAGAATCTTTGCAGCTGTGCAACTGTTTTGCTTACCTCAAAGTGACCTGATATCAGAGAAGTGTGTGCTTCTCTAATTATCTTTACTCTCTCAGTTTGTGGAATGCATAGTTTCCCACAATGGTATAAGAGTCGGTCCCTTATATGATAGTCCAATTCTTCTACTCTTTTGCCTTGACTCAAAGTTGCATATACATCTTTGAAATCCATATCCTGAGCATATTGTTCTATGTAGCTTTCATGTAGCACAGAATTATGCTTAAGTATGGTAGTGCATTTATAATGGGTCTAGATAACATGTCTGCAACCTTGTTATGTATGCCCTTTTTATATCTGATGACTAAGTGAAACTGTTGTAGAAAACCCATCCATCTGTAATGTGTTGATTGTTGCAACTTAGTTTGGGAGTGTAGATATTGAAGTGGCTGATGATCAATATGTATTACTGTCTCTTTGCCCATTAAATAATGTTTCCACTTTTTCACACTCTGAACTAATGCATACAATTCTTTATCATATGTAGGATAGTTAACTGTTGCAGGATTAAAATTCTCAGAATGATAACATATGGGTTTGCCGTGCTGTATCAACACTGCTCCCATGGCATAGTCACTGGCATCAATTTGGATTTCAAATGGTCTTTGTAAATCTAGCAGTGCTAGTACAGGTGCTGTACTTATTTTCTCTTTCAAGGTGTCAAAGGCTTTCTGATGTTTGCCTCCCACCGAAACACCTTATTCAATCCTGTTAAAGCATGTAAGGGAGCTGCAATCAAGGAGAAGTTAGAGATGAGCTTCCTCCAATATTGTGCTGCTCCCAAGAAGCTTCTCACTTCTGTAGCAGACCTGGGTTTAGGCCAATTCACAATGACTGCCACTTTAGAGGGAGGGATCTATTTTCAATTCACCTCCCCTACTATATGACCCAAGTAGTTTAGAGATGTTTTTCCAAATTCACATTTTGAGAGTTTAACATAAAGTTTTTCTCTTTTCAAAACATGTAATGTCTGCTTAACATGCTTTAAATGTTCTTCCCACGTTTTACTAAAAATTAGAATGTCATCTAGATACACAATAACAAAATCATCAAGAAAAGCTCTGAGCACATCATTCATTAATCTTATGAAAGTAGCAAGAGCATTAGTTAAACCAAAAGGCATAACCAACCATTCATACAATCCCTGCTTTGTTTTGAAAGAAGTCTTCCATGCATCTTGCTCTGCAACTCTGCCCTAATGGTATCCACTGTGCAAATCCAGTTTGGTGAAATAAACAGCTTCTTTCAATTGATTTAAAAGATCATCTATGCGAGGAAGGGGGTAATGATTTTTGATCGTTATCTTATTCAGTGCTTGGTAATCTATGCACATTCTCCACGAGCCATCTTTCTTTCTCATCAAAACGATTGGTGACCCACATGGTGATGTGCTAGGCCTAATGAAACCCTTCTCGAGCAACCCCTGCACCTACTTTTTGATTTCAGCGTTCTCTAAAGCAGACAACCTGTACATCCCAATGTTAGGCAATGGAACATCTTGCTGCAAAATAATATCATGTACTATTCCATTTTTGGGTGGCAGACCTTTAGGTTCTTGAAACAAGACATCATACTCTGAAACAACCTTTTCTATATCAGCTTGCCGTTCAACATTACAGCCCTCAAATACATTGTTTTTATCAGGTTTCTTTTCTTTTACAACCATCAGTAAGAATTGTTTGCATGAATTAATCATTCTTTTCATCTATCCTGAGTTTATGAGAGTATAATTATTCTTTAGCTTATGAGCTCTTACAAAGTATTCGATTCCATCTTTAACCAGTAGATACTTGTTCTCAGCTCTATAGAAAATAGCCTTTCTATCATACAAGTAAGGACTTCCTAAAACAATTCTACATATATCCAAAGGAATTATGTCTAACTCAACCTCATCTACAAATGCTGACCCAAAGGAAAACTTGAGTTTGCACTGTCTAGTCACTTGTAGTTGTGCTTTATCATTCAACCATCCTAATGGGTATGGTTTCTTGTGAGGTGTAGTTGCTAATCCCAATTTCTTTACAATTGCTTCAGAAATCAAATTTACTTGAGAGCCACTATCAAACAAAGTATCAATATTTTGATTTTTGGAAATAACTCGAATATGGAAAAGCTCATGTCTTTTTCTCTCATTTTCTTCATCAATAACAGATTGAGCAGAATTACTAGTAAATGCTTCAGATTTCTTACCTCTTATACCTGTGGCTGCTATAGTTGTTTCATCTCTCGAGTCTGACCCCAAATCTCTTTGAATAGCTGTAGCTGTCTTCTTCTTCTTGCCCTCGGACTTCTTAGGTCTCAGCTGTGGATGCAGAATCCAACAATGCTCATCATCATGCCCCTCCTTTTTACAGTGAGTGCATGAAGCTTTGGCTTTTTGTGCAGTGTTAGCCTTCCTTGCTTTCCACTTCTGTTTTCTTTTCTCCTTGCTCTTGCTTACAGTGGGTTGGGATGGTCCCCCAACTTCTGGATTGCCATTCTTTCCGCTAGCCTTTAGATGAGTAGCTTGTACAGATACCTCATCTATACTAGTGGGATTAAACATGAGGATGGTATGCCTCATGTAGCTGTGTAGACCACCAATGTACTTCAAAAGAGTCTCTGGTGAGTCTAGTGAGATACCCAATGTCAATGCTCTCTTTCTGAACTCTTGAGTATACCCTTGTACACTTTGCCCCTTCAATTGCCGAAGAGTTTGCCAAATCATCATGGCCCGCTGCATGTAGGCCAATGGATAGAATTGTTTTTTGATTGCAGAAACAAAGTCACTCCAGACAGAGATGGTCTTACCATGGCTTTTCATATCAGCTTGGGTTCTACCTTCCCACCAAACCAAGGCAGTGCCTCCTAGGCGTAGTCTTGCCAGCTGAATCTTACTCTTGTTTGAGTTTATGTTCTGTACCCTGCAATACACATCAATTTGTCTAATCCAATTGTCCAGTTTTTCAGCATTTAGCTCTCCATCATATATAGGCAAATCAAATTTAACGTCTAACTTAATCAAAGATGCTTTCTTATTATGTACAGGGCTATTAGGAGGTGTGAGAAAGTTTTCCCCTTTCCCCTTTCCTTTGGAGTTGTCATGGAAGTAAGACTCATCTTCTTCTTTCTCTTGCTTAGAGCCTCATGCATCTTCTACCTTTTGATTTCTAAAGTTTCTGTACATTTCTTCAACCATAGACTTTATAGCTAGGAAACTCTCTATGAATTGAGGGTCTGGCCGCATAGAACTTTCTTCTGACATGGTCTTTCGAGGATAGACTCTTCCAATTTCAGGATTAGTTTCCACCAACTCTCCTCCTAATTTGAGCTTTGATCTTGTGAGCAGTCACAACTATACCAACACAAGCTTGTCTAACCTTACAGCCTTGAGCTTTGATACCATTTGATCTGATATTCACCCTATGAGTGTCATCAGTTAAAGATTTATTAAACTAAAGGTATTACAGACTCATGTGTTGGTGTGTGTTCTGTGTTATTGAAACAACGGATCGATCAGATTGCCAATACACAAACAATAAAATGGAGAGACAACAGAGAAATACAGTAAGCAACACAAGGACAAACAATTTTAATAAGGAGTTCACCCTATTCTCCAGGGCTTACGTCTCCGGTCCAGCTTCAGTGGTGGCCTTGTTTTATTATGTCTTTCAGTAGAGAAATTACAATACAAGGACTCAATATGAGTTCTCCTGAAGCAGATTTTGCTTGGCAGGGTGGTTTTTGGATTCCCCAAGCCACTTGGAGTACACAGACTCTTCTTCTTCCTACTAGCTCTGTGATCTCTTGATCTACAGTGGAAAGAGCCAAATGTGATGCTCAGTCCGGACAAATTCCTCTATGGGAAGGCTTGAATCTTCAAGCTCTTTGGTGCTCGACACTGCCTGTGGTCAGCTTGGCCCTCTGTCTCTTCTGCTTGGCTTTACTGTTCTCTATGTTCAGTCCTCCTCTCAGGGTTCACTGTTCACTGCCTCTCTTGGTCGCTTGGACTCTTCTCAATTCTGACTCCAAATCAATTCTAATTGATTCGATTGTCTCTGTTCATGGCTTTAGCCATTCGATCCCTATGCTGTTGAAATTTGGTACCGGAGGACAGGTGGTTCCCTTAGGCTTTGATCTTTGGCCTAGGGAAAAGTGTCCAAAAGAATTTAATTTTTCTCCTAAAGTGACTTTATAATTTTATAAAGTTAAATCTAATTTAAAAGTGACTTTAAGTGATAAAGTTATTAAGTCTAATTTTAAAGTGACTTTTATAAAGTCAATGAAAAATTAGAAAGGAAAAGTGACTTTGGAAATAAATGACTAAGTGGGTCTTTATTAAAGTGGGGTGAATTAAAAAATAGAAAGTGAGATTTAAATGAGCATTTAATCTCAACCATTGATCTAAATCAATTTCAGCCATTGGATTTAGAGATCACCCAAAAGTCACTTGGATCACCCAAAAGTCACTTGGAGTTATATTAAAGGAGGAAAAGGTCATTCATTCTTTCATGAGCAGATTGGGAGAAGGAGAGCAAGAGAGCAAGAGAGATTTCTGAGCAGGAAGGAGAAGGAGACAGCAGCTTGGCACACATTCCAAGGCAGCAGTTGAGCAGATTTGTACAGCTGATTCAGCACATAGTGAAAGGCAGATTTTTGCACAAAAATCGAGGAGCAGTTTGCTGATTTTTCTGCACACAAAACGGAGGTCGTACAACATTTATTGCTGTCCTGTTTGCTGTAATTTCCAGATTGTTGTGAGGCACGGGAAAGGAGATAAGTTGTAAATTTGCTTGCTGATTTTTTGCTGAATAATTCTCACTGTAAAAAGACAATTTTCAGAAATAAAGAAGAGCTCTCAAACTGGTTTTCCCCAAGAGTTGTAGGGGGTTTTTCCAGGGTCAAGTTGACCAAAAATATCAGTGTTTTAATGTGTTTTAATGACTGTTTTTAATTGCTGATTTTTAATTCTGCAATTTCCAGCATTCTGAAAAATTTCCAGAATTTTTGTTTTCAGCAATATTTATTTTTTTCAGTCTGTTAAATGTATGGTTATGGGAATGGGCATTTAACTACATGGGAGAAATAAGAAGAAACTGAAAACCGGGGTGGGAAAACAGAAATTTTTACATGGTATCAGAGCTTGAGTGCTGAAGGGCAGTTTGGGACAGCAAAAAGGAAAAATTACAGTTGCTGATTTTTCACTCAGAAAATTCCAGCAAGCTGATTTTTCATAAACAACAGTTTTATCTTTACTACAGCAGTGCTATTTTTCAGTTTTAGGACAGCAGGATGTCATTGGGATTGAGGGTGGAGGATAGGCTGGATGGGCATATAAATTACAGCGTTTGGAAGGAGAGAATGCAGAGTATCTTTGAGGAGGCAGAAGTCTGGGATATCATGGTGCATACCGCACAGAACCCTGTTGTTGTGCCTACTTATGTTACTCAGTTGGCTGAGTATAAAAAGAAGAACAATAAGAGTAAGAGGCTGATTCTAGACGGAATCAAAGACCATTGCATTCCTCATGTGAGAGGAAAGAGCAATGCCCATGAGATGTGGACAGCATTGTCCAATCTCTACCAGAGTACCAATGAGAACCGGAAGATGGTCCTGAAGGAGAAGTTGAAGAACATTAAGATGAGTAATGATAGTGCAGCTGGATATCTCACAAAGATTACCAATGTGAGAGATGAGTTGGCAGCGATTGGAGAGGCCATTCCATCCACTGAGTTGGTGCGTATTGCAGTGAATGGCCTCCCCCGTTCATGGTTGAACTTTGCTGATGGGGTTTGTGCACGTGAGACCCTTCCCACATGGGAGAGGTTTTGGGATGATTGCATTCAGACAGAGATCAGGAAAGGACAGCTTGGGGCAGCCAAGCCAGTTGAGCAGGATGAGGATGTAGCACTGGTGGCAGGAGGCAAGAAAGGCAAAGGGAAGAAGCAGGCTTCCACAAGCGGTGGTGGGGGCAAAGGCAAAGGTAAAGGTAAACAGGGGAACACACAGAAGGACTATTCCAAGGTGAAGTGTTGGAATTGTCAAAAGATGGGACACTATGCAGTTGTGTGTCCGGAGAAGAAGAAGAAGAAGGGGAAGAACCAGGACGTGGCAGCTTTAGCAGAGATTGAGGACTTTGCAGGTCGTTTTGATCGGGAGTTTGCGTTCACTATGTGTGAGTCCTCTAGTGCAGGATCACCTGCCACACAGGTTCAGAGGGAGCATGCTTTTCCCTCGATTAGCGGAGCATCTACAGGTATTTGGTATGTGGACAGTGGGGCTTCACGTCACATGACAGGAGTCCGTGAGTACTTCTCAGAGCTTTCAGAGAGTGGCACTGATATTGAGGTAGTACTCGGTGATGACAGAGTTGTTAGAGCAGTCGGGGTGGGGACAGTGACATTTCAGAGGGAGTCCAAACCTCCCTTGAAGGTGTCAGAGGTTCTTTATGTGCCAGGGATGAGGAAGAACCTCATATCCGTCTCAGCTTTGGAGGACAGAGGATATGAGGTACTGTTCAGGGGAGGACAGGTGTTGATGTATCCCAGGGGCACTCCAGCTGATTCAGCTAGAGTGATAGGTGTACGCCATGCAAAGGTGTACAAGTTTGCATTCCAACCCCTTTTGGCATTGAGCAGTAGTACCGACAGCAGAGCTAGCAGTTCTGAGCTGTGTGAGATTTGGCACCGTAGGATGGGACATATGTATCATGGAGCCTTGAGGACATTGCGGGAGATCACTACAGGTGTGCCAGATTTCAGTACTGATCACTTTGATACTTGCAGAGGTTGTGCGATGGGCAAGTTTGCCAAATCCCCTTTTCCCAGCAGTGACAGCAGAGCGACGGGGATACTTGATTTGATTCATTCCGATGTGAGCGGTCGGATGTCTCATGTTTCCTTGAGTGGATATGAGTACTATGTGTTATTCATTGATGATCACTCCAGGAGGACCTGGATTTATTTTTTGAAGACCAAGAGTGAGGTCTTCAAGCGGTTTCAGGAGTTCAGAGCTCTTGTGGAGACTCAGACATGTCGAAAGATCAAGTCCTTGAGGTCGGACAATGGAGGAGAGTACACCCTTGGAGAGTTTGTTGACTATTGTGCGGAGGCAGGCATTAGGAGGGAGTTCACTGTTCCTTACAACCCCCAGCAGAACGGGGTTGCGGAGAGGAAGAACATATCCATCATAGAGGCTGCCAAAGCCATGATACATGATCAGGGGTTGCCATTGTTCTTGTGGGCAGAGGCCTGCAACACAACTGTTTACTTGCAGAACAGGAGTCCACATCGTGCCTTGGGGCACATGACTCCGGAGGAGGCTTTCTTTGGGAAGAAGCCTGATCTTGGTCATCTTCATATCTTTGGATGCATTACATACTCCTATATACCCAAGGAGAAGAGGACCAAACTAGAGCCCACCGCAGAGAAGGGTATCTTTGTGGGCTACAGTGAGACCTCAAAGGCCTTTCGGATTTACATTCCTGCACAGAGGTGAGTTGTTGTCAGACGGGATGTGAAGTTCGAGGAGGACAGGGCCTTTAGGAGGTCACGGGAGTTAGAGTATCTGGATCAGCCAGACCCTCAGCAGCAGTTGAGTCAGTCGCAGGGATCCAGTGGGCAGGGATCAGGAGGATCCGGAGGTACATCTATGAGGATGTCAGGTCCGTCAGTGAGCAGTGGCTCATCGAGCCAGAGGGGTGGTGCTCCGGGCAGCATGCAGAGCAGTTCACTAGGGAGTCCACTGATGGACAGTTCACACGGTACCTCAGCTTCTACAGGTTCAGGTGCAGGCAGGAGGACAGCAGACAGACAGTCAGGAGTTCAGGCTACTGATGATGATGAGGAGGAGGAGTTTCATTCTCCGGTGGAAGAAGTGCGCTCAGGGAAGAGGAAGCCCAAGTGGCTTCATGACACCTTGAGAGATGCCACATCTGTTGCTGAGCCGAAGAGGCCGGTCAGAGAGAGTAGACCACCTGAGAGGTTTTGTAGTTATATGGCGATGGTTACCAGCATCCTTGACTCTGAGCCTTCTAGCTATGAGGAGGCAGCTAGCCAGCAGGTCTGGAGAGAGGCCATGCAGGAGGAGTATTCTTCTATCATGAAGAATGATGTTTGGGAGGTGGTGCCGAGGCCTGAGGGCAAATCCGTGGTTACTTCCAGATGGCTTTACAAGGTAAAGCATGCTGCAGATGGCAGCATTGAGAAATTCAAAGCGAGGTTTGTGGCTAGAGGGTTCTCCCAGGTAGAGGGAGTTGATTATGAGGAGACCTTCGCTCCCGTGGCTCGATATACTTCGATCCGCTCCATTATATCGATAGCAGCAGAGATGGGTTGGAAGATCCACCAGATGGATGTGAAGACCGCATTTCTCAATGGCTTCATACAGGAGGAGGTGTGCATTGAGCAGCCACAGGGCTTTGAGGTGCATGGGAAGGAGTCCCATGTGTGCAGATTGAAGAAGGCCCTTTATGGCCTGAAGCAAGCTCCCAGAGCTTGGTACTCCAGGATAGATGCATACTTGCAGGGGATGGGTTTCACAAAGAGTGAGGCAGATCCGAACCTTTACTTTATTGTGATTGGTGAGGAGCCTCTCATTCTGGTGCTGTATGTGGATGACTTGATCATTACAGGTGCAGAGAGACTCATAGAGCACTGCAAGAGAGATCTTGCGGCGGAGTTTGAGATGAAGGACATCGGCTTGATGCATTACTTTTTGGGTTTGGAGGTGTGGCAGGAGGAGGGGCATTTCTTCCTGGGGCAGGGGAAGTATACTGTGGACATCCTTAGCAGATTCCACATGGAGGATTGTAGACCCATGTCGACACCGATGATCACCAACTGGAAGAAGCTTCATGCTTCGGATTCCGAGTTGGTGGATCCCACATTGTACAGGCAGCTGATTGGTTCCTTGATGTATTTGGTCAACACTAGACCAGATATCTGTTTTGCAGTCAACACGATGAGTCAGTTTATGTGTGAGCCTAGGAAGGTTCACTGGGTGGCTGCAAAACACATTTTGCGGTACTTGCAGGGGACAGTGGATTATGGTCTGGACTACAGGCAGGGAGATGGAGTGAGATTGGCAGGATACACTGATTCTGATTGGGCAGGTTGTGCTTCTGATAGGAAGAGCACTTCAGGGTGTTGTTTTGGGTTGGGTTCAGCAGTAGTGTCATGGTTCAGCCGGAAGCAGCAGTCAGTAGCACTGAGTTCAGCGGAAGCAGAGTATATGGCAGCCAGTCTAGCTAGTTGTGAGGCCATCTGGCTTCGCAAGATGTTGTTTGGCTTATTTGGTCAGCCGTTGAGACCTTCAGTGATTTACTGTGATAATCAGAGTTGCATTAAACTCACGGAGAATCCAGTATTTCATGACAGGTCAAAGCATATCGGGATCAGATATCATTTCATCAGAGACTATGTTCAGAAGGGAGCTGTGAAGCTTGAGTATATTTCCACTGATGAGCAGGTTGCAGATATCCTTACCAAAGCCTTACCACGGGGCAAGCATGTCTACTTCAGAGACAAGATGGGTGTGGTGAGGAACACCTTCCTCGGTAAGAGGGAGTGTTGAAATTTGGTACCGGAGGACAGGTGGTTCCCTTAGGCTTTGATCTTTGGCCTAGGGAAAAGTGTCCAAAAGAATTTAATTTTTCTCCTAAAGTGACTTTATAATTTTATAAAGTTAGATCTAATTTAAAAGTGACTTTAAGTGATAAAGTTATTAAGTCTAATTTTAAAGTGACTTTTATAAAGTCAATGAAAAATTAGAAAGGAAAAGTGACTTTGGAAATAAATGACTAAGTGGGTCTTTATTAAAGTGGGGTGAATTAAAAAATAGAAAGTGAGATTTAAATGAGCATTTAATCTCAACCATTGATCTAAATCTATTTCAGCCATTGGATTTAGAGATCATCCAAAAGTCACTTGGATCACCCAAAAGTCACTTGGAGTTATATTAAAGGAGGAAAAGGTCATTCATTCTTTCATGAGCAGATTGGGAGAAGGAGAGCAAGAGAGCAAGAGAGATTTCTGAGCAGGAAGGAGAAGGAGACAGCAGCTTGGCACACATTCCAAGGCAGCAGTTGAGCAGATTTGTACAGCTGATTCAGCACATAGTGAAAGACAGATTTTTGCACAAAAATCGAGGAGCAGTTTGCTGATTTTTCTGCACACAAAACGGAGGTCGTACAGCATTTATTGCTGTCCTGTTTGCTGTAATTTCCAGATTGTTGTGAGGCACGGGAAAGGAGATAAGTTGTAAATTTGCTTGCTGATTTTTTGCTGAATAATTCTCACTGTAAAAAGACAATTTTCAGAAATAAAGAAGAGCTCTCAAACTGGTTTTCCCCAAGAGTTGTAGGGGGTTTTTCCAGGGTCAAGTTGACCAAAAATATCAGTGTTTTAATGTGTTTTAATGGCTGTTTTTAATTGCTGATTTTTAATTCTGCAATTTCCAGAATTTGTGTTTTCAGCAATATTTATTTTTTTCAGTGTGTTAAATGTATGGTTATGGGAATGGGCATTTAACTACATGGGAGAAATAAGGAGAAACTGAAAACCGGGGTGGGAAAACAGAAATTTTTACATATGCCTGTTCGGTTCCTCTTCCGCCTGTGTCCATTCACCTTCTGCAGCTGTGCTTGGAGTTCCCTGCGTTCGGCGTCATAATGAACGTTCAGGGAGTGGCCACTTGTCCTTCTCTAAATGGCACCAGCATGCTTTGTCGGTTCGTTTCTTTAGTTACGCCGTGGATGCGTTCTCCTCCACCGTGGCGGTCAAACGGATTCCAAATCCCTTTAGAATGCGGCTTAATTCCCTGTCGATTCCGCTTCTTTCCATCGGGTGCAATCTCAGCCGTCCGATCTGGGCCCTCCAGATCCGATGCCAGACGCACGTTTCGCGCGGTTGACTTGCTCGACCGATAGTGTGCGATCAACGGCGGTTTTCTCTCACCTCCGCCTGCCACGCGTCGATTGGTGTATGGAATCGCTCCGCTCCTGTCTTAAACCTCTTAGCGTTTTTCGCTTTTTCTGTCCGCGGTTTCCTGGCTCCCGATGTGACTGAGTGCTCGAGCTCCCCCTTCAGGGCCTTGTTCGCCTAGCGATTAGCGCAAGCGCTAATCGCACATCAAAAACCTCTTCCTTTTCCCATTCCGGGGCTCCCAGGGGCTACTTTGGCCTCTTGCGCGGTCTCCATGGGCCTCGGTTAGCGCACTTTGACCGAGGTCCTCGTCGTCCACGTCGACTGCTATTGCCATTGGTTCAGGGTGTTTTTGACACTGTTTTGGATTTCCTTAGAGATCTGTTTGACCTGATTCAGTCATGGTTCTTGACAGTCTTTCTATGGATCCAATTCGGATCACAACATGTAGTGAAATAGTGGTCACAAGGATTGTTTACAACTTTACAGAACACATGGCAAAACTTATTTTGAAGTTGAGGAGATAGAAAGTTAATTTCCAATACATTTAAAATTTGTGGAATCTGAGCAACATCATCCTTTCTCTTGGATCTGCACTTACTGTTGAACAACCAACATAAAACACCTTAAAATCCTCTAAAAGTCTATTCTTAAGCTGCAATAGCAAATAATCTACATCCCAATTATAAGACCAACCTCTATTTTCCAGCCTTCTGAGGGTTCAAAAGGAAGCTGGTTGGTTACGATGATAAAGCACTGTGAGCATCGGATGACAGTGCATGTGAGGTCACACTATTAAACTCCTAGAGACTCATTCCAAATTTAGGATTTCCTTGGAAACCAACTTGGCCCTCAAGACAGTCACAAGAAGCATCAAAACTCATCCTCCTTACCTTTGCTTGAGCTCCTTCCGATCTGCAGCCTAATCAGTTGATGTTTCCTTATGAATCATTGCATTTGGATGTGGATGAATGAACCTCCAAATGCCTTCTATTTATATGGTTTTCAAGGGTGTGCAACAACTAGCCCTTGAAACCCTTTTGCAAAACCCACACAAAACATATGAAAATTATTTTCTTAACTTAGAGACCTCCTCTCCTGGTGCTTGAAGCTGCCCCTTGCTCCTCTATGGTGCTTTTCCATCTCCAATGGTCAAACTATCAAAAGTCTTCTTGGTTTCACACCCACAAGCTTGGGTACAAAGCCCACATGTTGGGTTCTTAGCCCACAAAGCCTTTTTATGGTGCCAATTCCTCCACAACCCTGAACCCTAGGGTTTGGAGTACTTCTCAAGCTACAAATCTGAACATAATTTAGAAGTAGAATATAGTTAAGATCAAATGTCAAAGCATCAGTTCATTTTGAATATGTATAATTATATATCAATTTTGGCAAAGAAGATCCATCCTTTTCTAACACACTTCATTGCACCATTTGTCTGATTATTTAGGGGGTCTTGATAAGTAAACTCCCTGTACTTGGTTGTTTTTTGCAATGGAATCCCTTAACTTAATACTTATCCAAAACTTAGTTTTTGCTTTTGAGCATCAGAATCTGAATCTTCCCTTTTTTTTTTCTCTAACTTGAGATCTCTCTAATATCAGAATTCAACTTGAGTCTGTACAACAATAATTTTTCATTCTCCTCCACCTTGCTCAGTGTCTTTCTTAAGTGATGCTTTGCCATGTTCATCTCCCTGTGTTCAGTCTCATATGGGTAGCATGCTGATTTCTGCCAATGTGTACAAATTTCAAGTTTAAGTTTCTCTCTCAACTTGAGAAACAAAGAATTCAACTCTGGCAGATATATCTTGGAAGTGGCCTCTTTCTAATTCTTGTATTTAAGTTTGTTTTATTTGTATCTAATTCTACCACACCCTTTCTTTCCTGTTGGTTATTTAACATTCCATTCTCATATAGCTGTTATGCTGCTTATATACTATGTCTACTGGAGAATATTATGCAAGTGTTTTAGTTTTGGATTACTTTTTATAAATATTTTACATCCACTAATTTGAAGTAGAGTCATTATCTTGAATTGGTGAAATGCCAGTGGCCAAATACATAACTACTATTGGCTTAAAGCTATAAGGTGTTCCAACGAGGGCTATACAGAGAGGACAATTCAAATCTCTAGTTTGGCTTCTATAGTCAATAAGGAAAGTTCTTCGGGTGCCTATGCTGTCACCATCTCTTCTAAACTGGTTGCAGAAAGAAGAGAGATCAGGTTAAAAATAGTGTCACGATGATGAATATTCTCAATGGGCATGTTGTCAGTTGGACCATGGCGTATCAGTCCCTTTACCCAGGGCTCTGATCAATGGTCTAATAATATCAACTGGAAGATCTTGTTTAGTAATTTGTATATCTAAAAGAGGACTATCCGAATCAGTCATTACTGTCTATTTAGCATCTCTGTCTGAAGACTTCACAATGTTTATTAATGACATAATTGCATCTTTTGCTATCATGCTTCTTTCTCTCTAGCAATGTTTTAAAAACCAGAACCGGTGACCGGACTGGTCCACCTAATGAACCGGATTTCCGACTGGAACCGGTCGAACCAGGACTGGGTAGGTCTAAACGAACCGGTTTTAGAAATTTCTTAAAATCAGTGTTGCACACATCGCGATCGGGATTTAATCGGCGCCGGGAAAAAAGCGGAAAAAATCGTTAAAATCGGGAAAAAATCGGAAAAAAGCGGGAAAAAATCGTTTGGCACAAAAATATTCATTTTTTTTCAATTTTTTTAATATCTAAACCATCTACAACATAAAATAAATACATTGACACATAAATATGATAAAAAAACTAATATATAAGATGTTTAATATCATTTCTAGCGCTAAAATCACACATAACATTGAATCATGTCCTGAATAGTAAGTCCTGAGTCCCAAGTCCAACTCAGCCTCAAAATATCAACAAAAAATATGATAATGTATCTCATCATGTCATAATGTCATATACAATAAAATGAAAGTCTAATCCTATTGATTTCCTCTGCCCCTCTTGCGAGAAAATGGCACAACTCTCTCTTTCCCTCTAGATGTAGAAGCTGGTGCCTGTGGTGGTGGAAATGGCAGTGGAGTCTGACGTGCTCTAGAAGCTGAAGAACTAGTAGTAGCAGCTACAGGAGGCCGAGGTGGACGGAGACCACGTCCTCTGGTAGTGGTAGCCCGGGTAGCCCGGGTAGGCGGTGTCACCTCCTCCTCCTGCTCCTCCAACTCCTCCTCCTCCTGCTCCTGCTCCTCCTCCTCCTCCTCCTCCTCCTCCCCCTCCTCCTCCCCCTCATCCTGCACTAACCAATCCTCAGTGGGATCCATGAGAGGCCTCTCGGTCTCAACCCTCCATTCAGCAGTGGTGTCAATCCCATCCAATGAGATGGCTTCCGTATCAGGTGTCTTCTCTAGTTGTTTCACCCACAATCGAAGATTGTAGTAGACATAGACCATGTCATTAAGTCTATGGGACTCCAACCTGTACAAAGTTCATGAAATAATAAATTAATAATTAATAATTAATATTATAAAAAAAATATTGTTTAAAACTTTAATGAATTCAAAAATTTATTTGGAAATTTGCAATATTTTAAATGTTTAAGTGTTAACCTATTGCGCTTCTTGTTGTGTATTTTTTCAAATACACTCCAATTGCGCTCACATCCCGAGGAGCTGCATGTTTGGCTGAGGATGCGTACGGCAAGATTTTGCAAAAGGGGTACTCTGCCACCATACATCTTCCACCATGCGTCTACAACAAAATTACAAATAAAATTTTAAATAAACATAAGAAAAAAATGGAATTTGAAGAAACAATGAAATTTGAAACAAAGTTACAAAGTACAAACTAAAAAATACCTGGCATTTTAACCGTCCTATCAATGACAGCCATCTCAAAGCCAAATGTGCCACCTGACAACTTATATTGCTCAATTTGTCTAGAGATCTCCATACGTTCTTCTGAAGATCTCACCATCTTCTGGACACAGGTTAATAATCCTTCCACGACCTCAACATCAAAATTAAACCCACATGCATAAGAAAATGCAGGGTTCAGGAAAAGCCCCGCAGCATGAATTGGACGATGGAGTGTGTTGTTCCATCGCTCATCAATGACGTTCCATAGAAGGAGTTGTCTCTGGAACCCATCATCTCCCTTGTCATCATAGTAGGACCGAATGGCTTCTTTGGCCCTGTCCATGGCTTCATACAAATAGCCCATTGCGGGCTTCTCACCATCAACCAACCGAAGAACCTTTACCAAAGGTTCTGTAACAGCGCACACCTCCTGCACTCCCGCCCAGAAGTCTTCCTGGTATGAAACTAGTCTGCAGACGGCCTCTGCTTCTGGTTTGCGGCTCATTGACGAAGCACGCCACTCCTCTGAAAGAAACATTCTCTTCAAATCCCACATAGAATTCAAGAGGGATTGAAGAGATATGAAACTCGTCGCAAACCGTGTAATGGCGGGGCGCACCAACTCTTTGTTGTTGGTGAATCTTCTCATCAAGCTAAGCACAGATGTGTGATTGTAAATAAATTTTGTGATGCTTTTTGATGAGTCAACAACCTCTTTGACAAAGGGAATTTTCCCAATGTCCTCTAACATCAAATCAATACAATGGGCAGCACAAGGTGTCCAAAATAAAGCAGGATGCCTGTCCATAAGCATTCTACCAGCAGCAACATAATTTGCAGCATTGTCCGTTATGACTTGGACAACATTTTCTGCACCCACCTCCAAAATAAACACATCCAGCAAATCACATAAAGTTCTTGCATCTTTGATTTGATGAGTTGCATCAACAGATTTGATAAACATAGTCCCCTTGGGACAACTAACCAAGAAGTTTATAAGGGTTCTCCCCTTTTGGTCAGTCCAACCATCTGACATAACAGTGCATCCTGTTTGTGCCCATGATGCCCTAAAATCCTCCAATCTTTGGGTGCAGTCACGCTTTTCATCTTGAAGAAGCCGGCCTCTGAAATCATGAAGAGAAGGGAGTTTGTACCCCGGGCCAACACTGGCAATAGCATCAACAGTAGGTTGGAAAAATGGATTATTCCTTATAATGCTGAAAGGAATATCACTCCAGAGGAGAAATTTTGTCATCAACTTGTTAGCTTTTTCTTTTTCAGTTCTTTTTAGCATTGAACCAATAGTTGGTTGTGAACCAGGTGTGGTTCGAGGAACAAAATATGATGATGCAGCTACCGGATTGACTGACGCTGCAGTAGAACCTGTGCCACTTGGCCCACTTCCTTTCGCTGACCTTTTTAGTTGCCTTTTGAGTTCTTCTTTGGCGTCTCTAGTGTGCTCTAATTCTCCCAATGCTCTCATGGCTTTTTGGATAATTTCAGCATTTGTCTTTAGACAGGGCCCCACATCACGTCCAGGGATTTGTGCAAGGTGGAACTTCAACCTGTACACCCCCCCGAATATTTCCTTTCCACACAACTTGCAATACAAGTTTTGTCTATCATTCGGAGTTTTAGGGTCACCATATTCCCAGAAAGGATCCAATTTCCTTGGCATGTTTGTTTTTGAATTTTGAATTTGCAAACCTATGGAAAAATAAGGATTAGGAAATAGGAATTTAGGATTACATAAATGATAATACAAATTACAATTTAGCATTTGCAAAATTACAAGCTAATTATTTCCAAAATCCCAATTTCTAAACCCAAGTTACCCAACCAAATGCCAAAAAACAATGAAAATTCAAAAAAAAATAAACAATGTTTAAAAAAAATGAGAAAATAAAAATAACAAATTGGTTCTCATAGTCATAACAAATTACCCATCCCAAATCAATGAAAAATTTCAAAAAATTCTTTAAAAACAATGAAAACCAAAGTTTTTATAGAAGCAAAACCAAAAAAAATTAATCTACATACCTCTTTTATGGACAAATTGGTGATCTAGGCTTGGATTCCTCTTAAAAACGCTTCGATTCGCTCCCAAATCCGACGGAAACCCTTCAGCTCCTCTCCCTCACCTCTTCTCCTCCTCCTCCGCGCGCAAACAGCAAAATGACATAAAAAAAATCGATTTTGCATATAAAAAGCCCGCTGCCCCGACGGCCTGCGATTTTTTCGAAAAAATCGCGATATTTTCAAAAACTCGCGATTTTTTCGATAAAAATCGTTATAAAAAAAAGTGGCGATTTTTATGCATAAAAATCGCGATTTGAATCGGGTAAATGAAAAAATCGCGCTTTTCCGATAAAATCGCGATTTTAACAACACTGCTTAAAATACATTAAATAATTAATTTTTAATGAAACAAAACTATTTTTAAGATTTAAAACCATAAATCCAAGCCAATAGAGACAAAATATGCAAAGTTTGCTCATTTAGATACCATATAAAGGTGAATATATCAAAATGGCACTGAGCGCAATACATATCATTGACAAAATAGTAAAATACATAAGCAATGAGGCTCTAAATGGCCTATAAAGTCCAAAAACAATGCTGCAAGCTATGAGGCCATTGGCCTACTACAAGTCTACAGTGTACACATGATCAATCATCAAGTTCATCACCACTACTAGACACAGGATCATCATCAGGAGCTACATAGACATCATCTGGTTCAGAGTCTGAGGATGCCTCAGCTTGATCTGCAACCTCAGTAGCAATGCCACCAATAACAATAGAAGTGGACAAAATGGAAGCACGAGTTTGTTGACCTGCACGACTAGTGCCTGCCATTGGTTCTTTGCCTTTCCTTGATGCCACTACTGATCCTGGTTTTGATGCCGCCACAAAATCTGCATCATGCCCTGCTAATGCCATGTCGATATCAAAATCTACATCAAACACAGGATCTTCAGTTTCCTCCACCCATTTTGATTTTGGATCAATATTGTCCAACATAATGGGATCTAGATTAGGTTTTTTGTTCATTATTTGGTTCCTCCTTAGTCGAAGGTTGTATTGCACGAAAACAAGATCATTTAACTGTTTTTGTTCCAAACGGTTTCTCTTCTTCGAGTGTATGCTCTAAAAACTGCAAGTTTCGCTGAGGACTCTAATTGCAAACCTTTGCAATTGAGGACACTGGCCACCAAATGACTCCCACCAATGCGCTGCAAAGAAAAAGACATTAATTAGTAACTTAGTTTATAATTTGAAATGTAAAAAACGTAAACAATTTTAACTTGAAAAGAAAAACAAATTGGTTGATCCACATCTCTTGCCATCTTTGCCAAGTTTTTGCCAAAGGTACCACCTGCCATATTGAAAACAGTAAGTTGTCTATGTATTTTTAACTGGTCTGCATGGGTAGGGACCATGCGCTCCAATCAATCAATCAATCCAGCTCTGACCTCCCCATCTTGCAGATCTCCTAGCCGATCTTTATAATGATACTTTGGGTTCAAAAAATACTCAACTGCATGTATAGGACGATGGAGTTGATTGTTCCATCTGTTATCAATGATCTCCCATATATGGCCATATTTAGTTAATCTGTCCTTGTAAGCTGCCCGTATCTGCTCCTTTGCCTGATCCATAGCCTCATAAATGTAGTCCATGGCCAATTTTTCCCCATCCACCATCCTTAGCACCTTAACAAGGGGCTCGGTAATTTTCACAAGCTCTACAGACCTTTTCCAAAAATAATTGTCAAACACTTTCTTTTTGGTGTCTTCCATCTTGTCTACGAGCCCACCGAGATTCAGTCCATTCATCAGAAGAAAACATTTTCTGCAAGTTTTTATGTTGACCATTGAGACATTGCAACGTGAGGAAGTGAGTTGCAAATCTTGTAATTGCAGGCCTAACAAGCTCTTTGCCCCAAGTGTTTTCCTCATTAAGTTCAATACCCATGAGTGGCTGTAAATGTATTTTGTCATGCACTTGGCATGCTCTACAGTATTTTTTACCCACTCCACTTTGCCTATGTTCTCAAGCATGAGGTCTATGCAATGTGCAACACATGGAGTCCAAAATATGGTCCTATATTTGGACTCAAGCATCTTTCCAGCAAGAACATAGTTTGAGGCATTATCGGTGATGACCTACCCAATATTCTGCTCCCCAACTTCCTGAATAATGTCATCCAAAAGCTCAAATAGAAGGGCTGCATCCTTCACCTTATTAGATGCATCAACTGATCTCAAAAACATGGTTCCTTGAGGGCAAGAAATAACGAAATTAATGATAGTGTGGTTCTTTCCATCGGTCCATCCATCTGACATGATGGAACAACCTGTTTTGAGCCATGAATCTTTATACTCAACCAAGAACTCATCAATGGAAGATATCTCTTTTTGCAAAAGGGCTCCTCTTAAGTCATGCATACTAGGGCCTTTGAAGCCCTTTCCTGCAACTATAACAAAGTCCCACATAGCTTGGTAATAAGGTGAGCAAGCAGTATTAAATGGGATATCTGAATCATACCACCATCTAGCAATGTATTGATGAGAAGTTTCTTTGCATTGTTTTTTCCAATGTTGATCCAAAGTGGGTTGACGACTTCGCTGGGAGGAAGTGGGATTAGAAGAGGCAATGTTGGCAGAATATGAGAAATAACTTTGGATGTTTGTTCTATTTGTTCCTTTTGATAGTTGGCCAAAAGAAGGATGAGCATAGTGAAAGGGGTTATTGGTGGAAGGGATAGAAGAGGAGTCTTGAATCTCATAATCATCATACCCACTCTCTTTCATCGCTTTTAATAATTCCCTCTTCCTTGCAATGTCATCTTGGATGGCCTTCTCCCTAGCTTTATTGTTAATTTTAGGTATGTTCTATGCTTAGAGCAATTTATTTCAATTTTCACAGTTAGCTCAATATCTTTTCTAGATTAGCAATCACATCAGCATTAAAGTAAACTGCAGATAGAACATAAACATAAATCGCAGAAGACAAGCCAAGACAAGAGGACACAAGATGTGGTGCTAGCTAGGGACAAACCCCAATGTGGGGAAACCTTGATCAATTCTTCTTATATGTTCTTCAGTAGTTCAACAGAGAGAGAGAGAGAGAGAGAGAGAGAGAGAGATAGTACATTTACAACAAAAGTCAACACTTTGACTTATATAATAGCATAGATAATCTCTAAGAGGATGATACATGAGGTAGTTGAACCTAGTTGAAGACATGCTGCTTCAACTGATTCTCCTAGGTGACTCCATCACCCATCATAGTGCTGCACCTCGTCATCATGCTGCATCTCATTGTGCTGCTTCGTGCTGCAATCATTATCACTACGATGGACCTAATTACGATGCTGCACACATCATACTGCTGCACCATGATTGCTTGCAGTCCCATGCAAGCACCATGTCCTTGTTGTCCCATCTACCATGCTCCACCATGATTGCATTTGTTGCTGTCCCACTGTTTAGCATTGCTGTGCCATGTCATAGCTTGGTGTCCCAAGTACCAAGCTCCAACATGCACCATGTCTTGCTGTACCACTTACCATGCTGCTGTCTCACTGTTTAGCATTGCTATTGCTGTCCCAATGTGCTTTGGCTGCCACATGTCATTGCTGCTCCTATGATTGCTTGCTATCCCATTTGTGTTTGTAGCACTGTGCTTGCTGTTGTCCCATTGTAACCTACAACAACCCAACAATCATGCCCCAAAACATACCTTGAACAACCTTAATGAACTGCGGCCTAGTCAAGGTAGATGGCTGCCTCCTCATGCTGTTGTTTTGAGCATATGGCAACCCCTAACACTTCCACGTTGGCCTGTTTTGGAGTGGCTAGGCCTGTGGCCTACCACAGACCTCTGCTGCACACTAACAACCTTTCGAAACAGTCTTACCTTACCTCTTGCTGCCCTCAAACAATCTGTAATTCTCCTTTCCAAACTTGGCCTCCTTACAAGTGTGAACAAACCTCATTTAGAATAGCTTATGGCTATAAATGATTGCGTTTAGGGTATTCTAGGACAACAACATTAGGCCTGCGTTTAGGCCTCTCCATACAGTGTTATGTTCCTCCTTTACACAACCTAGCTGCTTGCCTTCTCGGCCCTAGAACTCGGCCTCCTATAGCAGAAATCCTCGGCCTTCTTCCAGCAATGTGGTCACCTGAAATGGCCTACGTCTAGGGCATCGCAGCCCTGTGACTAGGGCATCATAGGCCTGCGTCTAGGGCATCATAGAGACCAGCGTATAGGGCAGCGTGTAGCCCTCCTTCTTGATTGCATCTAGGGCTCCTTGCCTTCTGCATTTAGGGCTTCCTCTCTTAGATTTCTCTTCCACTAAAACCCAGAACAAGTGGAGGGAAATCAAGCGTGAAGTGTTTGTAGAAATGACTATCAAGTCACCTCTTTTTATACTAAAACGTTGAGCACATGTGTGCGTTATTTGGTTGCTGGCCTACCTTGACGAATTGTCTTATAACACAAATAAATTCATAACTCCATGAATACTTATCGGAATCAGATGATCTTTAGATCAATCCTACACCTCTCGATGAGAGGAGTCCAAAAAAATATCAGCTGTCATAAATAAGATGATCCACATGGAATTTGACCCTAGTTGCCAATTTTAACACTTATCCTCATAAAACTTTTCAAGCTTGGAAAGGTATTCTGCCCTAATAGGACCTAACACTTCATTTGGTGCATCACATGGCTTTACTTGGCCTCTTACCCCAACCAAGTGTTGTTTCAATCTAAGAGTACCCCCACCTCCAATAGCTTTATGGCATAATTTGCATATCATTTTTCCATCAATTACATCACAATGAGCCCATGCACTGTCCTTTCCTTTTGGCGCCATGTTTGCTTGAAATAATTACAATTTGCAAAGAAATCTGCCATTTAAAAAAAAATTGCAGCTAAGAAACATGGAAAACCAAAGCTAAATTTTGAAAAAGAAATGCACATGTAGCCTACAAAATTTGATAACATAGAACTAGAGATTTGATAGCATAGATGATAGAAGTTAGAAGTTTATAACACATAAAAATATTTAATACATGGATAGCAGTCAAATGAGGAATTTTCAAGTGAAAATCCTTACCTGGAAATGCAAACTAGCTTCCTTAGCCTCCTCTTGAAGATGCCAACTCCATTGACAGCTACAAACTATCTCCAAAATAGCTCCAACTCCAACTCCAAGCCTCCAAGATGACTACTCCAACAAAAACTCAACACTCTCCAAGCTCCCAAGCAAACTCACAAATACTCCAAATGAGATGTGTGAGACAAATGAGAGGGAGAAGGGCCTCTTAAAGGCTTGGAGAGGGTGTTTTTGGAGGGAAAGGACCCTTACTTTCCCTCCAAAACACCCTAAGCACCTTGGAGAAGTCGTTGCGTGGGTCCTCCGCAGCGGTGGTAGCTAACCGGTTGGTTTGACCATAAATCGGCCGGTTCTGTCCTGAACTGGCTAGTTAGGACCGGTTAGGGCAAAAACCTGGCGAAATGGGGAGGCTGACCAGGTTTTTAAGCCGGTTTGACCTGATGGCCTTGCTAACCGTTCGGTTTGACCAATTAGCAGTTCAGACTGACTAGTTCTAAAAGCACTGCTCTCTAGTGATAACAAAAGGACTGCAAGTGCTTGGGCCAACTGAATGTTAACATGCTTAATTCTGTTAGTTTGTAAACTGCATAGAGGGCCAATAATATCTAGCTTGTTGAGACTTCTGGAAAGACCTTTATCAACGTCAAATTTATTAGCAAGAATAGATGCAACCGTCTCTTGGGTATCCTCATTGAAAGAGCTAAGTATTTGGAGGAATTTGTTACCAACAATTCCCTTGAAAACAATGAATTCATGAGATGCAAACAATGTTGTAGGAACCGTCTCCTCCCCCCACGCACCAGACCCCAGAACTGCGCACTGTGCTGAAACACAAGTGAAGTGCACTCAGAACTGCACTTTAGGTTGAATTTGCACGGCTCCTGAAATTTGGAATTGCCATGTGAGGAACTATGCTTCCTGGACACTCCCAAGGTGCTCCCTTGATGCTCTCTAGACGCTTCCTTGATGCTCCCTAATGGTAATGGTAAATTCTTAAATGTTTAACATTAGCATGAATTACTCAAGATGTTTGTTAGTGGTTCCAACCTCATCGAATTTCCTATGGAGAAAATATAATTTCATATCCCATTAATTCAACAGACTTAACAGATTTCAGGGTTCTAAAATTTAGGGTCAATGGGATTGTGTCATTTCATTAGATTATATCACGTATGAGGGTATGTGATTGACATTTAATCAAGAACACCAAGCCCTATATGTACCCAGTGTTGGTGGTGTCAATTGTTAAGCTTTTTCTACCATATTTTAAGGCTTGGATTAGGAAGTTTAATCAAAATTGGGCAATGTCCCTAGAGAATTGAGTTAGAGGCAAAGGCTAGACAATAGGAGAAAAATCTAGACTCTAGATGGTTGATGCTCAAATAATTAATCATTAATGTACTATGGCTGCCATTTCTATCTTGAGTTATGTACATATATGCATGCTTTAATATATTCTACAACGAATTTGACATTTTGGATGTTTTTTTGAATATAAATGCTATTATTCTTTTTTGTTTGTCAAGTTGTCTGGGATGATAGCTATAGGATTTTTGGCTTGAGAAACCGTGACTCGGGGGCATCTAAGCCATCAAAATCACCCCGGGATCGCACGCGGCTTGGGCCACACCTACATTTAACACGACTAGATTTTTGCCCATAGAGTTTTGAACTCGTGACCTTCACATCATGGAGTGACTTAGCAGTACACACCATCACCGTCTATTCTATGCCTTGTGGGCAATATAAATGCAATTATATATTTTGGGATGCTTCATTTCTGAGGATTTTTGGAAAATGATGCTTCCGATGTTTCGCTTCCAAAAAATGCACTGGCTTCATCCCCACTTTGTGCAACATTGGATGCAAGTGGAAACAAATTACAATCGTCATGTACATAAACTTTTGACTCTGGATGATATCCCAATAGTAAATACCCCAACTGGTAGATGGTAATAGAATCTGCATGCTGAAGAGGTGCCTAAGTGCCTCTGCAACAACTTTTTAATGTTGATTTTTAATGTACCTTGGACAAGTGGTTTCGCATGGGTTAGTCTCTACCTAGGGAAAAATGTCCAAAATAATTCTTTTCCTTAGTGTGACACTATAAAGTGAAAGTGACTTTATAAGTGGTAAAGTCAATGTTAAATTATAAAGTGAAAAGTGACATTATACATAAAGTACAACGTGGGTACATTATTTAATGTGGGTGAGTTAAAAAATAGAAAGTGAGAATTAAATGCACATTTATTCTCATCCCTTGATCTAAATGAATCTGAGTCATTAGATCTTAGGGTTGCCCAAAAGTCATTTAGGGAAACAAAAAAGGGAAAATAAAAGAGAGACTACATTCATTCTTCATGAGCAGATTGGAGAAAGGAGGTTGAGAGCTGGAGAAAAGTTCTAAAGGAAAAATTTGTTGCAGAGAGCTGAAGGAGTGATTTCTGGGCAAAGCTAGGCATGAAAATCAAGGCATAGAAGACAACAGAGGTATAGTACAAACAACATTTAATGCTATAAGTTGTTCGTCGTTCGAGATAAGCTTTTGAGAAAAAAATAATAATTGAAAAATCCATACAGTCTGTACAACAGTTTCAATAGAGGTGGAGCAGTTTGCTTCACAGTTTGACAAGGACTTTTCATTTATTACTTCTACATCCAGTAGGAGTACATCATCCGATGTGTGGTACATAGACAGTGGGGCTTCCCACCATATGACTGGTGGACATGAGTTCTTTTTAGAGTTTGCAGAGAGGGCACTTGATATTGAGATTGTACTAGGAGATGACCGCACTGCGAGAGCTATTGGTGTGGGGACTGTGACCTTTGAGAGGGAGCCTTGGCCTCCTTTGAAGGTCATGGATGTTTTGTATGTTCCGGGGATAAAGAAGAACTTGATTTCAATGTCTGCTATGGAGGAGAAGGGGTTTGAGGTCACTTTCTTAGGAGGGCAGGTATTGATGCATCCTAGGGGAGCTTTCATCGCTTCGGCCAAAGCGATTGGAGTCCACTCTAGGAAATTATGCAGGCTCAATTTTCAGTCGACATGAGCATTGGTGAGTAGCGCATCTGGTAGCACTCAAACTAGTACCACCACCAAGAGAGACTTGTGTGAGTTATGGCACTGGAGGATGGCGCATATGCATCATGGAGCTTTGAGAGTATTGAGGGAGATCACTACTAGAGTTCTTGATTTCAGTGTCGAGCATTATGAGGTCTGCAGAGGGTGTGCTTTGGGCAAGTACACCAAGTTACCATTCCCAGCGAGCGATGTCAGATCTACAGGTATACTAGACTTGATTCATACTGATGTTAGTGGTCATATGTCTCATGTGTCTTTGGGTGGTTATGATTATTATGTTATATTCATTGATGACTACTCTAGGAGGACTTGGATATATTTCCTGAAGACTAAGGGTGAGGTCTTTAGTCGCTTTAAAGAGTTCAAAGCTCTTGTGGAAAAGCAAACAGGTAGGAAGATTCAGGTCTTGAGGTCAAACAATGGTGGTGAGTACACCGATGGTGGGTTTTCTGACTTTTGTGCACATGATAGCATTAGGACAGAGTTCACAGTTCCTTACAACCCCCAACATAATGGGGTGTCTGAAAGGAAGAACAGAGCTATTGTTGGGGCTGCTAGAGCGATGCTTCATGATCAGGGGTTGCCTTTGTTTTTGTGGGTTGAGGCCTGCAATACTGTTGTTTATCTTCAGAACAGGAGTCCTCACAGAGTATTGGGGATTATGACTCCGGAGGAGGTTTTCACTGGAGAGAAGCCTCATGTGGGACATCTTCGTATCTTTGGATGTCCCACATATTCTTATATCACCAAGGAGCAGAGGACAAAGCTAGAAACCACAGCAGAGAAGGGTATCTTTATGGGTTACAACAAGACTTCGAAGGCCTATCGGATCTTTATTCCTTCTAAATGGAGAGTGGTGATTAGGAGGGATGTGAAGTTCAAGGAGGAGAGGGCCTATCAGAGATCACGGGAGTATGATGAGAGAGAGTCATAGACTTCTCCTCAGTAGGGAGGTCAGGTACAGGGAGCAGGACCTCAGGGTTCTGGATCGACTGGTACATGAGGTACTTCAGTGTCAGTGACATCTGGGCACCAGTGGCGAGTTCATCGAGCACTTCTTTAGGGAGTCTACTGGTACAAAGTTCACATGGCACTTTAGCTGACACATGCGCCGGTGCCAGTATAGGTTCTTCCAGGACAGGTGCTGGTATAGGCACACAAGGGTCAACTGGCAGACCTTCAGGTACTAGATTAGGGGGCAGAGGATGAGGTTCACTATGGGAAAAGCTTCTTTTGGGAAGAGGAGGCCCAAGTGGCTTCAAGACACCTTGAAGGAAGAGGAGTCCATTGGTCCTCCAAAGAGGGTGAACAGGGAGAGTGTGCCACCTGAGCGATTTGCAGTTATGTAGCCAAGGCTACCAACATTGTTGACTCTAAGCCTACTAGCTATGAGGAGGCTGCCAGCCAGGAGGTATGGAGAGAGGCTATGGTGGAGGAGTATGCCTCTATCATTAAGAACAATGCTTGGGAAGTGGTGCCTAGGCCCGAGGGCAAGTCAGTTTTGACTTCCAGGTGGCTCTACAAGATCAACCATGTTGCGGATGGAAGCATTGATAAGTTCAAGGCGAGGTTTGTGGCTACAGGGTTCTCACAGATAGAGGGAGTTGACTATGATGAGACCTTCTATCCGGTCCCTTATTTCTATTGTTGCAAAAATGGGTTGGCAGATCCATTAGATGGATGTGAAGACCGCATTTCTGAATGGAGTTATAGAGGAGGAGGTGTATGTTGAGCAGCCACAAGGCTTTGAGGTACTTGGGCGGGTGACCTATGTATGCCAGTTGAAGCGAACACTCTATGGACTTAAGCAAGCTCCGAGAGCTTGGTATTTGAGGATTGATACTTACTTGTAGCAGATGGGTTTCACGAAGAGTGATGTAGATCTGAACCTATACTACATTGTTGTAGGGGATGATTCGCTCATTCTTGTGCTGTATGTTGATGACTTGTTCATCATTGGGGCAGAGAGATTGATTAGTGGTTGAAAGGAGGATCTTGCTATGGAGTTTGAGATGAAGGACATTGGGCTGATGCATTACTTTTTGCGGCTTGAGGTGTGGCAGGAGGAGGGGCATATCTTTCAGGGGCAGGGGCAGTATGATGTGGATGTGTTGAGCAGATTTCACATGGCAGACTGTAGACCTATGTCTACACCTATGATCACCAACTGGAAGAAGCTTCATGCTTCAGATTCTAGTTTGGTGGATCCCACATTGTATAGGCAGCTTATTGGGTCCTTCATGCATTTGGTCAACACTAGGCCAGATATATGCTTTGCAGTGAACACACTTAGCTAGTTCATGGTTGAGCCCAAGAGGGTGCACTGGGTAGCTGCAAAGCACATTCTTCACTACGTGCAGGGGACTGTTGATTATGGTCTGGACTATAGGCAGGGAGATGGAGTGAGGTTGGCAGGTTACACAGATTTAGATTGGGCAGGCTGTGCTTCTGACAGGAAAAACACTTCAGGGTATTGCTTCAGATTAGGTTCGACAGTTGTGTCGTGGTTCAGTTGAAAGAAAAAGTCAGTTGCTTTGAGCTCTTCTAAGGCTGAGTATATGGCTGCTAGCCAGGCTAGTTGTGAGGCCATTTGGCTTCGCAAGTTGTTGTATGGCCTATTTGATCAGGAGTTGAGACCGACAGTTATTCACTATGATAATCAGAGTTGCATTAAACTCACTAAGAATCCAATGTTTCATGACATGTCAAAACACATTGACATTAGATATCATTTCATTTGGGACTATGTTCAGAAGGGGGCAGTGAAGCTAGAGTATCTATCAACAGATGAGCAGGTGGCCGATGTTCTCATGAAGTCCTTTCCAAGAGGCAAGCATGTCCATTTCAGGGACAAGATGGGTATGGTGAGAAACACTTTCCTCGGTAAGAGGGAGTGTTGATTTTTAATGTACCTTGGACAAGTAGTTTCCCATGGGTTAGTCTCTACCTAGGGAAAAATGTCCAAAATAATTATTTTCCTATGTGTAACTTTACAAAGTGAAATTGACTTTCTAAGTGGTAAAGTCAATGTTAAATTATGAAGTGAAAAGTGACTTGAGACATAAAGTACAATGTGGGTGCTTTATTTAATGGGTGAGTTAAAAAATAGAAAGTGAGAATTAAATGCACATTTATTCTCATCCCTTGATCTAAATGAATATGAGCCATTAGATCTTAGGGTTGCCCAAAAGTCATTTAGGGAAACAAAAGGGGGAAAAGAAAAGAGAGACTGCAGTCATTCTTCATGAGCAGATTGGAGAAATGACGCTGAGAGCTGGAGAAAAGTTATAAAGGAGATATTTGTTGCAGCAAGCTGAAGGAGTGATTTTTGGGCAAAGCTGGGCACAAAAATCAAGGCATAGAAGACAACAAAAGGTACAGTACGAACAACATTTAATGCTGTGAGCTGCACGCTGTTCGAGAGAAGTTTTTGATTTTTTTTTTTGTAAAATCCGTATAGTCTGTATAGTACAGTTTGTATTTGTACAATACATATTTTTAGCTTCAAGTGGGCATGGAAATCGAGAAAAATTAGGCACGGTTTTCAAGGAGCTTTGGGCTGAAGAGATAAATTGTTTTGTTTTCTCTGCAAATGTATTTTTCCTAAACTTGAAGGATAAATAAATTTGAAGAGCTCTCTAACAGGTTTTTCTCGGAGAAGATTGAAGGGGTTTTGCATGGGTCTAAGTCGACCAAAAATCTGTGTATTTTTATGTGTGTTGCTGGTCTGTTTATGTCCATATTTATTTTCAGCATGTGTTGACAGTCCCATGTGTTTTAATCTGAAAATTTCATTTCCAGAATTCTATATGTTGAATGTATGTTTATGGGAAAGGGCATTTAACTGAATGAGAGTGATAAGGTGAAATTAAAACCAGATGGGGATTGCAGGAAACTTTTTAGTCATCAAATTTCAACATTTAACCTTTGATTTATACATTTTCCATTGTGTGTAAGAGGGTTGAAATGATGTCTCCATTTCTGAATGTAAGCATGAATATCTTCACTATCGTAACACAAATTTCTCAATAGAAGAGTAACAACTTCATTTGCTTTAATAGAGCCCATTTCCACTGGTCGCATGAGAGAATGTATTCCACCTGCAGCTGTTATAGCTCACTTGCCCTGATCAACTTCTATAGATAAAATAGAAAGCAAAGCAACATCTTATTCTAATCTATGTTCACCAACTATATATTTCCATACATGCATCCTTGACAGATCTCATATTTGAAAGTGAACTAGTCCCTTGGGATTGGAAATATAAACCATACGAAATTTAAGACTAATAGGTACTTCTTGTGTATAATACAAGTTAACACTTTTAATAGGTATATTTATGGATTATTTTTAGGCTTTAGCATGGAAAACCATTCTATTATATTGCACTTCTTGCACTATATTTTGATACTTTAGGGATATAAGCAAATTCCCTATGGTTGGTGGTTTTTTGTAATATAATACCTTATCCAAATATTAGTTTTTCTGATCTAGCACCAAAATCTTTTAGTTTCCAGTTCTTTTCTGTATTTTGAAATATAAACTATAGGAAGTGTAAGACTAGCAAGTACTTCCTGTGTATGGTAGAATATAAGAGTTTGAAAAAGCATCAGTTTGCTTTAAAGATGTATAATTATAGATTATTTTTAGAACAGAAATCCATTCTATTCTAATGCACTTCCAACACCATATATCGATTATTTAGGGGTTTCTAATAAGCAAATTTCCTATACTTGGTCGTTTTCTGTAATACAATATCGTTTTATCCAAACATTAGCTTTGCTGATCTATCACCAAAATCTTCATGTTTCCAGTTATTTTCTTTATTTTGAAATATATGTAATATCAGAATTCAACTCATCAGACCAATTGAGTCTGTATAACAACACTATTGCATTCTCTCCCTCCCTGCACACTTTTTTTATTGGATAATGTTTGCCACATTTATCTCCCTGTTTTCAATCTCATGTAGGTAGCTTGGTGACTTCTCTCCACGTGTAAGAGGCTTCGAGTTCATGTTTGAGCTTTTCCCACTTAAAGAAGCAAGGAATCCAACATTGGCAGTGCCAGAGATATCCAGAAAGTGGTCTCGTTCTATTTCTTTAAATTAAGTTTGTTTTATTATATTTAATTCTCCCTAACCCCTTCTTTCTTGTTTGTTATTAACTTCCTATTGTCATATGCCAATTATGCTGCGTATATACTATTTTACTGGAGCGTACTATGCAAACTTTTCTCTTTAAGTTTGCTTCTTCTAAATATTCCACATCCACTAGTTGATTGTCAAAGTGGAGTTATTTTCTTGAATTGGTTAAATGCCAAAGGCCAAATGTTACTTTACCTATTGCTTGGAGTGTGTTTGACTCTTACTGTGAGTGGGTGCATCAGTGGGAGAGAGTCTAATAAAGGCATTTTGCCTCATAGCCCATTTTTCATATAAGAGTGGGTGCATCAGTGGGAGAGAGAGTCTAATAAAAACATTTTTCCTCATAGCCCATGTTTCATTTCTTTTGTCACTCGGACTAGGACACTTGTTGCATAAAGATATGCAATGCACATAAGGATATGCAATGTTACATAAGGATGTGGAGTGGTTGAGTTGGCACTTTTGGGTGCATAAAAATATGTGGAGTTGGTGAGTTGGCACTTGTGGATACGTGCCTACCTACTTGGTCCATGTACAATGCTCCACTTGTGGACCAACTCTAAGGTTTGGGTTTTCCTTTGTAACTAACTCATTCTCTTACCCTGATTAAAAGGAAGGAGGAGCACATCACTTTATTATGTTATCGGTTTGCTTGGTGAGACTCCGAGAGATAGAGTAGAGTACAAGAGAACAATTGCTAGAGATGAGCATGATGTTGTAGTAGTTTTTGCTTTTGCTCTTTGCTTCATCATCTTGAGAGATATTGTTGGTTTTGCATTGTTGTGATGTAGTAATTTTTTGTTTGATAGAAATAGATGTGTTTGCTGTCCCAAATTTTGTGTGAGGATCTGGTATTATAGAACTGATTTTTGGGTGTTTTAGTTGCTGATCTATTAAGCTGTTGTAATGAAGAACTGATTGATGCTGAGCTGATTTAGGATGCTTTAATTTATATTTTCAGATCTTATTTATGCTGGGGTAGTGTTGAGCAAATGTAATTTTTCGATTTGATTTGTGTATTAGGTCTAGCCCTAGTTGTTGTGACGTGCATTGTCTACACTGTTGATATGTGCCTACAGTGGTTTTGTTGCTGTAGATCTTGAGTTTTGACAGGTGTTTCCAGAGAATCTGGTTTGGCATTCCGGCTGAAACTTCAGTGGTGCAGATCTGTAGCCTTATGAGGTGAAATTTTAACATGGTAGCATAGTGATGATGTTAAAAATTTCCATCCAGTGCATGGAGAATTAAACTAATTGTGAGAGGAAGTTGAGAACATAAGATTTCAGCAGGTGTGACGCCCAAAATGCACCAGTGAGTGAAGTAGATCTAAGAAACTCCTGTGATTGAAGTGTATTCTTATGTGTTCTTATGCTCAAGAGGGGCGATTTGAACTTGTAATAGGTTGCTAATTTTAACTGATTTGTTTTGATAACTAGGGGTTGCAAGAATGGACAACTTGCTTGGTCTTAGAGAGTGACCTACTAGGGGGGGGGGTCTCCAACTTCACCTCTCAGAAGTACAAGTTACAAAGAGAGCTCCTTCAAGTAGGGCCTCTCCATCACATGGTTAAACCTTTAGTCTCAATGCTAATGAAGTAGATGGATCTTGAAGCATAGTTCAGGGCAATGTTGTTGTTCCTACCGTTCTTCAAGAATTGTCTCGGTGTGAGAAGAGTGTTGATAAGGTGAAGAGGATTATTTTGGTTTCTTTGAGGACCACTTGATTTCTCACATTGTAGGTAAATCAACAAAAGAGATTATGATGCTTTGGTGCATGATAGTGGCAGCTATGCGACTTAGGTGCTTTGGTAATGTTGGATAAGGTTGTCATTGATGTCAAGCCCTAGCATTGTTGAAGCAAGCTTAGGTGTATGAATGAAGAATATATAGGCACATGGAGGAAGCCCTAAGCATGCTAAACATAATTGGAAGAAGATGGCATTGCTACAAAAATGGGTGTGTTGTGAATATGATTTGCGACTAAATCACTATTTGAAGAGGGGCTTGCAATTTGGTCATTGAACAAACATTTTGAAAATAGGAGGCCTGGACATTTTGACAATAAGAAAAATGAACAACAAGGGACAAGCCTACCTTGTCGATTAGACCGCTTGCTAAATGCTACCAAAATCATTTGTTAGGAAAGGTGAATTGATTGATGGACTTGTGGCTCGTACTAATAAGGTCAACCTTGTGAATTGGATATGTGTGTGATCTAGAGAGCTTTATTGAAATATTGCCATGAACACATTTAACGTTACATGAGTGGGTTCCTAAATTTAACATTACAGGACTGGGCATAAAGGATCGCTGTGAGAAAGAGTTATTTTTGTTGACACCAATGACCAAATCAAGACCAACTTGCTCTGATTCCATAATTTTCCCTACTTTAGAAGTGATAGGAATATTAAATTTTATACACATATCGACTCAAAACATTTGTTGCACAAGTCAGCTCAATGGTCATGTCGACCCTCCTCCCCAAGGGACATGTTGTTTCACCCTTGGCTATCTTGTATAAATAGCCAGTCAACTTCTCACTCTAGGTCATCTATCTCGATTGAGTTTTACAGAGAAAGAATAAGATCTGAAGGAGAACGAAAAGAGGCTCACAACTCGTGAGCTTAGGAGCTAAAGCAAAGAATGAAGAGGAGATACATATTTTTGTGGATTTTGTTGAAGTTTTTACAATCTTCTTGGAACCAAAAAATTGGATGCCACAAAAGCAAAAAACTTGGAAGCACTTGGCCTGTTGGAGTCCAGATTTTGGACCTTGAACTCAGATTGTGGCAAACCCTTAAGCTCGCACTTGTGATTTGCTTGAAGTTAGGACCTGTGATCTGCCTGAAGTTCAAACCTGTGATATGCCTGAAGTTCGGACCTATGATTTCCCTGAAGCTCAGACCTGTGATCTATATTAGCTCGGACCTGTGGCATATCTTGAACTATGACATATGTCTGACTGTGGCATAAGGATAGGAGCTTCGATTTGTGACAAGTTGGAACCTGTGTGAAGCTTGAACCTGTGTGTGGATAACAACTTGAACTTGTGTACACGTTTCTTTTTCCTTAGAGGAAACCTTGTACTCTTGTAAAGAATTAGACCAGACTTTAGAAGAAGGATTAAAGTTAGAGTACCTTGGAGCAGTCTTGGAAACTTCTTGAAAGATCCTTGTAACAATTGTTGAGGTTCTTTGTAATGTGTTGTAGTGGCTACAACCACCCTCCAAAATTTTGCCCATGCTTCGATTTTGGAGCCTTATTTTTAAACCACAACAACTCATCTCGCACTGTTCTAGGTATTCGCGCTTTCACTGAGACTTATCCTTTCAATTTGGCTTGTGTTTGCTTAGTTGATTTTCTAACTCACAAGCTGATCTCCTGACTTGGTCCCATAGAAGTTATGGGCTTGCCCCTAGAAACTGCGCAATTCTTAAGCGCAACTAGCATTGTTGTTGGGAATTGTGTAGTATTGACTGCCATTGAGCCTTGAGCTTAGAAAATGCGTAGTTATGAGGGGGTAGCCCAAAACTAAGCCTAGAAATTGTGCAACCCTCACTGAGCTCGGAAACTGTGCAGTGCACTAAGTTGGAAAGTTGCCCAGTTCCCCGAACTGATGTCTTTCCTGGCAGTGTGCATGGCAAGTTTCCTCGAAAAAAAGAAAAAAACAAAAAACATCCATAAAAATAGGGATCTATTTTTAGCATCTTGAAGGAGGCACTTGCACTATTTTTAGAACCTTCTGACAAGTGTTGCTTTTTCCTTGATTTTAGGCATGCGTGTCTTAAACCGTAATTTTTCCAAATCTATTTAATCGATGCTGCTAGAGCTCATTTGCACACTTGATCTTGGAGCTCTATCATTCCCAAGGAGATCAGGGAACCTTCGGTGTGATCGTCATTGCTTTTCTGGGTGAGATTTGCTTTTGTTGCCTTTTGTTGCTTTTTTGTCGCTTTTTGTTGTTTGGCTTATGTGAGTGTTGTTTCACTTGTTTCTCTGCATAGTTGCTGGCGTTTGAACGTGTTTTAACTTGTAGAAGTGTTGTTTCAAGTTATAGATTGACTTTCCCAAGTGTTGCATGAGTTTTCCTGTTTTTGCACCAACGGTCGCCGTTGTAGTGACTCTCCTCACATGCTTCATTTTCCTTCTGTTTAATCAATTGTTGCACTTGATTCACATGCATGCATCTACACTTAGTCAAATATGCACTCAACTTCACACTATCTTTTAGATCTACTTGTTTTCCACACTCCCTTGGGCAAATCTGGGTTTCCCTTGCTCAGATCTCACTTTGCATAGCTTGCACTGCGCAATCTAGAGGCTCAAGCTCCTAGCTTGGCCTCTGGATTTGCGCAGAGCATAGCCTGAGCTGGCTCCAACTATACATTGCACAGTTCTAGGAGCCAGTCTCCCAGCTTGGCCACTGAGACTGCGCAATGCGCAGTCTCCCCTAGCCTCTCCCAGGCCTTGGCCTAGGCTGAACTGCGCATTGCACAGTCTCTCCCAGGCCTTGGCCCAGGGTGAACTGCACATTGCACAGTTCCAGACATCAGGCTTCCACCTTGGCTATTGGGACTGTGCATTGCACAGTTCCCACAGTCAGTGAGTCACCCCTGTCAAGAAAAATTGCGCAATCCTTCCCATCCAGTGTTTGACTTGCTTCTTGAACTTTCCTTGAAGCTGTTTTGCTTTTAAACTGACATTTGCTTGCCATGAGTGTCCTCTCTGTCCCACGGGAACAATAGTTGTTGAGCATCTCTCCAACAGTCACAGTTAACAATAATGTAAACTTTGAAACGGGAACTATAAACTCAAATAGAAACTCTAGCAAAAAAACCCTAAAAAAATGAAAAACAGTGCTAAGAACGAAAAATGTTGATGCTGGAATAACATTTTTTTGATGATGATGATGATGATGATGGTTAACGTCCGCTGAGACCAAATAATGGTCTATCAGACCTAAAGAAACAAATTATCTATTTTGATTTAAGATTTTATTCCTATGCTCAAAAAGCTTGGAGAGAAGCCTCCCGAGCTCACTATAATTTTGACATTGTAAAAGGCTAGGAAGGTCAATGTTGTAACAAAGATTGTGAAACTGAGATCTAATGTGGTTATACACGGGACACTCTAAGAGGAAGTGGTTTTCATCCTCGATGTTCCTATTCTCACATATATGGCAGATCCTTTCCGTCCATGGCGTTTTAGGAATTGCCCAACGACCTGTTTCACTATGGAGCTCATGAGAATTCGTTCTAATCTTTGCTATATTAATTTTTTTCTTTGAGCTAGTTAAAATAGAGAGATACTTTTGATCTTCTAGGGTGGGGTTGATGACCTTCTTATAATAACTTAATTTTCTTTTAGCCGCTAAGTCTTTCTCACACCACATTTTTTCTTTGAACTTAGAAGTAACAATATCTTTAATGTTATTTATGTTTTGCAATGCATCATTTTCGTTGATCTCCCAATAGTTTAACCAGGCCCTTGTGTCTTTATGCCACCCTCAATTGAGCCTTAGGTGGTTTTGGCTAGAATTTAAAGCTAGTTTAGGAAGTCTATGATCGTCTATGTTACTGATTTTGTGCTTGTACAACAGAAACCTAAGCATAGCTAGGCTCTCAATAGGGGAAAGACCTGCTTCTATAAGGAGAATAGGATAGGGTGTATTACTTTTAATTTTCAGGTTATAAGTTATAAAACGCTTCTGGATTTGCTCAATCTTTCTCCATGATTCTCTGGAGATGCTGCAACCCCAAACCTCACAGCCATATAAGATAACAGGAGTGACTAAAGTTTCAAAGAGGAACTTCTTTTTATCCCACATTACAAGGTTTGCTATTTTACAATTATTTTCAAGACCAAAGTAAGCTTTCCACCCCCCATTAATCCTTTTCTCAATGCTATGGTTCCAGTTGAGCTTGTGATGAATATCAATTCCTAGGTACTTGTAAGAATACACTTCCTCCAAGTTATTATTGTCATACATAAAATTAGCGTAAGTGTCCTTCTTGGATTTGATAATCATAACTTTTGTTTTGTCAGTGTTAACAGTCATACCCATGGTAGAGCAGAAATCCTTAAGAAGCCTGAGTTGCTTATTAAGATCAGATGGGCACCTTGCCAAAAGAACAATATCGTCAACATAAAGAAGGATGATGACTATCCCAGCTAAGATCGTGCCATCACATCCTGCTTCCTCTAAATAGCCTTCGAGCTTATCGATGTAAATGCCAAATAGGGTAGGAGAGAGGGGGCAACCTTGTTTAACTCCGATGTTACACTTAATATCTTTCGACCACCCTTCATTGCTCTTTAGCTTGGCAATTACATTCTCGTATAACCTTATAGCGGCAGCTCTCAACTCGAGAGGAACCTTTAGCTCTTCTAATCTATTCCAAAGGTTGTATCTAGGAACCGTATTGAAAGCCTTTCTAAAGTCCACAAAGCAACAAAATAAATTGGATTTATCATTACGACATTCCTCCGCAATGATCCTAAGCGTAACAAGGTGGTCTGTTGTTGAGTGATGCCTTCTGAAACCTGCTTGGCCTTTAGCCCGCTTACCTTCACTTTCAAGCCATGTGCTTAACTTCTTTTCCAAAATACTACCATATAACTTGGCTAAGAGAGGGTTGATCATAATTGTTCGATAATTAGAGGGGTTATTTGTATCCCCACTTTTAAAAATAGGGATAATGAGGCTCTCAGTCCAAGGTTTAGGGAACCCTTGCTTGATTGCTTGATTTTTATTCTAGGGTAAATTTTGAACATGTTTTAAAAATCACTGTGAAAACCAATTTTTTGTGCAAAAATAGTGCAAAAAACAATTTCAAAACGAAGTGTCGACGGTGGAATAAAAAACACATTAACAAAAAGCTAAAAAAAACAAACTAGATTAAAATAAAAAATAGAAAATTAACAATGTTTTTTTTTTAAACTACTAAAATTAAGATTAAAAACATTTTAAAAAAACTTAAAAAAACAAAAATATAGTCAATTTAAAAATAGAAAACCAAAAAACAATTAAAAATTTAATATATATATATATATATATATTTTAATTGGGCTTTTAAATTCTTGCATTTTTATTTATATATATATATATATATATATATATATATATATATATATATTTATTTATTTATTTAAAAATAAATAAAAATTATCCATATATATATATATTTGTTAAATAGACATTAATTAAGATTAAAAAACTACTAAATTAAGATTAAAAACATTTAAAAGATTTTTAAAAAACAAAAATATACTAAAATTGAAGAAAAAATCAGAAAACAATTAAAATTTTAAAAAAGTATATATATATATATATATATATATATATATATATATATATATTTTTATTTATTTATTTAAAAAAAATTAGTGATTTTTTATTTGAAAAAAAAATAAACACTTAAATTCTTTGCATTTTTATTTCAAAAAAAATTAAACATATATATCTTTTAAATATATATTTTTATTTAAAAATAAATAAAAATTTGTAAGATTTATTTATTTATTTTTAAATAGACATTAATTTTTTGTTTTAAAATATAGATTTTTAATTTTTTACTTTTGGGCCTCGCCTTGCCATCGCTTGCAGCCTTGGGCGGTGGAGCTCCACCGCCCACGGCTGCGCCCCCGCTTGTGCCCACAAGCAGATTTTTTTTAATGTCTATTTAAAAAAAAAAAAAAAAAATTCGTATAAATTTTTATTTTTAAAAAAATAGAAATATATATTTAAAAAAATTATGTTTATTTTTATTTTTAAATAAAAATGAGCAATTTTTATTTTTTAAATATATATGTTTCAATTTTTTTTAAATGTTTATTTATTTATTTTTTAAATAAAAAATATATATTTAAAAAATTTAAATGTGTATTTATTTTTTTAAATAAAAAATACATATACATATATATATATATATATATTTTAATTAATATATATATATATATATATATATATATATATTTATTTATTTATTTAATTTGAGTATATATATATATTTTTAAATGTTTTTAATTTTAATTTTAGTAGTAGTTGTTGTTAATTTTCTATTTATTTTTTTTAACGTGGTTTGTTTTTAATTTTTAATTTTTTTTATTTATTTTTTTCCGATTCTTTTTTGTTTCCAATTTTTTTTGGTCTACGAGATTGATTTTTTTTTGTTGGTTATTTTATTTTATTGTTATATATATATATATATATATATATATATATATATATATTTGTTTTTTTAAGTAATCAACATTTAAAAAAAGAAAAATAAAACAATTAGAAAATTTGTTAAGTAATCATGATTTCAAAAAAAATTGAACATAAAAATTTTAAAAGTGTCAAAAAATGTAACATTTAAAAAAAAATATCCACACATACATTAAAAAATTTGAAGTGTCAAAAATAAGCCATATAAAAAAAGGTTGACGCTGCATCCACACGTTTCAAAATAAGCATGAAAATCACTAACATTTAAAAACAAATATTTATATTTGATACATAAGAAAATTTAAAGTGTCAAAAATATACTCTGAAAAAAATTGTATTACGCATCACCATTTTTCAAAATCTGTTGGCTTTTTTGCTACCTCAACGAAGCGGGTAATCGTATTAGTTCTCGTTTTAAAGTTTACATTGTTTAACATAGCATCCAAGAGAGCTGCATCAAAGGAAACTGCCAAGGGCAGTGTTGGGGAAGTAGTTGAGCAAATATCAGTTGATTTACCAATATATGTAGATACTCAACTTTTTATTGAAAAGAGAACAACACTGACATGACAACATATCAAAGACACTTTTGCAAAGGACTTTGAGGCAGATTTGGAGGATCAATAGGTCTATTTTAGTATCTAGCAGTTAGGGTTATACAAGGTTGCATGCATGTACCCTACCTTCCTGTGTGCGGACATCATCAACTGGATTGTCTCACATACAAATGAACAAACTATGACATTGAGCAGTGCAGCGAGAAGAAGCTTGCCACCTTCAGGGCAGAAGACTTTCAGCAAATGTATCACTTGCCCAAGTCGGTGAAGTGCATGGACTCACTCTTCTATGCCACCCATAACTATGTGAATACTAGAGACATTGTCAAGCGCTGGGTGAAAGAGCCATTGAAGTTTAGACAGACACCCACCCATGTTTACAAGACAAAGTCCCTCAGGAAGGCTTACCAGTTCTTGATCATCTTTGCCTGTAGAATATATGGTCAAGAGAGCACATAAACCCTTCCCTGAAGGGTGGGTAGTCTTATTGGACCAGTTGGTGAGTGATGGGAAGCTATTCAACTGGTCGGATTTGTTGGCTCAACAATTGAAGTCCCATGTAGTTAAGGCTAGGAATCCACCCAAGAATGAGCAAGCAAGGTTTTATATGTCTGCATACTTATTGGATGCAATTTGTGCACAACAATAGTTCCCTAGCATGAACTGGACATGGACACCACAAGAGACTGTCGTGAACATCTATTGCAAGTTGCTTTCTGACTACAATTATCAAGGAGTGATGGAAAGGCTAACTGACCACTTTATCATCTTGTTATACAAGCTTATATTCGAGCAAGATCCACCTTGCATGTCTTGAGAAGCAATGGAGGCAATAGTAGACATTGTAGATTGGTATGCCTCACCAGGTGGCACCTTCATCAGAGTGTTTGGTGGAGATAAATCAACATGTGTTACCAAGGTATGTCACTGACAAATTGATCATGCAAGAAGTATCATACCACCTCGCTACAGGGTTGTTAGCATGACTACTTAGGAAAAAGAAAGCGCCATGGCCCGCTTTTCCTTTGCGGATCAGATTATACAAGATTAAGAGCTTGAAAGATGTAGATGTCCAGGCTAAGGGCATAGTGAAATTTGAGTTTGACACCAAGGACTTTAATTTGTATGATCCTCACAGTATTTGCAAGGAGCACTTTACGAGAGTTTACTTTCCGTGGATCAACGAGACATTTCATTGCCAGAGGAGGACCCTTGGAGGTACTGCTACAATGCCTCCAGACTCAATGAGCCGATCAATATAGCACAAACTTGGAAGGTTGCTCTATAGACAACAACAACTCCAGAAGCAACAATAACGAAAGTAGAAGGCAACAATCCAATACAGGACAAGCGAAAGAGGAGGATTGTTGACATTCAAGAGGGAGAGCAAAGCTGCAAAATGAAGGCAGATCCTAGATTCCTCGCGAAGGCAGCTTTGGCAGCGGAAGCAAAGAGGGAGCAACGAATCAAGAGAGCAAAATGGAGGAAGAAAGAAAAGCAAGGATTGTAGGAAGTGTTGTCCTCTAAGATAATTCTAGGTTAATTAATTATGTCAGAGCATCTAAAATATTTTGTTTGTTTTAAAAGTTTTTTCGATGACCAATGTGATGAGCAGATTAAGGTAGGTGTCTAAACCTTATTAATACTGCATACTATGAAATGGTTGATTCTTTACCTCTGAACAATAATTTGATTTATAGTGTATGGAAAGACAAAATTATAAGAAACTACGGTTTCCTAAATATCCAAACTGAATTTTTAGTTAATCATATGGAAGTATGCAAGTAAACAATGTTTACAACCCAACAAAATATATTTAACCTTATGAAGATGGTTTACAATTTATAAATGTAGAGGAGCTTATAAAGACAGACAATCCAATAAACTATTCCCTAAAATAGATTATAACTTCATGGGGCTTTAAGATAGATTGATATTCAGTTTTCTTTTACCCAATCATCTGCACAAAACTTAAATACATGTAGAATAACAAAGATGAAGTGAAAACATTAAGACAAACTCACAAAGAGACAAGCTGTTTGAATTAAATCCAGAAGCCTTTCATTAATGTGAAGTGAATTCAATCTGATACAATTCTACTTTAGAAAAACTCATGCAAGGGTTCAACACTTAATACACTGAGTTACTGTTTATTTATACAATAATATAAGACTCTAGAAACATCTGAACTAATTTACAAAAATAGTACAAAAATATAGAATTGATTAAACTATTGAGATGCTGACATTATCTTCGAGGAAGTTGTTGATGACTTGGCCCCCAAAATGTTGTTTTGTTGTCTTTCTATTGGAGATAAAACTTTTTACTCGATGGTATCACATAACTCATCCCATCTTTCATCAGTTGGTATAGAAAGATTTATTAGCTTTCTATATACCTCATCTACCGCAATATACTTCTCGAAAGTGGGCTTGTTGATGAATATATGTTTGATGGTTAAATCAAACTCTAATGCTTCAATAAATTCTTTCCCTGGGACATGCCCCTTAATATCTGCAAACTTTGATGTATCTGTGGAAATGCTGTAAAGCTTCTCACAGTAATCTTCCAAGCTGATAAGTATGTCATTTGGTGCTACTAGCCATGGCAGTCCTCTTATTTTTAAATTGAATTCAGTGTGAAATCTCTGGACAATATTTTCCAAAGCTTGAGACCTGGTCTCCAATTGAGTCATTAAATTCCTTTTTTGTAATACCTTTTTGATCTCTAGAATAGTCTTTGTTTTGTCTGCAATCTGAATCTGTTCCAACTCTGACCTGGTCTTTGAATTCAAGATTCTGATCATGGAAGTGGCCTCTGCTGGTTTTTGTTGTAATGTTATTTTGACCTGCTCAATGCTTGTCCTGCATCTATCAATTAACTCTTCTTGCTCAAATATAATCTGGATCGATGGTGAAACCTCAGTTATGGCATGATTGATATCTACCCAGATCTTTTCCTTGGCCTGGCCAAGGTGTGAGCCATTAATGATTGATTTTCCAATTAGTCAATATTCTTAGCCAGTTGGTGAGATTTCTGCATTTCTTCAACCAAAAGAGAATCATTTTTAATATTTTGAGCTTCTACATGTTTGAGCTTTTGCTGGAGCTTGTCATTTCCTGTCTTTGAAGAGACAAGTCCCGCACAACTTTATTTAAATCTTTAGGTGTTGACGCTGAATCTCCTGTTGTATCTGCTACTGTGATGGGTATGGTTGTCACTAGAGCTGTAATTAAGTGTGAAACCTCTTCTTTTTCTTTAAGGAGTTTCTCAATATGTTCCTCCATTTCCTTCATCTATATATTCTGCTCAATGATTAGTTTGAGCATGTCTTCCTTATGTTGTTCACTTTCTTCAATCTCTTTTGCCAATGGATCTTCTGTAGAAGGCAATTTCAGTTGTTTTCTAAGTGCTGCAATGTCTGCATTCTTCTTCTTGATGATCTCCTCCACTGCTTTGACATCACCGAGATCATATCCCAGCTTAATCACCAAATCTTCCAATGTTTTAATTCTGGTGTCCTTTGCTAATGAAGAAATCTTTTCCAATTTCAACTGAGTTTGGACATTTGAGAGGGATGTCCTTAACTTTGAAAGCTCTATGGCAGTATTTGTCATGGTGGAGAAAATCATTTCTCTAGACTGTCTATGCATATCCATTTGATCAATAGGATGTATTAATTTTGTATCAAATGAGAAAATGGTTTTCTTATAATTTGCAGAAGTCTTTGGAGATGGCACTTGAGCCTGTAAGAATGCCATTTGCATTCTTCCCTTTTCACTGTCAAATGTTGTTAACAACCTGTGCTGGGAGGTAGAAGTATGCTTCCAAAATTGAGCATAGGTGTTGGCCTTTAGGGTTTCATTCTTCTGCTTAATCTGCAAAAACTTGTTGAAGATATTGGGGTCATCTGGTTCAGCCAATTCTGTTGACTGTGACTTGTCTGAAGGATTTTGTGAGGCCGAAGAGGATGGGGTGTCAGGGAGGTGTTCTTCTGACCCTGTAGAAAACTGCAAACCACTCATAACAATAGTCTTCTGTTCTTCGTCATTTTGAGTGGTGACCTCTGGGAGCTGTATTTTGTTTCCTCTGCTGAATAATAAACTCCTGAGCACTTATTTTTGTACAGGCTGGAGATGAAGCTTCTTCTCTTTGCATTTTCTCTTGTTTGTCTTGAGGTACAAGAGTGTGAAGGGTAGCTGTAGACATAGTCTGCTCTTCTGCTTCTTGAAGTGTATTCTCCTGCCACTGGTCTTGATTTGTAAATTTCTCAGTTTCTGGCCTGGGGGTATGATTATAAGGTGTAGTTTTAAGTTGCACCCTTAGATTAGAAATAATACTAAATGGATCATATGACCAAGTGAAACTAGGCTGAAATTTGAATTGCTTGAGGATCGAATCTGCTTCATCACCTATTGTTTTGGTATTACATATGAATGGTCCTACTTGAGTTTTGATCCTGAATTATGATTTCCTTTTCCTTGAAACAAAATGGATTTCATCCATGTTTATCACATGTCTTATATATTCCAGAGAGAAAATTCTCATTGGAACATACTTTGACAACTTGTGTGGAGCCAACTCACATCCATATACTCTTATTTTTGTGTAATTTTGGTATAAATACCAATCTCTAGCCTTTTTGTGCTCACTCAAGAGCCAACTCACATCCATATACTCTTATTTTTGTGTAATATTGGTATAAATACCAATCTCTAGCCTTTCTCTGCTCACTCAAGTGTAAAACCCTTTTGATTTCTACACTAATCCTAGGGTCATCCTCACTACTAAGAAGCCGTGCAACTGTATGAACAAAACTGTCAATGAATTATGCGAACTTAAACTCAGTTGAGTTTCTTCTGACTAACGAGGTCCACTGTGTCACTGCTTGATTGATGCCCCGATCATCTTGCCTGTGTAGGTTTATAGGAAACTTGTCTCCCTGCTGAAAAAGATAGATGTAGACTAGTATAGATTCATAATTGAATATGCCTTTAGTAGTAATTTTCATTATCTGTTCATGCATATTATCAACCAAAAATTGGCTAAAATTATATATGAATGCTGGCTGGTGCTCAGTGGAGAAAATGTATAGAAAACCTAAGATAGGGTCATCTACCCATTGGTCTGATGGATACCCTAAAAGGTAAGAAACTAGGGCAATTATCTGCTTGGCTTTCTCAAGGAACATGGAAGTTGGGTAAGGGGTATTTTTCTTGGGAAGATGAGTTTTCTGGGAGAAAAATCTCAAAAAATCGATCTCTCTGAGGAAAGGTTAACTTATTATATAGGTCTATTAGAACAGATGCAAAAAAATGGATAAGGGAGTCATTGAGGAATCAACATCATCTGGTTTATGGTTTCTGGTATAATGGAGACCAAAATGTCTCCATTTTGAGCCACACTGGTTCTTTGCAGTGGATTATACTTGGCTTGACACCACATGACCAAATTAGGGAAACAATGGGTATGAGGAAAGTTAAACATAGGCAATAATGATTCTGAAAGGTTAATGTTATCCTGTTGATCAAGATAATTTTGCTTTAACCAATGATGTAATTCGAACAAGTCAAATTCACACTCGGTGTCAACAATCTTAAAGTATTGTTTAGTTAAGGGTAGAAAAAGTCTTAGGGTTGTCATCGGTTTTGGATTTACTACTAGAAGATTGGGCTTTTCCCTTTGTTGCCATGACTGTGGAATTTGAAAGAAAAAGAATGTTAGAGGACATAATTTGGCTTTAACAAGTACCTGGATAGACAAATAAATCTATGTCGAGGGTGTCTAGGCTCTGTATTGTCGAAATTTGATAGGTGCTGACATTAGGAGTGCGGAAACTCTGAACAGTACCTGCAAATTTAGAACAGTGATCAAAGTAGCTAGGGGAGCCGCGCAAAATGTGTCAAAGTGTTTTTATAGGCCTTGATCGATTACCGTTAGGATGGAACCGTTACCAAACGAGATTTAGGAGCATTAATGGATAACGGGAACATGGTAATGGATAGGGGTGTAACGGGAAAATGATAACGAGAATGTAGTAATGGATATGGACAAGTGGCAGAATATGATTAGTGGAGGGAATGCATGGGAAGTGATGTATTAACCATTGGCGGGAGCGGAGGAGCAATAGCAGATTTCAAGGGGGGGGATGGTAAGTGGTTTAGGACGAGGGGGGTGCGAACTCACGAGAGAGTGCCACGTTGCATGGGGCCCGTGAAAAGCAATACTGCTTTTCGGACCCCTCCCCCTCCCTTTAACGTTAACATGAAATAGGACGCGAGGGGGAGCGGGGGGGAGGGGTGTGGATTGGTTTCTCCACCGTTGATCTAAGCGGGGAAAATCATGGCCGTGGATAAGTGCGCTTTGGATATCGCAAAACGACAAGACATTAAGTCATTTCACGACGTAAAAGAAAACTCAAGTTTAAAGCTTATTACATGGCGCTAATCATGTTTAATGACATGAATAGTTTATTTTAAACTAAAATAAATCTATCAAAGCATAATTATAATTCTAAAGGCACATTTGATCAAACATGACTTTTATTTGCCAAAGTGACTCTTAACCCTATTCTATTACAAATATACAATTGACCAAGACTAAATACTTAGGTCACTTTTTCCTCTAATCTATCCTATTTTCTAATTTCAACAAAGATTAAAAAATTTGGTTGAATTATTTTCTAATATTAAAACATAAACTTAAACATGTTTGATCATGATTTTACTGTATGATTCAAACATAATTTATTTCAAGTGGCATTTAAGCTTGCTCACTCGTGCACTTATTTTTCCTTTGATGGGGTTTCTTTTATTTTTTTTTCAACTGATTTCATATATATATATATATTTTGTACCCTCTTTTATAAATATTTAACTTATCAAAACTATTTATGTTACAACATCACTCTAATTGGGTATTGCTTCTTCCTGCAGAGTGTAGAGAACTTGCAGATCCATGTGCCTTCTCCTCGGGCTAATGGGGTATTTGTTGAAAACAATTACACACTGCATGTAAAAATAAAAACAATCCAATGATGTACAAATGATGAATGAATGGAGGAATCTCAATATTGGATATAATGCTTCAAATATTTCCCATTGACAGGCAATGAGGAATATTGTCCTTCCAAGTTATGGAAAATAAAAGTATCATTGTCTTTAAGCTCTGCAATGCTAAAAGGTCCAAATCAGAGATTATCAAACTTTCCATGTTTTCCTTTGTCTTCCCTTCTTGTATCCCATCTTAATACTAAATCTCCTTCTTTAAAATCTCTTTCTCTAGCCTTTATATCAAAAAGACTTTTCATTTTATTTTGATATTTCCAAAGCTTGTAATGAATTTCATTTCTATTTTCATTAAGTTCTATAATCTGATTGATTCTCTTAGAAAAATCATCAGGTTCTTCATTTACTTCTTGTAAAAAACTCATGATAGAAAACGCTAGATGTGTAGGAAATATGGCTTTCTTACCATAAACAAGCTAAAAAGGAGATTTACTTGTTGACCTCTTTGGAGAGATTCTATTTTCCCAAATTGCATATATGAGATGTCTGTCCCAACTCCTTGCATGGTCCACTAGTTTTTTCTTAATGACTTTAATTAGGCTCTTATTTGAGGACTCTGCCAGGCCATTTCCTTGTGGATAGTAACGGGTACAACGATGCAACAAAATTTGGTATTTCTAACAAAATTCAATCATCTTGATAATGCTGAACACTGCTGCATTGTCTGTAACTATCTGTTGGGGGCATCCAAATCTAGATAGTATATTCTCTTCAATAAATTTAATAACTACAGTGTCAGTTGCATTTCTAACTGGAATTGCCTCTACCCATTTAGTAAAATAATTTGTGGCAGTCAATATCCATCTATGTTGGTTGCTTGATGGTGGATGAATTTCCCCAATGAAATCCAATCCCCATTGTAGGAAAGGTGCTTGAACTAGTACTGGAACTAGAGGAAGTGCTGCTAATATTTGTTTTCTAGCAAACATTTGGCATTGGGTACAACTTCTAACCTTTTCTCCTACTTGTGCAAACAATATGGGCCAATAAAATCATGCTCTTAAAATCTTATATGTTGTAGCTCTCCAAGCTTAGTGTCCTTCACAAACACCTGCATGAAATTGATCAACAATTTCTTCCGTCTCACTTTCTGTCAAGCAAAGTAAAAAGATGTTAAGTGGGTCCTTCCAATATAGATTTGCATTGATAATACAATATTTTATGGTCTTCAACTTCAGTGTTTTACATTGATTCTTTGTAAATTCAAATGGACACTCAAAATCTCTAAGAAAATGCACAATATCAGTGTACCATTTAGATAACAAAAATTTCTCATCAATATGAATTGGAGTTAATTGGATTGAAGATGAAGGCTCTTGTGGATTCTTCTCTGCTGAAATTTCAAAAACAAAATTTATTCCCAAGACGTTAAAATTTGACTCGGCTAAGAGTTTAGCCAAGCCTTGACCCTTTACTAACTTTGTAGTTTTAATGATGAAATCAAATTCCAATATCTTAGTAATCCATCTTCCTCTTCTTCCATCAGTGCCAGGTTGAGTTAACATAATTATAACAACACTATTGGGGACATAGGCAATAATGGAAGAATGAAGGACATAGACTCTAAAAGCTTTCAATGCTTGAACTAAGGAATATACCTGTTTTTCAATAATATAATATTTGAGTTCAGCATCTCTCATAACTTTATTGAAAAAGGCAATAGGTTGGTCATCTCCATCCTTGTTCTTTTGCAAAATAACAACAGCTAAGGTAGTTTCAGAGGCAAAGGAAAATATGCTAAATGGTTCAGAATAGTTTGGACTGGCCAGTATTGGGGCTTCTGAAATGGATTTTTTAATTTGGTCAAAAGCATATCTTGTTGGAATTGTCCATTTAACTTCATGATATTTTCTCAACATATTAGTGATATCCTTAACTATTTCAACATAATTAGGTATAAATCTTCTTAAAAAATTGGTTTTGCCAAGAAAAGCCTGAATTTCCTTCTTATTCCTTGGTAATGAAAGTGCTTGGATAGCTAAAACTCTTTTAGGATCAATGACCACTCCTTCCTTAGAAATAATATGGCCAAACAATTTCCTTCTTTGATTGCAAAAAAAGACTTTTTGGGATTAAGGGAAATCCCAAACTTCCTACACCTATCAAAAACTTTCCTCAAGTGCTTTAAATGTTTTTGATCAAAATCAGAAAAAACAGTGAAATCATCAAGATAAATGACAACAAATTTATTTGTCTTACCCACAAATGCTAAATCCATAGCTCTTTGAAAGGTATCTCTAGCGTTAGTTAATCTGAAAGGCATCCTTGCATACATAAATGTACCCCAAGGAGTTGTGAATGTTGTCTTTTCTCTATCTTCTGGGCTCACCATGATCTGATTGTATCTAGAAAAACCATCTAACATAGAAATTCTATTAGCACCTGAAACTTTTTGAAGCAATTGGTCCATCTTGGGCAATGTATAATTATCCTTCAAAGATGATTTATTCAAGTTCTTGAAATCTACACACAGTCTAATTTCACCATTTTTCTTTCTTACTGGAACTAAATTAGCTACCCAATTAGAATATCTCAATGGAACTATTATCTTGGCATCAAGTAGCTTTTTAAGCTCTTTCTCAATCGTAGGAAGAAGGACAAGATTAATTCTCTTTAACTTTTGCTTAAAAGGTTTAGCGTCTGGTTTTAAATGGATTTTATGCTCAATGAGAGTTGTATCATATGTCTTCAACTCACTATAAGACCAAGAAAAAACATCTTTATAAGCTTTAAGGAAAGCTAAATATTTATCTTTCACTTCTATTGGCAAGGATGCAGAGATTTTAATATTTCTGATTTCTTCTAAAGTTCCAACATTACATTCTTCTATATCTTCTTCATGTGAATTTGATAATGGATTTTTAGGAACATCGTTATGGTCAAACAACTTTTCAAGAGGGACCAAGCCCTTAGGAATGAAATTGTTAGATAAGTGAATAATGCTATGATCACCAATTCTTGAGTCAAAATGTGAAGTTTGATTTTTCTTATTTGACTCATTATTATCCAGCTGTTTTTCTTCAATTTGTAAGGCTAAAAATTCATCAATTACTTGAAAAAATGATTTCAACTGCTCATCATCATCAAATATTTTCCAATGTTTAATATTGTCAGGAATTGAGGGCCTATACTTAACTTGAATTTGATATTGCACAAGCATTTGATCAGGAATTTTAAAAGAACTAGCTGAAACAACGAAAGAATCTGCATGAATATTTTCATCCCTTGGAATAGTAGTGATGTTAAATGCTTGAAATAAATTATCCATTGAATCCCATACCTCATTTCTATAAGATCTAAGTCTAGGATGCTTTGTTTGACAAAGATTCCTTACTTGTTTGACAATGAGCTCTAAGTCACTGAATACACTTAGATTTTTCACTTTAAGGCTTTTGGCTAATTCCAATCCTAGAAGGAAGGCTTCATACTCTGCTACATTATTTGTCACATCAAATTCAAGCTTATAGGATTGAGTTATATTCTCTTTGTTTGGTGAAACTAGTACAATACCAGCTCTAGCTCCTTCCTTTGAGCAAGAACCATCAAAGTATAATCTCCAAATATCAGTCTTAATGGTCTTTGGTTTCTCTACAATGTTTTCAATGCTAAGCTGAGTGTTTTGTAAGTTATTTGATGATAATTCAAAACATCCAAAGTCTTGATCTACTGCATAAATGGGATGATTTCTTGCTTGATTTGATTTGCAAACAATATTCATGAATCTTACTTCTCTGTATAATCTGAGATGCTCACCTCCATATACAAGAATGGTAGCATAGGACATGTCCATTTGAAGACTTCCTCCTAATTTGGCACAACAAGATCTTGATAATAACATGCCAAATTTAGGAGGGATATCAATGACTACAATGTCTAATACCACACTCTTAACAGGGATTTGAGCTAAAGTGACCACTAGATCCTTTATAAGTCCAAGATAGGGTACTTTCTTGGAGTCAAAAGTATATAGATCATGATAAGTTCGGGTAACCTCTAATTGAAGCTGGTCCATGATTACCTTTGGCATCAGATTATGGGAGGCTCCAGAATCTAACATGCAGTTATATAATAAGAAATCATGAACTTTTAGAGTTACATAGAAAGGTGGTACATTTTCATCAATCATATCTGAGCTGGGACCAAAGACTACTGAAGGTTTTTCATCTTGTAAACTTATTACATCTCCTTCAGCATCAACACTGGATGACTAGATCCATTTAGAAACTTGATTTTTATATCTTGGATTCTTTGAAAGTTCAAATAAAGGAATGTGTATTTTGACTCTTTCTAATTCTTTTCAACATTGAAAGTGATTAAAGTAGTTTTATCAATTGAAGTTGTTTCATTTGACTGATTCAATGGTTGAATTGTTGTTGTTTGAGATTCAGTAGATTTTATTTGTGGTTCATTTACAATGGGATTTTTGGGAGGTCTACCAGGGCTTGACCTAGGTCTTAAGTCATATCTCCTATTCAGTTCTGTAATCAAAAACTCAAAAAAGGCCTGATACTTCGAAACTTGTGAGTCTTCTTGATCTTGTTGAGAACACTGATTTAAAGGAATAGAGACAATAACATTTTGTACATATGAATGATCAAGATTATTTATATCCTCAGTAATCAAAGGGCTAGTGTCTTCAGGTTGATGATCATCAATCATCAATGAAAGTTGAATTTGTTGATCAATATTTGGTCTTTGTAAGATTTGGGTTTAGGGAGCTCTCCTAAATTGAGTTTGAGGTCTAGCAGTAGTTTGTTGAATTGTTCTAGGTTGAGTTTCTATTTTTGAAATTCTATTTGAAAGGTTTCTAAGTAATGAAGTGATTTCATCTATCTTTTGATCTTCATTTTTAGTTTTTGAGGAAGAACCTTCTTCCTTGGCTTCCATTTTCCTCTCATTTTTTTCTGCCTTAGCTTTAAGTTTAGATGATGTTGACCTATTGGCTTCAACTTCTATAGCATTTGTTTGCATGTCCTTTAGAGTATGATATGTCCTTTCCCTAAGCATAACTACAAAATCATCTTTAAATGCTTTAGAAAATCTAACTTTGGTTGCTACTACTGGTGGTTTACAGTCAAGTGGCATCTTATGATAAAGTTTATTGAATCTTTTTATGAAATCTGCCACTGGCTCACCATGGTTTCTTTTCAATTCTTCAAATTCTGTGAGAAAGTGAACATGATCTTTCTTAACCCCCCACTAATTCTTAAATATGGTAGTTAATTCATTCCAAGATCGTATAGAATCATCTCTTAGTTGTCTAAACCAAATCCTAACATTCCCTTCTAGTGATTGAACAAACAGTGTCATACATACATCTTCATGTTCTATGTTCATGTTATCAACAAAATACAAGAGGGAAACTAAATGATCTTCAACAGAAAAACTTGTTTCTCCATTAAACCTTGGTAGGTGTTTTAAATACCCATCAGGAAAATTATTGAGTATATTAGGAAGCTGTAAAGCAACATACCTAGCTTGAATAATAGGTCGAAAAGCAGCCATATTTGAAGATGAAGATGAATCAGTAGAAGATGTGGTAGATGATGATGAGGTAGAGGATGATGAAGTTGTAGGTGAAGATGGAGGTGTAAAAGTAGGTGGAGGAGGAAAAGAGGGTGGAGGATCTCTTAAATTTTTAAAAGGTGTTTTGATAACTAACTTCTGGACCTCTGTTTCAACTTCTTCTTTGTTTTCAAACAAAGGATTTGAATATACAGAAAAAGTTTCCTCAGGTTGGGCAGAAGTAGATGGAAAAGTATAATGAGTGGGGGAGATAAAATCAGTAGGTTTTAACTCAGGTAAATGTACATCCAATTCTTCTTCTGACTTGGGTGAATTTGAAAGTATTTCAGGAATTTTATATGATTCCAATGAATGGACTAAAAGAGCTGACTGCAGATCAACTCCTTTGGATAGTAGTTCTAAAACCCTAGGTGTTAAGTCAACCAAATCTAATGGAGATGGCACAGACCTAAAGGGATCAGATGCTGAAATATCCTCAGGTTGTAAAGGTACAGAAAAAGAGGAAGAAGCCTCAAGTCTCCTTCTTAAAGAGGCTTCTCTTACCAGTCTCTCTGGATCAGATAATGGAGAGAAAATTTCAGAGTCAGAATGAGACCTGGTATGTCTTGAAGGAGCCAATTTGGGTTTGTGAAGTTGCTGGGTGAAATTTTTTAACGTACTATTCCTTTATTCACCTTAAAGGAAGAGTTTTATCATTGTCCCAGGGAAAAATAATTCAATTTTGAGTTTGTGAAGTTGCTGGGTGAAAATTTTTAACGTACTATTCCTTTATTCACCTTAAAGGAAGAGTTTTATCGTTGTCCCAGGGAAAAATAATTCAATTTTCATTCCTCGACAATAACGCCAATCTGATGTTGTCCTTTGAGGTAATTCTAGGTTAATTAACTATGCCAGAGCATCTAAAATATTTTGTTTGTTTAAAAAAAAATTTGGATGACCAATGTGATGAGCATGGTGTTTAAAATTTATTAATACCGCATACTATGAAAGGGCTGATTCTTTACCTCTGAACAATAATTTGTTTATAGTGTATGTAAAGGTGGAATTATAAGAAACTATGATTTCCTAAATATCCACACTGAATTTTTAGTTAATCACATGGAAGCATGCAAGTAAAAAATGTTTACAACCCAACAAAATATATTTAACCTTATGAAGATGGTTGACAATTTATAAATGTAGAGGAGCTTATAAAGACAGACAATCCAATAAACTATTCCCTAAAATAGATTATAACTTCATGGGGCTTTAATATAGACTGATATTCAGTTTTCTCTTACCCAATTATCTTCACAAAACTTAAATACATGTAGAATAACAAATATGAAGTGAAAACATTAAGACAAACTCACAAAGAGACAAGTTGTTTGAAGTAAATCCATAATCCTTTCATTAATGTGAAGTGAATTCAGTCTGATACAATTCTGCTTTAGAAAAACTCATGAAAGGGTTCAACACTTAATACATTGAGTCACTGTTTATTTATACAATAATAGAAGACTCTAGAAACATCAAAACTAATTTACAAAAATAGCACAAAAATATAGCATTGATTAAACTATTGAGATGTTGACACTATCTTCGAGGAAGTTGTTGATGACTTGGCCCCCAAAATGTTGTCTTGTTGTCTGTTTGTTGGAGATAAAACTTTTTACTCGATGGTATCACATAACTCATCCCATATTTCATCAGTTGGTATAGAAAGATTTATTAGCTTTCTATATACCTCATCTACCTCAGTATACTTCTCGAAAGTGGGCTTGTTGATGAAGATATGTTTGATTTCATGTTTGATGGTTAAATCAAACTCTAATGCTTCAATAAATGCTTTCCCTGTGACATGCCCCTTAATACCTGCAAACTTTGATGTATCTGTGGCAATGTTGTAAAGTTTCTCACAGTAATCTTCCAAGTTGATAAGTTTGTCATTTGGTGCTACTAGCCCTGGCAGTCCTCTTTGATTTAGTAAATTGAATTTAGCGTGAAATCTCTAGACAATATTTTCCAGAGCTTGAGACTTGGTCTCCTATTGAATCATTTTCCTTTTTGTAATACCTTTTTGATCTCCAGAATAGTCTCTGTTTTGTCTGCAATCTGAATCTATTCCAACTCTAACTTGGTCTTTGAATTCAAGATTCTGATCATGGAAGTGGCCTCTGCTGGTTTTTGTCCTAATGCTATTATGACTTGCTCAATGGTTGTTATGCATCTATTGATTAACTCTTCTTTCTCAAATATAATCTGGATAGATGGCCAAACCTCAGTTATGGCATGATTGATATCTACCCAGATCCTTTCCTTGGCTTGGGCCAAGGTGTGAGCCATTAATAACTGATTTTCCAATTGGTCAATCTTCTTGGCCAGTTGGTGAGATTTCTGCATTTCTTCAACCAAAAGAGAATCATTTTTAATCTTTTGAGCTTCTACATGTTTGAGCTTTTGCTGGAGCCTGTCATTTTGTTGCCTCTGGAAGAGACAAGTCCTGCACAACTTTATTTAAATCTTCAGGTGTTGATGTCAAATCTCCTGTTGTATCTGCCACTATGATGGGTATGGTTGTCACTAGAGCTGTAATTAACTGTGCAATGTCTTCTTTTTCTTTAAGGAGTTTTTCAATTTGTTCCTCCATTTCCTTCATCTGTATTCAATGATCAGTTTAAGCATGTCTTCCTTATGTTGTTCACTTTCTTCAATCTCTTTTCCCAATGAATCTTCTGTAGAAGGCAATTTCAACTGTTTTCTAAGTGTTGCAATGTCTGCATTCTTCTTCTTGATGATCTCCTCTATTGCTTTGACATCATCGGCATCATATCCCAACTTAATCACCAAATCTTCCAATGTTTTAATTCTGGTGTCCTTTGATAATGAAGAAATATTTTCCAATTTCAACTGAGTTTGGACATTTGAGAGGAATGTCCTTAACTTTGAAAACTCTATGGTAGTGTTTGTCATCGTGGAGAAAATCATTTCTCCAAATTGTCTATTCATATCCATTTGATCAATAGGATGTATTAATTTTGTATCAAATGAGAAAATGGTTTTCTTATAATCGATAGATGTCTTTGGAGATGGCACTTGAGCCTGTAAGAATGCCATTTGCATTCTTCCCTTTTCACTGTCAAATGTTGTTAACAACCTGTGATGGGAGGTAGAAGTCTACTTCCAAAATTGAGCATAGGTGTTGGCCTTTAGGGTTTCATTCTTCTGCTTAATTTGCAAACTCTTGTTGAAGATACTGGGGTCATCTGGTTTAACCAATTATGTTGATTGTGACTTGTCTGAAGGATTTTGTGAGGTTGAAGAGGATGGGGTGTTAGGGAGGTGTTCTTCTGACCCTGTTGAAAATTTCAAACCACTCATAACAATAGTTGCTCTTCCTCATTTTGAGTGGTGACATATGGGAGTTGTGTCTTCTGTTTCTTTTGCTGAATAATAAACTCCTGAGCACTTATTTATGTACAGGATGGAGATGAAGGTTCTTCTCTTTGCCTTTTCCCCTGTTTGTCTTGAGGTACAGGAGTGTGAAGGGTAGCTGTAGATAGAGTTTGCTCTTCTGCTTCTTGAAGTGTATTCTCCTCCCACTAGTCTTGATTCATAAATTTCTCAATTTCTGGCCTGGGGGTATGATTATAAGGTGTAGTTTTAAGCTCCACCCTTAGATTAGAAATAATACTGAATGGATCATATGACCAGGTGAAACTAGGCTAAAATTTGAACTGCTTGAGGATCGAATCTGCTTCATCACCTGTTGTTCTGGTATTGCATATGAATGGTCCTACTTGAGTTTTGATCCTGAATTGTGATTTCCTTTTCCCTGAAACAAAATGGATTTCATCCATGTTTATCATCTGTCTTATATATTCCAGAGAGAAAATTCTCATTGGAACATACTTTGGCAACTTGTATGGAGCCAACTCACATCCATATACTCTTATTTCTGTGTAATTCTGGTATAAATACCAGTCTCCAATCTTTGTTTTCTTACTCAAGTGTAAAACCCTTTTGATTTCGGCACTAATCCTAGGCTCATCTTTGTTAGACCAGGAGATAACTCCTAAAAAAATTCATTGTTATTCATTCAGGTTGGTCTTTATTATATACATGAGGGAGAGACTGTTCCTTTCATCTCCAAGTGACTATTCATGTTCTCTATTATTTATTTACATCAATTTTGGTTATTCACCCAATCCTGATGATTAGGTGTCAACGTTTTCCCCCTTAATCTGAAGGAATGTTGGTGAGTCCAAGCATCGTTCTGAATCTTTCAAGCTTTTCTCTTCCAAGCGCTTTGGTGAAGATGTCTGCAATTTGCTCATTAGTGGAACAATGGCAGAGATGGATTGTTTTGGCCTCAACATGATGTCGAATCAGATGATATTTAGTATTGATGTGCTTCGTTCGATCATGGAACTTTGGGTTCTTGGCCAACTTTATTGCCGAGGTATTTTCAATCATGAATGGAGTCGATTGTACTTGTTTTACTTGCAAATCTTCAAGAATTTTCCTGAGCCACACAATTTCTTTTGTTGCCTCAGCTGCTGCCACATATTCTGCTTCTGTTGTGGAATCTGTTGGAATTGATTGTTTGCGTGATCTTCAGGAGACAGCTCCTGATCCAAGACTCATAGCATATCCTGAAATAGATACCCCAGTTTCTTTATCTCCATCGAAGTCTGAATCAGAGTATCCAATCACGCTGAAGTTGTCCACCTGTATATACTTGATTCCAAAGTCTTTAGTTCCCTTCAAGTAACTTAGAACTCTTTTTGCAGCAGACCAATGTCCCTCACAAGGCTTTTGCATAAACCTGGAGAGGATTCCAACAACAAACGAAATGTCTGGTCTGGTAGTAGTTAGGTAGTTGAGACTTTCTACAAGTTGTCTATACTTTGTTGCATCCTCAAATTCTTTTCCTTCAATGGATGTGAGCTTTAAGTTTTGTTCCATTGGAGTAGTAGGAGGATTGCATTCTGTCATGCCAAACCTGTTCAACAGATCTCCAATTTACTTGTTTTGAAAAAGGAATATGGATTTCGGATGTTGAGTTACTTCAATACCAAGATAGTAATGAACATAGCCCAAATTAGTCATTTCAAAACCTTTCCTCAATTCCTTCTTTATGGATGTAATGTAGATTTCATTGTTCCTTGTCATCAAAAAATTATCTACATATACCACAAGATATACAAATGTTTTGCCAACTTTCTTGACAAATAAAGTTGCATCATCAAGATCATAATGTTTGAAATTGAGTTTCAGAAGATGCTCAGTTAGTTTTTCATACCAGGCTCATGGTGCTTGTTTGAGGCCATACAAGGATTTCACAAGTTTGCATACTTTATGTTCATGTCCTTTCACAGCAAATCCTTCAGGCTGGGACATAAAACATTCTCTTTTAGATCTCCATTCAAGAAAGCAATTTTTACATCCATTTGATGGACTTTCCAACTGTTCTGAGCTGCTAGGGAAAAGAGTGTCCGGGTGGTAGCCCATTTTGTTGTGGGGGCAAAAGTCTCTTCATAATCGACCCCTTCCTTTTGTGCAAAACCTTTTGCCACAAGCATGCTTTTGTGCTTGTCAAGTGAGCCATCAACTTTATACTTGTTCTTGTAGACCCACTTGTAGCCAATTGGTTTGATCCCTAATGGAGGATCAACCAGCTTCCAAGTGCCATTCTTTATGAGGGTATCATACTCCTTTTGCATTGCTTCTTTCCATTCATCATAAGAAGCAGGTTCTTTGAAGGAAGTTGGTTCAAAATCTATAGACAAATTCAATTCAAAATCATAAGAACATCCATATCAACAGGTGAATCAAAGTCATCTACATCACCTCCATTTTGTCGGTTTGAATTTCTAGTTCCTATCTTTCCAACCTCATCAAGATGAACACTTTCAAGTGTCTTTGTCAGCTACTTTGGGGGACCTTTCTCAGATGGTCCAGGCTGCTCCGTTGATTGAGTTGGGACTGAATCAAGATTGAGTTTCCCAATTCTATCAATCACATCACTTAAAGTATCATTCGTTGTTGGAGTTTCATGCAGGGGAGAGAGTGCTTCAGAAGAAGATTCCATAGGTTGATCTAGTATAGGAATCCCCCCTTCAAGATGTGGAATCTGATTATCAAATTCTTGAAATGATTTTGCATTTGCGAATCTATCCAAGCGATCAAGTTGCCGCTCAACAACATTGTCAGTTTTGGATGTTTCAAGAAAGATTACATCTCTAGATACAACAAAATTTTTATTAACTTCATCATAGAGACGATATGCTTTGGAGGTGTTTGAATACCCCAGGAAATTACATTTATGACTTCTTGCACCAAGTTTGTTTCTATGTATATTTGGTATCAAGGCATAACATGTGGAACCAAAGACCCTGAGATGATTTACCGAAGGAATGTGCCGATACCACATTTCATAGGGAGTCTTATTTCTGATAGCATTAGATGGACATCTATTCTTTATATATACAACACATAGAATTGCATCAGCCCAAAACATCAATTTTACATTTTTGAAAAACATCATGGAGCGCACCATATTTAAGATTATCCTATTCATTCTTTTAGCTACACCGTTCTGTTGGGGATTATAAGGCACAGTTGTTTGATGTTTGATCCCATGTTAGCGAAGATAGTTTTCAAATTCATTTGAAGTGTATTCTTTTCCATTATCAGTGCGAATAGAGCCAATATGATATTGTGCATCATTCTCAATCCATGTAAGTTCTTGAATGTTTGAAAAGCATTAGATTTGTTCTTCAATAGATAAACCCACTACATTCTGGTGTACTCATCAATAAATGTCATCATATATTTATTTCCATTTGCAGAAGGAACAGGCATTGGACCACATAAATCTGAATGAATGAGTTCAAGTTTTCTATGTGCTCTTGAATGTGAATCATAAAAAGACTGTTTGTTATGCTTTCCTAGAATGCAAGTATCGCATTGCTTAAGTTTCCTAGGAATTGTAGGCAAACCAATAACACCATTTTTCTTCAACAAGCGGAGGCTGTCATAGTTCAAATGTCCAAATCTAGCATGCCATAATAAACTTGATGGAAGTGTACCTTCTTCATAATGAGAATTGTATGAGAACTGTTGTGCACGAGCAAAGGCACCCTGCAGCTTGAGAAGCCTTTCTTCTTCTGTCCCCCTCATGACAAGTGAGTGGTCAGATGCTTTTCTGACCTCAAGCTTGCCATCAAACATATGAATGGAGTGACCTTGCTGGCAGATGTGGACCAAGGACAACAAGTTTCTCTTCAGCTGTGGGAGATATAGAACATGATGTAGAAGAAATTTTGGAAGACCAGGCAATTTAAGCTTGATTGTGCCAAGCCCTGATGGCTTGAGTTTTGATTGGTCTGCAAAGTATACTGATCCATCAATATTGTTAGTAAATTCTTCAAAAAAACCTTTTTTATGAGTCATGTGGCAAGTTGCTCCGGAATCAAGCAACCAATCATTTTTCCAAGAAGCAAGTGAAGCATTAAATAAGTCTTCATTTACTCTGATATTACATTGTGCCACAACATAATGAGCGGATTCAGGTGCTTTACCTTGTCTGTGTCATTAGTTTTACCTTTGGGTTGGTTTCTTTGCTGCTCAATTTTGTCCCAAGGTAACTTGCATGTAGAGGCATCATGTGATCCATTTATTTTGCAGCGTATGCAGTGAAAATCTGACTTTTCTCCTTGAGAGTGTCTGCCCCCCCTGCCTCTGAAATATCTTCCTCTTCCTCTTCGACCATCTCTTCCTCTAGAAGAATCTTGGGCAAGATTCTTTTCTTTATGAGCAAGGCACACAGCCTCTTCAGAAGAAGATATGATTGAATGCATTGTAAAATATGAGTGTTGTAAAAAGCTTCTATTGCTAAAAAAACGATTCTGATAGAGGTATTAGAGCGGATATCAAAGTGTGTTCGGGCCCCATGGTGGTATTTACAAACCATATATATTAAACATAGTCAAACGCAGGAGCGTTAACTATGTTATGAAAACAACATTATGGGAGCCCAACAGTGTGTTATATGAAAACAACATTGCGGTGGATTCAAAGGGGCATTGGTATGACAGTACTATATTGAAATATAGTATTATAATGAAACACAGTGGGTATTCAAACGTAGAGGACTGGTGGTATGTGTAATATTACACCACAGTTATATTAAAAAACACATGTAGCATGGTAATATTTTGGACCAGCATATATATGAAAACAACATTCAATTTACCAAATGAATCCCTTCAAAAAATATAATGTATTTGAGTTTACCAAATGAATCCCTTCAAAAATTCCGCTGCTTCACGTCAGTGCACAGAGTTTAGAGGTGAGAGTCCCACCGTGATCGCCAAGAGTATGTCAGCTCAAAGAAACGCAGAGCGAAGGTATGCAAGCTCAGACCAATGGTGTGAGCCACACCATTTCACACCTCTCATTCAAGATTCAACGTTGCCGTATGCGTTCACCTCCACCACTGTTGTGAGACCAACAACGTTACAACATTCAACATATATGTATCAGAGGACTGTGTATGGAGGAGGGCCAACGCATGTATTAAAAATGATGTATTGAAAAAAAACAGCAGTGTATTAAAACCATCCAAAAATCGGAGTAGGACTACAACAACAAAAGCCATAAACCACGAAATCTTGGAAAGGCGTGAGTAGCAGTAGTGGGCACAACATTCAAAACGCTGAAGTAGAACGAGAAGAGAGGAATGGCAGGCTTCCGATATGCCTAACCTTCACGGTTAGGGCAATCTCGGGCAAAATGACCGAAGTCACCGCACTGATACCATTCTGTTGCGCATCATACACCATGTCCAATGACCATTCCGTGGCACCATCACCAGAACGACCTTGTTGTTCAACGCATATATACCATGGCCTTCGAACTTCACGCAGTTCAACCCAACATATATACCACAGTCTTCGCACAGTTCAATGCAGCATGGGTTGGTTTGCTATGCCTTCACGCACCAACCGTCAGTAGTCATCAACGCAGAGAACAACGAACAAAATTTTAACATAGTACAACAGATACCACGATCTTCTTGGAGGCTCGTCAAGGCGACTTCAAAACAAAATGCGCACAATCCCAGAGAGCAGCATTATTAGACTATGTCAATGAGTGTTTTATATGCAGGTAGAGCAGCCACAGGAGTAGCGTAGCAGAGAATAATAATGAATAGCAGGTGGAGCAGCGACAGGAGCAGCATAGCAGGGAATAATAGAGAATAATGTGTTCAGGCCAGTGGAAGCATCAGAGCTGCCAGGCTAGCTAGTCTGCATAGGATTCAGAATACCATAGGCAGAATAAGGAGTTACAAAGCAGAGGGAAGTCAAAAAAGGCGCTGGCTCTGGTACCATGTCAGACCAGGAGGTAACTCCTCAAAAACAATTCATTGTTATTCATTCAAGTTGGTCTTTATTATATACATGAGGGAGAGATTGTTCATTTCATCTCTCGGTGACTATTCATATTCTCTATTATTTATTTATATCAATTTTAGTTATTCACCCAATCCTGAGAAGCCCCACAACTGTATGTACGAAATTGTCAATGAATTATGCAAACTTAAACTCAGTTGAGTTTCTTCTGACTAACGAGGTCCACTGTGTCACTGCTTGATTGATGCCCTGATCATCTTGCCTATGTAGGTTTATTGGAAACTTGTCTCCCTGTTGAAAAAGAAACATGTAGACTAGTATAGATGCATAATTGAATATGCCTTCAGTAGTAATTTTCATCATCTGTTCATGCATATTATCAACCAAAAATTGGCTAAAATTATACATGAATGCTGGCTTGTGCTCAGTGGAGAAAATGGATAGAAAGCCTAAGATAGGCTCATCTACCCACTGGTCTGATGGATACCCTAAAAGGCAAGAAACTAGGGCAATTATCTGCTTGGATTTCTCAAGGAACATGGAAGTTGGGTAAGGGGGATTTTTCTTAGGAAGCTGAGAGTCTTTTGGGAGAAAAATCTCAAAAATTTGAGCTCTCTGAGGAAAGGTTAACTTATGATATAGGTCCATTAGAACAACTGCAGAAAAATGGCTAAGGGAGTCATTCTGAGGAATCAACATCATTTGGTTTATGGTTTCTGGTGTAATGGAGACCAAAATGTCTCCATTTTGAGCCACAATGGTTCTTTGCAGTGGATTATACCTAGCTTGACACCACATGACTAGATCAGGGAAATAGTGGGTCTGAGGAAAGATAAACATAGGCAATAATGATTCCCAAAGGTTAATGTCATCCTGCTGATCAAGATAATTTTGCTTTAACCAATGATGTAATTCGAACAAGTTGAATTCACACTCGGTGTCAACAATCTTAAAGTATTGGTCAGCTAAGGGCATATGATCTAAGTCTAGGGTAGCAAAAGTCTTAGGGTTGTCATCAGTTTTGGATTTACTGCTAGAAGACTGGGCTTTTCCCTTTGGTGCCATGACTGTGGAATTTGAAAGAGAAAGAATGTCAAAGGACAAAATTTGGCTTTAACAGGTACCTGGATAGACAAATAAATCTATGTCAAGGGTGTCTGGGCTCTGTATTGTCGAAATTTGATAGGTGTTGACAGTAGAGTGCAGAAACTATGAACAATACCTGTAAATTTAGAATAGTGATCAAAGTAGCTAGGGGAGCCACGCAAAATGTGTCAAAGTGTTTTTATAGGCCTTGATCGATTATCGTTAGGATGGAACCGTTACCAAACGAGATTTAGGAGCATTAATGGATAACGGGAACATGGTAACAGACAGGGGTGTAACATGCAAATGATAACGAGAATGTAGTAACAGATATGGACAAGTGGCATAATATAATTAGCGGAGGGAGTGCGCGGGAAGTGACGTATTAACGGTTGGCAAGAGCGGAGGAGCAATAGCAGGTTTCAGAGGGGGTAGGCGATGGTAAGCGGTTTAGGACAAGGAGGGTGCAAACTCATGAGAGTGTGCCACGTTGCGTGGGGCCCATGAAAAAAATACCACTTTTCAGATCCCCCCCTTGATGTTAACGTGAAATAGAATTGGGGGCGGGGGGGGGGGGGTGTGAATTGGTTTCCCTGCCGTTGATTTGGGCGGGGAAAATCATGGTCGTCGATAAGTGAGCTTTGGATATCGCAAAATGACAAAACATCAAATCATTTCCCGACATAGAATAAACTCAAGTTTAAAGCTTATTACATGACACTAATCATTTTTAATGACATGATTAGTTTATTTTTAACTAAGATAAATCTATCAAAGCATAATTATAATTCTAAAGGCGCACTTGATCAAGCATGCCTTTTATTTGCCAAAGTGACTCTTAACCCTATTCTATTACAAAAATACAATTGACCAATATTAAATACTTAGGTCACTTTTTCCTCTTATCAATCCTATATTCTAATTTCAACCAAAGATTAAATAGTTTGGTTGAATTATTTTCTAATCCTAAAACATAAATTTAAACATGTTTGATCATGATTTTACTGTATGATTCAAACAAAATTTATTTCAAGTGGCATTTGAGCTTGCTCACTTGTGTACTTATTTTTCTTTTGATGGGGTTTCTTTTCATATTTTCATTGATTTCATATTTTCATTTTTTTTTTCATTTCTTTTATACCCTCTTTTATAAATATCTAACTTATCAAAACTATTTTTGTTACAACAGGAAGCATAACTGAAGCTGTAGGAGATGGAGAAGAAGCTAAAGGAAGAAAATGAATTGAGGAGGAGAGAACGAGAAGAGAAGCATAATCTAGAAGGAGAACAAAGGCAAGGTGCGATGATAGAGGAAACAATGCCTGTACAGGTTGAAGAGTTGGAACAACTAGCAACAGAGGAGGAAGGTTGCAAATGGGGGATCGGGAGCTTGCTCAATAGATTGAGAAATTGATTAAAGTGACAGACATGGAGTTGGGACATGAGCCACAAAATTAAGATGTTGACCTGATGCTTAGAGCACCGCATGTCATCCCTCAGTCTCCACTACCTCCAGCAGCAGGGCTAGTATCGAGCAAGCAAGGAGATGTTGTTCTCCTTGATGATGATCCAGTCATGGATGTGTACAATCTATCATTCGATGCGTTCTGGAAAAGGATTGTGCAGGGGTGAAGGAAACACTTTCCGAATGATCACACATCACCTGCATTCATCAAGGAAAGGCTGATAGTCTCAAACACCAGGAAACATCCAACTACCATTGCCGAAGCCAACTTGACCTATGCAAGAGAAACAAGCTCAAATGTTCAATATCCGATGGTCGATAATGAACAACTGGAAAAGAACTTGCAGGTTGCCAGGCAAGAGGCAAAACAACTCTAAGCAACAACGCAGAATGCAATTTCCGCATTGGGGGAGATGAGGATAATGATATTTTCTAAAGTATCATCACTTGGGGAAACCATGCAGAAACTATATAACAAATTTGTCACCATGCATAAGGTAGTTGTCTGTTTGCATCGCCTACAACAACAGAGCAAAGAGTTTGTTAAAAATCTAAAAAACATACACGCTACCATCGCCCATGTACAAGAGTGGACAATGAGGTACAAAGGGGCCTCGTTTGACTTAATGAAGAAGATGAAGCCATAGGTAGAGCTGGAGAAAGCGAAGATCCGAATGTTGATTCAAAATCGCGAGCATCTCGCCTCATTCTTTGGCAACACACATAACTCATATGTGTGGTTGTACAATAGTTTGGATGTCTTGATGAGAAAACACCAGAGACCATCAATCGGATCCATCACCGATGCTAAACCCAACAACCAAGTCCGGCTGGAGATCGATGAGTATTTGGCACAACTGAGACAAGAAGCCACCAAGGAATACTTGGAGCTGAACACACACAACATGTAGAAGTTCATTGGTGGCCCTTTTAATGTCAGGGAAATGTTGCTCATTCTTTAGAACGAGTTGGACACAGGTTCCAAGACAGTGTACCTAGATGCCTTGGAGGCTAGAGTCCACTTCTAGAAAGACACCGTTAAGCAGTTTGGGGACACCATCACACAATACCAAGCTTGGCACCAATATGTGATCGAGAAACAACAAGTGGAGATTGTCGAGCTGGACTTTCACCAAGCTTCAAAATCATAGTGTTGTGTCTTGTTAGGTTGTCTCTACCATATTTTGTCTTATATTGGTACATGTGGAAAATGTAATATTATTTGTCAATATTGGAATATTAAAAGTCACTATGTAATGTAATGTGTCATTTAGTGAAGAGTTTGAAGAGTCATGAGGGTAGTCCAAAGGTCACAAAGGGCGAGTTGAAGAATCACCCCCCTCTTGTTATGATTCAAACCTCATTACACATGTGATAGGGTTTTGGGAGCCAATTTTTTGGCTAGGCTTAGGCTTAGAAAAGGTTTGGGAGTATTGTGAAGAGCCTTGGCTTCTCCATAGCATAGAGCAAGTATACTTCTTTGGAGGAGCAATTGTTCTTGACTGTAATGTTTCACTATTGGGGCTAGTGGTTGTCAATGGTGTATGTATGGATGTAAGTTTCACTTATAATAATAAATCAGAGCCGACATGCTTTCATGCATATGTTGTTAATATAGTAGGACTATTCTTATTGTATTGTCAATGTATGTTATTTAAGTTACGCATATGCTTATGAACTACTTTGTATGCATTTCTATAAATCTTGTTGAATGCATGTTCTTGGATTAACTCATGACTTTAATTTGTGGACTATTTTGAATCTTAGCTTGTGATGTCATTTCACTCGTGTGTTCCTTTCAAGCTGCGTACTATTACAGGCTTCCAAGGGGTGCACTTCCTTTTCCCTTTGTGTGTTGGAACCTCCATGCATTGCACTTGCTCTCACCCAAAGTTATCATACTTATATTTGCGTGCTACCGTGGTCAAGGCATAACATTTCCACCTCACTGTTAGGACTCCTACTCTAAACAGTGTGAGGTCTAGTTGGGACTTCATATCGAGGAGATCCCCTAAATTTTGGTGGGTCCAACACCGTCAAAATTTCTGGTGTTAGAAGAAGGTCCAGATGACATGCTGAGCCCTTGAAGTCTGTTTTGAATTTCTACACATATTTGATGACTTCTTCCATAAGCATAACCCTGACATGTTTTTCTAACTCTGCACATTTTGAAGTGCTGACAAATATTTTAAATGACTTGTCCAAAATTAAGTTCAATGGCGAGGGTGGAATAACCTTGCTCAGGCACGCAATTTCTTTTCTTGGTTTCTGTGACAGGCATGACATCTAGTTTGAGGATGTTGCTTGTGGGTTGTTTTCTCTCACGTTTGAAGGGTGCACAAAGCAATGGTGTCACACATTGCCCGCAACCTCTATACACTCTTTCAAGTAGTTTTGGTGAGTCATGCCAAGCTTTCGTTCTTTATGACCAAAAAGCCCTTAATAGAAAATTTTTAAAATTGCGAAAATCACCTGACGAATCTCTTCAAGATTTCAGGATTGTTTTGTTCATTAATGTTTTGAATTTCCTAAAGATGAAGTTGACATGGAATTATCGGATGAAATATTTTAATATCTTGTTCATGTTTATGAAAATCCACGTGATTCAGAATCTTTTGAACCTCTCCCAACATACCTCAGTGTTAGAGCTCCTAAATCTGAGACGGGCAAGGTTGATGTCCCAAGTGTCCCTCCGTTCCCTTCTCATCAAACACTTGAGCTTTGCAGGTCGAGGTAGGAGAAGTTGGGAGTCCCCTTGTTGATCTACCACCATCTCCTCCTACCCCATCTACTCTAAATTTCTACGCAGATTTGGACTGTAACCCTGGTGACTGTGTTGAAGTGCTCTCTCCTCATCCTTCGTCCTTCGGTCCCTTTGATCCTCCAAATTTTGGTATGTTGTGTTGACATATTTCGGATCTATTTTGATGCTCACGAGGATCAAGTTCTAGATGGAGTTGGTGTTGAACAACAAACTTGCGATATCATTTTTTATGAGTATGTGTGGGAGTCCGAACAAGAACTCGTGGTGAAAGATAACCTCCTTCTATCCTCACATCTTCCATGATTCTGTCATTTCTGTTCCATCTTGTGAAAATTATTTTCGAATGTTTCTACTTTCGATCATTCATAGAATACGTGGAATGCCTGTTTTTCATTTGAATGCAAAGAGGAAAAATTTGTCTTCCCCGATCCTCCCGATCTCTCATCTTACCTTTCGGGAAACATAGAGGGTGAAATCTCTCGTTTTTCATCATCCCCTCTTTACGATTCACTAGATCATGAGGATAACTTTGTTCATGATCTTGAACTTTTTGATTGTCACTGTCGTGATATTTTCATTCATTCATTCGATCACGATTTTGATTTGTCCATTGTTGGTCTTTCCAGGCCACCGGTATTCGATGATCCATCTCTTGATGAATTGAAACCTCCCCAAGTTGTCGAGGCACTTTAGCCTGAGCTGATGGTTATGTTAGGTTATTGTAGCCTTGAGGTCAGTTCCACTTCAGATCATAAATGTGTTGAATCTCTCTAGGCTCCTCATCACTTTGTTTTTCACATTGAAAATCAATCTCTCATACCATTTTCGCATCTTCCATCTCTGTCACACGATCCTATCGCTCAATCATTGTTGCAAAACATAAATTTTATTCTTTCTTCATGTTTGCTCATTTTTGAAGTTCGAAAGTGTGTACATGCTTATCTTCCACTCGCAATGTGTTAGGACACTGTGGTACATCCACAAAATGTCTTTCATGTGTTTTGTTGTTACTTTTCTGCAAGTACATTCAAGCTTTGAATGTTCTGGTTTACATTGTTTTATCTTTCTTGTTTATTGGTTTGCTTGTATATCTTTCTTGGCATACATGCTCTCACCTACATGGGCCAACCAATGCGCCGATGGATAAATTAGAAGTCTCACTTTACGTGAGTTGGCCTATGCTTTGTGTAGGTTAAGAGTAGGAGTAGGAGTAGTAATTTTTCTTTTCTTATTTGTTTCTTGATTTGTTTTACTTTGTTTTTCTTTATCCTGCCCCAATATGTTGTTTGTTTGCTTTTGCAGCGGTAGATTAGTTTTCACATGAAACTGTGTTTGGCTTCTTAGACAAGCAAGGTGAAGTTGAAGAGGAACTTGTACTGTTATCAACATAACAAAATTGAAGAAAAACTTGGAGCAGACTTTTGGAGAAGAATTAAAGATAACATACCTTGAAGAATAATTTGGAGCAACTCTAAACATTATTGAAAGCATCTCTGAAGTATCGTTGAAGACAATTTTGAGGTATTGAAGTCTATCCCTTGGAGGACCCTTGATGATACCTTGAAGACTTGTTGGAGTATATTTATCAACTCTTATTGAAGAAATCATCTATGAAGAAGTAGCATTGTTGAAGCCCCAATGAAGTAGCTTCAAAGAAGATTGTTTGTGCAAATATGAAGAGTCTTAGAGACACATACTAGGTTTGTTGGAGTTGACCTTGATGAACTATCCCCTCAAGTATTTTGGAGACTATTTGAGGCATTTGTTGAAGAAAATCTTGGAGTTATTTTCAAGACTTATTGAAGAATATACTGGAAGTCTTGAAGCAGCACTAAAGCCACCTTAAAGAATTGAAGCAGATTAAGAGGGTTAGAGACTTAGATGATTGGAGTCCTCACACAAGGTTGGAGCCTTATGAAAAACCATGTTGAAGCCTGAATTATTGGAGAGGATTGGAGTTCTCAAGTAGACTAAGTTGGAGCTTGGTGTAGTATAGGTTGGAGCTTGGTTTGAAATTAAAGATTGGAGTTTTGTCGAGGATTGGAGCCCTGAAGTGTTATTGTACTTGAATTGTTGTAAAAGAAGATTGGAGTCCTCATCATTCCTATATATATATATATATATATATATATATATATATTGTACATCTTGTGTTTTGATTTTACTATAAGTGATCTAAAGTGGTATAAGATAAATTTTTTAAAAGAAATATTGATTCACCTCGCCTCCCAATATTTCAAACATGTCACTTGCACTATGGATCTCTTCTACCTTTGAAAAATATGGTATAGGGATTTACAACCTGTTATAGCGGCTACAACCACCCACCAAAAATTTGCCTTAGCTTCGTTTTGGAGCCCCCTTACCAACCATCCTTAGCAACATTTCTTGCATTTCCAAGTAGATAGGCTTCAATTGAGTTTCAGTGGCCTGCCAGTCTGTGCATGTCAACTTGTTTGTCTGCCACCCGTAGGCTGTCATTCCGGACTTAGCAATTTTTCTCGCTGAGATGCTCTCCCTGAAAATTGCGCAATTCTGGAAGGGAACTAGCCTTCCCTCCAGAAATTGTGCAATCCAACCAACCAACCTTCCCTCTATAAATTTCGCAATCCTGCTAGGCTCCAGAAATGCACAGTTCAGCCAGGCCACCTTACCCTTGGAAATTACGCAGTGTAGCTCGACACCAAGCTTTAGCTCAAGAATTGCGCATTTCTGACTGATAGGCAGGGCTTCAGTCCAGAAATTGCATAGTGCATGAGGGACAACCAGTCTTGCTCAGCCCAGAAACTGTGGAAATCTCTTCCACGGGCTTGCAGACTGCTGCATGTGCCTTCAGGTTGACTGGTTCCCTCCAGGACTGAGCAATCCTGGTTTGCATGCATGGGAAAAAAGCATCCCTAGATTTTAGCGATCCATTTTTAGCAGCTGGAGGTTACAAGCAAAAGCCATTTTGGAAACCTCCCACCAAATGTCGTTGTTTCCTACCCCATCTGCTCTAAATTTCTACGCAGATTTGGACTGTAACCCTGGTGACTGTGTTGAAGTGCTCTCTCCTCATCCTTCATCCTTCAGTCCCTTTGATCCTCCAAATTTTGGTATGTTGTGTTGACATATTTCGGATCTATTTTGATGCTCACGAGGATCAAGTTCTAGATGGAGTTGGTGTTGAACAACCAACTTGCGATATCATTTTTTGTGAGTATGTGTGGGAGTCCAAACAAGAACTCGTGGTGAAAGATAACCTCCTTCTATCCTCACATCTTCCATGATTCTGTCATTTCTGTTCCATCTTGTGAAAATTATTTTCGAATGTTTCTACTTTCGATCATTCATAGAATACGTGGAATGCCTGTTTTTCATTTGAATGCAAAGAGGAAAAATTTGTCTTCCCCGATCCTCCTGATCTCTCATCTTACCTTTCGGGAAACATAGAGGGTGAAATCTCTCGTTTTTCATCATCCCCTCTTTACGATTCACTAGATCATGAGGATAACTTTGTTCGTGATCTTGAACTTTTTGATTGTCACTGTCATGATCTTTTCATTCATTCATTCGATCACGATTTTGATTTGTCCATTGTTGGTCTTTCTAGGCCACCGGTATTCGATGATCCATCTTTTGATGAATTGAAACCTCCCCAAGTTGTCGAGGCACTTTATCCTGAGCTGATGGTTATGTTAGGTTATTGTAGCCTTGAGGTCAGTTCCACTTCAGATCATAAATGTGTTGAATCTCTCTAGGCTCCTCATCACTTTGTTTTTCACATTGAAAATCAATCTCTCATACCATTTTCGCATCTTCCATCTCTGTCACACGATCCTATCGCTCAATCATTGTTGCAAAACATAAATTTTATTCTTTCCTCATGTTTGCTCATTTTTGAAGTTCGAAAGTGTGTACATGTGTATCTTCCACTCGAAATGTGTTAGGACACTGTGGTACATCCACAGAATGTCTTTCATGTGTTTTGTTGTTACTTTTCTACAGGTACATTCAAGCTTCGAATGTTCTGGTTTACATTGTTTTATCTTTCTTGTTTATTGGTTTGCTTGTATATCTTTCTTGGCATACATGCTCTCACCTACATGGGCCAACCAATGCGCCGATGGCTAAATTAGAAGTCTCACTTTACGTGAGTTGGCCTATGCTTTGTGTAGGTTAAGAGTAGGAGTAGGAGTAGTAATTTTTATTTTCTTGTTTGTTTCTTGATTTGTTTTACTTTATCCTGCCCCAATACGTTGTTTGTTTGCTTTTGCAGCAGTAGATTAGTTTTCACATGAAACTGTGTTTGGCTTCTTAGACAAGCAGGGTGAAGTTGAAGAGGAACTTGTACTACTATCAACATAACAAAATTGAAGAAAAACTTGGAGCAGACTTTTGGAGAAGAATTAAAGATAACATACCTTGAAGAATAATTTGGAGCAACTCTAAACATTATTGAAAGCATCTCTGAAGTATCGTTGAAGACAATTTTGAGGTATTGAAGTCTATCCCTTGGAGGACCCTTGATGATACCTTGAAGACTTGTTGGAGTATATTTATCAACTCTTATTTAAGAAATCATCTATGAAGAAGTAGCATTGTTGAAGCCCCAATGAAGTAGCTTCAAAGAAGATTGTTTGTGCAAATATGAAGAGTCTTAGAGACACATACTAGGTTTGTTGGAGTTGACCTTGATGAACTATCCCCTCAAGTATTTTGGAGACTATTTGAGGCATTTGTTGAAGAAAATCTTGGTGTTATTTTCAAGACTTATTGAAGAATATACTGGAAGTCTTGAAGCAGCACTAAAGCCACCTTAAAGAATTGAAGCAGATTAAGAGGGTTAGAGCCTTAGATGATTGGAGTCCTCACACAAGGTTGGAGCCTTATGAAAAACCATGTCGAAGCCTGAATTATCGGAGAGGATTGGAGTTCTCAAGTAGACTAAATTGGAGCTTGGTGTAGTATAGGTTGGAGCTTGGTTTGAAATTAAAGATTGGAGTTTTGTCGAGGATTGGAGCCCTGAAGTGTTATTGTACTTGAATTGTTGTAAAAGAAGATTGGAGTCCTCATCATTCCTATATATATATATATATATATATATATATATTGTACATCTTGTGTTTTGGTTTTACTATAAGTGATCTAAAGTGGTATAAGATAAATTTTTTAAAAGAAATATTGATTCACCTCGCCTCCCAATATTTCAAACATGTCACTTGCACTATGGATCTCTTCTACCTTTGAAAAATATGGTATATGGATTTACAACCTGTTTTAGCGGCTACAACCACCCACCAAAAATTTGCCTTAGCTTCGTTTTGGAGCCCCCCTACCAACCATCCTTAGCAACATTTCTTGCATTTCCAAGTAGATAGGCTTCAATTGAGTTTCAGTGGCCTGCCAGTCTGTGCATGTCAACTTGTTTGTCTACCACCCGTAGGCTGTCATTCCGGACTTAGCAATTTTTCTCGCTAAGATGCTCTCCCTGAAAATTGCGCAATTCTGGAAGGGAACTAGCCTTCCCTCCAGAAATTGTGCAATCCAACCAACCAACCTTCCCTCTATAAATTTCGCAATCCTGCTAGGCTCCAGAAATGCACAGTTCAGCCAGGCCACCTTACCCTTGGAAATTACGCAGTGTAGCTCGACACCAAGATTTAGCTCAAGAATTGCGCATTTCTGACTGATAGGCAGGGCTTCCGTCCAGAAATTGCATAGTGCATGAGGGACAACCAGTCTTGCTCAGCCCAGAAACTGCGGAAATCTCTTCCACGGGCTTGCAGACCGCTGCATGTGCTTTCAGGTTGACTGGTTCCCTCCAGGACTGAGCAATCCTGGTTTGCATGCATGGGAAAAAAGCATCCCTAGATTTTAGGGATCCATTTTTAGAAGCTGGAGGTTACAAGCAAAAGCCATTTTGGAAACCTCCCACCAAATTTCGTTGTTTCCTAGATTTGTGGCATGCACGTCATAGTTTTGATCTTATCAAAAATCATTCATTCGACGATGTAGAGCTCATTCCTCACATCGATCTTGGAGCTCTGACATCCCATATCACATCTAGGAGTCACATTCGACTAAGCTTTTCCAAGTAAGCCCGATTTTCATGTCTTTTGCTGCTTTTCTGGCACTTCTTGTATTTCAGCTTCTGTGAGTGCTGTCTACTTGGTTCCAATGAACGCTTGTTGTCTTTTTGATGTATGTTAGCTTGTAGAAACATTGTTTCAGTTTTCCTTTGCATCTCATTGTTGTCGCATGCATGACATTGTTTCTGCACTAACGGTTGTCATTGTGGTGATTCACTTCACACACATGATCGCTTTCCCATTTTCTGAATCTTGGACTCACTGTTTTCATGCATGATCATTCGTTATTTCTTACACTCATTATCGCAATGCATTCAAACCTTCTCATGTTTTCAGTGGCTCATCAGTGAGTCTGGGCTGCCTTGGCCCAGACCTTGCCTTACCCAATTAGCAATGAGCATCCATGAGAATGAAGGCTCTGCCTTCCTCCCAGAACATGTGGAAAACTAGCCAGCATTGATCCCTAGGCCTGCTTTGCACAATTTTGGAAGAAAGTGCTCAACTGGCCCTAGAAACTGCTTAATGTAGTTTTTTGGGTTTGCACGCCCTTGCTGACTGAAACTGTGCATTACCCAGTTTCATTCCTCAGTAAGCCATGCCATACAATGCATTGCGCGGTTCCAGTAGTCAATTAACCTCCTGATAGCTCGCACTGTGCCTTGCGCAGTTTTGGAAGTCAGTCTCTGCGCTTCCCGGTGGAAATTGTGCAATCTTCACAATCAGTCACACATGTATGTTACAAGTTTTTCCTGAAGTTTGTTTTAGTTTTCAACTGACAGATTTCTTTCCACGAGTGTTGTTATGTCTCCAGGTATCACAGGTGTTCATCTGCCTCTCAACAACACAAGTACAATGGCCTCCAGGAAAGCAGAGTTAAAGGACAACATTGAGAGTGCAACTGGAGATGTAGTTGAGCAAGTGGCTATGAGCTTGCCTATCTATGAAGACACCATGTTGTTCATAGACAACGATATCAAGATGAAATGGCAGTGGCATCGCAGTGAGAAACACCATCAACAACAATAGAGGATAGTAGACCTACGTGCAACAAAGGCAAGAGGAAGGTTGTTGACAGTGCAAACGCAGAGCAAAGCTACAAGTTCAAAGTAGATCCACTCGTGATGAAAGCAACATTGGAGATTGAGGCTATGAGGCGACAATGCGATAGGAGGATTACGCAAAGGAAAAGAGAGAAACAAAGGATAGAGGAAACAGAGAAGAAGTTGCAGGAGTTGAAGCGACAACTCAAGGAAGAACAAGAGCTATGCAGAGGAGAGAAGGAAGCGCAACATGAATAGGCACATCAGGAGGCGCAACATGCATAGATTGATGAAACTATGCCGATGCAGGTTATAGACCCATCCCAACAGTTGGGACAGAGTAGACATGGTAAGCAGTTTTGTCAATCACATGCGCGGGTGTTCAGGAGCATGGATGTCATTGTGTGCACGCATGCGATCCCATCCATTAGCACATTCACCGAGGCAAAGACAACGAACCAAGTCTGACTGGAGTTGGACATGTACTTCGATGAGTTGATGCACATAGCCATCAGCATAGACTTGGAGATCAACACAAATACTATGCATTAGTATGTTGTTGGTCCAGCTGCACTCAAGACTATGATGCGCATGTTATTAGACGAGTTGGACAAAGGAGCCAAATCAGTGTACCTGGATGCAACGAAGGCAAGAGTTCACTTCTAGAAGGATGTCACCACAAAGTACACGGACACTATCACAAACTACCAAGGTTGGCATCAGTTCACCACCGTCGATCATTGCGAGGATGTCAAAGAGTTGGTATTCCCACAAGTGTCCGAGTCTTAGTGATGTCTTCCATGGCTTGCTCAAGCCTATTTTGTGTCACATGGGTACATGTGTAGATTGTAATGTAAAATCTTGTAAAAGTGAAATACCAAGTGTCGATAGTAGAATGTAGCAGTCATGTAGTAGTTGAAGAGTCATGAGGGTAGGTGAAGAGTCACAAAGGGGGAATGTCAAGGGTCACCCCACCCTTTGATGTTTATAGAACCTCATAACTCATTGTATGGGATTTTGAGAGCTAAGCTTCCTATAGGTGTATCTTAGAGAAATATTGGAGTGTATTGTAATGAGCCTTGGCTTCTCCACAGTGCAGAGCTAGTATATCTCTTTGGAGGAGCAGGCAGAAGTGACTGTAACGTTCCGTTGTCAGGACTAGTGGTTGGTCATGGTTGTATTGTATGATTGGATCTTTCACTCTTAATATAACAGAGCCAACACATTTCATGCATATGTTGTTATTGTATTTCAGCTATCTTGGTTACTCTAATGATATATGTAGTTGTTTACTTACACATGTATGTATGGACTCTTTCTATATATGTATGTATGAATATTACTAAGATGTGTTGTTGGTTGGATTGTTGGTTTTCCTACCTTCCAGCTTGTGATGTATCTATGCTTTTGTGTTCCCTTTCAAGCTGCATGTTTCCACAGATTTCTAAGGGGTGCACTCATTCCCCATTTCGTGTGTTAGAACCCTTCATGCATCTTCCTTGGCTTGCTGCACTGGTCACATCCTTGCTACCAACAAGGACGTCCTACTTACCTCTTTGCGCAACTGTGGTCAAGGTGATATCGTACGACCCACTGCTGGGACTCCTACACCAAATGGTTTGAGGTCTAGTTGGGACTTCTTACTGGGGAGATCCCCTGACATATTGGCAGGTCCAACACCGTCAACACAACCCCCAAAGGTAGAGTATATCAAGGATAGTAATGAATAGATATACACTCGACAAGCATTCATAGGTTGCTTTTCCATCTAGTGTTCAAAAATCAAGATGGATTATCGAGTTGATCCATTCGGACTTGTGTGGGCCCATGACTTCTTCATCATTAACAAGTAGTCTTTATTATGTTTCTTTCATTAATGATCACTCTCATAAACCCTAGATTTATTTTATAAATACCAAGGATGAAGTTTTATTTAAGTCGAAAGAGTTCAAAACCATGGTTGAAAATTAGACAGGGAAGAAGATCAAAGTGTTTAGATTTGATGATGGAGGAGAATGCACCTCCAAGGACTTTGATGTATTTTGCAAGGACAAAAGAATAAAGAGTTAGTCGATAGTGCCTTACATTCCACAATAGAATGGGGTTATAGAGATAAATAATAGATCCATAATCAAGACTACTAAGGCCATGATCCATGACATGGGTTTTCTAATGTGTCTTTGTACAAAGGAATATATCTTGATTTGTTGCCCTCTTAGGATCTTGAAGGTGAAAACACCAAAGGAATTTTTTTTTTAGAAAGTAAGGCATTACATTTTTCGTTTTTTTGGTTCCCTAGTTCAGTTCATATTCTTGATGAGAAAAGGTGTTTTCGTTGGATACAATGAGACATCCAAACATTATTGAATCTACATTCAATCATGAACGAAGACTATGGAAAGTAGGGATGTGAAATTAGATGAGTCTACATTGTCTTGAAACTGTCAGGATCCTCCTGCATTGATTCAAATTGGATCACTATATAATTTGTCTTCCATCTTGATCCTTTCAGAATGGTAAAATTGAAGGCATCAACTTACATGAGCATTTTTATTTGCATGACTCGGTTTGGAGAATTGGGGTTTGAAACCTTCAAGAGCTAGTTTGAGGCCGTGAATGACATTTTTTGGGGGTAAAACTTATTTGTTGAAGTGTTGGACCTCGTGATGCTATTTTGCACTCAAACACATTTCCAACAATGCAATAAATATGTCAATTAGAGTTCAAATGAAAAATTTATGCCTCTTGAAATTTGACCTATCGTGATTGACCACCATAATTCAAGAGGATGCCACGTTAACCCCATTATGGAAAATGGGCTAGCCACATGGGGACCATGAAGAATACTGTAGAAGGGTTGAGTTGTAACTCATGTTGAGGGTTGAATGAGTTAAATATAACCCCTATTTGGCTATTAGGTTGTGTTATATGTTATGTAACCAAATCACAAAACAAAACAAAAGATAGATCAACAACTTGAAAATAAGCCTTTTTGAGGGGGGCAACTTCCTTTTACAACACATAAATGAACAATTCTTGGATGATTCAAATGAAAAGACTTATTGGTATATATAGGAGTTTAATGGGTCAAAATATAATTATGTCCTACATAACAATAATAATAGTGGGATTCTATGGGGTATAACAATAACAATATGGGGGCTACACTAGTATTATAGGGACCTAACATGCCCCCCTCCTTCAAAAAAGTGTTGTCCTCAACGATTGAGTAGTTTTGGATGCGTCTAAATAAAATAATTATCCTCCCATATGGAGTCTTTAGTAGGTAAGTTCTTCCACTTAATGAGATACTCTGAAATTGATCTATTCCATAGTTGCCGGATTCTTGTTTCTGTGATTTCTATTGGCTCCAATATGTTTTTTCCTTCATCATCAAGTTCTGGAAATATAATTTGAACTGGGAGCTTGTTACCTATAACATTTTTTAAGCATGAAACATGGAAAATTGGGTGTACTCACGAAGCTGTAGGCAACTCCAATTTGTATGTCATAGTACTAATCTTTTGCAACACCTTACAAGGGCCATACAACTTGGGTGATAATTTATTATCCTTCTTAGCTTTCTCAAGGGACATTTGTTTGTATGGTTGTAGTTGTAAACATACCCAATCGCCCACATCAAAACTTCTTTCAGTACAATGTTGATATGCCTGTTGTTTCATCTGATTGTATGCCAGATTTAGGTTATCCTAAAGGTGGAGAACTTGTCGATGCTCGATGTGATCTTCTACTGCTTTAACCTTAGAATTGTCTCTTAAAGATGATGTGATTGACGGTGGATGATATCCGCCATAAATTGGGTCATTTTTGATGCGGTATGGAAGGAAGTGTTATACCACCATTCTGTTAGGGGTAACCACTTGATCCATTTTGTTTGTTTATCATATACAAATCAATAGAGATATCCTTCCAAACATTTGTTCACTATCTCAGTTTTCCCATTGGATTGAGGATGATAAGATGAGCTATGAGCTAATTAAGTACCAAGACAGGAAAATAATTCTGTCCAAAAATTTCTAATGAAAATGGGATCTCTATCACTTACAATAATCTTTGGGTTTCCATGTAGCTTTTGAACTGCTTCCACTGTTGAAATATGTAACTAGGTTTGGTCTTCATAATAACATATGTAATCATGATTTTTTTGAACTGTTTCCACTGTTGAAATATGTAACTAGGTTCGGTCTTCATAATGACATATGTAATCATGATTTTATGTATTTGATGTAAATAGTAAATAAATAAATTTATTATTTTCATTCTTGAGGCATGAGTTTCATGCTCAAGCAAAATCTATTTATAGGTCAAACACCTATTGAGTGCTTCTAGGGTTTGTTATTGAGTCTACAAGTCAATTGACTCAGTCATTTTCATGTATGGAAGACCCTTTTGGGCATGTTACATATTGTAAAGAAAATTTATTTGAGTCAAACTAGAGTTAAAGACCCTCCAAGACCATGTCAAACAAGCTACAATAAGTCTACTTATATGGAAGATCAAGTCAGCCCCATGGAAGCAATTCGTACCCCTAGAAAGCCTATATATAAGAAGGAACTTGACCTCATTTGGACACATAACAAGAAAGTTCGATCTCCTAAAGAAAGAAGCTGGAAAAAGGACGAAAATCAAGGATAAGAAGAAGAAGAGAAGGATCATAGTTTTGGGCCTCTCTTTCTCTCTCTCGTGTTAGGGTTTCTATAGTTACTAGGCAAGACAAAATTTTGAAGTTGCATCTAGGTCGAAGTTGTGAAGTTGCATAAGTGGGATACTTCCAAATTGTATAGGAAAGTGTCTCACTATGATAGGCCACTGGATGCCCATGGTGGGTGAGGACTGCACCAATGACATAGTCAGAGGCCTCTGTCTCAATTTAAAATGGGTGCTACAAGTCTGGAAATGTGAGTACAATTGCAGAGCAGAGGCGTTGCTTCAGCTCAACGCACACCTTATGTTGGGACTCAGACCAGGGAAACTTTTCTTTCACTCCTCCCTTGGTAATTTGACTCAAAGGCCAAGTGATATGGGAGAATCCCAACACTAACCTCTGTTAAAAATTTGTGAGGCCCAAAAAGCTACAAAGCTCTGTTAGAGTGGTCAAGGTTGACCAATCCTGAATGACTTGGATCTTATCGAGATCCACATGCACACCTTCCTCATTTATGATGTAACCCGAATATTAGATTTGGGTCATGCCAAGGTGTTGGACATTGGTGTTAATCTAGGTTGTCATTGATGTCAATATAGAAATGTTTGTGATGGCAAATTATTTGATACAAGATTGCCCATTGATGCTCATTGATCATAATGCTCATAGTGATGAAAGTTCGATATATGATGATATGATGAGTTGGAGGAAAATTGAACAACAAATGACACATGAGGTCAATTGCACAACAATTGAACAGAAAATGACGTAGGAGGTCAATTGAACAGCGAATGACGCAGTAGATCCAGTAGAGCAACAACGATAACAAAGGAGTAAAGAAGAAAACTATCAGAAGAGCGGAAGAGTGAAGAGAAGTCATAGGAGAAACAACTATCGGAAGAGCGGGGGTATGAAAGTACGGACTTCATTGATCGCGGCTGAAGTCCCGCACTCAATCCTAGCCGTCGATCTCATAGTCAAGCCTTAGACCACATTCAACTACGGGGGTTAATGTTGGACACAGATTGTCATTGATGTCAATATGGCAATATTCAAGGAGAAAAAGGAGCCAAGAGGAGCAGAATAGAGGATGCATACAACCATCGCAGCAACAGAGGAACAAGCAGAGCTATAAGGAAGCATACAAAGCCATCAGAGGAGCAATGGGTGCATTTATATTATCGGGAGCTATCGGGCCACAAAAGAATTATATGCATGAAGATATAGGCAAAGGATCATATATCATACATATGTGTTTTTACACTATCAGAGGCACAAAACCTTATCTATATATATATATATATATATATATATATACTATCGGGCTCGTAAAACCCATGTATCCATGCTTTAACACTATCGGCGGATAGAAAGCCCATATACATAGGCTTAACACTATCAGAGGCGGATTGCGAACTTGCAAATCTATACATGGGAGTGTTGAGTTGTATCAGGTCCGGCACATCGCATCGCTATGAGGGATCTACGTTAATGTCGAGCCCTGACCCTGTGCGACTTTCGATCATCGATAGCGAGTATCGCATTGGTACTTCGGAAGTGGAAGCTACAATATGCCAAGCGGTCCATTGCGATCGCCAATAGCGATATGGCATCGGACCTCTGCCAGGGGCAACTCCCGATTGCGATGCATATCCACGTGGACCCGTTGCACATTACAAATATGACTTAATCTATGATCGCATCCGTCGCATATCGCAAACCGTAAAGCCTTGCCACATTGGAAGCACCGATTGCGATAGGCTGTGGACCCAACGGGCATATTAATTATGGTTTAATACCATATCGCATCCGCTCCATCGGAGCAGTGGAGGATCGGCCGTCGGCCATCGGTGGAGTCATGGGTCCGATATATAAAGGACCCCCGAGAGTTACGAATCGCCGATTGCGATTTAAGCGCGGACCCGATATAGGAATAGGTGCAATTGTAATATTTCCTGAAGTCTGCTTTTTAGTCTGTTTGACTGTTTTTTCTCATATTCTCTATGTAATGGAATGTCTGGCTTGCGCAGGGTGTTTTAAGCCGAAAGGCTTACGATGGTTGTTCTGACAGTTCAGAAGGCTGAACGTCAATGAAAAGGGGTGAATCATGGCAATTATGTTTACGATCGGGACAAAACATCTCTGTTAATTGAAAGAACTCTGTGTATGCTACAATCATTGCCAAAAGGAGCACTGTTACGGTAAACCGGGAGGATGTGTTCTCCGTGGATCATTTGGACCATTCTAATGAATCTACGTATCCCCAGAAAGTCAGTGAACTTGCACAACGCAGAGGAAGCCGCAGCGACCGAGGAGGAAGCCTAAGAGGCGGTGTAAGCGAAAACGAATGGAAAAAGGCATGGGAATGTATAAAACAGTAAAAACAGAGAACTATTCGTGCTGTTGTTGTGGTGAAGAACCAGAGTGTGAGGTAGCAGAAGCAGCAGAGGCAGAAGAGGCAGAAGAGGCAGCAGAAGCAGCAGAGGCTGTAGAGGGAATAGAAGCAGCAGAGGTAGGAGAGTAGGAGTGAGAGAACCTCAGCTGAATAGAGTGTAGCAGCATACCAGTTTATACCAAGGTTGGTTTGGAGCCTCAGAACTGAACAGGACTGACGTCATTGGGGGTAGGTGCTCCTAAGTGCAGAACCACTGCAAAACAGAGTTGGTGCTCTGGAGGTTGGAGGTTCACTGAAGTCCAAGTTGGAGCTTGGAAACTATTCACAATCAGATATATACTTATATTGTATTTATTTCATTGCACTGTCTTGAGATTTAATAAAAGCATTAATTCCAGCTGTTGATTTTTGTGTTCTATGTAAACATATACATATCTATATATGCTTTTAGCAATCACTAGAACAATTAAAAAAAAAAATACTGATTCACCCCCCCACCCTCAGTGTTTTCAACAATTGGTATCAGAGCCGGCTTCTTCATACTAACCTAATAGCTTGAAGAAGGATCCGCAACCATGATGAGAAATCACAAAGCATCAGGAAGACCTCCTTTGTTCAATGGCACTAACTTTGGTTTCTGGAAGAAAAGGATAACCTACTACTTAATGTCCCTTGGACCTGAAGTTTGGAATTTTGTTCAAAATGAATACCAAACGACTTCCACTCTTCCAACAGACCTAGATGAGAGGAAAGCCTACATCGTGAATGCAAAGGCCTTGAACTCCATCACTAGTGGAATCACTGATTCTGAGTTTACAAAAGTCATGCACTGTACCTCTGCCAAAGAAATGTGGGAGAAGCTAGTTGGCTTGTACGGTGGAGACTCAAAAGTCAAAAAGGCTAAGCTTCAAACTCACAGAAGACAATTTGAAAGTTTGAGGATGGAAGATGAAGAAGATATTGCAGCATACCTCCTCTGAGTAGCTAAAGTGGTAAATTCCTTGAAAGGATTGGACGAAAAAATTGAAGAAAGTACCATTGTTCAAAAGGTATTAAGGTCTCTTCCAGACATATTTGACTCCAAAATAAGTGCTATAGAAGAAGCAAAGGATCTAGATACCCTCAAAATGGATGAACTCCATGGAATTCTCACTGCCTATGAAATGAGGAAAGGTGGCCCAAGCTCCAAAGATGCAGCATTCAAGGCCTCAAAGTCAAAGAAGGGGAAAGAAAGGAATGACTGTAGTGATGAGTTAGATGTGGAATCCGAATTGGCTCAATTAGGCTTACTGAAATTCAACAGCTTAGATGGGGTAATTTATTACACCATCGTGTTCTTGGCGAAATTATGGTTAATTTGAGTATAAACTTCGCATAATTCTGACACCTTCAAAATTTGCCCCCAAGGAATATCAAATATTCCCTCTAAGATTCTACATGGGAATGTTCCAATTCCCCTGGAATATTCTTACCTCGGTCTGCGTGTCCCACGGTTCCCAAATATGCCTACACTCAGTTTTGCTCAATCCTCCATTCTCCCACTTGCGTAAAATGAAAATTCATGGCTTTTTATAAAAACGTGCAAGCAGAGTTAACAAGGTTCCCCACCCTGGCGGAATGGTCGATAGTCATGTTTGTTGGGCGGAGGTTCCTAGGTCAAGTTCGTGAGTCTCCTTCATTGCAACTATGTGCTTGTCGTTTTATATGTGGCTTTATATTTTGGTTGGGTGGTGGTAATGAGGCCACCGCATCGGGCGGGCCAGCCACCAGGCTGACGCAAGATCAACTCCCGTCGACCTCCATTTTTATGGTGTGTCGTTAGTTCATGTCCAGTGGCCATTTAATTTATTAATATAATGAGTGGTGGCGGGAGTGGTGGCCCCCACCCCCTTTTTAATATTTTATTTATTTATTTATTATTATTATTATTATTATTTTGAATAGGAGTAAAAAACCTTCGACCGGAATTTAAGGGTCACCAGAAAAGTTAAGTAGGCGACAATTTCGGCATTTCTGACCATCGTAAATCATCACCGTTAAGTTCCATTTTGTTGCCTAGTTAATAACCACCAAATTTAGCCAATCCTCCAGATTTAGCTGGTCTCCAAATTTAGTTGGCACTCTACCAAATTTAGTTAATGGGCCAAGTTGACCAAAAATTTGACTCGCTATAACTCTTGTATACAAACTCGGATTGAGGTGTTGTTGGAAATCTTGTGACAAGCCCTTCAATCTAACCCTAATTTCACTACAATCCAAGGAATTTGATTTGTCTTTTTTATCCATCTTTGACTTCTGAGCATTTCTAGACCACCTGGATAAATCAACCCATTGGGTAGGGGTGCTCCGGAAGTCAGATCAATCAAATGATTTACCTGATAATGCAAGGGTACCCCTGTGGGTGAGGAGAAGATGTCCCTGTATTCTTCCATGCCCTTATCCACCTGCTTCTGTTGCGCGGAGGAACCCTTCCCAGGGACCATAGATGTGGCCATGATCTTCCCCTTACTCTGAGATCGAATAAAAAAGAAAACAAATTTCCTGGTCTGGGAGATGATCTTACTTCGTTGCTTAACGAAGATCAAAGAGATAGCGATAGACATAGCTACCTACGCTATCTTGTATAGCTTATTGCCCAAAGTAATAATAACAATGCGAGGCCCAAACTCATACACATCATGACGCTTCCACAAGTATGGTTGGCCTAATAATATATCGCAAACTTCAAGAGGAGAAACATCACACAATACCTCATCCATGAAGAGCTTGATGTTGTAGGGAAGGTGACACTATTGAATGACGCGGAGATCTTATCTTTGGTGAAGCTACCTGTTGGAGTACTATTGTGGGTGTGGTGTGGTCAGTAGGCCCAACTGCTTTACGACCTTTGTTGAAATGAGCTTCTTTTGGCTCTCTTTGTCGACAATGAATTGCAACAAAGACCCCTTTACCCACATCTAAGAGTGGAAGAGAACCTCCCCCTCCTATGGATCTTTAGGCTCAATCTTTTGGATCTTGGTGGTGGCAACAGTGGCGTTTTTGGATTTGCATCAATAAGCTGCTTCCCTTTGTCATTCCCCTTTTCAAATTCTAACTTACAGTCAGAACATGCTTCTGACACTGAAGCCTTCATTTTTACCACCAATGACGACCTAGGTCAACATTCACTTGCGTTGTGAGTGGGGCTCTTATGGAACTCACACCACTTTCCTATGTCCTTCTTTGTGTTCGAGGTGTTATTCTTTGCTTGTGGCTTTGGAAAGGTTTCCTTGGTCACCCCACCTTGGCTTTGTCCTTTGTTCTTTGGTTTGGGGGGTGCTCTTGCCTTGCTTTTGATTCACAAATCCAAAGTTGCGCTTTTTTGTTCAAATTTGTGTTCAATTTTGTTAGCATATCAATATGCAACACCAAGTGAGGGGATGTCCAAGAAATCCATTTCTTCCTAAATGTATTTATGTAGACATCCATAGTACTTGAGCACCAGATGTCGCTGAGAGTCTTTTATACCCAATTTTGTGCGTAGAGTATGAATTTTTTTTTTGAGCTCATGCATATCTTGGTCCCTTTCTTGTTGTAGTGTGGTCCACTCTATGTACTTGTCCTCATAGCTCCCCATAGAGTTATATTGTTCCTTGACAAATTCTTAGAAAGAGTCCCAAGAGGGGGAGGATGTAAACAAATAGGGTTCCTTAGCCCTTTTCTCATAGTAAGTTTCCCATCAGTCCTTCACATGGGGGGTAGCCTTGAGTAGTGCAAAAGTTATCTTCTCCCTATCGAACAAGTTATGGAACAAAAAATACCCTTCCAGTGGATTCAACCATTTATCTACAACACCTGCATCTATTTGACCTTCTAATATAGGGATATCAAAGTTCACTTGTACCTTGAAGGGGGCGGTGCCTCAGAAGTGAATGTTGGATGAAGATGCATCGTAGGTGACCATCCGCCGAAGGATCTGCGTAAAGTTGTATATCATTGCGTTCCTTTGTCACTCAAGGGCTTCTTCGAGCAATATTCTGAAAGGATCTTTTGCTCCCTCATTTTTCTTTTTCTTTCACCATGGGAGGTCGTCAGAGTCAGCAAGGCTAGTATTGTAAAGTTTCAACCAAGTCGATCCCTAACTCCTTTTACCCTGACCTCGTTGGGGACATGCACAAAAAAATAGAGAAAGAGAAGACTGTTTTGATACCTCTAATCTAAATTTATGAAGGAACGAAATGAAACACAGATATAAAAAAAAACACATAGATACAACGAAAACATAACTTCAATTCATTAATAACAAAGTACTGAAAATTGTTTACATGTGGAATGGAAATAAACTAGCTCATGCGATGGTATCATATCTCTGAGAAGAAATGTGGCAACTACATGCCTTCTGAATTGTGTTACCATGAAGCTCGGTGGAATTTTTATCATTAATAAGCAATGGGAAACCCTAAACATCCAAAAACCCTAGGAGATGAAGCACCAAAAGCTCGTGGGCCCCATTGGAGTTAGTTGGAATGTCGATTTATCGAGGTTGTAACTTTGGCATATGATCTTCACTTAACTATCATAATACCTCATTTCAAAGATCTCTAAGAAGAGGTTGAAAACAAATAAGATAACTAATGTTGCACTTTTCTAGTACTCTGTTTTCCCAAAAAACATATTTTATGGCCTCAAAATGGCTCCGAAAGTTTAGGACTCAAAAAACTGCCAAAAATAGTAAGTTGTGCGACAATTAAGGAAACTGAAAAGAAACAATAGTGGGGGTCCAAGTGGAGTGGGCAGGTGGCCAACAATATCCACCTAGATCAGTCCTCCCCACTTAGGAAGCAATGATCCCCATTGTGTTAAGTGCCTCCATGAGATGGGGAAACTTTTGTTGAACTTGGTCCCTAGTAAGCTGCTTACCTTGGCACATGAGTTGGTCAGCATTGACTACCCGATACAGTTGGATCTTCTACTGGTGAGTGTCCTTGATATGCGTGTCCATGACATGATCAGTTGTGGCATGTTTCCTATCAGTATAGTTTTAGCTATGTTGGTGAGATTTGTTCAACAATGTTTGATGTGTCCAGTAATGGTGGAAAGTATGGCCAAAGGTGGTCCACATTGAACACTTGGTGCAAGCCAAGGAATGGGGAAATGTTGAGCTCAAAAGCATTATCTCCCACAGCCTTGGTGATGGTGTAAGGCCCATATCGGAGTGGTTTGAGATTCCGATGGGCTACAGTAATGCATTCTTTCTGCAAATGCAAGAAATCTTTGTCACCCACCTGAAACTTGTGTGGCACCTAATTTTGATCATATTGATGCTTGTACTTGGCATTGGACTTCTCCAAGATGTCGTGAACCTGTTGGTAGATGTGCTAGATGCGTTCAATAAACATGGTTGGTTTATCAACCCCAAACTATACATGTGTGGGTTCTTCCTGTGTAGTTGTGTGAGGCATGGCGACATCAATCAGACACAATGGTTGAAATCCCATACCCACCTGAAAGGTACTACGACCATTCGAGCTATGGAGAGCTATGTTATAGTTGCATTGCACATAGGGAAGGATCTCATCCCAAGTTTGTAGATGCTTGGAGTTGTACATGCGAAGTATGTGCACTATCATCCTATGGATGACCTATGTCTTTTCATTAGTCTAGGGATGGAATGCAGTCGACTTAGTGAGCTCGGTGTCTAATAGTGTCCATAGGCTCGACAAAAATTATGCTCAGGAACATGTTATATCGATCTGATATAATGGTTTGTGGGATCTCAAAATATACCCACACTCGTTCAAAGACGAGTTTGGAAGTATCCTCTACTATGATACTCTTCTTGTAGGCTGCTAATATAGCCATCTTATAAAATTTGTCCATGACCACAAATACACATTCATTACCATGTTTGGTAGAAGGGAGGCCATACAGATAGTCCATGGAGATGGATTCCCAGGGCTATCTAGGAGTAAGAAAAGGAGTGTACAGGCCTTGCTTCTTGATGGTCGGCTTGGCGATGGCAAAGGTAGTGCAAGATCTGATATAATTTCCAATATCCTATGGAGATTTGGTCGATAAAAGTACTTATGTAGTATGACTATAGTTTTATCCACACCAAAGTCTCCTACGACCCAACTATAGTGTGTCTCCTAAATCAGCTTGGAACGCTCGCTTGAAGGAACACAAAGGTGGCCCACGTAGCATAATAATGTTCCCAGGAGGTGGAAATCGAGAACTCTATTTCCATCCACTATCATCTAGAATGTGGTGGTGAACTCTGATCATTTTTGTAAAGTTGCGGCCATTTGGTGGTCTCGTGACCACAAGAGTTGAGAATAGTAGTCAGTTTTGCAACTAGGGACCAGCGGAAACAATTTGCAACACTATTGGTGTTTCCGTTTTTTGTATTTAATGTTCAAGTAGAATTGTCGCAGATATATAGACCACTTTTGATGGCAATTGTTCTGCAACTTCCCTTGTGTCTGTATAAACTGAAGAGGTCAGTGATATGTGTGGATGATCATCTCGTTCCCCAGAATGTAATTTTTCCATTGCCGATAAGCATGCATGATAGAATACATCTCTTTATCATAGGTGGGGTACTTTTGAATTGTATCGGAAAATGTATCACTATGATAGGCCACTGGATGATCGTGTTTGTTACACTAAAAAATGTCACCTTGACTACTTACAGTTAGTATGGCTCAAATCAATAGTCATGCTACCCTCTTAGGCAAGTCTCATGCCTCTGTTATCCATCTCAAACTCAAAGAAGAGAGAAAGTCTTGTAAAAACTATGTTTATCTCTGGGGTCGCAGGTTCTCTCTAGCCTTACCTGCGGGGACGCTGACCATGTTCACAAAATCTGCGTCCATGGACGCTCTGTATGTTAAGGGACAGGTGCGTCCCTCTGTAAAAGGCAAAATGCACGAGTTTTATCTTGAAAAAGTTACTTGTGGTTACTTCTAGAACATTCTAGAGGTCGGTTTGATGAAATGGATGCGCCTCCAGTTGGTTCATGTATCTCTATTGAGGGGGAACTTATCCCATCAATAAGGGAGCTATCCCACCCAAAGAGGGGGATGATCCCATTGATAGTGGACCTGAATAACCTCTTTACAGCACTATAAATAAAGACATTGAGCCAGAGGGAGAAGAGGTTGGAGCTATACATTTTCTTTGGGTAAATGCTGCAGGATTTAGGTCTTCCATTAGAGCCTTTGTGAGGAGAGATTGTCTTCACTTGATTCTACTTGGAAGTGGGTGAGCTTTGTCAAAGTAGAGGAAAACCCTTGATGGACCCTGGGAGGAACTTGCACAACACCAAGGCCAGGTTGTAAGAGTTTCTTTGTTTCGTTATTAATACAAACTGGTTTATTTTTCTCAATAGCTTGTGTTAATGAGTTATTTCATGTGTTCCTTGGTCTGCATGTTGAATATATGTTTTATTATATGAAATGCAAGTGCTTGGTAATTGTTTGATTGTTTTTGGTTGCAGGAATTGACTTGAAGGAGGAGCTCATCCGGATCGTCAAGAACGGACTTCAACAACAGCGTTTTGGAATAAGGTAAGCCTAAACACTTGTAGTTTTCATGTTGTAAAAGGTGTATTTAGAGAAAGATCACTCCATTTTGTCTTGTTTGTCATTAGAATGTCTTAGACTTCTAGGAAGGTCAGCTGTGTCCGCACCCTTGACAAATTCCGTGTGACAAATTGGCGACTCCACGAGGATAGTTTGTTCCTCTCTCAACCTCGTTAAAAAATGAAACTGGATGGTGCGAGGATAGTTCCTTTTCCTGTGCCAACCTCGTTAAAAAATGAAACAGGGTGCTACGAGGATAGTTTTTTCCCGTCTCAACCTCGTTAAAAAATGAAACTGGAAGTCATGAGCATAGTTCCTTGTCTTGTGTCAAGCTCATTAAAAAATGAAACAAGGAGTTGTGAGGATAGTTCCTTTTACTGTGTCAACCTCGTTAAAAAATGAATCCGTGTGACAGAGGATAGTTCTTTTTACTGTGTCGACCTCGTTAAAAAATGAATCAGTAAGTACGAGGATAGTTTGTTCCTCTCTCAACCTCGTTAAAAAATGAAATTGGATGTTATGAGGAAAGTTCCTGTTACTGAGTCAACCTCATTAAAAAATGAATCAGGTAGATAGTAGGTTATATAGGAAAGTAGGATTAGCGAGGAAAGTTCCTTTTACTGTGTCAACCTCGTTAAAAAATGAATCAGTGTGTTCGAGGACAGTTCCTTTTCCTGTGCCAACCTCGTTAAAAAATGAAACAGGCTAGTATGAGGATAGTTCTTTTACTGAGTCAACCTCATTAAAAAATGAATCAGCTAGATTTTAGGTTATGTAGGTAGATTGTAGAAAGTAGGGTATTGAGGACAGTTCCTGTTACTGAGTCAACCTCATTAAAAAATGAATCAGGTTTGAGGATAGTTCCTGTTACTGAGTCAACCTCGTTAAAAAATGAATCAGGTATGAGGATAGTTCTTTTCTTGTGTCAACCTCTTTAAAAATGAAACAACTCCCTTTTCAAGTTAAATATTGAAAGTAAACCTTCATTTCATCCAGCCGGTTGAATGCAATGAAGCCTGGGGGGCATGTACCTCATTTCGCATCATTATGCTGGGGGCATGCAAACTTTTTGAGCATAGTTCCTTGTCTTGTGTCAAGCTCGTTAAAAAATGAAACAAGGGTAGGTTAAGTAGGTAGATTGTAGAGAGTAGTCATGAGCATAGTTCTTTGTCTTGTGTCAAGCTCGTTAAAAAATGAAACAAGGATTTTAGAGCACAGTTCCTTGTCTTGTGTCAAGCTCGTTAAAAAATGAATCAAGGTTCTTTAGAGTATAGTTTTTTGTTAGGTAGATTGTAGAAAGTAGTTATGAGCATAGTTCCTCGTCTTGTGTCAAGCTCACTAAAAAATGAAACAACTCCCACGAGTCTTTCCAAGATTTTGAAAGTAAAGCTTCATTCCATCCACCTCATTGAATGCAATGAAGCTTGGGGGGCATGTACCTTGATTTGCATCATTATGCCGGGGGCATGTGAACTTGTAACAAGCATAGTTTTTCGTTTCAAGCTTGTGTAAACATGAAACCGAATCCGAGCATAGTTCTTTTCCTGTGTCAAGCTCGTTAAAAAATGAAACAAATCCTCCTCTACTTGAGTCGAGAGATTGACTAGATCTCGTAAATGTTAAGTTGTATATTTAGGTTAGTTGTTTCGGTGTTTTGCATAATTTTCTTACAGTTTTAGGTCAAAGTCTTTTAAATGATCTCGTCACTAAACCTTCATTTCATCCAAATGGTTGAATGAAATGAAGCTAGGGGGGCATGCACTCTAGCAGTTATGCTTAGAGGGCATCAAGCACAGTTTTATCTTTGTTTCAAGCTTGTGTAAAAATGAAACTAATCTGAAGCATAGTTTTTCTCTGTTTCAAGCTTTTGAAAAATGAAACCTATCTAGAGTCAATTTCAGTTATTTTCAAGACTCGTTAAACTCATGAAAATACCGAGATTATTTTGCTATCTTTCATTCTCGTAAAACAAATGAAAATGCCGAGATCTTTCCGTCTTTTCCTACTCGTAAATTAAATTGAAAGTCGGCCATATGAGTACATTTTTATCATTTTTTCGAACTCGTTAAAACTTACGAAAAAGTGAAAACCATGAGTACATTTTTATCCCTTTTTCGAACTCGTTAAAACTTACGAAAAAGTGAAACCTCAGAGTCATCTTTTAAGCCCTTTTCTGACTCCTAAAACATGAAAAGATCGCCGAGTGTTTCTTTTTCACTCGTTAAAACGGAATTAAAAGACGGTCCCCTTTTAGCTCTTTTCTGACCGCAAAATCAGGAAAAGATTGCCGGGTTTTTGTCGTTTCGAACTCGATAAGGAAATAAAACGACGTGTCCTTGATCGCTTTTTACTTTTCAGGTCAACGACACTATTATGAAAGTACTCCTTGGTCGCAAGATCAAGCGGTTCCCCCAGGTATTATTTTATACTTTTTCGGGCTTGAGGGACACAAATATACGAAAAAGTTCAACGTGGAGTCTCCTTTAGTTTTTTCAGACTCTCTAAAATTGAAAAACGCCGAGTTTCTCCTATACTGGGCTCGTTAAAACTTTTACAGTAGAGGACCTGTTCAATTACAAACAGGAACGAACCACTCCTTCCTAGGGTTCGAATTTAAACTAGGTTGGACTCGTCCGAAGGATGAGCTTATAATCAAGCATATGTTATCCTCCTCAAGCTTGTTAAAAATAAAGAGGTACTTGCCAGAAATGGTGGGGGAAAAGAGAGAAGAATGAACCTGTTTGTCACCTTTTGTCTCAGAAGAAACTTTATTACCATTCTTGAACACGACACTTTTCATTCACTTGGGTTGGGAAATCTTTTACCTCACAGTTGACCAAATCACTTTGAAAGTCTTTAACCGGGTTTCGGGGATTAACTTTGAGTTATTCGTCACCAAGCCATCTGTTGTGTCGTTATGTGTTCAAGAGGTCTGCAAGCAAAACTTTCATCTGCAAAATACTTGTCATCCATTTGACCATCCCTGAGTCAGTCCTTACAGCAACATTTCTTCAACTTGAACAATGATTTCGTGTTGCGGGCTTGCCTGCAACGGGTCGCTTTCTATCGACATCGACACATTATCTAGAAAGATGACTTAGGAATCGACAGTACCTTGAAGTCTGCATGCATCAATGGCAGGTTTCTCGCCTTTGACGTCAGTTTACATCATTGACTTTCGATCAAAGGATTCCGTGAAGTGTTCGACATCAAAACATCTATTCACATTTCACGGGTTGTGCTTGGTACTTTGAGAACCATTGACATTACTGGTGGTCTCTCTCATGCTTGTTAACAGTTTACATCATCGACTGGTAATCAAGTGGTTTCTAAAATGTTCGACATCAAATCATTTAATCACATGGCTAGAATCGTACCAATTCGGGAAGTAGAAGTGAAGACCCTGGATCTAGTTTCTACCATCCAGGCTGCGAGGAGTTTTGTATTCATTATCTATGTAGACTAATCATAAACAGATGGCTGCGTCCATACTGTGTCTACAAAAGTCTATAAAAATGATGTACTGCAAGATCATTCCTGTATCAGAATAGTTAGTCCATTAGTTAAAGTTTTGAATCTGAGTATGGGAATGCCTACCTCAGTGATGATATAATCTTATCCATGTATTTTGTGTTGAAAATTGCAGGTTCCAACCAGGCCATCCACAAGACAATCCTTGAAATGATAAAGCGCTTCACCCTTCCTAGAATTACAAAACCCTACTCTATTCCAGGCTTCGCACTTTAGGGGGCAATCTGTTACACTAAAAAATGTCACCTTGACTACTTACAGTTAGTATGGCTCAAATCAATAGTCATGCTACCCTCTTAGGCAAGTCTCATGCCTCTGTTATCCATCTCAAACTCAAAGAAGAGAGAAAGTCTTGTAAAAACTATGTTTATCTCTGGGGTCGCAGGTTCTCTCTAGCCTTACCTGCGGGGACGCTGACCATGTTCACAAAATCTGCGTCCATGGACGCTCTGTATGTTAAGGGACAGGTGCGTCCCTCTGTAAAAGGCAAAATGCGCGAGTTTTATCTTGAAAAAGTTACTTGTGGTTACTTCTAGAACATTCTAGAGGTCGGTTTGATGAAATGGATGCGCCTCCAGTTGGTTCATGTATCTCTATTGAGGGGGAACTTATCCCATCAATAAGGGAGCTATCCCACCCAAAGAGGGGGATGATCCCATTGATAGTGGACCTGAATAACCTCTTTACAGCACTATAAATAAAGACATTGAGCCAGAGGGAGAAGAGGTTGGAGCTATACATTTTCTTTGGGTAAATGCTGCAGGATTTAGGTCTTCCATTAGAGCCTTTGTGAGGAGAGATTGTCTTCACTTGATTCTACTTGGAAGTGGGTGAGCTTTGTCAAAGTAGAGGAAAACCCTTGATGGACCCTGGGAGGAACTTGCACAACACCAAGGCCAGGTTGTAAGAGTTTCTTTGTTTCGTTATTAATACAAACTGGTTTATTTTTCTCAATAGCTTGTGTTAATGAGTTATTTCATGTGTTCCTTGGTCTGCATGTTGAATATATGTTTTATTATATGAAATGCAAGTGCTTGGTAATTGTTTGATTGTTTTTGGTTGCAGGAATTGACTTGAAGGAGGAGCTCATCCGGATCGTCAAGAACGGACTTCAACAACAGCGTTTTGGAATAAGGTAAGCCTAAACACTTGTAGTTTTCATGTTGTAAAAGGTGTATTTAGAGAAAGATCACTCCATTTTGTCTTGTTTGTCATTAGAATGTCTTAGACTTCTAGGAAGGTCAGCTGTGTCCGCACCCTTGACAAATTCCGTGTGACAGTGTTGGGTGAGGATTGCGCTAATATCATAGTCGAAGGTGTTTGTCTCATTTTCAAATGGCTACTGCAAGTCTAGAAATGTGAGTACAGGTACAGTACAGAGGCGGTGCTTCAGCTCAACGAACACCTTTTGTTGTGACTCAAACAAATAAAACTTTTCTTTCGCTTTTCCCTTGGTAATCTGACTCAAAGGCCAAGTGATATGGGAGAGTCCCAACACCAACCTCTGATAAAAATTTGTGAGGCCCAAAAAGCTACGAAGCTCTATTAGAGTGGTCGGGGTTGGTCAATCCCGAATGACATAGATCTTAGCTGGATCCACATCCATGCCTTGATCATCTATGATGTAACCTAGATATTGGACCTGACTCATGCCAAAGATGCATTTCTCCAAGTTGGCACACAGTTTGTGTTCTTGCAGGGTTTGAAGGACCTGCGGAATGTGTTGCAAGTGCTCTTCCCAACTCTTGTTGAAGATGAGGACATCATCTAGATAAAAAACCACGAACGAGTTGGTAAAGGCCGCAATATGTCATTCATTAGCCTCCTAAAAGTAGTAGGGGCATTTTTCAACCCGAATGGCATGACCAACAATTCAAAAAGGAATTCCTTGGATTTGAAGGTGTTCTTCCATACATCTGTGGGCTCTATTGGAAAAGGTCATCAATCCGTGGGATTGGGTACTTGTTCTTGACAATGTAACCCAGATATTGGACCTGACTCATGCCAAAGATGCATTTCTCCAAGTTGGCACATAGTTTGTGTTCTTGCGGGGTTTGAAGGACCTACTGAATGTGTTACAAGTGCTCTTCCCTACTCTTGTTGAAGATGAGGATATCATCTAGATAAACAACCACAAACGAGTTGGTAAAGGGCCGCAATATGTCATTCATCAGCCTCCTAAAAGTAGTAGGGGCATTTGTGAACCCAAATGGCATGACCAACAATTCAAAAAGGAATTCCTTGGATTTGAAGGTGTTCTTCCATACATCTATGGGCTCTATTGGAAAAGGTCATCAATCCGTGGGATTGGGTACCCGTTCTTGACAATGATTTTTTTTAGTGTCTGATAATCAATGCAGAGCTTGCAGGTCCCATCCTTCTTATGTACAAGTACAATTGGGCTCCCACAGGGTGAGGAACTTGGTCGGATGTGCCATTTTTGTAGCAACTTCTCAATCTGCCACATGATCTCTTCATTTTCTATAATGGAGTGGCGGTATATCATCCCATTGGGTAGGGGTGCTCCAAGAGATAGATCAATCTAATGTTTGTCCTGACAGTGTAAGGGTACCCTTATGGGTGAGGAGAATATGTCCCTGCATTCTTCCATGACCTTATCCACTTGCTTCTGCTACGTGGATGAACCCTTCCCAAGGGCCATGGATGTGACCATGATCTCACCCTTACTTTGAGATCGAATCAGAAAGAAAACAAATTTCTTGGTGTGGGGGATGATGTTAGTGCATTACTTAGCAGAGATCAAAGAGATGGCGGTAAGCGGAGCTACCTCTGGTATCCTGCATAAATTATTGCCCAAAGTACTAATAACAGTGTGAGGCCTAGACTCATACACAACCTGACGCTTTCACAAGTATGGTTGGCCTATTAATACATCACAAACTTCAAGGTAAGAAACATCACACAATACCTCGTCCATAAAGGGCTTGGTGATATAGGCAAGGCAACACTTTCCTTGGTGCAAGAGTTGGCCATCTTTGACTAATAGATACAATTGGATCTTCTGCTAGTGAGTGTTCTTGATCTGTGTGTCCATGACCCGATCAGTTATGGTCTTTTCCATGCACACCGGGTTTAGTTATGTTGGTGTGAGTTGTTCTGCAATGTCTAATGTGTCAAGTAATGGTGGAAAGTATGGTCGAAGGCAATCCACATTGAACATTGGGTGCAAGCCAAAAAATGGGGGAATGTTGAGCTCAAAATCATTATCTCCCACATCCTTGGTGATAGCGTAAAGCCCATATCGAAGTGGTTTGAGATTTCGATGGGCTCTGATAAGGCGTTCTTTTTGCAAATGCAACCAAACTTTGTTTCCCACTTGAAACTTGTGTCACACCCAATGTTGATCATGTCGTTGCTTGTACTTGGCATTGGAATTCTCCAAGATACCGTGAACCTATTGGCGGATGTTATGGATGCATTCAATAAACTTGGTTGCTTTATCGGCCTCGGACTATACATGTATGGATTATGTCTATGTAGTCGCATGAGGCATGGCAACATCAATCAGACACAATGGTTGAGTCCCATACCCACTTGAAAGGGAGTGTGATCAGTCGATCTATGGAGAGCTATGTTATAGTTTTGTTGCACATAGGGAAGGTGAAGCATAAAAACTATTACTGAAGTATCAAAACTGATAGCTTGGAGACTTGAATATAAAAATACACAAGAAGTATTTTAAATAATAATAATTTATGAATATATATATATATATATATATATAATGTATAAGTGATGAATGTTAAAATGAGAACCCACATTTATATACCTAAGCAGGTGTCCTTTCGTGAATGGGCATGTTTTTTAGAAATGCCTTTTCACTTAACTTAATGACTATTTAACCTAATTAATATTTGATTATTTAATATTTTTATTTGTTTACTGTCATGAATTATATTCATAACATAGCCCTTCCTTCAGAAGCTTTGTCCTCAAAGCTATATCGCTGGCAATTGTCTTTGTTGTTGTCATCTCAGCATATGGAAGGTGGACGGTCTCCGTCACTAGTGGCTCGCTAGTAACTCTATTTTGAGTCCAAGGTTGTCTTCCTTTTTTCTTTTCTTTTTTCCTTTTTTTTTTTTATTTAAGAATTTATTTTTATTTTTTATTTTTATTGGTTTAAGTAATAATTTTTTTTAATATATTAACAATAATATATATATATATATATATATATATATATAAAACTTTAGTTATATTATAAAGTTTTTTTTTTTAAATGGTCATATAAATTGATGATTTTTTTATTTTTTATTTTTTTAATTCCGATTTACGCAGAATTTTTTTGAACCAGTGTGGTCATGTCTCCTAGTCACGCCTGTTGACCTAACCTCATGACGATGCAGTGTTTAAACACCGTGGCTCTCCGCTCCGTCACCTCAACACCATGACTTCCAGCTACGTCACCTCCACACCGTGGCTTCCGGCTACCCCGCAGCGTCTTCCACCAGCGGTGTGTTGCGTCGACCTTAATACCCGTGGCGTCTTCCACCAACGGAACCCTACAATGTATTTCCGGGCCCGGTAAACTTACCACAATACCCATAAAATTACCAGCGGAACCTTAATATTCTCTTCGCATGCCAGTAACACAGTGTCTTCATTATCCAGATCCCTTCTGCTTACAGAAAAGAAATCTTTGGCCGTCTGAAACAATAAATATCAGAGATCGTATTGATGCATTGGATTGGTCTTACCCTCACCGATAACCTTAGAAATCTGCTTATCTAAATTACCATCATCATATATAAAGTTCCTTTCGATGTCTAAGATTTTAAATTCCATGCCATCATAAATTTCCAGTACTCCTCGAAATGCCATGCTTAGTGATTTTCCTTGGGTTTCCAGGGTTGTACTTTTGAAGAAACAACTGCTAATAAGGGAATCAAACTTGACTTCAATTAAAAGCGGCGTGGCAAATGAAAAACCAAGTGCCTCATGCACCTGACCAGGACAACTAGTCCCTGTTGAGCTTAATTTTCTCAGATGTAGCAAACAAACACTGCTGTAATTATGGCTTGGTTTCTTCTTTTTGGCTTCATCACTTTCACTGTCACAAGAGGAACCTTTAGACTGCCTGTTATCAGTACTTCTATACATTGATATTCCCTCTCTACATCCGCCTTGCTGACTGTTTATTCCACTATTTTCAATGGGGATTGGTATTTCAAGTTTACATGTCTTGTGGCAGACTTGATATTTTCTATATTTCAGTTTTTCATTTCTATAACTTACATGGTTGATTTCAGAACATATGTTCGTGTGTGTTTCATCATCATTAAATCCTTCTTTGCATTCTCTATAAATTGTTAGGGTGTTGTTTGTTTGATTAGTCTCTAGAGTCTCATTTTATTCATTCATTGTATATTGTTTTACTTCCTCTTTTATAGATTCTATATCTTCAAGCACTGTATTTTCAATGACGTCATCCTCTTTGACATTAACGTTATCTTGATCTATATAGACTTTATCAGAATCATCATCTTGATCAAAATATTCTTCTTCTTCTACTTCACCTTGTTTCGTTTTTTCACTGTCACTATCATCTTCCTTATTATCGATTTCCTTTCGACATGCTTTAACTTCTGCATATGATTTTTGTAAACGCTGAAATGTTTCTTGAATTTTACTAAATTGTTGAACGCAATCAGGATGTGAACGTAATGGCACATTGTGCTGCGAACAATGTTCAAAGAATCGCATCATTATATTGTGCACCATGGCTCTGATACCACTGAAGCTATGTTGTGGGGAAGCGCTCCTCCCCCCTCCCTCCTACTCCCAATCCGTGCTTCGAGCGGAAGCGACTCGGGAGCGGGTCGGAAGCGCGCTCCCTAAAAAAAAATTCACTCCCTGCCTTTTCTGGAGCGTTTTTCCTTTTTTGCAATTTTTTTTTTTGTAGTAATGTTTGAAATGCAATTTTTTTTTAAAGAAACAAATAATTTTTGAGTGGGGCAGCTTAATGATCAAGTCTAGGCCCTAGTATTGATATGTTATTCATGGTAATGTTAAATTCTTAAAGTAAAAGTGACATTCTCCTTAATATTCATTTTCATCATTTTACTTAAATTTTTAACATTACCATGAAATGACTTAGGATGTTTGAGAGTGGTTCCAGCCTCATTGGATTTCATATGGAGAAAGTAGAATTTTAGATTTCATTCAAAATCCAGCAGACTTATCAGTTTTTCAGGATTTCAGGATTGGGGGATTGCAATGTTTCCATTGAATTTTGTCATGTATTAGGGTATGGAACTCGTATTTAATCAAGAGCACCAATCCCTCTACGTACCTTGATGTTAGTGACATTGGTTGTCGAACTCCTCTATCATGACCCTCCTAAAAATGTACGCATCACTCAAACAAAATCTTGACTTGACATGCTATGCCTGTTCTATCTTATGTTAATGCTTAGAGGGTGATATTAATGACAAAGATCCCTATACAGATATAGAGGTAATGACAAAGATACCTCTACACATTAATGCTTAGAGGGTGATATTAATGACAAAGACCTTGATTTTCCAACAAGAATAAAAAATTAGACATTTCTCGTGGTGGAAAGAGGCCCAAGCATAAGAAATAGATAATAGATTTACTTATCTTTTCTAGTTTCTAGTAACTTTTATAACTATTGACTCTTTCATATTTATTATGATATTTTTTTAAACAATATATGACAATTTAAGTTTGAAGTTGGCAATTATAACTCATTAGTAATGAATTATGAATATGATGCTTCATGAAAGTTGAAAGTTGTTTCATTTCATTTCATTTTATAACATTTCATTTCATGTTAGATATTATTTGTTGTAATGGTTACACTTAGCTTACAAGTACAACTTTGGTGATCAATGATGATAAATGTTATATATTGAATTTTGAAAGCTTGAAACTTTATGATTGATGAATCATGAGACTCAATCTGTTGTATGTTACTATGTAACTAACTTGTGGACGTGGTTGATGAAGATTATAACTTCTAGATGATTGTTGTTGTATGGTTCAATCTATGTTTTTATATGTTTTTTATATCTAATTCATTATTTTACATGTTTTTGTTGACATATATGTATCAAAATATAAAAAACATATATATTATATAAAAAACGCTCCAGGATTCGCTCCCAAACCGGGAGCTTCTGAAAATGTCGCTCCCACTCCCGTTTTCGCTCCCGCTCCCCGCTTTTGCTCCCGCTCCCAAGTAACATTGCACTGAAGCATAAAAACTATTACTGAAGTATGAAAACCGATAGCTTGAAGACTTGAATATAAAAATACACAAGAGGTATTTGAAATATATATATATATATATATATAATGTATAAGTAATGAATGTTACAATGAGGACCCACATTTATATACCTAAGAAGGTGTCCTTTCGTGAATGGGCATGTCTTTTAGACATGCCTTTTCACTTAACTTAATGACTATTTAACCTAATTAATGTTTGATTATTTAATATTTATATTTATTTTATTTATTTACTTGTTATGAATTATATTCATAACAGAAGGCTCTCATCCCAGGTTCGTGGATTCTTGGAGTTGTACATGCAGAGTATGTGCACTATCATCCTGTTGACGACCTTTGTTTGGCCATCAGTTTGGGAATAGAATGTAGTCAACTTGGTGAGCTTGGTGGCTAATAGTGTCCAAAGGCTCGACCAAAATTGTTGAAAAGTGTGCAACAAGAAATGCTTGTTGAGAATGCAACAAGATGATGGAGCTTAGTGGAAAGGAGTCGCCTTCACTAAGTGGGCCCGCAGGCTATTTTTGGCGAAAGTCTATTTTTAGACATATGGATCATGTCTATGAGTTGCAGGATGCTGTTTATGGATGATTGGTCATGTTGGGAAAAATAGATGGACTTCTATTTTTAGACTGCAGCGGAGTGACTGCTCAGTTTAAATATAGAACAGTCAAATATTATTAGCCCTTAATAATATTTGGACTATAAACATTATCTTATTCTCTTTGAGCACTTCAGGATGAGCTACGGATGTGGCACATACAGATCCCAAAAGGAATCACGTGGTAACCTATGGGATGACTGATCTACTGCATGAAGGACTTCAGTTAGAACTTCAGTGATTGAGTTTTGTGGAGTTGGAGGAGTAGTTAATGGAGTTGTGTTCAGTTTGACTTAGTTAAACTAGTTGTATTTAGTCTAACTGATCAATAGACTAGAGATGAGTTGGGTGAATTAGTTATTAATTAATTCATAAATTATTAACTCATAATGCAACTGAAGAATACATCAGTTAAATCAGTGCATGCACAGTTCAGTGAAGACAGGTGGTAGAGATAAGTGAAAGGGTGAGTTGTAGCTGTCAGTTGTGCATGAGATTTGCACAAGATTGAGTATGCCCATGAGAATTCCCAGTAGATAGCCTATGCTCACGTGATTTCCAGTGTGAGTGACTTTTCCAAGGTAAATAAGAACTTGGAACGAGTTTGGATTCATTTATTCTCTTGCAGGTATTATGCAGTGGAGGCAGGCAAGCAGCGGGGGAGATTTGGAGATCAAATCTAAGTTGTATTGTGTGTAGCATGAGGAGATAGTAATGAGTACTTGGGATGAGTATTGTACTATGTATTGTTATATGATTCAATCAATATAATATACAGATAGTTGGGGATTTTAGCGAGATGATTTCCTCGAGAAAATAATGTGTTGATATGTGTGATTGATGCTTCTATGTGCGCCTGTGAATGTTTCTGCTTCTGTAAATTGATGATCAACGTAGAGGAGGTTATGTATTATTCATGTTCCCCTTATAAGTGTATAATCAAGATAATCTCTGTGAATATGTGTCATATTATTCAAAATTTCTACATGGTATCAGAGCGAGCTGATTTGTAGAAGAAGTTCTACATGATATCAGTGTTGTATTGATCATCAGATCTATTATTCAGAAAGTGTTTACATTTTATTTCTTCAGGCAGAGTCTGTGATCGGGCCAGGTAGCCTCTGGATTCATCCTTCTTTTGGAAGGTGAGATATCCGGTGAATGCCCATACAGTCGATCTCTGTACGAGAAATACTTTGTTCTCACGAATTTTAGATCAGAAGCGGTTGAGTTTTGAGCTGGTGGAATGGCGCTCAAGGATAAACTCAGAAACATTAAGTGTGAGAATGGAGACAGTATGCCCAGGTATCTCACGAAGTTCACCCAGTGCCGGGATGAGCTGGGAAGTGTGGGGGTAACTGTTGAGGATGAAGATATGGTGAGTCTAGCTCTCCTTGGCCTTCCTAAGAGTTGGCATAGCTACCAGGACTCGGTGAATGGAAGGGAGAAATTTCCAGGATGGGAGAGACTTTGGTCGGATCTTGTGCAAGAGGAGATTAGACGGCGCACCAGAGACAGTTCTTCATCTATGCATGATGAGGAGAACTGTGCCTTAGCGAGTAAGGCGAAGAAGGGGAAGGGGAAGGTTTCTCTTTCTGAATCCAGTTCTTCCAATGATGGGAAGAAGGTTGACAAGTCGAAGGTGAGATGCTTTCGTTGTCATGAGTTGGGCCATTATGCTACTAATTGCCCAAAGAAGAAGTCCAAGAAGGGATCTAGGGAAGGATTTGAAGGTGAGGCAGCCTCACTTGCTTCACAGTTTGAGTTGGACTTCACACTCTTCGCATGCACGGTTTCATCCATGGTGGGAAGTGGTTGGTTTCTTGACAGTGGAGCTTCTTTCCACATGACCGGTGACAAAATTTTGTTCAGTGCTTTGGAGGAGAAAGATCTCCAGATACTCATAGGGATGGGTAATGATGAGAAGTATAGTGTCTCAAGTGTAGGCACGGTTATTTTTCAGAGGGAGCATGGAGCTCGCCTTACCTTGACCGATGTCAAGTATGTACCAGGACTGAAGAGAAACTTGGTTTCGATCGCAATGCTGGAAGACAGAGGCTATGATGTAGTCTTCAGTAAGGGAAAGGTTTTCCTTAGACACATCATCACTAGACAGGTGAAGCAGATTGGTTCACGGGTCAAGAACCTGTATGCTCTTGAGGTTCAAGATGCATGCAAAGCCTTGAGCAGTGAGGCAACTGATGGAGGCTTGGTGGTTGAGAGGGAGTGTATATTACCTCTCAACATGCAGAGCCAAAAGAAGTCTCAGACGATTGTGGAGGTGCCACGATTGGTGCAGCAGCTTCAGGAGGTTGTGGAGCAGCCACAACAAGGGAAGCTGAGAGGAGATCGAGTAGAGACATCTACTCATGCAGAGACCTCTAGTAGGGGGAAACTTCGAGCCAGGTGGGCTGAGGGATAGCATGCAGCCATACCTCTAGGTAGGAGGTGGGGTGATGTGGATTGATCGTCCCAAGGAGGAGGGGCAGGATCCTTGAGGTACCCAACCTCTTGGATGAGACCATGCTACGAGAGCCCCGATGTGGAGTAGTAGGAACTGACTGATTGGATAGAGACAGATGCGGATGGAGCGGCAGAGAGAGCGACAGTGTAGGGAATCCCAGGACAGCGCATAGCATGCAGGCTGCAACAATGCGAGAGGCACAAGTGTTTTGCACAGTGCTAGGTGGCACAGAGAGGTGTGCAATGGTGTGAGATGCATGGAGATGTTGCAGTAGCACAGATGTCAGAGAGGGAGCACTTGTCAGTAGCAGGTAGAGCTTCAGCAACAGAGTATGTTCCTAGCCCAATAGAATGGTTAGTTGGGAGTATTTTTGTTCCAAGTGTTGTTGGAGCAAAGTGGACCGGGCAAATGTGTTGCATGTAGAACATTCTAGAGTTTCAAGATCGGGTTTGAGAGGAAGCCTTTCTTGTTGAGAGGGAGTGTTGAAAAGTGTGCAACAAGAAATGCTTGTTGAGAATGCAACAAGATGATGGAGCTTAGTGGAAAGGAGTCGCCTTCACTAAGTGGGCCCGCAGGCTATTTTTGGCGCAAGTCTATTTTTAGACATATGGATCATGTCTATGAGTTGCATGATGTTGTTTATGGATGATTGGTCATGTTGGGAAAAATAGATGGACTTCTATTTTTAGACTACAACGGAGTGACTGCTCAGTCTAAATATAGAACAGTCGAATATTATTAGCCCTTAATAATATTTGGACTATAAACATTATCTTATTCTCTTGGAGCACTTCAGGATGAGCTACGGATGTGGCACATGCAGATCCCAGAAGGAATCACGTGGTAACCTATGGGATGACTGATCTATTGCATGAAGGACTTCAGTTAGAACTTCAGTGATTGAGTTCTGTGGAGTTGGAGGAGCAGTTAATGGAGTTGTGTTCAGTTTGACTTAGTTAAACTAGTTGTATTTAGTCTAACTGATCAATAGACTAGAGATGAGTTGGGTGAATTAGTTATTAATTAATTCATAAATTATTAACTCATAATGCAACTGAAGAATACATCAGTTAAATCAGTGCATGCACAGTTCAGTGAAGACAGGTGGTAGAGATAAGTGAAAGGGTGAGTTGTAGCTGTCAGTTGTGCATGAGATTTGCACAAGATTGAGTATGCCCATGAGAATGCCCAGTAGATAGCCTGTGCTCATGTGATTTCCAGTGTGAGTGACTTTTCCAAGGTAAATAAGAACTTGGAACGAGTTTGGATTCATTCATTCTCTTGCAGGTATTGTGCAGTGGAGGCAGGCAAGCAGCGGGGGAGATTTGGAGATCAAATCTGAGTTGTATTGTGTGTAGCATGAGGAGATAGTACTAAGTACTTGGGATGAGTATTGTACTATGTATTGTTACATGATTCAATCAATATAATATACAGATAGTTGGGGTTTTTAGCGAGATGCTTTCCCCGGGAAAATACTGTGTTGATATGTGTGATTGATGCTTCTATGTGCGCCTGTGAATGTTTATGCTTCTGTAAATTGATGATCAACGTAGAGGAGGTTATGTATTATTCATGTTCTGCTTATAAGTGTATAATCAGGATAATCTCTGTGAATATGTGTCATATTATTCAAAATTTCTACAAAAATGTGCTCAATAACCTGCTATCCCAATCTGATATAATGTTCTATGGGATCCCAAAATGTACCTACACTTGTTCAAAGAAGACGCTAGTAGTTTCCTCTGTTGTGATACTCTTCTTGCAGGTTGCCAATATAGCCATCTTATAAAATTTGTCCACGACTAGAAAATGCAGTCATTACCATGCTTGGTAGAGGGGAGGACAGACAAATAGTCCATGGAGATGGATTTTCAAGGTTGGTTGGGAGTAGGCAGAGAAGTGTACAGGCCTTTTTTCTTGATGGTCGACTTGGTGATGGCACAAGAAGTGCAGGATATGATATATTTTCCAACATCCTGTCGGAGTTTTGGCCAATAAGAGTACTTTTGCAGTATGACAATTTTTTCCACACCAAATTGCCTTGCGACTTGACTGTAGTGTGCCTCCCAAATCAGCTTGGCACGCTCGCTTGAAAGAAAAAAAAGGTGGACTAGGTAGCATAATAATGTGTCCTAGAGTTGGAAATGGGGAACTTGCTTTTCATCCACTAGAATCTGGTATGTGGTCTCGAATTCTAGATCATTTTTGTATAGTTTCACCCATACGGAGGTTGTGTGACCACAAGATTAGAGAATAGTAGTTAGTGCTGCAACTGGGGGTTGGTTGAGGCAATATGCAACATGACTGGTGTTTCCCTTTTTGTATTTAATGTTCAAGTGGAATTTTTGTAGATATGTAGACCATTTCTGATGGTGATAGTTCTGTAGCTTCCCTTGTATATGTATAAACTGAAGAGGTTGATGATCGATGTGGATGACCGTCTCCTTCCCCAGAATGTAATGTTTCCATTGTCGACAAGCCTGCACGGTAGAATACATCTCTTTATCATAGGTGTGGTACTTTTGAATTGTATTGGAAAGTGTCTCACTATGATAAGCCATTGAATGATTGTGTTTGGTGAGGAATGCACGAATAACATAGTGGGAGACGCCTGTCTCAATTTCAAATGGTTGTTGCAAGTTTAGAAATGTGAGTACAAATGCGGAGCAGAGGTGGTACTTCAGCTAAACAAACGACTTTTGTTGGTACTCGAACCAGGGAAAAATTTCTTTTTCTCTGCCCTTGGTAATCTATCTCAAAGGCCAAGTGATATGGGAGAATCCCAACACGAACCTCTGATAAAAATTTGTGAGGCCGAAAATGCTACGAAGCTCTGTTAGAGTAGTCGAGGCTGGAAAATCCCGAATGACTTGTATCTTAGTCAGAGATCCACATGCACCCCTCTCTCATCTATGATGTAACCCAGATATTGGACTTGACTCATGCCAAAGGTGCATTTCTCTAGGTTGGCACACAGTTTTTGTTGCCGCAAGGTTTAAAAGACTTGTCAAATGTGTTGCAAGTGCTCTTCCCAGATCTTGCTGAAGATGAGGATGTCATCCAGATAAATAACAAAGAATGAGTTGGTGAAGGGTCGTAAGATGTTAGGCATGAGCCTCATAAAAGTAGCAAGGGAATTTCTCATCCCAAAGGGCATGATCTACCATTCAAAAAGTCCTTCCTTCAATTTGAAGGTTTTTTTCCATACATTTGTGGGCTCTATTGGGACCGCATGAAACCCAAACTAGATCAATCTTGCTGTAATACTTGGCCCCCTTGAGTTGGTACAGAAGGTCATCAATATGTGGGATTGGATATATTTTCCTTTGAGTGATTTTGTTTAGTGCCTAGTAATCAATGCAGAGCCTCCAGGTCCCATTCTTCTTTTGTAAAAGTACAATCGAGCTCCCACAGGGTGAGGAACTTGGTCTAATGTGCCATTTTTGCAGTAACTCCTATATATGTCGCTTGATCTCTTCATTTTCTATAATGGAGCAATGATATATCAACCCTTTGAGTAGGGGTGCTCTGAGAGTCATATCAATCGAATGTTTGACCTGATAGTGCAAGGGTACCCGTTTGAGTGAGGAGAAGATGTCATTGTATTCTTCCACGACCTTATCCACCTGGTTCTGCTTCGTGGAGGAACCCTTCCTGGGGGCCATGGATGTGGCAATGATCTTACCCTTACTTTGAGATCGATTAAGAAAGAAAACAAATCTTCTGGTCTAGGAGATGATCTCACTGCATTCCTTAGCATAGATTAAAGAGATGGCGGTAAGCAGAGATACGTCTGGTATCCTGTATAACTTATTTCTGAAAGTAATAATAATAGTGTGAGGCCTAGAGTCATACATAGCATGAAGATTTCAAAAGTATGGTTGGCCTAATAATACATCACAAATTTCAAGGGGAGAAACATCACACAATACCCCGTCTGTGAAGAGCTTGATGGTATAGGGAAGGCGACACAGTTGGATGACGCAAATATATCACCCTTGGTTAAGCCACCTAATGGTGCACAGAGATGGGTGTAGTGTGGTCAGTAATCCTAACTGCTTCACGAACTCTACTGAAATGAGGTTCTTTTGGCTATTGTTGTTGACAATGAACTCCAGCAGAGACCCCTTCACCCACATCTGCGAGTGGAAGGGACACTCCCCTCCTCTAGATTTTCAGGCTCAATCTTCTAGATCTTGGTGGTGGAAATGGTGGCACTGGGCTCTACATCAATAATCTAATTCCCTTTGTCATTCCTCTTTTTGGGTTGTGACTCAAAGTTGGAACATGCATCTAACTCTGAATCCTTCTATTCGGTCGCAAGTGACTACTTGGATCTACACTCACTTGTGTTGTGAGTGGAGCTCTTATGGAACTCACACCACTTTCTTGTGACCTTCTTTGTCTTTAGGGTGTTTTTCTTTTCTTGCAGCTTCGACGGGTTGTCCTGGGTCACCCTGTCTTAGATGTTTCATTTGATATATGGTTTGGGGGCACTTTTTCCCTGATTTTGATTCGCAGATCCAAAGTCCACTTCTTTTGTTTAAATTTTTGTTCAATCTTGGCAGCATATCGGTATGCTACACCAAGCAAGGAGATTTCCAAGAACTCCATTTCTTCCTAAATGTATTTGTGTAGACGCCCATAATACTTGAGCACCAGATGTCACTCAGAGTCTTTGATACCCAACTTTGTGCATAAAGTATGAAAAACATTTGTGAGCTCGTGCTCTTGGTCCCTTTTCTACCGTAGTGTGGTCCACTGTATGTACTTGTCCTCATAGCTCCCCATGAGGTAATATTGTTCCTTGGAAGCATCTCAGAAAGAAATCCAAGAGAGGGCATATGTAAACAGAGAGGGTTACTCGGTCCTTTTTTCATAGTAAGTTTCCCACCAGTCTATTAGGGTCCAACCCTAACCCATTTATTTATGTAATAGGGTCGACTCATAGTTATAGTTAGTTAAAGATTCAATAAAGCTCATATTAATAATTGTAAGTCGTTGACCCGCATTGAAGAAAGGGACCACAATTAGTTGCAAACAGGCCATGGTATTAGATAGATGGAATTGAGAGAACCATGGTAATGACCCATGGTATTGTATGTATGAATCCTATATAAAGGATAGAGACTCCCCATTGTGGAGTGTTGTGTCTTATTTGTAATCGAGCTCTGCTCTGCTAGAGGTTTCCCACTCGAAGAGGCAAGTGAACATTGCTTTCATCTCTGAATAATAAAATACTTGTTGTTTTTCTCATTTTTTTCTGTGTTCTAGGTTGTATTTACGCATATTTGGTATTCTAGAATCTTCTCGCAGGTCAAGAGCATAACACAGTGCATGACATGGGAGGCAACCTTAAGAAATGAAAAAGTAATCTTCTCCCTATCAAAGAATTTATGGACTGAAAAATACCCTTCAACAAATTCAACCATTTATTTACAACATTTGCATATATTTGACCTTCGAATATAGGGATACCGAATTTCACTTGTACCTTGAAGGGGGTGACGCCTCCGAAGTGACTGTTGGATGAGATGCATCATGAGTGTGCATTAACCGAACGATCTGGGAAAATTTGTCCATCATCGCGTTCCTTTGATGCTCGAGGGCATCTTCGAGCAATATTTTGAAAGGATTTCATGCTCCCTCATTTTTATTTTCTTCTGCCATGGGAGGTCATTTGGGTCGACAAGGCCAGTCTTGCAAAGGTTCAACTAGTTCAAGCCCTAACTCCTTAAACCCTGACCTCGTTGGGTACATGCACAAAAAAACAAAGAAATAACATACCGCTTTTATACCACTGATCTGGATTTATGAAGAAATTAAACGAAATACACATATAAACAGAAACACAAAGATACAATGAAAACATAACTTCAATTCATTAATAACAAAGTAGTGAAAATTGTTTACATGTAGAATGGAAATAAATTAGCTCAAGCGATGGTATCTTATATCTGAGAAGAGATGTGGCAGTGACGTGCTTTATAAACTTTGTTACCATGAGGCATGATGGCTTTTTTATCATTAAGAAATAATGGAAAACCCTAAACATCCAAAAATCTAACCCTAGGAGATGAAGTGCCAAATGTTTGTGGGCCCCGTTAGGGTTAGTTAGAAAGTCAACTTCTCGAGGTCGTAACTTTTGCATATGATCTCTGTTTGACTATCATAATATCTTGTTTTGAAGATCTCTAAGAGGATGCTGCAAATAGATAGGAAAACAAATTATTAATATTTTTTGTCTGTTATTTTTCCCAACAAAACGTCTTTTAGGCCCTCAAAACGGCTCTGAAAGTTTAGAACCTGAAAAACTGCCAAAAATAGTAAGTTGTGCTACAATTAAGGAAACTAAAAAGAAACAATGGTGAGGGTCCAAGTGGAGTAGGCAGATGTCCACCAATATCCAACTGGACCAATCCTCCCCCCTTAGGAAGCAATGGTCCCCATTGCATTGAGTGCCTCGATGATATGGGGAAACTTATGTTGAACTTGGTCCCTTGTGAACCACTTGCCTTGGTGTAGGAGTTGGCCTACCTGATACAGTTGGATCTTTTTCTAGCGAGCGTTCTTGATCTGCGTGTCCATGACTCGATCATTCGTGACCTATTCCATGCAATATGCGTTTAGTTCTATTTGTGTGACTTGTTCTATAATGTCGGATGTGTCCACATTGAACACTGGGTGCAGGCCAAGGAATGGGGGAATGATGAGCTCAAAATCATTATCTCCCACAACCTTGGTGATGGTGTAAGGCCCATATCGGATTGGTCTGAGCTTCCGATGGGCTCCAGTAAGGCTTTCTCTCTGCAAATGCAACCAAACTTTGTCATCCACCTGAAACTTGTGTGACACTCGATGTTGATCATGTTCTTGCTTGTACTTGGCATTGGACTTCTCCAATATGCCGTGAACCTATTGGTGGATGTGTTGGATGCATTCAATAAACCTGGTTTCTTTCTCAGACTCAGACTGTACATGTGTGGATTTTGTCTATGTAGTCACATGAGGCATCGAGACATCAATCAGACACAATGGTTGAAATCCCAGAACCACTTGAAAGGGACTGCATCCAGTATAGCTATGGAGAGATTTGTTATATATTTTTTGAACATAGGGAAGACTCTTATCCCAATTTCATGGATGCTTGGAATTGTACATGCGAAGTATGTGCAGTATCATCTTTTTGATGACCTCTATTTGTTCATCAATTTGGGGATGGAATGCAGTCGACTTGGTGAGCTTGGTGTCTAATAATTCTAGAGGCTCAACCAAAATGTGCTCATGAACCTTCTATCCCATTTTGATATAATGTTTTGTGGGATCCAAAAATGTACCCACACTCGTTCAAAGAATAATCTAGCAGTGTCCTTTGTTATGATACTCTTCTTACAGGCCACCAATATAGCCATCTTAGAAAATATGTCCACAACCACAAATACACAGTCATTACCATGCTTGGTAGAATGGAGGCCAAACAGAGAGTCCATGGAGATGGACTCCCAGGGCTCGCTGGGAGTAGGAAGATGAGTGTACATACCTTGCTTCTTGATGGTTAACTTGGCGTTTGCACAGGTAGTGCAATATCTGATATATTTTCTGACATCATGTCAGAGTTTTGGCCAATAAAAGTTCTTTTGTAGTACGACCATAGTTTTCACCACACCAAAGTGTCTTGCAACCCGACTGTAGTGCACCTCAGAAATAATCTTGGAAAGCTCGCTTGAAGGAACACAAAGGTGGCTTGGGTAGCATAAAAATGCATACTAGAGGTGGAAATTGGGAGCTTTCTTGCCATCCACTAGCATCTGTTATGTGGTGGCGAACTCTGGATTATTTTTGTATAGTTGCAGCCATTCGCAGGTCTTGGGCACAAAAGTTGAGAACAGTTGTCAGTGTTGCAATTTGGGGTTAGCTAAGGCAATCTACAACATGATTAGTGTTGCCATTTTTGTATTTAATATGCAAGTGGAATTGTTGCATATATGTAGACCACTTCTGATGGCGATCGTTAAACATCTTCCCTTGTGTCTGTATAAACTAAATAGGTCAGTGATCGGTGTGGATAACCATCCCCTTCCCTAGAATGTCATGTTTCCATTGTCGGTAAGCCTGCACAATAGAATGCATCTCTTTCCCTGATAAGTGGGGTACTTCTGAATTGTATCAGAAAGTGTCTCACTATGATAGGCCTCTCAATGCCTGGGTTGGGTGAGGACTGCTCCAACAACATATTCGAAGGCATCCGTCTCAATTTCAAATGGCTGCTACAAGTCTAGAAATGTGACCACAGGTGCAAAGTAGAGGTGGTGCTTCAGCGCAACGAACACCTTATGTTGGGACTCGGACTAAGAAAACTTTTCTTTCGCTATACTCTTGGTAATTTGACTCAGAGGCCAAGTGATAAGGGAGAATCCCAATACGAACCTATAAAAGTTTGTGAGGCCCAAAAATATATGAAGCTCTGTTACATTGGTCGAGGTTGGCCAATCTCGAATGACTTGGATCTTAGACAAATCCACATGCACGTCTTTCTCATATGTGATGTAATCAAGATATTGTACTTGAATCATGCCAAAGGTGAATTTCTCCAAATTGGCACATAGTTTGTGTTGCCGCGAGGTTTGAAGGACCTATCGAATGCGTTGCAAGTGCTTTTCCCAAATCTCGCTGAAGATGAGGATGGTGTCCAGATAAACACCCACAAAAAAGTTGGTAAAGGGCCACGATATGTTATCCATCAGCCTCATAAAAGTAGTAGGGGCATTTTTCAACGTGAACGACATGAACAACCATTCAAAAGGCCTTCCTTGGATTTGAAGGCAGACTTACATACATTTATAGGTTCTATTGGGACCTCGTGATAGCAAGACTTCAAATTGATCATGGCGAAATACCTAGCCGCCTTGAGCTAGTACAAAAGGTCATCAATCTGTGGGATTGGATACATGTTCCTAGCGATGGTTTTTTTTAGTACCTAATAATCAATGTAAAGCCTCCAAGTCCCCTCCTTTTTTTGTACAAATACAATCGGGCTCCCATAGGGTGAGGAACTTGGTCAGGGGTGTCGTTTTTAAAACAACTCCTAGATCTGCTACTTGATCTCTTCATTTTCTAGAATGTAGCGACGATATGTCGACCCATTGGGTAGGGGTGCTCCGAGAGTCAAATCAATCAAATGTTTGACCTAACAGTGCAAGGGTGCGCTTGTGGGTGAGGAGGAGATGTCCCTGTATTCTTCCACGAACTTATCCACCTGCTTCTCCTGTGTGGAGGAACCCTTCCCTAGGGCCATGGACGTGGCCATGATCTTGCCCTTACTTTGAGATTGAATCAGAAATAAAACAAATTTCCCAATGTGGGAAATGATCTTATTGCATTTCTTTGTAGAGATCAAAGAGATGGAGGTAGGCGGAGCTACCTCCGCTATCTTGTATAACTTATTTCCCAAAGTAATAATAATAGTGTGAGGCCTAGACTCATACACAACATAACGCTTCCACAAGTATGGTTGGCCTAATAATACATCACATAATTCAAGAGGAGCAACATCACACAGTACGTCATCCATCAATGGCTTGATGTTGTAGGGAAGGCGACATTGTTGGTTGACTCGGAGACCTCATCCTTGGAGAAGCCACCCAATGGTGTACAGTTGTGGGTGGGTGTGGTTGGTAGGCCCAACCACTTCACGACCTTTGCTGAAATGAGGTTCTTTTGGCTCCTACTGTTGACAATGAACTGCAGCAAAGACCCCATCACCCACATTTGTGAGTGGAAGAGACACTCCCCCTCCTTTAGATCTTCGAGCTCAATCTTTTGGATCGTGATGGTGACAATGGTAGCGTTGGGCTTTGCATCAATAATATGCTTCCCTTTTTCATTCCCCTTTTCGGGTTATGAATCAAAGTAGGAACATGCATATGACTGTGAAGCCTTCAGTTCGACCACCAGTGACTGCTTGGCTTGACATTCACTTGTGTTGTGAGTGGGGCTCTTATGGAACTTACACCACTCTCATGTGTCCTTCTTTGTCTTCATGGTGTTGTTCTTTGATTGTGGCTTTGGCGGGTTGTCCTAGGTCACCCTGCCTTGGCTTTGTCCTTTGTTTTGTGGTTTGGGGGAACTTGTGCCTTACTTCTGATTCACAAATCCAAAGTCTTCCTTCTTTTGTTTATTTTTTTGCTCAATCTTGGCAGTATATCGATATGTTGCACCAAGCAAGGAGATGTCTAAGAACTCCATTTATTATTGAATGTATTTTTGCATACAGCTATGTTACTTGAGCACCATATGTCACTCAGAGTCTTTGATACCCAACTTTGTGCGTAGAGTATGAAAATCATTTGTGAGTTCATGCACATCTTGGTCCCTTTCTTTCCATAGTGTGGTCCAATCTATGTACTTGTCCTCATAGTTCCCCACAGTGTAATATTGTTCCTTGACAGCATCTCGGAAAGAGTTCCATGAGGGGGAAGCTGTGAAAAGAGAGGGTTCCTCAACCCTTTTCTCACAGTAAGTTTCCCACTAGTCCTTCAGATGGGGGCATCCTTAAGCAGTGAAAAAGTAATCTTCTCCCTATCGGAGAAGTTATGGATTGAAAAATACCCTTCCAGCAGATTCAACCATTTATCTAAAACATTTGCATCTATTTGACCTTCAAATATAAGCATATTGAATTTCACTTCTACCTTGAAGGGGACGACGCCTCCAAAGTGATTGCTACATGACGATGCATCGTCGATGGGCATTCGCCGAAGGATCTAAGCAAAGTTGTCCATCATCACGTTCCATTGTCGCTTGAGGGATTCTTCGAGCAATATTTTGAAACGATCGCCTACTCCCCCATATTTATTTTCTTCCACCCTGGGAGGTCGTCGAGGTTGGCAAGAACGACCTTGCAGAGGTTCAGCCAGTTCTAACCCTAACTCCTTATACCCTGACCTCATTGGTGACATGCAAAGAAAAATAAAGAAAGAGAAGACCGCTCTGATACCACTGGTCCAGATTTATGAAGGAACGAAATGAAATACAAATATAAATAAAAACAGAGAGACAACGAAAACATAACTTATATTCATTAAAAACAAAGTACTGAAAATTGTTTACATGGAGAATGGAAACATGCTAGCTCATGCTATGGTAGCTTCTCTCTAAGAAGAAATGTGGTAGTTACATGCCTTCTGAACTGTGTTACCATGAGGCTTGGAGGCCTTTTTATCATTAAGAAACAATGGGAAACCCTAAACATCCAAAAACCAAACCCTAAGAGATGAAGCACGAAAACTTTTTGGGCCCCGTTGGGGTTAGTTGGAACGTCAACTTCCCAGGGTCATAACTTTGCCATACGATCTTTGTTTGACTATCATAATACCTCGTTTCAAATATTTTCGAGAGGAGATCAAAAATGGATGAGTCAAATACTTTTGCACTTTTTTAGTCTCTTGGTTTTTCCCATAGAGCGTATTTTAGGCCCTCAAAATAGCTCTGGAAGTTTATGACTCGAAAAACTACCAAAAATAGTAAGCTGTTCTACAATTAAGGAAACTAAAAACGGAAAATAGTAGGGGTTCAAGTGGAATAGGCGGGTGGCCACCAATGTCCACCTAGATCAGTCCTCCCCCCTTAGGAAGCATCGATCCCCATTGCGTTGAGTGCCTCCCTAAGATGGGAAAACTTTTGTTGAACTTGGTCCTTGGTGAGCCACTTGCCTTGTTGTAGGAGTTGGTTAGATTTGACTACCTGATATAGTTCAATCTTCTATTGGAAAGTGTTCTTGCTCTACGTGTCCATGATTTGATCAGTTGCGGTTTGTTCCATGCAACCTGGGTTTAGCTTTGTTGGTGTGACTTGTGTTTACAATGTCCGATGTGTCCAATAATGGTGGAAAGTATGGGCGAAGGTGTTACACATTGAAAATTAGGTGCAAGGAATGGAATGGGGGAATTTTGAGCTCAAAAGAATTATGTCCCATAGCCTTGGTGATGGTGTAAGGACCATATCGAATTGGTATGAGGTTCTGATGGGATCTAGTAAGGCGTTCATTCTGCAAATGCAACCATGTTGGCTATGTGTTATATTTGTTGCCCAAATGTAGTAGGGGGGCGGAAGCCCCCCTTATCGGGAGGTTTGAGGGCGGCGGTAGCCCCCATCTACGGGGTCTAGGGCAGTGCCCTGGGAAAAAAAAAGTGGACCCTATATTAGGTGGGCGGACCTACCTATGGTTTTGTGCATGGTTTTCACACATGGTTTTCGGCATGATGGTTTTCTGCCCATGTTATTTTGTAGATCCGTTCAAGGGAACTACGATTATGTTCTAATCTAGGGTTAATGGATTCAGGTTTATGGATGCTTCGGCATGTATATATATGTATTGTAACAATGAAAGGAATATAATGAAAAATCAATCTAGTAGTCCTGGTTTTGGGATCCAGGGGAAAATCTCTGTGTATATTTGTTTTATGTGTTATGTGTTAGCGCTTGAATTTGGCCTCAGGCTGAAAAAGACAAAATCCAAGGCAACATCAAACCACTTAGCCTCGTAGCTAGCCCTACGGGGCAGGAGAGGGCTCTCTCCGGGTCTATCTCGGCAAAAGGTTTTCAAAAGGGCAGAGATGACCAATATAGAACACTGGATTTTAGGCTAGTAAACTGATAGGGGAAGTTTGATTTTAAGTTTTTAGAGTTTTGGTGGAAAACTGAGCACAGCAATTTTGGGTGCGGGGATGAGACACAGTTTTTGCAGAGGTCTTTTTGGGGCAAGGTAGGAGATTGTCTTGATGCCTTTGAATTAAGTGAATGGATAGAAATGACCGGTGAGGGGCTAAAGAGAGCAAGAAACTTTCGAGAATTCTCTTTAGACAGAGGAAAACATAGATATTAAGAAAACTTAAAGGCAGAGCATATAAATTATGAATTCTACCTTAACACTTCATTTACTTAATGTGCAAAAAAGAGAGGTAGGAAAATGATACACATAACACACTTACAAGTACATGATAGAAACACACCATCAACACAAATAACCACAGGAATCCCAAATAGTGCTGCAAAACCCTGGTCTTTCCTTTGCCAAAATTGCAGAGATACAAAGAGTAATACAGTCTAAGCTTATCCCTCAAGAGTCCAACCCTGAAAATGACTAAGAAAATACATAATATAGGCAAGATAACACCTTTCCTTGCCTCTAGGGGTCGAGCTCATCCTTCTAGGAGCTGTTTCAACCAATTCTAAACTGAGCACTAAAATCTAGGCAGTCAAAACAACTTGCCTCTATAAGTTAGGAAACCAATTCATTCATTAAATTTTTGACTTTTTATGAATGAATCTTCTAGAAGAGATAAATAAGTGAAATGACATCATAAAATTATATCAATTACATCAAGGAGGATGAAAAATCACTCCAAAAATTCAAAACTAGTCAAATCTGCGTTTTGTTGAGCTGTAGGTGAAAATCTGGCAAATTTCCCTGATGCGTAGCGCCCCAATTCTCTACGCGTAGCACGCCTTTGAGCCAAATTTTGAGGCACTTCCTGGCATCCAAATGAGGCAAAAGTAGGCTTGTTGGAAAGGTCTGGATGTCTACTTTCCAACCCAAGTGGAATTTCTCAATTTGGTGTCCATTTGCCCCTCCAAAATTGCAATCTCCCAAGACTGCTTCCTGTGTGTCCAAAAAGTGGCAGAAAGTCATTTTTTGCATGTTTATTGACCTTCTGAGGGCTCAAAACCTAATGAAATGTCTTGGAAATTGCTGAGCAAGTGTAATTTGTCATGAAAAATCCAAAAATGCTGAGTTTTTGAGAAATGGACTTGCCCATCTTCAGGGTAGCGCGCGGCGCGCTACGCGTTGAGGGCAAAAACCTGTTTTTTGACCAAAAAAATTCAAAAATGACCAAAATTGCTCCAAATTCTCTGAAATTTGAGCTGAAGGTGTGTCATTTAGTGCCATGCTCCTTCAAGGAAGCCTCAGCCAAAATATGAAGGGGATCGGGCCTTTTTCTCCGTTTTAGTGCCTTGGCCAACCATCCTTTGAGTACCTTCATTCTTGCTTTACACACATGCATTCGAGCCCAATAGTGATTCTTCATGTGTCGGAGCATGTCCTTTTCCCTGTTTTCCTTTGCTATCAACCTCTCTAAATGTGTGTTCACCTGAATGAGCATAGAGCTTTGCTCCTTAGGTGTCAAATCACCGGGTCTCTTGCGAGCCAAGTTCCGGTCTTCTCGGATCCTCCGCAACTCATCAAGAGAGTGTTCATCCTCTAATTGCTTGTTGCGCTGCTCTAAATAAGTAATTTTCCAATTTTCCATCTCCAACTTTTGCTGCAACAAGTCATTTTCAGCCCTTAGTTGCTGGATGATCTCCTTTGACTCTAGGCTAGGAGAAATGATATCAAGGTCAACAACATCTATGCCTGGAACACCTGATGGCCCCTCATCAATCTTGGGCTGCTTGCCTCTCTCTGGTACCTGTGCTGCTGTCGAAAGCGAGGCCCCTTCCACCTGATGTGGAGATAACACTCGCTGTGCTGATGAAGAAGGCGAGACCCCTTTCACCTGGTGTGAAGATAATACTCGCCGTGCAGATGCAAATAAGGCCCTGTGGCCTCTCTGATATGTAACAAATGGAGGGGAGCTGACATGCTCGGGCTCTAGAATGTCAAACTGATGTGAAGGCCCTCCCTCATCACGGACAACCTCAGGAGGTGGCTGTGGCACTGTGAACAAGTCACGAGAAATGAAATCCTCCCATGGAATACCCTGTTGTGCCAACTGATGCATGACCACAATCTTGATCAGTGCATAATGATAGATGCTCTTGTGTTGCTGTGCTGGGCTCTTTCTTTGCACCAAGGGCACCATCCTCTCTATATTTCGGCACATGAAGAATGGAATGTTCATCATTCGTACCCGTGTGAAATGCATCAACAAACGGATATGGTACGAATATAAACGTGAAAATCTGCCCTCGCAAGTGAAATAGCGAATGATGATCCTCATCAAAGGTGCATACTCGTCTCTTAAGAATCTGAAGGGAAAAATAGCAGTTAGGTGCCTCATATATACAGGTTTGATATATGGCTCATAATGAAATCTGTCCAACTACTGGCGCTTGTTCCACTCTTCTCCAATATTGGGTATCCCTGTTGCTTGAGCAACAATCTCGGGTGACAATGTGAAGTCCACTCCTGCAAGATTCACATGCCCATTGTGCAAATGTAGGGCAAACAAGCGGACCAGTTCCCTGTGGTGTTGAATTTGGGAGATTCTCTCGCAATATTCATAACATGATTGGTATCGGAAACATGTCACTGCAAGTGGACAAGCTTGTAGATAAGCCAAAGAGGTGGGCTCCTCCTTGACATGCTGACCACCTTTACCACCCCTGTGATGCCTCCTTGGCACCTCTACCTCTAGTGTTGATTCACGGTCATCACTTTGCTTATAATCTGTTTCGGTTTCTGACATGGTTTTAGAGGCAAGTGACTGAAAAATAATGCTGACTGTGCACCCAATGAACTGTTGTTTTGACTTGTTTAAATGTTGTTACCAAGGGGACAAACACACATGGGAAATGTTAGGGAAAAGGGAACATTGAGGGGATTAGGGAAAACAAATGTGAAAGGAAATTTTAGGAAAGTAACATGGAACATATACAATCATAATTTGTGGGATTTTAATGGGAAGTAGGGTTTAGGAAATTTACATAGGGTTTTAGGAATTAGTAGGGTTTAGGGATTTTAATGATTTTTAATAGGGAAATTATATGATTGCATGGAAAAATGTCAAGGAAATGGTGATGAAAATATGGGGAAAGAGGAATGGAAAATGGGTAACCTTGGGCAGCAAATTTCAATGAAACCCTAGCACATTTACATTTTTAAATTTTGACACAGTAAGGTAGGGTTTTTACTCCATATTAGCATGGCATTTTTTTGCATGTTCATTGCTCATTCATCTTAGCCAAACCAAAATCACCATGGATTATAGGCCTACCTGAAAAGATTTTGAGAGAGAAGTAGTTTTGGTGGCTTGCTGGCAATTTCCTGAGCAAGAAACCCTACGTGTAGCGCGCCCAGCCTGATGCGTAGCGCGCCTCCAACGCGTAGCGCCTGAGTTAATTTGCACTGGAAAATGCGCGTTGATGCGTAGCGCGCCTCCTCTGATGCGTAGCGCGCCGCTGTAATTGCCCAATTTGCCCAATGAACTTTGAAATCGACTTGACAAGTATTCTCTTGAAGTGTTGAGAAGCAAATGAGTTACCAATGAGGAGGGAGGGGTTTTTATAGGCTCACTTTTGAATTTAATTTGCCCAAAACCCGCTTTATAATGTTTTTGAAATGGCACTTTTTTGAATTAATTGCTGCTGACTTCCGGTTTCCTTTTTTCAAAATAAATTGGTTGAAATGATGATTTCTCTTGAAAAATTTTGCAGGGATAGCTTCTGAGATGTCTTGGAAAAGGAGAGCAAAGCTGCATGCCAACTTTTGGAGAATTTGAACTCTTTACAAATTTTTACAAAAATGAGATAATGACCTTTGTCTTCAAAAACAGGGTTTTTGAAAACAAGGTAAAAATTAGCTGTACAATGATAAGAGTTATTAAAATGATGCTTTATGACGGACATCCCTCTGGCCTGCTGGTCCTTTATGACATCTCAAGACAAAGCTTGACTCAACCCTAGACCTAAGACCTTGAAACTTAAAGCAAGATGAATGACCCTTTGAGGACTTTATTTACTCAAGAAAACATGATCCAGCAGTGCCAAACGAGAGGGGAATAAAAGACATAAGCTTCTCCACCAGGGTTATGGCATGCCTAACGGGATGCAGCATGATCACACTGATGAGACACCTAATATTGAAATGCAAAGAATTTTGATCTCTGGTGGAGGGCTACTAAACCGACTCTAACATTATGGTCTCGCCATTTTTTATTTTCTGTATATTTTTTTTTAGAATTCATATGCAGGTAATTTTTGTATGGGATTAAAACCTACATTTGGTATCAGAGTTGTTTTGGCTTCAAGGGGACACCTTTGCTGCTGAGGGTTTTTTTTCTCGGGCCCGTGGTAGACCTTGTTCAGTGGGAGATCTACGAGATCAATTCTTGTGGTGAAAGAAGATGGCGAGCAATGGAAATATAGAGATCGATAAATTTAATGGTCAAAATTTTGAGTTGTGGAAACTCAAGATGGAAGATCTGCCGGTGGATAAAGATCAGTGGATCGCGGTAGATTCGAGTACAAAACCAACGACAATGTCAATTTAATACTGGGCGAAGTTGGATCGGAAGGCAAATAGCACACAATGGTTGTGTATCTGAGATTCAGTATTGTTGAATGTATCAGGGGAAGCTTCGGTGAAGGATTTGTGGGACAAGTTAGGGACTTTGTACCAATCTAAGTCTCTGGTGAATAAACTGTTCCTACGAAAAAAGTTGTATAACCTAAGGATGAAGGATGGAGACTCAGTGACAGAGCATCTGAATGCCTTTAATACTGTGGTAATCCAGTTGTTATCTGTTGATATAAAAAAATTATATGAAGACAAGTGCATCAGTTTCTTGTGTTCTCCACTAGATTCGTGGGATAGTCTGATTGTTGCAATAGGTAGCAATGTGATTGCCTTGCAGTTTAATGAAATAGTCTCATCCTTGTTGTTGGAAGAGATGAAAAGAAAAAATATGGAGGGACATAATGGCGATGCCTTATCTTTACGATGATAGTCCCAGAACAAGAAACAAAAATAAATCCTCGAGTGGGAGATCTAAATCTCCAGGAAAACTTGTAAAGGTGTGCTAGAAATGCAGAAAGGAAGGGAACTTCAGAAAGGAATGTAGATCTAAATCTCCTGAGAAAGGAAATGGATTTATGATACTCCTTCTAGAGAGGTGAAAACCACCTCAAATGAAGGGGGCAATGTGTACTTGGCTTCTTCTTCAAGTACACATGTAGATCATAAGGCATGGTTGATTGAATCAGGTTGATCCTTTCACTTCACTCCCCACAAGGAGTGGTTCTGCGAGTATGATAAATATGATGGTGGTGATGTCTTCTTAGGGGATGACAGGAAGGTTAGAATCATCGATTGTGGAAAATTCAAGTTGAAGTTGCAAGGTGGAAGGATTAGAACACTTCCGGGTGTTTTTCATATTCCTGCATTGGCCAGAAATCTGATTTCTATAAGCAAGTTGGATGATGCGGGTGTAAAAACAGTGTTCGAGAAAGATACCTACAAGATGGTTAAGGTAGCATTGGTATTGATGCGGGGAGTTCGGATTGGAACTCTCTACAAGCTTTAAGGTAGCACAGTTATTGATGGGTGTAACAGTTCTGTGGTTCCTGAAAGTGGAGCAGAAAATTTAGTGGTCTTTGGAGAAAAACCATGCTATGGAATCAAAGGCTTGGACATATTGGAGAGAAGGGCCTTTGAATACTTCATGGTAATTTTATGATAGAAGGTATGTCTAATTTCTCTCTGGATTTTGATTTATGTGAAAATTGTGTATATGGGAAGCAGAATTGGGTGAGTTTCCCCTCTGGTACTAAGAAGGCGAAATTGATATTAGAGCGTGTGCATAGTGATGTGTTTGGACCTGTGTTGGTTCCATCATTGGGTAATTCTGTGTACTATGTATCATTTATAGATGACTTCTTAAGGAATACATGCATATATTTCCTTAGGAAGAAATCTGAAGTCTTTGACAGGTTTAAAGAATTTAAGGCTCTGGTGGAAAACCAGACAGAGATAAAGGTGCTGAGGACAGATAATGGTGGAGAGTTTTGCAAGAAATAATTTGAAGAGTTTTGTAAAAAGTGTGGTATAGCACGGAAGAAGGCTACTCCATACACACCTCAACAAAATGGAGTTGCAAAAAGAATGAATAAGACGTTGATGGAAAAAGCAAAAAACATGCTCAATGGTGTCGGGTTAGGACAATAATTCTGGGTAGAGGTGGTGGAGACTGCATGTTACCTGGTCAACATATCACCTTCATCAGCATTGGAGGATAAGACTCCACAAGAGGTATGGACTGATAAGAAACCCTCTCTTTCACATATGAGGGTATTTGAATGTGATGCATATGTACATGTTCCAAAGGAGAAAAGAACCAAGCTGGATAGTAAATTTGAAAGGTGCATATTTATTGGGTATAAGGATGGTGTTGAGCTAATTTGTGGTCCTAAATTAACACAAGTATTTCTTATCAATCCGGGTTGTTTATGCTTTGAGGCAAGTTCACTATATGTGAAGATCAGATATAACCAAACCTTGAAAGATAAGTTATTCAAAAGCTAAAAGTAGTACATCTTATAACTCTAATTCAATCAGCCTAAAAAGAGAGAAATATTGAAAGGGTTCTTGACCTCAAGAAGTCCACCTTCACCTCAATTATCACTTAATGAATCAGAGATCGAAACCAAAAGCTTAAGATGGATAAATTATTAATGAAATAAGCTCTTAACTTAAGAGACACATAATATATTCCATCATAATTCATTCATCTCAATATCCAAATCTTAATGAAAATAAAACTACTTGCATGCAAACAAAAGAAACTAGTTTTGATTCATCATTTTAGCAGAAGGGATGCCCAACTTGAACACCTGTTTTTCCAACCCAATAAAGTGATGAATAAGCTATTAACCAATGAAATCAATCACTATGCATGAACCATAAAGCAAACTGAAATAAAGCTTTGAAAAACTAGTGCTACAATCAACCAGATTACAAGGAAATAAAACTAGTTAACAAGGAAGTGTACTTAGCTTGGAATGGGGGCCCTCCACCCTTGCCTTGCACACTTTGAGAGGTGATATCAGAAGCTTAAATCAGTCACACATCCATATCATTTCACAGCAAAATAATAATAACACAAGTCTTCAAATTAACTCCTCAATCCAAAGATGTCACAGCATAGAAGTATATCACAAAATCAATACATAAGCCATCAAAGTTTTGGCTTTAAATAAGAAGTTTCATGAACAAACTGATATATATTCACTCAAATAAACCCATCTACTCTCATCCACCTATCCAAGTCGAATTCATTATCCCCATCCCAAGAAAGATGACCATTCCTATGAAATCTCAAAACTGCCCTATTTCTATGGGATTCCTGCATGACTAGTCATGGTTGACTAGCACCAAATGGGCCTAATAAAGCTTGTTCTGTTCGAACTAAGCATTGCTGGCTTAGTCCTAGTTCCCAAGCTGTCCATCCATGCATTCCATTCGTGCCCAAGTGTCCTGCAACCATATCAACCATAGAGCTATTACGGGAATTTCTGAATCTGCCAATTTTGCACTAAAAACCAAATTTTCATAAAAACTTTAGAAATTGAAAAATTAAAATTAAATACCTGAATGGATATCAAATATACATCAAAATGGGATAAATGAAGGGAAAATGGATGGAAAATAGATGGATAAGTAAGTTTCTTTGAGCAAAAATAAGACCAAAACTAAGGCCCAACATCTCTCCCTTGCTTATCATCAAGCATGTCCCCATGCTTTCTTGCTCCTCTTTGACCTTCGCCTTTCTGTAGTAGATGTTGTACCTGTAGATGCTTCCTGTTGTGCTGCCCTGGCCAAACAATCCAGACCTGTATCATGTCTCTCCCTAAACAAAGCTGCTTTGACCTTTTGTTTTTCATATTTTGCCTGCCACATGTTCTTTTCCTTTAGCCATTTAAATGCTTGCTTAGAAAGTAGATCATTTTTCCTTTTCAGCCTCCCCAATTCTTCATTCAGTTTCTCATTTGCCTTGACCAATTTAGCATTATCTTTCTTATTTGCCTTGTTTTCTTCTTTTAATTGCTTCTCTAAGATTTTGCTAATTTCCAATTGGTCAGTTAAATCCCTGATTCTTCCTAAATTAAGTTCTCTCTCAAAATCTTGTGTTGTTTTCATTAGTGATGCTGCTGCTGCATCATCATATGAAGAATCCTTCTCAAATGCTTCTTGTGCAATATCATTCTCTACTTGTTGTCTTGGGGAATATGTTTCTACTTCCTTCTCTAAATCAATGGGACTCTTATTCCTAAATCGCCTAGGAATAGACATAACAGATGTTTCATTTTCTTGCATGGCCATGCTGTTCTGTTGTTTGGCTCTTGTTCTAGGATACAAGGGTGAGTTCATCAATCTTCTGTTTTCCTGCTCTGTTTTATCCTGTACCTCATTAACCTGTTTAATGAATTGATTTTTAGACATGAATTCTCGCCACACTATGCCCTGTGATCTCACCTGATACTCAACTAAGATTTTGATTAATCCTTGGTGGTATATCTGTCCTGCTTTAGGCCTGTGTTCATGTTTGACTGTTTCAATCATTCTCAAAAGGCTCCTATATAGGAAATAAGGCAAGTTAATCCTATCCTCCCCTTTTATATGCTACAGAAGTCTGACATGATACAAGTGAGCCATGCTATACCCCCTATCACAGGTCAAAAAAATTTGGATAACCAAAACCAACTCACCCCATGGTTCATTAAACCATTCCCTGGGTATCCCTTTTGTTCTGTCAAATGTCCATTTCCGGTTCTTCTCAAGAAAGAAAGTCCAAGCTTTCTCCTTGAAGTGCAGGCCTTTGTAATACTTCTCACCTATCATGGGCAGATCTAAAGCTTGGGAAAGATATTCCTGGGTTACAGGAATAATGACATCTCCCACCCGTGTCTGGTCTTGATTGAAATTGTTTATAAAATCCCTGGTTATTTGTTCAGAGTGGCCATCAAATTTTTGTAGGAAACTTATCATCCCTGCTTGGTAAAGTTTTTCTATAGTTTCCTTCCCCCAACTCTCTATCTGGAATTTTGGCTCTACTCTGACTGACATTGCTTCTGTAAACCAATGAATGAATTCCTCTGTTGTTACTAATTTCATTTTGAAAGAAAGATATAATTATTTGTTTGATTTCAAAATGAAATTTTTGAAGGCAAAGAACCTTACCTTCCTCTTTTCAATCAACTCAATTCACCTCTGTTTGACTCTGCCCTCAGCAACAGTACTGTTTTAATCCCTGTTCAATGCAAACAAATGCCTGTATCCCCTGTCAATATGCTGCTCTCTGTTTTTGAAAACAAAAATACATATACAAACAATGTTTATACATGCTCCTAGCCTTATTTTGTTTACCAAAATTCAAATGATTGTTTACTATGTATGTTTAACCAGGAAAACTGTGTAGTGCACATACATATGGCTCTCGGCCTAACCCAAATTTTTTATTTTTTTATTTTTTTAACTTTTGACTGATCAACAAAAATTTTGACTGTGTAGTGCGCCAAAATTATGCACACGGCCTTAATTACCAAATCAAATACTAAAACTACACTCAGTTGCAACAGAACTATGAGCACGAAGGCACTTAGCCTTAGCATGGCAAATAGAGGGCTATACACATACGCTCAGCCTCTAAACACAAATGAACACGGCGCATTTGGCTACATTATAGCACTTGGAAATTGGAATCATGCTTGCGGCCTCATCATAAAAAAAATTTGCAAATACTCCTGGCCATAAAAATTTGCAAAACACAACTCTCGGCCCATCAAAATTTTTACAAAAACTGCTCTCGGCTGTCTCATAAAAACTTTAAAAACTCTCGGCCTCAAAACAAAAACAAATAATAGCGCATTCAAATGAATTTTTAAATGGCTTCGACATTCAATCCTTCAATCAGAAATTACACATGGCATTATGCATTCAATCCTTAAGCATATCAATCCCCTGTTTTGGTGTAAATGAAAACAACAGTGCGCAGCAAGGGTTATGGATGCATGTTGTTTTGACTGTTTGTTTTGCTGTTTAAATCGGCGCACAATCAATTAACTGTGTGACAATAACAAATGCAGTGCGCATTCTACAGCGCTTCACATTGCCATTCACCGCCATTCAATATAACATGCAATAACAACTGAACTGTCGTGCCTCCTTAGTTCATGGATTTCATTATTGACACGGCACGCCATAACAACTCCACATACAATGCCAAAATCTAACGTGTTGACCATGCAATACATTCGCATTTAAGTGAGACGTGATCCACTAAGAGTTCATACCAACATTCACGCAGCAAATCAACGAGTTGGAGGCTACAATTTCGGCTTACCTTAGATCACCGAGCACTTGGAGGGATATCGGGCGCTCCAAATCTTGGTTTAACTGCTCAATTGACTGGTGGCAAGGCAAAGCAATCGTTACCATTAATAACTGATAGTTCCTAACTTTGATTCACTGTGTGCCGAGCTTTAAACAACTAACGCCTTACCTGATTGAATCCCTGAAAATCCGTTATCTCAGAACGTCAAACCCGGGACGATTTGCCTCTTTAAATTCACCCAACTCAGTTCACTCTTCTTTTCACTAGGCTGCAGCTTCAAACACCATTTCTCTGAGCTATGCGGCGATGAAGATTATGGTTTAAACGACGCAGAGGATTATTGTTTGAACAGCACAAGAGCTCGGTCAGTTCATGACCGTTTCAGGGCTGTACTGCGCTGTATATCCATTGGTGTTTTTTAAAATTCGTGGCTTACATGGCCGTCCTGTTGACCAGTCGCCCGACTGTGTCATGAGGATGGCCAAGTCATGGCTTGGTACGCATGATCCCTGCGCAGCATATCATCCAATGGATAAACGAATTGCCATGCCACCGTGTTAAGTTCGTACCTGTGTGCTGGCCGGTTGTCGTATGGGATTACTGTTTAATTCATTGCAATTGTTTTATCATCATATCCACCGCCGTATGCTTGCACTACTATATATTCACTGCTTGCTGTGTAATGATATGTACGCAATGATGTTTGGATACCATTTCCCACCGCAATGTTCTAATGTTTATTTGTTTACAGCCGTCCACCATATTCCATATACTTTGATGTATGAACCTTTGCTTATAACTATGTTATATTCCATATGTTGTGCGCGTTTATTTATGTGCAACATATATATACCTTATACCATATATCATATGCGCGTTTGGTAATAGAAATGACTTTAGCGCATTCACACACTTTTTCGAACTATGGTATATATGTTGGTATGATATAATAACCTTTGATTTCCATATAGCGCATAGGTTTATTGGCTTTGTATAACATAGTTTTATAATTTTAAAATGACCATTGGGGTCATGTTTAAAATTATTACCATCACTAATGCTCTGAGTTGCCTGAATTTGTATGTGCAGGTTGAAAGTTGTCCCAGTTTGGCCTTTTTAAGCTCGCAAAGAAAAATACTTAGGGGTAGTAGGGTTAATGAAAAGAGGGAATATGTATGGAAATGAAAGGGAATAGAGTTATAATGTATAAGGGTTATAGGAATATAGGATATAAATGATAATGAATATCCCCAGGTACTAATTTCAACTTAACAAAAACTAAAAATTTCTAAGAAAAAATTGAATTTTTAAAATACAAAATGACCACATATACTCCCCTGGATGATGGCTGTACAAGTAGGATGAAATCAATTGATCAAATGTTGTAGATGGATTCAAATGTAGACTTTATTGCTGCTCCTTGTTCTTCATGTTCTAATGCTTGAATTGATAATCAGGTCCCTCTGTAATGATTCATTGTTTCAGGTCCCTTTTTCTGCTTACAAAATATGCACATGTTGTGTTGACATTGGCAGGTCTTTCAGGTCCCTTGGCAATGATCAGGTCCCTCTATTGACAATACAAGCTTTGTTTATATTCCAGCGTTCCAGCTAAAGAGCTTGATGTTGGCAACTTGAGCTGTCCACTTAAAGAGCAAATGCAAGTCTCCCCCCTTGTCAAAGATATGACTTGTCCTCAAGTCATTGATTGGTGGAGTGTACCTGCAGTAAATGTATCTGAGAACAGTAGAACAAGTAGGAAGAATTCATAGAGTCCAAGTTGCCCTGGTTTTCCCCTATGAATTCGTGCTTGCAATGTGCCAGTTGCCTGGTTTTCACTTGCAAACAATTTATTTATTTTTATGTTTTTTTTTTTTGTTTTTTTTATATATTTTTCTCTCTCTCTTTTTTTTTATAGATTTTATTCAACTAGTAGACTGGAAGATGGCGAATCCTGCGCCATGAGTTCCAGTTCTGTGTCTTCGATCAGTTGTTTCATAAATGCTTCTTTACTGATAGGCCTATTATAAACTTTGAGCCTATGTCCATTCACTATAAATGAGGTGGAATCATGGTCGATTGTCTTGATCCTTACTGCTCCATTGTCAAAGATTTCGTCAATTTCATATGGGCCTAGCCAGTGTGTTGTGAACTTTGCTTTGAAGTCTTTGAATTTGGAGTCGAAAAGCAATGCCCAGTCTCCCTTGTGAAATGTCTTTGTTTTGATATATCTGTCGTGCCACTTCATTCTTTGTTGTTGCACTAATGTAGTATGTTCCATAGCTTGCTGACGATGCTCATCTAACTGATTCAGTTCCATGATCCGCTGCTGTTGTGCTTCTGTCAAGTCGAGTCCTAGTTCAGCTGCTAGTCTGTATGTATGTATCTGAAACTCTATAGGCAGTAGAGCCTCCTTCCCATATACTAACTGGTATGGACTGAAACCAGTTGTTGTTTTCCAAGTGATCCTATAGGCCCAGAGCGCATCTTTTAATTTTTCAGACCAGTCTTTTCTATTCATCTGTACTGTTTTTGTCATAATATTTTCTAGGACTTTATTTGTTGATTCGACTTGCCCATTTGCTTGTGGATGATATGGTGTAGATTTCCTATGCTTGATCTTGTATTTCTCCGTTAGATCTCGTACCAGCTTTGATGTAAACTGTGTTCCTTGATCTATTACAATTTGTCTAGGTACTCCATATCTGACAAAGATTTCTTCAAAAAGAAAGGTGACCACTGTATCTTCTGTTGCTCTGTTAACTGCTTTTGCTTCTGCCCATTTGGTTACATAGTTTGTACATACTAAGATGTACCTCTTCCCATTTGATGGTGGATTGATAGGTCCAACAAAGTCAAGTGCCCACTGCTCAAATGGTTCTATGAGAACCTGTGGCTTCAATGGCATTTCATCTGATGTTATTGGTCATCCTGTTCTCTGGCAGTTATCACATTGCTTGACATATTTCTTAGAGTCTCTGAAGATGGATGGCCAGTAATAGCCTAGTTGCAGCATTTTATACGCTGTTCGTTTATCTGCAAAATGGCCACCACAGGGTTCATCATGACATGCTCTTAAAATGTCTAATATTTCATCTTCTCGTACGCATTTTCTAATTATTAGGTCTGAACCAGTATAAAATAAATCACCATTGACCCATGTATATCTAGAGCTTGCTCTAACAATTTTGTGTTTTTGCTTTTTAGTGAATTGAGCTGGAAACCTTCCAGATGATAAATAGTTTGCAATATCTGCAAACCATGGTGTTTTGACTGTGATGGCAAACAGATGTTCATCTGGAAAGTTATCTACAACTGGATTTGGATCAGGGGGTGAGTGTATGCGGGACAGAAAGTCAGCCACTTGATTTTCTTTTCCTGGTCGATCTTGTATTGTGATATTAAATTCTTGCAGTAACAGTAACCATCTTGTTATTCGTCCATTGGTGATGGGTTTATTCATCAAGTATTTGATTGTTGAATGATCAGTATGAATGAAAACTTGATATCCTGTTATATAGTGCCGGAATTTATTTACTGCATGTATAACAGCTAACATTTCTCTTTCTGTGACTGTGTAGTTCATTTCTGCAGGTGTTAGATTTTTGCTTATGAAGTATATTGCATAAGTGAACAAGTTCTCTTTCTGTCCAAGAGAGGCACCTATCGCGGTATCAGATGCATCAGTTGAGATATGAAATGGTAAAGTTTGGTCCACGAAGAATGGGGGCAACTGACAATTTCTCTTTCAGAATTTGAAATACATTTTGACAATCATTTGTCCAGTGAAATTCAATATCTTTTGCTAATAGTTTGAACAGAGGTTGGGCTATTTTACTAAAGTTTTCAATAAATCGTCTATAATAGCCTGCATAGCCTAAGAAACTTCTAACCTCTTTCTGTGTTGTAGGAGGCATTAAGTTCACTAAGACTTGGATCTTGGTTGGATCCACCTTTATTCCTGAAGCAGAAATGTGGTGTCCCAGAACTATTCCTTCTGTCAACATCATATAGCATTTCTCATTGCTTAATGACAAATTTGTTTCAATGCATCGTTTCAAAACTTTCTCAAGGTTGTTTAAACAATCATTGTATGTGTTCCCGTAAACTGTGAAGTCATCCATATAGATCTCTACACATTCATGAATTAGATTAGCAAATATTGCAAGTACTGCTCGTTGGAAAGTTGCAGGTGCATTGCATAGACCAAATGGCAAAACATTATATGCATAGGTTCCCCATGGGCAAGTAAATGTTGTCTTGTCTTGGTCTTCTTCTGCTATTCTTATCTGGTTGTATCCACTAAACCCATCTAAGAAGGAGAAAAATTTCTTGCCAGCTAATGAGTCTAACACTTGGTCAATGAAAGGTAGAGGAAAATGATCTTTGAGTGTAGCTTTGTTTAATTCCCGGTAGTCTACACATACCCTCCATTTTCCATTTTTCTTTGGCACAATAACCAGTGGAGAAACCCATTGACTATCTGAAATAGGATAGATGAATCCAACTTGTAACAATTTTTGCAGTTCTTCTTTCACTATTTCCTTCATCATGGGATTCATTCGTCTTTGAGGTTGTCTTACAGGTTTAAGTTGGTCATCTGTATAGATGTGGTGGATACATGTGCTAGGATGAATTCCTTGCATATCAGTATAATCCCAGGCAAAAGCTTTTGAATATTTCTGTAATAGTGCAATTACCTCTTGCTCTTGTGCTGATTGCAATTGATTTCCAATGTTTAATTGTTTTCCAGGATATACCTCAATTGTTTTTGTTGTAGGATTGGAGATTGTGTTTACAGGAAAGATATCTATAAAAGATTTCCGCAAAGTTTGAACAGTACAAGTTTCCTGAAAACATTGATTCAAAAGTTTATTTGCAGCTTCATATTGGGCTTCTCTAAGCTGCTCTGAGATACTTGGTTCTGAGATAAAAAGGTCCATTAAATCTTCATTCTCTTCTTCTTCTCTAAAATCAAAGAATTGATTTATACTTAAAACTGATTTTGGTTGCTGCTTTTCTTGAGTTTCAAGTATTGATTCTAAAGAAGTGGATTGTGCAGGTGAATAAAGAGTGATATGTTTCCTTTCATCTCCATGTGAAATAATCATGCTTCCAGATCTGCATCCTATGAAGGCATCAGCAGTGGCTAACCATGGTCTGCCTAAGATTAGAGGATGTCCTCCCAAGTTTGTCTTTGGTTGCAAGATCAGGAAGTCAATAGGATACTCCCATGAATCCAAGGAGACTATGATATCTTCTAATATTCCTTCAGGAACAACTTTAGATCTATCTGCTAGTTCCAAGATTGTAGAAGTTGATCTAATGTTGTTTAATTACAAAGTTTTCATTGTCTCCATTGTCATTACGTTTATAGCTGCTCCCAAGTCTATTAATGCATTTGGTATTGAGAAATTATTTATTGATATGGTAACCATTGGGATACCATGATCAATATATTTTTCTACTATGGTTTGTGTAGACATGAGGCTTGCTAATTTACCAATGACTTGGATTGTAGTAGGATCCTTTTTCTTTTTCTTTGATTTCTGGATGCACAATTCCTTTATTGTTTTAGCATATATTGGTATTTCTTTAATTGCCTTCAACAAAGGAATTTTTACGTAAGCATTTTTTAACTCATCTAAGATATCAAATTCAGGAAGGATTATTTGGTTTTGTTGTTCCACTAACCTTTCAGGATAAGGTGGTGTTTGTGTTGTAACATTTGTTCCTTTCTGATTTTGTACCTCAGTTTGTGATGTTTCAGGTGATTCTCCTTGTTCAGTTGGTTCTTCTATAATTGGAGGAGAATCCTTTTTAAGCACTTTCCCAGACCTTAGATGGACATCATTAAGAGGAAGGATCGAATATGTAGGAAAACATGCTGCTTCCTCCACAGTGTATGCAGATTTGTCCACCTTATTATTTGGATTGGCCATTGGTTGGGCTGGTAGTTGAGTTGGTCTGGGTTGATTTGTAGGTAGCTGTAATTGTTGTGGTTGGGTCAACAACGATGGTGGATTCTGTTGTGGAAATGGGATGGATTGCGGATATACAGAATGTTGTTGTTGAAAGGGTATGGATTGCAGATATTGTGGATATGCAAATGGTTGTTGGTATTGTTGCTGGTATTGTTGTTGATACTGTTGAGGTTGTTGGTTTCCATAACCATATCCTCTCCAACCTTGTGCAAGTTGTTGTGAATATTGTTGTGGAGGCCAAGCTTGCCATGGCATTGGAGGGGTCCAAGGATTATAAGGTGGATAGGAATAATTTTGTTGAGGGAATTGTGGCTGATTTGGTTGAGGCATCCTAGGTTGCCATGGTCTTCGTGGTGCAACATAATAGAAACCTTCTGTCCCTGGCACTTCTTCCATTGAGTTCATTTGTAACTCTTTCAATTTTACACAATTCTCTGTGGAATGATTGCCTGTACAAAGACCACAAACCTGAATACTATCCAAAGGACATTCTCTCAAAGGATGTTTCTTTTTACATTTGGAACAAAAGATTGCTAAAGCTTGTTCTTGTTCTTCTTTCTTCTTGTTTGCCTTTAGCACATCCACTTGTGTCCCTAATGTACTCAAGAGATCTGTTTTGAAATTTTCCAATAGACTTCCTATTTCAGCTCTTGTTATCCCTCCTGCAGCTGACTTTGCTGCTTTTGAACTCACTTCCCTTCTTCCGGTTTTTGATCTTCCTCTAGAATATTTCTGACATAACTCGACAATTTCATCGAATGGAAGGTTTGAAATATCTCCTTTACCCATCACATTCAAAATGTCAAGGTATTCATCCCTTACACCTTTGAGAAAGATTGTGCGAACAGTTTCTTGAGTTAGAGAATGTTGTTTAGATTTCTGAAGATTATATGTGAATCTTTCCAAATATTCTTCTAAAATTTCATCTTCTTGTTGTGTCATTCTAAAAACATCTTCCTTTGAATCTCTAGATCTACAATAAGCTTGATATTTCTTAAGGAAGACAGTTCGCATATCATCCCAAGAGGCTATTGTTTGTTCTCCTAAACCCATAAACCATTTTAAAGCTGCTGCTTTTAATGTTGCAGGGAAAAGACGAAGTTTATGAATGTCATCAGTATATCCGTATGTTCTACATAGGATATCAAATTCAAACATAAATGCATCAGGATCTTCTGTAGACATTCCATAGAAGTTTGGCAATACAGAAGGTGGAATATTTTTCATTTTTACTTCTTCTCCCAATATTGCACTTGTATCTACTATCGGAAAACCAAAAGTAGTTTCTTGGTCAAGTCCATCTTCTTGTCTTTTCCGGTCGTTTTCTAGCTTCCTATCATTTTCTTGTTTTGCCTCTTCCTCTCTCTTTCTTCTCCATTCTCTCTGTTGTCTTTCATATTCAGCCCTTTGTTGTTCAGGAGTGAGAATAACAGATCCATGTCCCTCTTCTGCCATTGTTTGATTTATTTCAATTTCAAGTGGAATTTCAAGTTGTTGGAAGATAGGAGGATCGATGGATGGAAATCCAAGTTGTTTTCCTTTTTGTTTTTGTTTTCCGGAAGTGGAGAATTGTTTTTGTTTTGCTTCCCAAGCTAACAAAGTTTGCCTTTCAATCAAGGTTAATCTTTGGCCAGTTCTTTGCTTTTCTACCAACTCCTCAATTGTTGGATTACCAGTAACTGGAGTGTGTGATGATCCTATTTCTACTTGTGGGGGGTTTTTGATAAATCTACCTTGAGGATCTCTATATCTAGGCATAAAGAAACATAACTTAAATGGAATGTAACTAATGTTTTTGTGGTTTTGAAATTTATCTTTCTATTGACTATGCCGATATTTGCCTCCCCGGCAACGGCGCCAAAATGTTGAGCTAATTTGTGGTCCTAAATTAACACAATTATTTCTTATCAATCCGGGTTGTTTATGCTTTGAGGCAAGTTCACTATATGTGAAGATCAGATATAACCAAACCTTGAAAGATAAGTTATTCAAAAGCTAAAAGTAGTACATCTTATAACTCTAATTCAATCAGCTTAAAAAGAGAGAAATATTGAAAGGGTTCTTGACCTCAAGAAGTCCACCTTCACCTCAATTATCACTTAATGAATCAGAGATCGAAACCAAAAGCTTAATATGGATAAATTATTAATGAAATAAGCTCTTAACTTAAGAGACACATAATATATTCCATCATAATTCATTCATCTCAATATCCAAATCTTAATGAAAATAAAACTACTTGCATGCAAACAAAAGAAACTAGTTTTGATTCATCATTTTAGCAGAAGGGATGCCCAACTTGAACACCTGTTTTTCCAACTCAATAAAGTGATGAATAAGCTATTAACCAATGAAATCAATCACTATGCATGAACCATAAAGCAAACTGAAATAAAGCTTTGAAAAACTAGTGCTACAATCAACCAGATTACAAGGAAATAAAACTAGTTAACAAGGAAGTGTACTTAGCTTGGAATGGGGGCCTTCCACCCTTACCTTGCACACTTTGAGAGGTGATATCAGAAGCTTAAATCAGTCACACATCCATAGCATTGCACATCAAAATAATAATAACACAAGTCTTCAAATTAACTCCTCAATCCAAAGATGTCACAGCATAGAAGTATATCACAAAATCAATACATAAGCCATCAAAGTTTTGGCTTTAAATAAGAAGTCTCATGAACAAACTGATCTATATTCACTCAAACAAACCCATCTACTCTCATCCACCTATCCAAGTCAAATTCATTATCCCCATCCCAAGAAAGATGACCATTCCTATGAAATCTCAAAACTGCCCTATTTCTATGGGATTCCTGCATGACTAGTCATGGTTGACAAGCACCAAATGGGCCTAATAAAGCTTGTTCTGTTCGAACTAAGCATTGCTGGCTTAGTCTTAGTTCCCAAGCTGTCCATCCATGCATTCCATTCGTGCCCAAGTGTCCTGCAACCATATCAACCATAGAGCTATTACGGGAATTTCTAAATCTGCCAATTTTGCACTAAAAACCAAATTTTCATAAAAACTTTAGAAATTGAAAAATTAAAATTAAATACCTGAATGGATATCAAATATACATCAAAATGGGATAAATGAAGGGAAAATGGATGGAAAATAGATGTATAAGTAAGTTTCTTTGAGCAAAAATAAGACCAAAACTAAGGCCCAACAGATGGTTTAAAAGGTTATAAGCTTTGGAACCCAGAAACAAGGTTGTGTACAATTGTGATGTGGTGTTTAGAGAGGTGAAAGATGTTATTAAACATGAAGACCTACCAAAGGAACCTGAGAAGATAGAGTTTTAGCTAAAAGAGGAGGAATTAGACTCTACAACAAAGAGGAATTAGAAGATGAAGAGCCACAAACTCCAGTTGTGAGAAGATCAGTTCAAGAAAGAAGGCAACAAGAAAGGTATAGCCTAGTTGCTTTTTGTTCAATTTTTCTTTATATATTATCGATGATGATCCCATAACTGTCAGTGAAGCAGTAGATTCAGAGGATGGAAAACTCTGGAAAGAGGCCATGGTTGATGAAATAGAATCTTTGCACAAAAATGAGGCTTGGGATCTGGGGGAGTTGCCAGCTGCAAGGAAACCCATTGGCAGCAAATGGGTGTTTAAAAAGAAGATGAATGTAGAAGGCAAGGTGGAGAAATATAAAGCTCGATTGGTAGCAAAAGGTTATTCCCAGGTGTCATGAATTGATTTTGGTGATATTTTTTCTCCTATTGCCAAGGGATCTTATACTATATTACTTTTATCTATTTCTGCTACTTTTGATTTTGAGGTAGAACAGATGGATTTGAAGACAACATTTCTTCACCGGGATCTGGAAGAAGAGATCTACATGAAGAAACCTGAAGGCTTTACGGTGACGGATAAGAAAGAACTAGTATGCAGGTTTAAAAAGTCTCTGTAAACAGTCACCAAGGATGTGGTATCAGAAATTTGATACATATACACGGGGACTTGGCTTCACCAGAAGCAAAGCAGATCACTGTGTGTATTTTAAATTATTTGGTGATCGTTTTATTTATTTGGTCTTGTATATGGATGATATGTTGTTGATTGGAAATAACAAAGAAATGATCCAGGAATCAAAGGCCTAATTGTCCTCCAAATTCTACATGAAAGATCTTGGTGCTGCAAACTATATTTTGGGCATGGAAATTAAACGAGATTGGGCAAAAAGAAATCTTTGGTTAAACCAGAGGAAGTATGTCGAGACAATATTGCAGAGGTTTAATATGCAGGATAGTAAATCGGTGAAGGTTCCTATTCTTGTCGGTGTAAATTTATCTATTGAACAGTGTCCCAAGACATAAGAAGAGGAATATGACATGTCTCGTGTTCCATTTGCAAGTGTAGTCAGTAGCCTGATGTATGCAATGGTATGTACTAGACCGACATTGCACATGCAGTGGGAGTATTGAACAGGTTTATGTCAAAACTAGGGAAGGAGCATTGGGAAACAATGAAGTGGGTTTTCAGGTATTTGCGTGGCACTAGTGATTATGATATGTGCTACCAAGGAAGACCAGAATTGGATAGAGTTTTGGACATCTGTGCATTTGTTGATGTAGACTAGGCCGGAGATATAGATCAAAGAAGATCTACAAGTGGGTATGTGTTTAAACTGTTTGGAAGTGGAGTCAGTTGGATGAGTAAGAGACAGTATGTAGTGGCACTTTCAACTACAGAGGAAGAATACATGGCATTCAATCATGCAAGCGATGAAGTAGTTTGGTTGCAGAGATTGTGTTCAAGTACGGGGTTAGTACACCAAGCTATAAGGATAGACTGTGACAACCAAAGTGCAATTCTCTTGGCAAAGAACCCTGCTTATTATTCAAACACAAAGCACACTGATGTTTAGTATCACTTTGTGAGGGATATGGTTGAGAACAAAAAGGTGTTGGTGGTAAAGGTGGACACTTTGTGTTAGACAATTATATATTATAGAGCAATGAAACACATAAGATATTGCAAAAATATAAACACAAAAAACGCATAAAACAAGAGAGACACAGATATACGTGTTTCACCCAGTTTGGGCTACGTCCACGGAGAAACAACCAATCCTTCTTTTTATATTATCTAGCAAACTGAAGAGATACAACCTACAGTAGATCCGCTGTAATTCCCTTTTCGCTCTCATTCTCCTCTCTTTTCCTCACTTAGAATACCGATTGTTGGAGAGGTAAATCCCCTCTGCGGACAGAGGCGATCCCCACTAGCCCAAAATGGGTCTAGCAACAATCAAACAATGCTATCACGCAAGTTCCTAATTGCAAATTAAAGGTGGATTATGAGAACCTACTTGGATTCCAACGCTAGTGTTGTAAAAGAGTCGACACTCCCGTTCCTTTGCCCCGGACGGTCACGATCCTCACGATCTCCGTGAATGGACACCTCCACATGCAAAGAACGACACAAATACAAGCATAAAATCCAATAGATGCAATTATATATCGGTTAGAAAAGATATAAATCAAACATCATCACAATGAACAACAAGAGCGGAACCATAATGATAGTCATCTATTATTGATAATCAACAAAGGTGAATACAACCATAGTTCTGACGTCAAATCCTCCTTTGGCTGGGTGATCAACTACATATGTCTTGCAAAGCTTGTCGGGATTGGGAACAAGCCTCTCTCTCTTTGATTATGAATGCAAAGAAGACTCTTACAGCAATCTCTCAAACTTCTGAAAGTATAATTTTCCCTATGCTCGAACTAGCTTGTCAAAGGCAATGGAACAAGCTTTTATAGATGGAGGAGAAGGAGATACGATGAACCAAGACATCCATGGGATTGGCATTATCCTCAAAAAGCTATTATGGATAGAGGAAATGGAGATACAATGAATCAGGACATCCATGGGATTGGCATTATCCTTAAAAAGCTTCATGAGTCGAAAGGAAAAAACCTTCGCGCGTGCGTTTGTTAAAAATCTTTTCCAAACTCGGTTGGCACGGGTATAGTGCTGAGACAGAGCGCCAACTGGCGCACCCTCTTTGTAAGATTTCCCCCATTGGCGCAGGTAATACACTGTGGATATGCGCTAATGGAAAAAGGGGACTTTTTAAGGATATTCTGCAGGAGATGTCTTTAGGGCATATGAAGTCCATACTTAGGGGAACAAAATGCAAGTGTTTTCAAGTTATGTCACTTCTCACAGGTCCCAGAATGAGTCCTCCAAAGTGCGGGAAAGGGGTAACAGGGACGGTGACAAATGGTGACAAATTACTGTGTAACACCGATATACATAGATGCCATACAATTTCCTCATATATAGCGAGGGGTTGCCTTCTAGGGAAAAAAAACCCTAAATTAAACATAACTTCTACCGTCAGATCTCTGTCTAATGAACGGCCCAGATTGACTACGAAATTACAACATTTTACAAGGCAATTTTACATCTATTCTTAGCTTCAGGGGCGCTGCTCCCAATCCCCCGCCAGGGAGGGGCTCCCAAAGGTAGCAACCGCTCCCCCCTAGACCCCCCCTGCAACAAATATTTTATGAGCGGCAATTACGAACTGGGGTCCAATGCGGCGATACCTTTAAATACAAAAAATAATCAAGGTCCACACCCAACAATCTCCCACTTGGAGACTGATTATAGAAACTCTACCGCTGCTTCATTTGCTGGACAATGACTCCACTTTGGACCTGACTGTTTCTCATCTTCTTCATCATACTTGAAGACCAATTGAAACTGAGCAAATTCTCAGTTGCTTCCTAGTTACAACTTTTGTTAACATATCTACAAGATTCTGGCTAGTGTATATCTTTTCCAGCGTCAACTGTCCATCTTCCAACGTTGACCGTATGAAATGGTACTTGAGTTGTATATGTTTAGTCTTAGAATGATATGCAGAGTTATTTGCAAGATGTATGGCACTCTGGCTATCACTGTATAACTTGCCCAACTCATGCTTCTTACCCAATTCATCCAGAAACCTTTGTAACCAAATCATTTCTTTACTAGCCTCTGTAGCAGCAACATACTCTGCTTCTCTTGTTGAGAGTGCAACAACATTTTGCAGTTTTGAGACCCAATTTACAGTTGTTCCACCTACAATAAACACATACCCTGTTGTGCTTCTCCTGTTATCTTTATCACCTGCCATATCTGCATCAACATATCCCTATAGAGCAATGTTTGAACCATCAAAGCATAATGCTTGATTTGTGGTACCTCTCAAATACCTGAGAATCCACTTCACCGCCATCCAATGTTCTTTCCCTGGATTGTTCATGTACCTACTTACAACTCCCATTGCATGTGCAATATCAAGCCTTATGCAGAACATTGCATACATTTAGCTTCCAACTGCTAATGCATATGGAACTTTAGACATATGAGCCATTTCTTTTTGAGTCTTGGGACACTCCTCCTTACTTAATTTGAAATGGCTAGCCAAAGGTATACTAACTGGTTTTGCATTTTGCATATTAAACCTTTTCAACACCTTTTCTATGTACTCACTTTGAGACAATGTTAATTTGTGATTTTTCCTGTCTCTAGTTATTCTCATACCAAGGATTTGTTTTGCAACACCCAAATCCTTCATTGCAAATGAGTTTGCCAATTTTATTTTGACCACATTTATTTCCTGCATGTTAGAACCTACAATAAGCATGTCATCTATATACAATAACAATATAATATAACTGCCATCATTTTGCCTTTTGAGATAAACACAATGATCAGAGGGACATCTAGTATAACCTTGTTCAGACATAAACCTGTCAAATTTTAGATACCATTGTCTTGGAGCCTGTTTTAAGCCATACAAGCTCTTCTTCAACCTGCGCACTAGTTTCTCCTTCCCTTTTACCTCATATCCTTGTGGCTGCTACATATATATCTCTTCCTCTAAATCCCCATGGAGAAAGGTTGTCTTTACATCTAACTGCTCAAGATGAAAATCTTCAGCTGCTACTAAACTTATAATAGTTTTGATTGAAGTCATTTTAACAACAGGAGAAAATATCTCATCAAAGTCTATACCCTTTTTCTGTGCAAACCCTTTCACCACAAGTCTAGCTTTATACCTTTTTCTACCTCCATCTTCTTCCTTCAACTTGTAAACCCATTTATTTTACAATGTTGTTTTAACTGCAGGAAACTTGACTAAGTCCCAAGTCTGGTTATGTGCTAAGGAGTCTATCTCTTCTTTCATGGCTTGCTCCCACTTCTTCCTAGTTTCTACCTGCACTGCTTCTTCATAACATTCTGGTTCACCAGAATCAGTCAACAATACATAATATAATGAAGAAGAGTATCATTCAGGGGGTCTACTTATCCTGGTAGATCTTCTAACACCACTTTCAGGTGTTTGAGGTGCTTGTTGCCATTATGGTTGTTTTTTTGGCTATTGATCATTATGATTTTCAGGCACCATCACTTTTCCTGTGATCTCGTCAAGCACTGTGTATTCTTTGTTTTCTTTTTCCTGTTTCTTTTCTTGTAGTTGATCCTTATACAAAACCTTTTCATTGAATATGACATCTCTGCTCCTAATGATTTTGTGTTTTTCATAATCATAAAAGCGATAACCAAAATCATTAACACCATATCCAATAAAGGTACATTTATTTGATTTTTCTTCAAGCTTTGTTCTATTTTCTTTATTAATGTGGACAAAGGCTTCACAACCAAAAGTCTTTAAAAAAGAGTAGTTTACCTTTTTACCTGTCCATGCCTCCTCTGGTATACCACCATCCAAGGAACTTGAAGGCCCTCTATTTATTAGATAAACAGCAGTATCTACAGCATCTGCCCAAAATTGTAAAGGCAATCCTGCATGCAATCTCATGCACCTTGCAAGCTCCATGATTGTCCTGTTCATCCTTTCTAACACACCATTTTCTTGTGGTGTTCCTGGAACTGTCTTCTCTCTACGAATTCCATTCTTTAAACAGTACCTATCAAACTCTGTGCTACAATATTCACCTCCATTGTCTGATCTGAGACACTTAAACCTTTTTCCTATCCCATTTTCAACCAAAGCTTTCCATTTCTTGGAAGTATCAAATACATCAAATTTATTTCGAATACAATAAATCCAAGTTTTCTAGTTGCATCATCAATAAAAGTAACATAATAAAAAGAGCCACTAAGAGATGATACCTAAGCAGGTCCCCATAAATCTGCATGCACAAGCTCTAATTGTTCGCTCTTCTTTTTTTTTCCCAACTCTAAGGAATCTGACTCTCTTCTGTTTTCCATAAACACAATTCTCACAGAATTTTAAATCAGCATGCTTCAAACCTAGCAATAAATTTCTTGAGTGAAGAATCTGCATCCCCTTCTCACTCGTGTGCTTGAGCCTATGATGTCACAATGTCGTATCTTCTCCTGTAGAGGTTAAAGCATTAACAGAATTGGAAATACCATTGCATAAATACAATCTAAAAAACCTTTCCTTCTTTCGCTATTACCGGGGATCCTTTAGTGACCTTCCAGGTTTTATCTATGAAAGGAGTTACGCAACCTTCACCTCCCAACTGCCCTGTTGAAATCAAATTTTTCTTCAGATCTGGAACATGCCTTACCTCCTTCAATAGCCACTGATTTCCATTTTGTTGTTTTATGAAAATTGTACCCATTCCAATGATTTTACAGGGTTTATCATCACCCAATCGAACTTGTCCAAAATATCCTTGAACATAATCATAAAAATGTTTCCTATCAGGTGTGGCATGGAATGAGGCCCTTGAATCTACCACCCAGGCATCAATAATATTTTCTAATGAAAGAATCAAAGCATCTTGCAACACATCACCTATTACATTCGCTTCATGATTATTTTCTTGTTGTGCGTCTCCTTCTTTTCCCTTTCGAAACTTGCAGTCTTTCTTCAGGGGTCCTTTCTTCCCGCATTTCCAGTACACTATCCCCGATTTGGACTTGGATCTGCCTTTTCTTGACTTACTTCGATACCCAGGGCTCTTTTCTATTTCCATTTTTCTTCCCCTAGTCTCTGCAGTCAAAGCATTTCTTGATGTCTCACCGAAGCTTTTCTGTTGCATTTCCTTGCTAAGGATTACACCGACAACATCATCAAACTTTAAAGTATTAGATCTAGAGACAGAGTTACTAATGGCCATAACTAAACCATTCCAACTTTCTGGAAATGAGCACAGAAATAACAGAGCCCTAACTTCATCATCAAAAGTTACCCCTACAGAACTTAACTGACTGGTAACTGTATTAAACTCATTTAAATGATCAGCAATAGATCCACCTTCTGACATCTTCATATTAAATAAACTCTTCATAAGAAATACCTTATTTGAGGTTGAGGATTTTTCATATAGTTTGACCAGTGTCGACATTAAACCCTCTGTTGATGTTTCCTTTGAAATATTAAACGCTACCGACACCGCTAGGCACAACCGTATTGTTCCAAGTGCTTTTCTGTCGAGAATATCCCATTCTCTATCTGTCATACTCATCTGCTTCTTTGTCTTTCTGCTCAATGGTTGGTACAGATCTCTCTGGTATAAATAATCTTCCATTTGCATCTTCCACAGTTGGTAGTTCTAGCTGTTAATTTTTTTGACCCTAAACCTACCATCTTCCGCCATTGCTCCCACTCGAACCAGGAACGCTTCTCTCCTGCGAGTTTATCAGCCAAAAAAGACCTTCGGCTTTGATACCAGTTGTTATATAATTATATATTACAAAGAAATGGAACACATAAAACACATAAAACAAGAGATACACAGATATACGTGGTTCACCCAATTTGGGCTACGTCCACGGAGAAACAACCAGTGCTTCTTTTTATATTATCCAGCAAACTTAAGAGATACAACCTACAGCAGATTCGTTGTAATTCCCTCTTCGCTCTCAATCTTGCAGAGATTGTGTTCAAGTATGGGGTTAGTACATCGAGCTATAAGGATAGACTGTGACAACTAAAGTGAAATTTTCTTGGCAAAGAACCCTGCTTACCATTCAAGGACAAAGCACATTGATGTTTAGTATCACTTTGTGAGGGATATGGTTGAGGACAAAAAGGTGTTGCTAGTAAAAGAGGACACTTTGAAGTATACTACAGATGTATTAAAAAAGGCTGTGAGCACTGAGAATTTCTCTTGGTGTAGAGAAACAATCGGCGTTGCAGGACTGGACCAATGACTAAGATATCTTGTGCCAACCCCCCCCCCCCCAGCGTCGTGGAAATAAAACAAGAAGTGGGAGAATGTTGGGTGTGTGTTATATTCTTTCCATGGCTAGCCCCACCCACCTGAAACTTGTGTGGTACCCGATGTTGATCATGTTGTTGCTTGTACTTGGCATAGGACTTTTCCAAGATGTCATGAACCTACTGGTGGATGTGCTATATGAGTTCAATAAACATGGTTTCTTTATCAACCTCTGATTGTACATGTGAGGATTTTTTCTGTGTAGTCGCATGAGGCATGGCGACATCAATCGGACACAATGGTTGAAATTCCAACCCCACTTGAAAGGGACAATGACGAGTCGAGCTATGGAGAGCTTCATTATAGCTGTGTTGCACATAGAGAAGGCTCTCATCCTAGGTTCGTGGGTGCTTGGAGTTGTACATGCAGAGTATGTGCATTATCATCCTATTGATGACCTTTGTCTAGCCATTAGTCTGAGGATGAAATGTAGTCGACTTGGTGAGCTTCGTTTCTAATAGTGTCCAGAGGCTCGACCAAAATGTGCTCAGGAACATGCTATCCTGATTTGATATAATGGTCTATGGGATCCCAAAATATACCCACACTCATTGAAATAAGTGTCTAGTAGTGTCCTATGTTGTGATACCTTTCTTGCAGGTTACCAATATAGCCATCTTCAAATAATTGTCCACGACCACAAATGCACAGTCATTACCCTGCTTGGTATAAGGGAGCCAAACAGATAGTCCATGGAGATGGATTCCCAAGGCTAGTTGGGAGTAGGTAGAGGAGTGTACAGGCCTTGCTTCTTAATTATTTTCTTGGTGATGGCACAAGCAGTGTAGGATCTGATATATTTTCCAACATCTTGTCGGATTTTTGGCCAATAAAAGTACTTCTATGGTAAGACCACAATTTTATCCACACTAAAGTGCCCTACAACTCGACTGTAGTTCACCTCCCAAATAAACTTTGCACGCTCACTTGAAGGAACACAAAGGTGGCCTAGGTAGCAAAATAATGTGTCCTAGATGTGGAAATCGAGAACTTACTTTCCATCCACTAGAATCTGATATGTAGTGGCGAACTCTAGATCATTTCTGTATAGTTGTAGCCATTCAGAGGTCTCCTTACCACAAGAGTTGAGAACAATAATCAATTATGCAACTAGGGGCCAACTGAGGCAATCTTAACATGATTGTTTCTACCCTTTTTGTATTTAATGTTAAAGTGGAATCGTTGCATATATGATCCAAAATGGATCTTGGATAGACTTCTAAGTCTAAAGTGTTCCTCACAGAGGAAAATGAAATTCCAACGATGCTCTTGGAAATAGTTCCATTACGTAGATCTTTTCATTTTGAATCTACTGAAACTTGAATGGACTAAAACGGACTTCGAACGAAGAAGATATCATAGAAAGAAGATTGCCTTTGTCCTTTGGAAAAGGAGGCATTTCTTCTAAAAATAGCATAAAAAGCCTCATATGCAAAAATCGTGTGAAAGGTTTAAAGGGCAGACCCGAAATATTATGTTTCGTAGCCTAAACCCTTATCAGATCCGTGAGATGTATCGGATCAGAGCGATGAAGGGATAAAGGCCTGGCAAGAGGACTAGGTGATTGTGATTAGGCGATATTGCGATTGCCGATGATCGAATCAGCGGATCGGCATTGGCGATGTACAGACCCCCTTGGCCGTAACGAATGCGATATTCGATAAAGCGATCCGTGGCGTGCAATCTCAGCCGTTAGATCGGGAAAAGAGATCAATGGTCAAGATTTAATCGACGGTCGGGAGATCGGCGATCCCTGATACAAAGGGTCGATGCGATAGCAATATGCGATGCGATATGGACCGTCCGATCGGAGAGCAAATCAACAGTCCAGGTTTTCATCGGTCGGGAGATTAGCGATCCCTGATACAAAGGGCCAATGCGATAGCGATATGCGATGCGATATGGACCGTCCAATCGGGGAGCAGATCAACAGTCCAAATTTAATTGGTGATTAGCGAACCCCGACATCAAGGCCAATGCGATTGCGATAGCAATATGCCGATAAGGGTCGGACTCGATGGGTTTATAGACCTGATTTCATAATTTTTGAAGTCCGGGAATTTGGATTTTTCAATGTATTCCCGTGTATTTGGGGTTTTGGCCAATCCACCTATGCGATGCAATATGTAACTAATGGCGGACCTGATAGGGTTTATAGGGGCGATTTAATGGAATTTGAAGTCCAGATTTCAATCCCAATAGTGTATTTTTCGGAAAATCTCTGTGTATTGGAATTTTTGTCCATCTTTGAGTTTTTGCCTGGAAAAAGGCTCTGATCCCTTTGTAACAGCTCTTGATCACTGTGCCACGTTGCAAGCGGGCATTTTGCAGACAATGATGTGTTTGGGAACGCGCAAAGCCACAGAGCCAAATGGCCAGTCAAAGAGACAGAGAGCAGAGAAGCCGCAGAGCCACAAAGGGATGATTACATGCAGAGAAATAGCTGGGGAAGCTGCAGGGCTGGAAAAATGACTCAAAGGAGTTAGAGAGCTCAATTGATGTGGTCGCTAAAGATTGTTGTAGCTGACGCACAGAGAGCTGGAGGTTGTCGAAGGAAAGTTGTTAGCTGAAAGAAAGCAAAATGCCAAAGAGCATGATTAACTGGAAGCAAAGCTGCTAAAGGTCGCTGGAAGGTTGCAAAAGGTCGCTTGGAGGTCGAGTGAACCATTGATGCACGTAGAGGCCGAGAGAGAGTTCAGAGAATCCAGAGCTGAGAGCCAGAGCTAGAGCCAGAGCCAAAGCCAAAAATCCGAGAGCTTCAGAGCCAGAGATGAGATGGTGTTCTAAGCCCATTGTGTTTTGTGTAAACCAGTGGAGTTGAGCGTGGATCTTGTAAAAGAACTGTTTCCATAATCCCAAAGAGCCTAGTCGAGTTAACTAGAGCTCAAGGAGACGTAGCCCAAGAGTTTTGGGTGAACTCCAAATTAATATCGATGTTATGTGTGTTGTTTTATTGTTGCATCTTGCTGCTATACGTGTGTTTCTTATTCGTTGCTTTACTTACTGTCATGTATTTTATACCAGCATAAGCAAGTGAAATTACAGCGCATAACGGTTTTAAAACAAATATAAGCATACACCTATGTTCAAGCACATTATTAATTCTGCATTGGTTAATCAATAAATCTTGGGAATATTTAAGCTTTGGAAGTGGGAGAACTTCTTGTAAGCTCACAAGAAGCCTTTCGTGCCCCATTTTCAAATCAAGTGGTATCAGAGCCTGAGATTGATTAACCCCACCTTCAAAGAAGGTTATATCAGAATGCTTGACTGACAGAGTAAAGATTTCTTGTCTGAAAGGTGTTTAAACAGTCAGAGGTTGATTGTACGCTTGTTTGCAGACTGACTATTGTTTGAGTTTGTAGAGGTGAAAGGAAAGTTATTGATAGCTCAGTCCAGGAAGGACAAGAAGGAAGAAGGACTGAAGGCATTCTTTTATCCCAAAGGACTTCAAAGCAATCCTTGAAGCAAAAGAGGTTTGTTGCAAAAGGTTGCTTAAATAAACTCTTTATTAATCTTGTTTGAAGTTATTTTGTTCATTGGCATAATGACAATTTCTACAAGTGTATCCTCAAATTCTTCCTTCATCACAAGACTCTTTGATGAAGACATGAAGCAAGACTTGTTCATCATGATGGACAAGATGAGAGAAATGTATGAGGATGGAAGGAAGAGCAGCATACTTAGAGAGCAGTCGAATTCCATGAAGGAAGAGAAGCAGTTGCTTTCCGACAAATTGCAGGAAATGGAGAGGCAACTTCATATTGCAAATATGAACCTGAAAAGGATGTATGAGTTGGAGTCACAGCTCCTTGTTTCCAAATAAGCCTTGGTCAAGTATCAACTTGAAGAAGAGGTAAACCATTCCAGTTTGTCTTCAAATTCTTCTAAGAATGCTTATATTGGTTCTCTTGAAAAACATACTAGAGGCATAGGTTCCAAGCTAATGTCCAAGATGGGATATGAAGGAAAAGGCTTGGGTAAACATGCACAAGGTATTGTTGCGCCAATAATGGTTGAGGAAAGGCCTAAGTATTTGGGTCTTGGCTATGGACAGTCTTATGGAAGAAGTTCCAAAGCTACCATGAAGACAATTGAAACAGTCCCAAGAAGGAGTTTCATTTCAGGTCCTCTACCTCAAAAGTGTGAAAATTGTATTCAAGAGGAATGCAATAGCTTGAAACATCATTTGCAGGATGTAGGTGTTCAGAAGCACACACTTGAACCAGAGAGTTGTGGAAACTCTAACAACCTTGAAGATATTGATGGTGTTCCAAAGGGAGCCACTTGTTCATTTGCTTCACCTCCTCATGAAGGTAATAAAGGTGAAAGAGAAAGGTATAAATCTGGTTCTAATCATATTCCTTTTGATTTTACAAAGCATGATAAATTTCCAATAGATATGGGAAAGTAATTGCATGTTCCTTTTGTGGTTTGGATAACCATAATGTTTCTAGATGTTGGAAGAGAATCGCCACATGCAAGAAACTTTTAAAGGAAAAGAAGCAAGAAGCCAAAGGTCCATTGGACAAGGAAAATCATGCTGTCAAGAGGATGCACATGTGTTGCACTTACTGCCATAAGCAAGGGCATCTTGCTGAAAAGTGTTGGACTCTGAATCCAGCAATGCTTCCACAAAAGCTGAAGAAAGTGGAAAGAGAAGATGGCAGAAATGGAAAGGCAGCTTCCATGGATGATGTGTTTTAGGATGATTCACATGTTGATGCTGATGTGTAGACAAGGGAAAGACCTTTGAAATTGATTGGTAAGAAATGGTTAAGAGTTTTTATCCGATTAATATTGCATGTCTATTGATGCATCTATTTGCATTTATTTGTTAATGGAATGCAAGTTGTAGGATTTTACCAAGAAGGTGAATAGAGAAGATGAGTAGGAGAGTCACTTTGTTGCTGCAACATTATATTTCATTTCAGCTTCGAAAGTACAATGTGATTAAGCGAAAGTTGAAGGATGAAATGCATGCATGAGAATGTTGTGCATGAACACAGGGATGCTGATGATTTCCTTGTTTTGAACATGTATGTGTAATTAACTTGCAGGGTTGATTGCTTTGACATGCATGTGATGCAATGTTGACTTGGGAGAAGTTAACTTGGTATCCAAGATGGAGATAATGATAAAGTGTTTCATCTTTTGAAAACGAGTCCTAAAGGTCTTTTTCTACATGCTTGACTTGAAGGGTAATTTGTTTTAAATGCATGTTTTGTGGCCTTGTTATTTAGTCCATCATTTGTATGCAAATGTAAGACATGGAGGTGTTCACAAGATGTGAAATCTGTTTCATTTGTTGAAACAGGAGTTTTAGGCCATCCAGTTGTTGTCTGTATTTCTATTGTTGTTAATAGTTGTTGTTGACAGCTTTTCAAACATGTACAAATGAAAATTTTGTGAAGCAGATGTAACTTCACATTTTTTTGAGCCATCTTGGATCAATGATCAAGGAAGAGAAGTTCAAACTACCTTCTGTGACCATCTCAGCATGAGTTCTGCATGAAGTCAAGAAGGAAGACATTTCTTCCGAGGAGGACCAACACATATAGGAAGGAAAGTGGTCAGAGACTTTGGTTCAGAGGCACTATGCAGAGGTAAGTGTATGGAGGCTAAAAGAAGAGGGTGAGGTACTCTCATTTACTATTCAGATCAATACATCATTCTTTTGGAGACCAAAAGTTCTTTAGTGGGAAGGCGTGAACCAAAATGGATCTTGGATAGACTTCTAAGTCTAAAGTGTTCCTCACAGAGGAAAATGGAAGTCCAAGGATGCTCTTGGAAATAGTCCTATTGCATAGATCTTTTCATTTGGAATCTATTACAACTTGAATGGGCTAAAACGGACATCGGACGAAGAAGTTATCGTAGAAAGAAGATTGCCTTTGTCCTTTGGAAAAGGAGGCATTTCTTCTAAAAATGGCATAAAATGTCTTATATGCAAAAATCATGTGTGAAAGGTTTAAAGGGTGGACCCGAAATATTATGTTCTACAGCCTAAACCCTTATCGGATCCGTGAGATGTATCGGATCAGAGCGATGAAGGGATAAAGGCTTGGCGGGAGGACTGGGCGATTGCGATTAGGTGACATTGCGATTGTCGATGATTGGATCGGCGGATCGGCATCGATGATGTACAAACCCCCTGGGCCGTAGCAAATGCGATATGCAATAAAGCAATCCGCGGCGTGCAATCTCAGCCATCGGATCGAGAAAAGAGATCAAAGGTCAATAATTTAATCGACGGTCGGGAGATCGGCGATCCCCAATACAAAGGGCTGATGCGATAGCGATATGCAATGCGATATGGACCGTCCGATCAGGGAGCATATCAACGGTCCAAATTTAATCGGCAGTCGAGAGATCGACGATCCCCGATACAAAGGGCCGATGCGATATGGACCGTCCGATCGGGGAGCAGATCAATGATCCGGATTTAATCAGCGATCAGCGAAACCTGATATTAGGGCCAATGCGATTGTGATAGGGATATGCCAATAAGGGTCGGACCTGATGAGTTTATAGACCTGATTTCATAATATTTGAAGTCCGAGAATTCAGATTTTTTAATGTATTCTCGTGTATTTGGGGTTTTGGCCAATCCACCTATGCGATGTGATATGCGACTAATGGTGGACCCGATAGGGTTTATAGGGGCGATTTAATGGAATTTGAAGTCCATATTTCACACCCGATAGTGTATTTTTCAGAAAATCTCTGTGTACTGGAATTTTTGTCCGTCTTCGGGTTTTTGCCTGGAAAAAGGCCCTGATCCCTTTACAACAGCTCCTGATCACTGTGCCATGCTACAAGCGGGAATTTTGCAGACAATGATGCATTTGGGAATGCGCAGAGCCATGGAGCCACAGAGCCAGATTGCCAGTCGAAGAGACAGAGAGCAGAGAAGCCGCAGAGGATGATTACGCGCAGAGAAATGGCTAGGGAAGCCACAGAGTTGGAAAAATGCCTCAAAGGAGTCAGAGAGCTCAATTCACGAGGTCGCTGAAGATTGTTTTAGCTAACGTGCAGAGAGCTGGAGGTCGTTGAAGGAGAGTTGTTAGCTGAGAGAGAGCGAAAAGCCAGAGAGCACGATTGACTGGCAGCAAAGTTGTTAAAGGTTTCTGGAAGGTTGCAAAAGTTCGCTTGGAGGTCGAGCGAACCATTGATGTACGCAGAGGACGAGAGAAAGCTCAGAGAAGCCAGAGCCAGAAAGCTGAGAGCTTCAGAGCCAGGGATGAGATGGTATTCTAAGCCCACTGTGTTCTGTGTAAACCAGTGGAGTTGAGTGTGGAGCTTGTAAAAGAACTACTGCCATAATCCCAGAGAGCCTAGTCGAGTTGACTAGAGCTCAAGGAGACGTAGCCCAAGAGTTTTGGGTGAACTCCAAATTAATATTGTTGTTATGTGTGTTGTTTTATTGTTGCATCTTGCTGCTATGTGTGTGTTGCTTATTTGCTGCTTTACTTACTGTCATATGTATTTTATACTAGCATAAGCAAGTGAACTTACAACACATGGAAATGATAAACCATTTCATCATCAAAGAAGGCAACGAGGAGAGTGTGAACAGGGAAGAGATAATAGAGTTCAGTGCATGCAGGGGCAGTCAAATAACCCTATGAAGGGTGGCAGAGGAGGGGGCTCCATTCCCTCCTACAAGGAGGCCATGGCCAGCAGGGAAAAGAAGCCTCTAGAAAATGTTAGGAAAACAGGGGTGGAAGAAAAAAAATCACGGAAGAGGGAATAGAAGAACCCATAGAAAATCATCAACATGGCACAAAAGACAAGGAGGTAGAAGACAAAAAACAGGAAACTAAAGAAAAGAAACACAAGGGGCCCTGCAAACCCAAAACAGATATAACTCCCATAGTGATTTTAAATAATCCAGAGTTGCAGGCGTACAGGGAACACATGGGGACATATGCCATCATCTGTAAGTTCATGGGACTATGGCCCATTGAAAAAGCCCTACAGTCGTGGATCAAATACCACTGGAAACCTAAAGGAAGCATAGATCTTCATCTTGGGTCCGAGGGTTTCTTCCGGTGGTGTTCACAAATATTGAAGACAAGGACAGAATATTTGAAGGATGGCCCTACTTCTATGCTGCTGCAAGGTTGTACATGAGACCATGGAAAATGAACTTCGTCCCAGAAAAGGAGACTTTTACTTCACTTTTGGTCTAGGTAAGGCTCTACTCTCTACCTCTTGATTACTGGCAAAAATGAATCGTTAGCAGCCATAGGCAATAAATTAGGTCGCTATGTTAAAGCCTCTGAAGCCACTAGAAGAGGAAAATACGCTTCCTTTTCTAGAATATGTGTGGAAATGGATCTATCAGGAGCTCTACGGAGGAGATAATCCTAAAAGTTTTTGATGATGAATGGTTGCAAACAATAGATTATGAGCACATTCCATTCAGATGTCGCAAATGCCATTAACATGGGCATCTCTTCAAAGACTGTCCGCTCAACAAAGAAATAAATAAAAGCAGAAGCAATACAGTGAAAGAATCAGATGGCTTTCAGAAAGTGGTTAATTGAAGTAAAGGAAGTAAAAGAGGACCAAAAAATCAATAGCGCGAAGGACAACAGTTTAGGCAGAACAATTTTCAGGTGCTTCAGGAAGAGGAAGAGATTACTAAAGAAGATCAAGCAATGGAAGGGAGTTCTGCAGAAAAGGAAGAAGGGAAAAACCTAGAACAAACACAAAATGATGAGTACCAGAAAGAAGCCACTATGAGTGATGTTGAACAAGAAATAGATCAAGAAATGACCCAGAATGATACGTACCCAGAGGACCATGAACTACTAGAAATTCTTGACAAAGAAAACCTAGACCTAGAAGGCTTCTTGAGGCAGGGTACCACGAGGGGAGTGGATTCGCTACCTCAAGAGGAACTCAACAGAATACAACAACTGTTTCTATGGAGATCGCAAAATGGGAAGCCAAAGCGATGTAACAACATAGACAAGCAGGACAACAGAGGAGTGAAAACAATGAAAACTACACTGGGACCAGTTAATAGAAACCCAGGCAAGAAAAGAGGTAGGAAAAAGCAAAATGAACTCTTGATGGAGTGTGGAAAGCTGATGATTGATTCAGGTAAGATGAAAGATCTAGCTAGCTACTCCTTTACAAATCTTTTATAATGAAGTTGACATCTTGGAATATTAGAGGTCTAGGGAGTAAGAGAAAGCAGAGAATGCTTAGCAACAGAATGAAACAAGAAACACCGGATATAATGTTTATCCAAGAAATGAAATGTTCCATTCAAAAGGTAAGACAAATCCACAGTAAATGGCTCAGCATCTATGAGTTTCTTGAAGTAAAAGAAGAGAATATAACAGGGGGTTTACTCACTCTATGGAATCCCCACAAAATTGGCATTCTGGATGCTGAGGCATCCAGAAATTACTTGTCGATTGTCATTTAATCAGTAGGAGAAAGGGATACCTTTCTGGTCACAAATTTTTATGGTCCTCAGAGAATAGATGACAAACTTAAGTTTCTGGATACCCTGGTGGATCTCAGGAGCAGACATGCAGATATACCTTGGATCATGGGAGGGGATTTTAACATGATTAAATCCCTTTCAGAGAAGAAAGGAGGAACAAGAGCTCTAAGTAAAGACTCCATGGCTTTCCAAACTTTTTCTGACAACATAAAGCTTGTTGATACTAATTGGAATACTGGCCTATTTACTTGGAATAATAGGAGAGGAGGAGATGCCCTAGTTGCCTCAAAGCTAGACAGATTCTTCATCTCTAAGAATCTTATGCTAGATGGGAAAGAGGTAACAGCACGAGTTCTTCCCTTTGGAGGCTCAGATCATTGGCCAATCCAATTGGAAATCAAGGGTATAGGGACTCCTAGAAATAAACCCTTCAGATTTGAAAATATCTGGCTGTCACACCCAGACTTCACAAGCAACATTGAGAAATGGTGGTCAAAGGACTTGCAGATTCAGGGAACCAGAATGTATCTTCTTCACAAGAGACTAAAGCACATAAAATGCTGGCTTAAGGAATGGAATAGGAAGGATTTTGGGAATATTTTTGAAGAAAAGAGAGTAGTTGAAAACAAAATGCAGGTTCTCAACCAAGCTCTAATCAAGGAAGGCTTTGATAAAAATATCAGTGAACAAGCGGATAAACATTATAAAAAATGGGAGGATCTATGTAAACAAGAGGAAATATTTTGGAGACAAAAATCCAGAGTTCAATGGTTAAAAGAAGGAGAGCGCAATAATAAGTTCTTTCATAGAATCGCCATGGCCAATAGAGTTCAAAATAATATCTCTTCAATCAAGAATGAAGTAGGGGAACATTAGATATCCCATAAAGCTATAGAAGTTGTGTTAATCCACCACTTCCAAGGTATAACATAGGAAAACATTTCAAATAGAGAGCAAGCCATCAGGGAGATTACTAGAAACATACCGAAACTGGTATCCAGGGAGGACAACTTCAACCTTAATAGACCAGTAACGGAAGGGGAGTTGAGAGATGTAATCAAAGACATGCAGAATGGCAAAGCACCGGGCCCGGACGGTTTCAATGTGGACTTTTTCAAAGCTTGTTGGAATATTGTTAAGCAGGACATTTTGAATGTGGTGGAGGATTCCAGGTCAAATAAAACCATTCTGAAAGCCCTCAATACTTCCTTCATAGCCCTGATCCCCAAACAGAAGATTGCTCTTACACCGGATAAATATAGACCCATAGCCCTATGCAACGTAATCTACAAGATTATATCCAAGGTTGTGGCTAACAGACTCAAACCTTTGCTTCCAGTCCTAGTTTCTGGGGAGCAATTAGGTTATGTGGAAGGCAGACAAATTCTAGATAATATCATTCAAGCGCAAGAAGTGGTGCACTCTTTAACTAGCAAGAAGCAGGCAGGTATGATCATGCAATTAGATATTGCCAAGGCTTATGACAAGGTAAACTGGGTCTACCTTAAGAAAATGTTGATTGCATTTGGATTTGATCATATCTGGGTTAAATGGGTAATGGCACTGGTGACCTCCTCCAGCTTTTCTATTTTGGTCAACGGCTCCCCCTCAGAGATTTTCAGTCCTTCTAGAGGCCTCAGACAAGGAGACCCGCTCTCCCCCTTCCTTTTTATTATCTTGATGGAAGGGTTGGGGAGAGCTATTAAGCAAGCGCAATCTTCAGGAAAAATTAAAGGCCTGCAGCTTACTGATAATGGACAACCTCTGGCTCACCAACAATTTGTAGATGATACCATGCTTTAGGGACTCCCCACAATCCAAGAAGCTTCAAACTACAAAAGAATTCTGAATCTTTTTGCCTCGGCTTCAGGTATGGAAGTAAATATCTCCAAATCAAAAATCTTTTTCTTCAATACCAATATTTCTATTCAGAAAAACTGTTAGGCCCCTATACTACTAGTGTAACCCCTTATTGTTATTAGTAAAACCCACTTATTATATTCATGTACCCATGTAGTGCCCATATTGTTACTAATGTGCCCCATAGAAGCCCACTATTATTATTCGGCTCCGATTATGTTATGACCCCTTAGACTCCTATATATAGAAAGGAGGTCTTTTCATTTGTATCATCCAAGAATTGTTCATTTATGTAATGTAAAGGAGGTTGCCCCCTCGAAGAGGCTGAATTCTAAGGCGTTGATCTATCTTTTCTATCTTTTCTTGAGCTGGTTTCATAACATTTGGTATCAGAGCTTTGGATTCTAGGGTTTTGCTACTCCAAACAGGTCATCGTGGCATTTTCGCTATAACTTTTTTCTGTGACGTTTCAGAAGTTGCAAAAAAAACCCATTTGAGAAGGAATCGCGTTGAACCTCGGGTCTGAATTTCAGAGATTTTCGCGCCATATTTGCGGAGATATGATCTGAGGAAGTTGGTCTTTTTGCAGACTCCTGAATTACATTCCAAATAGGTGACCTGGGGAAAATAGTGATAACTTTCTCTCTGAGCATTGGATTGAAATTTCATAAGAAGGTACAGAAATAGGACGGCCTGTAGTTTCCTATATATCTTTTTCAGAGCCAAAGGTCGAAAAATTGACATGTGGAACTTCATACAAGTTCGCTCTTTTGGAAAGGTCTATAATCAGGTCATCTTGGGAGATTGTGCATAACTATTTTTTGGAGAATCCAAATTGGATCAGACTGGTGGCATTGGAAAGAGGACACAGAGGGCTACTGTAGGTAGCAATTTCAGAACTTAAATATCCGTAAGTACAGAGATACAGTCGTTTCAAGATCAAGGTCCTAAAATCAAGAAAAAACAAGATGAGGAAGTTTGATGGCAAGGATCCGGTAAATTTGAAAACTTCAGATGGAGCAATATTTTGATCTACATGGTGTACCACTGTTACAAAAGGTATGTATTGCATCTTCATATTTAGAACCGGATCAATTTTTATGGTATAAAGGGCTTTGTTCTCGTAAAAAACTTGTTACGTGGTCAATTCTCATGAAGGAAATGATAGCACATTATGAGGATACAAAGAGCAACACCACAACAATTGGAAAGAGTAAAAGGGCTTTGTGACATATTTGAAAGTAAAATTATGGCAACAAGGAAGTCTACCCCTCACAACTTTAAAGATGGACGTGTTGTTTCTCCTAGCCTTCCACAACCTACAAGGGTTACACCACAACAATTGGAAGAAAAAAGAGAAAAAGGGCTTTGTTACAATTGTGATAGAAAATGCACTAAAGGTCATAAGTGTGCTGAGAAGAAATTATTTTACATAGAGTATGAAGAGGAGGAAGAAAAGGATCAAGAAACATCAAAAGAAGAGGATATATGCCAGGACCCGACCCCAGAGAAAGAAGAAATGAATCAAAACATATCTTGTAAACTATTGGCAAGAATGACCACTCCTCAAACTCTCAAGATAGAAGGACATATAAAGAAGAAAAAGGTGCAAGAAGTGAGAGATCACATCAAGAAAGAAGAAATGAATCCAACCATATCTTGTAATTCACTGGTCGGAATTACCACTCCTCAAACTATCAAGATAGAAGGACATATCAAGAAGAAAAATGTTCAAGCAGTGAAAGATCACATCGAGCATCAACAACAAGTTCTCCAACTTTTAAAGGATAACGCCACTTCGGTGCAAAATCAAATGAAACAACAGGTAGATCAACATCATAGTGAAAAATGTTTTGATGTAGGCAATTGGGTATTTTTACTGCTACATCTAAAGCAAGCTATTTATGAGAAGGAAATGTTGGCAATACTACATGCACTTAAAAAATGGCGACCTTACCGAATGGGAAGACTCTTCAAGGATGAGGATGTGGAAGCATTGTTTTGTGCTATTTCTATTATACAACCAGATTGGATAAACGAAGCAAGGAATGAATGGAAGAAGGACAAAGAAGTATGGCCACTTATTCGAAAGTTGCAAAAGATCCCAATTCAAACAATATTGCCAGATATTGAAAAGGAAGGAAAAATCATATTGGAACCTGGAGCAGTCACAGAAACAAGAACCCGACAGCTATGAAATCGATCAATTTCAGAGTATCTCATCAAGTGGAAGAACTTACCAGCTGAAGATTCCACATGGGAGGACAATAATTTTATACAGAAGCATCAAGAACTACTCAAGCGTTGAGGACAACGCTTTTTGAAGGAGAGGGGCATGTTAGGCCCCTATACTACTAGTGTAACCCCTTATTGTTATTAGTAAAACCCACTTATTATATTGATGTACCCATGTAGTGCCCATATTGTTACGAATGTGCCCCATAGAAGCCCACTATTGTTATTATTGTGCCCTTACATTATTATTGTTATGTCGGCTCTGATTATGTTATGACCCCTTAGACTCCTATATATAGAAAGGAGGTCTTTTCATTTGTATCATCCAAGAATTGTTCATTTATGTAATGTAAAGGAGGTTGCCCCCTCGAAGAGGCTGAATTCTAAGGCGTTGATCTATCTTTTCTATCTTTTCTTGAGCTGGTTTCATAACAAAAACATCTCCAAAATTCTTGGCTTCCAAAGGGATTCCCTTCCTTCAAAATATTTATGAGTCCCTCTAACAGCAAAACCAATGCACAAAAGTATATGGGAACCTTTGATCAACAAGTTACAGGATAAAATCAGTAAATGGACCATCATATCTTTAAACCTTGCTGGCAGACTAGTTCTTACAAAAGCAATGCTTCAAGCAATCCCCATATTCATGTTATCAGCCCTCCCATCTCCAAAAGGGGTCCTTCAGCAATTTAGAGATACTCAAAGAAACTTCATTTTGGGTAGGGAGGAGACTAAGAGGAAATGGCCCTTAGTGTCTTGGGATAAAATTTGTAAGCCCAAGAACCATGGAGGGCTAGGATTGGATGATCAAGAGATTCTCAGTAAGGCTCTAGGGGCCAAACTTTGGTGGCGCTGAGTCCAGCAACCAGATACTCAATGGGCAAAGATCTGGAAAGAAAATATGCTAATTCCTGGCAGAACAGTGATCTTATAAGAATGTCAGGAAATATAAAAGGTTCTTATATTTGGAACAAAGCTTGGGAAAATAGAAGACTAGTACAAGAGAATAGCTTCTGGGAAATCAGATACGGAGATCTTGCCCTTTTCTGGGAAGATAAATGGCAACAAGAATCAATTCTGGTAAAAGAAGATTTCCTAGATCTTAAACAAGAGTCGGATTCCCAAGGTTTAATAAAGGTTAAAAACTTCTGGATACATTCTCAGCTTATGGAAAAGTAGAGAATCTGGAGAAACATAGATTGCAGAAATAACAATCTCCTAGAAACTAAAGCAGAGGAGCTCAGGAAAATAATAGAACAAAGGAAGATCTTAGTGGCAGAGGGACAAGACCAACTGAGATGGGGAGATAACAAAGAGGGCACCTTTAATCTTAAGGAAGCAAAAAACATTCTCCTTGAGCTGGATCCCCTGGTTCCAGATAAAATCTGGCAAAACCTTTGGAAACATCCAGGGTGGATGAAAATCAAACTCTTCATGTGGGTTGTTTATCACAAGAAAATTCTGACTTGGGATAACATAAGGAAGAGAGGTGTACAGGGACCTTCAAGATGCCTGCTATGTGAAGCTCAAGAAGAAACCTTGGAACATTTACTTAACAATTGCATTTTCACATCCTGGTTATGGGATTTATTTACTGCAATCTTTCAACAATCTGATAGGGACAGAAGGAGCATCATTAGTACCCTCATCAATTGGAGGAAAAAAAATTCGGATAATGAAATTCTTAACTCAGCGTGGGCTCTTATACCAAGCTTCATCATATGGAACGTGTGGAAGGAGAGGAACAAAAGAATTTTTAAGGGAGAAAAAAACCCCCTCAACACCTGCTGGAGTTAATCCTGAAACAGCTCAAGGAGACTGTGAGAACCACTATTCGCAACTTCCCCAAAAATCCCCCCTCAGACGCAGATTTAAAAATTCTTAGGCAGCTGGGGTTGCAGAGGCTCACCCTCCTTGGCATTGACAGGAGGATCATTTCATCGGATACGGAAAAGGAATTTTGGCACCCTCCTCCGGAAGGCTATTTAAAATACAACATTGATGGGGCTTCAAAGGGGAACCCGGGAATAGCAGGGTATGGAGGTGTACTCAGAAATTCAGAGGGAAGTATCGTTAGCATCTTTCATTACCACCTAGGTACAGCCACCAATAACATGGCCGAGCTAATGGCTATGGAACAATGCCTGGATTTGCTGAAGCAGGACAACTGTCAAAATGTCATGATAGAGGTAGATTCAGAGTTAATTATCAACTCTGTGCAAAAAATTCACAATGGAACTGCACCGGATAAAGTCTCTAAACATTGGAAACTAATTCGAGTTTTCCAAAGAATTCAAAGCCATCTTCAGGGCCTGTGCACTATCAGTTTCCACCACGTTCGCAGACAGGCAAACAAGCTGGCGGATCTTCTGGCCAACCAGGGGGTCAGCTGCACAAGGAAAAATGGGTTGACGAAGTGGCAGGAGTTGAGGCCTAGTAAACTGAGAGCTCTATGCTGCGAACAGGCAGAAGATGATAGGGAGGTGTTTAGACTCAATACCATGGGGAATAACTCGATTTGATTTTCCCGTGGTTGAACCTTCTTTTTGGGTAATGTTTGCGGAAGAAATAGAACCCTGTCTGGTAGACCAGACTCAAGGTGTAAGGGTGGTGCAGATCTCAGATGTTTCTCTTAAGTCTCGGCTCGATGGAACACTTTCACCCTGGCTTTTTCCCAATCCAAGGCGAGGTTGTTCTGCATTTGCTAGAGGAACCAGGTCTTTCGGCAACCGAGGGTTTCAGTCTACGGGGTCCAGTTTGCAAAACCACCTTCCAGGTGGTTTCAGACTGATCGCGCGGCCCTCAGAGTGGGAATGGTTTTCGCGTTTTCGCAGTGATCCCATTCATACTGTGACACATGGCAGGGTGTGGGGGTGGAAAACCACCCTCCATCGCGGACTAACTTTCCTCCTTTTTATCCGTCGCGATATCCTTCTCATCCGTTGGATTCGGGGGCTGCGAATCAACGGTGGTCCGACAAAGTGCAACTTAGTGGGGCCAGGTTGGTATATTTCAGGCTCTTTTGAGATGTGTTATTTTCTCGGCCGACGATCTTCTTGTTTTGATGGGTCGGTTTGTTGGGTAGGGGTTTTCCAGAGGGAGGCCGCGCGATAGCACGCGGGCTTTCCATAGGTTGGTCTGGGGTCTTGTCAGTAAGGTCTTAGGCTTAAATTTTTTATACGTAATGCTGTATGGGGTAGCCCTTGGAGGCTTTTGCTTTTATTTCCTTTCTGTCTCTTCGACATCGAGTGGACGGTGGTAAATACTCTACAATATTTTTTTACTAAATGTCATAGAAGGATCCATACTTTCTTAAGAAGAAAAAAAGAACTTACAGCAAATAACGGTTTTAAAACAAATATAAGCATACACCTATGTTCAAGCACATTATTAATTTTGGTTAATCAATAAGTCTTGGGAATATTTAAGCTTTGGAAGTGGGAGAGGTTCTTGTAAGCTCACAAGAAGCCTTTAGTGCCCCATTTTCAGATCAATATATGTAGACCACTTCTAATGGCGATCATTCTATAGCTTTCCTTGCGTCTGTATAAACTGAAGAGGTTGGTGATAGGTGTGGATGACTGTATCCTTCCCTAGAATGTAATGTTTCCATTGTCGGAAAGCCTACACTATATAATACATATCTTTATCATAGGTGGGGTACTTCTAAATTGTATGGGAAAGTGTCTCACTATGATAGGTCATTGGATCGTGCTAGGTGACAACTACACCAATAGCATAGTCAGAGGTGTATGTCTCAATTTCAAATGGCTGCTACAAGTCTCGCAATGTGAGTATAGGTGTAGAGCAGAGGCGGTGCTTCAGTTCAATGAGTGTCTTCTGTTGGGACTTGTATCAGGAAAATTTTGCTTTCACTTCACCCTTGGTAATCTGACTCAAAGGCCAAGTGATATGGAGAATCCCAATGTGAACCTTCGATAAAAATTTGTGAGGCCAAAAAAGCTACGAAGCTTTGTTAGAGTGGTTGGGTCTGGCCAATCCCGAATGACTTTGATATTAGTCGGATCCACATGCACATTTTTCTCATCTATGATGTAAACTAGATATTGGACCTAGCTCGTCTCAAAGGTACATTTTTCCAAGTTGGCACACAATTTTTGTTCTCGTAGGGTTTGAAGGTCCTGTCATGCAAGTGCTCTTCCCAACTTTTGTTGAAGATGAGGATGTCATCTAGATAAATAATCACGAATGAGTTGGTGAAGGGTCGCAAGATGTCATCGATTAGCCTCATAAAAATAGCAGGGGCGTTTGTCAACTCAAAGGGCCTGACCAACCATTCAAAAAGGCCTTCCTTGGATTTGAAGGCAGTCTTCCATACATCTGCGAGATCTATTGGAACCTCGTGATGGCCATACTTTATATCGATCTTGCTAAAATACTTTGCCCCCTTGAGTTGGTCCAGAAGTCATCAATCCATGGGATTAGATACATGTTCCTCACAGTGATTTTGTTTAGTGCCTGATAATTAATGCAGAGCCTTGAGGTCCCATCTTTATTTTGTACAAGTACAATCGAGCTCCTAGAGGGTGAGGAACTTGGAGGGATGTGCCCTTTTTGCAGCAACTCCTATTTGCCGCTTGATCTCTTCATTTCCCATGATGGAGCGGTGATATATCGGACCATTAGGTAGGGGTGCTTCGGGAGTCAGATCGATCAAATGTTTGACCTGACATTGCAAGGATACCCTTGTGGGTGAGGAGAAGATGACCATGTATTCTTCCATGACCTTATCCACCTACTTCTGCTGCGTGCAGGAAACCTTCTCGAGGGCCATGGATGTGGCTACGATCTTCCCCTTACTTTGAGATCGAATCAGAAAGAAAACAAATTTCCCAGTCTAGGAGATGATCTTACTGCATTGCTTAGCAGAGATCAAATAAATCGTGTAGGCGGAGCTACCTTCGATATCATTTATAACTTGTTTCCAAAAGTAATAATAACAGTGTGAGGCCTAGACTCATACACAGCATGATGCTTCCACAAGTATGGTTGGCCTAATAATACATCACAAAATTCAAGAGGAGCTACATCCACAGTACCTCGTCCATGAAGGGCTTGATGTTGTAGGGAAGGAGGCATTATTGGTTGATGCAGAGATCTCATCCTTCGTGAATCCACCCGATGGTGTATGGTTGTGGGTGTGGTGTGGTCGGTTGGCCCAATCGCTTCACAACCTCTGCTGAAATAAGGTTCTTTTGGCTCCCATTGTTGACAATGAACAACAATGGAGACCCCTTCACCCACATATGCTAGTGGAAGAGACGCTCCCCCTCCTCTGGATATTCGGGCTCAATCTTCTAGATCTTGGTGGTGGCAACAGTGACATTAGGCTCCACATCAATAATTTTCTTCCCTTTGTCATTCCCCTTGTCGGGTTTTGACTCAAATTCGAAACATGCATTTGACTTTGAAGCCTTCAGTTCGGCCATTAGTGACTGCTTGGCTCAACACTCACTTGTGTTGTGAGTGGGGCTCTAATGGAACTCACACCACTTTCCTTCTTCCTTCTTTATCTTTGGGGTGTTTTTCTTTGCTTGTGGCTTCGACGGGTTGTCTTAGGTAACCCTGCCTTGGCTTTGTCCTTTGTTCAACGGTTTGGGGGCGCTCTTGCCCTAATTTAATTCACAAATCTAAAGTCATGCCTCTTTCATTTAAAAAAAAAATAAATCTTGGTAGCATATCGGTATGCTGCACCAAGTGAGGAGAAGTCCAAGAACTCCATTTCTTCCTGGATGTATTTATGCATACATCCATGGTACTTGAGAACCAAATGTCGCTAAGAGTCTTTAATAACCAAGTTTGTGTGTAGAGTATGAAAATCATTTGTGATCTCATGCACATATTGGTCCCTTTTCTGTCGTAGTGTGGTCAATTGTATCTACTTGTCCTCATAGCTCCCCACGGGGTAACATTGTTCCTTGACAACAACTCGGAAAGACTTCCAAGAGGGGGTAGTTGTAAAAGAGAAGGTCCCTCAGCCCTTTTGTCACAGTAAGTTTCCCACCATTCCTTTACATGGGGGCAACCTTAAGTAGTGAAAAACTAATGTTCTCCCTATAAGAGAAGTTATGGACCGAAAATACCCTTCCAATAGATTCAATCATTTATCTAAAACATCTGCATCTATTTTACCTTCGAATATAGGGATATCGAATTTCACTTGCACCTTGAAGGGGGTAGTGCCTCCAAACTGACTTTTGAATGAATATGTGTCGTTGGTGGGCATCTGTTGAAGGATCTAGGCAAATTTATCCATCATCGCCTTCCTTTGTCGTTAGAGGATTTCTTCAAGCAATATTTTGAAAGTATATCCTACTCCCTCATCTTTATTTTCTTCCACCCATGGGAGGCCGTCAAGGTTGGAGAGACTAGTCTTGCAAAGGTTCAACCAATTCTTGCAAAGGATCCCTAACTCCTTATACCCCGACCTCATTGGGGACATGCACATAAAAACAGAGAAATAACATACCGCTGTGATACCACTAATCTGGATTTATGAAGGAACTAAATGAAATATAGATATAAACAGAAACACAAAGATACAGTGAAAACAAAACTTCAATTCATTAATAACAAAATACTGAAAATTATTTACATGCAGCATGGAAATAAATTAGCTCGGGCGATGATATCTTATCTCTTAGAAGAGATGTGGCAGCTACATGTCTTCTGAATTGTGTTACCATGAGGCTCGATGGACTTTTTATCATTAAGAAACAATGGTAAACCTTAAACATCCAAAAACATAACCCTAGGACATGAAGCGCCAAAAGTGTGTGGGCCCCCTTGGGGTTAGTTGGAACGTCAACTTCTCGGGGTCGTAACTTTGGCATATGATCTTCATTTGACTATCATAATACTTTGTTTTAAAGATGTCTAGTAAGAGGCTGAAAGTATAAAATTAAACCAATATTACACTTTTTCGGTATCTTCGTTTTCCCAAAAAAACATCTTTTAGGCCCTCAAAATGGCTCCATAAGTTTAGGACCCGAAAAATTGCCAAAAATGGTAAGTTATGCTACAATTAAGGAAACTGAAAAGATACAACGGTGGGGTCCAAGTGGAATAGGTGTGTGGCCACCAATATCCACCTAGATCATAAAAGGAGGAGATAGAATAGTTGCAAACTTAGGTTTTCTATCTCCAAATTCATCACAACCAAATTATATCAACGTTAACTTATGCAACGAAACGGGTAGTTAACCATAGTTTCCAATTTCGCCCAGATGGATGATGAAATAGCAAGTATATGGAAACAATTGGAGGAATAACAACTTAGAATGTTGTTGAGATATCTACAAATCCCCCTAATTTTTAGTGCAAATAAAGGGGGACTTTTTGAAATTACTCTCTTACATGTCACTTGATCCTACATATCTAAATTTGAAGGGGTGGTTCTATGGTATTTTATTTTTCAATCTTTTCATTCTCTTTATGTTTTGAAGTGCTTTATGATTAATTTTGGTTCATGGAGTGATGACTTGATTCCTTCGAATGAAAATATGATTAGTGCAATTTTATGTATAATTTGAATGAAAGTGAAGAACCATTAAATGTGTGTAGCTTAATGATCATGATTTTAGTAACAAACTTATTACATCATGAAAACTAGTTGTTTCGTCACATTTCTCTCACATGCATAATGATTATGCCACTTAATTCTATTTGATTTGTGATTATTCTTTAAACACTCATACAAACTTACTCAAATTGGTTTCATACCTCTATTTGTTTAAATCTAAGTTATTGTGATGTTACGTCACTTTTGTCAAAAAAAAAAATCTAATGCATGAATGATTTAACTTGTCATTTCGACATAAGCAACTGAGACATCAATAATGTTTGATTTGAGCAAAGCATAATTTTTTACAATGCTCTTACTTTTGTTAAAAATGGTTTTTTTGCACTAGAATTTTTCCTTTTGATTTTTGATAGCCTTGAACTCATTTCAACTAGAAAAATCTTGATAAAGTGTGATTTATATTTACCCCATGAATGAAATCTATTAATATTCTTAGCATATTTTCTTGAATAAATTTTAATTATTAGATATTTTTTCTTTTATTTCATAAATCAACGATTTAATTGAAGGGAAGACTTTATGTTTCTATTGTAATGCTTTTTGTTTATCATAGTTTTATTTGACATTTATTTTTTTAAGTTAGGCACCTTGCATTATGTCAGATGAGGATTACATAGAACAAAAAGTTTCTACTAGTAGTTTTCTCGAAGGGAAACTAGACTATTGACATAAGTTCTGAGTCTTGATGGCGCGGGTTAGGGGGCCTGCCATAATAAAACACATACAAAACACTAAAAAATATACACATAAATAGACTTCACAATTGATGAATAATTCATTAATAAATAAAATATTTATAAGATAATTCTTGGTCTAATCATTGGCCACTCATTCCTCACTCTCCTTCCCTTACATGCCTCATGGGCTCACCTAGATTTATACAAGTGGATCTAAATCCAAAGTAGGTTCTAGATCATAAACAAACTCCCACAATATCTCTCATGATCCATAAAAACTCTCACCTAATCCCTTATCTCTAGATGAGATCTAACTAACCCTCAAATCTCTCAACTCTTCCAAAATACTCTCGAACTTTCTCCTAATTACAATAATTCTCATTTTCTCTTAAAACTATAGGAAAAATACATTAAATAATTAAATCCTAGCTCCTTTAGTAAACATGATACTCTAGGTTAGATGCTCCCGCATTAGCTTCCCCATGTAAAATAAAATCATAGTCTCGCGGCCATATGTCTTCATAAACTTATTAAAATTCCTCTTGGATCCCATATTATAGTTTGTCGTTGATCATATATTTTGTTATGTTGTTGATGTTTTATGGTTGTCTTTTCTTGTCTTCCAAATTTTATGTTGTAATGCTCCTCCTTCTTTGCTAATGTAGACTTGAGCAGTCAAATGTATCATGTTGTTGTATTTTTGCCTCTTCTTGCAATATCTTGGTTTATGTGCTTTTTCCATTAGTTTCTTTAATCTTTCAATTCCAATATCCAATCTAGTTTCCAATTGAATTTTACTGCTATTATTTGGGAATATCAATTTATATTCATCAGCATTAAATTGTAAATTATATTCATGTGCCACATTTGTTATTTTTTGTAGCATCAGATGTGTTCTAGCCACGAAATTTGGTGGAAAGGCTAGAATACATGTATTCTACAAAACCCAGAAATTGTTTTTGGAAATTCCACCTAGAGACGACTTGATTAAAGTAATTAAACTTTTTTTAATGGTGCCTAAGTCTAAACTTAGGAAAATTGATTAATTAAAGGGTATGAATTAAGTCATGGACGAAGTTCTATTTAATCTTAGCCATCGATTATGTTTTAATCTTGGCCATTGATGTCTCAACGAGAGATTATAAGAAGAAACTCGATGGGGCTTGGAGAAGATACACCATTGTAGATACTTAGTTGCCGAGGCAAATCGATTTTCTCAGTGGCTGAAGTTCAGCAAGAGAAGATAGAGCTAGAGGGTGAGTTGCATGAGAGAGAGAGAGAGGGCATCAACAGTAGTCCGAGAGTGTAGGATAAATTCTGGAAGGGTCGGCGTGAGAGAGGACGCAGATCATTAGGGCACTACGCAGTCACTGCGCAAAGGATGACGTGGTGATATTAGCGTAAGGGCATAGAGTCTGTTTTGGGGTCAGATAATCACAGTGGAGAGTGAGAAATTTATTGCTAAATTTCTCTCAATGTTTATTTCTCTATTTTTGTTGTCTGATATCTTGTACATGAAGTATTGTTGAAGATTAATAAAGAAACCCTCATATGTTGCACCAATCTTCCCGCATTGAGTTTTTTCGAGGACGATTGTCCAAAAATAATTGTGTTAATGTGCTTATATGTGTGTTAGCATTTCTATAATTTTTTCTTGCATTTATTTTTCCGCAATATTTAACTTGTGAAGGCTGCAGTGTATTTATTTCGATATTTATCGTTACAAACTGCAAATAATTTGTTTAATTTATTTAACAAGTAGAAAAGATATTATCGGTTGCTACAGTAGAATTCCAGACTTTGGAATTTTCACATGGTATTAGAGCTCAAATAGAGGCAGGGAAACATTAGCTACAGATAAGAAGAGGGAGCTTCGAAGCACTGTGTCAGCAACTTCTTGAAACCCCAGGGGTTGCACAGTTTACTTATCCAGAAAGTCAATTTATGTGGAGAATTTTACTTCTCTGAGGGATTCAACAGAGAAAGTAACATCTCCAAATCGAAAATCGTTAGAGACAGAGGGAGAAACAATAATTATTTTGCAAGGAATATTTCTAGCTAGGACGTGACATTCTGCAACAGCAAAATCAATGTTGAGAAGGAATGGAGAAATAACACAGAAAAGTCATGGATAGAATCAGCAGCCATGAAGCCCTGGAATTGGCTTCCAAATTGGAAGATGAATTTGCATGCTTGTCAGGTTCGAAATCATCTAGTGTCTGGCATATTGCTAGTGGAGCTTCAGCTCATATGGCAGGAGTTAGAGAATATTTCTCTAGCTATCAGGAGTAGATGGACTTCCATATCACTATGGGGAACATAACTAAATGTACTCTTGTAGGGAGAGGCACCATATATTTTCAGACTGAAACAGGAACTGACACTAGTGCTACTAATATACTGCATATGCCAGGATTGGGTATGAACCTAATTTCAGTATTCCTATTACAGGACAAGGGGTACGATGTACACCTCATGGGAAAGAAAGTGTATGTTAAACACTCTCTTTGGAAGAAGGTGATACAGATTGGAGCTAGAAGCAATAGGTTGTACAGGTTGCAAATTGATTCTCCAATGGCACTGATAGGCAAGGACTATAGCATTGGGAAGGAGGTGAACGAACTATGGCACAGGAGGATGGGACATTTACACCATGGTGCACTTAGGATGCTCAAAGAAACTGTAACAAGTGTTCCAGTTCTCAGTACTGAACACCATGACTTTTGTAGAGGTTGCGTACTTGGGAAGTATGCTTAGGCAACATTTCCCAGAAGTGATAGCAGAGCAAAAGGCATGTTGGGATTGATACACTCAAATATTTTCGGCCCTATGTCCACCAAAGCTCTTAGTGGAAGTGAATATTTCATCACTTTTATTTATGACCATTCCAAGAAGACCTAGATATATTTTCTAAAGACCAAATATGAGGTCTTTGATCAGTTCAGAGAGTTCAAGGCACTCTTACAGAATGCGACAGGAAAAAATATTAGGGTGTTGCATTCGGATAACGATGGAGAATACACTGATAAATACTTAATAGGTTATTGTGCGCAAGAGGGCATCAAAAGATAATGGACAACCCCATACAACCTTCAACAGAACGAAGTAGCGAAGCAGAAGAATAGAACAATAGTTGGGGCTGTAAAGGCTATGTTATATGACCAAGATTTTCCTAGATTTCTATGGGATGAGGCATGTAACACAACGGTGTACATTCAAAATAGAACACCTCATAGAGAATTGGGGAAGAAAACGCCAGAAGGAGTCTTCACAGGAAAGAAGCCTGAAGTAAGTCATTTGAGGATCTTTGGGAACATGGCTTAATGTCACAGCCCAGATGAAAAACGAAGTAAGTTGGATCAGACTGCAGAGAAGGGATTCCTTGTAGGATATAGCAAGACCTCAAAGGCATACCAGATCTACATTCCTAGCAATAGGAAGATTGTAGTAAGGCGAGATGCAAAGTTCATGGAAGACAGATCTTTCAGAAAATATCGAGCGATGCCTGTAGGAGATCAGTCAGTAGAAGTTTCATTAGTCCAACAACAAGGACAGCAAGTTGGACAAGCTAGAGAACTATCATAGGGATCGAGTACAGTGACCAGTACCAGCATCTCCCCGGGAGTAGGAGATCCAGGAAGTTCTTAGTAGACCAAGTAGTAGGAACAAGAGGAATTGACAAAACCTCCCACCACCTGTGGTAGAGTCAGTAAGGAAGTGCTCCAAACCTTAAGAGACACAGAGGAGTTTGTCAAAGCTCCCAGGACAGACAAAAGACAACATAGGTAGCCTAACATATATCAAGCCTTGGTAGCTCAGGTTGTAGAACCTTCCAGTTTTCAAGAAGTTGCACAACATCAAGTGTGGGTGGATACTATGGTAAAAGAATACATCTCTATCATGAAAAATGATGTTTGGAAGGTAGTGCCTTGTCCAGAAGACAGATCAGTTGTAAGATAGATGGATCTACAAGATCAAGTACGTTTCAAATGGTAGTGTGGAGAAGTACAAGGCTAGATTTGTGGCAAAGGGGTATGCACACAAGGAAGGAATAGACTATGAGGAGACCTTCGCCCCAGTTGAAAGATATACCTCTATCAAATACGTCATATTCCTAGCAGCACAGATGGGATGGGAAATTCACCAGATGGACGTCAAGACAACATTCTTGAATGGGATGATAGAAGAAGAGGTGTACATAGAGCATCCTGAAGGCTTCGAAACTCATGAGAAGCACACTCATGTATGCAGATTGAAGAAAGCCCTATATGGGCTCAAGCAGGCACCTAGGATGTGGTACAGTCAGATTGGCAGTTACTTGCAGCAGTTGGGATTCATCAAGAGTGATGTAGATCCAAATCTCTATTATCTGATGGTGGAGAATGAGCCTCTTGTTCTGGTTTTATATGTATATGATCTATTTTTGACAGGATCATTGGGGCTCATAAAGAACTACAAAAGGAACCTTGCAGCAGAATTCAACATGAAGGATATGGGGTTAATGCACTATTTTCTTGGGTTGGAAGTATGGCAGAAGAATGGGGAGATCATCCTTGGGCAAGGGAGATATGCTGCAAAAATTCTGAAGAGATTAAGAATGTAGGATTGCAGACTCATGGTAACATCAAATGATTACCAACTGGAAAAAATAAGATGCATCAGGGGACAAGGAATTCGACCCCACCTTGTACAAATAGCTAATTGGGTCACTCATGTATTTGGTCAACACTAGGCCAGACATTTGCTTCCTTATTAATACCCTTAGCCAATTCATGGTGGAACCGAAAAGGGTACATTGGGTAGTAGCTAGACACATTCTCAAATATCTTCGTGGAACAGTCAAGCTCAGATTGAAATATACTCGAGGGGATGACATCAAATTGAGCAGATTCACAAATGAAGATTGGGCAAGTAGTTTAGTGGATAGGAAAAGTACCTCCAGGCACTGCTTCAGTGTTGGATCAAGGATGGTCTCTTGGTGCAACAGGAAGTAGAAGTTAGTAGCACTGAGCTCGGCAGAAGTAGAATATATGGCAACCTGCATGGCTACGTGCGAAGCCATATGGCTTAGGAAACTGCTAGTGACTTTGTTCAGGAAGAAAATGGGAGTGACCAATGTTTACTGTGATAATTAGAGTTGTATAAAACTCTCTGAGAATCTAGTATTTCATGATAGGTCGAAGCACATTGATATCAGATGTCATTTCATCAGAGATGTGTTCAACGTGGGGCAGTCCAGCTGGAGTATGTTCCCACATATGATCAAGTAGAAGGCATACTCACGAAATCTCTAGGGGGAGTTAGTTTCATCCAATTCAGGGAAAATATGGGTATGGTGGAGAACCCGTTTCAGTAGAAGAAACAAATGGATTATCAGTTGTAGCAGCAACATATGAGAGGGAGTTGCGGTGCATATGCAGTGGTTGACAACAGTACAGCAGTACAGTAGGGTGATCAGCAACACAAATGCAGCGCATATTAGAGTTACGCAGTAGTTGATGGGTAGAGAATTTAGACATCAGCAACGTGACAAGAGGGGGTGCTTTAGTGGGTTGTAGTGCTAGAACACATTCCTCGCTGAGAGGGAGTGCTAGTTTTTTGCAACATTGGGTGTTTTTGAGCCACGAAATTTGGTGGAGAGGCTAGAATACATGTATTCTTTAAAACCCAAAAATCGTTTTTGGAATTCCACCTAGAGACGACTTAATTAAAATAATTATTTTTTTTTAATGGTTCCTAAGTCTAAACTTAGGAAAAATGATTAATTAAAAGGCATTAATTAAGTCATGGTGAGAATCTTCTAGAAGAAGACATGGATCGAGTTCTAGTTAATCTTAGCCATCGATTATGTTTTAATATTGGCCATTGATGTCTCAACGAGAGATTATAAGAAGAAACTCAATGGGGCTTGGAGAAGATACACGAGTGTAGATACTCAGTTGCCCAGGAAAATCGATTTTCTCAGTGGCTGAAGTTCAGCAAAAGAAGATAGAGCCAAAGGGTGAGTTGCAGGTGAGAGAGAGAGAGCATCAGCAGTAGTCCGAGAGTGAAAGATAAATTCTGGAAGGGCCAGCGTGAGAGAGGACCAAATCATCAGAGAAATGCGTACTCACTACACAAAGGATGATGGAGCGAGACCAGTGTAAGGGCAGAGGTTCCATTTCAGGGTCAAAGCATCGTTGTTGAGAGTGAGAAATTTATTTCTAAATTTGCAATAAATTTCTCTCCGTGTTTCTTTCTCTATTTTTGTTGTCTGATATCTCATACATGAATTACTACTGAAGATTAATAAAAAACCCTCATCTGTTGCACCAGTTTTCTCGCATTGGGTTTTTCTGGGGACGATTATCCAAAAATAATTGTGTTAATGTGCTTATATGTGTGCTAGCATTTCTATAATTTTTCCTTGCATTTCTTTTTCCGCGGTATTTAACTTGTGAAGGTTGCAATGTATTTATTTCAATATTTGCCGTAAGAAACCACAAATAATTTGTTTAATTTATTTAACAAATAGAAGAGATATTATCAGTTGTTGCACTAGAATTCTAGATTTTGGAATTTTCACAAAATTTTTGTTGCTTGAACAATTCTTTTCTTTATCTGTAACTTGCTTAAATTCAGGGTCCATCAACATCTTTTCTAGCAATCGTAATTCTTCTTCACATTTCATAAGAATTTTATGGTCACTTTCAAAAATCATTTCAACAAAACCATCATCTACAACACATCCTGCATCCACACATCAATTGTTAGATTTAAAACCAACATAGTTGTTATCTTCTATCTACTATTCAGTCATAATATGCAGAACTTCTAAATAGTTTGTGGTGCCATCTGTGGGAATCGAACCCACATTCATATTAACAGATTTTATTTCATCATCATCATCGTCCTCACCAAGCATCAATCATTGTTATAGTTCACAAATGTATACATTCATCTCTGTTATATGGAGTTTTTCTGCGTCTCTTAACAAAACTTTCAACTTGTGTTTTTGTTTCCTTGCAATCAACTGCTTAATAGGCCATTTAATTGTCCTATTCATCACCCATCCATGTTTTTTATTTTGTAGCAGCTCCATCAACATGTCAATTTGTGCCTTCATTTCAATGATCTCTTTCTCAAAATCTTCATCACTCATTTTCCTTGTACTAACTGTTGTGGCATCTCTATGGATTTTCTCTTAACTCTACAAATGACTATCCATGGTCATATTCATCTCCTTTTTCCTTGCATAAGCTCATTTGTAATCTATTTTCTTTGCTGCAAAAAACTATAATATCCCTTGTCTTTATAATACATTGACCAAACTTTGGGTGTCAGGCTCTACCGATCATGCACTCATTACATTCAATGACCTTGATCTCAATACATTCCTGACTTAGCTTATTGACTTGTCGCTCAACTTTAAATTTACAACTTTCAACTTTGTCTTTGACTAAATAAATTTCAAGTATTCATACATACCCTTCCTTATAACTTTCACTAAATTCACGTGACTTTACTTCCTCTTTGTTAGGGTCCCACCCTAACCCCCTTATTTATGTAGTAGGATCGAGTCATAGTTATAGTTAAGTAAAGATTCAATAAAGCCCATATTAATAATTGTAAGTGGTTAACCCGCATTTAATGACGGGACCACAGTTAGTTGCAAATGGGCCATGGTATTATATAGATGGTATTAATAAGAACCATGGTATTGCATGTATGAGTCATATATAAAGGATAGAGACTCCCTGCGAGGGCATCGTGTCTTATTTTGTAATCGAGCTCTGCTCTATTGGAGGTTGCCCCCTCGAAGAGGCAAGTGAACATTGCTTTCTGAATAATAAAATACCTGTTGTTATTTCTCACTGTTCTATGTTCTGGGTATATTTCTGTGCATATTTGGTATTCTTGTATCATCTTGCAGGTTAAGAGCATAACAAGTGGTATCAGAGCGCTTTCCAGGGCCGGTGGGATCTCCATTTTTTAGCAAAAAAAAAATTTGGCTAGAGACGTGTTCTGGCGTCTTTGAACCACGGGATCTGTCGTTGAGCGCATAAACCAGCGTATTTGGGGAGGCATGCACGCATGAAATACAAGAGGTGGTCACGCTTGTTGGACTCCCTTGTAACCCCTGTGGGTACCCCTTCGAGTAGTAGTGCATTAGACAGAACCGCGCACGGACTGTCTTCCAAGTACCCTCTGGTATATTGGAAGCCCCCTAGCTCCCTTGAAACCTCGCCATAGATAAAACGTCGGCCGTCTTGCTACTATAGTACACCGAGAACAGCACTCGGAGAGATTACTCGCCCGTACAATAGGGTAGTCGAGTTGTACGGCTAAGGGTACGGTTGATCCTCCTTGGTTAGTGCCCTGAAAAATTGGGCTGAGTACTACTGTCAGACCCTTATGTATATTGCAATCTGTAGCACCTGACACTCCTCGAGACCATAGTTCCATTTTCTATCTTTGGATCACGCATAATCTCTGCCAGATCAGATCTCGCAAGTGGGGTTTGCAGCAGCAGCAGAAATCAGTCCCGCAACTCAGATTTAACAGAACAGCCATTCAGATCTATTAGATCCATTAGATCCGCAGCAGTAATCTGTTCCACCACTCAGATCTATCCGATCAGCCATTCAGATCTCTCAGATCCACCAGAGCCGCCATCCAGATCTGAGTAGTTGTGTGGGTTCCTATACTGGGGCGTGATTTTCGCAGGACTTTTGGCAGCATTGACATTTTGGGGATTCGGCTACTGCAGTATTCCTAAGCAAGGAGTAAAACTCCGTTAGGAGTTTTCAAAAAAAAAAAAAAAACTGAGACCCCCTGGGGCGCTTATTGGTGATCTAGCCCATAAGAATCAGGACGACGAGCTGAGCAAGGTGGTACCATTCAATTGTTAGTGCCAAAAAAAATTCGGGCGGTCCCAAATTTCAAGTACATCGGATCGGTGCATGGTAGAAACTAGAGCTCAAGCTATGGCCAATGAGAAGATCGACAAACTTGAACAATCCTTGAAAGACCTCCAAGATCAGCTGACGACAATAACTAATGCACTCTCTAAGGGCAAGGCAGAAGCCCGCGAGGAGGCGTATATTGGCAATGAACACAGTGAGGGTGAGTCTAGCCACTCTCTTCACCTCTGGGGCACCCACCAACAATCTCGTTTGCGACCACCCAAGCTGGATATGCATAAATTTGATGGTTCTCACCCGGCAGCATAGGTAGCACAAATGGAGTAGTATTTCAATCTGAATTAGATCTTAGATAATGAGACTCAACTTATGGTGGGGAGCATGTACCTGGACAATGAAAGATGGCAATGGTGGCAATGGCATCAACGTTGCAATGGAAGGCCCTTGACTTGGGACACCTTCAAAAAAGCTCTTATAGAGCGCTTTGACCATGACTCTGCTTTTTTGGGTCGTCTCACTAAGCTCCGACAGACTGGCACAGTGGACGAATATATTACAGCCTTTGAAGCCTTAGATTTCCGCACTATGGGTCTCCAAGATGCGTTCTACATGGAATGTTTTATCAGTGGTCTTAAAGAGGCCATACAAGCTCACGTCCGACTGCTATGATCATGTTCTTGTATCATCTCGCAGGTTAAGAGCATAACACTCTCTTTTTTTATTCCTCTTTTAAATGAAACTGCCCATGGTTTCTCAAAACTACCCATTCACAATTAAACCACTTTCCATTAAGACATGCTTATCATCCAAAGTGATGTTCTCCTTAATACATGAAAATAAAGTTACATATGTCGATTCCTCCCAATCATTTATTTAAAAACCATCAACAATTTTTTTCCAAACCATTATAAGAATACTCTTAAACCTTTTAATTTCGATGACTTCTAAAATTTCACTTTAAAAATAAAGTCTTTATTCACACACCGTTCTTAACAATTCTTTGTTTTCTTTATCCATGGATATACCATATGAAGTTTTTGGAAATGTAAAATCGATTTACCAAAATTACTTTCAATGGGATGGAGCTGCCAATTTAATGTTGTCTTGTTTTTATTTGCATGGATATCTAATTCTTTGAACTATCATTTACATACTTCCAAAAATGTCCAAAATACTAAGACTTACATGTTTGTCCATGCTCCACGTTGGTCCATGCAACACGTTACACATCCATATCTCACAATTCTTCCATTGATTTTGCTTAACGTTTCAACACTCCATAACTATCAAGTTTCTGAATGAAGGGCCTACATTCCAGACTTTCACTATGACTCTCTAGATAAATGCATTCAATGTTTGATTTCTCTTGTAGATCAATTTGGATTTGGAACATATTGTATTCACCAGGAAATTAAGCCCAATGTAGTTCAACTTTTTTTGGAAAACTACAAGTGTTGGGCATTGTTCATTTGTAGCAACGATCCATCCTCTACTCATCAATTAAGTTGGGCAAGATCTCAAGTTAACCTCACACATATTTTAATAAATAAATTCAAACTTACTGTTGGAAAATTATCAATGCTTATAATACTTTGTCTGTGTTCTCTTTCTATAAATTCCAGGAATTTGATCAACACTCCTGCGGCTTGATATTCACGTAGACCTTAAGCCCAACACTTCATCAATATTTAAAATTTAATTATCATTGATGCAACCTCCAACGCTTCAGGAAATGATACAGGCTTTCAACAACCACATTCTTTACAATTGAATAAACAAAATAATACAGAAAAATAGAAAAAAGGCTCAAGCCATAATATTGGCATCGGAACATCTACAGTCTCGTTTAATTATCATTGATGCAATATCCAATGCTTTAGTAAATGGTATAGGGTTTCAACAACCACATTCTTTACAATTGAATAAACAAAATAATAGAGACAAATAGAAAGAAGGATCAAGCCATAATGTTGGCATCGAAACATCCAGAGTCTCACCATGATTCGAGTGGTCAAGAATAAGGCCCAACAAGAAACCGACCTTCGCCTCTCATATGATCTAGTAATCGTGCAACACCTTTCTATCCAACATGTGCAAGTTGAACAATTTTCTCAAACCCTCAATGCATAAATATGCCACTTGTCTTATGGCTCTGATACCAAATGATATTGCAGGCTAGGGGGTTGTAAATTAAAAATTAACACACAACATAAAACTGAAATCCACACAATACGTATGCATATAAAATCTCAGAAATAGACTTCACAATTGATGAATAATTCACTAATAAATAAAATATTTACAAGGGAATTCTTGGCCTAATCATTGGCCACTCATTCCTCACTCTTCTTACCTTACATCCCTTATGGGCTCACCTAGATTTATACAAGTGGATCTGAACCCAAAGTAGGTTCTAGATCCTAAACAAACTCCCCCAATATCTCTCATGATCCATAAAAACTCTCACCTAATCCCTTATCTCTAGATGAGATCTAACTAACCCTCAAATCTCTCAACTCTTCCAAAATACTCTCGAACTTTCTTCTAAATACAATAATTCTCATTTTTTCTTAAAACTATAGGAAAAATACATTAAATAATTAAATCCTAACTCCTTTAGTAAACATGATACCCTAGGTTAGATGCTCCTACATCAGAGGTTGTTAAGACCTTGTCTAACTAGAGCATCTTGTTAATAGAAACTTATAAAAACGGGCTTCCTCTGCTAGATCTTGACATACATTGACATGAGAAGACTACCAGTGCTGCAAGCAAAAAACCAGTGAGTCATAACAACTATTGGGCAAAATATCTAAGCATCTACGTTGGCTAGTCATTACCCTCATCCGAGGAGAAGGAGATGTTGGTTGATCTCCTAGTTAGAATGGTCAGTGTGCGATCCATACTGTCATTTTTTTCCTCTAGCTTTGTCCATCTGATAGAATTCTCTTGTCCTCACTATGTCACCTACAATATTAAAATGACATTTAACCTTGTACTAACTTCGTGCCATGATTGATGAAGTAACAAGAGCACATGCAATACACAAAGTATAGTGGAAGTTGCAACTCCTTTCATGTGATTTGGCATCATATCAAGGTGGTGAGCGAAGGATGGGAGGGTGACACCTACTCCTAAACACTCTCCTAAAGAGTTATTTGCTAATTTTATAAGTTTGATACCTTGTTAAAAATTTATTCCTTATTTATTAATTATTTTGTTAATAATGTATTCCTTATTTATTAATTATTTTGTTAATAATGTATTCCTTATTTATTAATTATTTAGTGTAATAAATGTACATACAATAATACATATTTATTCTAAATATTAAAATTTTGACAATTAAAAAAAAAGTTATAAGAGATTTTTTTCTAATTGCTTTTTAAAAAATAAAAACTAAAATCATCAAAAAAAAATATTTATTAAATAATAATATATTTGAGCAATCCCTTGAGCAGGTAATGGAGCCCGCATATCGGTCAGAAACTACCATGTAAAAGTTGCTGTAATGGGGACTCGCTATTGAGCGAGAGATTTTACGGCACATCAACACATATTTAGGGACCAATTTGGTTCTCCTAATTCTATCAGCCACTATGCTTTGCAAATCCCCAATTTTAATGTATCTGCCCCTAATTAGAAAATAAATAAATTCAAACTGATGGTGTAGTTAATTCTGGTCACTCATAGTTTACATGGGGTAGCTCAAGCGGCAAGGGCCGTGGAAATGAAGTCTCACCGAACCGGAAGTCTTGGGTTCAAATCTTGGGCTACCCCTCCCCCGTAGAGGGGTACACAATGGACATGTAAATCAAAGAGTCCCACCCCAACTTACAAAAAAAAATATTCTGGTCACTAATTAGTGTATGCAAGTTAGGCGTTGGAAGATGTATCCCTCTTCACGTTTTGGAATACTTGTGAATTGGACATCACTGCTTTTTGAATTCAAGCGGTAGAAAAAAATGACAGAAGAAGTCTGAAACAACCCTTTTTTTTGTAATTTTGCTATATGGTCTTTATAATATAAATATTTAACTATTATTGTTTAAAATATATATTTTTTCAATTTTTTTTAAAGTAATTGAGCTCATTTTAGAATTTAGTATTTAAAATTAAATTCAACTCCATTCATAATTTCTACTAATAATATTATAGCAATCTATTCTTTCTTAAACGCACATACTTTCATCATCATTTTTCACACGCACATACTGGCCTAGTTTGCATCGCATCGTTTTGATTGGATCGACAATACTCATTAAAAAAAAGGAAATTATTGTAAAATAACTTATAGTATAGTCTTTAATGTAAAATAATAAATTATATTTTATTTTAATTTATTTATTTTAAATTTAATTTTATATAAAACACTAATATTTATGAAAAAACAGATTATTATAAATAAATTAGTGAAAAGTAATGCATAATCAAATTTAAAACTTGAAATATTTTACTATTAAAATGAAATTTTGAAAATAAAAATAAAAACTTCGAAGATGAAAATATTTTCTTAAAATCTTAATTTTATATAAAACTTAAATATTTTAGAAAAAAAATATATTATAAATAAATTAGCGAAAAGTAATTCATAATCAAATTTAATACTTAAATTATTTTATTATTAAAATGAAACTTGAAAAAAGGAAATGGAAGTGTCGGAGATCGTTGCTGCGTGCCCGTGACCTAGCCTGCGCCTCTGCCTTTCGCGTTGCCTCCTGCAGCAGCCCTGCCTGGCAGCCTGCTGCTATCGGGCTGCCTCCCTTCCCTCTAGCTTCTCTTTGGCTGGATCCTTTTGCGTTGATCTCTGCCCCTAGCTTTGGGCTTGGCAGCCTTCTACTGTTGAGCTTTCCTCTGGCCAATGCCTGACCAGTCGAGGGATGGCTCCCTTTTTCTGGATGAAGAATCCAACCATGAAGCAGCCTTTGCCTCCTTAATAACAGATCATGGAGCTCCAAAAACCAAGCCAGTTGCAAGCAAATTCGTCAAAAAACTAAATGACATTCCTAAGATTTCTTTACCTCCAACTCTACCTCAAAAAGCAGCCATTTCTTTGGCCGAAAGGGGACTGGTTGGGCAGTTCACAGGTGTGTGGCCCTCCCCCAGAGCAGTACAAAAATGGGCGGAGAGAAACTGGAGCGCCAACATACAAGGGAAAATTGCAATCAAGTTCTGTGGAAGGAGATACTACACATTTTTATTTGAATCTAAGGAAGACAGGAACCTTATTTTCAGGAATGGACCATACTTCATGGATTCGAGAGGCCTATATCTGAATAGGTGGTCTCCAGAGTTTGATCCGGAGATGGATATCCCAAATGCAGTGCCGGTCTGAGTCAGGTTGCCGCATCTCCCTCTTCATTGCTGGGGGGATGAATCAATCAAAGCTATAGGGAACGCGGTGGGCAAATATATTGATAGATGCGAACCAAAAGACAACATGCACGCTTGCGCCAGGATCTGCGTGGAAGTAGATCTGGGAAAAGGGCTTTTGGAGGCAATCAAACTCAAGGTGGATCAGTGGACGCACATCCAGCAGCTAGACTATGAGCAAATCCCCTTCAAATGCAAGGTATGTCACGAGTATGGTCATTTTGCAAATAGGTGTAGCAAACTAAAGGATGTGGAGATGGTTGAGACTGTTGAAACCCATGAAAACAACTGGGAACAAGTGAAAAGGAAGAAAACTAGTAATAAACAAACCCCTCAGAACCCTCCCCAAGCACATGGAAATATTGCTACTTCCTCAAACCCCCTCTCCAACCCTGCTCCTCTGGTCAAACCGTCTTCCAATCCCTTTGAACTCTTGGATGAGGACCCCCCTTCTCCTCGTTCCCCTCCCCAGCCCATTGTTACGGCCAGTGCTTCCTCCCCACCCCCAAGCTTCTCACCTCCACCACCCTCCATTGATAGAATCCTTACTAGAAACAAAATCAAAGAAACATCCAATGCTTTGGAACAGCCTAAAAAAACTAGGAGGAAAACCAATAAGGAACTCAGAGATGAGGCCGCAGCAAAGGATATGGCTATTGGAACTCAACAGCCAATGGACACCTTCCTTGGTAAACAAAAAGGGAGTGGGGAGAAAACGCAGCCGAAGGACAAGGCTAGGAACTACCACAAACCAAGTAAATAATGATCTTGGTCTCTTGGAACAATAGGGGGTTGCGTTTTGCCTTAAAACTCAACGCTACAAGGGATCTAATTAGGCAAGAATAGCCGGATATATTAATGATCCAAGAGACCAAAACCAATAATCAAGAGTTTCAAACCTTGATAGCAACTCAAAAAAATTACGAAGGAATAGCAACAGACTCAAATGGGGCCTCAGGAGGCATTAGTACGTTATGGAATAAATGGAACTGGAAATTTATCAGCCAAAAACTCAACAACAGCTGGATTAGGACAGATCTAATAAAGAAAAACACAAGCGTCAAATATACGGTCATAAATATTTACTCACCAAATCACTATAGAGACAAAGCCTTGTGTTGGGAGTCTCTAAAAGAAGAAATACAAGATGTTCAGATAGACAATCTAGTCATGGGAGGGGATCTTAATCTGATCCGGAATATAGAGGAAAAGTTGGGAGGCAGATTCATAGGAGATTTGTCAAGAGTAGTCTTGGAGGATATTATTGTTGAACATGAGTTGCTAGATATCCATTCCAGCAACGGAAAATTCACATGGAGCAACAAAAGAACCGGTAATCAAAACATAAAGGAAAGACTTGACAGAATCTTGATTCAGGAGGATATAGCAACAAGTTTTTCATCTATCAAGAGTAAAATAATGCATGCCTCGGCATCCGACCATAAGCCAATTGTGCTCACCTTGGACAAGTGGGAAAATCAGGGTCCGATCCCATTCAAGTATAGCAAAATTTGGGACAGCAAGGATAGCTTCAGGAATTTAATAAAAGCAAGCTGGGACGTAGAGGTGTTGGGCTCCCCACAGTACATATGGGAGACCAAGCTCAAAAATGTGAGAGAAAAAATAAAAACGTGGGCCAAAGAAGAAGCTTTCAGGGACAAGAAATGAAAATCAGAGTTGCAAGACAAGCTAGAAAAGTGGAACAAAGAAAAAGAAAGCTAGCAAGTCACTGAACAAGGCAAAGCCCACGAAACAAAAATGTTTGTGGCCCTCTACCAGCAAAATAGAAACGAAGAGGAGGAACTTAGACAAAAGCCCAGATGTCTTTGGATCCAAGCAGGGGACAAGAATACTGCCTTTTTCCATAACAACCTCAAGATTCGATGAGCAAGCAACCAAATTGACAAAATCCAAGTGGAATGGCAGGAAATCAAGGGGAGAGAGGAAATAAAAGAAGCGACGTTTATTCATTTTCATAACCTCTTCACAGTTGGGGAGTTGCATGGGGATAGCGCTGATTTTCTCCAGCACATTAGCAGCAAAGTTAGTGATCAGCAAAACAGTGAGCTCGAGAAGGAGGTAACAGCAGAGGAAATAAGGGAGGTTGTGTGGAGCATGCATCTGGAAAAGGCTCCAAGCCCCGACGGCTTCACCATTGCCTTCTTCAAGTGCCATTGGGAGACCATTCAAGAAACATAAAGTGGGGAAAAACACAAAAACTTCTCACTTGGCCCTCATCCCCAAAGAGCCAAACCCTGTCTTCTTTGACAGATTCAGGCCTCTCTCTTTATGTAACTCCTCATACAAAATCATAACCAAACTCTTGGCTAACCGTCTTAAAAAAATTCTTCCTTGTATCATTTCGGAAAACCAAGGGGGCTTTGTCCCAAAAAGGCAAATAACTAATAATGTAATCCTCATTCAAGAAGCCATCCACAGCAACATCCAAAACAATGAAAAATGTATGGTTATTAAGTTGGATATGGCTAACGCTTTTGATCGTGTTTGTCATTGCTTTCTTGTGGCTGCCCTCCAAAATTTTGGTATTTTAAACAAGTTTATTAGGATCATCGAAGCTTGCATCTCCAACCCATGGATTGCAACTTTGATTAATGGAAGGCCCAGTAGATACTTTCGCAATACTAGAGGTCTGAGGCAGGGATGCCCGCTCTCCCCTTTCCTTTACATCATAATGGCAGAAACACTTAGCATACAGCTGGAAAATCAGCGAGTGAGAAGGGAGATTACTGGCATTAGAATTGCTCGCGGTGTTAAAGAAATTAATCATTCTCTTTTGGTTGACGACACCCTCTTGATTGGGGACGCATCTAGTATAATTGCTAGAAGGTTCAAAAAGGTGTTAGATGACTTCCTAGTTGCCTCTAGAGGGCTTTTGAACAATAAAAAATGCAGAATATACACCTGGAATGTGTCAAATAACATCATGCAAAGGATATCCCAAATACTGGAAATTCCAGTACAGCAAAAATGGAGCCATTTTATATATATAGGGTTACCATTGGCCAAAGAAGGGATTAAGACAGAGACTTGGAATAAACAAATTGAGAAAGTAAGAGGGAAAATCCAAAGCTGGGGGATGATGTGCTTAAACTTGGCTGGCAGAACCATCATAATCAAAGCTCTCCTTTCGGCTCTGCCTATCTATCAGTTCGCTTTAATTTTGGCTCCAGCTAGCATTCATAAGAAAATGGAGCTTATTATCAGAGGCTTCCTTTGGCGAGAGGGCAGACGGGACTCCAAGAAGTTCAGTTTGGTTCAGTGGGATCAAGTTACTCTTCCCTTCGAATTCGGAGGGATCTCCATCCGCCTCCCAAACATAACAAACAAAGCTCTTGGAATTAAACTAGTATGGCGCATGCTAACTGGGCAAGATCAGTGGTGGGGTGAAGCCTTGGCCAGGAAATATCTCAACGAGCAGAGATCCTCGCTGATTAATGGGCTAATCCTGGATCATCCTTGTACCCAAATCTAGAGGCTTATTAAAAAAACCATTCCCCACATCAAAGATCAATTCTCAAGAAATCCTGGGAACAGAGAAAACACTTCCATTTGGAATGATCGAATTATGGGAGCAGCACCATTAAAAGGACATCACAATTTGAATGATCTCCATGACTGGTTGGAGGAGAAGGGTATATCTTCCTTAGCCTCCATCTCGGAGTGGGATCAAAATAGATGGATGGCTTGGAAGAAGCCTCCTATACCAAATCGCCTCTTAGATCAGTGGGAAGAATTGAAGGCCCTGCTACATGGTTCAGCTCCGATAAACAAAAAGAATAAGGACAGTTATATTTGGGACCCCAGCGGAGGAAAGTACACCATCAAATCTGGATACAACTTCCTTCGTAATTATAGCAACTATGATAATTGGAGTCTCTGGCCTGCTGTGTGGAAGAATGCCTGTCTTCCTAAAATCAAGTTCTTTGCCTGGACCCTGCTAAAAGGAAGGATTCTTATTGCTGAGAATTTGAGGAAAAAGGGCATTCATGGGCCTTCAATATGTGTCCTGCGTCAATCAGAATAAGAGAGCACACAACACCTCTTCTTGAACTGTCTCATTACTAGACAATGTTGGAAGCAAGTTATCAGCCCTCTAGAATTGAATATTGAGTCAATCGTGCAACTGGCTTCTTTACACAAGAACTGGGCTCACAGCTACCCTTATGCTAAGCGAAACAAGGCTACCATTATAAGTGTATGGAAGTGTCTCCCCTCCACACTTTGCTGGCACATCTGGTTGGCAAGAAACAAGTGCATCTTCAAGGGTAAAAAACCAAGCACAGGGACTATTCTTTCCAAAACCTGGGCCCAAGTTGCAGAAATAATCAGCTCTAAAGGTATGCCTCCCTCGGAACAAACCAGCTAGACTCTAGTTGAAAAGGATTGGTATAATAAGATCCCCATGGATGGTCTAGCCAGGAACTATATACCAAAGAATGTGGGAAACAAGCAAGCAAATTGAAAGCTTCGGGGCAAGGAAAGGGAAATAGAGGGATGGATCAATATTCAAAAAAACTACATCCTTTTTTCTGATGGAGCCTCAAAGAACAACCCCGAAAGAGCTGGGGCAGGTGGGTTGATTCGGGATTAGCAAGGTGAAACAATATCAACGTTTGAATGGGGGCTAGGGACCCTATCAAGCAACAGAGCAGAGGCTTATGGTTTGCTAATGGGAACCAACATTCTGTTAAAGCTCCAAGCAAAAGATCCAATTATCATTGGAGACTCTGCTATCATAATAGCAGCTATGGATGCTGGAAGAGAATTTAAAAATCAAGCACTGAATAAGATAAAGCAAAGAATTACAGATAATTTCAATCAACTTGGGAGAGTTGTCTACAAACATGTATTAAGAGTCCATAACCAGGCAGTGGATGCCTTAGCCAACAAGGCGGTGGACAGAGGGGTTGGGACAGCAAAAGAAAATAATGATGTTTATGAAAAACCAATACCATAACAGTTCTTCAATGGTGATCTGGCCCATAATGCAAGACACGGGAAAATTCAACACTCATTCGAAAAAAGAGGAAATAAGTACAAAGCAGACTCAGAGCAAGCTTATCCACCATAAGACTGACATAAAAAACAAAGAAAATCTGCCTAGAGCAGCGCAAAAAATCTCCTTGGCTCAGAACAACAAGCATAGTATCCATACGCCCAAGAATATCTATCCTCAAGACATGAAAGAAGTCGGCAAAAGTCTCTTCAAGAGCAGGGGATCATGTTTTGTCACGATTTGTAATGACTACGCTGCCAGGAGGGTTCACGAGGATCTACAGATCACCCATTATAAGAGGCAGCCCGGGATCAAGTTTGTTCATAAGAAAAATTATCTCAACAGCGTTAGCAGAAGGTCTTTAGGTCGCAGTGTATGTTACAGGAGGTTTCCGGAGAGTCTCATAAGCCCCCCCTCTTCCCTTCGGAGCGCTGGCAGAGGTATCGTTGTTTTGGTTAGTTGGATTTACAATTTTTCAGCTACATTCTATTTGTTCCTGTGGTCTCATTTAGCACTGTGCACAGGATATCTCAAGTTGTTTCAGTGGTGCCTAATCCTTTTCATCCGCTCAATTCCACTGCTTGCCCTTAGAACTACACTCAATCGTTTAGCCACTCCTCTCATCCTTCTATCACCAGACCCATGGGTTCCAGAAGTTCATGTGTTATTTGGCTAGACTTCCCTCGTTGTCTCATCTCTTCACACTTAAGCTCCCTCACCCACAGGCACCAGCGCCACTTATCTTTTAGTGAGGGTCAGCATTCTAAGCACTACTGGTGCAGCTACAGCTCCTTCTCCCCCACGTTCATAAGACCCTAATCTCAGAACTGCTATAAGGATAAGAAGAGCTCCCTCTCTATTATCAATATGTCTGGTAACCCTTTGGAATAGATTGAAAATAAAAACAACTGCACGCTCTGCAGGGAAACTGCGTCATGATTGGGCGCTTCATCAAAACTCTTAATGAGCTCAGGCCTGAAATGGAGACTGAAAATAAATCCAAGAAAAAGAAGTTCGAGAGGCAGAAAGCAGAGATCGAAGGGCTAAAAGAAAAATGTCAACACTTGGAAGAAGCGGTGAGCTTCATAAAGACATTGAATCGAAGCGAGCAAGGCGAAGCCTCGACCAAGTTCAGCGACAAGAAAGACAAGCCCCCCGAGGATTCTGTTAACCAGTTTTGGTGACTCCTTTGATATTTTCCTATGTTATGCAAATTTTGTTTTCTGTTAGGACAGTTCGTTCGACAATATAGTTGATATGTTTTTCAAATACTAAGAAGCAAGATCAGTGATTGGGAGGATGGGACTGCGCTCCCCTTTTGCACCCCCTCACCGATCTTCCCTCGCCACATGTACTGGGACCTTGCCCCCCCGTTATTGTTTTATAAAATATCAGTACCTGACCTTGTCAAACAAAAATAAAAATGAAACTTGAAAATAAAAATAAAATTTTTGAAAAAAATAATTAATTGAAGAGAAAATACAAAAAAAAACTATAATAATTGTAATCTTAAACAAGTTGTAATATAAATAAAAAGATCTATACTTTAAGCCACCAAGCCTCCTTACAATCGATCATAGTTTAATGATTAAATATTTATGTCTTGCTTGCACTTTCTCTATCTAAAAAAATTCATTGCATCTAGTGATATATTAATAAGAGTTATAGCTACATAGTAGCATAGTCCCTACCTCTTTTCATAGTTAGCAATATCTTGGCATGCTTAAGGCAGTGCAAAGTTCACATTTTGTCATTATTCGAGAATGCTACATTTCCGCAATCATTTTGGCAATTTGTTGTTATTCCCATCTCTGCAAACTTCTTCCATACATCTCCACCATGCGGAAGACTTCTTTTGCATAGGCACTACTCGGCACAATTGCTTTCCTGCATTTGTTCTTTCTTGCATGCTTTCCTAATCAATGTTATCAATTGTGTATGCACCACCTATTTCCATTACAAAGATTTTGTGGAAGTTTGCAGGTTAATTGTTCATGTCAATCCATGATTCCCATATGACCTAGTGCATTTATTGTACACATAAACCAAACTTTTCATGCCAAAGAAGTGTTGTGTGGGTCGGAAGTGTGTGGAAGAAGGGTGCAGAGTGGGGAATGTGTGTGAAGGTTTGGAAATGGGGATGTGTGCGGAAGCAGGAAGAATGCAGAAGAGACATCCACACTTCCCCACCTCCGCACAGATCCCTTGAGGTTAGTAATGGTGGGCCAAGCTCTTTCTGTTACGGGTATGGGAGCAAATGAGTTGCACCCGGGAGAGTAGTTTATACCAAAAAAACTCATTGAAGGCTAGCTATCAAGTAGTAAGTAGTGCCAAAAGTAGAGAAAGCATAGTGAGTGGGAGAATCAAGTAGTGGTTCATTTTGTCCTCACTTAAAAATAACTTTTGTACCTGGAAACACCTCGCGTTTCTACAGGCGTGGGGAATAAAGGATGTGTAGAAATGGGGTATGTATGGGACAAAGCGTATGTGGAGGAATGCGTGTGCGGGGCAAAGAATATAAACTTTCTTCCACACACATGGAGTTCGCAAACAATTTATAACGATGATGTTCAGTCTCCTAACCAATTGAAGTTGTTTTTGTTAAAAATATGAAATTGTGGTAAATTCCACTTTGTACTACTCATTTTAAGGAGTTGATGATTGCATTGAATTCTTCTTTTCGAGAGGGCCAAAATCGACCTAAATATCACCTCATTTGGACAAGCAGAAGTTGAGTTATGAATTATTTTATTTATACATATATTATGGTCGGCCCTATACACATGTACCAATGAACAGGTCAAGTGGACCCTCATGGAAGCCTATAAATAGAAGATACCTCAATCTCATTTGGACAAAGGCTCTCTTCTCCTCTTCTATTTGGCCATGGCTTGCACAGGTCTGATGGAGGAAGCTCGCTCAAGGGTCTGAAACTTCAAGATGAAGCTCGCACTGAACTAGGGTTTTTTTATTCAAAGTCGCTGGCACAGAACTGAGCATTTGGGTCTCTGGACGTTAGCACACAATTTTCATGAGAGTGAATTTGGGTCCTTGGATGCTGGCACAAAGTCTTCATGAGAGCGACCAAGATTCTGGGTCAGTTTGGTCCCCAGTCGCTGGCACATAATGGTATGGGAGCGACCGAGCTGCCATAGTCACTATCATGCAGTTCACAAAGAGCAACCATATCTGTCATAGTCGCTTGCACAGCTCCTCCTCCCTGTGTTTGGGACTCCAAGATGAGATTTTAGTATTCTGAAGATTTTTTTCAGTGACATGAATGTTCAACAACACACTATAGGTAGTGACAGTACATTACAATTATCTGAATCAAAGCTTTGATGTTTATATGCATTTCATGGATATTCTAGTTGTTGTGAAGATATGGATCATTATACTCTCTTTTGCTTAATCATTTTATGACAAACTATTAGAAGGATATTTGCAAGGGTTTTCCCCATAATGGGTTTCTTCCTGGTCTCCGACCAATCTTGGTGTCTCTATATGTGCATGCTTCTTTTCTATTCTTCCTTTATGTTGCAATGTATTGATGATGATGATGTTGTTCTTTCTATATAATTGCATATGATGATGAATAATGGTACCTATCTGAATAATGTAACAATGATATGGAGTGAACTTAATGTATTATTGAATAAATGCAATTATCAGAGCAAAGAACAATGTAGCCCTATGAAAAATTAACATGGTATCGGAGTTGGGCTGAAGAAAATCCATGGAGATCAACCCCATGGAGACACTTTGGATGGAAGCAAGAAGAGTATGGTGGAGACCTAAAATAATCCTAGGGTATGAAAGAAACCCTAGGTAGTTAGTGCATAAGGATATGATGGTTAGGGTTTGAGAGAAACCATGGTTTATGGCAAAGGCTTGAGATTTGATGTATGAAACTCTAGCATGGTCTATGTGAAGATGCTCAAGCACTTGGGACAAATTTGATGAAGCCCTAGATGGTTGGTTGTTGATAAATTTAATTGAAGGCAACATCTTATGTGGACTATGTATAGCGATGACTCTTGAAGGCTGGTTCAAGAGGGAGAGGATCACCTCTTATTGAAGATAAGTACTCCTTGACTTGTGATATTTCTTTATGTCTTTACTCTTTTTTAGACTTATAGATCTGATTATTATGATTATTTTTTTATCGTTGCTTATACTTCCTGCATGTATCTTTGATTGTATGGATGTATCTAACCTCCTTGATGAGATGTGATAAGTAGATCCCTCTTGAGGATCATTTGAGATGCGGGAAAGGAAAGCTAGATATGAAAAGCGATAAAGAGGCACTTGATGAAAAGTTGACAAGCACTACAAGCTGCTATGAGAAGGTGCACAGGTATTTGAACACTACAAGGTATGAAATGTATATTGTTTCAATGTTATGCTTTAGCTATAACATTGGATGACTAGGTAAGAGAATGTCTCCTTCGCAAATGGCTCATGCTTTCATATGAAAGAGATTTGGACTTATGTTTCCTATGATGAAATGGTGCACCTAGTATTGAATATTTTGATCATGTTGATCTTCTTGATTCTATGAGGCTACTTATTTTTTATCTTGGATATAGTGGCATAACTTGATGTTTGGCTAACATATGTTGTTCTTAGAGATCTTGATTCTGTGAAAAAGGCTAGTACCTTGACTCTAGTAAATGATACTCTTGATACTTGACATGCTCTTGACATGATGGATCCCTTATAGAAGGTTACCTCATTTATATTGATAATGCTTGTGATAAGTATGATGAAAGTATTATGACACTCTTGTTGTTTAGGTAAAGTTTTATTGAATGACCTAACTTGGTCCTATGGTAACCTTAATGATAGAACTATGAGTTTGATACTCTAGATCTCTTATTACGTGGTCATGTTTTTTATAATAATTATGGCATATTGTAGAAATGAATGCCCTAACTTGATGGATTGACTTGATAGAAGTGATATTGTGTTCATGATCTTTGAAGTATGTTGTCATACCTATCTGTTGTCTCTATTCTGTGAACCTAACATTTGATGAAATATTTATGTCATGATATGATGTAGTAGCTAACGTGAGCATGATATGACCATCATGGATATATGTTTGATTCTATGATTTAACATATATGTTGTTGCATGAATCTAGTAAAGACATGTTGATGACATGAAAGAAGATGAATGAAGTAGATTCCCAGTCAAAGGGAGAATCTCTTCTCAAGATTCTTACTCTTATTACTATTTGCATTTTGCACTGTTGAAATATGATTTATGTGCATCTGACATTATTGATCTGCAACAAGGTCTTAGATCTGAAGCATGTATAGAAATTAGGGTTTATGCTCTGGTCGCAAGCATAGAACTAGGAATACTCATCCCTAGATGCAGACATGCTAAGGCCCAGGTAGTGTCTAGGCAGCTAAAGTCGCTCTGAAGATAACTTGAAGGAGTGTCCAGAGGTTTGACTATTGTTGACCATCATGTAAATATTTCTGAAGTTGTCTGAACTATGAATCAAGATGTTCACCTGGAGAATGTTAGTTCCACAGACAAGTAGCAAGTGACCATGAAATACATATAGATATGTCATTATGTTTGAAGTTTGTGCTACAAGAGTTTGACATAATTTGGCTTATTGATATATATGAGTTATATGATGTTTGATGATGACCTAGATCTCTGACTCAATGATTGAGATGTGTCTTGGAATATAGATCTTATTATGATAGCAAATTTGGATATTGACATGATGTCTAATGTTTTTTACTTGACAACTGATGATTTACCTTGATGATTATTATATATGAGCATAGTGATTTCCTATGACTTGTATTATGGGAATGACTTGATTGATATTGTGTGATTTATGACAACCTGTTGGCATGATGATGTCATGACTTGATGAAGACCCTACCTACTGAGATATTGATGACTCTTGATAGTAGTATTGATCTGGTTTCTAAACTTTGATGAGCTGATTTGATTCTAAGGATTTATGAAAGGCTGATGGTTTGGTAAAATGTTATGGTTACAGTAAGCATTGCATGAAGCAAGCTCCCCCAATCCAGATATGTCTGCATTGACAGTTATCTAATGAAGTTGGATGATGTGTTGATCCAAGACTTTACCTCAGAAGTGTTCCAAGGTATGACTTTGATTTTGATTTTGGCTTTTTATATACTAACGATCTACTATTGTCAGGAAAAGAGCCTCTGATGATATAAGAGGGAGATGGTTTCTAAAGCTCGTAATAATGTATCATGGCATGATGAATCGATTTCTTAAGTTAGGAAAATATATCTATGTTGTGAAGTTATTGAAGAAGCATTGAAAAATGGAAATGAAATTCCTTGAACACTTCAATTTGAAGTTAAAGATGTTGTTGAACTTGACATGGTATCTGACAATTGATTGAAGCATTGATGTTTCATTTAGAACATCCATCTGTATATATGTGATGTGCATGGAACCTAAATAAGTTCATGATTGATCCGCTTCATACACATTGCCGCCATTGCATGATATGATTTATTCTTGGTCTCATATATTCTTATGATATATTACTATATGGAGATGTTGATGTTTATTACTAATGAGCACATATGAGTGCCATCTTAGTATGAGATATGACATGATGAGAGGTCCGTGACACAACCGAGGTTGAGTATGATGAGATCAGCATTGATTGACGACACTGAGCCAAACTCACCCTCCCCTGTTTGAGCTCCCGGGGTATGGAATTGAGATAGAGGGCTCCTAGGGTTGAGAGAACTCTGGACAATAAGGTGTTATCCCTATTTGTAACCCATAGGGTTGGAGTAGTAGCTCACCCTATCTTGGTCTTTGCATAGTATACCCCAGTTGGCATCATGCCCACAAGTTGGGCTTGTTGAGATTATCCATCTCCATCTGGCCAACGGCTAAGGTAGGGACGTGAGATCCTTACCTTTCGTAAGTTGGGTATCTCGCCCAAGCTAGGATCATGATGCAGGTGTTCTACCACTTGACTATTCAGGGTCATTGATGGGAAGATCAATACGCAATAGGATGGGTTAAGTAGCAGCTCCCCTATATAACCTATTGCTCGATATGGGATCGTAGTAGTAGCTTGTTATACAATAATTTATCGCACTCCCTGTCTCATACCCTGAGTTGTCGAACTTTGCCCAAAATGTCACAAAGTGACAAAAGTTGTCAATGAATTCACCATGAAAAACATTGATCAGAGCATCCCTGAAGAAAAGAAGAAGAAATGCCTTGAAGTAATTCTGGAAGAGCTTGTCAAAAAACCCTATTTGCAAGCCCAACGCTACTTTTAGCAAGAAAACCCGTGTTGGTACCCTTTGGTCTAACTAGTGACTAGCGTTGGCAGCGCGACTTTGGATAGGAAAATTTGCATTGATCCTCTTCACGCAGTTTCTCCAAAAATGGAGCAAAAGCTTCTCTTACTAGAAGCCTTTAGAACGACGAGTTACTTATTGTTGAGGAATGATATGGTCGAGTTCTCCCATATTGAGTCCTTGATCCTACCTTTAGGTATCTTCCCATTAAGATGTGGACCTTCTTCCCCCTTTTATGGATCCCTAACTCCCTCTCCTTCCTTATAAATACATTCCCTTATACCCTCAAAAGGTTGGTTGGATTAGATTGGTCATGCTGCTGCTGAATTGGGCCTAATTTCTACCAATTTTTGAAGGAGAAGGAAGATCTTGAGAAGTCTTGGCTTGGACTTGGAAACCAATCTCGAAGGAGGCTTCCAACATCAAGGCAGTGGTTGTTTGCTTCTTTCTTTTGTTTGTTATTAATACAATGCATGTTTACTTTCCCTAAGCGCGTAAATGACTACTTGCTTATTATGATGCTTGTGGTGAAGTAAAATTCTAAGTGCAGACACAAACAATTCCTCTAGCCCGATAACGGGTCTAGCCACAAACAAGACATTCTATGGAATATTTCCTTAAGTTAGAACCAATTAAGAGGGCCTACCTCTTAGTACGCTTATCCCGTTTGATGAAGACCTTGCTTGCTCACTCCAACTATCTCCTGATTCCTTCTTCGAACACCTAAAACAAGTAAACAACAGCAAACAACAACTGTGATAATAGACAAATTGTATTCAACCTACTTAACAAGTCAAGAACCATTAAACCATAAATATGTGAGATGACATATTATGTAGGAAATCAATTGATAGTTGCATATATATTAAATCAAGAAGAGATTACAACAGTTGCCTTGACGTTGTTGTTCTCCTCTAACAAATCCGGGTTCCCACACACTTTCATTAGCATTCCATGATGGCCTCAACAATGGTAGTTTTAAGGATCTTCCCTTTAGTCTTCACACTAAACCAAATTCACACTTCTCCCTCACACACAACTAGAGAGATAAAACTATGAATAACTTGTTGATTACTCCAAACTTAATTAGCACTAGCACACCAACACTAGCTTGTGCTTGGGAAAAAGGGAGGTTTATATAGCATTAATGGATGGGGGATGGATCCTCTTCTCATGGGAGAAGTTCTTATCTCTTGAGGTAGTTCCATCCTTATAGGGGAAAGGAGCCCAAACTGACATCCTCGACTCCATTCGGCCCAACCATTTACTAGACTTTTGTTACAAAGCTTCTAGAGCTGGAAGCTTCGGCTCCTTATTTAAAAAACTTTCCAAAAGAGGATCGGTGTGACTAGAACAAGGCTTAGACACTCTGGTCGGTGCTAGGGACAATTTTAATCCCTGCATATCGGCGCGAGGAGGACATGGGTCATTAGCGTCAGTCTTGTAAACTGGGAAAAACAGAAGATTTTTGGGAAATGATGCAAAGGGGAATTGTTATGCTCATGAAGAGGGACACAATGGGAGTTTCTTCATGAAGGGGAAGCATGTAGGGTTCACTGTAGAGGTCCTCCAGGATCATGGAACGGGGAGTACAGAGACAGTGACAAAATGTTGTGTAACAGATGCCCCCTAAAGCGTGAAGGCCGAACTAGAGTGAGGGATGAAATGCTTTATGAATCAGTGCGGGGAATCGGAGTCTGCCGTCGGAAAACCTACAAGCAAGTACAGATACATATACATAACTAAAAACTCTATCAAATGATACATGAATCATGGTATGGACGCAACCATCTAGAGAATGATCATGTAAATGGATCTAGGCATGGGCGTAGCCATCTGATAAAGAGGATCATATCGAAACCAAGGTATGGTCACAGCCATCCAATAATGAGAAATATCACATATGACAACTCATGGTATGGTCACAACCATCCATCTGAAAGAGACGTGTATATCAGTACAATCATGTCACACCGCCTTACAACCTAGACTTATGTAAGGTGAGCCTAAGGTCTTGTTGATTTGGGGTAGCATCGGATGTGCTCTAGCCACAAAACTTGGTGGAGAGGCTAAGGCACATGAGATCTCCAATACCCAAAAAGGGTTTGGGAAGATTCTAAATAGTTTGGAAAATATTAAAATAATTAATATTTTTAATGTAATCCCTAAGTCTAAACTTAAGGAAAATAAAATATTAATGTGAATTAATATGAAACTGTTTTAGAATGGTCCAAAAGTCATGGATCAAGCCAGATCTAATCTTAGCCATTGATTAGGGACTTGATCTCGGTTGTTGATTTGTCAACAAGAAAAGTATAAGAGGAGGCTTAAGGGTCACTTGGAGAACACACTCAGGGAGACCAATCAGTTCACTTTTTGGAGCGGCTTAGCTGAGAAATTGAACCAGTGGTCTAGTGAGCAATCAAGAGGCAGCAAGTACGAACCAGAGAGACGGGAGATCAGTGCAGAGGCAGAAAAGGAAGACGTAGGGCGAGAGGGAGCCACGTAGAGGCAACAGATACTGCGTAGAACCAACAGGGCCTGCGCCATCCACGTAGAGGCAGCAGATATTGCGCAGATCCAGCAGGGCCTGCGCCATCCACGAAGAGGCAACAGATACTGCACAGAGCTAGCAGGGCTTGCGCCATCCACGCAGAGGCTGCAAGAGTGACGCAAAATGCTAGAGAGGTTGCGCAGAGTCTCAATAGGCTAACGCAGAGATTTTCAAGCCACGCAGAGGTCAACAGGGATGATGCTGGGTTCAAAAGAAGTGCTGAAGAATTTGTCTATCTGTGGGTAAGCCAGTTTGGCCCCCTGTTGTACTAGAAAATTGCTGAATAATAATATCCTCCCTTGTTGCACCAGTTTTCCCACATTGGGTTTTTCCGAGGACATTAGTCCAAAATATATGTGTCAATGTGTTTACTCTTGTGCATATGTTTGTTTTTGTATTACGGTGTGATATCTGCAGCAGTATTTATTTTAATGTTTATTGAAGTAATTTCATGAATAAATTATGGTGGAATAAGTAGGAAAAGTATATTAGTTACTGCATTGATAGAATTTTCACAGGTCTTGCGCTCCAACACGACCCGATCAAAGTACAAATTCTAACATGTGAATAGATGTATTGACGTCGAACATGCTAGAAAATCGCTTGATTACTAGACAATGACATAAACTATAACAAATGCGAGAAAAACCACCAATAATGACAATGGTCCTCAAGGTACTATCAACACAATTCACGGATTATGAATAAAGGAACTATAGTTGAACACCCGTGAAATCACCCGATCAAAAGCCAATGATGTGAACTTGTTGTCGAGTACGAAGAACTTGCCATTAGGGCATGCAAGCTCTAAGGTACTGGAAGGGAGTCTCTCCATCAACTTCCTAGATAATGAGCTGAAGTCGTTAGGAAGCGCCCGTGTCGAAGGAGGGCCATAATGTATCCCACATTATCGACATGAGAAAAAGGGATGCAAAATGATTTGGATGATATAGAGAATCAGGGGTAAGTGTAACTGCAGAAGGACAACTCTTGAACATATCAACGACACGACTGGAAGTTTGGCAGCTTTTGGATCCATAGGATCGGTGGTCATGATGACGTGGCAAAGATAAAATGGAAGGAAAAAATAAACGGCTCAACCCAGGAAGGTCAACGATAAAAAGGAGGATATCCCAACCTAACACGAAGCAAAAAATGTCATGGTCAAGAGTGAGCTACCGACACAACTGATTGGATTTCCAAATTTCCCCCCATCATTTCTAGTAGGTACCCCAATTATTTTTTAATCGCAAGCTTGAAGGGGATAGCATATGCTTGCACTGGAAGTCCATCCTTCAAATGAATCCGACCTAGTAAGTTTAACGAGCCCTAGGAAGGAGAAGCTCATGTTCTTCATGGTGATGAATCTGATGTCATTGTATGTTTTAACTAGTCCGACAAAGGTGTAACTCGATATCTTTTTCATGTTTAGAGAGTTTGAAAAAGACACAGAAAATAAACCTCCACATAGTCCCTTTCCTTACATTTGTGTCTCTCGAGCCCGAAAAGCTAGAAAACGATACTTGAGAGAACCGCTTGACCATTTCAGTCAAGGAGTACCTTTTTTGTAAATAGTGCATCCCAGCCAGAAAAAAGGAGTAAATGTATATTGGGCGCATGACGTTTCACATCCGTTAACGAGTTCAAAACGACAAGAGCTCGGTAATCATTTCGTTTTTAAAGGGTCAGAAAAGAGCTGGAAAACGGACCCCCCATTTTATTAGCTTTTACGAGTCAAAAGGGAAAAATACTCGGCAATCTTTTCATTTGAATTTTACGAGTCGAGAAAAGAGCTGAAATGTGACTCGACACTATCGTCGAACATCCACCACCTGTCGTTGCACAAAAGGTAAAATGCATTATCCAATTCTTGAGGCAAAAATATTTTAAAAACCCTAATATTTCATGAAAAACTTAATAAAAGGAGGGAAAAGTAAATATTTTTAACCATTTACCATTTTACCTTGTTGTGAAAAACTTTTTACCCACTTTTGCCCTAATTTTTATGGAGTAGTTTGCAAGATATCCAAGAGGTCATTCGTTGAGCCGCCAGTTGCAGGTAAGAGCCAAGTCCCTAAGCTCCATTTCCATACTGTTTATTCCTGTTTTTATCCTTTTTTTTGGATTTTTGAGGGAAGATTTGGCAAAAAAATCTCCCTCAGTTGACGCGACTTCCGGGCACGAAATCGCGCCAGCCGAGGTTGCTAAAACGACCAACAATGCTGACGCCGTGAACAAAGAAAAACCATTTTTTCTCTGAAATCCACCATTTTAATCCAAATTTTAGTTGCCAAAGATGATTATTTACTTCAATACATGGTTTTTGCAAGAAAGAATCATAAAAAATGGTAGACTGGAAAGAACGTGAGCACGAAGATGTGGACACTCAGGCAATGAATGATCCAAATTGCTTGGATGCCTTGAGGAACTATGGGCTCCTCAATTTCTTTCTCACACCAGGGATGCGGGCTCAACCTAAGCTGCTTCGATACCTGATTAGTCTCTGGGACATAAATCGAGAAATATTTATCATTGGTGACTAGGAGCTGGAGTTGGAAACTTCAGACATCTACTTCATCACAGGATTGTCCCGGAGAGGGGAACCAATCAACCTATATGGGTCACAACCAATTGGGGCAAGCATATCCATGCGACTTGCCGAACATTGCCCAAAAGCCCTCAAATCAGAGAGCGGCAAGATTGAGATTGCCACTGTGCGGGATCTCACACTGAAAGTGCTACTGTTGACTATCAACAGAGTGGCTGGGTCCCAAGCAAAGCACGAAACTAACAAGTCAAAAATTTTCTATGCTATCGACTATAAAACACCAATGATCTTCAATTGGGCAGGAGCCATGAAGATAAACATGAAATGCCAGCTATCAAAAGCTAAGGCGGGGAATCTAAAGCAATTTTGCTTCGATTCTGTACTAGTGACCTTCTTCCTCGAGTGGGTTTCGTTGTTCCAGTACTAGCTGACTAAAGTAGATCCGTCGATGCCATGACACCCACGGATGGTCCATTGGAGTCGTTCCAGCATATGTCCTATAGGCCCGCCTTCTTTTCATGGCCACGACGACAACTGATCATAGTGGAGGATTGATCGTACAACGGTACCGACTTCCGCGGAGATCTGGATATGCCGCTTCCAGGATTTCGACGATGAAGGTAAAAAATCAATTTTTGATTTTTTCGATTTTTCAATTGTCTTTGATATATATATGTGTTTATAACATTTTGTTCTATCAATGTAGATGTTGGACTAGAGCGCCTTGCCGGGATGTCCCCAATAGCCAGGTGCATCGCTCACCAGTTTGATGTCGCTCCTTATCTGGAAGGAAGCGATAACAAGGAGGAGATCACGAGGAACCTTGAGGGGTTGACTCATGGTATCCCAGAGTATGCCCGGGTGGGAGACATCCCACGCTAGTACCAGAGGCATACGGTGGGGGTATTAGATTGGATCCGCTGATTGTTGACTCGTGTAGCACGAGCAGTTTCATGTTACCATGATCACCATGCTGATTAGTTCCTAGGTCTAGCATTTACATTTTTTAGGCCTGCGAGCCGCAGATGTTATGTGAACACACATATTATTTTTTGGGGTTTTGATGTATCAAACATTAACGCCATATATATATATATATGTTGTATTTTCCTGCTCACTATGGTACAAATGATTTGTTTTGGATTTTCACATGTTTTGTAAATGTATATCCAACACATAATTAGCTAATGCATCTGTCAATGTATTCATGTGTCTAGGAATATGATAATATGTAATGTAATCAAAATTTTTCCAATAGACGAATACATAGATACATTCTCAATATCTGAGGGTTTTTGACGGAATATTGCCCGTTGAGTTTAAGGACAAGAAGGTGTGAATCCAAGTTGACAACCAATTCCCGAATGTCAAGAGAAATGGGCTCTGAGAACAATTCGATAACTGTGTTGTATTCAACAACTTTATTAGCTGTGCGACCTAAACAAATACCTTGAAGATCAATCAACTCACCATGAGGGTCATAAATGGCCCATGCCGTGGAGGATAGATTTCGGTTCTACGGCAAGCACCATCAACGAAACTGATGTGAGGAGTCACAAACATCTGCAAAGCAGGGAAAAACATAGTAAACAAGAAAGTTATTTGAAAACTAACACACCAAACCACACTATAAAAAAATGAATGACACACTAATGTACACAACTAACCATGCAATGTGACCTAAGCATAGTACTTTTTGAGATAAAGCCCATTTCGGGGCTTGTCTAGAGGATTGCCTTCATAATCAATTAGCTCATAGGCCCCTTTTTGCAATACTCATTTAACAATCTAGGGCCCATGCCACATGGGTTAAAACTTTCCTGCACCCATCTTATCATTAACTTGATCATATAGTAAAACCAAATCACCCTCAGAGAATGCACGAGGGGAGACCAACTAATAGAAATGGGACTTGACTTGCTTCTTTTCTGCTTCTATGACCAAAATAGCAAGACAATGAGTCTCATCCAGCCATTCTAAATATAAGAGGCATTCTTCTTGAAGTGAGGTTACGGGGAGAAGTTCGACGGCTAGCTTGAGTGAAGGAATTTCGCATTTAATCGGTAACGTTTCTTCCAGATCGTAGACTAGCTGGAATGGTGTGAAACTAGTTGCGTCCTTGGTCGAGTTTCGGTAAGCCCACATAGCTGAAAAGAGCATGAGATGCCAATTGGACTTATGCATCCCAATAGTATGCTGAAGCATTGTAACCAAAACTTTGTTCATAGCTTCAACTTAACCATTTGCTTGAGGGTAATATGGGGTTGAGCCATCATGGCACAAACCCAACATATAGGTCAGCTCATCCATCATGTAATCTCGGAAATAGGAGCCATGGTCGATGACAATGGCATGAGATACGTCAAACCAGGAAATAATGTGATTGAATATAAATTGAGCCGTTGTTTTACTGCCTATAGAGTATGTACGCATCGCTTCGGCCCATTTGGTGAAATAATCAACAACAATGATAATATAACCATGTCCCCTGGTCGAACGAGGGTTACATGTCATATAGTCAATGCCCCATTTGGAAAAAGGACCAACAGTAATGATGGGGTGTAGGTGAGCGAGCGGGGTGCACATCTTGCGCTGGTAAATTTGGCATTCATGGCACTTGTGAATGGAGAGGATGAAATCCTTAAAGATGGACAGCCAGAAATAACCAGTGCGAAGGATTTTTAGAGCAATAGCGTAGCCAGACATATGACTACCACATGCCCCAGAATGGCAGTCATTGAGAACTCTCTCAGCCTCCTCGAGAGTAAGACATTGGCAAAGAATTGAATCGACACCAACATGGTATAAAGTATCTCCAATAATATGTTAGGGTTGGGAGTGATGTCGAATGCGTCGGCGATCATCCTTAGCCAATGTGGACAGGAACATGGATGTCTGGAGATACACGATGATATCACCGTACCACGGGTCAAGGGTGCTTATCAAGAAAAGAGTCTCGTCTGGGAGTTGCTCATCTGCACCAGCGAGGAGAGACGTAGAAGGAAGGGAGCAAATCAACTCCACAAAAATTAGTGATTTCTTAGATTTGGTAGTAGTAAACACCAAATCAAATTCTTAAAGGATGAAAATCCATTTAGAATAATTGCCCCCTAGCAACTGGCGAGTCATGATGTAGGTCATGGGGTTGCATTCAGAAATCACAGTAGTAGTGTGTAAGAGAAGGTAGTGCCGAAAGCGCTGAACAACCTATATGGCAGCCAAAGCCAACTTCTCGACATGGGAATAACGCGTTTCGGTGTCGAGGAGATTGTAACTGAGGTAATAGATAACATGTTCATTGCCTTCGTCATCGTCTTGTACCAACACCATAGCAATGGTGCTAGAGGTTGCAGCTAGATAAAGGAAGTAATCGCGATGATAATCCGAGGGATGCAGCAAAGGAGAATTTATGAGGACAACCTTAAGGTCATCGAAAGACTTTTGGGAAACCTCATCCCAAACAAAGGGCATTCCTTGCTTGAGCAACCAGGTAAATCCTGAAGCTAGCCCAACATAATTGGGTATGAAATGACAGAGGAAAATTTATTTTCCTTGCAGGCTCTACAGTTGGTGCAATGAAGATGGAGGGGGTAAATTAACAATGGCCTCGACTTTAAGCGGATCAAGGTGAATGCCTTCCTTAGAGACAATAAAGCCGAAGAGTCTTCTAGATTCGACGCAGAAAACTATGCGGGTTTAACCAAATGTTGTAGTGTCTATAGCGAAGAAAAATTTGTCGAAAATGATCAGGGTGATAATGCCGCTTACGAGAATGAGTGGGAAGGTCATCCAAGTAAGGTTGAACGATGTTGCAAATGTCGTGAAACGCATAGGACATCACCCTCTAAAATGTAGCCCCAACATTTTTTAGGCCAAAAGGGAGATTTTTGTACGCGAAAGTACCCCACAGATAGATAAAAGTCGTCTTTTCTTGATCGGCCGGTGCAATGTTAATCTAGTTGTAACCAGAAAAACCGTCCATAAAGGAAAAAAATTTGCTCCCAACACATTCATCAATGATCTGATCAATGAAGGGAGTGGGATAGTTATCCTTAGGACAGGCACGATTGAGATCATGGTAATCAACGCAAACGTGGATCGTGCCTTGTTTCTTTGCCACCGGTACAATATTTGACACCTAATCTGTGAGAGGGATCGGATAAATGAATCCAGCTTTGAGAAGTTTTTCAACTTCACCCTTAATAGCTGCTGCTTTCCTAGGGTGCACTAGGCAGAGCCGTTGGCGAACGAGCTTCACGTGAGGATAAGTCGGTATTTCGTGCATGATGATGCTAGGATCAATGTTAGGCATTTCCTCATATGACCACGCAAACACATCATGAATTCTTGAAACAGACAAGTATAGACCTTGATCTCATCTGGAGAACAAGTTACCCTGACATGGACATTTTCAATGACACCAGGCTTAATAGAAATATCAATTGGTATCGGTTGGGTAATGTTACCCAAATTTCCTTCCGACCATACCTCATGAGTCATGATCGGCGCCTAAAGTAGTAGGGAAGGAAAATGAGAAGAGAACTCTGTAGACGTGACCGTCGGGCTAAGCAAGGAACGAGAAAAATGATGATGAGTATCATTCCAAGGTGGTTCCTCCAGAGACATTACTTCCATGATACTCTCGTCAGCAAGAAAAGTCGCGACTAAGGGATCAGGAGATTTCGAAGCACCAAGCCACGGGGGTTGAGAATACGTATCGAGAGAAGTCCTTGAAACAGGAAAATTAGAGGATACGGAACTTGAGCACAAAACAATTTCCATATAATTGATTTCAACAGGACTAAGTGGCATAACCTCGCCTTAGGTATCAACAAGATCTGGTTAAGGTATGACCTAAGGATCAGATTTGACCGAGATCATGTTGAAAAAGGCAACATGAGGAGGTGGGAGCGGAAAAATTCCCATCAAGGCAGAATCTTTAAAAAGTCCTGCCCCCACACTCTCGTAAGGAGCACCGGTGTGCTTGACATACGAAACATTGCCATCCGAGGAGGAAGAGGCAAAGAAGGACAGTTGGTCGACTGTGACGATCTTCCCTTGATGGGGAAAATGAATCACACGGAACAGGGAGGAGGCTACAACATGCATGGCATGGGTCTAGATTCATTCGAGTAGAAGATTATAATTGAGATTAGCGTCAACAATCTCCACCTCGACGTGTACTATCTTTCCCTCCAAAGTAATGGCAAGGTTGGGTAAGACACCAAAGGGTCGCGAATCGTGCCCGTCGAAAGCTTCCAAAGTGTTAGGGGATTGGTTCAAAGTAGGAGAACCAATTTCCTTCCAGCAAGCGACTAACATGATGCAGGTAGAAGCACCTTCATCGATGACGGTCCTATGAATGGTTTTCTCATTGATGATTACCTGAATGAGAAAGGCAATCTGATGAGGCAGGCATGGAACGTGGTTCTCTAGATCAAAACATATCAAATTGGAATCGGTAGGATCAATACCTCCAATAGCCGACAATAATGATTTCTGCTGAGACGGACAGCTTTGGAGTACCTCGAGAGCAGACATAGTTGATGGCGCCTAAGCCAAATCCTCAACAATATTATAGTGTTGAGCAACTCAAGCATTGGGATTGTATGAGGACTTCCTTAGCACACCTCGAGAAGGTGGTCGAATGGAAAAATCAGGGTTAGGGCATTCGATATGAGGAGGTCCAGAACTCAAGGCAGATGAAGAAGGGGTGGCCTCTTTCTCTTTCCCGACTGTCGGAGCAGGAGTTTGATAATATTTTGATCTAGTAGCCACATTAATAGGCGTACTCATCATGAACACTTGAGATCCTGAGGAAGCAGATGATTGAGGCTGGTCTACCATTTGAGTTTGCTGAGATGGAAACGACTCTTTCAAGACAGCTAGGGTCCCTTTGAGCAAATGACTAACTTCGAACTGTCGGGGACAATCCTTAGTGTAGTGATCCTCCTCACAAATGAGGCACAGATACTCACGCTTCCGTTGTGAAGAATCACCAACAAACGACTTAGGAGGACCCTATTTTGGGGCATCGGCTTTACCCTTGCCTTTGCCTTTCTTCTTATCCTTCGAGGATTTGTCCATTATAGTAGACTGGATAGCATGGAGCTCTGAGGTTTTACCAGGGCCAAGTAGATTCTGGGAGGAACTATTGGAAGTAGTGTTCGAGACTGACTTCTGTTTGAAAGAACATTTGGCAGGGGTCTGGGACACTGAACCAATTACTCCATCAATAGGAGGTGTAGCATGTGACTTCGATGTCGTTGGATCAGATGATGGTCGTGGAGCATTGGGTAATAACTCATACAAAGTGCCAGACTGAGAATAAACGAGATCTAAGTACTGGGCACGAGCAATGGCTTGTTCTTCGGTAACACATCCACCCATAGCTATATCGCGAGCAATTGGAGCGACGAATGACTTGGTAAACCATTCAGTGAGCAACTGATTAGCAATCTTGAATTTGATCAGGCGACATCTACGTCTCCATTCATGGATGTGATCAGAGATGTGCGTCATAGTATCTTTCTTAAGCGATGTGAGCAAATAGGCGTAAGTTTCATAGCAAATCGACAATTGAAAATGTGTGAGGAAAGCCATAGATAAAGAGTTGAAGTCATGGTAAGTACTTTGAGGGAGCTTGATGTACCACTTAGCTGTAGCACCTATAAGGGTTTGTTGGAAAAGACAGAGACGAATAGAATTATCAACGTAGTAATTTGAAGAGCACTAGAGGTGATATGTCATCACATGGGCTTGAGGATCTTCTTTTGCTTTCCCATCAAACTTGGGAAAATCACTCGGGATCTTGGACAGAACCGGAGGCTAGTATGGCGAATGAATAATTGGATCATTCGTGAGTCGAGACACATCTGGCAACTCTAGTGTAGCCAAGAATGGCAATTGGGTATTGAAAGGCATTGGAGGTCAATAAGCGGGTCCAACCAAAGGAGCCCATCCCTGCTGGTAAGGATTTTGTCCACATAGTGGAGGGTTTTGGCCATATGGCATTTGATCTTTCCCCCACTGTAGGTTACCTTGACCATAGGGAGGATTTTGACGTTGAACACCTTAGAGTTGTCCAGCCATAGGCTTCTGATAAGCAACATATGGGTTAAAAGGTTGTTGAGCCTATTGACCTTGGACATATGGATATTGCATCTGTTGTCCCTAAACATATGAGTTTTGAACCCGCTGCCCCTGAACAAGAGGATTTTGAATCTACTATCCTTGGACATAAGGATTCTATACTTGTTGTCCTTGGACATATGGGTTTTGGACCTGTTGCTGATATAGATCTGACCTGAAAATATAGAAACAAACCCAGAAATAACAAGATAGAAATAGATAGAAATGCTTCTTTATTGATCAAACCCTTAAGGTAGGGCAACACCATACATTCACTCCTTAAGGAAGGAGAACACTCCACAAGCCATATGTTTGTCCATACAATATTCCTTTACCTCTCTCAATGGGGAGTCTCTAGCCTCTATATAGGCCTCATACATACAATACCATGGGTCATGACCATGGTTCCCTCTATACCATCTATCTAATACAATGGGTTTATTACATTATTGCTAACTACTTGTGGTCCCTTACATGATATGGGTTAACCACTTTATTTATTATTATGGCCCATCCCATTATTCCCTTGGGTACCTCCCTTTGTACCCAATACTATCCCCCCTAGGTATACTACATTCCACCCCCCTAAATATGTTTCATCCCCGAAACATAAGAAGAACACAAATAATAAGATCTACTCAAAAGAGTAATCCACTGGTACCATGCACGTGCATCTAGCCATCCAAGAGAAACGTGAACCCTCAATCTAGCTAGTGCCTCGCTCCCTTAAGATGGAAGTTGACCCTTGCGACTCTTCTTTTTGATGTGTAGTAGGTGGATCGTCACCCCTCTCTATCTGTCATGCGGGGGTTGTTGTCCTTGTGGATAATTTGTTGCCATCGTGTTGGTTGTTTTCTTGCAGGGTAATGTGGGTGGTGATATGCTGAAGTTTTAAACAATGGTGTATCTTTCTTTAATTCACCACCTAATGGAGCCTGATTGATATCTGGTACATGTTGTGGCATCTGTTGTTGTTGCTTATCTTCCAATATTACTTCAACCATGGATTCCTCATCTAATGTATCCGTACCTGTAACATTTTTTGGTTCAACCTCCTTGGACTCTACCTATTTTTCTCGTACCTAGTTTGATGTTTGTGTTTGGTTGTCGACCATCAAGGGCTCATCATTTGATGTGTTAGTCCCTGGAACATCTTCTACTTCAGCCTCCGTGGACTCTACCTGTTTATTGATGGAAATATCCTGTAATGTAATTTTGTTCTTTTTATACCAGAGCTTCAGGAATTTCTTCTGCACATTAATATTGGTAGTACTCACAGATTCCATCCAAGGGTATCCCAAAACAACATCCACCTTAGCCATATCTTAAGTATAAAAATCAGAATGCAATACATACTTGTCCATAGAAATCTTCAAATCTTTATAAATTTGCACTTGCTCATTATTAACCCGTGTGTGCTCCATTTGTTTAGTTGGAATTTGCAATCTTTTTGCCAAATTAACATTTATAAAATTTTGCTTGCAACTAGGATTTATAGACACAATGATCTTCTCCTTCTGAATATATCCATGAACCTGTAATAAGGAGATACCAGTAGAAAATAACCCCTTACATGTCTCATTCCCCTGTTTTCTAGTATGAGACCATTTGTCCAAAAGGACTTTTTCAAATTCTTCATCTGAAAATTTGAACTGCTTGGTACCAAGTGAGTAATACCATATGGCAACCTCTTCTTTCAAAGTAAGCCATAGGAAACTTGTCCAATTTTTCGGATGGTTTTTCTTAAGATCTTTTATGAATTCTTCAATAGTAGGACCATTATCTTTTCCTGTAAAAATAAGATCTTTGCTAGGTTTTTTGGTTTCCTTCTTTCTAGTGTGAGACCATTTGTCCAAAAATAGTTTTTCCATTTCATCAGCACTACATAACTTCAGAAACTCATTGTCAAGTGATTTCCACCATATAGCAGCCTCATCTTTCAAATAATACCCTATGGAGTCCTTCCAAAAGAATGGCCTGTCACACTTCTGATATTGTATAAATTTTTCAATAGTCGGCCCATCATTTTTTCCTGAAAACATATTGCTAGAAGCCATGAAGAGGGTTTTGAAAAAAAATCACTTACTTGGCGAAAATTTAAAATGGCCACAGTTCAGTCAATATTGCTCAGAATCCCTATTATGACATGTTTTCGGAAATGGAAAGACCATTCTGCAACTTCCCATGTGATAGAAATCCCGATCTAGGCACTAGAATTTCATATTTGTGTTGTAGTTGTATCGTCGTCACAAAAATTTCTAAAAAAGGAGCTTATTTTAAATCAGCACTATCTCCCTCATCTGAACTCCGATTCGACCGTTTTTTCTTCTTTTTTTTGCCTAAATTGGGTATTTTTTTCACAAAGAACCTAAATCTACAATTGGATTCTGTAAATATTGCTCCAGAACATACAAATCTGATCTGCAAACTCGCCGCCCTGAAAAATGTCTACAACACAGCTGATTTTTAAATCAGCGATATCTCCCTCATCCAAACTCTGATTTGGCCGATTTTTTTTTCAAATTGGGTATTTAGTTGTAGCACAGTTTACTATTTTTAGCAGTTTTTCAAGTCCTGAACTTTCGAAGCTGTTTTGAGGCCCTAAACGACTTTTTTTGGAAAACTGGGAGAAACATGGGTCCATGGACTGATATTTCTCTTCCCAAAGTTGCAGTCCTTAGATACATCTTCATAACGAGGTATTATGCGCATCAAACGGAGATCATATGCCAAAGTTACAACCTTGGGAAGTTGATGTACAAACTTCCCGGTTGCCCATGATTAGCAAGTTTGATTTGAAATCAAGTATACAAAAAGCAAAGAGAATATAGTGGTAGATGAACTCAATAGGAGGGTGCAGTTAAACCATTTAGCAGCCATAAGTTCCTATAGAAATGATCTTAAAGAAAATATCAAAAACTTTAGGCAACAAGATGAAAACTATCAACAATTAAAAGAGAAGCTACAACAAAGCTTCCATGGTAATGAAATAAGGACTATTTCCTTACAGAGAAAGGGTTGATTAAATTCAAAAGTAAAATTTATGTACCAAATAACAATGACTTGAAGAAACTCATATTAAAGGAGTTTCATGCCAAGCCATATTTTAGCCACCCAAGTTACCAAAAGATGTTGATAGTAATCAAGAAATTTTACTTCTGGCCTAATTTAAAAAGGGATATGGCATATTTTATCTCAAGATGCATGAAATTAAAAAATAAAAATGGTAAAAGTTGAGTGCAAGCACCCAGTTGGTTTGTTACATCCCATTCCTATTCCAGAATGGAAGTGGGAATTGATTTCCATGTATTTTATTGTGGGGTTGCCAAGAAGCTCCAAACAACATGATGCAATCATTGTAGTGGCTAACAAGTTGAGAAAGGTGGCTCACTTTGCGCCTATTAAATCTGCCAATTTAGTTAGTGAGGTGGCACAAGTCTTCATAAAGGAAATCATAACACTACATGGAGTTCCCAAGAAGATTATCTCAAATAGAGATGCCAAATCCACTTAAAATTTTGGACAGAAATATTTGCAGGCTTGGGAACAAAGTTGGAATTTAGCACAACATACTATCCTGAAACTAATGGGTAAATAGAAAGAAAAAACAACATTCTAGTAGACATGTTAAGAATGTATGTAATGCACCATCCTAGGAAGTGAGAAGAGTACCTTCCACTGGTGGAATTTGCATACAATAATGGGTATCGAGAATCATTAAAAATGAACCCATTTGAAGCACTTTATGGGAGGAGTTGTAACACTCCTATAAGTGGGAGTGATCTAGTTAAATAGGTCCTTATTGGACTTGATATGTTGAAAGACATAGAGCAAGAAATGCAAGCCATCAGAAGAAATTTAAAAGTAGCACAAGGCAGGTAGAAAAAATACATGGATTAATGTAGGGTGGATAAAGAGTTTCAAGCCGGGGAGCATGTTTTCCTACGAGTTAGACCTAAGAAGAGTTCCTTGAAATTTGGGTCATGTGCAAAGTTGTCACCATAGTTTTGTGGGCCATTTAAAGTGCTCGATAGGATAGGGTCATTGGCCTATAAGTTGGCTCTACCCCCATTATTTAGAGTGCATGATGTTTTCCATATTTCATTGATCAAAAGATATGTCCACGATGCTAATCATGTGATTGATTTGTCTATGTTATAGGTAGAACCAAAGGGAGAGTTCCAAATAGAACCTCTATGCATCTTGGATCAAAGGCAACTCACATTTCAAAACCGAGTAATACAGTAAATCAAAGTGCAGTGGAGGAACTTTGGGCCCAAGGAAGCCATGTGGGAAATGGATAAACTGATGTGGGAAACATATCCTCTCTTATTTCCTGAGTAAGGAAAATGTAAATGTTGTAAAAATTTGTGTATATAAAGCTCCATAATCACCAATGTTTGTTCTAAAGGATGTTTTTTTGTATATGGCTATTGAACACCGAGGATGGTGTTCCCCCTCAAGTGGGAGGGGACTGTGAGATCCCCTGGTTAATAATTTTCTCATTGGGAGGGGACTGTGATATCCCCTGACTAATATTTCTCTTATTGTAAATAATTGTAATTATTTAAAAGGCTAAGAAAGGGACACATATTCCACTGCTTGAGGAAGGAGATTTATTGAGCAAAACATTGTTTTAAATAACAGTCCTGGTTGGCTGAGTGGTTTTAAATAGGGTTGACTATGCCATAAATTAACTGAAAGAGGAAGTACATGCCCAGGTGTGATTTGAGATCCAACAATAAGCAAGAAAAGGACAAGAAAGTAAAGACATATATGTGTTGCGTTGTCCAGCAGTTGACTAAGTGGAGCTTTGGGAAAAGTGAGACAGTTGGTATGTTATGGACCACGAACAAGTCTGCAGGAGGCAATTGTTCTATGGGGGAGATCCTCGGGAAGAAATTCTCTCTAGAGGATGTGCAAAGAGACCAATCTCTTTGAGAGTGCAGAAACCATGGAAGAGAAAACACATAGAAAACAATGTAAGAAAAAGAAAAATCCTCATGGGTGGAGGTGAGAATACCGAAAAAGCAATGATCAGAAGTTGTTGTGGTTAAACTCTAGAGAGATTAAAACCAGTTGAAGAACCCTCATAGAGGATTGCTCGGTGAAAGCATTATAGAGAACATTTTGTTGAAAATTGTGCAACAAGAAATGTAAAAATAGGAATTGCTAAAAATAGCAGTTTGGCCAATGAGCATTTTGGCCACCTTGGGTGAGAGGTGAAACTGCTAAAAATAGAATCTTCTAAAAATAGCATTTATGGGTCCCTTCCTATTTTTAGCAGTCCCTCATCTAACTATAGAAAGTAAAAACGAATTTGGTCTTAACAGCAGTTTAAATTATTAATTAATTAATCTCCATGAGTTAATTAATTATGGAAAATTAAACTTGAAGTCTTTGTGAAATCATGCAATTATTTTCTCTCTTGATTTAGGAATTTATCCCTTGATTAAAGGAGATAAGGTTTAGTTCTATAATGAGAGGATCAATTGACTTAGTTTTACTTAGTCAAGTCCAGTTAGATTAATTTAACAAGTTGTTAAATTAATGAAATATATTTTGTTAATGCTTGCATGCATGTGACAACTATTATTTTAGATAGCTGAGCATTCCCTCATGGATAACTGATGCATGTCAATTCAAACAAAGACCCAGTTGAGATCAAATGAGGGACTGTGTACTATCAGATGCTTGGATATTTCTAGTAAGTATTCCTTGCATGGAGAAGGATCTATTTCCAAGAGAAATACGTATTATAGGAGATTGGAGGACTTGTGGCCTATATATTGAGGCCCAGGTAGTCTATGATCTTCATCTCTTGATTACAGAGAGAGCAGGATAGCTATTGAGCTTATTCTTTTTGTATGTTGTTGAGGATCTCCACTTGATTGATAATACAAAGTTGGGGTTTTATGTTGGTGCTTTCCCCAGTGATATATTATGTGTTATGTGTGATTGATTCCTTCTTATCAGTTATATGTGTTCATGCTTGATGTTGCTCATGTTTGATTAAGTTTCCGCTAAGCTAATGGTAGATGTAGATCTATTATTATGCTTTAGTACATTGCATATATCAGTTCGATCTACAGGTGGGAAATTTCTACATGGTATCAGAGCACAGGTGATCAAGGAGAGAATAGTATACTGAGAGGAGATTTCAAAGTTTTGAGTTTTGGGCCGAGAGTTTGCAGAGCAGATCTGAAAATTTCTGTACAATTTTTTTAGAAATAAATAGCAAATTTGGATTCCTTGCGGAAAAATACCCAAAATAAAAATAAAAAAAAGTCGGCTAAATCGGAGTTTGGATGAGGGCGATATCACTTATTTAAAATCAGCTCTTTTTCTATAAACTTTCGTGATGGCGGGAAAGTGGAAATAGATTTGTGTGCTTGCCAAGAACCTGTATGCGCTTGAGGTACAAGATGCATGCAAAGCCTTGAGGAGCAAGGCAAAGGTTAGATACTTGGTGGTTGAGAGGGAGAGTAAATTACCTCTCAACATGCAGAGCTAGAAGAAGTCTCAGACAATTATGGAGGAACCACGATTGGTGCAGCAGCTTCAGGAGGTTGTGGAGCAGCCATAACAGGGGAAGCTGAGAGGAGATCGAGTAGAGACATCTACTCATGCAGAGACCTTCAGTAGGGAGAAACTTCGAGCCAAGTGGGCAGAGGGATCACATGCATCCATACCTCCAGGTAGGAGGTGGGGCAATGTCGAGTGATCGTCCCAAAAGGGCTGGAATAGGGGCAGGATACTTGAGGTACCCAACCTCTTTGATTTGACTTTGCTACAGGAACCCCAATGTGGAGTAGCAAGAACTAACTTATTGGGTAGAGACAGATGCGGATGGAGCAACAGAGAGAGCTACAGTGCAGGGAATCCTAAGACAGCACATAACATGCAGGTTGCAGCAATGCGAGAAGCACAAGTGTGTTGCACAGTGCTAGGTGGCACAGAGAGGTGTGCAATGGTGCGAGATGCACGGAGATGTTGCAGTAGCGCAGATGTCAAAGAGGGAGCACTTGTCAGCAGCAGGTAGAGCTTCAACATCAAAGTATGTTTCTAGCCCAACGGAGTGGTCATTTGGGAGTGTTTTTGTTCCAAGAGTTGTTGGAGCAAGCGGACCTGGTGGATGTGTTGCATGCAGAACATTCCAGAGTTACAGGATCGGGTTCGAGAGGAAGCCTTTCTTGTTGAGAGGGAGTTTTCAAAAGTGCGCAACAAGAAATGTAAAAATAGAAATTGTTAAAAATAACAGTTTGGCCAATGAGCATTTTGGCCACCTTGGGTGAGAGGTAAAACTGCTAAAAATAGAATCTTCTAAAAATAGCATTTTTGGGTCCCTTCCTATTTTTAGCAGTCCCTGGTCTAACTATAGGAAGTAAAAATGAATTTGGTCCTAACAACACTTTAAAATATTGATTAATTAATCTCCATGAGTTAATTAATTATGGAAAATTAAACTTGAAGTCTTTGTGAGATCATGCAATTATTTTCTCTCTTGATTTAGGAATTTATCCCTTGATTAAAGGAGATAAGGTTTAGTTCTATAATGAGAGGATCAGTTGACTTAGTTTTACTTAGTCAAGTCCAATTAGATTAATTTAAAAAGTTGTTAAATTAATGAAATATAGTTTGTTAATGCTTGCATGCATGTGAAAACTATATATTTCAAATAATTGAGCATTCCCTGATGGATAACTGATGCATGTTAGTTCAGACAAAGACCCAGTTGAGATCAGATGAGGGACAATGTACTATCAGATGCTTGGATATTTCTAGTAAGTATTCCTTGCATGGAGAAGGATCTATTTCCAAGAGAAATACATATTATAGGAGATTGGAGGACTTGCGGCCTATATATTGAGGCCTAGGTAGTTTATGATCTTCATCTTCTGATTACAGAGAGCGCAGGATAGCTATTGCGCTGATTCTTTTTGTATGTTGTTGAGGATCTCCACTTGATTGATAATACAAAGTTGGGGTTTTATGCTGGTGCTTTCCCCAGTGATATATTCTGTGTTATGTGTGATTGATTCCTTCTTATCAGTTATATGTGTTCATGCTTGATGTTGCTCGTGTTTGATTAAGCTTCCGCTAAGTTTATGGTAGATGTAGATCTAGTATTATGATTGAATATATTGCATATATCAATTGGATCTACAGGTGGGAAATTTCTACAAGTATCTTACCTATAAGGCTAAAGAACCCACAAGAAGCTTGTGGATTGATGAACCTATTGGATTGGGAAGAATCACTCAGGTGCTTGTCAGGGTTGATGAACCACCAAGAGTTTCCTTAGGGCTGAAAGCTTTGGTGCTTGAATCACTAATGAACCACCTGAAGAAGTGGTTTCTTTACCCATCGGTAGATTAATCACTGATGAACATTCCTTGTTGTGGAATCTCTTCTCGTGAAAGTGAGTTGAAGTTCTCTATATTATGATATCTTAGCATGGATGTTTGTAGTGTATGAAAGTCTAAGAGGACTAAGTGGAAGCATATGTAGGTGGTGGAAGAAGGTAGAATGACCTTGAGACATCCTGTTTCAGTTGTTGTTTTGGTTGAAGTTTCCCTCTGAAAGAACTCCACCTCAATCTTTGGAATTTAGCTTGGGGGTGACAACTACAAGTAATAATGGTTGTAGCGTGTCAATGGTTGGGTGGAGAGATGAAGTCTCGATCTCAGTTTCCTGTTTATTTTCCTGTCTAAGATAAGTATTTGCTCATGTTTCTTACATTTATATATTATGTATAGATCATCGTGCTCATTGCATGCTTATAGTGATGATAAGGAATGTGATTATTAATGGACATTGGATTTTTGTATGCATGGATAAGGAATGGATAAATTCCAATAAATGTGGTGCAAGCATGAAAATTTGTAGTTGTTTCATTAATTTGACAAGTACGAGTTTTTTATTATTTACTTTTTATTTGCTTGGTGTATGTGAGTTGTTGATTAAAGGAAACATGTTTTTTGCTATGGGAGGGAGTTGCTTAAGTTCCCTGTGTTTTTGGAGAAACACATTGAAATGCATATTTACTAAGTGTAATCTCTTTTACATGTATTTTTCCAAATTTCGACCTTAGAACTCCTATGCATCATTGGTGATTCAGTCACAAGTCATGGTGCCTGCGTAACAAGGAGGAAAATCATCATTTTTTTCTAAGTGATAAAGGCTTTAAAAACTAGCTAGATGTCTCTTGTAGGACTTGTGAGGTCAGGGGTTGCGAGGTCGGCGGAAATGTCGAATTCTCAGCGTGAGTTGTACCCAACCAAGGGAAGGTTGTTGACCTAGTTGGCAGGACCCACTAGACTAGGTTTAGGCCAATCAGGCCTGACATCCAGTTGGGTGGAATCACAAGGTGGGCTAGGTCAGGTCGGATGTCCCGATCGGGGGTTGGGCCAGTCGGCCAAGTCGGGGTTGAAACACTAGTTAGTAATGCATTTTGGAAAATGTGGAATTAGGCCAACCTTTGATTTTCTCATAGGAGTGTGACCATCCATGTGGATTTGTCCACATTAGCAAAGAAAGTTTTTCAAACACCACATGGGGAATTATTTGGTTGTTGCGTGGGAATCAGTGATGACGTGGAAAGGTAGTAATTGCCCTATCTTTAAATGATCACATATTCTAATCCGTGAGTCAGGTTTAGGAAAAACTTATATTGTTGGAAAGCTATCAACGAGATGAACACAACAATGTCATCCATTTTAAGTTTTGTGGAAGTTGAAAAGGTCGAAAAATTTAGACCCCATTTCCATAACCCTGCCATGGATATTGGGTCAACATAGTAAGAACCTCCTTCTAACCTTGCCTAGGGCAGGTATTACGAGGGGGTGTGTTACACCTTATCAAGAGGAAAGGGGTTATATCTAATATCCATATCATAGCATGGGAGTTTTGTTGCATAGGGAGAAGGAGGACATGCTACAAGTTGGAGAGGAGGGTTCCATTTGTTTGGTATAATTCCTTTGTACTTATTTCTTATGATTAATAGAAGTTGATGGTTCCTTCCCATATATGTTATGTGTCTTTGATTTTCATTTATGCATGTTGCTTTTATGCTAACTAGCCCTTTGTAGAAGGCTTGTGTTCTTGGCTTGTTGGTGCATGTGTGTAGGCCTTGGATTGTGATAGTTGGGAGTGACATCTTTGAGTAGAAGCGAGATTATTTGCATCAATACCAACACCCTTCATTGACCTGCAAGGGATCGAGTATTGTCTCAACCTATTTGCACAATAATATCATGTATGGATGGTATGCACACGTTGCTTGGATAGGAATATGATTTGTTTGTCCTATTGATCATTGCAAACACCAATTTTGGGTAGGTTCTAAGGAGCTTATTGGATTAAAAGTAACCTACTCTTATTAGGTGAAATTCTCATGTAACACCCAACACTCTATAATTGGACTGGTTTAGAGTAGTTTGGAATATGAAAGGTCACTTCCTTGTTATATCCAATAACAGTTTGTTCATGTTGTTGATAACATCTCCCGAGGCTTTAATGATGGGCTTGGGAAGTGCAAGTGAAATTTCTTCATCTTCATTTGAATGTGCTCCTAAAGTGGCATCACTAATTTGATCATGCATTAGTTATTGATGGTTATATTTCTCAAATTCATAAAAGAGAATTGTTATGTACAAGGACCAGTTCATAACATTTATTTCTTTGTTGTAGTTAATCTTGTTGAAGTTGTGATTTGAGCTGGAGAAACTCAATTTTGTTCTACCAATATTGTAAATAGTTTCAAACATCAAGGAGAGTGGCTTTGTCAATTTCAATCGTATCATTAAGAGTGGAGAGTATTAGAGTATTTAGTAACTCTAATAAATCATCAAGCTCAATAAATGAAGGGTGTTGATTTCTACCAAAAATGCACCCATTTACAATTCAATTTTTTCCTAAAAAGACTATTTAAAAGTTTCAATTATTCTTGACTCTACAAGAAAACATATTTCCACAACTACTTTTCACCTTGGGAGGGTTTGCAAGCTACTTTCATACAAGATGGTTGAGATTTCCTTATGATTAACCATTATTTTGCTAGTCATGTTATTGAGTTGCATTGTCATGGTAGGTAAAAGAATTTGAAACATTGTGTCTCTAACCATTCCATTAGCCCTCTCTTGTTGATGTAAGTCCAGTGAATAAAAAAATTTCAAGAACATTGAATATCTTGTCCTAAAATCATTGATTATGGTTTGTGTCTCACTATCTTACTATATGATGTTCAGATTAATAGTCAATGCATTCATAGGTTTGTTTGTGATAGTTTGCATTATGTTCTTAGAAGTTAAATGAATAAACATTCCACCTCCATGTTCCAATAACGAAGCCAAATAAGTGAGCAAGGCAGCCCATAATGAATCAAACACTCTTGAAAACATTTAGAAGAAACATCATAAGATGTAGTCTCTTGAAAATTCCATCCGGAGCCAGTTGGACATGCATAAACATTCAAATAAACTACACAATCAACAGGTGGAGGTAAGGTCAAACAACCTATTGGTACATAAGTTCAAGAAGCCACTTGAAGTGTATCTGAAGCAGTTGTCTATTTGGGAAGAAAGAGAAGGAAACAAAGGAGGCCAAAGAAATCCTTGTGTGAATAACGTGTATGAATCCAAGGATTCTTCGGTCATGTTGTGCAAGACTTGGGCACCTATTTCTGTGAACCCCTCAACAACAAATTTCAGTTTTGAAAGAAATTATCATTTCACTTTTATCCTAAGTGCGAGCTCAATGACCTATGCCTTTAGCAAGGAACCTTTTTTTTAATAAAAATGAACATAACTTATGAAGGTGGTTAGTGCATCTCCACCTTATCCACTTGCTAGTCTTGGAGAAGTTCATCATTAGATTCATGTGGTGGCAACAATATCACTAGCACAACGTGGTATTCGATGAGCATCAATGAGATTAAATAGTATTCCTTTGATAAGGGTTTTGATTGGTTCAGTCTCTAGCTTCTCGAAGGTGTTTAGTAAAATCCCCTTTATTTCTCGACCAATCCTACTAGTAGATCTCTGCATGAGATTGATGAAAGGCTCAAAGGCTCAGTATATCTACTGAAAATCAATATTATTAAATGAAATTGTGATCTTCAAGAGGAATAAACAAATATTGGAAATATCATGCAAAGAATCGCACGACAAAAGAGAAAAAATGGTTGCACATAGCAAATTCATGCATTGTAGATTCCCTGATTATGTAAGAAGGAGAGTGCAGGTTGAGGAAGGCCACAAAACTAGTGGTCAAGAAGGCCACACTCTCATGGCTTTGATCCCACTTTTGAACACACAAAAATGGAAGACAAATTCAAATAAGCTTGTGCTACATTTTATTATAATAATACACATATACATATAATGTTTTGATTCTTGAATTTATTTTCCAAAAGATTTTATGGACTCCCAGTACCTGGTCTTTATGAACTCCTAATGCTTATTCATATTCCCTTGAGACCCTTATATTCCTTCTAAAGTGAATATGACAACTTACCTTAACCCTTCGAGGATTATGTTTTCAACAATGACAATGACTATCTTTATTGATTATAATATTTTTTTCCACTTCCACTTTCAAATATTAAAAGAATATTTTTACCAAAATTATATGGTGAATTGAACCATAATTTGTTAATCGATTAGTTAACCCACGCGGTAAGATATGTACTTAAAATTTCAAATCTATGATATTATACACACGCAGAGAAAGAGAGAGAGAGAGAGAGAAAGATGTGACGTGGAGTGTAATTGACCATGATTGTTATAAATACCAACCTAGATCCATCTTAGCTCTGGATCTACCAAGCACCGAGAGGGATCAAATCTCTTTTCACTCTAAAAAAGGTTTGCATCTCAAGACATTTGAGCCCTCTCGATGCTTGGTAGATCTGGGGTTAAGGTGGATCTAGGTTGGTTAATTAAAACCTGAATATTATTTTGTTTTCTTTTAGTATATGGTCATATATCTGTGTGCTGCAAAAAGAACATTTTTAAACATAGTTTGAACATCATTTAACTTACAAATTTTCAAATAATTTATAGATTATATGTGATCACTAAATTGACATGTTAAGAAATATATTAATACATGCACACAATGTTATGTTTTTGTTAACAGTTTATGTAGTTTGACTTTACATTAAAAAATAAATAAATAAAAATAAAAATTGTGTTTTTTTCTTTTAATAGAAAATGCTTTTATAATTGAATAAAACAAATATGGAAGTTATATAAATATGTTGATGATGATGGTTAATATTATATTTAAATTCTATAAATTAAAATTAATTATATATATATATATATATATATTTTAATTTATAAAATTTATAGCTAATTTTTTAAATGTAAATTGTATTTGAATTTTCAATTTTTTTAAATGGAAATTGCATTCATTATTAGCATGAAGATTTTCACATTTAGCACTATGATGTTGAGAACCTTTTTTGGAGTATTGTGTGCTCTCGTTGAGATGTCTGACGTTTCGATCAAACACTTCACTCATCTTCAAATATAGAAAGCTAAGAATGAAGATATGAAGAGTGCAAGACCAAAATTAAATGGAGAAAGAATATACCATTAGGAAACATGAGAAGAACAATGATGATTCAATAATTAAATATTATAGAATTAAATTACCAAAAAGTTTCATCCCTTCTTTGTCCTCTCCTCCTCCTTCATTAAAGATTCGACTAATTTCATTGAGAAATCCAAGCACCTCAAACTTGATGCTAACTATATCATGGTTTACTTTGACTTTGTTTCCCTTTCTACTAAAATCCCTGTCCCGGAAGCCATTACACTTATTATTTCCAAGCTTGTTGACTCTAAAACCCTCAAGTTTATCAAAATATGCCAAATCACCACTTTCTTTACCTTTAATGAAGTTTGCTACGAGTAGACCGAGGGCATAGCCATGGGTTCCTTTGTCTCCCTCATTGTTGTCAACATCTTTATGGAGCACTTTGAAACCTTAGCCCTTGATGGATTTCACTTAAAACCTAAGTTTTTGAAGTGTTTTTATCAACAATACCTTTTTTATTTGGTCCCATGGAATGTTAGAACTCCAAACTTTCCTTTCCCATATTAATCACATTTCTCCCCACGTCGAGTTCGATATGGAACTTAAAGCTAACCAATCCCTTCCCTTTCTTGACGTCCTTGTCTCTTGCCTCCCTAATGGATCTCTTACCCACCAAGTCTATCAAAAAAAAACTCATACTGATAGATACCTTCATGCCAACTCTCACCATCATCTTTCCCAAAAGTTTGTTGTTCCTACAACCCTTATTACTTGCACCATTCACATTTCTTCCTCTCAATCTTTTTCCAATGAAAAGTCCCATCTCATTGTTGGACTTTGAATATGTCATATTATTCATTATATAAATTCTTTATTCATAAGCCATATTCTTGTATTTATGACACTTTCTATAACTATTATACCACCAACTTCAGCTAAATGTACCTCTTCTACATTTGGTTAATTGCGATGGATTTCTTATCTTTTTAATTATTAAAAATGTCTTTAATATGGTTTTATCAATGATGGGTTACTAATGTGGTTATGTGGCCAAAAAGCATGTTCAAGTACGAAAAATTCCATCTCTATATGAGTTCTGGAAGTTTGGCACCAGTTCAGTCCAGCCTGCCAATTTGGTACTAGTTCAACATTTCAATACCTAATTTTGCACTTGCACACGAATAACTACATGCAATTACATCCAAGATTCATATTGGATCTAACTTGGAATAAATTCAAACAATGCCAAGTGGCATCATCATTCAATATGATCTTAAATTATAATAAGATTGTTTAAAATAATATTTGTTATTTTAATTATAGCATGGAGAGAGAATTCTATGGAATTCAATATGATCCTCTTTAATCATCGCTTCCATTACCCTGTGTATTATAAAGAATATATCTGCAAAACATGAGTTTTTCTTGGAGGAAGGATACAAAGAGAAACTTTATTCTTAAGCTAGTTATTGTAATAAACTTGAACCTCCATTTGTAAGCAGAAGAGAACTTGTTGTAATGAAGAATAATTGTTGAAGTTTGAGCATTGTGTTGATTTGAGTTAGTTGTTAGGAATGTTGCGAAGTCGAGAAGGGCACCTCAACTTAGGTAACACCCTGGTTTTTATCGTAGAGTAGGGTAATATTTAGTTTTAGTTTTTCTGATTGCAAATTTTATTTGATGGTTTCTTTTCAGTTTTTCATTAGATATTAGATTTATTGCTTTATCTTCAAATCTGCTAAGTAGAATGCATTATGATTAAATTCAAATTGATTTTCTAGGCTAAAGAGTTAAGAAATCTTGAAGTTGGTTTCTTAATATATTTCAATATTCAAAATTTTAATTTCTTGATTTTTCGATACTTAATTCGGTACCAATGTTAAGAATTTCAATTTCCAGATTTTCAGTACTTAATTTGATACCAGAAACCAGATCCTACATCAGAATATTGAATAATTTGTGGTTTGTAGTTTAATATTATTTAATTGATTAAGAGCTTTGAAGTCACTCAGTAAAAGAGTCCTACAACAAATAAGAACCTACAATATATCATTATGACTTTAAGCCTGCTTAGCATTTATGTTTTTATTTTATTAATGCATTTCTTGTATTGCCTTGTCTTCTTTACTTGCCTCGCATGTCTTTGCTTATAGTTGTCAGCATTTACTTTTTTGCAACATGTTTAATGAGTTTTCATCACTAGAGGATTATAGCCATTGAAGTCTCAAGACTTGATAAGCTACACAAAATAAAACCACATGATCATTGTTTGTCGATAATGAAAGATTGTGGTTCAAAACCCGATAAACATTAGAGTCCCACCGTCCAGTGACGAGTGATAATTCTTAGTGATTAGTTCTTTCTTGTGTTAGTTGTTAGCATAGGTGTGAAAAGACTCTAATCCTATATTTCTTTTTCTTGCATCTCTAAGTCTTATGATCCTGGAGTTGATAATTAAATGTTAGAATTAAAATACCTATAATTCCACCAACATTTTTGGTGTTGTTACCGGGGAGGTGCTAAAGGGATTAGAGCATATTTGTTTTCACAAGTTTTCTGCATGATTTTAGTTACGGGGACAACTTGGGGGCTGAGATAAAACGGTAAGGCAAGAGGCAAGAACCTGCACATCCACTTTGGTGGGGTTGCTCTAAAGCCTTTTTGTTTCCTTATTTTTCTTTGCGAGTGTGTTTTACTTTAGATTGATTCATGAAAAATAAGAGAAGCCTGACTTGTGTGAATAAATAAATTGGTGACAAGAGGGTCTTAGTAGCATGGTGGCGCTTCGAGTACATGATCGGTTTTCTTGCATTTGTTTTGAGTATGTTTCCTTCTTATTTCTTTAATATTTTTAATAAGAAATCCATACATTAATCCTTGTGCAAGATAGGGGTTAGGAACCAACAAAGCAATGTTCAAGGATGATCAAGAGTTTGAAACAACTCTGTCAAATTCTAACAGTGAATGGGATCTTTGCTTGTCAAGAACAACAAATATTTACAGTAGCCAAGAAATTATTTGCCTTCCCATAAGCGATAAAAGAACAACAAACTCCATGAATCACATCCACACAAAGATCTTTACTCTTGAAAACTTGTTGAGGAAACTAAAAAATCATGTAGTCATGTATCCAATGGAGAGAAACCATTGAAACCTAAGATTGAAGGATTTTTGACATGCCTATCTACAGACCCTCTCAGCACACAAGAGGACAGTCATCTCATAATAGAAGATCTGCATGGCATGGTAAAGGAGGATATGCCAAATGAGCTAAATAAAGAGGAAAACCAAGAGCATTCTTATTTTATTGAAAATTGTTCAAGCAACTATAACAATATACTGCTCCTTTATTCTTCATTACTTCTTGACATCATCACCAAAATTGTTGTTTCTTCGTACTCAGGTATATCTTAAATACTATATTGTAAACTTGAGTATGAATGCATTTGTATACCTATTACACATATGGTTACATCAGAAATACTCCTACACTTGAGGAGAGGAATTTATTTTTCTCAAGTAGAGTAGGATAATAAATAAATGGTGCATATAGTATTTAGTACAATTATAAAATATAATGCAACATCTTTCTCATTTGTTTTGTATAAGTCGGGATGTTAACAACTAAAAAACAACTAGTTGAAAATGGGAGATCTATGTTCCTATAACATATTTTTGTTGAGGTCTCTTTCAGTTGCATATTGTTTTAATGAAGATTGCCACTCAGTCTTATTTCTAACAACAACATGGTCCAACTATTACTTTTCTTTCCTACTTATTATTTCTTTCTTATAGTTAGATTTGTTTCTCGTTTTTCTTTCAATAAAGCAAGTTATGGCCATTATGTTTGGAATTTTACGTGAAGTTGGAAATGATTTCATTGCAACAACGTTTGGTATTGCATACCAACTATCTGGTACCTTATTTAAACTAATCAGTGCCCAAATTTTGGTACCAATTTACTATTTTGCAAGACAAAGCGAGATTCAAGGACCATGTTCATTTGGGGTGCTTAAATACTAGTACTCAAAAGCAGAAAAAACATCTTCATCAATGGAATGGAACAAGTCTTAAGGGAGTATTTGATTATATCTTTCCTTCTTCCTTAAGTTATTAAAAATGATGCATTCATGATTTATCATTACTTGTCTGTTTTAAGACCGCTATTTCACAAAGATGATTGAATAAGCAATCATTTTCATAAAAGTTGAATTGAATGATAATTCCAAACTATTCATAGTTGATATACCATTTATGTTTTGGAATTTCATTTTCTTATTCATATAGATTTTTTATTATCAATACAAAATAGTTGCTCAAAATATAGTTACCAAAACATATTAAGGGGATTAAAACAAAATTAAAAGGTCCATACAATGATACCAATGAGAAAAGAAACTTGAATACTATAACCAAAACACCAAAGCATGATATCTGAGCATCTTTATTAAGACTTGTAGAAGAGTTAATGAAGTCTCTATTCATAGTGGAACACTACTTTAAAAAGTGAAAGCATACATGAAAACTATGATTGGTAGGACTTTAGGTGTCTTTTGGTTATTCTCTAGTTAGCCTCATCCATCTCACATTAAAAATGGCTCATTTATGTTATGTCCTTTGAGTACCTATAAGTACCTTATGCATCTAAGACATTATACAGGTAAGCAAAGTCACTCTGAAAGGTATCATCCTATGCCCTTAAGGGCCTTTCTAAAGCCGCCCCCCATCTACCAATTGCAAAAGAAATATCCATAATATAAGCCTAAAATTGTAGTAAACGTGGGACTAGAGCCTTCGATGTAAAATAGGTTTAAGAGGTTAACCTATTGAGGCTATGGATACCTACTGGTAGCGGGTACTAACCTCTGATATCACTAGGAAAACCTATCGGGATATGGATGTGCTCGGGCAATGGGGAATTCTACCTAAATAAGTGTCAATCAAACCAGGGATTTTGTCTACTCGCGTGATGGTTCCTCCATAGTGTTACAATCAAAAGGAATCATGTGTGGATGAAGTCAAGGGAAAAACGAACTCCATAAATGTGTTGCTAAATAATTGCCTTAAGGTAACCTTGAGTCCTCTATCAATCGTTTTTCATACTATATCTGAGATTTAATTACCTTAGAAGTGGGACGTATGACCACAGAGAATTAATAAAGCTCAACTGCAAAGCTTATTTATAATACTTGGATAACTATAAGAATTTGGGATTTGGCTAGTAATAACTAATTATTTGTAGGTTTTAAGCCTGTATAAAAATTACCCTAAAACGAATTCTTAAACACAGAGAATATACAATGGTGAGAAACAAAAAACAAATACATAGAGATTTTCCCCTAGATCCCAAAATTGGGACTACCAGATTGATTTCTCATTATATTCCTTTCAATGTTACAATACATATATATACATGCCAAAGCATTCATAAACTCCAATCCATTAACCCTGGATTAGAACATAATCGTAGTTCCCTTGACCGGATCTACAAAATACCACGGTTAGAAAACCATCATGCCCAAAACCATGTGCGAAACCCATCCACAAAACCATAGGTAGGACTGCCCACCTAATAGGCTCCAAAAAAAAATTCATGAGGCACTATCCCGGACCCCATACAGGGGAGCTACCGCCCCCTTGAAACCCCCCGACAGGGGGGGTTGCACCCGGTGCGACGAACATGGAGGATCTTCACGCGCCCTCCACCCCGCGCTGCGACTAGTCATGGAAAGAAAATAACACACACACAACATTCTTCCACTTGTTGTTTTCTTTTCCACACACGGGGTCACATAAGAGCTTAGTCGTTGGTCCAGTCCTACAACGCCCATTGTTTCTCTACACCAAGAAAACTTCTCAGTTCTCACATACTTCATCAACCCATCTGCAACATTCTTCAAAGTGTCCACGTTTACTAGCAACACCTTTTTGTCCTCAACCATATCCCTCAAAAAGTGATACTGAACATCAATGTACTTTGTATTTGAATGATAAGCAATATTATTTGCTAAGACAATTGCACTTTGGCTGTCACAGTCTATCCTTCCTTGCTTGCATGAGTGGCTGCCATGTATTTTGCCTCTGTAGTTGAAAGTGCCACTATATATTGTGTCTTGCTCATTCAACTGACTGCACCTCCAAATAGGTTAAACACATACCCACTAGTAGATCTTCTTTGATCCAGATCTCTAGCCTAGTCTACAAAAGCAAAGCCACGGATGTCCAAAACTCTATCCAATCCTGGTCTTCCTTGGTAGCACATACCATAATCACTAGTGCCAAGCAAATACCTGAAAACCCGCTTCACTATTGTCTAATGCTCCTTCCCTGGTTTTGACACACACCTTCTCAACACTCCCATTACATGTGCAATGTTTGGTTTAGTACAGACCATTGCATACATCAGGCTACCGACTACACTTGCATATGGAACATGGGACATGTCTTCTTCCTCTTCTTGTGTCTTGGGACATTGTTCAGTAGATAACTTTACACCTACAAGAATAAGAACCTTCATTGTTTTACTACCCTACATATTAAACCTCTGCAGTATTGTCTCGACATACTTCCTCCGGTTTAACGAGAGATTCCTCTTTTCCCAATCTTGTTTAATTTCCATGCCCAAAATATAGTTTGCAGCACCAAGCCTCCATGTCGAATTTGGAGGACAATTAGGTCTTCAAATCCTGTATATTTTCTTTTTCATTTCCAATCAACAACATATCATCCACATACAAGACCAGATAAATAACAAGATCACCAATTAATTCAAAATACACACAGTGATCCGCTTTGCTTCTAATGAAGCCAAGTCCCGGTATAAATGTATCAAATTTTTGATACCACATCCTTGGTGACTGTTTTAACCCATACAAAGAATTTTTTAACCTACATACCAGTTCTTTCTTTCCCTTCACCACAAAGCCTTAAGGTTGCTTCATGTAGATCTCTTCTTCCAAATCCCCGTGAAGAAATGGTGTCTTCGCATCTATCTGTTCTACCTCAAAATCAAAAGTAGTTGCAACAGACAAAAGTAATTTAATAAAAGCTACCTTGGCAACAGGAGAAAAAATATCTCCAAAATCAATTCCCGACACCTGGGAATAACCTTTTTCTACCAATCAAGCTTTGTATTTCTCTGCCTTCCCTTCTGCATTTGTCTTCTTCTTAAACACCCATTTGCTTCCAGTGGGTTTCCTTCCAGCCGACAACTCCACCAGATCCTAAGCCTCATTTTTGTCCAAAGATTCCATTTCATCAACCATGGTCTCTTTCCAGATTTTTCCATCCTCTGAACCTACCGCCTCCATGACAGTTCTGGGATCATCATCAGTAATAGATAAAGCACAATTTGAATATAAAGCAGATGGACTATACCTTTATGGTTGTCTTCTTTCTCAAACTGATATTCTCATAGCTGGATTTTGTGGCTCTTCATATTTTGATTATTGTTCTGTTGTAGAGTATAATTCTTCCTCCTTTAGCTCAAACTCTATCTTCTCAGGTTCCTTTGGTAGGACTTCATGTTTAATAACATATTTCACCTCTCTAAACACCACATCTCAATTATACACAACCTTCCTTGTTTATGGGTTCCAAATCTTATAACCTTTTAAACCATCCTTATACCCAATAAAGATGCACCTTTTAGATTTACTATCCAACTTGGTTCTTTTCTCCTTTGGAACATGTACATATGCATCACAACCAAATACCCTCAGATGTGAAAGAGAGGGTTTCTTACCAATCCATACCTCATGTGGAGTCTTATCCTTCAACATTGATGAAGTTGATCTGTTGACCAAGTAACATGCAGTCTCCACCTCCTTTGCCCAGAATTCTTGTCCCAACTCGACACCACTGAGCATGTTTCTTTCCTTTTCCGTCAATGTCTTGTTCATTCTTTATGTAACCCCATTTTGTTGAGGTGTGTATGGAGTAGTATTTTGTCGTGTTATACCACGCTTCTTAGAAAACTCTTCAAAATCCTTCTTGCATAACTCTCCACCATTATCTGTCCTCAACACCTTTATCTTCTTCTCTGTTTGGTTTTCCACCAGAGCCTTAAATTCCTTAAACCTATCAAAGACTTCATATTTCTTCCTAAGGAAATATATCCATGTCTTCCTTGAGAAGTCGTCTATAAATTATACATAGTACACAGAATTACCCAATGATGGAACTGAAACAGGTCCAAACACATCACTACGCACAAGCTCTAATATCCCTTTCGCCCTCTTAACACTAGAGAGGAAACTCACTCGATTCTGCTTCACATATGCACAATGTTCGTAGAAATCAAAATCTAGAGAGAAATTAGACATACCTTCTACCATACCATTACGATGAAGTATCTGAAGGCCCTTCTCTCCAATATGTCCAAGACTTTGATGCCATAACATGGCCTTTTCTCCAGATACCATTAGATTTTATGCTCCACTTTCAAGAACCACAGAATTGTTGCACCCATCAATAACAATACTACCCAGAAGCTTACAAAGTTCAAATCCGAACTCCCGGCATCAATACTAGTCCTCCCTGAACCATCTTGCAAATATCTTTCTCGAACTCTATTTTTACACTTGCATCATCCATCTTGTTTACAAAAATCAGATTTTTTGCCAATGCAGGAATATGCAGAATACCCGAAAGTGTTATAATCCTTCCACCTTGCAACTTCAACTTTACTTCTCCACGTCTGACGATTCTAGCCTTCCTATCATCCCCTAAGAAGACATCACCACCATCATATTTCTCATACTCACAGAACCACTCCCTATGGGGAGTGAAGTGAAAGGATGCACCTAAGTCAATCAACCCTGCCTCATGATCTACATGTGTACTTGAAGAAGAAGCCAAGAACACATCCCGACCTTCATCTGAGGTCGTTTTTGCCTCTATAGAAGGGGTATCATCAGATCCCTTTCCTTTCGCAGGAGATTTAGATCTACAATGCATTTTGAAGTGCCCTTCATTTCTGCATTTCCAGCACACCTTTACAGGTTTTCTTGGAGATTTAGATCTCCCACTCGAGTACTTGTTTTTGTTTCTGTTCTGGGACTGTCCTCGTACAAACGAGGCATCTCCATTCTAGCCCTCCATGTTTTTCTGTCTCATCTCCTCTAACAGCAAGGATGAGACTATTTCATCAAACTCCAAGGTAGTTGTATTACTACCTATTGCAGCAACTAGACTATCCCACGAATCTAGTAGAGAACACAACAAATTGATGCACTTATCTTGATTTGAAATTTTTATATCAGCAGATAACAACTATCTTACCATAGTATTAAAGGTGTTCAGATGCTCTGTCAGTGAGTCTCAATCCTTCATCCTCAGGTTATACAACTTTTTCCATAGGAACAATTTATTCACCAGAGACTTAGATTAGTACAAATTCCCTAACTTGTCCCACAAAGCCTTCGTCGTAGCTTCCCCTGATACATTCAACAATATTGAATATGAGATACACAACCATATTGTGCTCTTTGCTTTCTGATCCAACTTCGCTTAGTTAGCTGACATTGTCAATGGTTTAGTACCTAGATCTACTGCGATCCACTGATCTTTATCCACCAGCAGATCCTCCATCTTGAGTTTCCACAACTCAAAAATATGACCATTAAATTTCTCAATCTCTATCTTTCCGCTTCTCACCATATTCTTTCACTACAAGAATTGATCTCGCAGATCTCCCACTGAATAGGGTCTACAACAGGCCCAAGAAAAACTTTGATACCAAATGTAGGTTTTAACCTTGAACAGAAATTACCTGCAAACGAATTCTTAAAACACATGAAATATACAATGGCAAGAAACACAAAACAAATACACATATATTTTCCCCTGGATCCCAAAACCAGAATTAACAGATTGATTTTTCATTGTATTCCTTTCAATGTTACAATACATATATATACATTTCGAAGCATTCATAAACCCCGATCCATTAACCCTGGATTAGAACATAACCTTAGTTCCCTTGACCGAATCTACAAACTACCATGGGTAGAAAACCATCATGCCCAAAACCATGTGTGAAACCCATGCACAAAACCATAGGTAGGTTTGGCCACCTAATATGGGGCCAAAAAAAAATTCCCGAGGTGTTGCCCCAGACCTCGTACAGGGGGCTACCGCCCCCATAAAAACCCTCGACGGGGGGTTGCGCCCCCTATGACCCCCCTGCTGCTCTCAACGCAATGAACAAGAGGGACCTTTGCCCCCCCTTATGATCGCCCCGCAAGTGTGACTAGTCATGGATATAATATAACACACACCCAACATTTTTCATCGGTTCATCATTTGTTGTGATCATAATAAGACTCCTACTTTTTTGTCTATAAAGAAGGGGAGCCCCTTAAATTTATAAAAGGTTTCTTTTTCTTGAGCATAAAATTGTTAAGGATTGATGAAATCATATGTAATGAGTGATTTGGAATTTCTTCTATGCTTGGTGTTAGTTTTGCATCATTTTAATAAATCAAGGATGACTTATTTTTGTTTAGTATTCATCTCATTATTTCCATTGTTTTGTTTTTCATGTCCCTTTTTGTACCGGAGGCATCTCAACAACCTCCTCACTTCGTCAATACCTTACTTTATTTGCATGAGGACATGCAAAACCTCAGGCATGGGGGAGTGGTTGTTGGGACCTTTTCAACATCTTCAGTTCATTCTCTTCAGCTTCCTTCAACAGATTAGATCAACACTCATCAACTCCAGCTATTCCATATAATTCCAGACTCTTAGCCTCACTCTGCCTCATCCTCAACTTCATACAACTTCCATTGTAGCCTGTGGTACAAATCAAAATTCAAAAGGTATACTTGAGGTAAAACATGTTTAAGACTGATTCAAATTTAATGAAGCTTGATGATTAACCACTTCCTATTCCATAAATCTTTATCTTTCTTAAGCCACCGTTAAATCGCCCATTTCTAAATCCATCAAATGCATATTATGGTAAGACCATAAGAGTGAAAAACAAAGTATTGTGGTATGTGAATACAAAGATACATTTATCGTGTCTTCCCTTGTACATCATAAAGCATTCACAAAATCATCATCTGAATGCTCTCAATAGGAGGATGAAGTCATTGTTGTTTATCTAAGAAAAAAACCGCAAAGTGAATAATGGTCTTACAAAGTTTCCAACCCTTATCCTCATCATCACCTTATATCATCCACCATCCCTTCCTAGTCCATATTTTGTTTGTCTTCAATTTTTTCTACCATATAAAGTCTTTGATGATATGACAAGTCACCTTTAATCACGTGCACCAAGAAACAATGTCATAGGCAAGGATTTTGTTTGCATGAGGGCATGCCAAGTCTTAGTCATGGGGGAATGTTGGGCTCTGAATATGTCAATTTATTCATTATATAAAGTCTCTATTCATAGGCCATATTGCCACATTTATGACACTTTCTATAACCATTATACCATCAACTTAAGCTAAATGTACCTCTTCTACCATGTGGTTAATTATGATGGATTTCTTATATTTTAATGATTAAACATGTCTTAGATACAATTTTATCAATGATGGGTTACTAATGTGGTTATGTGGCCAAGGATCATATTCAACTACAAAAATTTTCATCTTTGTATCAGTTATGGCAGTTTGGTATTAATTCAGTCTAATCTGGCAGTTTGGTACCAGTTTAGTCCAGTCTAGCAGTTCGGTACTAGTTTAGCAGTTTGATACCTAATTCTACACCTGTGCACAAATAAATACATGCAGTTACATCCAAGATTCGTAGTTACATCTAAACTTGGAATAAATTGAAATTAATGCCAAGTGACATCGTCTCCATTTCCAACAAATGATTCAATATGATCTTAAATTATAATAAGACTGTTTAAAATAATTTTTGCTATTTTTATTAAAGCATGGAGCAAGAATTCTATGGAAGTCAATATGATCCTCTTTGATCATCGCTTCCTTTACCCTATGTATTATAAAGAATAGATTTGCGCAACATGAGTTTTTTTTGAAGGGAGGACACAGAGAGAAACTTTATTCTTATGCTGGTTATTGTAATAAACTTGAACTTGCGTTTGTAAGCAGAAGAGAAATTGTTGTAATGAAGAGTAATTATTGGATTTTGAACATCGTGTCCATTTGAGTTAGTTGTTGGGCATGTTTCAAAGTTGGGAAGGCCACCTTGACTCAGGTAACCCCCTAGTTTTTATTCGTAGAGTAGGGTAATATTCAGTTTTAGTTTTTCTGATTGCAGATTTTATTTTATGGTTTCTTTTCAGTTTTTCAATAGATTTGTATTTCACGTAGTATTAAATTTGTTGCTCTATCTTCAGACCTATTAAGTAGAATGCATTATGATTAAATTCAAATTGATTTTCTAGGCTTAAGAGTTAAGAAATCTTGAAGTTGGTTTGTTAATATATTGCAACATTCAGAATTTTAATTTCCTTATTTTTTGGTAATTAATTCAGTACCAATGTTCAAAATTTCGATTTCCATATTTTCGGTACTTAATTTGGTACCAGAAACCAAATCCTACATCAGAATACTAAATAATTTGTGGTTTGTAGTTTAGGATTCTTTAATTGATTAAGAGCTTTGAAGTCACTTGGTAAAAGAGTCCTACAACAAATAAGAACCTACAATATATCATTATGACTCTAAGCCTACTTAGCATTTATTTTTGATATTTTATTAATGCATTTCTTGTAGTTTATTGCGTTGTCTTCTTTACTTGCCTTGCACGCCTTTGCTTATAGTCGTCAGCATTTACTTTTCTGCAATTTATTTTGCTGCAAGATGTTTAATTAGTTTTCATCACTAGAGGATTATAACCATTAAATTCTCGAGACCTAATAAGCTACACAAAATAAAACCACATGAACATTGTCTATAGGTAATCGATAAGCATTAGAGTGCCATAGTCCAGTGACGAGTGATAATCCTTAGTGATTAGTGTTAGTTGTTAGCATAGGTTAGAATAGGCTCTAATCCTACATTTCCTGTGCTTGCATCTCTAAGTCTTATGATCCCAATTTCAATAATTAAATGTTGGAATTAAAATACATATAATTCCACCAACACTCACCAAATCTCTCAAAGCTAATGGTTACTCCTCTTCTCATATTAATAAGGCATTCTTCTCTACTCTCCACCCTAAGCAAAAGAACCCTTCCATCAATCGACCCTTAGCCAAAATATCCCTTCCCTACATTCAAGGGTTTTTCAATCATATTTCCAAAGTCCTTTGTAAAAGGAATATCAAAACCTTATCCAAACCCCAGATAACCCTTGTCTAGCTCCTTAGGTTAGCTAAAGACAAGAATGACCCTATGTTTGGCCCCATAGTCTATGAGGTCCCTTGCTCTTGTGGTATGTCTTACATAAAAAAATATGGGAGATCCTTCAAAGCGCAGCTAAAAGAACATATGGCTAACACATACCATAACCAAATCGCCAAATTTGTCTTAGCTTAACACTCCCACAAAACTAAACATTTTATTTGTTTTTATAAAACCAAAATCTTGGTCTCTTCCCCCTTCCACTCGAATCATATCATTAGGGGAGCTCTAGAAATTGAAAAGCACCCTAACAACTTTAATGAGGATGATGAATATCAGTTAAGTCATTGCTAGAAGCCCACTATCCATTTTTTGTCCTACAAACCTCATCCCCCTAACCCTAATTTATGTAACCCTCCCCATTTACCTTTTACTTGATCCTCATCTTGTCTAATCATGTCAAATCCCCTTAGTTCCCTCTTTTCTTTATTACTGTTTTTTCTTAAAATTTAACTCATTCTTAATTCTTTCTTTGTATATTATAATCTTTAATAAAATAATATTTAATTTCTTTTTTTGGCAAATCCCAATTTATTTTAATTATTTCTTAATCTATTTTTTTATTGGGTCGCCCTCCAGCCCAGTACGGTAGAGATGTTGTAATCTAATGTTTAACATTTTGACTAAGTCCAATTACATAAAAATTAAAATTAAAGTTAAATAAAAAGATTAATGTAATGTAATTTAAATTGGTAAAATAAAATAAAATAAATGATGATAATGATTAACGTCCACTAAGACCAGTGCGGTTATCGAACCTTAAAAAAATAAAAGTAAAATCTAATTGTGATTCTTCAAAATCTTATTTCTATGATAAAAAAGAAGGGAAATAAGCGCTCCAAGATCACTATAGTTGGGCTGACTTAACAAGTCAAGAAGATTGGAAGTGTGGTAGATGTTAGGGAAATAAGAGTGGATGTGAGTAAGAGTTGAACAATCTAAAAGGAAGTATTTTTCATCTTCCACCCTCTTAGTATCACAAAGTTGGCATATTCTATCATCTCATGGAGTCTTGGGAGTAGACCACTACCCGATTTCACTTCGAAGCTCATGAGAATTAGTTTTTATCCTAGCGATGTTCATTTTTTCCTTATTGTTGGTCAAAACAGAGAAATAATTCTAGTTATCAAGGGTGGGGTTAATCACCTCCTTATAATATCTTAGATTCCTTTTACCTTCCAGCTCCTTATCATCCCACGACTTATCCTTAAATTTGGAGGTAATAGTATCTTTGACACAATCGTTGCTTCCCAGGATAATCTCCTCCTTTACCCCCCAATGGTTGATCCAAGACTGGGCATCCTTATGCCACCCATGCTCGAGGCAGAAGTGGGGGTTTTGATTAATAATAAAAATAAAATGGCCCATGGTATTGAAAACCCATGGTTTTAACCCATGATATTCATGTGGAATGTAGCCTATTTAGGGGGGAATTAAACCAGCCTAGATCCATCTTAACTCTGGATCTACCAAGCACCAAGAGGGATCAAATATTTTGATATGCAAACCTCTTTTAGAGTCAAAAGAGCTTTGATCCCTCTCGGCACTTGGTAGATCCAGAGTTAAGATGGATCTAGGCCGTTTTTATTTTATACCTTCTTAATCAGCGTATATCCATCTTATTGGTATTTACCTATTTCTTCTTTATCCTAAAAATTTAAATTAATAGTTTATTTTCAATAATTACCCCTTAACCTTTTAACAATCTACTCCCTTTATTTATTATATTATTCCAATTATATTTAATAATTCAATTTAGTAATTACACCCTTCTCTTTCGTAGCAATAACAATTTGACAACATATATTATTTTATTATTATTTTAACACTAATTAATATCCTTTTATAGCTTAATACTACTTATTTTAATTCATAAAATTAACCACAATCTCTTTCATTGACCAAACCTTTTTATTACTTTTAATTTAATCTTTTATTCCCTACCATTTTATTATTTTATATAATTTTTATTTGATTCAATTAATTTAATTAATTTATTCAATTCAATCTATTTAATTGTATTTTTTTAAATTTAACCCACTTTTTCTATTATAAAGTTTAATTATTAATTCTTATTAATGTTATTTATCTTCTCATCCCAAAATGTGCCTTTAAAATCTAATGAAAATTAGAAGGAAAACATCCCAAATGAAACTCTTTTGATATTCTCAAATATTCATTAGAGGCACTTCAATTTAAATGATTATGTTTTACTAATTCTTATTGATGTGGAATAATGAAACCTCATACAGAAATGAAAATGTAACACACCAAGAGATAAATCGAGAAACAATAACTATTGAAACAAATAACTTACTTTCATTCCTCGGGCAAGCATATAACAATTATACAAGATCCATATTGTCACACCCCTACACCTGCGGTAGTCTTTCAACTGCTTATAGCGAGGTGCGGCACTACCAATCATTTTCTTTTCACCAATACTTACAATTGTAGACTACGCCTAACATTCCACTTATCCTACTTAGTTTGTGTTTCGCAACCAAGTATTATTAATGTGTTCCTTTATACAAGTGAAAGCCCATAACATTCACATAAACAACATTATACAAGAGAAATGCACAACAATATAAAGGGAGGGGCAACTCCCTGCAATATGAGTCTGCCCGAATCAATATATATAATCTTCTTTTACAAGTACAAGTTAAATCTTGGGAAACCCCAAATTTACACTTAGCCAATTTTCAACTTCGGCAAACTCGGTTGCCCAGCTCATCGGCGCCTCTGCACGATTGCCGCATGACTCACCAACCCTTCGTTCACCTCGTCGCACGATTGTGTTGTTTGCCCAACTTGGGCATGCCTCGTCGTAACCAAGTTGCCACACACGGGCACCTTCGCACGAGTCACACCTCTGTTCACAATCTCAACACTTCACCAAAAGTCACACCGTGCACACTTGCACGACGGGCGGGTGCTCACCCGAGTCACCCAAGAACCCGTGCCAAGTCGTCGCACAAACCGGGCGCCCACGCCTTCGTTTCACTGTCGGGCGCTCCTTCGCACAACCCGGGCGCCACACCCATGCACGCCCTTCTCCAACCAGCGGGCGACCTCTACCCACGCCCTTCACCCAAAACCAAGAAGCGATCTACCTCCGTGCGGCCTTGCCCAAGAACAGGCGCATCACCTGAACTGCGCCTTTCCTCTTGTGCGTCCACCCCTTAGATCTGCGCACTTCTCTTCACATGAGCGAAGTCGTTGTGTTTGAGCGATGGTGCCAAATGAGCTCATGCACCACCAATATATATGAGTGGCAGGGCGAGGTCTTGGCTGCCTAGCCGACCTGCCCACGCCCTCAAACTTCATCGCAAACATGAGTCGGCCTTCTTGCAAACACCCTCAACCTTCGGTCGGCCTGCTACGTTTGTAAGTCGGCTCCGTGGGTGCTCCTCCATGCTCCCACGCATATAAGTCAGCTCACCCTCCTCCTACACACTTCGCATTATAACTTTGTCGCGTTGATGGTCCAAGCTCGCACTTCGTCGTTTCATGTTGTTCTTTCGTTCCTCCAACCACTCGTCCTCCGTTCGGTCGTGTCACACCTCACCCGGTGGGCGTGTCAAGGACTGCAGGTCCTTACACATATGGACTAAGGCAAACTTAACTAATACAAAATCAGCACATAACTCAATTGAGTTGCATTTATTTACTTATGCTATATAGCTAATAAGAATAGATGTTCTTTAACGGTCATATTTTGAATAGTTAACCCCTTCTCATTCAATTTGACCAACCCCACTTTTTCTATTATTATTTTAATCTTAACTTAATATTTTATTTCAAGTCTTATAATTCCATTCATTAATTTAATTTAATTTAATTTCATATTATTTAATTATTAATCATCAACGTTCTTCTCATACAACATAACAATATATTTTTTATCTAATTACCTTTGGTCTTACACTATTTTCATTCTTGGATTTCTGTCCTCAATGATGGGTGAAGTGTTTGCCTAAAAAGTTGGACACCTCAACTAGAACACATAGTACTCAAAAAAACCTTTCAACATCAAAATGTATATAATATTAAAAAAAAATCAATTAAGGTTTTTGTAAGACCAAATAAAAATGTGAACTTTGACTAGAACATACAATAATAACCTAATTTTAAGGGATAAACGGTAAGGGATCTAGAATCTTTATTCTTATGAAGGTTTGATTTTATATACTTTGACTAGAACATACAATGATAACTTAATTTTAAGGGATAAAGGGTAAGGGATCTAGAATCTTTATTCTTATGAAGGTTTGGTTTTATATATATATTTTGAATTTGAGTGTCTATTTTTTTTAAATAATATATTTTTAATCATTATTTTTTTTAAAATATTAAATGTGTCTTTTTAATTTATAAAAAAATTCAAATTAATAATAATATTTTTTTTCAAAGGGATGGATGGGAATTTGATATTAAAAATAAAATCTGGTTTTTGGGTTAGAACCCTTACACAATTCTTCATGCTCCACAATTATACTGCAATTAGATGTCCAAAATATTTATATCTTATGTTTATACCATTTTTTTCAACTATTCTAAAACGGTGCCTACCATATTCCTTACGAAACAACTCCTAATAACAATGTATACGTGCATAACATTTAAAAAAAAAAAAGGTTCAAGGCTTAGTAAATTATTTGTCATATGATAGTCCTGCCTCTTCAGATTCTCCTTGTAGGCTAGCTCCATCATTCTTGTTTTGTTGTTCTTGCTCCCTGTGCTTTTTTGTCCTTTTTCTTCATTGGTCCCTGACTGGTCTCTACCTCTTCCAATGTAAACTTTGCTCCAATATTTTAATTTTCCTCTGCATCTACCAATCTAATATCCATTGCTGCCAATTTTGTTCGGACCTCAACTTGAAAATCCTCCATTCTGCTCTGCAAAAATTCATGCTTAATATTCATTAACAGTTGGTATGTCTTTCTTTCCTTTTCCTCTACATCACTCCTTTGATTCAAAGCTTTCAACAACCCTTCCTTTGCCTCTATAATCCTTCACAAAAGTTGATTCATTTTTATTTGCTCATTCCCATTTGATGATGTCCCTAGGTCTGCCATGAGAGGTTTGTGTTCCACTACTTCTTGTCTTCTAGTTGACGATGTCCTCTGCAACTTTTTAATGTGAATACTCAATGACAATGTGATGCACGCTTAGTTACGGAAAACACCATGCCAAATATAACCCCCTTTGTTTTTTGTCCACCATTGCTCACTGGCTTGAACACGCATTAACTTCGCCAAGTGACATTGATTGCGAACATCACCAAACCTAGTATATCCTCCTCTGCCTCTATTTTGCCACCTTGCAGCATTAATGTGCAAGCTTACCAAATCCATTCCCAGATGACGTCGATTTTCTTCAGTTGACTAATAAATGATACGAAGGGATCCAGGGATTAATTCCATTATGGATTGTATTGGATGTGTTAACATTGTCAATGGATTATCTACCTTTATATTCCAATTACCACCTTGAAATATTAAAACCTAAAACCATCTATGCTTACGTGAGGTTGTGTTCTAATGTCATATGTTGCAATGGTTTGTACAAAGTTACATGCATGTTGATCTTCATATCTGAGAAGTTAATGGGGTCTGCCATTCGTTCATTGCAGTCATCAAAATGCAAGCTTGGGTCCATTTATTTCAAGGGTAAATGAATAAGGTGTATCCCACCCTACATATTTGAGCATTGATTTGGTTGTAAGCACCTTTACATGTAGTTTTTGGACCATAGGGGTTGGATTTTATTTATTTATTTTTTAAGTCAAGATTCTATTCATTCATCAAAAAGGAGGTATATTAGTAGCAAAATGCAGGTAGTCTCACCCCAACCAGGTTTGTTGACTACCACGATCAACATATGGCAAACAAACAGAAATACAATTAAAGACACAATCCACAACTTAGGAGCCCAAAAGCACCAAGAAACACATAAAATAAGTAATTCACTTGTAACCATGCTAGTCATATGAAGTAATAGAATCAGGGTTTTCCTGAGTTGTCTCTGAAGGAGTAGGAGGGTGGAAGAAACACTGGACATGCTCTTCGAAGTGGGCCATCCATGACTCTAGGTTTTGCAAATTCTCGGATAATAGATTATAGCCTCGCCAGACCACCACAACTCGCTCTTGGACATGACACTTGAAGTAATGCATCTTGTTAAATGTGGAAATGAGCTTTGCGTGCTCTTCATGTCGCGTCCGCTCTGAGGTTTCTAGATGTTCCAGTTTTCACTGAATCAAATCCTGACAATTTTCCAAACAACATTGATGTTCCTTGCTCTATCCACGCCATGACTGACTCGCCTTCCCCCATCTTCCCGTGCCTCCACGGCTCTTTGCTCCACCCCACTGCTAAGTCTGCGAGGTGCTGACCCCACGTCCAACCACCGAGCCACCATGACCACCGGAAGCCCCATAAATCGCCCAACTTGAACGACCAACAATTCTACCACCCCGGTCGGAGCCAATGGTGTTGTTGTTGCCACTCCCACTTTCATAAGAGACTCTCGACCCCTCTGACCAACTAAACTACGCTACGACAGGGAAGAAGAATGGGTAATACATGGTACCAAGTGCATTATAAAAAAACAAACGATGCTGAGAAGAGACGACGCGAACCAATGAAATTCAACACAGACTACAACTTTAATTGCAAAGAGTCGCCTCACCCACATCGATAAGACCACAAACATCTATACCAAGATAAGGATGGGGAGCCACAAATTCCAACCAATAACAAGGAACAGGACCCTCATTCTCCATCCCTGACCCTTTGCAAGACAACCACATACCAGACCACTTGAAATCCAACACACTTTCATTGCAGAAGCCACTCAACCATGTAAAGCCCCGAGGAAGAATTAATGAGGAAGGCAAGCCAATTTCTGCGTAGACGCGGAGGAGAACCTACCCACCAACAATAGGACCTTCGAATGGGCGTCAGAACCAAATACCAAAATCCTCTCTCGCTCGAACAAAACAATGACCACACACCATAAAGGAAATCGACCAAATTACTGGCCCGGAAGCTGGGGAGGGGATGTCGGCGAACGAATCCCCACCTTTCCCAAACAAGATGCCCACTGTACTTCTTATTACCATGTGCAGAATTCAAACTATGCTCTTCAAACTCAAACCGATACCACGCCCAGACTGTCGACTAGAGAAACGCACCACCCTCCATAAACCTTTGACGATTGCCCCCTCCCGCCCTCCTCGAGGTTGATGGGGAATTCACACAAGTTGCCATAACATCTCCCGTACACAAAATGTCGTGAGAGGGTAGGGAGATCGGTGCCCACACCAACGACCATGTGTTAGTCATTATTGCCGATGCATAACACACTTGCCTGGTTCGCCACCCTCAACGGGGATAGGGATTGGAAATTTGATTCATCGTAAGGGAGAGTTTATTATCAACCTTTTGTCCAATTTTAAGGACTCATGTTCCAGTATAACCCCTTTATTTTCCAATTTGTCAGTTGTGGCATTTTTTAAACTGTTGCAGTTACTTTGGTTATTATTCACCTATTTTCAATAGATTATTTGTCTTCTATAAATCATTTACAACAAATATTGAATAAAACAACATTGCAACATCACCAAAATTAAATCACATGAACTGAGAAAATATCACACACACAAAACAACAGATACTGATATTTTTAGACAAATTGACCATGGAAAAACCCCATTGTGGGGAAACCAATATGTAGATGATGGTTTTATTATTCTTCAACAAATTTGAAATTGAAATTACATACATTGTTTGTTGTAAAAGTAGAAAACCTCCGAGAAATTATTTTCTTCACTTCTGTTAGATGATCTGACCTCCTAGAAGCAACTCATCCCCTCTGAATCAATTCGGCCCTCCTTTGTGACCCTTAATCAACCCACAATTGCGGCCCTAGAAAATAACTCATACTCCTCTCGCAAACCACACTGACTAGGAAAGTAACTCGGCCTCCTCTGGAAACTCGAACTTCACTAGGAAACTTGGGTTCTCTTGTGAAAATTGATCACTCTTGCAAATTCTCACTTTCTTCGGAAACACACCTCATTGAACCATTTCACACTATTGGGAAACTCGACCTCTGTAGATAAAATCGATCTCTCTCTATCAGAGAATATGGAAATCGTTGTGAAGAAATATCTCTCCAACAACTCGGTCTTCAATCACTATCGAGCCTAACTACTGGTGTCATCCACGTTATCATTGCGTCCTTGCTCTCACTGCAATTCGTTGTGCCTCCAAAAGCCCATCGATCTCCTATTATAATCTCTTGTTGAGTAATAAACGACCATGATTTAACCAGAATCGATAGCTAAGATCATCTTGACTTCATTCAATCACTTTTCTGGAAGTCACTAGATAAAAAACAATTTGTCTCAATTAAACCCGATTAATTAACTACTTTTCCTAAGTTAGGAAAATAATTAAACTAGCTAATTAAATCTAATTAAGACAATTTTCCCTATAAACTTTTTTATGGGTATTGGAGATAATTAATCCATATGTGTTTCTAGCCTCATAGACACCACCTTAGACTATAACACCTATCCAAGTTACACAAACTAACACCCTCTTAGTGATAAAGGTGTTATGCATCACACCTAGCTTATCTCTAAAGAATATGAATCTCTCCTTCCCTATGGCCTTGGTTAGAATGTCTCCCACCTGCTGATTTGTAGGTATATGTTGCAATTGAACTATCCTACACTATACACGATCCCTGATGTTTATATGCTTAGACTTGTCATGAAGCACCAAATTCTCAGATAGCCTGATGCAACTTGATTGTCATAGTGTATCATTGTCGTCTCTACCCTTTGACCAAACAAGACTACTAACGACTTTCGAAGCCATATAGCCTGACATGTAGCCATGCTCATTGCCATGTATTCTGCCTTTGCAAAACTCAATGTCACATATTTATGCTTCCTGCTATACCAAGAGACAACTCCTGATCCTATGTTAAAGTAGCACCTTGAAGAGATTTTCTTGTCCACTATACTCATTTTCTAGTTTGCGTCAGTATAGCACACCAACCTGATACCATCAACTCGAGCATATATGATCCCATACTTGATTGTACCACACAAATATCACAACACATGCTCTGCTACTATCCAATGCACTCTCTTTGGCTCAACCATGAACTAACTAAGAGAGTTTACTAAAAAGGATATATCTAGCCTTGTGTTGACCAAATACATGAGAGAGACAATCAACTATCTGTATAAGGTGGGGTCAACATCCTTCTCCTTAGATGTGTCTACCTTCCTCCAATTCATGATCATGGGTGTAGACATGGCTCTGCAATCCTCTATCCTGAACCTCTTCAGGATCTCAATGCAACATTTCCCTTGTTGAAGGAAAATCTCCCTAACTATCTACCACACCTTCATGCCTATAAAGTAGTGCATGAGCCCCAAATCCTTCATATCAAACTCTACTGCAAGGTCCCTCTTTCACTCCTCTATGAGCCCCAATGAACCTGTTAAAAACAAGTCATCCACATACAAAACAAGAATGAGAATCTCACCCCCAACCACCAAGTAGTAGAGGTTTGCATCCACCTCACTCTTCACGAAGCCCATTCCTTGCAAGTATCTATCAATGTGCTCATACCATGCCTTGGGACCTTGCTTGAGCCCATAGAAAGCTCTCTTCAATCTGCACAAGTGGGTCTTGCTATTGTGTGTTACAAATCCCTCTTGTTTCTCTATGTATACCTCCTCTTTAAACTCACCATTAAGGAACACTATCTTGACATCCATATGATGGATCTTCCATCCCATCTGTGTTGTGAGTGAGATCATTGATTGTATAGAAGTATACCTGACTATAAGAGAAAATGTCACCCAATAATCTATTCCCTCATTTTGAGAGAACCCTTGGCTACAAACCTTGCCTTTTATTTCTCGATGTTACAATCTGTACTATGCTTGATCTTAAAGATCCAACATGATCAAACCACCGCCTTATTTGTCTGTCTAGGCACAACCTCCCACACATCATTCTACATGATGGAGGTATACTCCTCAACCATCGCATCCCACCACACTTGTTATTGTGTGAGCTTCTAATAGATGGAAGGCTTGTTGTCTATCAACTGACTAACTAATGCCATGTAGCCATCATACCTGTTTAGTTATCTCCACCGTCTACTGCTCGAACTAGGAACTCCCAAAACCTCTCGAGCATCCCTAATTGTTTTTTGAACCTTTGGTTCCTCCTGCCAACTATAGAAGGTGGAATTATAACCTCCACATCCTCTTGATGCATCTCTTGGATTTGCTGCATTTCCTACTCCATACTCTGTAAACTCTTAGGAACTCTTGCAATCATTCTCATACTGGTAACTATACTTGAGCTCTATTTCACTTGATCCTACTGCTCAATCCTTGGAGCTTCTTCTGGCTACTCACTTCGATCAACTGCTGGAAAATATCTAGACCTCCTATATGCCTTGTCCTCCATGAGCTTGACATCACACCTTATAATAATCCTCCTAGCCCCTAGAATTGTTGGAAATACTGAGAGGGGGATGAATCAATATTTCTTTTACAATTGTTATTTTATGCCAGGTAAGATCACTTCGTAAAACCATACGAGGACTGCAATCATCTTTTACAACAAGAATCTGTACACTTATAGTTCCTTCAAGTCTCCAACCGTAGACAAAGACTCCAATATTCGATTTCAAACTAGGCTCCCACCTGTACTACACCAAGCTCTAGATTGGTCTTCTTGAGGACTCCAATCCTCTCAACAATTCAGGATCCAACTTAGTTTTCCACAAGGCTCCAACCTTGTGTGAGGAATCCAATCCTCTAGGGCTCCAACCCTTTGCTTCAATTCTTCACAAATGGTTTTATTACAACTTAAGGACTTCCAATATCTTCTTCAATAAGCCCTGAAAAACAACTCCAATATTTGCTTCAACAAATTCTACAAAAATGCTCCAGGGGCTTAGTCCATCAAAGTCAACTTCAACAATTTTGCAAAAACAATCCTCTTCAAGGCTACTTCAACAGGGCTTCAACAACGTTTCTCCAAAGACGTCCTTAATGATCTGCACAATAGGTTCTCTTCAAGCTGCTTCAATAAGTCAACAAGAGGTCTTCAAATGATCTTTAATACACTGTTACAAGTGGCCTCCAAGATTCTTTAAGGATGTCCACTACACAAGTTGCTTCGAAGGTCCAATTAGAACATATCTCCAAGACTCTTTTGTCTACTTGAATTTTTCTTCTGCAAAACTACATCACCAGGTTCTGTACAAGGTCCTTCAATAATGCTATGGTAATGCTCCAACAACTTCTTCCAAGATGGTCTTCTAAACTCTTTTCAAGGATGCTCTAAGGCACAAAATTCAATATAATTCCTTAAGATCTATCACTGGTTACTCCAATAGATGCCCAATAGACCACTTCAAGTCTACCCCAAACAATGCTCAATAGACTATTCTTCAAGAGATGCCAAACTTTGCTCTCAACTATCAACTCAATAGATGCTCCAAGTAAACAACTTCAAGTTTGTCTTTAGGTGTATACTTTGCTTCAATGGTGTCCCAGGGTAACTCAATAGTTTGCCTTGATGCCTAAACATTGTTCATCAAATAATTCCCAAAGAACTACTTCAAAAGATGCTCAAACTCCCAAATACGAAATATTGTCTTCAACAAATTCCTTTTATTTTGCAAGGATGTGTGAAGAAGGATTACATGTCAAACATATGAGCCTATAAGTCTGCTACAAATATGAAACCACATGTGTCCAAATGTCTGAATCTTTATAGGGTTTGCCCACAAGATAGGTTTGAAATTCGAAAAAATCCTTAAGTACAAGCTTATTAGAACAAGGCTATCACAGGTCTGAGCTTTACAAGGGGTTTGGAAATCTTTTGCACAATATTGAAACTAGCCATAGGTTCGAGCACTTTATTTGCAGGTCCAAAGTTCCTTTAGGTTACAGGGGCCGAGGATATTGTTCTGCCACAGGTTCAAGCATAGTTTCAAAGATAAGTCTACTAGAATAGGGCTAGTCTAAGCTCCTTTTTAAATGCTAAAGGTTTTGCATTTGATCACAAGTTCAAGCACACATGTCTATTCTTGTGAAGACTATAGAGAGTGTAATCAAGCACAAGATTGCTCCACAAAAATTTACCATAGGCCGATTTGTTCTTTATACAAGTGTATAACTTCAAGATCCAAATAAAACACATTTTTCCAAAAAAATCTTCAAGTTTCGATCTCCTTAATCTCTTGCTCTTCTTCTTTTTTGTCTCCGCTTCAGATCTGACCCCTTTCTTTCTATACTTGACCAAATTGGTGATCAATTGAATGAGTTTGGTTTGATATATATACTTGTTCAAGTATGTTGTGAAGAGACACGTCTATTGGAGTATTGAGCTGACCTATGCATTAAAGCCGACATGCGCAATATTTATATAGTTTAAACAATTAATTTTTTGCTAAAAAATATGTCAATTAATCTTTTGTCTCAGGACACTGCTTTCTTTGTCATGAATATAATTATGTAAAAGTAATAAATATAGATAATAAATAATAATCACAATAATATGTAATTAAAATAATATTTAGTTAAACAAAGAGGCATGTCTAAGGAGACATGACCGTACATAAAGGGACACCTGCCTAGGGTATATAAGCAGGCCCCTCATTCTCATTTGTATCATCATTCTTATTCATACATTTTAATATATATACTTGTATCTCAATGGAGACCTACATATTCCAAGTCTTCTAGAGTGTTTACCTTGCTAGAATGAACTTTGTTCATTCCATTTGGTATTAGAGCATTCCTTTGAGTATATGAACTTGTTGATTACATTGTTATCATAGCATTTCTCTGAGTATACGAACCTTGTTCGTTACATTGGTATCAGAGTTGTTCGATCCTTTGGCTGCTCCACAGTTGTGTTAGTGTCAGTCTTTCCAGCCTTCCTCCAGTGATCAAATATGCTCTTACAAAGTGGTCTCAGAGTGTCAAGGTCAAATTTTGTCATTTCAAAGAGTCTTCAAGCAAAATTTGGTCACTAGGCATTAGATCTAGGGTTTGCTTTCACTCCTTCTAAAATTGTCCAAATTTCGGTCCATGTCATCATTCAGCTGAGTCTATCATCATTCATAGGGTTGTCCTCATCATGACAGGTTCCATTGGGTCATTTTACACCTTGTTCATGCTTCAATTGCACCTAGGCAAGGTCATTTCCCTCTCCTAGGGTTTTGAAACTAATTTCTCTTGGACGGTCAAATCATCGGCAAAACTTGTATCCTGATGTTCATACACCTTCCCCTATCCTTAAACACTTCCCATCACTGAGATTCCCCAAATTCCTCATTTTCCCACAAACCCTAGTTTCTAGCTACAACCTGGCAATTTTCTAGGTTGGGCCTGTGTTTTGCCCTTTTGGACCCCTTCCCCTCACTCGATCTCCACGATTCCACTTTCCCCTGCTTCCTAACATCCCTCCCTACTTCCAAAAATGTCCCCAAGAATTTAGAAGCCTCTTATCCCCTTCATTTTGCTTCATTTCGACAAGATTCCTTGTATCACACATCGGGATAAGTTTCACTCAAAAGATGTTTCAGAGCAATCAAAGATGAATTTTGGAAAACTGAGAGAGGTTTTTGTCCACAACATGCCAAAGAAGAAAAACCTCCTTCACTTTTTACACAGGTGTCATGGTTTTAGAGAAATGTCAAAAATACAATCGCTAGATCCAAGGAGGTTGAGCAAAGCACTAAAACGGAGAAAAAGGCCCGATCCACTCCAAATTTTGGCCGAAGCCTCTTTGAAGGAGCATGGTACTTGATGAGACACCCCCAGCTCAAATTTCAAAAAATTTGGAGAAGTTTTTGTCAATTTTGAAATTTTTGTGTTAAAAACAGGTTTTTGCCCTCAACGCGTAGCGCGCCGCGCGCTACCCTGAAGATGGGCAAGTCCATTTCTCAAAAACTCAGCATTTTTGGATTTTTCATGACAAATTACACTTGCTCAGCAATTTCCAAGACATTTCATCAGGTTTTGAGCCCTCAGAAGGTCAAAAAACATGCAAAAAATGACTTTTTGCCACTTTTTGGACACACAGGAAGTAGTCTTGGGAGATTGCAATTTTGGAGGGGCAAATGGACACCAAATTGAGAAATTCCACTTGGGTTGGAAAGTAGACATCCAGACCTTTCCAAAAAGCCTACTTTTGCCTCATTTGGATGCTAGGAAGTGCCTCAAAAGTTGGCTCAAAGGCACGCTACGCGTAGAGAATTGGGGCGCTACGCATCAGGGAAATTTGCCAGATTTTCACCTACAGCTCAGCAAAACGCAGATTTGACTAGTTTTGACTTTTTGGAGTGATTTTTCATCCTCCTTTATGTAATTGATGTAATTTTATGATGTCATGGCACTTATTTATCTCTTCTAGAATATTCATTCATAAAAAGTCAAAAATTTAATGAATGAATTGGTTTCCTAGCTTATAGAGGCAAGTTGTTTTGACTGCCTAGATTTTAGTGCTCAGTTTAGAATTGGTTGAAACAGATCCTAGAAGGATGAGCTCGACCCCTAGAGGCAAGGAAAGGTGTTAGCTTGCCTATATTATGTATTTTCTTAGTCATTTTCATGGTTGGACTCTTGAGGGATAAGCTTCTATTGTATTACTCTTTGTATCTCTGCAATTTTGGCAAAGGAAAGACCAGGGTTTTGCAGCACTATTTGGGATTCCTGTGGTTATTTGTGTTGATGGTGTGCTTCTCTCATGTACTTGTAAGATTTGTTATGTGTATCAATTTCCTACTTCTCTTTTCTGCACATTAAGTAAATGAAGTGTTAAGGTAGAATTCATAATTTATATGCTCTGCCTTTAAGTTTGCTTAATATATATGTTTTCCTCTGTCTAAAGAGAACTCTCGATGGTTTCTTGCTCTCTTTAGCTCCTCACTGGTCATTCCTATCCATTCACTTAAATCAAAGGCATCAAGACAATCTCCTACCTTGCCCCAAAAAGATCTCTGCAAAAACTATGTCTCATCCCTGCACCCAAAATTGTCGTGCTCAGTTTTCCAACAAAACCCTAAAATTTTAAAATCAAACTTTCCCTATCAGTTTACTAGCCTAAAATCAGTGTTCTTTATTGGTCATCTCAGCCCTTTGAAAACCTTTTGCCGAGATAGACCCGGAGAGAGCCCTCTCCTGTCCCCGTAGGGCTAGCTACGAGGCTAAGTGGTTTGATGTTGCCTTGGATTTTGCCTTCCTCAGCCTGAGGCAAATTCGAGCGCTAACATATTGGCGACCATACTGGGGAAGAAAAAATGGTTTGCTGGTTGATGTCATTTGTTTTATAAGCTACAGACGGAGCTTGAAGTTATGCCAGGTAGCCTTCGAAACGCTTTTGCTTTGCATTAGCGGAAGTAGATAAATGCTGCTTCAGTCAATCTTTGGTCTAGCTTGTAAACGTGACATCTAACTTGTTAATTACCCCAGTACATATATCAAGTTCAGATCTGATTGTTGATGGTGGACAACGATCAGACACTTGAAAGGCTGAAATCATTCACCTGGTGACTCTAAATCATTTTCGAGATCAGATCCAAAGACTCCACTGGAGGATGATCCTGCCCAGCAGAAACATGAAAGGACAATATGAACATATCAGGTACTCAAGTTGGAATTTCATCCAAGACATTTTGTTCTTTGTTCTAAATTATTTCTTTTCTTTTCCTGAGAATGTCAAGAAGGCTTTGCAAAGTATACTGTATTTGAGAAGAGATCCTCGGCCTGCAGTTGATTCTTTCCCTTTGAAGATTGTGAATACCAAAGATTTGCATGCGTTTGAGCTTGATCAGGATCCTTTTTCCGAATTTTGTGATGACCATCTTCAAATTGATGAGCCCCAAGAGACCAAGACTGATTCTATACCTGCTGTACATACCCCTACACCTTGTCAAATTCCAGATCGGTATAAACCTCTTGTTTTACCTTATGTTCTTCATGCTTTCCCCAAAAACTATGATCTATACTTGCCGAGGTTTGACGGTGAATGTAAGAATATCAATGCCGAGCAACATGTGCAGAAATTTGAGTCCTTTCTTGACCTTTTTGAAGTTGATGAAGAAGATGTTAGTATAAGGCTTTTTGCTCTTTCTTTGCAAGCTAAAGTGAAGAGTTGGTTCAAAACCCTGCCTGATGCAAGCATTTCAGATTTCCAGCAGTTCGTCAAAGCTTTTCTCGATAGGTGGATGATCGGGCAGAACCTTTTCTTGATTGTAGAAGAGTATAACCAGCTGAAAAGACTACCAGGGGAGACAATACAACAATTTTCTGCCAGATTTAATCAAGTTTATTATTCGATGCCAGTTGATATAAGACCTTCTCCTAGATTTGCTCTCTTGCACTATCTGGGTGCCTTTGATCCGGAGATGGAGTTTCAGCTGAGAGAAAGGGATATTGCAACACTTCACGAGATGCAAAACAATGCAGTAAATGTAGAGGCTCATCTTCTGATCCGAAGGGCAAAGTTGAAGGAAGAAGAGATGAAAAACATAGATCCGGAGGAATCAACATCTCTAGAGGTGAAGCTTGACATTTTGGTAAGTGCAATGGAAAAGATGATGGACAATATCAACGCAAGGAATGAGAATAATGTTCAAGCCCATGGCTCGCTGATTGAAGAAGAACAAATGGCCACTCCAAAACATTTTGTTTCTTATCCTAGTTGTCATAGATCTGATAATGATTGTTTTGTAGATCACCTTGGAGAAGAGAGATCTGTTGATATGACATGTATGCTTGATGATGTCTTTTATACTGATGATTTGCCTCAGTTTGATCAGTATGATGATGATTATGTTCTCCAAACAAAAGCTAATCTTGCAGACAAATCAGCAGCTAGTTTGTGGGAGGAGGAGGTTCACTTACAACAGCTCGAGTACAATGATCAAATGATGCATATCAGCTATGACATTGATGAGGAAAGTGCAGCAAATTTTGAAGTAAGTGAAGGATCTTTGCCTTTTTGTTTTGATTCGTTTCAGTTCATCAGAGATAACTACCATGCAATCAGAAATCAAATGTCAACAAGTATTGATTTGAATCATCTCGAGAGCAATGAAAATTTTGTTCAAGACTTCTCATATTCAGATATCCAACCCCCAAAAGCCATTGATTGTCAAGTTGCAGCTGAAGACTTGGAAGTGCACACACATGATTTAATGATTCAAGGTGACTCCGTACCATTCTGTTTTGAATCATTTCAGTTTTTGAAGGGTAGATTGCATAGTAAATCTTCAAATGAACAGCCTATAACAAATCAGCAATCTCTCAGTGTTAATGTTGAGGATGAGACAGATAACAAAATTCTTGAGCAGCCTGTAGCATCAGATTTGCAGCCACCAAATGAAATTGAAGGGCAGATTACAGATGAAGCTGTGGAAGATGAAATACATGATTTGATGATGCAGGAAGATTCTATACCCTTTTGTTTCGAAGCATTTCAGTTTATAAGGCAGAATCTTCTTAAAATCTCTCAAGAAAATGATGAACAGCTAGAAGGATGTCATACATTTTCAATGGATACATTACAACAGTCTTTTCAAGTTTTTCATGATCCAATAGCTGATGTTTTGGATTGAGGTTTGCAGTCAAAGTCTTTTTCCATTGACTACATGTGAGCTTGAAACATGTGTTGATATGAATTTGATCCGGCAGCCGGTTTCTTTGTCATTTTCAGCAGAGGTCTCGTCACAAGGCTCAGATCAAAGTTTGCATTCATGGTATGAGGAAACGAGAAGTAATCCATTGGATGAGCTAAGTTCCAGTGTGTTCGAATTTCAAGATCCTTATGCAGTGTTTTTGGAGGCGGATAGAGAATTCATATCATTCAACGGATTTGTTTCTAAGTTATCATGGGAGTTGCCGTTCATTAGTTCTCTCTTGTTGTTCATAAGTGAGCACTTGCAGAAAATTCGAACAGCAGATGGAATACTTACTTGGTTGCATTGGTTGTTTCATTTCACTTGATCAGGTGATGAATGAAACTGTTAGAGTAGGTTTTGATGAATAAGCTCCACTTTGAGCATCATTTTCAGTTGGTCGATTGTGTTTAAGTATCGAGTCAGTTTTAGTTGAGTGAGAGTCAATTTGTGTCATCCGAGTCATCAGTTTTCAGTCATGCATTTTAGTTTGAGTTTTTGACTCCATTGCCCAATGGATAAGGCGTTGGTCTGCTCTCCCAAAGATCTGTCGTTCTTGGCACCTCCAAGGAGCTACCATCCCCATTGGAGCCAATGTTAGTGTCAGTCTTTCCAGCCTTCCTCCAGTGATCAAATATGCTCTTACAAAGTGGTCTCAGAGTGTCAAGGTCAAATTTTGTCATTTCAAAGAGTCTTCAAGCAAAATTTGGTCACTAGGCATTAGATTTAGGGTTTGCTTTCACTCCTTCTAAAATTGTCCAAATTTCGGTCCATGTCATCATTCAGCTGAGTCTATCATCATTCATAGGGTTGTCCTCATCATGACAGGTTCCATTGGGTCATTTTACACCTTGTTCATGCTTCAGTTGCACCTAGGCAAGGTCATTTCCCTCTCCTAGGGTTTTGAAACTAATTTCTCTTGGATGGTCAAATCATCAACAAAACTTGTATCCTGATGTTCATACACCTTCCCCTATCCTTAAACACTTCCCATCACTGAGATTCCCCAAATTCCTCATTTTCCCACAAACCCTAGTTTCTAGCTACAACTTGGCAATTTTCTAGGTTGGGCCTGTGTTTTGCCCTTTTGGACCCCTTCCCCTCACTCGATCTCCGCGATTCCACTTTCCCCTGCTTCCTAACATCCCTCCCTACTTCCAAAAATGTCCCCAAGAATTTAGAAGCCTCTTATCCCCTTCATTTCGCTTCATTTCGACAAGATTCCTTGTTTCACACATGGGATAAGTTTCACTCAAAAGATGTTTCAGAGCAATCAAAGATGAATTTTGGAAAACTGAGAGAGGTTTTTGTCCACAACATGCCAAAGAAGAAAAACCTCATTCACTTTTTACATAGGTGTCATGGTTTTAGAGAAATGTCAAAAATACAATCGCTAGATCCAAGGAGGTTGAGCAAAGCACTAAAACGGAGAAAAAGGCCCGATCCACTCCAAATTTTGGCCGAAGCCTCTTTGAAGGAGCATGGTACTTGATGAGACACCCCCAGCTCAAATTTCAAAAAATTTGGAGAAGTTTTTGTCAATTTTGAATTTTTTTGCTAAAAACAGGTTTTTGCCCTCAACGCGTAGCGCGCCGCGCGCTACCCTGAAGATGGGCAAGTCCATTTCTCAAAAACTCAGCATTTTTGGATTTGTCATGACAAATTACACTTTCTCAGCAATTGCCAAGACATTTCATCAGGTTTTGAGCCCTCAGAAGGTCAAAAAAGTGCAAAAAATGACTTTCTGCCACTTTTTGGACACACAGGAAGCAGTCTTGGGAGATTGCAATTTTGGAGGGGCAAATGGACACCAAATTGAGAAATTCCACTTGGGTTGGAAAGTAGACATCCAGACCTTTCCAACAAGCCTACTTTTGCCTCATTTGGATGCCGGTAAGTGCCTCAAAAGTTGGCTCAAAGGCGCGTTACGCGTAGAAAATTGGGGCGCTACGCATCAGGGAAATTTGCCAGATTTTCACCTACAGCTCAGCAAAACGTAGATTTGACTAGTTTTGACTTTTTGGAGTGATTTTTCATCCTCCTTGATGTAATTGATGTAATTTTATGATGTCATGGCACTTATTTATCTCTTCTAGAAGATTCATTCATAAAAAGTCAAAAATTTAATGAATGAATTGGTTTCCTAGCTTATAGAGGCAAGTTGTTTTGACTGCCTAGATTTTAGTGCTCAGTTTAGAATTGGTTGAAACAGCTCATAGAAGGATGAGCTCGACCCCTAGAGGCAAGGAAAGGTGTTAGCTTGCCTATATTATGTATTTTCTTAGTCATTTTCATGGTTGGACTCTTGAGGGATAAGCTTCTATTGTATTACTCTTTGTATCTCTGCAATTTTGGCAAAGGAAAGACCAGGGTTTTGCAGCACTATTTGGGATTCCTGTGGTTATTTGTGTTGATGGTGTGCTTCTCTCATGTACTTGTAAGATTTGTTATGTGTATCAATTTCCTACTTCTCTTTTCTGCACATTAAGTAAATGAAGTGTTAAGGTAGAATTCATAATTTATATGCTCTGCCTTTAAGTTTGCTTAATATCTATGTTTTCCTCTGTCTAAAGAGAACTCTTGATGGTTTCTTGCTCTCTTTAGCTCCTCACCGGTCATTCCTACCCATTCACTTAAATCAAAGGCATCAAGACAATCTCCTACCTTGCCCCAAAAAGATCTCTGCAAAAACTGTGTCTCATCCCCGCACCCAAAATTGTCGTGCTCAGTTTTCCAACAAAACCCTAAAATTTTAAAATCAAACTTTCCCTATCAGTTTACTAGCCTAAAATCAGTGTTCTTTATTGGTCATCTCAGCCCTTCGAAAACCTTTTGTCGAGATAGACCCGGAGAGAGCCCTCTCCTGTCCCCGTAGGGCTAGCTACGAGGCTAAGTGGTTTCATGTTGCCTTGGATTTTGCCTTCCTCAGCCTGAGGCAAATTCGAGTGCTAACAAGTTGCATAGAGCCACGCTCTTCGATCCAGACCCTTGGTCGTCGACTCTTCATCAACTTTATTGTTGTTGCAATTCAAGCATTTCGCCACAACTTTTTGGAGACTATCCATACTACTGATAGGTCATTGGCCATTAGAAGAATTAAACAAAGAAATAGAAAAAAAAAAAAAAACAAAGTAAAAATGTAAAAAAAAAAATTTAGAAAAAAAGAAAAAAAAAGAAGGTGACAAAAATGTTATATTAAAAAAAGGGATAAAATAAAGAAAACAAGAAACATTATTATTGGAAAAAATTAAAAAAATTGTATAAAAATTATTAAACAATAATAATAATAATGATATAACAAAACAAAAAAGAAAACAACACTTACATGCCAATGATACTCTTTTGCCCGCTACAATTGTCGTGTCGAAACATAGGCCACCCACATCCCGATCACGCCGTCGCAGTCCAACACCAAAGTGGTACCATCAACCGACAGCCGTACGTGGCCACAACCGCCACTACTATAGGGGCCATCCGCCGCTTGTCAAAATGCATGCCGCCTCTTCTCCTCTAGTCACTATCACTGGCCCGCGTAACACCCTTGCCACGAAATTCAAGTAGTTGACTTTTGTTGCAGTTTTTCCCAACATCTGGTCTTGCTCCGTCGCTAATTCATCCTTCAAATTCGCCACAACCCTTGTCGTTATCTCTCCTGCATCCTTCTGCCACTATTACCATAACCATTTTCTCTATGTCTCCTTCGTTCACTGTTGTTGTTGTCGTTCACCATTGTTATGGTTATGTTACAGTTGTAAGCGATTTGTGAAGATTCGCGTCTATACAGTGAAAATCAACATATATATTTAATGAAAGGTTAAGTATTAAAAAAGGGATTTATTAAAAATGCACGATAAATAAAATTATATATATATAAGGAAAAAGAAAGGTGGAAAGGGATAATTAGCACTTCTCAACTTAACAAACAAAAAAAAAAAAAAAAAGAAGAAGAAGAAGAAGAAGAAGAAAAGTACTAAGTATATATAGGAGAAAGGTAAAATAATAGGTGGAAAGGGATAATTAGCACTTCTCAACTTAAAAAAAAAAAGAAAAAAAAGGAAAAATTATAAGGAAGTACTAAGTATATATAGGAGAAAGGTAAAATAATAGGTGGAAAGGGATAATCAACAGTTCTCAACTTAAAAAAAAAACAGAAAAAAAAAGAGGAAAAATTATAAGGAAGTACTAAGTATATATAGGAGAAAGGTAAAATAATACATATATAATAAAATATTGAATGAAAAAGGTATAAAGAAAGTTTGAGGTTTTAAATAAAAGAGATAACTTAAATAAATACAATTCCAAGGTTATTTATAAATTTAAAAAAAGAAGAAGAAGAAGAAGAAGAAGAAGAAGAAGAAGAAGAAGAAGTGAAAGTTATAGTTAAACCATAAAAAGAAAGAGGTAGTGTAACCCTAGTTTTCAAGTTAAGGGGAAAGTTTCTTTAAATTGAGAAAGAGTAATATTTTATTACAAAAATTAGAAGAACCCTAAGTTCATCTTGACAAAGGAGAATGGGGTTTAATATGGAAACAAAAGAAGAAAGATTCCTAGAAACTTCATATAACTATGCCTCAGTGCTATTTAGAATTAAATGATCTATTGTGGTTAAAGGGTCTATTGTGGGAAAAGATGTTACTATTGCTATCTCACCAGCAGAAGATACAAATTATATAAAACCTAAAATCACAAACCAATTAGTGATCTCCGAGTTAAATATAATCGAAAAATGAGACTATTATAACAACAAAAAATATGACATAACAAATTTAAAATTAAACATTGGAGATTATACATATCAGAATTCTTAGTTCAAATCCTATGGAGTGATCAAGGTGATATTATTTTAGGTTCACCATGAATGGGAACTTTTGGATCCTTCATCCTAAATACAAAAAAGAAGTTTTTAACATTTTCGTACAAAAAGAAAAAAATAACACTACAAGATGTTACATTGAAGCCAAATTCAGTAATACCAAAAGACATACAAGATATTTCAAAAGTAATTTTTCAAGAAGGTAAAAAAGTATTACAAAATATGCAAAAAGAAATTGACAGAATCACTTCTGATCGAAATGAAGAAGTTTCTCGGCTTAAAGACCATAATGAAAAATCATTAACTCAAATTAATAGGGACAAGAAGTCGTTGGAAAATAAGGTAAAACAACTTATTAAGAAGGAAGTGTTGAATTTTTCAAATAAAGAAATTCAAGTTGAAGAAAATGGAATGAATACCAATCCAGTCAATATCAGAACTCAAGAAGAAGACACACCAGTTAAAGAAAAAACACACTCAAATGTTGAGACGAAGAAAATTCCAAGTGAAGATTTTGTAACCAACTTGATGACATTGGAACCTGAAGTAAATCAGAATCTTGCCACACACATGATAAGGGAAAGAAAAACCAAAAGAACTATTTATCTACATCCAAATCACAAGAACATACAATTAATCTACAAATCTGTATCTCTCAAAACATAAACAACAAACTTATGTTCCGAAGAATACTGAAGTGCGCACAACTCAATCCAGTGATAAGAGTTCATCATAAGTTTCCAGTAATCAAAAGATTTCACAAAAGATTAATTTAGGATGGTTAGATCGTTCCTTTGTGCGACAATTTTATATATCACTCCAAGGATCATATCAACTTGTATCGACAAAGATGACTGTCCTGAGACGATAAGACATTCGTAGTAGAAAAAGAGATCAAGCCCTTTCATCAACAAGCTTTGAGGACAAAGTTTTTTGAAGAGGAAGATAATGTTATGAATATAATTATGTAAAAATAATAAAAATAATGTAAATAATAATAATCATAATTAATGATTAACTAACTAATAGTTAGTATTGAAGAGACATGTTCTAAGGACATTTCCGTTATTGAAGGGGCACTTGCCCAGGGTATATAAGCAGACCCTCGCCCTTATTTGTAAGCATCTCATATCAATTATTTTAAAATATTCAATATACATATACTTGTCCTACAATGTATGTCCTTGTCTTCGATGTGTTCTAAAGATTATTGTTGCGTATACGAACTTTGTTCGTTACATTGGTAACAAAGCATTGCTTTGGGTATACGAACCTTGTTCATTATATTCTTGCTCTTTCTTTAGTTATCTCATTTTAAAAGAGACATGTTCTCTTACTTTCATATTTTTTGCCATATAACAAGAGGTACTGCAAAGCCTTTGAGGAAAGAGCACACATCAGTGTTGTAATTTGTATCATGCATATCACTGTTATGTCAAGGAATGTAACCCACATATAAAGGAACCCATACCACTATAGAGAACTAGCATTGCAGTCATAATATAAGTGTCTTAGATCACTGTGCAGAAGGAGAGGCATCAAAACTGCTTTAGAACTTCGAAACTCCACCAAAAACTTGCATTAACTCATATCACAAAAACTCACATCAATTCAGGAAATATGCCACAGGGAGCTTGCATTATTTCTTCATAAACCATAACAAAAGGAACAACGAATTGCCTTAGAGATATGCCAACAAGACTGATCCATTTTCACCATGTCATCCCTATTATGATCATGCCATTGATTGATTGTTGGGGCTTCCTTCATGCACTTAGGGTATAACACTATTAATATCTTTACCCGATCTTTCAATGCAAATGTGGCGCTAATGATATTCACTCCACAACAAAGTAATAAATGTATGTGTAGATTGAGATATATACCACATGATCATATACAATAATAATAATAATAATAATAATAAAAGTTTAAGGTCTCAACCAAGCTAGATACCAAATTGGTGTATAGGACCCCCTTGTTTATGGGATAAGGGACCCCTACCCAACAATTTGGTTTTTTAAAATTCATGGAGGTATGTCTCCTTGTGGAACAATCGAGTGGTTGGCACAATGGGATGTTATCCCATCCACTCGATTTCAATTAACACGAGGAACTGGTTGGTACAATGAGATGTTATCCCCTCCACCCGATTTCAATTCACATGAGAGACATATTTGCCATGTTGTGATAAGGCTCAAATAGTAGACTCCCCAACCCTTGTGTAGTCTCACCTCTTATTAAGTCATAAATTCTTGATATATCTAGCTTACAGACTATTAGATATACTCTTAGTGCTATAATGATACAAAATTTGATCTTGGGCACATATTACTCCAATAAACTATAAAATATGGTAGAAATAAAATAAAATAAAAAATTATGAAAATCCCTCCGACTCAAAAATATAAGGAAAAAAAGAAAAAAGAAAAGAAAGAAAAAAAGAATTCATTTGATTCGCTAGGATAATCCCTCCGCCTTGACTAATAACCTCCTCAATGATAATCGACATCTTTACTAATTCTCTTAATTAATTTTTTTTCATAAAATCGTACATAATTTGAACCTATAATATTCTTAAAAAGAATACATTTAAATTTTAATGACATATGTCTCCCTCTATATAACATTAATTTAACTCATACATGCGCATATTGTTTTGCCAAGCCTGAATATTTAGTGTTAATAGATTTACGTCATTGTGATAGAGGGAAACGGAGCCACAACTTGTCTATGCTTCTTCCCGTGAACGCCATCAACGGCTAGATTTTTCGAGAGCACAGTCGCAGAGTTAAAAAAGCTGAAACTAGAAGTGTGAAGACGAGGAAGAGGAGCGTGGTCATGGCCTCTGCTCTGCGTTCCTCAGACGCCACTCAAGCTCTCTCAGGTCACTACTCGCTTTGGTTTTGCAAACACATCAAAAGCTCTTTTCACAAACCCCGACCCATATCTACTAAGATTTGGTTAACTTTATGCTTGCCTAGCTTATATTAGGGTTTTGCCTAGTTTCGAAGTTTTTCAGGCTCATCCAAGGCTAACCATATGTGAGGGCAACAGACAATAAAATGATCCTTTCTTCTTGTTCTCTATATACAAACTAAAAGTTTCACAGGATTGAATGTGACAACGATTTTCAAAGTTTATGCGTTGATGTCTTCTGTTGCTTTGCTTTTGCAGTGAGGGATAAAGTTAGTACATTATTGAATGCCGCAAGAGATGGGAATCTCGAACTTTTGAAGAGTAAGCGGGAACTGTTTCACTATTTGACTTCCAAATATTCAGCTTAAACTTTGGATGTCTATTGGCATTTGTTTTCGATGCTTTTATTGTATGTAATCTATCTGGAGTTATATATCTCCAGGTCAAAATTTCCCCCAACATTACGCGAGAGAATTAAGAAGCTTCTGTGCTTTTGTACAGAAACAGCACAAGCCATTGGTGAAGGGCAAGGGCTACCAGAGACGATTGCTGCAGTGAAGGATGCAAATGGACGTGGTGCACTTCATTTTGCTGCGCGAGACGGGAGAACTGAGATTTGCAAGTATCTGCTGGAGGATTTAAATTTATGCGTAAATTCAAGGGACGATGATGGTGTGTGATCAAATCTCCTTTCCTGTTCTTTTTTGGTATATTTTCTGCGAAGATTGTTGGTTTTTTTTTCTTTGGTCGTCAGCGAAAGGGTGAATCAGGTATCATGTGTAGGAACAAGTTTCTGTTGTTAGCAGATCTTTAAAATATACCTTCAGTATTTACCATAGCGCGAGTGGGATGTGTGGGGTATTCATTAACACTTCGCATGTATGCGCAACGGTGATTGTATTTACTTGATGCATTGAATATGGCCACAAGCACAGACTCATCTAAAAACCCAGTTTTGATATGCACGTCGAGGTATCAAAGCTCGAGGTTGCATATCTCAGGTTCACTCAATGACGGATGCATTCATATTGGATTAGCGGATACACAAACCTGAGCTTCTAAACCTCAGATGCATGTCAGACCCCAGGTCAGATGGGCTTGTGCCAGTTTAATAGCAGAGGAAAAGGGGATATTGATTTATGAATCTTTTTCTTTTAAGCATACAAATGTTTGCAAGATGCCTTTTCCTTGGGAGCTCATATTACATCTTCTGCATGGATTCTCCACTGCGGGGTCGTAATTTGAGGGCAGATGTTCCTAGAATATGCTCTATTCACATTTTCTGTCTCGCTTTTCCTCATATGCTCTGGAACATATGTTTTGAACATATGCTCTGGAGCATATGCTCTAGAACAGAATTCTAAAGATTTAAATTCTGATGCACAACGATGACTGTTGAAAGTAACCTAATGTTTTATAAGAGAGAAGCTAATATTATAAAAGCAAGTGTTCCATTATGCACCACTGTGTTTCGTTTATCTCAATATAAGTTGATCTTTGGTTTGACCACTAGAAGCCTTGCTTTGAAAACCTTTTCAGGAACTTCAAGGTTATGGGTCTGGACTCTAGACCTTGAAATCTTTAGCTTGTTAAAATTTCCCCATTTTAATTTAGCTTGCATTACCTCGAGCAGCTTGGGCTGATCATGTCTTGAGTACATTCAGTTAGATATCTAAAGGATTAAACTCTTACTGTCCTCACAAGGTCTTGCCCTGTGCTTGCGGTGGACCTCAAAAAAACATTATTTAGGGGGTCAAAACTGCTTCGGAAGTTCATGCCTTGAAAAATTGCTAAAAATAGTAAATTGTGCTATAATCAAGGAAATTGAGGAAATCAGCTGGAGTTCTAGGTGGAATAGGCGGGTGGCTTCTAATATCCACTTGGATCAGTCCTCCCCCGTTAGGAAGCAGAGCCTCCATGAGATGAGAAAATCTCTGTTGAACCTAGTACCTGGTGAGCCACTTGCCTTGGTGAAGGAGTTGGCCTGCTTTGACAACTCGATATAGCTGGCGAGTGTTTTTGATCTATGTGTCCATGATCCTATCAGTCGTGGCTTGTTCAATACAACTTGGGTTGAGCTTTGTTGGTGTCAGCTGCTCAACAATGTCTGATGTGTCTAGTAATGGGGGAAGGTATGACCGCAACCAGTCCACATTGAATACTGGGTGCAGACCAAGGAACGGCGGACCTTACACTCGCAAAGCTTCAAAAATTTTTCTCCACCACCCTAAGTGGTAGATTGATCTGGAAACCTTGTGTTTCCCTTGCAAAATCAAACTCGGCCTCCTCTAGTAAATGTGCACAAAAAATGCTATTGCATGGAAATACGCACATGTGGAAACTGAGAATCGCTGATCTTGCACTCCTTCTAGTGATCTTGCACTCGTACTAGGAAGCTTGCTTTATCCTCCAGATTTGATCTCGACAACTGGAAAGGTGATCTGCTACACAGATTTGTGCACTAGAGAAACTTGCATAGCCTTCCTGTTGGAGAACTCGGCCTCTGTGAATCTTAGTGGAAACCTCCCCTGGAAACCCTCTCTCCAATTTTTGTTGATCCTCTCATTGATGGTTTGCTGGCTTGAACTCTTCCCTCACTGAATATTGTGTATTGGGAAATTTGCACTACCTCGCTCTCTTGCTCCTTCGATGTGTCTTCTCCAAACATTCTCTCGTTGGAGCACCAACAACCAAGATCTAATCGTGATCGATGGCTTAGATCATTTTAGACTCCATCAAATTACTCTTGAGAAGTCTTTAGCGCAAAAGTCAATTTCCTTAATTAATACACTTTAATTAACCAATTTTCCTAAGTTGGACTTATGAAATTTTAATTATTCAGTCAATTAATTTAATTAATGTTTCAGAGCCATATCTCGCGAAACCATTTCTGGGTTTTGGAGGTCTCATGCTTCTTAGCCTCTCTAACACCTTAGAGACTAGAACACCAGTTTGATGCTACCATAATCTTTAAAAACTAACACTCCCTCTTAGTGACGAAGGTGTTCTCTCCTCAACATCCTTCACTTCAACCTGTAGTTGGACTGTCTACGCTGTTGATCTCTGACACCTGTTACACCTTTCTTCACATATCACACTGATATGACTCCCTATCACTGGAAATCACTGTGAAAAAGCGAACTGGTAAACATTGCCCATTAACTACTACACATACTCTGATCCTGCATTGCTGCTGCAACTACTGCAATAGTGAGTCTGATCTCCTCAGAACCTGAAGCTTTGAGCGTCCATAGTGCTACTCCCTCTGAAGCTTATGAAATTTCCTTGAGTCGTAACAATTGGAGTTTATTCTGCTAAATGATTAGTAGTTTTATAATTTTCTGATTAATATTGAATAAATCACTCTGTAATTCTTCACAAATAAATTCTGCAAAAGCTAAATAAAATGTTAGAACTGAGAAAATAGATGCACACATAATAAAAATGACACCAATATTTTTGGACTAACGTCCCCGGAAAAACCCCGAAGGGAAAACCGATGCAACAAATGAGGGTCTATTTTATTATCATGTAGCAGTAAAATCCAAGTACAATAATCTGGATGCCCAAAATAACAATCCATCAGAGATAATCTAGCCAAAATATTTGTGAGACAAATTGTCTTGCTCCACAATTGATTCGACTCTAGAAATTGGCCCAACTAGGCTACTCGAAATGCCCCTGCCCGAGCTTTTGCGCTTGCGCAAGCCCTACTCGCACTGCCTATGGAATTGCTCGGAATCTGTTGTTCTGCTTGACTCTGCCTTTGGAAATGACTCGCTTGGCCTCCTGGAATTTTTCCCTACCTCTAGCACCTGAATCAACCTCCTCTCTGGCTGAATCGAACTGGCCCTCCGAAGCTTTTGTGCAGCCTCTGAATAGTCTCATTGAGAAATAATGCAGCCTCCCTTTCCTGTACTGGAAATTGATTGAAATGCTCCATAATCTTCCTGTTGCTCCCTTAATCACTGTTGCACTGGCTTGAGCTCACCTCCATGCACCAGATAACTCGATCTGCCCAAGAAACTCACTCTCCCTCTTGCTTGATGTGTCACTATCCATCCCATTGATTTGCTCTTGTAATCTCTCGCCGGAGCTTCAATGACCATGATTGAATCCTTGTCAATGACAAAGATCATCTCAGACTCAATCCATGTGAGTCTCTAGAGCTTTCTCGATCATCCTTAATTAATTCCGTAGGAAAAATTTAAATGATAGCTAATTAATTTAATTAAGGCATTTCACAAGCTTATCTCGTGAAACCCTTTTTGGGTTTTGGAGATCTTGCGTTCCTTAGTCTCTTAGACACAAATTGAGACTAAGAACACCTGTCCGATGCTACAAAATCTAACACTCCCTCTTAGCGACGAAGGTGTCTGACATCTGCAACAACCTGTCACTGTCCACCAAACTACTGTGCATACTCTGATTCATCTGCTAACCTTGTAGCTGAAACACTCTGTATTTGCACCATTACTGACACTGCACTGTGCCACCCTACACTGCTGCCAACACTGCTTGCACTGCATCTAATCTCATGCTGCTACTGCTGCTGCAACTAAGAATTGATCTACTATCCTTGCAACTGGCATTTGCAACTGTCCCTTGCGTCTTTGACTGTAACTAGCTCTGCACTATCCCTCATGATTTGACTGTGCCCACTAACATTTTGATACTCCTGCTATTGAACACTGTGGGCCCCCGTAGCTAAGGTAATGATCCAAGAGGAAACATCTCTCTGATGCTGTCCTCCTTGGACCTTGCTCAATCCTGCAACTCTGAAGCGTCATGCTCCTCCTCCATCTGGAGGTATAACTGCTATCAATGCAAACTCCTCCAACCTGGAGGTCAACTTATCTATCTTTGCCGAAGCTGTGGTTTGCTGCTCCCCCTTCTTGTCCTTTTTCTTGGGACAGTAGGTGTTGTAGTGACCAAACTCACTACACTTGAAGCATTTGATCTTCAATATATTCTTCATCTTCTTTTCACCTCCCTTTGAGCTCTGTCCCTAGCTGGGATCCTTCTTCACTTTTCCCTTATTAGCAAGAGCTACATTCTCCTCCTCTTTCTCAACCTTCGACCCTTTGCTACTGTTGTTGGTAGTACCTTGGACAACACTGAGCCTTAGCTCATCTTGTGTGAAATCACTCCGTAGGCGTTCCCAATCAGGCATTTTGTCTCATCTAGTGATTCCTTGAACAAACGGTTCCCACTTTTTGGTGAATTCACTAAGATCTATCCGCACAAGTTCATTGTCTTCTGGTTTCTCACCTACAACTGCTAGTTCATCTCAGACATTCTGAATTTTGGTGAGATAGGGAGTCATGCCTTCACCCTTTTGCATCTTTGTGGTCCTCAACTTCTCCTTGAGAATCATTTTCTGATTCTTAGATGGATCCTGGTATAGTTATACAACGACATCCCACATTTCCTTTGCTATTCTTTTTTTGCAATATGCAGGACGATATGGTCTTGAACTCTATTGAGGACCATATCCTCTTCGCCTTGAACATATCCTTCCTATATTCATAGAAGTGGATGGGGTCTGCCGGTACAACTATGATTGTTGTCACAAACTCCTTCAGGCCATGCTCATCCAAAAGGAATTGCATTTTAGCCTTCCAGACACCAAAGTTTGAGGCTTCGTCAAGTCTATCCTAATCTCTGAGACCCGTTGTGGCCATCTTTGCGAAACTCAAAAAATTGGAGACTGAGATTGGAAATCTCCTCTTCCTTATTGCTTGGCCTTTCTTCTGCTACTCACACTCCCTTAGGATTGCGCAAATCTGCCTCTGGATGTCCTTCTTCGGCTAATATATTGCCTTTAGTTGCTCAGTGAGACTACTCGCTCAGCCTTGTGGATGTCCTTCGGGAATTGGCACATGAACTGCAACCTCTGCAACTTGAACTGGCTAACCTGGCAAACTCATACAATCTGCTGCAACTAGAAATCTCAGATTTCCTCCTGAAAACTAGATCTGGAAGCCCTCTGAGAAATTATGGAAATTCCTCTTTAGTGTGCTTTTCTCTTCTTGCCCTTGCATAGATTCGTAGCTAAAACCCTCGCTGCAAAACTTCTTTGCCTAGATATGTTCAATGAATCAACTGTTCTGCTCACTAGAAATGCTTCCCGACAAATCCGTTACTTGTTGGAACTCAGCTCTGGCCCAATCAAACTTTTCCTGCACTCTACCTTTGGAAATCTATTTTCCTGCCCAACAATTCGCACTACTTGGCTGGCCTTCTTAGATCCAGAGAAATTATGCTCAGATCTCCCTCTCAAACTACACAATCTTGCTCTTCTTGCTTTTGAGCCTCTGATATGATCTTCAATGCTCTGATTCCATGTGAAATTTCCTTGAATCACAATAGCTAGAATTTATTCTCCTAACTAATTAACAGTTTATTAATTTTCTAATCAATACCAAATAAATCACACTGCAATTATTCACAAATAAATTTTGCGGAAGCTAAATAAAATGTTGGAACTGAAAAAATAGATGCACACAAATAATAAAAATGACACCAATATTTTCGGACTATCGTCCCTAGAAAAATACCGAAGTGAAAATCGGTGCAGCAGATGAGGGTTTATTTTATTATCATGCAATAGTAAAATATTGAATACGATAATCTAGATGCCCAAACTGGCAATCCACTAGAGATAATCTAGCAAAAATATTTATGAGACAAATTGTCTCACTCCACAACTGATCTGGCTCCAGAAATTGGCCCAATTGAACTACTCGCGCTGCCTGTGAAACTGTTTGGAATCTGCCGTTCTGCTTGACTTTGCCTCTGGAAATGACTCGCTTAGCCTCCTGGAAATTTTCGCGGCCTCTAGCACTTGAATCGACCTCCTCTCTGGCTAAATCGAATTGGCCCTCTGAAGCTTCTGTGCTGCCTCTATGTAGCTTCACTGAGAAATAATGCGGCCTCCCTCCCTTTCCTACATTGGAAACTGACTGGAATGCTCCATAATCCTTCTGCTGCTCCCTCAATCACTGTTGCGCTGGCTCGAGCTCTCTTCCTTGTTGAATCACTACATTGGATAACTTTATCTGCTTAAGGATCTCGCTCTCCCTCTTGCTGGATGTGTCACTCTCCATCCCATCAATTTGCTCTTATAATTTCTCGCTTGATGGAGCTTCAACGACTATGATTAAATCCTCATCAATGACAAAGATTATCCCAGACTCTTATGTGGTTAATTAATTAACCAGTTTTCCTAAGTTAGACTTAGGAAAAATTTAAATGATGGCTAATTAATTTACTTAAGGCATTTCACAATCTTATCTCACAAAACCTTTTTTAGGTTTTGGAGATCCTGTGTTCATTAGTCTCTTATACACAAATCGAGACTAGAACACCTGTCTGATTCTACAAAATCTAACAAAGCTAGACTCCCTCTGAGTCACGATCTTCCAATGGGAAATTAGTCTGGCTGGAAGTGCTTTTGTGCCTTGCAATTGAGCAATTCACATTGCCTGTGCCACTGCAACTAGCTCTGCACTGTCTCTCAAGAACTGATTGCAACTAGCTTTGCTGACATTGAACTGCTACTATGATACTGTGGGCCCCTGTAGCAAAGGTGATGGTCCTATTTCAACAATTGGAACTGATCTCCACGCTGCATCTGCATTGAACCCTGCTCATCTTGACATGCTAAGGTATCAAGCCACTCCACCTGGAGGTATTGTAGCTATCAGTGCAAACTCCTCTAATTTGGCGGTTAACTCATCAATCTCTGCTGAAGCTGCAATCTGCTCCTGCTTCTTGTCCTTCTTCCTTTGAGGACACTAGTAGACGTAGTGGCCAAATTCACCACACTCAAAGCACTTGACCTTTGACAGGTCTTTCTTCTTCTTTTCTCCTCCCTTCTTCGCCTTTCCCTTACTTGGAAGGGCTATGTTCTCCTCGTCCTCCTCCTTCGGTCTCTTGCTGAGCAGCTTTTGATAGTACTTGCTGCAAGACTGAGCCTTAGCTCCTCCCGAGTGAAATCACTCCATAGACGATCCCATCCAGGTAGCGTATCTCGCCTAGAAATGACTTGGATGAAAGTATGCCACTCCTTGGTGAACATGTTTCTTTGCCATTGTCGAAAGTTCATCTCTGACCGTCTGAATTCTAGTGAGATAGGAGGTAACGCCTTCTCCCTTTTGCATCTTGATGGTCCTCAGCTTCTCATTGAGAATCATTTTACGATTCTCATATAGTTTTATGAGGACATCCCACATTTCCTTTGCTGTATTCTTGTTTGCAATATGCGGGACTATGTGATCCCGAACCCCATCTAGGACCATCCTCTTAGCTTTGGCCATTTTTTCTTGAAGGTAGCCAATTGTTGTGGATTTGTTATCTCTGCCTTGACATTTGTTACAAACTCCTTCAGACCTTGCTCATCCAATAGGAATTTCATTCTGGCCTTCCATACGCCAAAGTTAGAGGCTTTGTCAAGTCTGTCTTGATCCCTAAGACCTGCTGTGGCCATCTCTACGAAACTCAAGTATGCTGGAGGTCAATGAACTGAAACATCATTTTCTCTTTCTGGCAACTGAATCTAGCTTCTTCGCTGCTTGCAATCCTCTTGGAATGCACTGATCTGGCCTCTGGAAATTCGTACGACCCCAAATCTGTCTCCACATGAGATGTCTAGCCTCCCTTTGTCTATGGAAGAAATTACTGATTTGGCTTGCGACAACTGATCAAACCCTCTTATGGCAACTCGCATTGTTGGACTGACTAATTTACATTGGAAAATTCGTCCTCTGCTGCTAGAGTTTTGATCTCCTCTCCCTTAGCTGGAAAAGCTGGAGACTCCCAGAGAGATTGTTGGAAATTCCTACTGTGTGCTTTCCTCTTCCTTCTAAACATAGCTCTGCAACTGGAAATCCTTGCTGTAAATTTATGCTTCCAGATCTACTCTATAAGTGATTGATCTGCTCACTGGAATTACTTCCTAGCAATACCATTGCCCGCAACCACAGATTTGAAGCAAAATCAAAATTTTCCTCCACTTGGATCTTGAACTTGATTTTCTTTTCCTCTGTAAATCAAACCCCTGGCTTGGCCTGCGTAGATCTGGAAATGTGCTTCAGATCTCCCTCAGAAACTCCACGATCTTACTTCTTCCACTTCGAAGCCTCGGATCTGATCAACCATTGCTTTGATACCATGTGAAAAATCTACAATTGCAATAAACTGGAAACTATTCTTCTAATTGATGCAATTTATTTGTCTTATGTTATTTAATTAATGACAAATAACGAATAGTTCACTACTGCAATCTTCACAATTAAAATAAACGTTGTGGAAAATAAATTAGGGACTGAGAAATAAGGCACACACATAAAATTACACCAATGTTTGGACTAACATTCCTGGAAAAGCCTCGAAGGGAAAATTAGTGTAGCAAATGAGGGTTTATATTTTATTATCTTAAGCAAATTAGAGGTTACATAGATTTGCTTGCCAAAACACTCGCAAAGTTCTGAAAAATTTCCTCCACCACCACAACTGGCAGATCGATCTGGAAACCCTGTGTTTCCCTTGCAAAATCAAACTCGACCTCCTCTAGTAAATGTGCACAAAAAATGCTACTGTGGAAAATACACACTTGCTAGAAACAAAGAACTGCTGATCCTACACTCTTTTTGGTGATCCATGCAATCACAGGGGATTCTAGTCTCTCAGAGGGTATGAGTATTTTGTGCTTTTTATCGACGATTTCTCTAGGAAGATCTGGATTTATTTATTGAAGACCAAGGATGAGGTTTTCGATTGCTTTCAAGAGTCTAAGGCTCTAGTTGAGAATGCGACCGGTAGAAAGATATAGACTCTTCGGTCAAACAATGGAGGTGAGTACGCCAGTAAGGAGTTCTAAGAGTTCTATACCAGTGCCAAAATAAGGAGAGAGTGGACGGTTCATTACAACCCACAACAAAATGGGGTTGCTGAGAGGAAGAATTGGTCCATTTCAGAGGCAGCGAGAACTATGCTATATGACCAGGGTCTCCCACATTATTTATGGGTTGAGGCATGTACTACAATGATTTATATTCATAATAGGGTCCCACATAGAGTGCTTGGCAAGATAACTCTCGAGGAGGGCTTTCACCTGGAAGAAGCTAGATGTCAGTCACTTTAGGATATTTGGCTTCCTAGCGTATTGCACATTCCAGGGGAAACACGTTCGAAGTTAGATTAGATGACAAAATGAGGTTACTTCATTGGCTACAGTGAACCTCGAAGGCATACAATATCTTCTTCCCAGGAGCCAAGAGGATTATTGTTAGGCGGGATGTCAAGTTCATGGAGAACAAGGCATACAAAATGTCTAGAGAGTTGCCAGCAGTTGAAGATCAGAGTGAGCAGCGAATAAAAGCTCCTAGAGTTGAGTAGCAGGATCAGGGGCAACAACAGAGCACAAGTACAGTGACTAGTACGAGCACAAGTTCAGGTGTGAGTACTCCTGAGGCTTCACAGAGCATGGAGCAATAGATGCAACAGATGAAGGAGATGCATCAAGAGGACATGGAGGTGGATATCCCTAAATCCACTGTTGGTAAGAGGAATCAAGAGGTTCAGGCTACACTCAAGGATGCTAAGGAGTTTGTGGAGACTCCTAGGACAGGTATGAGAGAGCAGAGTCAACCAGAGGAGTTTGTGGAGACTCCTAGGACAGGTATGAGAGAGCAGAGTCAACCAGAGGAGTTTGTGGAGACTCTTAGGACAAGCATGAGAGAGCAGAGTCAACCAGAGCGGTACAATGGCTACATGGCATTGGTTAGTCAGTTGGTACATAACGGGCCTTATAGTTATTAGGAGGTTGCAGAGGAGCATGTGTGGTAGGATGCAATGGTTGAGGAATCAATCATGCATAATGATGTTTGGGAAGTTATGCTGAGATTGACAAACAGGGTCGTGGTTGGATCACGTTGGATCTATAAGGCTAACCACAATGCAGATTGCAGCATCCAGAAATACAAAGCTAGGTTCATGGCCAAGAGGTTCTCTCAAAAGAAGGGAATAACTTATGAGGAAACTTTTGCTTGTGTTGCCAGGTACACTTCTATACGAGCCGTAATCTCATTAACATCACAAATTATGGCAGATCCATAATGTTAAGACATCGTTCTTGAATGGTGAATTGGAGGAGGAGGTGTACATAGAACAAGCAGAGGGCTTTGTGGCACACGACAAAGAGACCCACATGTGCAGGTTGAAGAGAGCTTTGTATGGGCTCAAGCAGGCTCCCATGGTGTCGTATGAGCGCATCGACATATACTAGCAAGGTATGGGATTTGGAAAGAGTGAGGTAGACTCAAACCTCTACTACTTGGTGGTTGGAGGAGATGTTCTCATTCTTGTCCTATATGTGGACGATTTGTTCTTGATAGGTTTGTTGGGGCTTATCGAGGAGTGCAAGAGGGATCTTGTGGTAGAGTTTGAGATGAAGGATTTGGGGCTCATGCACTATTTTCAAGGCATTGAGTTGTGCAGATAGATGGTGAGATTTTCCTTGGACAAGGGAAATACTGCATAAAGATCTTGAGTAGATTTGAGATGGAGGATTGCAGAGTTATGTCTACTCCCATGATCACAAATTGGAGGAAGATAAATGCATCTAGGGAAAAGGAGGTTGACCCCACCTTATACTGGTATTTGATAGGCTCTCTCATGTATCTGGTCAACACTAGGCCAAACATATCCTATGCAGTAAACTCTTTTATTCAGTTCATGGTGGAGCCAAGGAGAGTGCATTGGACAACGTCAAAACATGTGCTAAGATATTTGTGTGGCACAGTCGAGTATGGGATCATATATGCTTGAGGTGATGGTGTCAGGTTGGTTGGCTATACTGATGCAAACTAGGTAGGTAACATAGTGGATCAGAAAAGCACTTTAGGGTGCTGCTTTAGCATGGGATCATGAGTTGTTTCATGGTATAACAATAAGCAAAAGTTCGTGGGATTGAGTTCAATCGAGGCAAAGTACATAGCAACGAGCATGGTTACATGCAAGGCCATTTGGCTTCAGAAGTTGATGGTAGCTTTGTTTGGTCAGATGATAGTGACTACAATGATGCACTGGGCCAATCAGAGTTGGGTTAGGTTGTCAGAGGATACTGTGTTTCACGACAGGTCCAAGCATATAAACATCAGATACCCACTTCATTGGGGATTGTGTGCAACGCAGGGTTGTTCAGCTACAATATACGCCTACATATCAACAGGTAACAAATATACCGATGAAGGTTTTGGGGAAGGCGAGATTATTCTTCTTTAGAGACAAGTTGGGTGTTATGCAGATAACCTTCCTCGCTAAGAGGGAGTGTTAGTTGGTGTAGCTTGGACAAGTGTTCTAGTCTCAGATTGTGTCTATGAGGCTAAGGAACACATTTTCTCCAATACCCATAAAAGGTTCCGCAAGAAAATACCTTGATTAGATTTAATTAAGCAATTAATTAATTTTCCTAAGTCTAACTTAGGGAAATAAGCTTTAATTAATCAGAATTAATTGGGATAATTCAGTTTTCCTCTAGAGACTTCCAGAAAAGTCATTTGATTAGGTCAAGATGATCTTAGCTATCGATTGAGATTAGAATCATTAGATTATGGCCATTAATTCGTCAATGAGAGATTAGAAGAGGAAATTGAAGGGCATTTGGAGAATGTAATTGAGACAGAGTTGCAATGAGAGCAAGGGTGTAGAGGCAGCACAAGGATACTAACAACGAGGTTTTAGCAAAGAATTTGGGAGAAGATTTATGGAGGAGATTTTCCACAGAGATTTCCAGTATTCTCAGAGTCAAAGAGAGGCCAAATTTTTCTGCAGAGAGAGGGCCAAGCAAGCAGTGCAAATAACTAGTTTACCCAGTGCGAATTGTATTAGAATAATGCTATTTAGTATTTAATGCTCATTCTTATTAGCTGTTGCTGTTTTTATCATTTTAACAGTTTCTTAGATGAAACTGGTTGTTTCTATTTCCTAATAGAAACTTGATGTTTCTATTACTGTAAATATCTCTGTATTACTTATTGAGCTTCATTTGCTCATGAAAATCAATTCAATTCATTCATTGATTATGGTATCAGAGCACAAGTATCTTTCGAAATAATTTTTCATTGCTTGAAAAATTCTGTGGCTCATTTCGAAATTGCTCTTGGAATTTGAATTTTTTTGGGCGTCAATTGTTTTTGGATGTCGTTGTTGAATTGTCTGTTCGATCCGAGGGTACCTGTTCCTAGAGTCTGGGACGTTTTCGGCTACGGTTTTCTTGCGTGATTTGCCATCCTAGCGCAGCTCCAACAGTACTGGAATTGCGTCAGAGGCACCGTTTTTTGTCTTATTCTCGTCCAGCGCCGAGAGGCTGAACAGCGTGGCTGCGGTATTCTCGTGGGCTGCCATCGTGTGCCCAGGCACCGTCAGAGATTCGAACTTCCGACAAAGCTCGTTCTTGAGCCGGCACAGCTAACAACAGAAAACCGGATAGAGAGCACGGAAAGGATTCATATCCTTCCTCGACCCCGAGTCCTTCGTCCTCCGTGATTGCTCACTTTCGGCGAATCCCCATCGTTTCGCACACCTGGAACCAGTCAGACGCAGGTATCTGAGATGCTTCTACGCAGTCTACGCAGGCATTTGAGACGCTCCTATGTCCGATTGATCCCTGGAGACGCCCGACCCTGCTTCGAATGTTTGAAATCCACGCGGAAGTTTTGTGATAGTTAGCACAGGTTGCACCATGAATTCAGGCAACTAGATTCAGAATCCAATTTCTAGTCAGCGAATTTTTTTATGTAAACCTTAACATCAATATCAAGTTCAGATTGAAGCAATTAGTGCAAAGTTCAACTTCACGGTGGAACAAACGCAAGAAGAGCAAGCACCAGTAGACTACTGGTTAATCTATTGGAAAAGAGCTTTAATTTTGTGAGGCTGGTAAACAAACCCAAGCCTGAAGGTATTTCACGATCGAATTCTTTTCATAAAGATTCAGGCTCCCGGGGCGGACGGGAATCCAACTGTTGAAGCCTCAAACCTCTTTCATTGTTTAAGGTCTAGCCATTGCCACCGTATAGTAAAACCGTATAGTGCATATTCAGATTGCAATTACAAACGTATTAGAACCAGATTTTCCGCTTCGATACAGCTCATCGAGAGCAACAAAGATCCAGATCAAAAACCAGACAGAGTTTACAGAATATCAAAGGTCGATTTGGCATTTTTTTTTGGTTCCGGTATTAAAACAATGCTGTACGTGTTCCGGTGTTAAGCGAGGATTTTGTTCCGTGGGCAGATTTGATGAGTGTTTTGCGATATCTCAACTGGGCAGCTGTCAAAATTTTCTGAGTGCATCGTTTTCTGTGCCTCGATTTTTTGAGACAACAGATTTAAAATTTTGTTTCTAGCACCTATCAGATTTTGCCTGGTTCAGTCGGCATCTGCATTGAAATCCGTGTCTTGGGAAACATGCAGATGGCCTTGCTAACCAATCTGATGTTGGAAGGCAATCAACGCTTTAATGGCACCAATTATAACATCTGGAAACAGAGAATGTTGACCATTTTTGAATATAGGCGTCTTGATTAGCTCATTTTGGGCAAAGAGCTACGTCCCGGTACAACTGGTACTGATCAAGATAAATTTGATGATCGAAATCGAGAAGCTGTTATGTTTCTCAAACTCTCTGTGACTAATGATTAGTTACCACAGATTCTTTCCGGCAAGACAGCTGCCGAAATCTGGGAGCATTTGAAGGAACTGCATGAGACATCCGACAAGAGCAGAGCTTTCTTTCTCAAGAATCAGTTGTTCTCCATCATGATGGATGAACATATGTCTTTACAGGAACATCTTAACAAGATTAAAGACATTCGAGATCAGCTCGAAGCCATTGTTGAAATTTGGTACCGGAGGACAGGTGGTTCCCTAAGGCTTTGATCTTTGGCTTAGGGAAAAGTGTCCAAAAGAATTTAATTTTTCTCCTAAAGTGACTTTATAATTTTTATAAAGTCAAATCTAATTTAAAAGTGACTTTATAATTTTTATAAAGTCAAATCTAATTTAAAAGTGACTTTAAGTGATAAAGTTACTAAAGTCTAATTTTAAAGTGACTTTAATAAAGTCAATGTAAAATTAGAAAGGAAAAGTGACTTTGGACATAAATGACTAAGTGAGTCTTTATTAAAGTGGGGTGAATTAAAAAATAGAAAGTGAGATTTAAATGAGCATTTAATCTCAGCCCTAGATCTCAATCTATTTCAGCCATTGGATTTAGGGATTCTCCAAAAGTCACTTAGGGTTAGATTAAAGGAGGGAAAGGAGGAAAAGGTCATTAATTCTTTCATGAACAGATTGAGAGAAGGAGAGCAAGAGAGCAAAGGAGATTTCTGGACAGTGAGGAGAAGGAGGCAGCAGCTTGGCACACATTCCAAGGCAGCGTTTCAGCAAGTCCGTATCGCTGAGTTAGCACACAGTGAAAGGCAAGTTTTGGGCACGATTTTCTAGAAAGGCCGTAAAACAGTTTTGGTTCAGATTCCAAGGAGGCCGTATAGCAAGTTAGCACAGAAATCGAGGAGCAGAAAATCTGAAGTTTGCTGGCACGTTTTTCAAGGGAGGCCGTACAACAAGTGGCTGTACCTTGGCACACTTTTCTAGGTAGAAATCCGTACAGCTGTACTGCTGTTTTTCTGCACAGAAATCGAGGAAAACTGTACAACAACATTTATGGCAGCTTGCACGCTTTTCTAGGCAGTCCGTACAGCAGCATTTAAGGTTGAAATTTGGGCACAAAAATCGAGGAGGCCATATAGCATTTATTGCTGTTCTGTTTTGCTGTTTGCAAGTTTTTTCAGTTGGCTGTGAGGCACAGAAAACGAGATAAGTTGTAAAAGTTTGCTTGCTGATTTTTTTGCTGAATATTTCTCTCACTGTAAAAAGCATTTTCCAGAAATAAGAAGGAGCTTTCGAACTGGTTTTCCCCAAGAGTTGTAGGGGGTTTTTCCAGGGTCACCTTAACAAAAAATCACCGTGTTTAAATGTGTTGAATGGCTGTTTGTATGTGCTGATATTTATTTCTGCATTTTCAACATTCTGTAATATTTCCAGAATTTGTGTTTTCAGCAAAATTTATTTTCCAGTTGTTGAATGTATGGATATGGGAAAGGGCATTTAACTATTTTGGAGAAATAAGGTGAAACTGAAAACCGGGGTGGGAAATGAGAAATTTCTACATGGTATCAGAGCTTGAGTGCTGAAGTGCAGTTTGGGACAACAAGGAGGAAAATTACAGCCTGCTGATTTTTCACTCAGAAAATTCCAGCAAGCTGATTTTTCACAAACAACAGTTTTATCTTTACTACAGTAGTGCTATTTTTTCAGTTTTAGGACAGCAGGATGTCATTGGGATTGAGGGTGGAGGATAGGTTGGATGGGCATACCAATTACAACATTTGGAAGGAAAGAATGTAGAGTATCTTTGAGGAGGCAGAAGTCTGAGACATTATGGTGCATACCACATAGAACCCTGTTGTTGTGCCTACTGATGCTACTCAGTTGGCTGCTTATAATAAAAAGAACAACAAGGGTAAGAGACTGATTCTAGACAGAGTCAAAGACCATTGCATTCCTCATGTGAGAGGAAAGAGAAATGCCCATGACATGTGGATAACATTGTCCAATCTCTACCAGAGTACCAATGAGAACCGGAAAATGGTCCTGAAGGAGAAGCTGAAGACCATTAAGATGGGTAATGATAGTGCAGCTGGATATCTCACAAAGATTACTAATGTGAGAGATGAGTTGGCAGCAGTTGGAGAGGTCATTCCACCCATTGAGTTGGTGCGGATTGCAGTGAATGGCCTTCCTCGTTCATGGATGAACTTTGCTGATGGGGTTTGTGCACGTGAGACCCTTCCCACATGGGAGAGGTTTTGGGATGTTTGCATTCAGACAGAGATCATGAAAGGTCAGCTTGGGGTAGCCAAGCCAGTTGAGCAGGATGAGGATGTAGCATTGTTGGCAGGAGGCAAGAAAGGCAAAGGGAAGAAGCAGGCTTCCACAAGCAATGGTGGGGGCAAAGACAAAGGTAAAGGTAAATAGGGTAACACACAGAAGGACTATTCCAAGGTGAAGTGTTGGAATTCTCAAAAGATGGGACACTATGCAGTTGTGTGTCCGGAGAAGAAGAAAAAGAAGGGGAAGAACCAGAGCTTGGCAGCTTCAGCAGAGGTTGAGGACTTTGCAGATCGTTTTGACCGGGAGTTTGGGTTCACTGCGTGTGAGTCCTCTAGTGCAGGATCACCTACCACACAGGTTCAGAGGGAGCATGCTTTTCCCTCGATTAGCGGAGCATCTTCGGGTATCTGGTATGTGGACAGTGGGGCTTCACGTCACATGACAGGAGTCCGTGAGTACTTCTTAGAGCTTTCAGAGAGTGGCACTGATATAGAGGTAGTATTCGGTGATGACAAAGTTGTTAGAGCAGCTGGTGTGGGGACATTGACATTTCAGAGGGAGTCCAAACCTCCCTTGAAGGTGTCAGATGTTCTCTATGTGCCAGGGATGAGGAAGAACCTCATATCCGTCTCAGCTTTGGAGGACAGAGGATATGAGGTACTGTTCAGGGGAGGACAGGTGTTGATGTACCCAGGGGCACTCCAGCTGATTCAGCTAGAGTGATAGGTGTACGCCATGTAAAGGTGTACAAGTTTGCATTCCAGCCCCTTTTGGCATTGAGCAGTAGTACCGACAACAGAGCTAGCAGTTCTGAGCTGTGTGAGATTTGGCACCGCAGGATGGGGCATATGTATCATGGAGCCTTGAGGACCTTGCGGGAGATCACTACAGGTGTGCTAGATTTCAGTACTGATCACTTTGATACTTGCAGAAGATGTGCGATGGGCAAGTTTTCCAAATCCCCTTTTCCCAGCAGTGACAACAGAGCGACTGGGATACTTGATTTGATTCATTCCGATGTGAGCGGTCGGATGTCTCATGTTTCCTTGAGTGGATATGATTACTATGTTTTATTCATTGATGATCACTCAAGGAGGACCTGTATTTATTTCTTGAAGACCAAGAGTGAGGTCTTTGTTGAACTAGGTTGTCATTGATGTCAATATGGCAATATTCTGGATACTAGAGGATGACATGAAGCCAAGGGGATGCAGAGCAGATTCATGAAGAGATAGGAGCAAAGGCCATCAGAATAGCCGAGCCATATATATATATATATATATCATATATATATGCGGAAACAAACATATATGCAAGGAGGTGGTCTTTGAAAGACACTGCCAAGCCGAGAGGAGCAGATGGAGCAAGAGGAGCCAAGAGGAGCAATATATATAGAGCCATCGGTATATGCCAAAGAGGAGGTGCACACAGAGTGGACCGAGAGGAGCAGATGGAGCAAGAGGAGCCAAAGAGGAGGAGCTACAGGAGCAAACAGAGTGGACCGAGCAGAAGCATTGTTCTTGAAAGCTTTTCCATCTGTGTATAGGAGTTAATGGTGTTCTGCTAATATATATCTATGCATGTATCGGATAGCTTAATCCACTGTGCATTGAAAGTGTTGGAGCGCTTATTTTCTGCTTGATATGTGATTGAAGCCTTGGGAGTCATTTCCTTTTTATCCCGACGTATACAGACTCCTTAAATCATTTTACAAGTGCTATATCGAATATCTCTGTTTACACAGAGAATTCAAAATATTTCCCTTAGGTGGGACAGTGGCGGAGTTGAAAGAATATTAATTTTGGTCCAGACCCATATCGGGTCCGGAAACCAAATATCGCATCGGAGGAGAGGCCTTAGAACAGCCGAAGTGAAAGCTCCGAATTAACGGAGCCGAAATATTATGAAGCCAGTATAAAGTAGATCGGGTCTGGAAAGGGCCTTCAGCAGTGCAAAGTTCCGACTTTCGGAGCCGAGTCCCTTATCAAGTGAAGTGTAAAATCATATCGGGTCCGCAAAACTCTTGTATCGCATCGGAGCAACGGAGGTAGCGATCGCCGAAATCATCCGGAGCCAAAATTATATTTGGAGCAGCCTAAAGGAGATCGGGTCCGCAACCCATCAAGACTTGCCGATAAGGAATCCGCCGATATGACGGATCCAAATTCAGTTTAGGAAGAAATGTAAGGAGGCATCGGGTCCGCGTTACATCGGAGGAATGGTCTATTGTTTACAGCGAACGCCGATGTTCATCGGACCCGAAACAATGTTAAGGGGAGTCTAAAGCCATATCGGGTCTGCACCTCGTCGGAGGTCTGGGCTTAAGAGTTATTGCGACTGCCGAAATCCGGACCCGCCGATAATTGTAAAGGCGGGTGCATAATAATTGAAGTCCGGCATTTGAATTAGAGCGGGGGTTTATAATGTTTTCCGTGTATTATATGATACATGGCTGCGGGGTTAAGGTATATATTAAAACCTGTGCGATGGTTGATAAAGCTTGTGTGATGGGTGATTAAAGCGCTCGGGTGGTGGCTTCCGATGGGTGATTAAAAGCGCCGATAAAAAGGTGGCTCTGATTCTAAGTAAGTCCAAGGTTTATAGAAGGCACATAGCCTAAGGAAAGCTTTCGATAGACATAAAAGCGGTGATAAAAGGGTGGCTCCGATTCTTAAGTATGGAGGCAAAAATACTGTAAGGAACAGTCCCGATAGCTTGAGAAACCAAATCATGGCGATTATGATTATGATAAGGACGTGACTGTCTGTTAAAAAATGCCATCCCTGTGTATGTCCACAATTATTGGCAAAGCAACGCTGTTACAAGTTTTTGAACTTGTGTTCTCTACGGATGACTCGATCCTTGCTCATTGATTCAACGTGTCCTGTGAAAACGAATGGACAGAGGAAGCTACAGCGATAAACAAGCCAACAAGTGAGGAAGCTGAAGCAGGCGAGAAGGAAGCCGAAGAGCCAGCGAGAAAGAGGAAACAGATGGACAAAGACAGGTATGCATAAAACAGTAAACAGAGGACTGCATGTGGAGTGATGGTTGTTGCAAACAAACCAGAATATGAGGTAGCAGAAGCAGCAGAGGTGGTGGAGCATTGTTTGAATTTGCTAGTGAACACTGCTGCGGCTGTTGAACACTGTTGGAGCTGCTGTGGGGGTGAAGAACCAGAGTGTGAGGTAGTAAAAGCAGCAGAGGCTGCAGAAGCAGCGGAGGTTATAGAGGCAGCAGCAACAGAAAAGGCTATTGGAGACTATGTGTGGGCAGTGTGCAGAGCTGTGAATACTCATCCATAAGAAGACATGGTTGTCATTGATACTGTAGTTTGGAGACTACAGTGAAGCTACAGTGAAGCTGTAAATAGACAGAACTCAGCAGAGAAGAGTTCTGAGAGCAGAAGGATTGAAGTCCTTGGGAGTTGGTGCTCTGGAGGTTGGAGCCTCACCAAAGTCCAAGTTGGAGCTTGGCAACCGATTGTGACCATCTATATATTGTATTTATTTTACTGCACAGTTATATTAATAAAAGCATTTATTCTTGCTGTTCATATTGTGTTCTGAATATATATGTTTTAACTGGTAAAACAATAGTGGGAAAAAGAAATACTGATTCACCCCCCCCTCAGTATTTCCAACAATTGGTATCAGAGCAGGTTCCTTCATTCAAAGCTTAACAGCTTGAAGGTCGATATTTAGAACACAAATGGCAAGGTCAAGGAAGAAAGTCTCCAATCCTCCTAAGGATGTGTCTCCCTCTACTACTAAAACAGAAAACAATCTATTTGAGGAAGCTCCAAGGCTCAATGGGAACTTTAATATATGGGAAGTAAGAATGAGGAATTTCTTACAGACTCAAGGCTTTGAAATCTGGAAATCAGTGATTGCTGATAGCAAGATGGATGAAGAATCCAAGGAGTACAATGCAAAAGCAGTAAAGGCAATCTTGAATGGGCTCCCTAATTCTGTAAAGAACAATCTAGGAAAATGTTCATCAGCAAAGGGTATATGGGACAAACTTCATGACCTTCACTCAAAAGGAGCATTGACCATGAACATCAATCAAGAAGATAATGGAAATCTAGAAGGAAATCCAGAACCCATCATAGAAGCTGAAAATAAGAATGATGACATCAAAGCTGTAGCAGACCAAAAAGATGAAGAGAATGAAAAAGACTTCGTAGAAGAACTCCTTGCTCAACTTATGACTGTCATGGAAGAGAATAATAATTTGAAAAAAGAAAATGAGGCACTTAAGAAGATAGCTCCAGTTGGTGACCAAGATCAAACAAGGAAGAAAGTTGATCTCATCAAGCTTCAAGTACAAGAAAGGGATGAAGAGCTTGCCAAGCTTAAGAAGGAATATCATAAAGCAAAGAAGCGGGAAGATACCTTGTCAAGTCAACTTGAACTAAGGCACAAGAGCGTGAACAAACTTGAAGAAGAGATTGGTCAGTACAAGGTAGAGGTCTCCTCCCTTAAGTCTCAATTACAAGAAGCCAGGAAACAGGCACAAGGAGTTGAGAAGAGAATGGAGTGCAGTCAAGCAAAGAATGAAGAAATCTTCAAAATGAAGTCAGATATCATCTCCCTTAAAATAGTAGCAGCTGAAGCTACTTGTAGCAAGGAAGAAACTGAGGAACAACTTGCAAAGAAGAATAATGAGTGTGAAAGATTGGAAGAAGAGATTGTCCTCCTCAGGAAAAAGGTTGAAGGGATGAACAAAATCATGAAGAGCTCTCAGGCCTTGGATGACATGCTCAGCTATCACAGATGTCCATCTGATAAATCAGGTCTCGGATATTTAGGTGAATCCTCAAACAAGAATGAACATGCTTTAAACAAAAGAGATGTGAAGAAACCAGAAAAATGGTGATGCTCCCAGCTTCAGCAAAGGCAAGGAGAAAAATCAAGGCTACAATAGAAGAAATCCTGCTCCAAGAAGAAAACCCGCTCCAAGAAGAAATATAGATGATGACAAAGATGCGAGAGGCAATGGTTATCATCAAAGGATCTCAAGGCAGCAAGGCTTCAGAAGTACATCAAAGAAACCTCCATCTCCCAGGTACCAAAGTTCATTTTTTGGTTATTGTTATTCCTGTTCAAACTTTGGTCATATGGCAAAAGACTGTAAAGTATATCATAAAGATAGATGTTATGGTCCCCAACCATCTCACAGAAATAGATGCTATAGTCTCCGACAACCTCCAAGAAATAAGTTTACAGGAAGAAATCATGAGTTCTTATTCATGAACAATGTAGAATGCTTCAAGTGTCATAACATTGGTCACATGGCACGTGATTGTAAATTAACATGGGCTCTTACACAAGCTAGAACCATGCAAAAGAAGAAAGTTACACAAGTATGGAGAAGGAAGGAAATACAGTCCGAAAGTCCCTTAAGCTCTCTAGCCAATCTAAGCATTTTATGAGAAGACTCTGCCCAAAAGAGGTGATGCATACAGTTAGGGGGAGCATGTAATTCTTGTTCATTATTGCTGAAGCTATTAGTGAAAGGGTCCCTATGAAATCCCTATTGAGCTATATTAACAGTCATTCTTTGATGAAGATCATGTCTTAGGGGCATTCCATTGAAGCATATGATCCTGTAACCATTCTTTGGACTGTTGTTAAAGAAATAGGGCAAACAACCATGGTGCTATTATCATAGAAGTTTATGTCTTAACTCAAGAATTTAATGTGAGAACAGATAAATTCTGGACACTGATAGAGGCAGTCTTCAAACAAATAGATACATCTGGAATGGAGTTTGAAGTAAGAGCAGCTAGCAGCATATAACAAACTGAAGCATTGTAAAAGGATGCAGATCAACAATTGTATTTAAAAGGCAGTCACAGATTGGATATTTGAATCTGCAGAGATATGTACAAAAACGCAAGGAAAAGATGGCTCATAGGAAGGAGAATGTTGTGCAGTCAAGCATAACTGAAGCTGATACTGATCACTTAAGGAATATAGCAACAGCAAGGCACAACCCCTCACATTTTTGTCCAAATGCAATGATGATTGAATACTAGATGGCAGTAACTTAAGGGGAAGCACAAAGACACAAATAAACTCAGATCTGAAGAAAGACAATCTCAGGAGCAGTTTCTATCTTGATTCGAACTATGAAGGTCTCTCAATTCTGCCTATGGAGACATCAATATGGATTGAGCATGAAAGCCTGGACTTGGACACCTGTGTATGGCCATTTGCAATCTGAATGAAAGCATTAAAGTAGAGCATCCTGAAGCATTGTTGAAGCCATGATAAAGCAGTTCTGAGACATGAAGATGATAAAGCATCAATCCTTCTATCTTGAAGAAGAAGAGCACTATGACAGGGGGAGTCACAGACCCATGAAGATCTACCATTCATGAAGAATAGAAGCAGTTTGATAGGGGGAGTCCCAGAGCACTCCTTTGCCATTGATGTCAAAGGGGGAGAGAAGAAGAATATTGCCATCAATAACAAAGGGGGAGATTGTTGAACTAGGTTGTCATTGATGTCAATATGGCAATATTCTGGATACTAGAGGATGACATGAAGCCAAGGGGATGCAGAGCAGATTCATGAAGAGACAGGAGCAAAGGCCATCAGAATAGTCGAGCCATATATATATATATATATATATATATATATATATGCGGAAACAGACATATATGCAAGGAGGTGGTCTTTGAAAGACACTGCCAAGCCGAGAGGAGCAGATGGAGCAAGAGGAGCCAAGAGGAGCAATATATATAGAGCCATCGGTATATGCCAAAGAGGAGGTGCACACAGAGTGGACCGAGAGGAGCAGATGGAGCAAGAGGAGCCAAAGAGGAGGATGCTACAGGAGCAAACAGAGTGGACTGAGCAAAAGCATTGTTCTTGAAAGCTTTTCCATCTGTGTATAGGAGTTAATGGTGTTCTGCTAATATATATCTATGCATGTATCGGATAGCTTAATCCACTGTGTATTGAAAGTGTTGGAGCGCTTATTTTCTGCATGATATGTGATTGAAGCCTTGGGAGTCATTTCCTTTTTATCCCGGCGTATACAGACTCCTTAAATCATTTTACAAGTGCTATATTGAATATCTCTGTTTACACAGAGAATTCAAAATATTTCCCCTTAGGTGGGACAGTGGCGGAGTTGAAAGAATATTAATTTTGGTCCAGACCCATATCGGGTCCGGAAACCAAATATCGCATCGGAGGAGAGGCCTTAGAACAGCCGAAGTGAAAGCTCCGAATTAACGGAGCCGAAATATTATGAAGCCAGTATAAAGTAGATCGGGTCCGAAAAGGGCCTTCAGCAGTGCAAAGTTTCGACTTCCGGAGCCGAGTCCCTTATCAAGTGAAGTGTAAAATCATATCGGGTCCGCAGAACTCTTGTATCGCATTGGAGCAGCGGAGGTAGCGATCGCCGAAATCATCCGGAGCCGAAATTATATTTGGAGTAGCCTAAAGGAGATCGGGTCCGCAACCCATCAAGACTCGCCGATAAGGAATCCGCTGATATGACGGATCCGAATTCAGTTTAGGAAGAAATGTAAGGAGGCATCGGGTCCGCGTTACATCGAAGGAATGGGTCTATTTTTTACAGCGAATGCCGATGTTCATCGGACCCGAAACAATATTAAGGTGAGTCTAAAGCCATATCAGGTCCGCACCTCGTCGGAGGTTTGGGCTTAAGAGTTATTGCGACCGCCGAAATCCGGACCCGCCGATAATTGTAAAGGCGGGTGCATAATAATTGAAGTCCGGCATTTGAATTAGAGCGGGGGTTTATAATGCTTTCCGTGTATTATATGATACATGGCCGCGGGGTTAAGGTATATATTAAAACCTGTGCGATGGTTGATAAAGCCTGTGTGATGGGTGATTAAAGCGCTCGGGTGGTGGCTTCCGATGGGTGATTAAAAGCGCCGATAAAAAGGTGGCTTTGATTCTAAGTAAGTCCAAGGTTTATAGAAGGCACATAGCCTAAGGAAAGCTTTCAATAGACATAAAAGCGGTGATAAAAGGGTGGCTCCGATTCTTAAGTATGGAGGCAAAAATACTGTAAGGAACAGTCCCGATAGCTTGAGAAACCAAATCATGGCGATTATGATTATGATAAGGACGTGGCTGTCTGTTAAAAAATGCCATCCCTGTGTATGCCCACAATTATTGGCAAAGCAGCGCTGTTACAAGTTTTTGAACTTGTGTTCTCTACGGATGACTCGATCCTTGCTCATTGATTCAACGTGTCCTATGAAAACGAATGCATAGAGGAAGCTACAACGACAAACAAGCCAACAAGTGAGGAAGCTGAAGCAGGCGAGAAGGAAGCCGAAGAGCCAGCGAGAAAGAGGAAACGAATGGACAAAGACAGGTATGCATAAAACAGTAAACAGAGGATTGCATGTGGAGTGATGGTTGTTGCAAACAAACCAGAATATGAGGTAGCAGAAGCAGCAGAGGTGGTGGAGCATTGTTTGAATTTGCTAGTGAACACTGCTGCGACTGTTGAACACTATTGGAGCTGCTGTGGGGGTGAAGAACCAGAGTGTGAGGTAGTAAAAGCAGCAGAGGCTGCAGAAGCAGCGGAGGTTATAGAGGCAGCAGCAGCAGAAAAGGCTATTGGAGACTATGCGTGGGCAGTGTGCAGAGCTGTGAAGACTCATCCATAAGAAGACATGGTTGTCATTGATACTGTAGTTTGGAGACTACAGTGAAGCTGTAAATAGACAGAACTCAGCAGAGAAGAGTTCTGAGAGCAGAAGGATTGGAGTCCTTGGGGTTGGAGCCTTAAAAGTGAGAAGGATGGGAGTCCTTGAGGCTGGTGCCTCAGAAGTGAGATTGGATTGGAGTCCTTGGGGTTAGTGCCTCAAAAGCAGGAAGGATTGAAGTCCTTGGGAGTTGGTGCTCTTAAGTCCAAGATTGGTGTCTTGGGAAAATAGAGTTGGTTCTCTGGAGGTTGGAGTCTCACCAAAGTCCAAGTTGGAGCTTGGCAACTGATTGTGACCATCTATATATTGTATTTATTTTACTGCACAGTTATATTAATAAAAGCATTTATTCTTGCTGTTCATATTGTGTTCTAAATATATATGTTTTAACTGGTAAAACAATAGTGGGAAAAAGAAATATTGATTCACCCCCCCTCTCAGTATTTCCAACAGTCTTCAAGTGGTTTCAGGAGTTTAGAGCTCTTGTGGAGACACAGACAGGTCGGAAGATCAAGTCCCTGAGGTCGGACAATGGGGGAGAGTACACCCTTGGAGAGTTTGTTGACTATTGTGCGGAGGCAGGCATTAGGAGGGAGTTCACTGTTCCTTACAACTCCCAGCAGAACGGGGCTGCGGAGAGGAAGAACAGATCCATCAGAGGGCCTGCCAAAGCCATGTTACATGATCAGGGGTTGCCATTGTTCTTGTGGGCAGAGGCCTGCAACACAGTTTTTTATTTGCAGAACAGGGGTCCGCATCGTGCCTTGGGGCACATGGCTCTGGAGGAGGCTTTTTCTGGGAAGAGGCCTGATATTGGTCATCTTCGTATCTTTGGGTGCATTACATACTCCTACATACCCAAGGAGAAGAGGACCAAACTAGAGCCCACCGTAGAGAAGGTTATCTTTGTGGGCTACAGTGAGACCTCAAAGGCCTTTCGGATTTACATTCCTGCACATAGGAAAGTTGTTATCAGGCGGGATGTGAAGTTCGAGGAGGACAAGGCCTTTAGGAGGTCATGGGAGTTAGAGTATCTGGATCAGCCAGACCCTCAGTAGCAGTTGAGTCAGTCGCAGGGATCCAGTGGGTAGGGATCAGGAGGATCTGGAGGTAAATCTATGACGATGTCAGGACTGTCAGTGAGCAGTGGCTCGCCGAGCTAGAGGGGTGGTGCTCCGGGCAGCATGCAGAGCAGTCCATAGAGCAGTTCACTAGGGAGTCCACTGATGGACAGTTCACACGGTACCTCAGCTTCTACAGGTTCAGGTGCAGGCAGGAGAACAACAGACAGATAGTCAGTAGTTCAGGCTCCTGATGATGATGAGGAGGAGGAGGAGTTTCATTCTCCAATGTGAGAAGTATGCTCAGGGAAGAGGAAGCCCAAGTGGCTTCAGGACACCTTGAGAGATGCCACATCTGTTGCTGAGCTTAAGAGGCTGGTCAGAGAGAGTAGACCACCTGAGAGGTTTTGTAGCTATATGGCAATGGCTACCAACATCCTTGACTTTGAGCCTTCTAGCTATGAGAAGGCAGCTAGCCAGCAGGTCTGGAGAGAGGCCATGCAGGAGGAGTATTTTTTTTATCATGAAGAATGATGTTTGGGAGGTGGTGCCAAGGCCTGAGGGCAAATCCGTTGTTACTTCCAGATGGCTTTACAAGGTAAAGCATGGTGTAGATGGCAGCATTGAGAAATTCAAAGCGAGGTTTGTGGCTAGAGGGTTCTCCCAGGTAGAGGGAGTTGATTATGAGGAGACCTTCGCTCCCGTGGCTTAATATACTTCGATTCGCTCCATTATATCGATAGCAGAAGAGATGGGTTGGAAGATCCACCAGATGGACGTGAAGACTGCATTTCTCAATGGCTTCATACAGGAGGAGGTGTACATTGAGCAACCACAGGGCTTTGAGGTGCATGGGAAGGAGTCCCATGTGTGCAGACTGAAGAAGGCCCTTTATGGCCTGAAGCAAGCTCGCAGAGCTTGGTACTCCAGGATAGATACATACTTGCAGGGGATGGGTTTCACAAAGAGTGAGGCAGATCCGAACCTTTACTATATTGTGATAGGTGAGGAGCCTCTCATTCTGGTGCTGTATGTGGATGACTTGGTCATTACAGGTGCAGAGAGACTCATAGAGTACTGCAAGAGAGATCTTGCGGCGGAGTTTGAGATGAAGGACATCGGCTTGATGCATTACTTTTTGGGTTTGGAGGTGTGGCGGGAGGAGGGGCATTTCTTCCTGAAGTATATTGTGGACATCGTTGGCAGATTCCACATGGAGGATAGTAAACCCATGTCGACACCGATGATCACCAACTGGAAGAAGCTTCATGCTTCGGATTCCGAGTTGGTGGATCCCACATTGTACAGGCAGCTGATTGGTTCCTTGATGTATTTGGTCAACACTAGACCAGATATTTGTTTTGTAGTCAACATGATGAGTCAGTTTATGTGTGAGCCTAGGAAGGTTCACTCGGTGGCTGCAAAACACATTTTGCGGTACTTGCAGGGGACAGTGGATTATGGTCTGGACTACAGGCAGGGGGATGGAGTGAGATTGGCAGGTTATACTGATTCTGATTGGGCAGGTTGTGCTTATGATAGGAAGAGCACTTCAGGGTGCTGTTTTGGGTTGGGTTCGGCAGTAGTGTCATGGTTCAGCCGGAAGCAACAATCAGTAGCATTGAGTTCAGCGGAAGCAGAGTATATGGCAGCCAGTCTAGCTAGTTGTGAGGCCATCTGGCTTCGCAAGATGTTTTTTTGCTTATTTGGTCAGCCGTTGAGACCTTCAGTGATTTACTGTGATAATCAGAGTTGCATTAAACTTACGGAGAATCCAGTATTTCATGACAGGTCAAAGCATATCAGGATCAGATATCATTTCATCAGAGACTATGTTCAGAAGGGAGTTGTGAAGCTTGAGTATATTCCCACTGATGAGCAGGTTGCAGATATTCTTACCAAAGCCTTACCACGGGGCAAGCATGTCTACTTCAGAGACAAGATGGGTGTGGTGAGGAACACCTTCCTCGGTAAGAGGGAGTGGTGAAATTTGGTACCAGAGGACAGGTGGTTCCTTAAGGCTTTGATCTTTGGCCTAGGGAAAAGTGTCCAAAAGAATTTAATTTTTCTCCTAAAATGACTTTATAATTTTTATAAAGTCAAATCTAACTTAAAAGTGACTTTAAGTGATAAAGTTACTAAAGTCTAATTTTAAAGTGACTTTAATAAAGTCAATGTAAAATTAGAAAGGAAAAGTGACTTTGGACATAAATGACTAAGTGAGTCTTTATTAAAGTGGGGTGAATTAAAAAATAGAAAGTGAGATTTAAATGAGCATTTAATCTCAGCCCTAGATCTCAATCTATTTCAACCATTGGATTTAGGGATTCCCCAAAAGTCTTTAGGGTTAGATTAAAGGAGGGAAAGGAGGAAAAGGTCATTAATTCTTTCATGAGCAGATTGAGAGAAGGAGAGCAAGAGAGTAAGGGAAATTTCTGGACAGTGAGGAGAAGGAGGCAGCAGCTTGGCACACATTCCAAGGCAGCATTTCAGCAAGTCCGTACAGCTGAGTTAGCACACAGTGAAAGGCAGATTTTGGGCACGATTTTCTAGAAAGGCCATACAACAGTTTTGGTTCAGATTCCAAGGAGGCCGTACAGCAAGTTAGCACAGAAATCGAGGAGCAGAAAATCTGAAGTTTGCTAGCACGTTTTTCAAGGGAGGCCGTACAGCAAGTGGCTATACCTTGGCACGCTTTTCTAGGCAGAAATTTGTACAGCTGTACTGCTGTTTTTCTACACAGAAATCGAGGAAAACCGTACAACAGCATTTATGGCAGCTTGCATGCTTTTCTAGGCAGTCCGTACAGCAACATTTAAGGCTGAAATTTGGGCACAAAAATCGAGGAGGCTGTACAACATTTATTGCTGTTCTGTTTTGCTGTTTGCAAGTTTTTTCAGTTGGTTGTGAGGCACGGAAAACGAGATAAGTTGTAAAAGTTTGCTTGCTGATTTTTTTGCTGAATATTTCTCTCACTGTAAAAAGCATTTTCTAGAAATAAGAAGGAGCTTTCGAACTGGTTTTCCCCAAGAGTTGTAGGGGGTTTTTCCAGGGTCACCTTGACCAAAAATCATTGTGTTTAAATGTGTTGAATGGCTGTTTGTATGTGCTGATATTTATTTCTGCATTTTCAGCATTCTGTAATATTTCCAGAATTTGTGTTTTCAGAAAAATTTATTTTCCAGTTGTTGAATGTATGGATATGGGAAAGGGCATTTAACTATTTTGGAGAAATAAGGAGAAACTGAAAACCGGAGTGGGAAATGAGAAATTTCTACAGCCATTGGTCGGACAATGGAGGAACAAGACATGGTAGTTATCACTCTAAAAACTCTACCGAAATCTTATGAACACTTCATAGAAACACTCAACATTACCACCACAAATGTTGATATGAAGTTTCCAGAGTTATGCACCAAACTCCTGCAGTAGGATCGTTGGAAACATCAGTTTGGTAGTGGTGCTTCATCAACCTCCTCAGAAAATGCTTTTGCTGCCAAATATCAGTCTTCTCAGTCCTTTCAGTAGGAAGGTTCTTCTTAGCCTTTTGATCCTGCTAGGAAGAAAAGTGTGCAGTGTAATTACTGTCACAAGTTCGGCCACATGAAGAAAGATTGCCGACAGAGGATTGCTTCTGAACAGAAGAAACAGGGAGGGCCCCATCAGACAGCGAATGTTGCAGAACATTCCGAGCAGACAGAATCTGCCTTTTACGCCTTTATGGCTAAAAGGTCTTCAGATCATGTCCCGTCTTCTGCCTGGTACATTGACTCTGGTGCATCACGCCATTTCTCTCACAGGCGTGACTGGTTTATTGACTTCTCACCTTTCAGTGATTCCGTGGTATTCGACGGAGGTGAAAAGTACATAGTGGTTGGCAGAGGTACAGTTCAGATCCAGTCTGGTGGGCGCACACTCATCTTCCTGAATGTGTACTATGTTCCTGGTATGGAAATTAATTTGCTGTCTGTCAGCCAGATTATGAGGAACTCTCCTCAGCTTGATGTAGTGTTCAGTGCGCACAAGTGCTCCATTATCGACAAGGAGACTAGTCTTACGGTTGTTGTTGGCCTAGAGGATCATGGTCTATACAGGCTTCTTGACATTGGTGATTCTCCAGAAGTGGCTCTAGCACCTCGTGTTTCTCCCATCAGCACTCTGTGGCATCAGCTATATGGGCATCTAAACATGCAGTATCTCTCTCAGCTCTCTTGGGAGGGACTTGTGTTGGGGTTACCTGATATTCAGACTCAGTAGTTGGGAGTATGCGGCGCCTGTCAAGCTGGCAAGCAACATCGATCTTCATTCAAGGATGGAGAATCTTGGCGCACATCTAAGGTACTCCAGTTAATTCATGCTGATATTTGTGGTCCTATGAATACATCTTCTATTACTAGTTGCAAATATTTTCGCTTATTGTAGATGATTTCAGTAGAAAGATGTGGGTGTATTTTCTAAAATATAAATCTAATGTATTTAGTACCTTTCAGAAGTTTAAAACCTTAGTTGAAAAGGAGTCTGGCTGTAATATCATGATTCTTAAGACAAATAACGGGGGGGGGGGGGGGATTTTTATTCTTCTTCTGCTTTTTCCAACGTCTGTGATACTCATGGCATCAAACGCTAGTTAACTACACCCTACACTCCTCAACAGAACAGTGTTGTCGAACGCCGCAATCGTATGGTTGTTGAAATGGCTCGTTCCATGTTACAACACAGGAGTGTTCCAAACAAATTCTGGGCTGAAGCAATATTTACTGCTGTCTATCTTCTTAACCGATCACCTACTCATGTTGTTAAGGGGAAGACTCCCGAAGAGGTTTGGTCTGGTCGTAAGCCTAAGATCAGTCACCTCAAAGTATTTGGCTCGATTGCATATGTTTGGATTCCAGCTGCTAAGCGCTCTAAGTTGGATTCCAAAAGCCAGAAACTCATGATGATAGGGTACAATGATCATCATAAGCCCTATAGGCTGATAGATATAGCCACTGGTCGTCTTAGCTTCAGTCGGGATGTAGTATTTGATGAAGACAGAGGATTATTTCAGTCTCCTCCTTCTGAGAAGTGTTTTGAGGATCAACCTCACAGTGTTCTTCTTTCGGTAGGTCCACCTGATGGGAGGGATGATGCAGCATCAGTATTTGATGATACACTACCTGAGCTTCCTCCGGAAAATAACCCTCCTCTTGCTGCTCCTATTGTTCCTAAGCCTTCTCCACCTCCTCCTGATATTGGTTCCTCTACTGTCTGGCCTAAATGGTGGGCTAAAACCATTGGTGGTCTCCGGGATAATGAATTCCTTGAAGGTAGAACTTCTAGACATAAGAGAAAACAACAGTCTACAGTAAAGTTTTCTCCTATGGCTAACCTGCACAGTATTTTTGAGCCTCAAACCTATTCAGAGGCTAAGGGTACATCTGAGTGGGAACAGGCTATGGAAACTGAATTCTAGAGTCTTTAGAAGAATCACACGTGGACCCTTTCTGATCTTCCTGCAGGGAAAAAGCCCATCAGTTGCAAATGGGTGTATAAAGTGAAATACAAAGCTGACGAAACCCTAGAAAAGTATAAAGCTCGTCTTGGTTCTCGAGGGTTCTCATAGAAGGAAGGCATCGACTATGAGGAGACCTTTGCTCCTACAGCCAAGATGAGTACCATACGGCTTGTCCTTGCCCTAGCAGCTCAGTTCAATTGGAAAGTTCATCATATGGATGTAAAGAGTGCTTTCCTAAATGGTGACTTATAGGAAGAAGTCTACATGACGCAACCTCCAGGATTCAAGGTTGCTGGTTAAGAACAAAAAGTGTGTAGATTAGTTAAAGCACTCTATGGATTGAAACAAGCTCCTCGGGCTTGGTACATGAAAATTGATTAGTACCTGATAGATCATGGCTTTTAGCGGAGCCCATCTGATGCAAACTTGTACATCAAGCATACTGGTGATGATATTTTGTTTGTGGTTGTCTATGTGGATGACCTTATCATTACTGGCAGCTCTGCACATTTGATCCATGGGATCAAACAAGACTTATGCAGCACCTTTGATATGACAGACTTGGGACTTCTTCATTACTGTCTGGGGGTTGAAGTCTGGCAGACTGAGAACATCTTTCTCTCTTAGTCCAAGTATGCCAAAAATCTTGTGGACAGGTTCAGAATGCAGGATTGCAAACCGGCCATGACTCCTATGGAACCAGGGCTCAAACTTTCAGGTCAGTCATCCTCCCCCCTTGTGGATGAAACTTTATTCAGGCAATTAGTGGGCAACCTCATCTACCTTACTGCCACTAGACCTGACATCACTTTTGCAGTGAGCTACATTTCTCGCTTCATGTTAGCTCCTAAGGTTGATCATTGGATCGCAGCAAAGCGTGTGCTACATTATGTGCGTGGCACTCCTGATTATGGACTCCTATACACTCGAAGTTCCAATCCTATACTTAGTGGTTACACAGATTCTGACTGGGCCGGTTCGGTTGATGACCGTAAATCTACAGCTGGGTATGCGTTTAGTCGAGGATTTGGTGCTGTCACCTGGACTAGTAAGAAGCAGCAGGCAGTGGCTCTCTCCTCAACAGAAGCAGAGTATCGGGGAGCAGTTAAGGCATTTTGTGAGGCAGTTTGGCTTCGACGTATGCTTGCGGATATGCATGTTTCCCAGATAGGTCCTACTCCCTTGTTCTGTGATAATCAGGGAGTGCTCAAACTTGCCAAGAATCCAGTCTTTCATGAATGAACAAAGCATGTGGAAACCCATTGCCACTACATCTGCCAGCTTGTTGAAGACAGATCCGTTCAGTTGCAATATGTTCCCACAACGGAGCAGCCCACAGACATCTTCACCAAGCCTCTTGGTCCTGATAAGTTTGTAAAATTCAGAGGGTCTATCGGTGTTGTAAATAGATTGAGCATTAAGGGAGGGTATTAGAATAATGCTATTTAGTGTTTAATGCTCATTCTTATTAGCTGTTGCTATTTTTATCATTTTAGCAGTTTCTTAGATGAAACTGGTTGTTTCTATTTCCTAATAGAAACTTGATGTTTCTATTACTGTAAATATCTCTGTATTACTTATTGAGCTTCATTTGCTCATGAAAATCAATTCAATTCATTCATTGGTTAAGTTGCTGGAGCAATAATTCCATTTCTAGTTGTTGGAATAATTACTGGAGGGGGGCGAGTAACTTCAATATTCAAAGGGAGACAATATATTTTTCAGAACAAATTTTCGGAAGCATATTCAGTTGCTTGTGCGAGTTTGCTGGAGGAGGCCTAGTTTGTTTTTGTAGAGGAAACTTTGTGATTCCAGATCGATTTGCCAGTTGGAGTAGTGGAGAAATTTACTAGAGCATTTCTAGTGTCAGGCAAGCAGTTGATGTGCTCTCAAATTGCTGAAGATTAATAATAATAAAACCCTCATCTCTTGAACTGGTTTTCCCTTCGGGGTTTTTCCAGGGACATTTGTACGAAAATATTGATGTTTAGTTTTTGTGTGTCTGTATAATTTTCTCAGTTCCTGTGGTTATTTATTTTTCAGTGAAGTTGTAGTTGTGTGTTATTCAATATTTTCCTCAAGTATTTTCCAAAAGACAAATAATCTAAACCAATGTTGCGAACATTGACATCAGGATAAAACCGACAAGGGTTCTGAAAACCAAAAAATTGTAAAAATCGGGAAAATATCAGTAAAAATTGGCAAACATCGACAAAATCAAGATACCATCAAAATATTGGTAAAAATCGGCAAACATCGGCTAGGCCAAAAAATCGTGATTTCGAGATAAAATCGGGGTGTTATCGAGATGTTCACAACACTGATCTAAACATATAGGAGAATAATAACTAGTAATTGCAACAATATTTAAAATTTCACAGAAACTCGTACCGGTTTTTCATGTTTCATAAAACATACTTTGCAAATCATATTGGATGATTCATTTGACTAGACTAGGGCTCTGCTTGTTCCAGGAAAATCAGTTTATAAACTCAAGTTTTGGTAATCTTACCATATATGAATCCAAACTTATTGGAAACTTCTGATCAATGTAGTGAACATCTGCGTTGGGGTAAAATCTGTGAAGATATATAAAAAGAAAAATTCATAAAAATCGTAAAAAAATTGGTAAATATCAACAAACATCAGTAAAATTTAAAAAATACAAAAATATTCAATTTTTTTAGTATCTAAAGTATCCACAACATAAAATAAATGCATTGACGCATAAATATTAAAAGAAAACTAATATATAAGATGTCCAGTGCTACATCACACATAATAGTGAATCATGTCCTGAATCCCGAGTCTTGACTTAGCCTCAAAATATCAACAAAAACAATAATAAACGTATCTCATATCATGAGTCATATACAATGAAATGAACGACTAAGTAAATTTTAACTTGTGACCTCTAACTTCTAACTAATGATTTTCTCTGCCCCTTTTGCGAGAAAATGTAATGGCTTTTCCTTTAGATGAAGAAGGCCCTTGGCTTGGTATTGAATTCTGACATCCTTTATAAGTAGGAGGAGGTAGACTACGCCCTCTACTGGTGACCTTGATAGGTGGTGTCACCTCCTCCTCCTCCTCCTCCCTCGCCATCTCTCTCCCCCTTGTAGAGGCTACCTCCTACACTGTCTCCTTTAATCATTTAGGGGCCAATTCCATGACAAGCCTCTAGGCCTCAACCTTCCATGAACCAATGGTGCCAATATCATTCAATGAGATGGCCTCCACGTCAGGTGTCTTCTGAAGTTGCCTCACCTACAATCAGAGATTGTAGTAGACATAGACCATGTTGTTAAGGCATTGAGACTCTTACTTGTATGATGGTCATAAACTATAAATTAATAATTATAAAAATAATAAATTATAATTTTTAATGAATCCAAAAAACTAAGTTGAAAATTTATAAACTGTTGCGTTTCTTGGTGTGTCTTTTTTTAAATACACTCCAGCTGCGCTTGCCTCCAGAGCTGGTACATGTTTCGCTGAGCATAGGGCTGCAGGGGAGCGTCCCCCTTGAATTCACTCCCAAAGAGCGATCCGATCAGGACCGACCCTAGGAGCGTGCTTTCTAAAAAAGATTGCGCTCCCTGGTCTGTTGGGAACGATGGAGGGAGGAATCGCTCGTGTTCGCTCCGGGAGCAAATTTTAAACACAGGGAGCGATTGCTTATGCTGCCAAAAAACATCACTCAGATTTTTTGGGAGGGAAGTAAGAGGCCAAAAGAAATTAAAGGCCTCCTCCCCTCCCACAATGCATCATTTGCATGATTGAGAGAGCAAGAGAGGGCTTTTGGAGTTGAGGAGGTGAGTGAGAGGAAGATTGAGAGTGTTTGAGCTTGAGAGAGCTTGGAGTTGGAAGAATGAAGGAATCACCATCAATGTTATCAAAAACGAACCGATGATTGAGCAAAAAACCTTGGGGATCAGGAACCAGTAAAAAAGAGGACCAAAAACTGATGGACCAAAAGCACATAAAATATTCCAATTTTAAAGAAAAACATATATATACATGTGCATCCATATGAATCCAAACCATTTATACACAATTAAGAAACCATATGAATCCAAACCATTTATACACAAGTAAGCAAAAGTTCTCATTTATATAGCATGTAAGGGTGCACATAACCAACAATGTTGAGTGCAATTTCTCTGAACCGAAAATACATCAACTTATAGGCTCTAGATGGCCTCTAACATCCAAAAAAAAATCATGCTACAACAAATACCTACATATCATCAAAATCATTGCCTATATTGGGATCTTCGTCATCAATATAACCCTCTAAGCATTAAAATAAGATAGAAAAAACGTAGCATGTCAAGTCAATATTTTGTTTGAGTGATGGGTACATTTTTAGTAGAGTCATGATAGAGGAGCTCGACAATCAATGCAACTAACATCAAAGTACATAGAGGGATTGGTGCTCTTTATTAAATACTAGTTCCTTACCCTCATACATGACAAAATCCAATGGAAATGTTGCAATCCTCACAATCCTGAAATCTTGAAAAATTGTTAGGTTTGCTGGATTTTGAGTGAAATCTAAAATTCTACTTTCTTTGTATGAAATTCAGTGACGTTGGAAGCACTCCCAAACACCCTGAGTCATTTAATGGTAATGTGACTTTTACGTTAAGAATTTAACATTACCATGAATTGCATAGCAATAATAGGACCATAGACTTGAATATTAGGTTGTCCTAGGGGAAAATTAGAAGTACAAATGAAAAAATAAAAAATAAATAATAAAAGGCAAATTTTTATGTTTCCCGGGAAGGTACAAACCGCATGGAACCGGTCTTGAATCGACCGGGTAGGTGAAATTGGTCGGTTCGGTATCAAATTGGCCTATTCCGGTTCCGAGGCCCAAATCAGTGGGATTGGCCGGTTCCAGTCTGGTTCTTATAGCACTGATCACCATTGGAGAGCCAAAAAGATAGGGTCTAATCCCATTCTTTTTTTTCCATGTTGCATTTGTGTTTTTTATATGTTGAATGAAAGATGTACTCTTCTCCTACTCTTTACCAATTCCCATTCCTCCTTCATTTTATTGCAGGCAAGAAATAATAACTCCCCCAAACATCATGGCTATATGGCTTGGCATTCTCGTCGTTGGTTCCTTTTTTGTTATGAAGAAGTGGGTAGTGGTGTATTAAGAAACCATAGAGAGGGGGGTACCAAGAGGAAGAGGAGGAGGAAGATAGTGAGAGTGGAGCTGATGATGGAATGAAAACCAAGGTAGACCAAACCCCCTTGTGGAAATATGTTACTAGGCTTTCAAGAGGGAAAGAGGCTGAAACCACTAAATTTACATGCCCCCATTGCAAATTCAGTTGCACAGGTTCATATACTTGTGCCAGAAAGCATCTCTGTGGGAAAATGGCATGGGATGGAACTAAGCAAATAGGAATCAAAACCTATGGAAGTGTGTTAGCACAACAAAGAGCCAAATATATAAGGGAAGAGGAGGAAGCCCAATATAAATCTAAAAGATCAAAGGGTGACTTTGAACATGACACCACTAGCCCACAATCACATAGACTAAGAACTCCATCAGTATCCTCCCATGGTAGTGGATATAGAGGCACAACCACAAACATCCCTTTAAGGCGTAGAATCATATCAGATTTCCTTGATCAAGGGTGTAGGGATGATGTCGATGCAAAATCTTTACAGTTTCTCTATTCATGTGGTTCTTTGCTCACCTTATTGGCATGAAATGGTTGGCGCCATCAATGATGCCCCAAAAGGATACAAGAGCCCTGGGTATGACAGAGCTAGAACCGTGGGCCTTGATCATGAAAAATCCAAAATAACACATACTTTCGGTAAATTGACAAATTCTTGGAATGACTATGGGATATCCGTTGTATATTTGATGACTGGACAAATGTAAAAGGCAAGCCATTGATAAGTGTTCTTGGTGTGGCTGCTATTGGTGCAGTCCTCCTTTCAACACATGATTACTCAGAAAAGTTCAAGACTGCCATCAACATTGCACAACCATTACTTCAACAATTGAAAGTATTGGGCCATACAATGTCATCCAGTCATCATTGATAATGCTTCTAATTGTAAGGGAGGACTAGATTTGCTAGCTATTACTTCACCTTCAGGCGCCTTTTGAAGGTAAGAGGGTCATTGGCTAGCATGGTATCAAGTTCACATTGGTAGGTGTTGTCGCGCAGAGTGTCTAAGCACTGCGACAATGCTCAGACCGGGGGTTGTCACCCTGATCCCTGATCTCTCCGTTTAAGCTGTCTCCCTAGGCTTAGCGGGGTAGACCCTATGGGATAAAGGAAGACCAACTGGGAAACAGCTGGCTTGGGAGACACAGCGCGGGAAACAAGCACTTGATCGATATTTAAAATTTGATTAGATCTTTAAATGCTTAGGACCAGTGCCTTGTGGAGTTAATGATCTTGCTAGATGAAAATAAAGCCAAGTAATTGGTTTGCTGCTGCTTTGGAAATAGAAAAATGAACAAACCTTTTAACAATTGCTTGAAAATATTTACTGAAATGTCTAGCATACGATGAGCATTAAAATAATCAAGCAATAACGATCAATTTCAATGACTTAGCAAAGCTCCAACAATTAAAATTTTCAAAAAAGATCGAATACTTTGAATAACCACAAAATTTTAAAAGCTAAGCACCTAGGATTTAAAATGATTATGCTTGAAATTCCAAACCTAGGAAAATTTATCGTTTTCCACCAGATAAAAATTTTAAGCACTTTTAACTATAGTAAAGTGATAAAACACTGATACCATAAAAATCTTTTCTTTCAAAGCTCACAATCTTAGAAAAAACCTTTTGGAAGATTTTTTAATTTTTAAATAACCATACACATCCAAATGGCTAAAAATTTATATATTTTTGTAAATTTTTTTATTTTTATTATATTTTTGATTTATTATAATGAAAAACCAAAAATAAAAAGGGTGAAATAAAGTAAAAATAAAACTAAATCGATTTTTGTTGTTGTTGTTGTTTTCTTAATTTTGCTGAAGTCCTAAGTTAAAATTTAATGAAACAAATAAATATATACATCCAACGCACATATATCATAATCCTACCCTAACTTGTACCTAAAATGAGAAATGTTGAATGCTTTGTTGTGGTTTGCAGGTGATGCGACGGATGAGGATGGTTGAAGATTGCGTAGGTTTGGATAGCGGAAGGAAGAGCGACTCGACGAAGGGGATAGCGTGGAGAGGGGCGTGAAAGAATAGCGGTGTAAGGCAGCGACGGATTGCGTGAGGATGCTGGAGAAATAATTTGGGTGTGGAGAGGAGATGTGGGTAGGATGGATAGGAAACCACTTTTGGGCGATGAGGGAATGCGTGACAGCACGCAGGTTGAGAAGAATGCGGAGTGAGGGGATGGAAATGGGTAGCGTGAAGGCTTTGAGGACAGCGGGGATGGGATTTGAGGAGCTACGACAGTGCTGTGGATCGAGAGAAGGGGGAGCGATAGGTAGCGAAGAAGTTTTGAACAACTGCGTGGAAAGGGTTAACCGCTATGAAGAGGCTGCAGACTACAGCGTTGGGAGAGGGCAGCAGATTAGAGAAGAACTCGACGGTGGACAGAAATTCGAAGGCAGCAGAGTGATTGGGTTTGCAGATCCATGGGGCACCAATGAAGGCAGGGATGAGCGCGTTGAGGTTGTGGAGAAAAACGCAGATTGACAGCGATAAAGACTCAGGGATTGCAGTTTTGGGTATGGAAGTCAAATAAGAAACACAAGTTTGATGAGTGCAGGGAGAGCTTTACAAAAAAAAAATTTTGAAAATTTTTCCTACAACAAAAATGAAAGCCCGGGCCGCAGAACTGTACACCTACAAAAAACTGATTCTAAGGCCAGATCTTACCCTCAAGGGTCTGGATCTGGCTTCAAAATTGAACCTCACCTTCAGATCTGCAACCTGCAATGACAAAAAACAAAACACCAAAAAACAAAATATACAAGGATGAAACTAAAAACCCAAAAACCAGCTAAATAATTACAAAATTCATAGGCTAAAGGCTCTAGGCAGCCAGATTTATCATTATGCCACACATATATTTAAAATTTTAAATTTAAGATGGGGTGCTTCAGAAAACCCTTCATGCATCCACAACAGAAGTTCTAATGATAAGCCCGGGATCAAAACCAGTTGGGCTCTTCAAAAAATGCTATCTGGGAGTTGGCTGGTCCAACTGAAGACTTCCCCGAACGCCTGGCGATCTCAAGATCAAGGATTTCCTACACAACTTAATTCAACCATCAACATACAGAGAGAAAACGACAAGAAAATTCAGATCTAATGGAGATACCTACCATTATATTCATAAATTAAACTATCATTCAAACCCTAGTGATCAAACAAGATACCTGTGTTTAAATCACTCTTCAATAAGCTAACATCAATGGCTGAAAGTAAATCTATGCAAGAAAATAAAACATCTTACAACGTTTTCCCGAAGAGTAACACCAGCAGAGATTAACCCCAAAGTCTTTCTTTATTTGCACATAAAAAATGATTACAAGAGAGCTTTCACTTAGCACACGACTCCAAGATGGAATGATCTCAACTAACAACTGACCCCCTATTTAAAGAAAAATTTCCCAACGGCTAGTTCGAGTGATCCTTGTCAAAGCGATCTCGACCGTCGATGAAGATCAAAATATTTTTTAATATCATCCGTCGAAATTAAATTATTGAGGAAATTCGAAATTATTAATTAAATGCATTTTAATTAATTCAAAAATTAATTTTTTGAATTAATTTCCTCAAAAAATTGACTTTGACTTAACCCTAAGGACCAAGGGTCTAAAATTTAGCGAAATAATCATTTAACCTTAGTCCCTGGACCTCTTAAAATTTAATTTTTTAAAGGACCCTCGAATTTAGCCTTTGGAAAATTTAAAATTACCTAGGACCTTGGACTTACTAGGGGATAAATTATTTTTCTAGCCCTCAAGACGCTTTACATCATGATTTTTACATTTTTACATCTCAAGGGGGAAAACCCATTTGACATAGACTCTCATAGACTACCCAGTTATGCGACACAAATATAATCTAGCAGATCAAGCAATTTGTAATAAAATAACCTAACCAAATGGCTATGATTATTCCCAAATCACTTTAACATAGACTCGATCTAGCACACTAGGACTCCCCTAAGATTCTAATGACAAAATCCATTCCGGCTTTGGGGTTAGGTTGAAGGAAAACTCTGCTGACCATGGGTCGGTGAGAAAAAAACCTTCCAGAATGTAGATCATCACTAGAAGATTAGGTTTACCTAGGGAAGTACATACATGACACATCTGCTAAGATTATTTACAATTTACACATGCAGACTGGGTTTACAAAATAACATGATCAAGCTGATGATGATAGTCGAATAGCACAGACACGTTGATTAAGCGATATCCCTTTTGCGAAAAAAGGGGGTGTACTGCTATGGGTCGTTGACACATAGTGGCCAACATCTGGCTCTACTTGGGGACACATTGCTGCACTGTAGGAATGTGAGAATCCAGAATCTGCATCCGCACAACACACAACAAAACATAAGTAGCGTCCATCCAAAAATCATCATATAACATTAAGCACAGGAAAGATATAAGCTCTTCATTTATTAACTATCTAGTAGCATGAAAAGTAAATCTGATCCCAAAACAGAAATGAAATGCTGAAAAGACAAAGTGTAGGGTTAGAAATATAATACAGAGGATGCCCCATGCCATCAGATGTCATCTTTGAAGAATAGCTTGAGCATTTGGCCATTCGCGGGTAAGTCAAGTGGTTCGCCATCCAATCTGCTCAAGTGGAATGAGTTTGGTCTAGCAATGTCTCTGATAATGTATGGTCCCAGCCACAAACTGTCAAATTTCTTGTGTTTTCTTGGTTTTTCATTCTTGCGATCCTAAAGGAGCACCATATCTCCAACTTGCAAAGATCTAGATCGAGATGATTTATCAAAGCTTTTTTTAATGTTAGATTGATTTTTACATATACTATCAAAAGATGTCCTACGAGCTTCATCCAACTCCACAATTTGATCAATTCTATTTTGAACAACATCTTTATTTGTAGAAAAATGCTGAAGGAGTAGATAAGGTCGCAATTTCAGGTGCACAGGTAAAGTTACATCCAAGCCATAAACTAATTCAAAGGGACTTTTACCAGTAGCTTTCTTTCTAGTAATCCTATCTACCCATAACGCATACTTGATTTTGCTATCCCAAGATTTTTTATTATCTCCTACTATCTTCTTGATAATGGTTATGAGATTTTTATTACTTGATTTAGCAAGACCATTACCCTGAGGATAGTAATTTGATGAATGAGATAAGACAATGACATACTTGAAACAAAAATACGAAAATTTTGAAGAACTAAAAGCCTTGGCATTATCAGTAGTGATCTTAGTAGCGACACCAAATTTAGTAATGATATTATTTTCAATGAAATCCATAATGACCTTTTCAGTGGCATTCTTAGCAGGGATGGCTTCAACCCATTTAGTGAAGTAATCGGTAGCAATCAAAATCCATGAGTAGCCATTGCTAGAATTTTCATGAAACTTCCCAATGAAGTCCAGACCCCAATGCTGAAAAGGTGCCTCCACAACGACAGGTTGTAAGGGCAGGGCAACAAGCTTCTGTTTCCTAGTGAAAAATTGTTGACACCTAATCCTCAGCGGTTGGGTGAACCCGGAATGTGAACAGTCATCAAGAAGATGAACTGATCAGTCACATTCATGTATATAAACAATAGCTACCTAATGAAATAAACGAATCAGTTTTTGCCTAGTCTGGAGTTACTCCTGGTCTGACATGGTATCAGAGCCAGTCCTAAAAATAGTCGTAACTCCCTTCATCTCTGCCACTGCCTCTGTCCTGAAATAGTCTGCCACTGCCTCAGTGCTGAGCGCTGCTCTGCCTCTGTCGCTGGACTGACATGGTACCCAGAGATGCGTTGGTAAAATGATGCTTCGACAGTATTGGTAACTGATCTCGAGCTCGAAGGCGAGCCATCACAGTTCTGAGGGATTCCATGCAGCGGAAATGTGGTATTATCGTTTTGATTATCCTTACGCTTGCATTATCTGTATCATTTTGTTTTAATGTTTGAACTTGGGCATCGAGCATCAAATAGTCTATGCCAGGCCAATTGTCTGTATTCAAAGAAGCATAAAGGCCCTCACTAACCCCATACTTCTGAATCGACCCATGAACTATCTCAGAATAGATAACCAACAGCATGTCATTCGCTTCTTCCGCCTTTCGCTTCTTCGCAGACACCTCCATTTTTAAGTAAGTCTATCGCCTCCTACTTGCCCTTGGCCTCTCTGCAACGAACCGCTTATACCCTCGGCCAAAAAATCAGAAGAGAGCAATCGTCTTCGCCCCGTGAGCAACAGCCCTGATAAGGCCAAACCCACCACTCTTCTGTACATTTGTAGCCCGCTCGGTGAATGTTGCAGTGTTAAAATCTACTCGTTGAAGAATATCAGGGATAGCAGAACGGAGCACCTGCAGAGAGATCGGGAGAGGCACGGTCCACCGCCTGCTCTACCCCACCGCTGAGCATCATAAAGTCGTAAGAGGTTTGGAACCTGGGAAATCTAATTCCCGGGCGAAGTCTATTGCAAACTCTATCAACAACACGGGAGGGAACCTCAGATCCTCGTGCGCCTGTTCAATTGCCGGATCCTCCTCCATCGACGCAGTGGTATTAACGTTTTATGCGCAGCATTATTAACGTATCAATATATTTTTATTCATGTTTGGTGAAAGTCCATGGAAGCCCACAAGGCTACAATTCGCTAACGCAAACATTAGTGTCTACGCCATATTTGTTCTTTTAAGTGGCAAAATTTCATGGCATTGACCATGCAATATGAACTGAACTCTGCTCTGCTCCGTTAACACTAGCAATAATAATTATTAGCCTCTACCACTGTTATTGACTACGACAAAATATTATTGTGACTAAGTATTTTGAGGTATGGCTGATGCTTAAATTCCAGAGCAGTCTTATGAACCGCATTGAAGCTGCTGGTGGACGTATTATTTTTTGAAATGGTGTGACATAGTAGTATTGCACAGTTTTTTTTCTATCATTTGAATGGTAATGCTGTGTTGAAGCATAAAGTGATATGTAATATTGATATGTACATAATATTTCAAGAAAATATAGTGCATAAGGCTGTAACGTAAGGAAGTTTTTTTTTTATCAGCAGAAGTATTTTTTACAGAATGCATTCAATCATCTCTATGGTAGGAATAGTTCTCACTGGCAAGGAGAACTATCCTGAATGGTCCCGGATGATAAAACACACCCTCATCTTCAATGAGTTGTGGAAAGGACTGTGTGTCGGAGAAGGAGACAATGACCCAGTGCAGCCTACATCAGACAAAGAGCTCGTCATTTGGGATAACAAGAACAACAAAACATATGCATTAATCGCAGCATCTGTAAATGAAGAAGTAAGTCGCCATATTTCATCATATTCAACTGCCTTTGAAGCTTTACAAAAGCTCAAAGAACTCTATGACTCACATTCTGCACTTGAAGTTGTTCAGCTCATGATTAAACTCTTCACTCTTGAACTGAAAAATAATGATCCTCTTGCTCTTGCATCTGAAGTTAAATCCATAATGCATGATATCAAATCCACTAAGGTTGAGCTGGATATCCCTCTTATTGCTTTTCTCAAGGCACTCTATCCTACTTACTCCAATTATCTTGAGTCTTTACAAACAAATGGAAATCTTAAAGATATAACCTTTGACTCTCTTGTGAAAAAGTTTGCTGAAAGAGAGAAAGCCTTTGGAAAGAAGACAGTCCCTGAATCTTCTGAAGAGACTGTTTGCCTTGCTCATAAAGAAAAGCATCCTGTTCAAGATTCTACAAGAGGAAGAGGTGGACGAAGAGGAAGAGGAAGATACTTCAGAGGCAGGGGGGGCAGACATTCTCAAGGAGAAAAGGCAGATCTGTATTGCATTCGCTGCAAACGAAATGGATCACATGATGCTTCTACATGCAAGCTACCATGGGACAAAATTGAGCAGAAAAGAAACCAGCAGAAAGGTAAAACTGATGATACAGACAAAGGTAAAGCACCTGAATCCGTTCACTATATTGAGGCACAATGTAACATTGGAGTAAATGAAGATTTGTTTAATGCTTCACTTGCTTCTTCGAAAAATGATTGGTTGCTTGATTCAGGAGCAACCTGTCATATGACTCAGGAAAGATTTTTTTGAAGATTTCACTGACAATGTTGATGGAGCAGTGTACTTTGCAGATCAGTCAAAAATCAAGCCATCAGGGCTTGGCACAATCAGGCTTAAACTGCCTGGTCTTCCAGACTTTCTTCTCGATCATGTTCTATATCTCCCACAGCTCAAGAGAAACTTGCTGTCCTTGGTTCACATCCGCCAGCAAGGTCACTCCATTCATATGTTTGATGGCAAGCTTGAGGTAAGAAAAGCTTCTGACCACTCACTTGTCATGAGGGGAATAGAAGAAGAAATGCTTCTCAAACTGCAAGGAACCTCTGCTCATGCACAACATTTCTCATATATTTCTCATCATGAAGAAGGTACACTTCCATCAAGTTTATTATGGCATGCTAGGTTTGGACATTTAAACTATGACAGTCTCCGCTTATTGAAGAAAAATGGTGTTGCTGGTTTGCCTACAATTCCTAGAAAACATAAGCAATGTGATGCTTGCATTCTAAGAAAGCATAGCAAACAGTCTTTTCATGATTCACATTCAAGAGCACATAGGAAGCTTGAACTCATTCATTCAGATTTATGTGGTCCAATGCCTGTTCCCTCTGCAAATGGAAATAAATATATCATGACATTTATTGATGATTACACCAGAATGTGTTGGGTTTATTTATTGAAAAACAAATCTGATGCTTTTCAAACATTCAAGAATTTTCATAAATGGATTGAAAATGATGCACAATCTCATATTGGGTCTATTTGCACTGATAATGGAAAAGAATATACATCAAATGAATTTGACAACTATCTTCGCCAACATGGGATCAAACATCAAACAACTGTACCTTATAATCCCCAACAGAATGGTGTAGCAGAAAGAATGAATAGAACAATCTTGAATATGGTACGATCCATGCTTTTCTTCAAAAATGTAAAGATAATGTTTTGGGCTGACGCTGTTCTATGTGCTGCATATATAAAGAATAGATGTACATCAAAAGCTATAAGAAACAAGACTCCTTATGAATTGTGGTATGGACATGTTCCTTCGGTAAAACATCTCAGGATCTTTGGTTCCACCTGTTATGCTTTGATACCAAAGGTACATAGAAACAAACTTGGTGCTAGAAGTCGTAAGTGTATCTTCCTGGGGTATTCAAACACCTCTAAAGCATACCGTCTCTATGATGAAGTAAATAAAAAGTTTGTTGTATCTAGAGATGTCATTTTTCTTGAATCATCCAAATCTGACAGTGTTGTTGAGCGGCAACTTGATCGCTTGGATAGATTCACAAAAACGAAATCATTTCAAGAGTTTGATAATCAGATTCCACATCTTGAAGGGGGGATTCCTATACTAGATCAACATGTGGAATCTTCTTCTGAAGAACAATCTCCCCTGCATGAAACTCCAACACCGGATGATCCTTTAAGTGATGTAATTGATAGAATTGGGAGACTGCCAAAGTGGCTGACAAAGACACTTGAAAGTGTTCATCCTGATGAAATTGGAAAAACAGGAACCAGAAATACAAACCGACAAGATGGAGGTGATGTAGATGACTCTAATTCACCTGTTGATATGGATGTTACTTATGATTGTGAATTGAACTTGTCTACAGATTTTGAACCAACTTCCTTCAAAGAAGCTGCTTCTCATGATGAATGGAAAGAAGCGATGCAAAAGGAGTATGATGCCCTCATAAAGAATGGCACTTGGAAGCTGGTTGATCCTCCATTTGGAACCAAACCAATTGGCTGCAAGTGGGTCTACAAGAACAAATACAAAGCTGATGGCTCACTTGACAAGCACAAAGCTAGGCTTGTGGCAAAAGGTTTTGCACAGAAGGAAGGGGTCGATTATGAGGAAACTTTTTCCCCCACAGCAAAATGGGCCACCATCCGGACACTCTTTGCACTAGCTGCTCAGAACGGTTGGAAAGTCCATCAAATGGATGTAAAAACTGCATTCTTGAATGGAGATCTAAAAGTGAATGTTTTTATGTCCCAGCCTGAAGGATTTGCTGTGAAAGGACATGAACAGAAAGTATGCAAACTTGTGAAGTCCTTGTATGGCCTCAAACAGGCACCACGAGCCTGGATGAAAAACTAACTGAGCAACTTCTGAAACTCAACTTCAATCATTTTGATTTTGATGATGCAACTTTATTTGTCAAGAAAGTTGGCAAAACAGTTGTATATCTTGTGGTATATGTAGATGATCTTTTAATGACAGGGAACAATGAAAGCTATATTGCATCCATAAAGAAAGAATTAGGAAAAAGTTTTGAAATGACTGATTTGGGCTATGTTCATTACTATCTTGGCATTGAAGTAACCCAACATCCAAAATCCATATTTCTTTTTCAAAAGAAATACATTGGAGATTTGTTAAACAGATTTGGCATGACAGAGTGCAATCCTCTTTCTACTCCAATGGAACAAAACTTAAAGCTCACATCTACTGAAGGAAAGGAATTTGAGGATGCAACAAAGTATAGACAGCTTGTAGGAAGTCTCATCTACCTCACTACTACCAGACCAGACATTTCATTTGCTGTTGGAATCCTCTCCAGGTTTATGCAAAAACCTTGTGAGGGACATTGGTCTGCTGCAAAAAGAGTTCTAAGGTACTTGAAGGGAACTCAAGACCTTGGAATCAAGTATACACAGGTGGACGACTTCAGCTTGATTGGATACTCTGATTCAGACTTCGATGGAGACAAAGAAACTGGGGTATCTACTTCAGGATATGCTATGAGTCTTGGATCAGGAGCTGTCTCCTGGAGATCACGCAAACAATCAGTTCCAGCAGATTCCACAACAGAAGCAGAATACGTGGCAGCAGCTGAAGCAACGAAAGAAATTGTGTGGCTCAGGAAAATTCTTGAAGATTTGCAGGTAAAACAAGTACAATCAACTCCACTCATGATTGATAACACCTCTGCAATAAAGTTGGCCAAGAACCCAAAGTTCCATGATCGTACTAAGCACATCAATAGTAAATATCATCTGATCCGACATCATGTTGAGGCCAAAACAATCCATCTCCGTCATTGTTCCACAAATGAGCAAATTGCAGACATCTTCACCAAAGCGCTTCGAAGAGAAAGGGGGGGAATGTTGACACCTAATCCTTAGCGGTTGGGTGAACCCGGAATGTGAATAGTCATCAAGAAGATGAACTGATCAGTGACATTCATGTATATAAACAACAGCTACCTAATGAAATAAACGAATCGGTTTTTGCCTAGTCTGGAGTTACTCCTGGTCTGACAAAAATTGACAAGCTTGACAACTTCTAACAAACTTATGCACATCAGAAAAAATTGAAGGCCAATAATAACCAACTCTCAGAATTTTGTGGGCAGTAGTTCTAGCAGCATAATGACCACCACAAAATCCTGAATGAAACTCAGAAACTAACTTCTTGGACTCAATTTCATCAACACACGTAAGTACAATGCCCTTAGGATTTCTCCATCCAAGGCTATCCTTCATGAGGCAATACTTAGTGGCTTTTAATCTAAGAGCCCTTCTCTTATGAGCGACTAAATGGTTAGGACATGTAAGATTTATCAAGTAATAAACAATATCCTTGTACCACTCATGATCTCCTAATCTTTGCAACTCAGGCGAAGATGAATCGTTAAGATAAATCAAACCACGGGCTTTTTCATTACCTTCGGTTATCATTTGAGCCAAGATTTGGCCTTTGACTAATTTGGTGGGTCTAATCTCTAAATCATCTTCTTGTATTTTAGTAACCCACCTAGCACGAGTCCTTAAGTAATCAGTTTGAGTTAATATATCTTTAACCGTAGAATGTGGGACAAAAGCAAACATTTTGGAGTAACCCACATAAGTCTTGAAAGGCTTAAGAGATTTAACTAAGGCATAGGCTTGCTTTTCCATGGTATTGTATTTTAATTCATAATTTTGAAGCGCTCTACTCATGAAAGTAATAGGCTGCTCGTGACCATCCTTATTTTTCTGCAATAAGACACCAACGATGGTATCTTCAGAAGCGAAAGAGAAAATCATGAAATCCTTAGAGTAATTGGGACTAACTAAAACAGGGCTCTTGCAATAGCGCCTTTGATTTCCTGAAAAGCCCTTTTGCCGTCTTCTTGCCAAACAAATTTTACATCTTTCTTCAGAAGACTCTGAATAGGCTTAGCTACTTCTGCGTAATTTGGAAAAAACCTTCTAAGAAAATTTGTTTTTCCAAGGAAAGACTGAAGGGATTTAAGATAATGGGGAAGAGGAATATTTTGGATTGCTTCGACTCCTTCAGGATCAATTTTGATTCCATCTTTAGAAATGATGTGACCAAGTAACTTCCCTTTAGTTACTCCAAAAACAGACTTAGCCGGATTTAAAGAAATCTCGTACTCTCTACACCTATCAAAAACTTGCCTAAGATGACTTATATGACTAATACCATCCTTAAAAAAACAGTAAGATCATCTTGGTAAATTTCGATAAATTTCCCAATTAAGTCCTTGAAGGCATAATCCATAGCCCTTTGAAATGTAGCCCCAACGTTGGTTAATCCAAACGGCATTCTAATATATTCGAAAGTACCCCATGGTGTGGTGAATGTAGTTTTGTGACAATCTTCCTTCTTAACCCATACCCGATTATACCCAGAAAAACCATCTAGCAATGACATCATTCCAGAACCAGTTACTCTTTGCAACATAGTCTCCATGTTTGGCAAAGGGTAATTATCTTTCTTACATGCTAGATTAAGGTTTCGAAAATCGACACAAAGCCTTATCATACCGTTCTTTTTCCTAACAATCACCAGGTTGGAACAACATGTTGAATGCCTCGTTTGAGCAATAATTCCTGAAGCAATGACATCATTCCAGAACCAGTTACTCTTTGCAAAATAGTCTCCATGTTTGGCAAAGGGTAATTATCTTTCTTACATGCTAGATTAAGGTTTCGAAAATCAACACAAAGCCTTATCGTACCGTTCTTTTTCCTAACAATCACCAGGTTGGAACACCATGTTGAATGCCTCGTTTGAGAAATAATTCCTGTTGCAAGCATCTTCGAAAGCTCCTTTTGAACCATTTTCATCTTTGAACTTAGGATTAATCTGCCTAAGCTTTTGGCAAAAGGGTTTAGCATTTCCATCTTTCAGAGGGATAGTGTGTTCTGTGACATGCTCCCTATAACCTTTTAAAACATAATAAGAAAATGCTAAAACATCTCGATATTCGCAAAGTAAATTGGTTAACTTTTTTCTTTCCTCAACATTAGTACGCTTACCAATTTTAACAATCTTTGGATCCCTAGAAGTACCAATGTTTACCTCGATGTATTCGCCTGGATCCATTTTATTCCCCTCTTTCAACTTTGTGGCATCGTGCCGATCAAAGTGTTGTTCTAAGGCAACCACATTCCTAAGAGTAGGACTTATGATATCCTCATGATCATCAGATCCATCCTCCTTAGAATCTATCCGAAAATTTTCAAACTCATCCAAATTATCAAGGAAATGAATCACTTGTTTTTCATCATTAAAGACTTGCCAATGCTTCGAGTTATCTGGGACAGAAGGTCTAAATATAACTTCCATTTTAATCTTATCCTCAATTAGCTCATTAGATAACTGCAAAGTAGAAGCAACTACAACAAGCTCATCCGCCGAACTATTATGCTCTCTTGGGATAGCTTCAAGGTCAAGGGCATCAAAGTGTTCCATAGTATCCCATACAACATTTCGATAATTCCTTAAGATTTGATTTTTACATGTAAATTTATTTTTAAGCTGCATGATAATTAAGTCAGAATCCCCCTTGATGCTAAGCAACTTGACTCTTAAAGCCTTTGCCAACTCAAGACCCAACAACAAAGCTTCATATTCAACAACGTTGTTGGTTGCTTCGAATTCCAATCGATAGGCAAACTTGAAGATATGACCAAGGAGTGATTTTAACACTATTCTTGCGCCTTTACCATGCCTAGACGATGCACCATCAAAATACATGTACCAAACTTTATCATTGAGATCCCTAATCTTTTTATCAACCTTATCATCAGGAGGAACTATGAAATTAGACATAATAGCATAATTCCCAATGTCGAATTGTTCTTTAATTATCTCGTTATGAGGTCTCTTAGGATCTTCAACATGGAATTTTATCTCGGGCTCTCTATTAAGTCTCACAAAACCATCACCTCTAGGAGAAGGAATCATAGCATATGACCAATTCATTTGAATACTCCCTCCTAGATTAGAGGCCCATTTTCTAGATAAAAGCATACCCCAAGCATCAGACACATCAACAACAACAATATCCATAACAATCATAATGTCAGGGTAAACTGATAAATGAACTTGTAAATTCTTGATCAGACCGTGAACTTCAATCTTCTTAGAATCATGGCACATATATTGTAGTAGGGCCTAGAAACTCTTAAATTAAGCTGTTCCATGACCTTCTTGGTCATGACACAAGCTGATGCACCAAAATCCAACATGCAATTATTCAATTTATATCCATTAACCATCAAGGTGATAAAGAAAGGTTGATGATCCTTGTTATCTGAATCTAAACTTTGCAAATATATGGGAGCATCGTGATAATCAACCTCCGGGGCTTTCTGTTGAGAAACATTTGCTTGAGGACCTTCAATAGCTTTTAGTAACTTAGCTCTTTGGGAAGGGATTTTTATAATCTCGGAGACAGGACCCCAGATTTTCGCATTATTAAACCAACTTCCCAAATCGAGATCTAATCCAGAGTTTGAACCTGGGTTAAAGGTTCGAGGGGGAATTTGATTCCCGCTCTGATCTTTATCCCTTCTCTGATAAGTTAAACCTTTATCTCTAGCAATTTCCATGATTTGCTCTGGAGAAGGTTTTTCACCATATAATTTAGCCAAAATATCATCTTCATTTTCAAAATTATTTATACCAAAAGCTGACGAGGGATGCATAACATCTCGACTATTTTCCTTAACTTCCATCCAGTCGTTCATAGACAAAGGAAACTCTTTACCCACTACATTTATTTGATTACCTGCCCCAAACATTCCATTATCCAGCATTTTATAACGATGGGACAAGTAGCCTCCTCATGAAGAGCATCACAAGCCCGACAGTAAGGCAGAGCATCATCAACCACATTAGTATGTTCAAGTGGATTAGGAGGTCTCTGCTTGCTAGATTGACCCTTCTTTTGCCAATTATTGTTTCGATTATTATTATTATTTCTAGGCTGGAAATTTTGCGTTTGAGCTCTTTCCATTTGGACCAACCTATTTTGCAAAGTAGCTAATTCCTTAACATGGTTAGAGGTTAATTTTGCTTGGTTAATCTCCATGATTTCAATCTTTTGTAGCAATTTCTGAACAAGGTTGTTATCAGGTTCTTGAACCTCTTTTCCTTTAGGTTCTTTCAATTTTGTCGAATGCCTATCAAAACCTGGGATTTCAGATTTCCCAGATGTTGTCTTATCCTTTTCAAGTTCTACTGCTAGGGCTTGACAATCCCTGTAATCAGGAAGTTTAGCGCGTCTCAACTCATAAGAGGGCTCAGGGCTAAAGGCATCAATATAAAAATCTCGAAGAGATTTGTCGGTAGGTTTATAATCTTGAGGTAATTCCTTAATAATATCATTAAACCTTTTGTTAAATTCTTCAGCGGTTTCATTCTCTCTCTTTTTGATTATGCTGATAGCTTTCACAAGGTGTCTTCCTTCTCTCTTATCTCCATACTTTTCCTTAAAGGCATTAACAATCAATTGCAAGGAATCAAATGAATTTTGAGGCTTTTCCGTAAACCAACCTAAAGCATCACCCTCCAAGGTTAGAACAAAAAGGGTCATTTTAACATATTCATGATTAAAATCAGCAGCCCTTGCGTACTTACCCAGCCATGAACTAAAGGATTTTAGATGAGAACTAGCGCTAATTGCATTATTTCCCTGAAAGATAGGCAACTTATCCATCCCATGCTTTGGAATATCATTGGGATAACCTTGAATGTTAGAGAAGTTACAAGGGGCAAATATGTCCATGATGTCGTGCTCGACCAGGCTAGTAAAAGGCAAGTGGATATCAGAGAGGGCTTCTTGTCCGAGGTTAACAAGAAGTGTACGAGAAGAGAGCTTGTGTAATCGTACTCTGAGAGCCCTTTCAGGATCAGGAGTAGGATTAACCAAATTGCTTGGATGTCTTCTAGTATACATCCTTGTGGAAGGTAAATGAAGTGGAGTCGCCATCTGGACAGAAAGTGTAACACGGAAAAACTCGAAAGGAAGGAATCAAAGACAGGAAAGGACGAGAGGAAAGAAATGAGATGAATGTCGAGGAAACCAAGGATAGAAAAAACTCTATCCCCGACAACGGCGCCAAAAAATGTTGTTGCGCAGAGTGTTTAAGCACCGCGACAACGCTTGGACCGGGGGCTGTTACCCTGATCCTCGATCTCTTCGTTTAAGCTGTGTCCCTCGGCTTAGGGGGTAAGACCCTATGGGATAAAGGAAGACCAACTGGGAAACAACTGGCTTGGGAGACACAGCAGGGGAAACAAGCACTTGATCGATATTTAAAATTTGATTAGATCTTTAAATGCTTAGGACCAGTGCCTTATGGAGTTAATGATCTTGCTAGATGAAAATAAAGCCAAGTAATTGGTTTGTTGCTGCTTTGGAAATAGAAATATGAACAAAATTTTTAACAATTGCTTGAAAATATTTACTGAAATGTCTAGCATACGATGAGCATTAAAATAATCAAGCAATAACGATCAATTTCAATGACTTAGCAAAGCTCCAGCAATTAAATTTTTCAAAAAAAAGATCGAATACTTTGAATAACCACGAAATTTTAAAAGCTAAGCACCTAGGATTTAAAATGATTATGCTTGAAATTCCGAACCTAGGAAAATTTATCGTTTTCCACCAGATAAAATTTTAAGCACTTTTAACTATAGTAAAGTGATAAAATACTGATACCATAAAAATCTTTTCTTTCAAAGCTCACAATCTTAGAAAAATCATTTTGGTAGATTTTTTTAAATTTTTAAATAACCATACACATCCAAAGGGCTAAAAATTTATATATTTTTGTAAG